>OX328276.1:9200000-11700000 GCA_946814005.1 Chamaenerion angustifolium
TGCGTCAGGTTCGCAACGCTGTTTTTCGGCATACAGGTTTTCTTGACTAAAAAAGTAATTTTCTTCCTTGTAATTCTTTAGAGAAGATTTTCTTTTTCACATTCCTGTATTACTGCACAAATGGAGGTTACGAGTTGCTTGATAAGTTCCTGTGTGTCTCATGGTTCAAAATTGTTTCGTTTGAATTCTTTGCTTGGTACTGATAGTTGAAGATTTTAACTTTAATGGATATGGGCAAAGCACTAGGATCCATATACCCAAGAAGATTTGCAATTCTTCCCTGAGAAGCTAAAGTTTTCAAGCTCATTTACAGATAATATTATGAGTAAAAGCTACAGAGCATTTGGTAAAGAAAAGATGAGGTGACCATAAATTGGTATGAGGAGAATAAGTTGTTGATCTCAAAACTATCAGAGTCGAGAGCAGAGGTTGGGTGTGTGGTGAAAAGGACACTCAGACTGGTGAATAATTATGCAGGCGAAAGCAGTGGAAACTCATACTGGATATGGTGTCTCACCACTTATTAATGCTTCCCAGCTATATCTGGTGGCTTTGAAGACATGTAGTAAATGATGTGTTGATAAAGCATTTCATTTGTTGTGTATATAGCGATGTCATATTTGCGTGAAAGAAGTTTTTTTAAATTCTATATTCAGGAGGAAATCAGGAGGAGGTAGTCCATTTGTTTATATGCTGCTCAAACTCAACCGCACCAACCAGTGTGTGGTGTGTTTCTCAATAAAGATTACAATTGCAGTTGCAGGCAATGTGGTTCATGTTTCTTGTGATGTGGTGAATTTAAGTTTAAGGAGCTGCCACTTAAATTTGTTGGCCATTTTTAATGAGAGCAGGACCAAACTTTTGGCAAGTAAATATCCATGGGAACTGGAAAGAACACGCCTTCCTTGAGCAAAACAATGATCTTTCCTACTTTCCAGAAAGTAAATGCCCAAGAGTTTACCTTAATTTGTATCTTGTAATTTTTGAACCACCAGTTTAAGTTTGTGTTGCTGCTTTCACATTTCATCACAAAAAGGTCCAGATATAAAGATGAGTGACTACTGTTGATTAAGATCAGAAACTTATGATTCTTTTGTTTTTTTAAAATATGTAGTCACAAGCTGAAACATCATATGCTACTCTTGGATGAGTGTATATCTGTTTCTACTCTGGATCAGATTTACATCATCAGACATTGAGTTTCCAAGAAGATATCGACTCCGGTTAAACGAGTGGTAATTAGAATGTCAATATTGATCTTTTGGAAACGGGTGACACATCGAATCTTAAAAGCTTCCACAGGATTCCGTTTTAATCATTGGTACGAAATTATTTTGCATATGTCAACAAGTTTGAGGCACAAAAGAGTACCAAGCTGAAATTGGAAAGAGATGGACATGGATAGTAATTTCTGACACGACACGATCTGCATTTTATATGATAATGATACGACACGTTTAATAAATGTGTCTAAACAACTTTTATTCATTTTGACATGATTAATAACCGTATTTAAACACATCTAACATGCAAATACACGATTAAATATATTTATCTAATATTTCAAAAAAAAATAAAACTTATTTTTTAATAACTTATGAATTTTAAAACTTGATTATAAAATTTTTGAATTTCATATTGTATTATTTCTTTCGTGTCATTTCTTATCATGTGACATGGTTTATCTCGTGTATATATGAATTTTTTATTTGTTCAAAAAGTTAATCGTGTCTTAACATGTGTTTCACGTGTGATCTATTTAAAATTCTATCTGTTTAAACACGATACATATTTATCCACGTTTAAGATTTATCTGTTTACACATGACATCTGTTTATACACGATAAGATTAATGACACGACACGACACGATATTGTTATGATGGAATATCGACTAAGTTATTCCTTCCTTTTGCTCATCAATTATAATTTTGAGATGATGTGTACGGTTGATTGCATTAATTAAATCTGATTGAATATAAGATATGCACTTGTCTAGGTTGCAATCTAAACAAATAATTTAAGTTTACCTCGACTGAAGCGGAAGTGGATTTGCATGAGGTGCAATCACAATATCTCGGTCAGATGAACATTATAGGTTAATAGACACTGATCTAAGTTTTCACAGCTACTAATCTATGTCTAAATTGTAGGGTGATTAGAGTTTCTTTATTTTAAGGAACATACCGTCTATTACAACTAAACTTATAAAAATGGATATCCACAAATAGGCGACCCACTGAATCAAAAAAAGCATCTTTCACTTGCACAAAGTGGAGGTTGGTCGTTCAAAGAGCAAAACACCAATAACACATTCCCTTTATACAGTAAAAATTTCACACATGTCAATCGTTGTACATCCGACGGACATGACAATCAATTAGAAACAATCAATTAGAAATTACAGGGACTCGCGAATCTTATACCAAACAATGGAAATGTGTCATCCACCTTAGGTCATGAATTCTTCTTTAGGTCACAATGATATTTCTGATCCACGGAATGCCATAACAACTCTTCCCTGCTTATAACTAATTTTCTCTACTTTGTTTTTTTTGAGATGTAGCGTGATGTTATTGGCGCCATAATCCTAGATTTATTAGCTAGAACCATTCTGTTAAAATTGTGCATATTAGACACATAATCAATTGTAATATTGTGCATTTCATATTTAGAACATTCCTTAGATAGTTCTGTCTTTGTATACAAATATACTGTAATGTTTACAGAAAACCAATAAGAAAAAATAAAGATTTAAACCCAGATTCTTCCAAATACAAACATTCATTTTGATGAACTACCATGACCGCCCGGAGGATTCAATCATCTCCTTTCCACCCATGTACGACATATGGAGCTCATTTAAATTGTATGTGTGACTGACTATCTGTGGATAAAAAGTTTTTTTTTTCCTTGGCCATAGCTTAGATAAATATCTAGATTCTCTTGGAAGATAAGACTGAACTATGGTAGTTGTCTAAACATTTAAGGAGTTTTCACGAAAATCATGACCACAGATAGCACAGCATTCAAGGCATCTGAGTTTTTGTTGCAGAAGATAATGTAAAAGTCTCGCCTTTAATGCAAAAGAATGCTTGCTTTGTTAAAAATTCTTGGATTCAAAATTTGTGGAAGTAGTGCAAGTGTCTAAAAACGCAGGTACGGAGCCTCATATATATATATATATATATGGGTTAAATGTATATACTATTAAGTTATGAGTTGAGTCTCCACAACTCAAGCAAGTGGTAGCACGTAAATTATCTTCTTGTGTTCAGATCTGGAGTGCAGTTATATTTTCATTAATGAAGGCTGAAAACACCGGTAAAAGCATGTGCAGATTAAGCTCGATGATAGTGATGTTTGTGTTGATATCATTACCATTTAGTCTGTTTTAGTAGAATAGAACAACACACTGATAGTATCTGGAAACCATAAAAAGCGGTGCTGCCTTCATTGGAAACCAGTGGAGATTTGTTACTGTTGGATCACGTACACCGTATTCCCGTCTCGGATACCCGCTCCGTATACCTGCACGAAGGAAAGCCCGGGAAGTCCCGTTGTTTCCCCTCCGATGATTAAGTCAGTCGGAGTTTGTTTGTAATATGTGAATGTAAGGTTTCTGTTTCAGAGAATACTTAGTTTGTAATGAGGATGATGATGAGCTATTTATAGTATTTCATACCTGTAATCAGGGTTTGGTCAGACTTTACCTTAGTCATCCTAGCTGTCCTCAGAAGCATTGACCATAGTTACTTTACTGCATATTCGTTTTTAGTGGCTACTCTATTGTAGATTCTCCTTTGTATTTGTTTAATCCTAGGCATGCTAAAGTCAGTCGGCCTAAGTCATAGGTGTGCAGGCGCACCATCTAAGGTGGACAGTGAATGCACTGTCATCCACTGAAACTGGTCCTGAAATGCTTTCTGGCGAACCCCATTTAGGCGACGCCGGACTGGGCACGTCTTTACGGGCGACGCCTACATCTATGACGACACATGGCGACGCCTGTAACTTGCCGGGCCTAAAAAAGGTGAAGTCCAAAAGGCTTATCTGGGCCGAATATTAAGTCCAGCCCAGTCCAATATTTATAACCCATCATCTGCCCCCGAAGTCTTAAATGAGCGACGCTTATTTGAGAATTTTAAACTCCTTCTGAAAGCCATTTTCTTGATTTATTTTCATATTTAGGCGACGCTCAGGTGCTTAGAAGATGACTCTTCTATTTTTAGGCGTCGCCTGTAACCATACTTATCGTAACCGTCGTCCACGTGTCTATCATGCACTGGGCGACTTTTCCGTTTATAATTCAAATTTCAAATTTGAATTTTGGCGGGATCTTCTAGAAGCCTCGGGAAACGTTGTGACCGTTTCTGTCTGGAGGGGTAAAATAGTCATTTCCACTTTAGTAACCGCTCGCCTTTATAATTCGTAGGGGTATTTCCGTAAATTCCTCGCCTACGAAACGGTTCGCCTCCTTCAAACCTTTATAAATACCCCCACCCCTCCTTCATTTAATACTTTTACTCCCCGTTAAGCTTTCTCTCTCTAAAAATCCTCTGCCTTCTCTCTAGAATTCCGGCCAAACTCCGGTCAATTCTCCGATCGCCTTTTCTTTCTCCAACACCTTCGCCTTTCCTTTTCGAAACACCTTCGCCTTTCATCATTGCTCGGTGCTTTCCCCTCGCTCTAAACGCCCATCATCTCCGCGTCATTCGGTCTTATAGAAGAATGGCGTCTGATTCCGATATAGGTAACCACATCTTCCTTTCTTCGCCTTTCTCTGACCTTAAACCAAATCTCCTCACTTCACGTTCTTTCGAACAAGCAGTGGCTGAGGCGGGCTTGGGCGACGCCCAAGCCCCCAGGTATCCCATCCCAGATGATGCGGATCCTGATAACCCTCACCCTATATGTCATCCCAAGGAAGGCGAGGAGATTATATTCCCTTCTCAAATCACCGCGGGATTAAGATTCCCCTACTGTCCTCCTCTAGTGGAGTTGTGTCGCCATTTTGGCATCTCTCTCACCCAACTTTCTCCCAACGCCCTTCACACATGGATAGGTTTTAGGGTCCTTTGCTTTCGTAGAGGGTGGGAGTATTCTTTAAACATTTTTCGTAGTTTTTATAGGCTAGAAACAAATAGATATGGCGTTCGCCTTTTCACAACTAGGGCGACGCCCCCTATCAAAGAGTGGGATTGGGACGCTTCTCGTCCCTTAGTCACGGGTTACAAATCCCGAAATAGCAATTGGAAGAACGCCTACTTTTGCTTTCAAGGAGGCGTTCCATGGTGTCTGGTGACGACCAAAGGTGGCAGAGATCTAGCTCCAGGCGTCGAGGATTTTTCCTCCGCCGAAATGGACACCATGACAGCCATCTACTTGGATCATCAAGGAGGGCGCGCGCAGATAATCTCCAAAGAGATCTGTGAGTCCGACTTAGAAGATGCTGGCGTCTCCATAATAGATCGTCGCCTTCTGCCTTTCTTTCCGGTAAATGACCTTCCTTTCTTTTTCTTATTGCAGATAGGGATTTTGCCATGTTTTCTCACCTTGTAACGCCTGTCCAGAAAAAGGCGCCCAAGGAGAAGAAAACGAAAGAGAAGAAGGCTAAGGAGCCTAAAGGCGACGCTCCGGAGGGCTCAAAAAAGTGCAAAGGGCACAACTCCTCCAAGGGAAAGAAAAAGGCGAAGCCTATGGAGGATTCCTTGGATCCTCTTAAGGCTCCTGCCGAGCTTTTCAGCGACGACACCAACGACGCTGTCGAAGCTTTTAAAGGTGCGGTTCCTAAATCTCACTGGGTAAATAACAGCGTCACTAGTAATAGGAATAATGTTTTGTTCACAAAAAAGTGGGGTCCTCCAGTCTTAGCCTATGGTGGCATCATGTGGACCTACACCGAGTATCATTCGGGTGTTGTTAAGAGGGGACCATTTGACCCTTCCTTTGATCCGACAGGGGCGACGCCTGATGCTCCTCCAAAACAGAAGACACCAACCCCTCCACGTCCTGCACCTTCCTCTTCTAAGGAAGTAATCTTGGTGGATACTTCTCCTGGCGACGACTCGTTGTCATCACCTCCTCCTTCTCCGTTAATTCGTCGTCGCCCAGAGGAACTTCCTCAATTCAAGGGGCCTGCCTTTGACGTCAGGCGAGAGCTGCTGGACCAGGCTAACCTTCCAAATCCAAAGGCGCCATGGGTCCCTTGCACCAAGCTTCAGCAGACCTCCTTGATGGCGGGTCATTCCAGCATCGACCCCAACCTTGGCCTTCACCTACTCTCAGGTGCTTGCACCCCTGCTGATAGGGGGCCCTTGAACATGGAGACTGAAGCCATAGAGGGTTTGGTTCGCCATTCCCTCTCTTTAATACAGAGTCAGGTAAACGCCATTTTCCTTTAGTGTTTTCACTTTCATACTTGTATTTTTATTTAACTTTTCCTTGTTTATTCTTCAGGTCATTCCTGCTGCTCTGAAGATGGGCGCCACTCTTATGGGCCTAACTGAGGAAAGAGAGAGGGACCAGGCCCGCCTTCGCCAGGCTGAGAAGGAGAAATTTGAGGTGGAGAAGCTGCAGCATCGCCTCGCTGTTTCTGAAGCAGCTCGCAAGGAGTTGGAGGCTGACCTTGTCCATAAGGAACAACTCGCCAATCAATTGAGGGATGCGCAGAGTAGGGAGAACGCCATGAAGGCTTCCCTCAGTAAGATCCAGAAGGAGATGGCGCTTGTCAAGAAAGACAAGGACAACGCTTTCAAGGAAGCAGAGAACGCCAAGAGGGAAGCCGAGCAGGCTATTAAAGAGGCGTCTCAGTCCACTCAGGAGGTGGAACACCTCAAGGCTGAACTACCCAAACGCCTGGAAGAAGCTGTGGAGTCCTTCCGCACAAGTCCAGACTTCGCCAAGGCTGCCATCGAGTGGAACCGTACTGGCGTTTTAGCCATCTTCAAGAAGGCTGAAAAGGATATCCGTAAGGTGGATCCCAACTTTCCCTTGGATAAGTTGGAGTTTCTATCTGGGTACCTCGCCATGAAGGCTCAAGAAGAAGCTGAGGCGTTGGCTGGAAGTGATGAAGAGACTGGCGATGACAGCTCCACTTCTGGTGATTCTTCTCCAACAGAGTCGCCTCCTGAACCAGTGCCTGTCGAGATAAATACAGAGACGCCTGCTCCTGGCCCTTCTCCAAAGACAACGCCTTCGACTCTTACTTAGTTTCCTTTTCTTTTTTCTATTCGCCTTTTTTGTAAAGACAATTTTGCAACGCTCCGCCGTTGCTATTATAAATCCTTTATTTCCATATGCAGTGTGTGTGTTTTTCCATACTTAGCTTTATTTCATACTTAGTTTTATTTTTATCTCATTTATCAAAACTTAAGCAAACGCCAATAAGCTTTTGAATGTCATCGCCAATAACTTGAGATAACCATTTCCAGTAGTCACCATTTAATCAACTTAATGAACACCTTAATTGAATATTAAGCAATCGCCATTTAAACCAGCTTTTAAATCATCACCATTTCATCCATTGTTTAAGCAATCGCCATTTCATCAAAGAGAAGCAATCGCCATTACATCGAAGTGAAGCAATCACCATTACATATAACACCCCTTGATTTCAACAATACTTCATACATCGCCTTCGACATTTAAGTAAAAAAAATTTCAAATGCTATGAACACCTTCAACATTAGGCATGAAATTTCTTCAAATGCTCAGCATTAAAAGTATTCTTCAACACTTTTCCTTCTAAATCTTCTAACACATATGCGTTTGGGTGAGGTATGACGATGACTTTGTAGGGTCCTTCCCATTTGGGTGACAGCTTGTTTACTCTATCCTGGTGTGAGAATTCGTGCCTACGCCATACCCTCTCCCCCACAAAAAATTGGCGAGATGATACTTTCCTATTGTAGTATCTCGCCGTAGCCAATCGCATACGCCCCTGAACTTCTTCTGAAGTCCATCGTTTTTCATCTACCATGTCTAATTCCAAACGCCTTTGATCCTCATTGTCTATAGCGTCGTAATGGCTTACCCTGTGGGACTCGACTGCTATTTCTGTTGGAGCAACCGCCTCTGATCCATATACTAATCCAAATGGCGGCTCTCCAGTTGCTTTCTTTGGTGTTGTTCTCAACGCCCATAAGACGTTTTCTAATTCTTCTGTCCATTTTCCTCCCAAGGCATCTAGTCTTTTCTTCAAACCATTCAAGACTGTTTTGTTCGCTGCCTCCACCTGTCCATTGGCCTGCGCATGTTTTACTGAAGCATGCCTATGGTCAATTTTAACTCTTCACAAAACCATTTTAACTATTTTCCAGCGAATTGTGGGACTAACACACTTGGGATTCCATATCGAGAAACAATTCTCGATTTAATAAATTTGATTACTTGAAATTCAGTGGTTGATGCCATCGCCTTTGCTTCAATCCATTTCGAAAAATAGTCGATGGCGACTATTATATAGGTGTGTTGCTTGGATTTTGGCAATGGTCCTACTAAGTCGATTCCCCACTGTGCAAACGGCCATGCTGCACATATACTTGTAAGGTTTGCTGGTGGACGAACTATCTTCGGACTATACTTCTGGCATGATTCACACTTCATAACCAAAACAGTCGCCTCCTGATTCATTGTAGGCCAATAATAACCTTGATTCAGAATCTTTCTCACAATCGACCTTGCCCCTTCATGACAGGCCGCGTATCCTTCATGGACTTCTCTTAAGATGGTAACCGTTTCCGGGTGAGCGACGCATCTGAGATAGGGCGTGGAGAAACCCTTCTTATACATTAGTCCATCAATTATTCGGAAGCTAGGTGTTAAACGAACAATCTTTTTGGACTGAGCTTCATCAGTGGGGAGTACTCCTGATTCCAAATAAGATCGAATAGGCGTTGTCCAGTCAATAGTGACACTTATGTTAGCACAATAAAAGCTAACACATTCTCCATGGTTGGTTTCTATGAAATGGGCCTGTCTGGGCGTCGCCTGCCAAGCATATTTGCTCAGGGCATCTGCTTCTTGATTCGCTTCTCGGGGAATGGCTTCAATCTGAAATTTATTAAATCTTGCTACCAACGCCATAGCCTCTTTCCAATATAACTTCATTTTTTCTCCTTTAGCCGTATATTCCCCTTTGATTTGGTTGACCACCAATTGTGAATCACAAAACACATGCAAAGAGGTGACTCCTAATCCTTTCGCTAATCGCAATCCCGTAACCAACGCCTCATACTCAGCTTCATTATTAGTAGCCTTGAAAGTGAGGACCAGGGCATATGTTAACGGTGTTCCTCCATCTGGTGGTGTTAACACTAATCCTGCCCCCGAGCCATCGTCTGATGAGGATCCATCAGTGTGAAGTATCCAAGGATTCTCTTCTTTTTCTTTTTCTTTAGGCGTCGCCGGTTGAGGACATGTGGATTCCACAATGAAATCTGCCAATGCCTGACCTTTAATGGCGTTTCTAGGGGCGAATTTAATTCTAAACTCGCTTAATTCGATAGCCCATTTGACCATTCTTCCTGAAGCATCTGGCTTTTGTAGAAAATGTTTCAACGGTTGATTTGTTAAAACTGTAATTTCATGCTCATGGAAATAAGGACGTAGCTTCCTTGCTGATACTACCAACGCATAAAGGTACTTCTCAACCTCCAAGTAGTTTATTTCAGATTTTGCAAGTACTTTCGATACATAATACACTGGCACCTGGCCTTTTCCTACTTCCTTGACCAATACTGAACTTACAGCGACTGGTGTAATACTTAAATATAAGGAAAGAGCGTCGCCTTTGGAAGGCTTCGCCAAAGGTGGAAGTGTCTTGAGATGCTTTTTCAGGTCCTGGAAAGCCTGCTCACATTCACCAGTCCATTCAAATTTTTTGTTGGCCCTTAGCACATGGAAGAAAGGGAGTGATTTGTCGCCTGCTTTTGCTAGAAAACGGCTAAGCGCCGCCAATCTTTCATTCAGACTCTGCACTTCCTTGTAGCAAGTTGGACTCCTCATGGCTTCAATGGCTTCCAGCTTCTCAGGATTGACCTCTATTCCTCTTTGGCTTACCATGTATCCCAGAAATTTTCCCGAGTGAACGCCAAAAGCACACTTAGCTGGATTCAGGCGAACTTGATGAAGGCGCATCCTTTCGAATGTTTTCCTCAAGTCCTCCACGTGGTCCCCACTCTTTATGGATTTTACCAGCATGTCATCAACATATGCTTCCATGGTGACGCCTATCATGCCATCGAAAAGCTTGTTGATCATCCTCTGATAAGTGGCTCCTGCATTCAACAAACCAAAAGGCATCACCGTGTAATGATATATGTCGCTATCCGCATAAAAAGCTGTATGTTGAGCGTCGCCATCCGCCATTTGTATCTGGTTGTAACCAGAATATGCATCCATAAAGCTGAGTAACTCGTGTCCAGAAGTGGCATCGACCAATTGATCGATTCTGGGCAAAGGATAAGAATCCTTCGGACATGCTTTATTCAGGTCGCGATAGTCAATACACATTCTCCACTTCCCATTGCTTTTCTTCACCAACACAGGGTTGGCGACCCAGGTCTGAAACCTGATTTCCTTCACAAACTTTGCTTCAATGAGCTTTCCTACTTCTTGCTTGATAGCAATCGCCTTTTCCTCACCTACAGGGCGTCGCTTCTGAGCAATAGGCCTGACATTTAGATCTAGATTGAGTTCATGGGCAATGACATCTTTGCTGATGCCCGGCATGTCGCTTGGTTTCCAAGCGAATAATTCCTTGAACTCCACAAGGAGCATCGAAAGAGCAGAAGCTTCATTTTCCCCGAGCGTCGCTCCAATTGATACTTCCTTCCCTTTACCGTCAATCTCCACCTTCTTCAATCCTTCCACGGGTTGAGGACGACTCCTTTCCTCCCTTGGATCTTCTTCTGTCTGAATTGCCAAGGATTCTTTTTTCTTGAAGTGGCGACGCGTCGCCTGGACATAGCAGCTTCGTGCCGCTGGTTGGTCTCCCTTCACAATCCCTACACCATGGGGTGTAGGGAACTTCAACAACTGATGATACGTGGAGTGTACCATTTTGTTTGGGTTCAACGTCGATCTTCCCAAAATGGCGTTGTAAGATGCTGGGGCGTCCACCACAATGAAAGTGATGTCGAAGTTCAAAACTTGCCATCCTTCGCCCAAGCTGACCGGCAAAGTCACTGCTCCTACCGGGTAGGTGGTGTGCGAGGCGAAGCCCATCAAAGGAAAGTTGACCTTTTTCAGATCCTTCTCCTTTCTTCCCATTCGTTTGTATGCATCCAGAAATAAGATATCAGCTGAGCTTCCTGAGTCCACCAATATTCTCTTCATGTTGAATCGATCTACGCCCATTGTAATCACCAAGGCATCATCATGAGGAGAAGTGACATGTCCCATTTCTTTTTCTGAAAAGGAAATGATCACCTCCTCTTCTTCCCTTGGGCGTTTTCCTAGCTTGTCGGTTCCAGACATTTGAGAAGCGTATCCCTCCCTTGCTGAACAGGTTTCTCCACCCGAGGTAAAGCCTCCACTAATCATGTTCAAATCCTCCACCTTGTTGCTAGGCCCTACCCCATGTGGCATATTCCTAGGCGACGCCCTCTTCCTCGGACTCCTACTCCTTTGGCGTCGGGCCAAGAAGTTCTTCAAGTGCCCCTGTTGGATTAACCTTTCTATATCTTTTTTCAAAATATAGCAGTCATCCGTATGATGGCCCTTACATCGGTGGTATCTGCAATACTGGTTAGGATTATTTCCCATAACCGCGTCTGGCTTCCTTGGTGGAGGAGGTGTCGCCCAATTCTTCTTCTCCATTTCTGTTAAAATTATGGAAATTTCCCTATTCAGGGTGGTGTAGCTTTGGAAAGCTTCTCTAGCAGGCCTTGGTCCGAAAGAGCGACGCTTATCATCATGCTTTCGCTCATCGTGCTTTGAGGAGCGTTGCTCGGGTCTTTTTCCTTCTACATGCTCTTTTCTGTACGCTTCTTTGTGGACCTTTCTTCCTTCTCGTGAAATCTCCAAGTCTATGTAAGACTTGACTCTGTCTGCCATTTCCTCCACGGTGTTGACTGGTAGGACACTCAAACTGTCGTACAAAGTCGATCCCTTTGGGCCCAATCCTCTTATGAAGGCTCGGATGGTTTCTCCCTGCGTGATGGTTTGATCAATTCCAGCCAATTCCCTGTTGAATCGAGAATAGAAGTCGCCCAAACTTTCCTGGTCCCCCTGCCTGATATGGTCGAGCGTTCCCACACTTTTTAGTAGGCGACGCCCTCCCATGTATTGTACGATGAACTTGTCCTTCAGCTCTGTCCATGATTTTACTGATGCCTTGGGTAGGTTGAAAAACCAATGTGCAGGCACATCGCCCAAGGTAGCTGGAAAGAGTAACGCCAAATGAGTTTCCTCACTTGTTCTTCCCAACAAAGAATTTTCATGCCTTTGTATGTGGAAGACCGGATCAGTATCCCCATTGTACGTATCTATGCGAAAAGTCGGCTGCACCTGTGCTGGTAGTGCCACCGATAATATCTCTGGGGCGAACGGATGCGTCGACCTGTCTCGAAGGTGAGGCATGGTTCGATTCTTTTGCTCCTTTAGCGTTTCAGCTACGATTTCTTTGACCCTGTCTTCACTTAACATCCTTGGAGCAGGCGCCATAGGTACAATAGCCCCTACTGCTCCCATGCTTGCCACAGGAAACGTCTCAGGTGGTGGATTTGCTGGTGCGCCTGCTGGCCTTGATGTGGCTTCATGCGCCGCCTGAGCGCTTGCCCTTTGAGCTGCCCGAGCAGCTGTCCTTTGATCCCTTCTGTCCAAGAGCTCATCGAGAGCCATCATGAACGCTGGTGTCTGGATGAATTCTGCATTTATGTCCACTTGTCGAGGCGGCGCTCTGGCGAACGACGACTCTATGCGAGACTGCGCCGCTCGAGGTGTGTCGTTGTCGTACCTCTACTCTTCAGGAGGCACTTCTTCCGTCTGAATATTTTCTTGTTGCACAGACCTAGGTCGCACCATTTGTATCGGTATGTATGAGGTCTGTCCCAAATGCTGCTGCAGGTTTTGGAGCGAGTCCTCATCATTCACTTCACGAATGGTCTTTGCTCGTGTTGTTGGTGGAGCCATGGCTGATTTTCGCTCAATGGTTCCCACAGACGGCGCCAATGTGTTGGATCACGTACACCGTATTCCCGTCTCGGATACCCGCTCCGTATACCTGCACGAAGGAAAGCCCGGGAAGTCCCGTTGTTTCCCCTCCGATGATTAAGTCAGTCGAAGTTTGTTTGTAATATGTGAATGTAAGGTTTCTGTTTCAGAGAATACTTAGTTTGTAATGAGGATGATGATGAGCTATTTATAGTATTTCATACCTGTAATCAGGGTTTGGTCAGACTTTACCTTAGTCATCCTAGCTGTCCTCAGAAGCATTGACCATAGTTACTTTACTGCATATTCGTTTTTAGTGGCTACTCTATTGTAGATTCTCCTTTGTATTTGTTTAATCCTAGGCATGCTAAAGTCAGCCGGCCTAAGTCATAGGTGTGCAGGCGCACCATCTAAGGTGGACAGTGAATGCACTGTCATCCACTGAAACTGGTCCTGAAATGCTTTCTGGCGAACCCCATTTAGGCGACGCCGGACTGGGCACGTCTTTACGGGCGACGCCTACATCTATGACGACACATGGCGACGCCTGTAACTTGCCGGGCCTAAAAAAGGTGAAGTCCAAAAGGCTTATCTGGACCGAATATTAAGTCCAGCCCAGTCCAATATTTATAACCCATCGGTTACCACGGCCAACATGTGGATGGATCGTTTTTGACACACTACCAAGTAATGATAGGACCGAACCTTGGGACCCTAGTTGGTCTCAAAAAGAGTTAACGACAATATCATTGCCACCATAATAATCAGGTACAATATTTCGAAAAGTATTGTTTAATTCTCCTATAATTTACTAGCATAATGGGGTAAAATCATGTCGGTTACAATTATGTTCATTGAAGTGGATGATGTACTTTTTTATTGTTATTATTAACTCTGAATGGAAAGCTCTCGTGAAGAACAACCAACACTAGACGGTAGGTGCACAGCACAGTGTCTGGATTCCTTATGCCATAAAAATCGAAAGAATCTCATGGTGTGGGATACAAAATCCAGGTTTAAGCATGCCATCTTAACTGATTAATGAGGTGAGGAGAGTAATTATATTTCCTGGATATATACAATACATGGTTCCCTAACTTGTTCCCGAAAACTAAAAGGTTATAAAAATGGTGGTGCAGAGCTGGGGGTCTGCCGTCAACCTCTGACGTATGAGTCATGAATGGTGGATGGTCTACACGCTTCTGATATTTGCTGTTATACTTGTCAGAGTGAATGAATGAGTCTTTATGTCATGTGCATCCTATTTTCTTCGCCTATCGAACTTCCCTCCTCTCTAGGGTTAAGTACTAATTGGCACCAACTTCCCTCCTTTAACACAGGCTTGGTTTGTGCTTGCTTGCTTGAAAATTTAACAGGCAAAACGCAGAGAGACAAAGTAATTGAGTGGAGTGCTTATGCGATCCATGATCCTGCCGTATCTACAAAATATTGTTCTTATGATGATGTTTTATTTCCATGAAGAGACATGTTGCATGTGATTTCTGAAAACACGTACGCAAGCGTAAAGGAAGCCATAGTCATTGTAATTCAAGACTATACAGAATTAGGAATTTACTGCACTTGAATTCCAGAGCCAACTACTTATGCAACAGTGGGGTCCCCTTCATTTACTAGCCAACCCAAACCCTAATACTTCCATTTTCACTAATATTATTATAGCCAAGAACTCAGCATTCAGATGGCCAAAAAAAAAAACACTCAGCATTCTCCTTTTTATATATATATGTATAAGTACATGCTTTGCTTCTCAAACCCCATAAACACGTGCTCCTCTCCAAAGTGAAATTGGAACCTCTGCATCCATGGCTGCTCGTCTTGCGATCGTAGCATCTCTTCTCTTTGCTGCTCTTCTTCTGTCAGAGGTTCATCTGTCAGCATGTACTGATGTCGTGAGGGGAAAGGTCTCTTGTCTCGACTGCAATGACAAGATCTTCAAATTATCAGGTTCTCTGTTAGTCTTGGCTTGTTGTCCTTCCATTGAATTGAATCATCATCACTAAAAAAGCAAAGGTCTGTTTCTTTTCAGGCATCAAAGTTGCTGTGAAGTGTGATAAGACGAAGAAGCTCTGGACAGCCATGACAGAAGATGATGGTTTTTTTGAGGTGTCTGCTGAGATTCCAACCTCTCAACTTCCCTCAACTGCGTGCCTTGCCAAGATCCTTGGTGGTCCCCACCCTATGTATGCCTCCAATAAGATCATGGTGTCTCGGGTTGTGAAGGAAAGTCAAGAAAAAGAGGGTTCTTACTACACGACCTCGACTCCACTTGGCATCTACAGTTCTTGCCCGGAGAAAAGTTGCAGCCGTCAGGAGTCTCTTGGGTCTTCCAAGACCATCAACTTGCCTCTTCCCGTAGATTGGGGACTGGCACCATCAAGCTACTACCTCCCCTTTGTCCCCATTATAGGTATTCCCTGAAGTTAATGAAGTCATTATAGCCACGTGTTTTTTGTTATTGTATGTTTGCTGTCTGTCTGTCTGTCGGTTTCTCTCTACTTATAGGAATGGCGTGGTTTTATCTGTCTATTTATTAGTGTGTAATCTTTGATTATGTTTGTTTTTGTGTGTGTCTGTTAAGAATGTCAAGATCAATGGCGTTGTTATATATATATATAGAAGGAGTTGAAGTTTGTAATTTTCTCTCTCTATCAGCTATGGAAAGTGTGCCAATTGTAGCGGTGATGTCGGTCTGTCTTTGAGGCAAGACCGATATCAAAATTTCGGTCCTACCTACTGGAGTACCGAAACCGATTTTGGCAAAAAAGTCTGTCCGAGTCGGTTTGTTTGACTCGGGTCGGTCTCGGTTTTAAATCAATTTTTTTGGTAACAAACACACAACCGAATAGTGACACGCAAAATCAAGAAAATACATTAAACCGTCGTGTTTTCGATCGAGAAAAGGACGTCCGGACAGGATATGGTCGTGTTTTTTGAAGGACCTCTAAAGTGGATTGACGAAAATGAAAGCTTGATCCCCATCAATTTATTTATCAATCATTATAGTGTCTTCGACGATCAACCTTTCCTTTCAGAGAAACAGTTGTAGAATTTGGACGTTTGATCTGAAATTGAATGAAACACTAACCACACCAACCAATTAAGAAAGAAGATATCAGGTACAAGTGATATAGATATTGTGTAACAACAATCAATCAATGAGTCTGACCTGCACAATCTGTTGTCGAGACTCAGTCAAATTTGGAGACCAAAAAGTCATCGCCTCTGGAAATATGGAGACCACAACTGCAGTAATTCAAGGGATAGTTTGGTTATTTATTAGCTCTCTCCCTCTCTTTTTTTTGGGCCAATTTGGTTTGTAATATCAACAGCATTTCTAGGAACGACAAGATTCTCATAAATGCGAAAGACAATTTTTTTTTTTTGCTTTTTGTCAAATGATTTTATTAGCCAATAATAAATAAAACAATGTTATTAAAACCAGATTAAGAAACAATTTAAAAAATATTGAGAATTTTTTTTTATTCCTTTCCTTTAGAATTTTTTTTTAAAAATACCTAAAATAAAATAAAAGGCAAATAGTCTTAATTCATCTATATGTTTACTCACGTTTTTATTTGTACCACCCATATAGTTTTTTTGCACTTATATGTTTAAACGTATTGTTAGATGCACCAACATTTAACTATCTATCCATTTTTGCCGTTAAATATTCCAAAATGATAATTTTACGCTCGTGTTCATCTTCAATACTTAATCCACCTCCAAAACACATATTTGGTTTCAAATTCAACTTAAAAATGCAAATTTGGTTTTTAATTCAACCCAATAATGCAGATTTGAGTTGAATTCAAACTCAAATCTGCATTTTGCGGTTGGATTAAATTCGAACCCAAAAATTCATATTTCAATTTGAATTCAATCCCAAAATGTAGTTTTGCGTAGAACTGAAACTCAAAGCTGCATTTTAGAGTTGAATTTAGTGTTGAAAGTGATATGAAGAAAAACAAGAGGGTAAAATTGTCATTTTGACATATTTAACGACAAAAGTGAATGAATAGTTAACATGTTGGTGGATGACCAAACAAAAATGTTAACATGTTGGTGCATTTAACATGAAGAGTCAACCATCCAAGTACATTGAGGCTATTTACCCTCAAATGAATGCAACTATAAGCGCTTACTTGAGAGCTTGGGTAAAAAATATAAAAAAATTACTATAAATTTTAATTTGTCACAAATAGACAATACCATTAGAAGTAAAAAATTATAGGGTTCGACTAGAAACTATATTACAATATACAATATGACTGACTAAAATTTAATATTTTTAAAGCGGAAGGAGTAATATGCAGAATAATCAAAATTCAAGAATAATATGTAAATCAAAATTTTTAAAGCGTCGCTTTTCTGTTTTTCCTTTTCGAAGAAGTTTCCACGAAATCATGATTGACTTAATTCAAGCTATCTTCTTTTGATTAACATGGGAATTTAAAGATTTTTCTTCCAATTATGAATGTTACAGAAAATCGATGCTTATATTCGAGATACATTACACTAGAATGACAATGTTGTATTTGAAATTTTCGATTTTACTCTGTCACTAATTGCTGCAAAATTTGTACATTAAACCATGGATTTGATGTTTAGGACCATTAGGTAGCTTCTGAAGTTCCATAAGCTTTTAAAAATAGTTTCTTGAGATTCTATTTTCTTGAGACTTGTTTCTATTGAACTTTCTAATAGAGTATGGAAGTATTACTTAGGTAGCAGAGGTAGCAGAGAAGCAAGGTTATTTCAGTCTTCTCAATAAATTTGTTTGCAAAATAAAATAATATGCTTCAAAAGTAAATGTTTCCCATTTAGTATGATGAACTGCCAAATCTTCTTTCTTTTATTTGAATTGGATTCACTGTAATAATGGGATTCATACGCTTTACCTGTTGTTGCTGCAGTTCTTGTACTCAGTTTAGTAATCTTCTTTCAGTGTGTTTTCTTTGAACATTTTATCCTGGGGATGGTTTATTTATGAGTGTTGAAAAATTCTATAGGAGTTTGTCTTTTCTTCAATCACCATAAAAGAGTGCAAATGAACGTTCCCTAGCATTGATATTTAGGTATGTTTATTTAATGTGATGTATGCTAGGAAGAATGAGCTTACGCCCTACCTTGTTAGTCGTTTCTATTGGTCCACTGAAATAAGTAAGATTGTTATACAAATGTTGTAAATTAGTTTCGCTTGGAACTTTGATGTCTGTATTCATATTGAGACTTATGTCTGTATTCATATTGAGACTTAAGAGTCCTTTCATTGTTCTTATTATCTATCTGATGATGCATCATAATTTTTCAATACAAGAATGTGATTTTTCACTCCGTTGCTACTCAAATTTCTTTGTACATCTTAGTTAGTTTTGGACTTTGTACATGATACAGGTAATGTATACTGATAACAGAATGCAGAGGAATAGAGAGTAACTTTCATATATCAAATGCCTGAGGTACTCTTACAATACTCCTATTATTTATACTTGTTATTACCATTCAGTTCTAACAACCGAATCTTAGGGACACCACAGCATGCTGACATGGTATTAAGTAGAAGCTTCCTTATTCTAGTTATTGGGCTGCAGATGTTGTGATGGGCTGTTGCTGGAGGAATGCTGCTTAGTGGACTGCTGCCTGCTGGCCTTGCTCTGCCTGGCCCGCCTGGCCCATGGATCGGACCGTATCAATGCCTCCCCCTTCAGGAACCTTGTCCTCAAGGTAAAAATCAGGGAAACGTCTCTGGAAGTCATCTGCAAACTCCCAAGTGGCATCGGCAAGGGAGGAGTTGACCCAGTGGATCAGCAACTGAAGTGCAGCTCGGTTTCTTCTCTTGACAGTCCGACTTTCCAAAATGGCGAGAGGAGCTGGAGAAGATGATTCAGCTAGCTCCGGTGGCAAATCGACTACAGCTGGATGATCTACCTTCACCAATTTCAGCAAGGAGACATGAAAAACCGGGTGGATCTTCGCCTGAGGAGGTAAGATGAGCTGGTAAGCCACTTCCCCAATTCTTTTGTTAACTTGGAAAGGCCCGTAGAACTTAGGTTGAAGTTTTTGAGCTCCCGCTGATTTCAATGAAGCTCGGCGATACTGATGCAACTTTAGGTAAACGAAATCCCCAACTTCAAATTGCCGATCCGAGCGATGCTTGTCATCCTATTGCTTCATCCGGTTTCGGGGTCTGTTTATATGGAATTTGAGAAGCTGAATTGATTCCTCCATGTCTCGAAGTAGTAGATCAGCTGCCATGACCGTAGCGTCTCTAGGAATATACGGGATGTGTAGGGGTGAAGGGAAACCGTAGAGGGCTTCAAAAGGTGCTGTCTTGATCACTGAGTGCGGGGTGGTGTTATACCACCATTCGGCGAGAGGGAGCCATTTACACCACGTATTGGGACGTTCTCCAGCCATACAACGTAAATACGTTTCCAAACAACGATTCACGACTTCAGTTTGACCGTCGGTTTGTGGATGGTATCCGGAAGACATACGCAGCTCCACACCTTGATATGAGAACAGCTGTTTCCAGAAGGTACTGATGAAGACCGGGTCCCTATCACTGACAATCGTTTGGGGCAAACCGTGAAGTTTGTAAATGGTATCCAGAAAGAGCTGTGCCACCGTAGATGCTGAATATGGATGTGCCAAAGGCATAAAGTGGGCGTATTTAGTCAATCGGTCTACTACCACAAAAATGACAGATTTCCCTTGTGAACGAGGCAATCCGGATATGAAAATAGCACATTGAAATTATTGGATCATGTTTTTTTAAGATCCGTACTAAGTTATTTAATTTTTTTTGTTTCACGAAGTTTGCTAGTTGGTTTGAGAGCTGAATTTGTAGCAGCAAACTGCAACTTCAGGAGACAACCCTTTCTTAGAAAAAGAAAGTGGGGCAATTGTTGTCATGTCTATATGTAAGATTTTTTTTTTAGGAAAGAGATCTTCCACGTGCATTTACTTTTATTAATCTTGTAAATATTTAGGTTGGATGTATATATATATTTTCGGGAATAATATATTTTTGGTCTTTAAAAATGACAATTAATTTAAAAAAAAACTACAAAAGAATTTATTTCGCAATGAGTAACAATAGTTATAACATAAAATATGTGTTGACAGCTTTATTAACTATTGCCATTAGGTGTTTTTAATGATAGTTCAATATATTTTGTCAGTAAGAGTATGTTTTTAGTAACAACATATTTGGTTGTTGATTCCTCTATGTACTAATAATGTTTGTTGTTGCTAATATAATGTCTATAGTGACGATATTCTTGATATAAATTTGTCAGTGAATGATATCTATAGTGACGACAGACCTTTAGCCACTAGGGCTATTGTCACTGCTAAACTTTTAGCAGCGACAAATGACCATTTTGTGACAGCTTTGGATCAACACTGAAGATGATTTTTTTTGTTTTCTAAACACATGGAGAACTTTTTCTTTTATTATTTATGTGTAAAAAGTTTGTTTTACAAATTGTCTACTTTATAGAATTACATATATAGTCATCCATCTGCAGGGTACCTTCATAAATTATTCCCGTTTATTTCTGTCAAATCAAGAACTTGTGTGTGAAACCTGTATTCGTGCTAAAAGCCATAAACATTCATATTCACTGTCTGAATCTAGAGCCAAGTCAATTGTTTCTCTCATATACTCTTATGTTTGGGGACCTACTCCAAATAATAGTACATGTATGTCAAATAATGGCTTTAGATATTTTGTGTTTTTTATCGATGATTATTCTCATATGACCTGGGTATAATTTGAAGTCTTCACTAAGTTTGTAGAATTCCACAACCTAGTCAAAACTCAGTTTAATACCAAAATACAGGTTCTCCATTCTGATAATGGTGGATAATTTGTAAATTCCTCCCTCCAACAGTTTCTTAAAGACAAATGGATTATACATCAAACCTCCTATCCACTTACTCCTCAACAGAATGGAGTCGCAGAACGTAAAAATCGACATATTCTAGAAATAACTAGAGCATTAATGCTAGAGTCAAATGTACCAACCTCATTTTGGCCAGAAGTTATTGCTACTTATGCCTATCTCCTTTATCGCCTCCCGACGACGGTGATTCAGTTCCAAACACCTCTCCAAGTTTTATATAGTCATATGAGTGTTCCAACAACCTTGACACTCCAACCATATGTCTTCAGATGTTCTGTATTTCTACATATTCCAAAAAAATATCTTTCTAAATTTGATCCATGTTTTGTGAAATGCGTTTTTGTGGGGTATGGGATTCATCAAAAAGGCTACCGTTGTTTTCATCCAAAAAATCATCGTATGTACACTACTATGGACTGTATATTTCTAGAAACAGAGTTCTACTATACTGCCTAATATTCTGTCTGGGGGAGTGTCATGATAGTATTCCATTAGATTGGTTGATACAGACTACTTTGACCACTCCGGTGTTCCCTGAGATAGTTCCAAAATAGCAAGTTGGTGGAACCACCGAGACATTATCTCCCATCATACAGGTCTCAGATGCTTCAAACCCGTCAACCCCGACGAATATTCCGGAGGTTAGTAGTTCTAATTGGGTAACTCCTGGTTCTATTACATCAAATAACAATGGTTTGGAAGAATCACCAGTACAAGAAAGATATGTACTACCAGCCAAGAGAAATATGGGTGTTCCTCCTATCAGATACGAACCAGAGTACATCCCAAAGGCAAGTCGATATCCAGTAGCAAACTTGGCAATGAGGAGTCTGACACCAGTTGCACAGGCCTTTGCTACTGCGATATACACTCAAGATATACCCAGCACCATGGAGTCGGCATTGAAAATTCCAGAATGGAGGCAAGCCATGAGAGTAGATATGGAATCCCTAGAGAAGAACCAAAAGTGGGAGATGTGTGATCTGCCTCACGGAAAAATAGTAGTTGGATGCAAATGGGTGTTTACTGTAAAACAGAGGGATGACAGATCCGTGGAGAGATATAAAGCAAGACTAGTGGTCAAAGGATATACTCAAACCTATGACATTGATTACTCTGAATTTGGCCAAACAAAAAATTACTCAGAAACATTCTCCCCAGTAGCACGAATTGATACTATTCGACTCTTGTTTTCTATAAATGCAAACAAGAACTGGTTGCTAGACCGGTTTGACGTGAAGAATGCCTTCCTACATGGTGATTTAGAGGAAGAAGTATATATGGAACCGCCACCTGGTTTCACGACAGGATTCCACAGATCTGATGTATGTATATTAAAAAAGGCGCTATATGGACTCAAACAATCGCCAAGGGCATGGTTTGGGAGATTCACAGTGGCTATGAAGAGATATGGATACCGAGAAAGTAACTCAGATCATACCTTATTCATCAAAAGAAGAGAAGGTCGAGTAAGCTATTTGATCATATATATGGATGATATGATTATTACAGGTGATGATAAAGAAGAAATTGTTCAGCTTAGGAGCAATCTGTTTCAAGAATTTGAGATGAAGGATTTGGGAGAACTCAAGTACTTCTTGGGGATTGAAGTATTACGGTATGAGACAGGTATTTTCATTTCACAGAGAAAATACATTTTAGACTTATTAGTAGAAACAGGATTGGTGGACTGTAAGCCAGTAGAAATACCGATGGTATTGAATCATGGACTGCGGATAGTAGAAGGAGCTGAACCTACAGATCAAGCCCGATTCCAATATTTAGTAGGGAAATTTATCTATCTTTCACACACCAAACCAGATATTGCATACGTAGTAGGTGTGGTAAGTCAGTTCATGCATAAGCCACAAGCAGATCACATAGAAGGCGCTCTCAGAATTCTTCGATATTTGAAGGGTTCGCCAGGAAGCGGGGTATTGTTCCAAAACAATGGTCATCTCAAAATAGAAGCATACACATACGCGGATTGGATAGGGAATCCGACAGACCGAAGATCAACTTCAGGTTACTTTGCCATGGTGGGAGGAAACCTGGTAACTTGGAAGAGTAAAACGTAGAAGGTGGTGACACTATCAAGTGCCGAGGCAGAGTTCAAAGGAATTGCTCGAGGTCTCACAAAAGTCTTATGGTTGTACAAATTGTTAACTGAGATTGGTTTTCCTATCCAGGAACCATGTATGTTAATGTGTTATAACCGTGAAGCTATAAGCATTTCGGAGAATCCAGCTCAACATGATCGTACCAAACATGTTGAAATTGATCGACATTTTATAAAGGAGAAACTAGAGAATGGAATTATAATGATTCCGTTTGTACGCTCTGAGGATCAACTTGCAGATATACTCACCAAGGCAGTAAATGGAATAAATTTCAAGAACATTTTGCGCAAGTTAAATATCAGCGATCCTACTATTTAACTTGAGGGGGAGTGCTGAACCATACCTGTCCTGCACATCCTGCACATGCTCCACATACTTGAAGAATATCACTTTACAAAATATGGAGTTTATAATGCACATAACTTTATATTTATTATTGTCTCACCCACAATATTCCATGTACTTTGTATGAGATGATATGTTGTTTTATATTTCTGTTTGTAAGCCGAATATAATACATATAGAAGTAATTCAATGAATGAAAGTAGATTGAATACTACGGTTGACTTCAATACATTCAGTTTCCGCTATACTAGTTAACAGGTGGAACTTTTGGTAGTACCTTATTCGGAGGCGAAAAAACTTTCTGAATCAAATGGTAGGGGACCCTTCTTGCGAAAACGCAGATGAGTCATCAATTCGAAGGAGATCAAACGAAAATCCCTGAGTCGATCAAAAAGGGGGAGTTAGAGTTTTACCCTTACCCTTATATGTAAGCAACTTCCGCCTCTTACTCAAAGGCGTCCTCTGTTTATAGACCCCTTGTCATCACCACCTACATGAAAGAAATAGCCAAATTTGTACCATTTGAACCACTGAAGATAAGAAGTCAGGATCGAACTTTAAACAATCTTGGATGGACAATTGACTCTCGTCGAGAGAACATCCACTCGTCGAGGTTCATACCAGACTCTTGAGAGTTCAAATTTATACCTCTCACAAAGGTCGCAGCTAGAGCGAGGAAGAACTAGAGGTACGTCCCATGACGGAGGAAGAAAGACCCATCGCCCTCTTCCTTGAAAGGAGGAATACGGTTTTTATACTTTAAGCTATTCGCCTGAAAATTGGTGAGAAGTTGGAATTTGGTGTCCCGGTCCTTGAAATGAGGTTCTCTCACTTGGAAATGGTGAGTGCTTTGTTACCCATTGAAAATGGAGAAGATATGTCAACAATGGTTTATGGAAAATTATTGTCCATGAAGAGTTCAATGTATCCTAAAGTCGACGAATATTAGGAAGGAATTAGGGGTTAGATGCACCAAACTAAAGTTGTGGCATTTACACAATTTTTTCAACTTCGGGTAGAAAGGGAATCAGACCCCCGCATTAATCTCCACATAAGATATACACGTCCTACCCTTCTCATGGTACTACAACCCCATCCTAGGATACCTAAGGCTGCTAAAGCCAGAAACGCCTTGAGTTGGGTACTTCACCTCTACTACATGAAAAAAAGACTTAACTATAACAAAGGCATAAAAGATTAAAAATCAGACATTGAACTAGAGAAAACTACCTCATTTGGAGTATGGGCCATGCTGTGAAGGTGAATTGGGAAAATAAGAGAAAATGGGCAGACTTGAAGACACATGCGAGTAGTGATGACCAATTACTAGGAAAGGGATAATCGTAAAACAAAAAACAGTCTAGTGATGAAATTTTCGAGGAGATGAACTAAAAAGTAAAAACACATTACAACCATTTAATGATGAAAGAGAAAGGAAACAACTTGGTGGCACACAACAATTCTAAGGATAGGTCCCTGTCGCCTAGAGGTCAGTCCAATAATGATTACATCCCTAATCACAAGAAAAAACACACAATTTAAATTTTGCACGTGAATGAATATGAATGATCAAAACGGATGAAAACCACAGTTGCCCTCTAATGTATAAGATGATTCGAATTGAAGCAATTACTACAACTTTCTTATTCTCAACCCATATGAATTATACGTACGAAGAGGTTAATAAAGGTTCTAAGGAATTATTCTCAACCCCCATCTCCACGATTGAGAGCGAACTCAGACCAGACTTCATTTCTAGAACCACTAAACACCTAACATGCACTTTTGGAAGAAATGTCAAAATCGAACTTTCAAAATTTTACATAACACAAAACGTTCGCCAAAGGCAACTTAGGCACAATCAAAAGTCTCACCAAAGAAAGACTCACATCAATCAATAAAAGGTTCACCAAAGGTACATTACAAGTGATGGCAAATTTGAAGAAACTCAATATGGTCAAAAGAGACCAAGAGATGATTAGAAGGTTCGACGAAGAACGTCCTTGAGACACCTGAAAGGCTCGTCAAAGAAGGTCCAACAAAGGTGAGGCAACTTAATGACAATGGAGAGGCTCGACAAGTGCAATCTAGAAACATACAAAGTGGTTCCAAGCAAAAACTTCAAATCGAAGTCGACCGAATAGATCCAAAGGACCTGCCAAAATCCTTGGTGTTTCAACACTTAACCTGAGAAATACCAGCGAGCACCTAGGCAAAGGCAATCCCCCAGATAAAAAGCGAACACTCGGTTAGAAGGGGAGCGCTTAAGGTAACATCCTCCAGCCCTCACCTAGCTCGAGCCTTAGTGGTGTAAACACCTAGGTCTCTCCCTCAACTACGATGCACCTATCCCATCTTTAGGATGACGGCGTACACATAATACACTTATTAACGATAGGATGTTACACATAAAGATATATTTTATCATAGAAGGATGAAAGTTTATCCTATACCTAGATATCTGCCGAGGTATACAAAATATATTCGTAAGTTAAACGACTAAACGTTAATATAAGGATTAGAGTTTTACAAGTATATATACTTTTTATTTTATCATATACAATTTATGTTCAATAATTTATCAATATACACAATATTAATTTAAATATCGAAAAGAAACCCATGATACTTAGACCAACCAACAACAAAATTTTCTACCAAAAAAAAATCCTACAACAAATTGAACCAATATCTTGAACAACAATAACCAATTCCCTACGAGTTTGTTGGCCTGAAACAACACACTCCATCCATCGTACTTGCCAGAATATCTATTGAAAATAGTGGGATCGGTAGACCTTTTCGCTGTTTAATTCCGTTGTGTTACTCTCGGTTAAGTTTCCGTATCTGTTAATCTCTTTGCGCATCAAGATTAGAGTAGATTTAATTTTATTCTTAGGGCTTCAATTTGAGGTAAGAGTAAATGTTACGAATATTTACTTTAATTACATTTGTTAGATTCTTATGGTTTATTACCTTACGATTTTTTTTTAGGTTTGTGTTTCGTAGTTTACTTCGAGGTTTTATTATTTTTATTTAGATTATTTATTGATTTTATATTAAATAGGTATCACCACGTTCAAATTTAGGAGTAACTATAACTACTATTATTTTTAGAGTTTTGTTTTTGTCAAATTAACGCTTTAGTTGAAGAAATAAAACGTCGTGACTCGTGGTCACGGATGTTCGGAATTACAATTATTTGCTAATAAACATAACAATGGTAGAAGGGGTATTTCAACCCAATCATTAAGACTCACTCCCAATCACACTTGTTTTGCTATCTAATTTGCACACTCGTTTGATGTCCTCGGAATAAATCGCCACTGCACTTGCTTAACTTTCCTTGCTAGTGCTCGGATGTTTGGTACAATGGTTGACAACCTCCAATGCATCACTCCCCTCTAGTTGTTGTTGAACCGTTTGTGAGTCCGTCTCTATGACAATGTTTTGCCAACCCCTTTCAATTGCTAGTCGTACTCCTTCTTGTATGACTATATATGACTTCCATTGTTTCTATGTTGTCACTCTGGTACCTTCGGTTCACTCCTCCCACGACCTTCCCTTCGTTGTTTCTAGCTACCACTCCAATACCTTCGTTGGTGTTTGCCATTTTTGGTGTGGTCGTTGTACTTGTGTGGGTTTTGCTATTCAGCCGCTTACCTTTTGCTCCTCAAATGCTTGCTTGATTTCCACTAATGCTATCCTTGTTTTGTTTTTTTTGCTTCAAAGGTGGTCTTGTATCTTGTCTTCCATATATACCAACATGTCAGAAGTGTTAGTATCCACAATATGTCTCGTATTGCTCCTTGTCCACCCTGTTCCTTCCTCCTCATATTGAGCCAAGTGACCATGTCTATGTTGTTCGTTCGGTCGAATCGTATACCTAGTATTCTGAACCATACCGGTTCGGTCCAGGTACATTCTAGGATCATGTGTTCCCGTGTATCCACTCTACCACATATTGGGCAACCTTGGCTTATGGTCATTCCCCAGCGTGCCATGTTAGACGTCACGGCTATGGCGTTTGTAGCAAGTCGCCATATGAAGTTCTTTACCTTTGGTATCACCTTTGTTGCCCATAATTCCTTCCAAAACGTGTTGTGGGTTGCTTACATCTCCCTCGCTTGTCGTTCGCTTATCTCCCTTAGCTTGTGGTACACCGATAAGACATGCGGTGCTCCGTCCTTGTTGTGTGGCCATATGTATCGATTCCCCACTCCTTCATGCGGGATTCGTATATTGAGTATGTGTTCAGCATCTTCATGACTTACGATGTTTCACACAATGTTCTCATTCCATTCTCCATCGGGTTTGATGAGATCGCTTACCCTTAGTTCACCTCCATGCTCCACTCTTAGTTCGACACTTACCCGTATTCCCTCTATTCTGTATATCCACGGATCCTTGAAGACTCGGATGTTCTCTCCTGAAGCAATCATCCACAAACCTTCCTGTTTCATGATGTCCCATCCGTGTATTAGGCTATTCCAGCCCCACGATGCTCGACCTCATCTCCTCACCTCTAAGAAAGTGGTCCTTGGAAAGTACACTCCATTTAGTACCTGTGCGCATAGTGTGTCTGGTTCAACTATGATTCTGTCCGCCATCATCGTAATGAGGGTTGTATTGAAAGTTTGTAATTCTCAGAACCCTAATCCCCCAGCCTCTTTGGATTTTGTTAGGACTTCCCATCTTCTCCACTGCGTTCTCTTCCCCTCCCCTGTTTGTCCCCACCAGAAATCCGCTATGAGTGAGTCTATTTTCGCACAACATGTTTTCGGTAGGTGGAACACACTCATGACGTATGTGGGGATTTCCGTGATGATCACCTTTATTAGCACTTCCTTCCCTGCTTGATTTAGGGTTTTCAGTCTCCACCCTGCTAGCTTGTCTCTGATTTTTGTTTTTAAGGATCCCAGGGTCTCCTTTTTTGATGGCAAGCCCAGGTATTTGCCCGGATCACTAGTACTTTGTATGTTTAGTGCAGCCTCAATGTCCTTCCTTTCGTTCTGGCTCGCCCCTTTGTTGAAATACAGGTTCGGCTTGTTCATGTTGATTCGTTGTCCAGATACCTAACAGTATGATTTCAGAATGCTCCTGAGGTTTGTGGCATTATCGATTGAACCTTGTATGAAGAACAATGAGTCATCTACAAAAAACAAGTGGTGGGGTTCCGTGCATTGTCTCTTTAATATGATCCCATGTATGGTCTTCTCCTGGTTTCCCCACCTATTCGTCTCCATAGTACATCCGCAAGTAGAATGAATATGTTCCGCAAAACCTCTTTTCCTTAATGTGGCAAGGAGAAAGTCCCACTCCACCCTATCGTATGCCTTCTGCACATTCCACCTTGTTTTCCTTGCGGCTCGTGTGGAGGTGATGGAAGACTTCATGTGCCACCATGATGTTATCCTGTATGTGTCTACCTGATTAAAATGCACTCTAAAACGGAGTGATATGCTCTGATAGGTACACCTTTAAGTGGTTCACCAACACTTTTGATATGATTTTGTACAAGAAATTACAGTAGCTTATTGGCCTAAAATCAGTCGGTTTCGTGGGGTTTGACACTTTTGGTATCAGTACAATGTCAGTATTATTTAGGGGGTTTAGGAGAGTACCTGTTCTAAAGAAAGCATTGACCGCAGTGATGACATCTGCCCCAACGATGTTCCAGTTCCTCTGATAAAATAGGCCCGGGAACCCGTTCGGACCCACCACGTGTGACCCTCCTAACTGGTATGTGATTGACCTGATTTCTATGTCTGTTACCTCCCTTGTTAGGTTTGCATTCATCTCAGTTGTGATGTGATTCGACACCAATCTAAGGAAATTTTCCCACAGTTCGGTTCGTTTCGATGTGAACATCTCCCCGAAGTACCCTTTTAACTCATCGGCAATCCTCCCCTCATGCATTATCCACTCTCCGTTTGTTCCCCTAAATTGACATATTTGGTTCCTCCTCCTCTTTGATATCGTTGTTTGGTGGAACAAGGTGGTATTGCGGTCGCCGTCTCCAAACCACTTGACCCGCGACCATTGTTTACAATACGTTTCCTTCCTCGTTGTTAGCCCTTGGATCTTTCCTTTCAACCTCTTTTCCTCCCGGACTGCATCGTGGTCCATCTGCCTTAGATCCTCCTTCGTTTTTGCAATCTCCTTCATGTTATTGCAGAAGTGTGTCCTACTCCATGTAGTAAGTTTCCTTAGGCATTTGTAGCGTTTTGTGTATACTCCTTGTATTTCTCGGCGCGATGTTGGTGCTTTCCATGCTTCTCTTATCACCTCCTTGCATGTCGGGTTTTCGAGTCACATTGCCCCAAATTTGAATCTTCCTGTTAGCCTTTTCTTCGACCGTTTTAGTTGGACCATCACTGGTGCATGGTCTGAACCGATGGCTAGCTCATTTATGCACCTCCCTTGTTGATATCGTGCTGCCCATTCCGCATTTATCAACACACGGTCCAGCCGCTCACTTACCCTATCGGTCCCGCTTCGATTATTGCACCACGTGTACGGGTTCCCACCATAGTGTTAAGCCCCAGATGCTTAATTCGAGCTAACATAGTATTTGTTTTCCATTTCTATCCGCTCTCTTACTCTCTCACAGTAGGTATCACCATTCTTTGTTTCCATTAAGAATATAATGTTCGGTTGATACCTTTTGTTGAGGTCTTGGAGATGTTGACTTGTCAGGGCAGAACCCAGACCCTGACAATTCCAGGAGATGACACTCATTGAGCCTTTGTGGCTATTTCGGGACAACCACCAGAGCCCTTATCCTTCTCGTGTGATTCCTCCTTTTCACTTATTCCCTCCTTTGCTTTATCAATTTTGTTTTCCTTCGGTTGGGGTTTATCCTGCTTACTCTTTTCCTAGGCTGGTTTTAGCCCTTAGACCCTACTTCCATTCAGTCCCCATTGCATTCTCCTCCTATATTTTCATTCGCTTTGGACCTGGTCATTCCTTCATTTGAGCTCTGGTCCTCATTAAGGTCATATTGTCAAGGTAGGGTCTAAGTCCGGATGGAGGGTTTTGGCTTGCTCTATTTTTTAATTATGTAGGTTTGGATGGGTGTGGTGGTATTTCTTGTGGGTGTTTGGGTAGAGTGGTCGGACAGGTATGTGATCATGGGGTGGCTGGGGTTTATAGGGTTCTCGGTTTTTGGTGGTTTAGTTTCGGCCCAGTTCGGTTGTCTCCTCAACCACCCAGGTAGGGTTGCTTGTTGTGGCTTGCTTGGTATGGGTTGATCGGTTCAGGGGGGCCAGTACGGTTAGTGCCCTTTCGTCTGGAGGGTTTCTGGTTCCATGTCGATGGTCTGATCCCCTAGCGGGTTTCTATTGATTTTGGTTTCCATTGGATCGACTTCCATTGGTTCACTCGTGTGGTTCTTTTTCATTACCCCCTCTTTCGTACCACTGCTTTGTGCCTCCCCTGTTGGTTTCTGCTTTGTCCCTTCATCCGTGGTCATCTTACTTGCTTTGGCCAATATGTCGAACCATGATCTCCTTGCGCTCAGTTTCATTTGTGATCTCTCACCTTCATCCCCTCCCACATGTTGTCGGGTCGTGGCTTGTTTTAGTCGCACGCCTACAAGCCACGTGTAATATGTAGGTTTCATTGGGTCATGTTCTGCCATTTGTACATCCACTTTACATGCCTGGGTCGTGTGACCTAGCATTCCACAACCATAGCAATAATCAGATAGTCTCTCGTACTTTATTGAAGCCCATCTTTCTACCCCTTGAGAATTTGTCCACCAGAATCCCACCATCAACGGTTCATCCCCATTCAATTCCACTTGTATTCTCATATAACTCCTAGTTATGTTCCCGGCATTTCGCTCTATCTCCACCTATCATTTTCCCGATCTTCTAGGCATTTTTATCGCTAAACTTTTTCAGTCCTAGTCCATGTATTTGGATCCAGAAATTTACCTTGTTAAATTCCACGTCCTTCACACAACCAGTCGGTTCCCATTGTTTGATGTTCAAAATATGCATGTTTATTGCCCACGGTGAGAGGTCGAGTATTTGTTCGACATCCTCTTGCCGTCCGAAATCGAACAGCAGTATCCCCGCCTCCGCCTCCGATATAGCAACCGTGTCGAACCTTGCCCAAGCCGTCCGGAGCACGTTGTGTGTGACGCTCTGTTTGATCGTTTTCTGCGAAATTATCTTGCCCACATACCAGTTTTCATTCTGTAATTCCTTATTCGAGTTCAGTTCTTGTGTGGGTCGCTGGGGTCCGTTTTTCTCACCGCAACTGGGACTTCGTTGCATCACGCCGCCGTGGGAGCAGAGCCTTCACCGCAGCTGGCAGCTTCCTACAAGAATAGGGAGAAACGAAGACAGTGGAAATGTTGGCTAAACAGAATCAAAGAAAAAAATTACAGGTGAAACCGAGATTGAAACGTAGTGGAGCTCAGCACAGACGCAGGAAAGCAGTGCGATACTTTCGTTGTTCTTGCATAGCAACGTCTCAATCATTATACAATACACTCCCCCTTCTTCACTCTGATTGGTTGGTATGATGTTTGACAATAAATGCCAAGAAGACAAGCCGATTTACACAGCTTAATTATTTCTCACACTCTGAAACCCTAGAAATTGGGGGGTTTCTCAGGTTTCTTCATAGAGAAAGGCACAATTTTTTTTAATATTTTTTTTAGAGTTATTTTTGACCAAATATTTATTTTTAGAGTTCATTACAATATTAAATATTTTCTATTTAAAATAAACTCCATTCGGATAAACGAGGAAGAGGACGTAGTGGAATTTAAAAAATAAAATAATAAAATTTCAAAGCATATCATCTTTATCAGATATTATTGCTATAGTTCATTATTATTATTAAAAAGTTGTAACTAAGTATTTGACCTTTACTTTTTAAAATAGGTACGGAGATGAGCAACTAGTTTATATATACATTATAAATAAAAAGAAAGCCTTATCCATTTGGAAGGAAGTTAAATTTAATATAGTCCGACAAGATAGAGAATATATTTTGAATAAAAATCTTACGTTAATAATAAAATATTGAGGCTCACACGTATCGGCAGTTCAAAGTTTCTTATAGCATGATTGGTACCCAGAATTAACAACGAATAGTGGATACAAATTTCGAATTCCATATGTTTCCCAGAATTAAAAATTTACAGAATCAGAAATTTTAAAAAGCGAGGAATAATTATTCCTTGGGAATATCTCATCATTGCTATTCCTAGAGAACTATGAATAATGAATAGATGTCTAATTGACAAAAATACCCTCAGTTGTTAATTATTTATTTATATGGTTAATAATTAAATTGCTACCCCAATTCTGGACACTTTACAAATTATTACATAAACTTTACTTTTTCAAAAATTGCTACCTAAACTTTGACCCTTGCGATGAGTAACCCATCTACCTAACTCGATTTTATCTTCCACTACGATGACTAGGTGAGCATTTTAAGGAGGTCATCCTTAGGGGCGTAGCGTCCATGGCGTTTCATTGATGGCGCGCCAGGACGTACGCTTCATCCTAAGGCGAGCGATCGGTGATGAGAGGTTCCTCAGGGGTAGCCTCCTTGGCCTTTCATGGCGTCACTCCATTGCTCTACTCTAAGGCGTCGCCCTAGGCTTGTTGTGTCGTTCGACTTAATTGTTGGGCTTGATCCACCATTGGGCTTGATCCATCATTGGGCCTGATCCAAGAGTGTCGAAGCCCAAGTACCAGGACCCATCATCTTCCCCCGAAGCCCAGTATGAGCGTCGCCCATACTAGGTTTTATGGTGCTTCTTACCAAGGTTATGACGTTCCATTCGATAGAGCATGAGTTAAAAGTTTTTTTTTTGCATGGTGTTCCTTGTTGATGGAGCGTGTCATACATGGCGCGTAGAGTGTTGAAATTCAAAATTTGAATTTGAAATTCAAAATAGAGCGCAAAATTCGGAGAGCTGCGCGTGGGCGTTAGAAACCCTTGGGATTCCCTAGAGTTTCAAACCATCATTGCCCCCTAGGGGTAGTTTGAACGAGGTGACCCTTCATCTCGCCCTAGGGAGCCCTATAAATTTGTTGATCCCCCTTCATTTTTTTTGACTTTTACCTCTCTATTGCTTTCTCTCTTTAGAATTCTCTATATCTTATCTCTAGAATTTTGGTCACCTTTCCGTTCTTTCATCCGATTGCCCAAAATAACTCGTTGCACCCCTTTTGAGCCAAGCCTCTACCCAAGACGTAAATGCCTCCTTTTTTCAATGGCAAGCGACTCAGCAAGAGATAAGGCAAATGTCTTCTTTCCCCCCGGTTTTATTAATTTCAAGCCCAATAATATTCTGAGATCAATTTTCTATAGAGCGGTAGATGAAGCGTGTCTGGGCGACGCTTTCTCTTCGCACTTTTCTATTTCGGACGAGTATGATCCGGGAAACCTCCATCCTGTTTCTAAACCAGGTTCGGGCGAGGAAGCCATCTATCACCTGCAAATTGATGTGGGTTTGAGGTTTCCTATATGCCCGGACTTGGCAGAAGCGTGTCGTTATTATGGTGTTCCCCCCGAACCAATTTTCCTTAGTTTAGTTTCGCCATTTTTATACGATAGATTCAAATCGCTTCAGCATTTTTAGTTTTGTTAGTCGCTTCCCTGATAACAAGTATTAGATCTGGCGCTCCTCCTTGCGCTTAGTTACGGGCTATAGGACAAGAAACTCTAATTGGAATAGTTCCTACTTATTCTTCGAAGGAGCGGTTCCTTGGTGTATAACTTCAAAGGCGCTCTGTGACGCTCTGCCTTCCCCTGATGAACTATCACATTGGGATGTGGAGTCTCTCCACCTGGTGTACTCAGACCACCAAGATGGGAACACCACTTAGATATACAAAGAGACCACGGAAGATGATTTATTCAATGCGGGCATCTCCTCTGTACAGCGTCACCCTTCCTCTTCACAGGTAATAACTCATTTAATTTTCCTCTTTGCAGATAACACTGTTTCGCGTGCTGCTTTTTCATTCTCTCTTCTGGTTGAACAGGAAAAGGGTAAAGGAAAAGCCTCATGTGACACCGTTGAGGGCTCAAAGAAGAGGAAGAGGCAGATCTCTTTCAAAAAGAAGTCAGCGCGCCCCAGGATGAAGTGGATTCGTTGTCAGCAGATCCTTTAACACCGAGCCTTGAGACTCAGGAGGTGATCTCTCTTTACAAAGGTGTAGTCCTTTACTATCGCTATTGTAACGATTCCCTTCTTTCTAGAATATTAAACATCCTTCATACTAAGAAAAGGGGTGCGTCCGTTGTGACGAAAAATTGCATGTCCTGGACTTACTATGTATTACCTGATGGCACTTCTACAAAATATAGCGTCAAGGACGATGGGTCCGTGTACACCGGGAAGGCCTACAACAACGCTCCCTCCAGAAAAAAAGACTCATGCTAAGGAGTCCACTTCGGGTGCTGACAAGGTGACGCCTCCCCCTGCTATTACTGGACAGGAAACGCCTCCACTCTTGATAGATGAAAATGCAGGGCAATACACCCGTTATGTGGGTCAGGCGTTTGAAGTTCATTGGGATCTGAAGGTGGACAGTGCTCCTGAGTGGATCGCCTATGACAACCTTGCCCAAACGTCTTGGGCTCCTTGTGAGTGACTCCAAGATGTTCCCCTGGTGAGGGGTAATGATTTGCTAGACCCAAACCTGGGCCTTCATCTTTTGGTCAGTGCATGACCTCCAACGAACAGAGCGCCTATTGACAAGAGTGGCGGGGCTTTGGACAACCTTGTGCGCCAGAGCCTTACCCTCTTCTCCAGGTATCATTACTTTATCTAAGTCTTCTTAAAATTTTATAAGTGTCTTCTAATAACAGTTGATTTTCAACTACTCCCGTCGCAACTCCAAATGGGAACTACGATCGTAGAGCTTTCTATGGAGAGAGTGGCGATTGCTGGGGAGCTCAAGCACGTTCGTGAGCTTGAGCATCAGCTAGAGCGCGCTGAGTATCGCGTGACAGCTGAGAGGGCTGACCGGGACAAGTAGGAGGCGTCGCGCCATGCCAAAGAGCTTCAAGATGCGGAAGCGAAAGTGGCTGAAGTGGTCGCGCAAGTTATGGATCTCCGCCAACATCTTGAGTCGTTAAAGGGTAAGTCAACTCAGCTTGGAAAGCGTGCCCTCAAGGCTGAGACGGCGGTCTCGCTCATCAAGGAAGAGCTTCCCGAACGCCTTACAGTGAAGTAGTTCAAATATAGCGATTCATTCGAGAAGAAGGCGACACTGTGGAGAAGAGAGGCCTTGGTCAATGCATTGAGAGATATGCACAAGGATATTATGAGTGTTGACACCAAGTTCTTTCTGAAAACGCTCCCATGCATGAAGCCTTTTCTTGAGTGTGAGGCCAGGGATGAGGCGGCGAAGAAGTAGGTGGCCAGAGAGGAATATGACTCGTGTGGTGAGGAAGAAGAATCCCCTGAACCATCTCCCCTTCGTCGTACAAGGCGCGCCCCTGAAACCGAAGTCACCCCGCATGAGGGGGAGTGCAAGGAAGTGCCCTTGCCTGAGAGTGGCGTGCCTCACCAGCCTTCTACTCCTAAAGAAGACCCTCCTTCAACTGATCTTGCACAGTCTTAGAATTTTTACTTGGTTTTAGTCTTCCTTGTATTTTCCTTTTATCTTTGTTAAGTCCTCCAAGCGAGGCGTTTTTGTAATGACAATAGCTTTCCTTAATGTGAAAATTTCGGTGTTTCGATTTCCTTATGGGTTCTCTAATTGCGCCCAAGTGTTCAGAATACCTTAATACGTCTAATGCCTCAACAACTTTCGTATTTAGAGCGCCTAAGCACTTGAACCACTTTAGCCTTTCTATGTATGAGACACCTTAGTTAATTTTAGATACTCGTAATCGTGCATATTCTTCGCCTTGACTTCATTTTCGAACCAAACGTCATGAATTTGAATAAGTACAAACTATTCGATCATATAGAGGCGCCTAAGCATAGAATTTTTCAAATGCTCAACATTGAAGGTGTTCTTCAAAGTCTTTCCTTCTTCATTTTCTAGTACGTAGGCGTTTGGATAGGGAATGACGACGACCTTGTAGGGTCCTTCCCATTTTCGTGATAGCTTCTTAATCTTGTCTTGAAAGGAAAATTCGTTTCTTCTCCATATCCTTTCCCCCACGAAAAATTGGTGAGCGGAGACTCACCTATTATAGTATCGTGCGGTGGCGAGGCGCATTCCGCCTTGATGTTGCTCAGATACCCATCTTTTTTTGTGCACCAAATCTAAATCTAAACTCATTTGGTCCTCATTGGTCGCCTCATTGAAGTGTTTGACTCTGTGTGAACCAACCGCTATTTCCGTTGGGGCAACCACCTTTGAACCGTATATCAAACCAAAGGGTGTCTCCCCAGTCGACTGTTTGGGTGTTGTTCGAAGCACTCAAAGAACATTTTCTAGGTCTTCAGTCCCTTTCCCCTGTAAGCCGTCTAGCCTATTCTTCAATTCGTTCAAAACAGTTTTGTTGGCTGCCTCAACCTGTCCCTTCGCATGTGCATACCTGACTGAGGCGTGCCTGTGTTCGATTTTCAACTCTTCACAAAACCACTTCAATTGTTTGCCAGAGAATTGAAGGCAATTATCAGTCACAAGTATACTTGGAATCCGATATCTAGAAACAATTCTAGATTTTAGGAACTTAGTCACTTGGAACTCTGTAATCGACGCTAATGCCTTCGTCTCAATCCATTTAGAGAAGTAGTCAATCACTACTATAACATAGGTGCGTTTCTTTGACCTAGGAAGAGGTCCCACTAGGTCAATACCCCATTGCGCAAAAGGCCAAGCGACACCAATTGTGGTTAAGTCTGCAGGATGGCGCACTATTTTTGGGTTGTACTTTGGGCAAGATTCGCACGTCAAAACTAAATCCTTAGCCTTTATGTTCATGGTAGGCCAGTAGTATCCCTGGTTGAAGGTTTTGCGATCAAGGGATCTTGGCTCCTCATGGAAAGCAGCGTATCCTTCATGCATTTCTCTTAGTATCGTCGTTGTCTCTAGTTGTGCGACACATTTGAGAAAAGGCATAGAGAATCCCTTCTTGTGTAGTGATCCTTCAATGATTCTATAAGTTGGGACCAAGCTCAATATTCACCTGGACTCCACCTCATCTTCTGGTAATTCACCTGTTTCCAAGTATGCTCATATGGGCGTCGCCTAATCAATGGTTTTATCAACGCTGGCACAGACCTGTCTCGTCCCTCCGAAAATGCTTTCCACAAAGTGCACCTGGATAGGCGTCGCTTTCCATGCATATTTGCTTAGTTCATATGCTTCTTGGTTCGATTCTCTGGGATAACTTATATTTGAAAGCTCTTGAATCCTTTGCTAATTTGTTTCCCTCTTTCGAGTATACCTTCATCTGAACATCATTCGTTGATAAAAATGAAGTAGCGTCGACTAGTTGATCGATTCTAGGCAAAGGATAAGAGTCCTTAGGACACACCTTGTTGAGGTCCTTGAAGTCTATACACATCCGCCATTTTCCGTTGTTTTTCTTTACCAAGATTGGGTTCGCCACCCATGTCTGGAACCTAACTTCCGTGACAAAGTTCACATTTACCAACTTCCCTACCTCCTACCTTATGGCGATTTCCTTCTCCTCAACCATAGGGTGTCACTTCTGAGTGATTGATATAATGTTTGGATCACTATTCAGCCTGTGGGCGATCAACTCCTTACTGATTCCTAGCATATCGGTTGGTTTCCAAGCGAACAACTCCTTGAACTCTATGAGGAGTGTTGCCAGAGGCTCAGCCTCTTTACCGGGGAGCGCCGCTCCTATCTTAACGGTCTTCCCGGGAACATCTACCTTCACTTTCTTTAACCCTTCCACTGGCTGGGGCGACTCTTCTCCTCCCGAGGATCCTCCTCCGTTTGAATATCCAGTGCCTCATTCCCTTTAAATTTGAGTACGTGGTGACACACTAAGTGAACGTAGAAGGTGCGCTCCACGGGCTGATCTCCTTTCACTCCCCCTCCCCCGTGGTGAATTTGAAACTTCAATAACTGGTGGTACATGGAGTGCACCATCCGGTTTGGGTTCAAAGTGGTGCGCCCTAATGTATCTTTGTTTGAGGTCATGGAAGTCACCGCGTTGAACGTGACGTTTGTTGTGAGTGCCTTCCACCCCTCACGCAAGTACACAGGCAAGGTTATAACCCCTACCGGGTAACTTGACTGCACAGTGGATCCCATTAGAGGAAAGTTGACCTTCTTCAATTCCTTCTTCGAGCGCCCCATTTGCTTCAAGGCGCCGAGAAAGAGTATATCCATTGAGCTTCCCGAATAACTAGTATTTGATTAACATCATAGTCGTCGATCTCAGCTGTGATCACAAGGGCGTCTTCGTGAGGACAGGTCACATGTCCCATTTCCGCCTTAGAAAAGGAGATTACCTCATCCCCTTCATCCCTAGGGCGATTCCTGGCCAAGGCAGTTCCTGGAATTTGGGAGGCATACACCTCATGAGCGTTGCGTGTGTCTCCCCTAGCGACGAACCTTCCAGTGATAACGTCCACATTTCCTTTTTTGGTCCTGCTTGAATCTTGTACCCTTCTAGGCAACTCATTATGTACGCGGCAAGGGCTCCTGCTTCTTTCACGGATCGCCACAAAGTTTTTGAGAAAGTCCTTCTATATAAGGTTTTCAATATCCCTTTTTAAGATCCTACAATTATCAGCAGTATGTCCCTTGCAACGGTGATAGCGAGATTAAGCCTTTTGGTCGCTTCCCTATTACGCGTTGCTGTTTCGTAGTGTCGATGGAGTCGCTAAATCATTTTTCTTCATGTACGCCAGAATAACCAAAATATCCTGGGTCAGGGGAGTTTAAATCTCGTAGACTTCCCTATTAGCGCATGGAATCAATGGGCGACGCTTCTGATCATCATTTACTGCCTTCTAATGACGTTGGTCCGCTTTCTTCCCTTACTGAGCTTCCTTTTTTGATTCGTTTTGGACCGTATTTCTCCCATCCTTCGCGATTTATAAGTCGATGTAGGATTTGACCCTGGCTGCCATTTCCTCCTCCATGTTGATTGGAATCACGCTTAGACTATCATGAAGCGTGGATCCTTTAGGGCCAAGTGCCCTCACAAAGGCGTGAATTATCGCGTCACTTATGATGACTTGATCAATCCCCGTCAATTCCTTGTTAAACCTGGTATAGAAATTGTCTAACCTTTTGTCATTTCCTTGCTTGATGTTATCCAAAGTTACAACCCTTTTCAGCATTTGTTGTCCACCTATGTACTGGACAATGAATATCTCCTTTAGATCGCCCCAAGACCTTATGGAAGCCTTGGGCAGTCCAAAGAACCAATGTGAAGCGACGCTTCTTAGGGTCGCTGGGAAGAGGAGAGTGATATGATTGTCATCATTTGTTCGCCCTAAGAGGTAGGCTCCGTGTCTCTAGATGTGGTCAACCGGATCTCCTTCGCCTTTGTAGTATTCGATCTTGGGTGACTACACATGGGAATGCGACACTCTATAATGGAGACGTGGCATAATCCTGCCCTTATGCTCCTTCATCTTATGTGAGACCAGTTCTTATATATCCTCCCTGGTCATGGCGTAAGGAGGTGGTGCCACTGTGGTAGCGACGCTCATGGGAAAACGGGTTGTTGCGATGGGAGTGGTATTTGGAAGTGCGGTCTAGAGGTGGCTTCTTCTGTCGTAACTACATCTGGCTAGCGAGCACCGGCTCAAGTGGATGCCCTTTGTTCTCTCCTGTCGAGAAGTTCGTCTAGTGCTGCAATAAAAGCGGGCGTCAAGATGACTTCTGGTGGCAATTCCACCCTCGACGGCTCTCTCTTAGATGAGGCGATTCGAAAGTGATCTGGTCAGGTAGCTTCTTGCTCCATCACAGTGGGTTATCTGAATGGTGCACCTTGGGGGTGTAAACCAGAGGTCTGCCCATCCTGAAGTGTATCATGTTAGGGTAGAAATGCTAACAGTCCCAAGTATTGTTGAAGGTTATAGAGCGAGTCATTCTACGTGCTCAAATTCCAACAGACGTCGCCAATGTTATATCTCGGTTTTTCAGTTCGTTTTGAACTCGTACTATTCAAGCTTTCGCGAGGCGCTTCGAAGTCCTGCAGGGAAGGAAATCTTGGGGTGTTCCCGTTGTTCCCCCTCCAATCGTAAAGTCAACTTTAGTACGATGATAAATGGAGAGGAAATGTAGTTGAGTGTGTTGAGTGCTAGTTGAAGAGAATTGAATGCAAGTCTAAAGGTTGGTGGGTATTTATGGGCTTACCTCTGAACTTGAGCATGGTCAAGTTTTTACCAGAGTTACTCCCTGATTTCTGGCGAGTCAACCATAGTTACCTGTCAGTTGAGTGACAAGAGGCATATCTATCACTTCGTTCCAGGATATCCGGGATGGGGAGCTCCTAAAATCCATCTACCTAACCCGATCTTGTCTTCCTGTACGATGAGTGGATGAGTATCTTAAGGAGGTCATCCTTAGGGGAGTAGCATCCATGGCGTTTCATCAATGGCGCACGTGGATGCTTGCTTCGTTCTAAGTCGAGCGATCAGTGAGGAGAGGTTCCTTTAGGGGAAACCTCCTTGGCCTTTCATGGCGTCGCTCCATGGCTCTACTCCAAGGTGTCGCCCTGGGCTTGTTGGGTCAATCAACCTATTTTTTGTGCTGTATCTATCCTTGGGCCTAATCCAAAACTGTCGAAGCCCAAGTACCAGGACCCATCAGTTACTTAGATTGCTCAATGCTATTATTTTTAATTATTTTGCCACCTCTGTTAATTAATATTAATTTTTAATCAATTCATTATTCTCTTATGTTTGATTGTGATATTTTGATGAGTTGAACTATTAAAATTTTTATTTTTCACTTATGTATATTGTTCATCTTCTTCCTTTGAAATACAAAAGGATTAAAAAATATGAAGATTTGTCTTAGCACCACTATTACGACGACGATTTAAATACTTCGTTAGACTCTGTTGAAGTAATTTAGAAATCCCATTCACAACAAATTGTATGCATCGTCAATCCCTACCGGGAGTAGGAGGAAAAACTTACCAGGAAATGGAATACATAGACAAAAGTCAGAGACATGCCAGAAGATGGACAAGCTTATCATTTTCTTTTACCATAATCGCTTCAACTCTAAAAACAATCACCGACACCACCACAACGGTGACAAGGGATAATTATCTGATAATTGCGAACTTGAACATGAACCAAGTCACAGATGTTGCCATACTTACTCACTGAAGACAAAGGTTGAAGGTAATATAATAGGTGGAGGCTGACACTAAGAGGTAGAGATCGAGGGTTTAAGGTAATGGACATTGTCTCATCTTTTGTTGAAATACAAAAACAATATGTATTACTCACTTGGTCAATTGACAAAAAGAATAAATCGTTCCGTACGTGACTGATACTATATAAGGGTGTGTGTTCTCCTAGTGATGACTTTAAGAATGAGCATGCCCACTTTGTATGAGTGAGACATGTTAGTTTTAGTTATTGAATTGCCCATACGTGGGAGCACATTCTAATAAACTTAATAGTATCATACTCATCCAAAACCATTCACTCTATATATGGGGCTATATATAGGAGTACTAATGGTAGAAAAACCTAACAGAGAATATAATTACTTAGAGCAGGGAAGCCCTAATCACCCTACAGTTAAGACAAAATTTAGTAGTTGTGGAAACTTAGGTCACTGTCCGTTAACCCGTGACGTGTCCTCCAACCGATAAACCGTCATGCCAACTTCAGATATATCCGCTTTCGCTTAAGACAGGAGTTGCATTATAGCAGCGTGAGGGTGGAGCAACCGTCGTGGTTAGCACCCTAGGCTTCCAAACATCGAGTGACGATTGGGTTTTGCAAACCCTAGCTACCTCCTCAATTTGGAGAAGATGATGTATGTCGGTTCTGCGTGAACCAGTTTGGATGGTCAGTTTGGTGTGGTCTATCAGTCAAGTTCAATTAAGCCTGATTGGTTGAGGCTGATCAGATTGGTTTGGTTTGTTGAGACTAAATATACTAATTAAGTCCCGTTCGAATGATTGAGTCTATCTGAAACGGCTTGATTTGACTCAGATGGTATAGGTTGAGTGAATCGAGATATACGGTAGACTCTTGAGTCCATGATTCTTAGACATGTGTGAGTTATGCCTGATTGAGATCGCAACATATTGTATGTGTAAATTAGTCCTCCAAATAACTATTTTATTTGTGATGACTTTGGTACCTTAACTTTTGAAAAGTTATAAGTTATCTCGAAGCTATTTTAGAAAGGCATCAATATATATACATGTGTGTTTTGAATTGTATTGTAATGTTTGTTCACTTGCTTGCATATATAAGATTACCTCGATAGGATGATCTACTTTATGTGTAGCCTAGGTAGCAAACCTTTTCTGAATTATCCAAAATAGCCTTTCAGAAATTTGAATAAGTTCGAACTGCATCCAGGATTATGTCCTTTTGAGCAAAACAGTTTGGTTAATCTGCGAGCTTCTCTGAATATTCTTGATAACTTGAACGGTCATTTTATGAGAGAGTTGAACGTTTTGGATTAGTGTGATCTGTAAGATTCTAGTCCTATAAGGATTGTCTGGACTATGCTTTGACTAATAGTGGTAGCTTTAGGGCATGCTTAGAAATGGGGCGTGTTTCTCAGTGTAGATAGAGTTTTCCTCCAGATTTAAGTTTGTTCTCAAGTTTGTCCATATTTGTCTAAGACTTGTGCTACACCTGTATTAGAGCATTGTTCCTCGTGTCCACACCATCCTATTAGAATTTTCTTTAATTAGAGATAAATATGGCCGCCACAAAGAATATCATAATTGAGTTGAACAAAGGTCTCAGATTTAAAGGTGACAATATAAACATTTGCATCAAGCGTATACTGATGGTCCTGTTTGAGCAGAAGCTGTTTAACCACATTAAGAATATCATGAACACACTCAGTTCTGGATTGACAAAGCAACATAAGGCATTCCATGATCTCGGAACTCAAGGAGGTCGCTCAACCACTGACCAATGAGTAGTAAATCCATGTCATAATTTGCTCTTCTCGTAATTCTTGGAAACAAATAAAAATCCAAATGGCTCATTCTAAGAGCCTCTACACCTTTGAACACGTTTGAAGTCACATTGAGCTGGAAGAGGGTCGCATCAAGTCTGATGGGCATAATGTTGCGGTTGAATCATGTCCTATATGGATTTTGGATTTTGAAGTGACAAACCACATAACCAGGGATCGAGACTCTTTTGTTTACTACAGAAAATCCCCACATGAGACTAAGTGGAAATACATCAGTAAAAACTCTTGTGTTGAAGTCAAACGAAAATGAACTTGTGAGTTGCGTTTGCCCGCGAGTCCTAGTTTTCTTGATGTCCTCTATGCTTCACAAGTTTGCATGAATGTTATTTAAGTCTTAGGGTTAATGAAATTTGGTTTGAGATTATATATTCATGAACATTCCTTTCAGTTGGTTTTAGGATCAATTCTATTTGACTGTGGTATTATTTTTGGTGGATATATTTTTTGTATTTGGATTTATGCAATAATAATTTCACGGTTCTTCCACTTATGAAATTGTTTGCGATTTTAATTGATGACATCATATATTAGGACATAAAGGTCAGCATAGAATGCAACAACTGACCAAGTGTGTATTGAAGCCAAACATTCCATAGGTGGAGTTATTTACTTATGTTAGTTGTCTAGCAAAAAAATCTACCCGAAAGCCTTTTTGTAAGGCACCTAAAACCAAATTTCCCTTGTAGTTAGTTCATTCTAACATTTGTGGACCTCTCAGTGTTAGGGCTCGGCACAGAGTGTAATACTTTCTTACATTTACAGTAGATTACCCCCAATATGGATTCGTCAATTTGATCTCCCATAAATCAGAGGCACCAAGTTAATTCAAATAATGTTTTTATTTGGCTGAGAATTAGTTACACTGAAGTCTCAAGTCCCTCCGCACTGATCGTGGAAGAGAGTACCTTTCAATGTAACTTGACGGTTTATGTAATGAAGATGGGATCATTCATCAGTTGATGGTTCCCTACACCCCTCATCAAATTGGTGTTGTAGAAAGGTGTAATAGAACATTCCTAGAAATCGTTCGGTCGATAATGGTGCAGGCTTAATTGTCGAATTCCTTTTGGGGAAACGTTTTAAAGACGGTTGCCCCATCCTGAGTTATGAGCTTTGGACTGGAAGAAGTCTGGACCTTAGCCACATACGCTTGTAGGAGTGCGCCACTTACAACCATGATTCACCGAATAAGTTTGGAAAGATTGGACCTTGAAGAAACAAGAGTATCTTAGTTGATACTTTGAAACCTCAAATGGGTATGTGTTTATAGCTGAGTAGGACAGTGGGAATGTTAGTGAATTTGAATCACATGACACAACATTCTTAGCGAGAGAAAATCTCAAAAAAGGTGATATCGGTTCAGACCGATCTCTATATGAGATAGAAAATCAAGTTAATACTTCCTCATTTGAGTGAGAGATATGGTAACGCAAATGATGAATTGGTTCGTCGTATAATGGATTCACCCCTACCCCTCTTGAGATTAATGTACAAGATTCTACTCCTGATAATCTTGTTAACAATGTGAGCATTGACTCGTTTCCAGTGTGAGTGATTGTGATCATGCCCCTAGTGGGAATGAGTTGTTAAGTCGTGGGTTAAGACAAAAGTTTCCCTCTCGATGATAAATGATCGAACGGGATGGAGAACTACGCATCGTAATATCTAACAAGACAGTTGTTGAGCCAAAAAAACATTAGGGAATCTCTTGATGGATGAACTTCCGCGAAGAATGGATGAAAGCAATGGAGAACGAGACAAAGTCTATGGTAAGAAGACTTTTTCACTGATTATGTAAATGACCACAATTCGTTTGACTCTGGCTATTGTAGTAAGTGTAGACCTGGAAGTACACCAGATGGACGTTAAGATCATCTTCCTCAATGGTGAGTTAGAAGAACAAATCTACATAAAACAATATGAACACTTAGTGTGCAAGCTCCAAAAAACAATCTATGGTCTAAAAAATTTCTCTAGGCAGTGGTACCGCAGATTTCATGACTTGGTCATGGGAAAATGGTTTGTCATGTTGGATGAGGGATAAACAAAATTATCTCTCCTAGGTTTTCGTGTGAGAGATTCTCGCCATACCGCATCTGTCCTCATCAGCATTCCAGTAATTGATAAGTATCGATCACGATGGTCGTATCTGCAACATCCACGATTTGTCGGCCACGTTGATATACGGTATCTTGTCGCGCAGTGAGAAGGCCTGACAGTTTTTGTATTTGGAGTGCATTCCAATTAGGTGGTGCACTACATGGAATCTAGGATATGCAATCCATGAAGAATTGTGGCGGTAACCATGCAATGAACGTAAAAAAGTTGAAATAAACCCTAATTTTTATTTTTCTGATTCTTGTAGCTGGATACAACTGCAGTGAAGCAGTATGGGTTTTCGATCACCATGAGCAATCGTGGTGCCTACTCGGGACGTCGGTATCTGACACCGTCTTGGATCTGACACCAAACCCCCAACTAACGAATAATGATAGGTATGTGGGAAGAATAATTTAGTAAAAGAATGTGAAATCTGTGGCTATTCAAAATGTGTTGAAACTGGCTTGGGCAAGGTATGAGAAATTTAGAATTACATAATTGGAGGACAAGATATTGTTGTTTGAATTTGAGAATCAAGAAGATAAGGATCAAATTTTTTATTTTATCCAAGGCCATTGCCTAAGCTTACAGAAATGGGAACCAAGCGTAGGTTTAGCCGTAGTTGATTTTAAAAAGATTCAATTTTGGGTGCAAATCAATGATCTGAGGCTAGAAAAATTTAGCACGGAGAATAAGCAGATGATTGGGAACAGTATTGGGGAGTATATAGAGACATATAAAGAAGTGGAGGATATAAGTAATAGTTATCTCCGATTAAAAGTAGTAGTTGACACGGAGAAATCCCTAACGGCTGGATTTTGGTGGATGAGATCACAAGCGATTGAAACTTGGGCGAATATCAAATATGAAAGACTATCTAATTTTTGTTATGGGTGTGGACGACTTGGACACACAATACAATCTTGCAAAGAAGAGGTGAGAATGTCTTAAACAAAGGAAAGATGCCCAATGTATGACCCCTAGCTAGTTGGAGTAAGACCAAAGAAAAAACAATTTACACGCGTGAGTGGGGGAAGGGAGAAAGGAAAGAATCAAGAAGATCAAACTCTGCGACAATCGTGGTTCGATATCATGAACGAAGAGAAAGAACCGAAGGGGAGAATGCAAAATGGCAGTGAACAAGGTGGAGAATCAAATAAGAAAAGAATGTAAATCAATGTGGTGAACTTGAGGTTAATGAGCAAGATATGGAGAAAACTGAAGGAACGGACGAACCGAACATTATGCCTCTACATATGGACTGCCACAGAAAACAGGCCAAAGCCAACCCATAGACTTAAACTCTTTGCCGACCGAAACATCCATAATTCAGTACAACCACAGAAGAAATTAGGAGACAAACCAAAAAAACCTTCCTAAACAACCAGACTACAATGACCCGATTACAGTCAACCTGATACCTATCCAACAAAACCCACAATGTCCATAGCTATGGTACAACCAGACCCCACCGAATATGCCAGATTACCACGCCCAAGTAAGCCTAGTGGAACATACAACCTATCCCTTGATAACCCAACTCCCTGATCAACCTCTATCACCTATGACTATTGAACAAGAAAGCAGTACCTATGTAGTCGAAAATCCACCTGAAACCACTTCCCCAAGCTGTGATGAGCAGAGGTTGAACCTCATTATTGGTTTGAGCCTTTTCCTAACCTAACTATCCCTAAAACGAAGCCTAGAGGAAATAGAATAGGATACATATAAGAACACTACATGAGGAGGTCAAGGAAGAAAGGTGTCCTAAGCTGAATCCACACAACTGGCTGAGGAAGACACCGCAGAGGACTGCTGGGAGAGTTAAAACAAACCAGAGGCAAGTGGATGGCAAAATAAGGAATGATGAGAAGCCAGAAGTAGAATGTAGTGCTAAAATGGGTTGTGCTGGCTATCCTGAAATAGCCACACGGGGTCAATGAGTACACTATATTGGAACTGTCAGGGTCTGGGATATTCCCTGACAATTCGACACCTAAAGAATATCACTAGAGGGCACAAACTCGACATAATATGCCTAGCTGAAAGAACAAACGGGAGTGCCTTCTGCGAACGCATACGAGAACAAGTAGGGATGAGTAAAGCGCACTATGTTGAACCACAAAGAATGTCTGGTGCTTTAATGCTATGGTGGATGAATGATATAGATATATGGATTATTGGAGAATTTCAAAACTTCAAAGATTGCGAGGTACGATCAAAACATATGGTGATGTTTTTGTGGGTTACATGGATCTATGCTGATCTAGATTCACATCGAACACAAGTTCTATGGAATTCACTTTGGTACCTTGGGAGGGGAAAACAAATATGTGGATGTGTCTTGACAACTTCAATGATATTTGCTTCCACCATGAGAAAGAAGATGGAAGAATAAAATCACAAAGACTGATCGATGCTTTCAATTCAATGATCGAGGATATTCATATTGATGATCTAGGAGGGAAAGGCCAAATCTTTACTTGGTCGAACAATAGAAGAGGGCACGAAAGGGTATATGAGAGATTGGACCGAGTCTTCATCAATATGAGATGGGGAGTGAATTATCCGAATGTGATTTGCATCAATGAGCTAGCTATAGGTTATGATCACACACCTATGGTTCTTTTAATGCAAGCGGAGCAGAAAAGGTGAATGAGAAATTTCCTCTTTCAGGAGATGTGGATAGATAACCACAAGTGAGAAGCGGTTATTAAAAATGCATGAAGCGAGAGGAATGTAACTCAACCATATTTTAGTGTAGAACCAAAACTTACATGTTACCGAATGAATTGGATAAGATGGATTATACAGAAATTCGGGAATAATATAATTGAATTGAGAAAAGCGAAGGAGAAATTGAAAGGGTTATCACAAATGATATCATTCAAAAAAACACAAAAGGAGGAAGAAGAACTAAAGAATCGTATTAAGGAGTTATGGAAACGAGAGGAAATATATTGGAAGCAAAGATCCAGAGTGAATTGGCAAACGAATGGGGATCATAACTCAACTTTTTTTTCACCTAACAACGGCAACACGAAGGAGACGCAATAACATCTCTCGGTTGATGGGTAAGAAGGGTAATTGGATAACGACCGAATGAGGGATAATCAATGAAATGAGGGAACATTTTACTCACACTTTTACGACCGACCAACCATGAAGAGATGCTTTGGTGTATTCCCCATCAGATCACGGAGGACATGCAAATGGAAATGGATAGGGATGTCACAAATGAAGAAATTCGGTCTGCAGTTTTTTAGTTAGGCGGGTCTAGAGCGTCGGGTCCGGATTATTTTCGGGTTTGTTTTACCAAAGGAATTGACACATCGTGGGTCCATACGTCATCACCACGGTTAAGTCCTTCCTCAGGTCAGGTGCAATACCCTTCACTTTAAATTACACTGATATTATTTTAATTCCCAAAGTACCTAGCCCTAGATGTGCTGCAGACTTTTGCCTGATCAACCTTTATAACTTTATTTACAAACTATTTATCAAAGGTGCCGGCAAATAGACTGAAATGGTATCTACCAGATTTGATCACCCCGTTTCAGAGTGCTTTTGTGGCAGGTTGTATTATTCAGGACAATGTACTTGTAGCGCATGAAGTATTTCACCATCTCCAGCACCGAACTGGAGCAAGAAGAAACGAATGTGCCTTAAAAGTGGATATGAAGAAAGCTTATGATCGAGTAGAGTGGGGATTTCTGCTCAAGAGCCTAGAGAAACATGGGTTTAGCGAAATGTGGATTCAATGGATTCAGGCATGCATCACCACACTGATATATAGGGTGCTAATTAATGGCACCTGAACAGACAAAATTCGACCAACAAGAGGCATCAGACAAGGGGATTCAATCTCGCCCTACCTCTTCATATTACTTGTTGATGTACTCTCGCGAAAAATAGAACGAGTCATCACAGATGAAAGCTGCGTGCAATAACTCTTCGGAGAGGAGTCCCAGAACTCCATCATATTTTCTTTGCAGATGATTCTCTGTTCTTTTTCCAGGGAACAGTAAAAAACGTGAGGGCTTTAAAGACCATAATTGTGGATTACTGCAAGGCCACGAGACAACGGATAAATACGGCGAAATTATCCCTAATGTTCAAACGTAATGCAAATGGGGACCCGATTTCGACCATAGTGGAGGAGCTAAACATACCGACCTCAAGTAACCCTGAAAAGTATCTCGGGCTTCCATCGTCTTGGGGACAATCAAAGAAAAATGCATTAGCGTACCTAAAGGCACGAATCCAAGACCAGATTCAAGGGTGGAGAGTGAAAATTTTAAACCAGGCGGGAAATGAGATCTTAATAAAAGCGTGATAACGACCTTTTTCTTACCTCAAACATGGTGCTCCGAGAGAAAATCAATGATAGCGGTCTTCTGGTGGGGTCGGTCGCAGACTAGTAGGAAGGTTCAACGGAAGAGGTGTAATACTTTGACTAGGTCGAAAGAAGCGCGCGGGGAAGGGGGGCTTGGCTTCCAGGAATTACATAACTTCAACATGGCTCTACTTATAAAAATGGCAGCATGGGTGCTGGAGGAACCGGAGGCACTTTGGGACCAGATCTTGAAGGGATTATACATCCCGAGATGCGACTTCTTATCGGCAACGGAAGGAGACTGTGCATCATTGTGATGGTCAACTCTTCTTGTGGGTAGTGATATCATACGTAGGGAAGGCATATGACGAGTTGTAAATGGCGCGAGTATCCAGATCCACAAGGACCAATGGATTAGCACGAAAATAGGTTTTTGAATGGAGGAATCACCAAATCGGGACAAACGCATTGCAACCCAAGTAAGCTCTTTAATTGGACGGAACATGTAGTGGGATGGAGACATGGTTCGACAACAAGTTATACCCTCAGATGCAGCTTGTAGTCTCAGAATACCCATTCCTATGGTGGAAGAACCTGACCAGTTAGTATGGACATATATGAAGGAAGGAACGACCACGGTTCGATCGATTTATCAACGATTAGAGGCGACGGTCAAGGACAGAGATGCACTAGGTCATGACGATGGACACAAACCGAGAGATCTATGGAAAGAAATATGGGGCAAAAATGATCCTAAAGGTTAAAAGTTATATGGGAATACCATTGTGGTTAAGTGCAAACGCATACGCCGGTTCCTTCCAAATATATCCCTGAATTGTCCAATATGCGGGCAGGTGGAGACAAGGTAACACATGACCTTTGAATGAAGATGGAAACTAGCGGTATGGCTCGGGGCCCTGAGGATCTGCTACATAGCTCGGAATGGCCGATCCATGGAGTAATGGATACATGATCGTATAAAGGAGCCCGAATGTACGAGGGATGTGAATCAAGATAGGTGGGTGATATGTATGATGACAGGTTGGCATATTTCAAAAGCACGATGTAAGACAATGTTCGACGTGTTATAGCCTTAAATTAAAGAGAACGGTAGATTGAAGACTTACTTGCAACTGAAGAAAGAAACCTGATCTTCATTTAAAGGTACTTGTATTAGTTACAGGTAATCCTATGTATAGGACACGACTATAACTATTCACAAACCAGTCCTCATCAACAATTAGCACCAAGATATGAACCAACTGCTAATGAGTACAAGAAGTGATAAATTTTTAACCATACATACACACTAGTTAACAAACTGATTACACTACATATGCACATAGCATCTTGGCAATCTTCATATTCGTACTGAATATGCACTTTGCAATGAACCATCCTGACAAAACCTGAATCATATGCATGTAGATCAGCCACAACACATATATTTCATGAATTTTGATCCTTTAACACATAGTAAACCATCACAGTACGGAAAATACAGTTGAATAAAAAACTCGTTTTTAAAAAAATAGAAATAAATTTACAAATATAAAAACAACGAATTTAGTATGACACAAACTTCTCAGTAACACAATCAAGAGGGTACTTGTAGACATTAATCATACACTATGAGGTTGAAGTATATCCTACATTATTAGCAAATCATACAACTCTAAGGGGAAAAGGAATAGAAAGGACATAATATCACCACAACTAAATATGCTAGTTAAACAAAGAGAAGGTGCTATATCAAAACCAATTCACCATTAGTGGTATATACCTCCAAAAACATAGCATATTCTAGGAAGGATGCCCATCCTTAGTAAACCTGCAGCAAAATCTTTTCGAACAATATGTATATCATCCTGGATTGTATGTATCCCTTCAGACTTTTCATCATTGTTTCCTTCAATAGTAAGAATATTGGAATGTTTAGCATTGTATTTCCAAAACCCTCCATGGAGGAATCCAGCACTAATATGTGGTTTACTTCGAAATACAGGTGCCGTAAAATTCAAGAAGGATTAACTTGAAGAATTAATGAGGAATTAGGAGAGCTACACAATGTCAATAGACTTAAGAAGTAAGAACTTTATCTCCATGTTTTCAAAGATGTGCTCGTTCAAATCACGGCTCAAGGTGCATTGGATAACTGAAGACGCCCAAGATAACCAATGATGTCAGTCGCCGGTTTTCTGCAAAATTATAATCATTTAATCAAAATCCATTTCAATGTACAACTAAATTTAGGGATCACACAGCTCAATCACCAATTCATATGAAATATGTGCACTTACCTGATAACATTGGGCACAAATTGTTGTACAGAGCACATGTCTGATCGCAATATAATAGGGGAAAATAATTGACATGAGAAAAACAATATTGATATTTCATTATAAAGTAGTTTTACGTTTTCTTTAAAATGAACTATGTTTGTGGAATCAAGCCGTGTTTTATGCTAAAGGAGCTCTGAGCACATATTGAATATATTATGTTTTTCTTCTTTTTTTTTTTTTTCAGTTCAACACTACTGTTATCAACATTGATCTTGCCAGAGATATCACCACACACACCAACCACTTACATACCGTAGACTACTAGAAATTGCACCACATACGAGGACTGTTGAGAGATCACACTATCTGCATCCTTCATATAGGCGACCATTGCCAAATAATGAGATTTCACATGAATTTGTAAATGCTAGAAGTTTATTTAAATGACATGAAACAGATAGTGACCAAACAATAGAGTGAATCATGCACCATTTAGAAGACTCAAAAATTACTCTTCAGAATCATTAACTTCACGTGCAGACAAAGAATAAGCACTTCCATCCAGCTCAGCCACAAAGAAGATCCCAAGTTTCTTCCTACACGGTACAAACATCTTTTCAGTTAATGGTTTGGTTAGAATATAAACTACATGTTCACTGGAAGGGACAAAGTTGACTAATACATGTCCATATTTCACTTTCCCCCTTACAAAAAACAAATTGATTTCAACATGTTTCCTTTTTGAATGTTGAATGGGATTTTCGTATAGGACAGTTGCACTTGTGCTAGCAGTCCAGACAATTGGAACTGAAGACAAATGAAGTCCCATTTCTGTGAGCAGAGACTTCACCCAAATTATTTCACACACTGCATTTCCGATTACACGAAACTCAACCTCAACACTAGACTGAACTACCATTGTTCGCTTCTTGGAGCTCCAAATGATTGGATTTCCATTCAGAATAAAATAATGACCGGATATGGACTTCCTATCTAAAATATCTCCACCCCAATCTGCATCAGAATAGCAAGTCATATAAATTTATTTTACAGGTAAGAAATATGTTCGAAACATAAGACCATGGTCAATGGTACCCTTCAAATATTCAACAATATGTAACACAACCTTCCAATGACTTACACTAGAAGTTTGCATATATTGTCTTAACTTGTTCATGGAAAATTTTATGTCAGGCTTGGTAACACAAATATGCTACAGTCCTCTAATTGTGCTTAAATATAAGGTAACATCATCCAAAGATTAAGAGCAGTTAATCATACTTGTTTTAGACAAACATTTATTTGTCATAAGTGTAGGAAAATCAAAAGAAACAACAAGTCCAAACTTGTAAATCAGACCCTGAATATAAGTCTTTTGATTCAATAACAAGTAATCATCAGTAGCCAAGACTTCAATACCGAAAAAGTAACTCAGATTGCCCAAATCCTTAAGTTTAAATTCACGATTAATGGACTGAATCACATCAGAAATATTAGATGCAGATGGACCAGTGACAACAATGTCATTTACACACACTAACAGGATAAAAGAACACGAATCAAAATGCTTGATAAAAAAGCAACTATCAACTACTGAAGCCTGAAACTGTAGATTGGTCAGTAGAAAACACTTTAGTTTCTCAAACCAAGCACGAGGTGCTTGTTTAAGACCATATAAAGCCCTATGCAATTTACATATAGGAGGAATATCACTAGGTGATAGATGTTCAAAACCAGGAGGTTGAACCATATAAACTTCCTCTGCAAGATCACCATTGGGGAAAGCATTGTTTATATAAATTTGCCTCAAATTCCACTTGTGGGACAAGGCAAGGGACAACAAAATACGCATCGTAGCACATTTAACGACACAAATGAAAGTGTCTTGAACGAGCAATTGATCCATCAACAATTTTCTTTATTTTGATCAACCATTTGCACCCAGTGGGTATCCTGCAAGAGGGAATCTCAACAACAGACCAGGTGTTGTTGGCTTTGAGAGTTGAATACTCTTCTTCAACAGTAGCTTTCAAGTGGGAACTATGAATCACTTGATGAATGGATTTGGGTTATGTGGTGACCAAAGTATCAGTAGACTCAAATGAATCGAGGAGAGCCTGAATGGAGGGATTTTGAAGAGATTGAGGTTTAGACATGGTTTGCATTGGGTGAATATTGTGAGTAGTCTACGAAGGAAGGATCAGATAATATGATAGGAGTAGATGATGTAAATGGAGGAGGATCTAAACTAAGGACCAATCTGGAATCATGAAGTCCATAGGAAATAATAGGAATAAAAGAGACCAAACAAGGAAGATGAGGAGAGTAAACAATAGGAACAAAAGTCTAACTTGAAGTGGGGAAAGGAGAAGTATTTCATAGAGTAGGCACACTTCAACAGATCAGATCATGCGAGGGAGATGAATAATCTCTGGCTAAAGATGGAGGAGTCATAACATGAAAGGAAGTTGGATCAGACCAAACATCGCCATCAGTAGAGAAGAGGTAGAGTTAACAAAATGAGTGTTGCATGGAAGGAAGAAAGGTGTTGAGGTATACTTCTGAGTAGGGGCAGTTGAAGTGAAAAAGTTGCTTTTGGTGTATGCAAAAGGAAATGTATTTTCATGAAAGTTAGCATTATTTGAAGTATAGACACGACCAGAGGCACACATACACTTATAGCCGTGATATTTAGTACAGTAGCCCAAGAACACACATGGTTCATATTGAAGAGAAAGCTTAACTTTGTTTTATTAAAAGGACGCAGGTGAGGGAAGTATAAGCATCCAAACACACACACAAATGAGTAATCAGGGGAAGACCCAAATAGCTTTTCATAAGGAGAAAGCTTGGACATATTGGATAATGGAAACATATTGATGAGAAATGTGACAGTGAAGAAGGCATCAGACCATTAATGGAAATGAACAAAAGATTGAGCCAACAATGTCAAACCAAGCTCCACAGTGTGTCTGTGCTTTCACTCCACAATACCATTTTGCTCAAACGAATAAGGGAAGGTGATGCGATGAGCTATTCCAGACTTAGGATGATATCAGAACAAAAAAATATGAAATTTTCCTCCATCATCGGATTGGACAACTTTTAAGGAGTGTCCAACCTGTTTTTCAGCTAACTTGTGGAATTCAACAAAACATCGGGCAACGTCATTTATCTTGTGTAGGAAATAAAACCAAACATATCCACTTTATGCATCTACAATACTTAGATAATGTCTATGACTATTAGAGGCACATGCAGCTGGTCCCCATAAGTCAACCTAAGCAAGTTCTAAAGGATGAGTGTAAACAGTTGTGAAGGAATGATAAGGTTGTTTCTTACTCTATCCAACAACACATGTTGAACAATAAGTAGGTGATTGAGGGACATGATACTTATGTAGTCGCAAGAGTAACACGAGTGTTTCTAACAACATTACCAAAAGACAAACTCAGACTAATAGATTGACACTGACTGAACTTCGACAAATCAAGTTTATACAACCCAACACTTTCATAACCATGGAGTAGCACTTTGTGAGTTTGAGAGGCTCATATCACACAGTGTGAGGCAAGAAATTTGAAATACACTTTGTTATCCTTGGCGAACTGAGACACAGAAAGAAGATTCTTTGTCACACATGGAGTATACAACATATTATGAAGATGCAATTGGCGACAATCAACAGGAATAACATCAAAGTCGATCACATAGATATTACGTGATGATTCATTACCAACTACTACCTTACCTTGGCCAGTGTATGGGACACAAGCATGATAGCTAGATGAAGAGGAATTTGTGGCACCTGAGTCAGGGAACCAACTCGTATCATTCTACACAACAGGAGCAATTGAGGCAATATTTGCTTGAGGATTGTTGAGCAGTGACTGTGTGTCCATAATATGACCATTCCCAGCAGTAACAGAACCAACTATGGAAGGTGCAGAAGAAGTACCAGGTATAGAAGATGGATATAGGTAAGACATAGAAGGAGGATGATAAACAGGAGGGTACAACACTTCTGAGGTATAACTCGGAGGAACTTGAATAGTAGCATACACTAGGGGATAACTTTGAGGATATGACTGAGTTTGTACTGATTGTGGCACAGACTGAGGTACATATGGTGCATAGATCACTGGATTAGGTGCTAGAGAGGTTAACTTAGGTTAGGATGACGATTGAATAGAGTTCTCCCATTGTGAAGAACACAGGTTCACATTTGGCGAAGGCGAAATACCTAGATCTGTCACTCCTGTGAAGTTTACATTGAAACGATGATATAGCACCTATGAATAAGATGTACAAACTTATCGCATAGCTGGCATTGAGGTCTATTGGTTCCATATACACGACCACAACCTCTGCTACTGCCTGAATTGAAGTTATGAGGCTAAGACACCACAGAAGTTGGAAGCAGGCCATCAGAGCTGGTTTCATTGGACAAAGAAATTGTGAGAGTTGATCAAGACGAATCAGTAGAGCTAGACACATTTTTGTTCACCGAGGAGTTGTGATTACCAACTACATTAGTTGTAATATTCGCATCAAAGAGAAGATCACTCTACCTGGCTTCCGCATCCAACAGAATTGAGCTTACAAAAGTCATATCAGAGGAATTCCTGTTGGCATGGATAACATAAATGACATTATCGAATTGAACTTTATTTCAATTATGCACAATTGATATTCTTTGCGTCTCTTCAATAGGATGTCCGCAACTAGCAAGACTGTCACACGCAGACTGAATCATGGTTAAATAATCTCGCATAGACTATTACAACAGTTTTCTGACCTTGACACGATCATACATATGCATTATCTGAGTTGTAGAAGACGATGAAAAATCTATATGGAGCTTTTGCGAAATTGATGACGCTTTCATGCATCAAATGAGACCATGACTTACTTGAGATGACACAGAGGCCAGCATCCAAGAGGCAAAGGAACTATCCTTTTGAATGAATTTTACGTACTCAGAATTTGGATCTTCAGTTCCATCATGTACAGGAATCCTCGAAGGATTTGTGATATTGCCATACATGTGAGCTTCATGATTGTAGCCTCGCACAGAAAGTAGGACATGCTATCGCCATGACTGGAAGTTTTCTTCACCTTCCAGCTGTGACACCTTCTTGTTGAAGAATGATGATAAAATATCTTCCATTGATTCACCGAACAGAATCGAAGAAATCCGACGAACAGAGAATTGCATGATCAGAACAAACAAAATTGCAGATACAATGAAAAGAATCGCAAGATCGAACTCGCTCTGATACCATGTTAGAGACTTCAAATTAAAGACAAAGGCAGATTGAAGACTTACTTGCAATTGAAGAAACAAAACTGATCTTCATTTCAAGGATGTTGAATTACTTACAATTAATCCTATTTAAAGACACAATTATAACTATTTACAAACCAGATCTCATCAACAATTACCAACAAGTCCTCAAATCAAATGTAATTCTACATATGTCCTAACACGGAGAAAATATGCCAAATTCGGGATTTGTTATATCGGAGATCAAAGTTGCGATCGAAGAGTATGGTAAGCTCCCAAGCAACCAACCTTCGGCTCAAACCAACTGGGGATGTGGGAGATGGTGGGCGTCGTTGTCGGATGGTATTGGAGTGATAGCTCATGACTCGAGATGATAGGTAGTTGGTGGTTTAAACCGGCGAAGTCGGTGTGATGGGGTGCATGTGATGGAAGCCATGACCATTCTATAGGGTGTGAAGTTAGCAACCGAAAATGGATGGAAAAAAGTGGAGATGGAATCAGACTGGAGTGTGGTTATATCTCACTCAAGGGAGTCGTCCCATATTGGTGCCCTGGAGCACTCCTTGTTAACACCACCACAACGGCAACGACACGAGCTTCAGCTTCGTTTTAGCATGCCGTCTTCATCCATGGTGTCGTTAAAGGTTCCAGCGAACGAGACGAGGTCTGCTTGGCGCGTACTGTTGGATCTAGACGAGAGGGAGAGGGTGAGGGTGAAGTCAAGTGAATTGAAAATAACGTGAAGTGAAGTGAGGGTGAGGGTGAGGGAAGTTAAGAAGAGCGAGAAAGTTTTTGAAAATTTAAATTATTTTTTTTCACAGCATCAACACTTGTCGCCACATATAAACTATTTTACAGCAATAATTTAATATGTTGCTTAATGATTATACTAATGTCGACAATATATTGACACGCAAACCTGTTGTTACATTTTCCCGATACTTATGAACGACGACAAAATTTATTAGTTACGACATACATCCATTGTTGTTATAGCTATATTTACGACAAAACTTTTCGCATTTAAATATCTACATTTACAACGGAAAAGTCATCTGCTACTGATGGAGTCATTTAACATCAAGTGATAGTCAACATTACACATTCATCCATGTAAAAAACAAAGTGACGACAAATTTTAACACTAAATGTATGTTATAATGGTCGAAAATATATTGTTACTAATAAGTAATAATAACCACAACAAAAACTATCAACATAATATATATATATATATTTAACTACAATTGTTAGTGTCAACAGAAAACACATGTCGTTGAAGCCACAAATTCTTGTAGTGTATGATTTGTTTAAACCGTTGAGGAACTGAAAAATCCTCAGATTATTAGCATGCTCAATATGTTTCTTCGGGATGGAAGGCAAGTAATAACAGCAAATTCTTCTCATATCATTCTCAACCCATTGAAGTAGGCAGAAATAATATCTACTTCTTGTTGAACAAGACAAATTTCACGATGGAGTTGAAAAACCCTAGATCCATTTACCTTGTTCAATCTTTCTCTCAAATCGTCCCAAACTAAACATGCACTCGCTGAATAAAGAATTGTACTCATCAAATCCTTAGAGACATAGTTCATAATCCATGTGAAAACAACGACGTTACATCTTTCCCAAAGATGATGCAACGAAGGTTCAAACAATTCTCTCGTACAAGATCCATCTATAAAGCCTAATTTGTTCTTAACCACTAAAGAGATGTACATGACCCTACTCCAGAAACAATAGTTTTCGAGACCAGTTAACTGAAAATAAATCAAGGAAGCACCTGTGGTATCTGAAGGATGTAAGAACAAGGGGTGATTAGAGTCTACCGTAATCGGAGTTGGAACTGTGTCCTCCTCAGTTTTGACATCATCGACAATATCCATGACCGATGGTTGCCGTCTCGATGGATAAACTCAAGCGCGGAGCAGGGAGGGCCAGGAGAGGAACAGACATACACAATCAGAGGTCTGATTGCTCTGATACCATGTGAAGAACCCTAGAAAGGGCTTAAGAAGACTCTCAAATACAGAGAGGAAAAACGAAGTGGCACAACGGAAACTGCCAAGGAATACTCGAGAAGAAGACAAAGAGATGTGATAATTTTGTAGATCATTTGAGTCTAGGTTATCCCAAAGTCCCATCACTGCAGTAATTAAATACTTCTGAATAGAAAAGAGAATACAATAATTACACTGATTCAGTGAAATGATTTGAATCACTTAAACTAAACCAAATCAACACACTAACACTTAACCTATTACAACACTATTAACTTTACATAACATCTAAATAGATCCTAAACAATAACAAGAAGAGGTTAGCTTTTATTTTTCACAGCATCATTATATTTTATTATTATTCTCAACGTGTTCACTATATAAGAGTTTAATAATAACTACGAAATTTTGTAGAGAAGATTTTGTAAATTGAAAATTAAGATTGCGAGGATAAACAAACGTGTCTAACGTCATCCATAACCCAGGAAACCGGTCAGATTCTTTGCACCTATAAATCAGTCGTCGTACAAAGCCTGACACATAACACCAAACCAACCACAAAAAAGAAAAGAAGGAATTCTGGATTTCTATCTCGGTGATGACGAATCCGAATCAGACATGGTCGCATTGCCAGGATAAGCTGTTCGAGCAAGCCTTGGTGCTTGTCGACGAACACGCGCCCTACCGCTGGGAGCTGATCGCCACTCAGGTCCCAGGAAAGTCGCCGGCAGAGATTCGGCAGCACTACGAGGACCTCGTCCACGACGTGGCGGAGATTGAGTGCGGCCGTGTCCAAGTGCCTGAATACGAGGATCGGGAACAACTACAAGGCAGATCGCCGCCACACGTGTCTGCAGGGAACAGGAGCGGTGTCTCTGTGGAGAGGAGGAAGGGTGTTCCGTGGACGGAGGAGGAACATCGTCTGTTTCTGATGGGATTGCAGAAGTATGGGAAGGGAGATTGGCGGAGCATTTCGAGGAAAACGGTGGTGTCAAGAACTCCAACGCAGGTAGCGAGTCACGCACAGAAGTACTTCCTTCGCCTGAGTTCAGCCAAGAAGCGCAGCAGTATTCACGACGTCAGTGTAAGTGTCACAGAAACCGGGTCATCTTTTGGAATACACGAATCGGTCCATCGAGTCATGTAATTAGTAATTTCTCCATCATCATCTGTTTAAAAGGTTCAACAATCAAACACAACATATTAAAATGGTGCGCCATTCATCATAAACAGATATAACTTAATGAAAATATATATGCCTCTCGAAATTTCAAATACAAACACGACCTAAGTAGCAGATCCTGATTAAGCAGCAGATACTACACGCTATACAGTTAATTTTAATGAATAAAGAAATTATGAAAATATGTCGGGTCCTATGACACGAAATTGTTAGATATAATACGATACGTCGCTATGTTTTAAACATGACACGATTAGATACGAAATTCACTAATTTCACATATTTTTTTCATAACACAAATCCATACATATATATTAAGGTGTTCAAAGTTAAATATTAATAAGCAAGTAGATATTTCAGTAAAAGCAAATAGTATACTTAAATGTGTCTAAACGTGTTACATGTTTACACGAAACAATTAGTTTATCGTGTGTCTAAACGTGCCACATGTATACATGATACAATTAGACATGATTAATTGATTGTGTTTATACAAATATCTACATATGAGAAGTGTTTAGACATGATTATTAATAGTGTATAAATGTATAAGAGTTGTTTAGACACATGAAGTGTTAATGTCAAACTCATATACACTTTAAAACAGATCACGTCGTGTCAAAAATTGTTAACACTATAGGTTCACTATGTATTTTTTTTTTATTAATTAGTTATTTTTGTAAAAAAGTAGTTTGTTAGAAATTAAAAAAATAATTATAATTATACATAGAGAGAGAGTGTCTATTAATCATATATTACTTTTGTAATATCTTAAAAATAAATTCTATTGGTACAAAATATTGGAACTAGCCGTGAAATTTAACAAGGGTTGATCCTTATTGTTTATGATAAATCCAAGCCGCTCTGATGGGTACCAAGCACCTTTAAAAAGGAACGGAGAAAGTGTTTCTTCTATCTCTCTTCGTGAATATTATGTATATTAAGGTAATATTGAGGGAGTCGGCAATGGTGCAGTGAAAATTTATAATCATGGTTATAACCGTTACTGTTTAATATGGTTAACCGTACAATTATGGTGCGGTACGGTTATGGTGATGAATTGTTTTATCCATAATGGTTATGATTATGATATTTGAGTTATACCCATAGTTATAACCATGGTTATTATATAAATATAATAATTATTTATTATTAATAAACTAATATATACTAAATAATGAAAGTTAATGTACATACACGTAATAAATAACCATGATGTTAGTTTTATATATTTTTATTGCTGATAATAGAGATTTACGTATTTTTTTTAAATAAAATTTTCGGTCTTTTTTTATATTACATGCGTGGAATAAATATGGGTATACGCGTAAAACTATGGTTAATAAACACAGTTATTTTAATGATTATGTTATTGAAAATTGTACCTGTAATGAATTTGGTATGTGGTTTAAAAATATAGTATGGTTATGGTATTTGTTATACCCGTATCATACCCTAACCATCGACAGACCTAAGTGTTAGAGGAGTATATACACGAATTTCTTCAAAAAGTAGGAACTGTGCAAAAAAAATTAGAAAAATAAGTATATAGAAACAATATTTAGAAATTTGTGTAAAAGCGCTACCATAGGTAGAGTTTTTTTTTTACAAAATGTGTTACTTCGTGCAGCGTTTTTTATATTGTAGCATTTTTTTTGTAAACGCTACCAATGGGTAGAGTTAGCATAATTTACTTACGGCATAAATGACAGTAACTAGGCATTAATTGTTTATTTTCGGGCTGACCATATAATACAATACGTAAAAACTATATATATGTATATATACACAGTAAAATCACTATATAAAAACCGCTACACGGGGTAGTGCATTTTTGTAAAAAACGCTAGTTTCTAAATATTATTTTTGTATACTTACTTTTCTAAAATTGTTTTGCACGGTACCTATTTTTTGAAAACATTCGTATGTAAACTTGTAAAAATATAATGTTTCCTATTAATGTTGAGTCATTTACCTCACAAATTTAGTGACTTTTTTTAAAAAGTATTTATTTTTGAAAAAGTATATATGTAAGAAAAGTATTTAGCAAAATGTGCATTTGCGCAGGTGGGGTTAGCATTTGCATCGATTCAAATGATGCAAAAAATATTAAATTTGGACTTACGGATTGACTGTAGGCTCTGCTGTAAGTTGAGATATGAAAATTTGACTTAAAAAAATATAACTCATACCCTGTAAGTCCAAAGTGACCACGGTGAACGTCATTTATGTCGTAATTAAAATATCTACCTAGATTAATGTTTTTGATTTTTTTTGAGTAAGTACATAATTAAATTTCTCACCTAATGCATTTGATTATTTCGGTCAAATTTTAAGACAAGCGATGTTAGGTTACAAAATCAATGTATTTCTAATAAAAAAAATTACTCTAGGTAGATAATTGAATTACGACATAAATGATGTTCACCGTGGTCAGTTTGGACTTACAGGGTATGAGTTATATTTTTTTAAGTCAAATTTTCATATCTCAACTTACGGCAGAGCCTACAGTCAATCCGTAAGTCCAAATTTAATATTTTTTTGCATCATTTGAATCGAAATTCAAATATCTACTTACTGTAATGTTTTTAAATGTTTTTATGATTTTTTTTAAAAAAAAAAAACGCTACTACCCTACCTGCGCAGATGCACATTTTGCTAAATATTTTTTTATATATATACTTTTTCAAAAAAAAATTCTGACATAGTTACTTTTTCAAATTTAGTTTGTACACCTCGTCTTACATCTAGGCGTTGAATATGTTTTTCATCCATAAGTGCTAAGATATATATGTATGAGTAACATACTATTTTTAAGGGTTAATAATCAAATTGGTACCATACTATTTTTAAGATCTATGTGTATTAGTGACATTCTATTTACAAATTCTATCTTAATTTTTTTTTTTTTTTAATTTTCTTACCCCTACTTTTAAAGTTAGGGCAAATTCCTACCTCAATTAAATTTTCCGTTAAATATGGACGAAAAATGACACGATATCACATGATTGATACATAATTTAGAAAATTAAATGTCTTTTTAAAAACCAAAGAAATTACGTATATCATAGTTGAAGGAAGGACCTGAGTGCTTTTAGCATTGAAATCTCGAGCTAGGCGAGGGATGGAAGATGACCTTATTCGTGTGCTCGCCTTTATCTAAGTGTCCATTGGTATTTTTCGGTGAGAAATGTTTGAACACCAAGCCCTCCTAGTATCAAACATTTACCCCTGAAACTTGTGTGAAAAAGTATATTTTTCGATCAAGTTTTACCTTTAGCAATTCTAGGTGATCGTTTATCTATATGTTTTTTTTTTGGCAAGTCCTTTGTGTGTATTCAGGCGACTTCACTTTGAAGGACTTTGAACGTTTTGTTTGTTGAACCTTTTTTTGACATTTCTAGGTTGCGCTTGTCGAGCTTCTCTATGGTCCTTTGGTGGCCGCACATTCATTGGTGGTGTTGGGTCTGAAACTCCTAGGTGCTGACTTGGCAGAGGATTGAATGCCAAAGGATGAATGATCAATGCTCTCGCCTTAGCTCGGATCAACCTACAAGAAGAGTATCGCAACAGAGGGGGTGTCTGTAGATCCCTCTCCGATGCTTAAATGAGTATATTGTGTGTATGAACTCAAAACGTAATGAACGTATTGAAAAGCAAGGGTATTTATAGAGTGAAGAGATCAAACCGTTATAGGCAACAGAATATCTTGGTGAATATTGTGCCGGTAAAGATTAGGATAGCATATATTACGGTTATGGCGTAATATTGCAGTTATCGGATGTAATCTTTACAGAATATGTGCCCGATATACGCGGGATATCGTGGACATATCTTTAGTGATGGTTGGTGGGACCAGAGTTGAGAGGTTAGACTCTCTTGGCGAGCACTCCTATGGCGAGGAGTACGAGGATGTGACCTTGGTCAATGGCGACATGTGATGGAGCTTTGACGTCCACTTTGGTTTGGGTTCGATACTGGACCGCTTTATGAGGGCCAGATTAACCTTAACGTGGGTCGACCCGATCTGAATGATATGGGTTTTACTCTCTGCAAAGTTATTGGGCCTCTAAGGCCTTTCCCTTATTGGGTCGTCACTATCAATACCCAACATTTGCCCCTGAAGCTTGAGTGAAGTTTCTTCGGTCAAGCTTGATTTTATGATAGGGTTTGAGATAGTGACATTGGGATTGGATCTTTTCTCTCCTTATCTGTTATTTGTGCCTTCTTTCTTTGATATTCTGTATCCTTTGGCGAGTGCTTGTTGGGTCGCCTAGAGTTTATGGAATATTCGATTCTTTACCCTTTTTGGCGAACGCTTAGGGTTGCTAGGGTTTATGAATGTATATTCACTACTCTTTGGCGAGCACTACCGTAAAAAAGGGTATCCAGAAAGGCTTAGAATGGATATTGGCGATCACCTTTTTTATATAGGGTGTTGAGCATTTAATGACTATACTGTTACCCAACAGTTGAACGGACAATTGAGGCATGTCTGTATTTTAGTCTTTCGTAACTCGAGGGTAGGCTGATAGTTTTCCTACCGTTCCAACAGTTTGTCTCCCCGAGGTGTGTCTTGGAATTGTGACATTGCTTCGATTTTTACCCAAAAGGGTGTAATCATTCTCTGAACCGTTTCGATCGTGTCTGTTCGGTTACCTCCCTTTTGGCTGTATAAGAAACTGAACCTTGGCATTTTTGTCCTTTACGCGTTTCAGTCATTTGCATTGCAGAGAGTTCATTGCTTCTCAATGCTCTGTTTCTAACTTTCCTCTTCTCTTTCTTTGATTTTGAAAAGCTTTCTACTATTTCCATGGCTTCCAAGAACCAATCTTCAGGAAAAGGGTCAGCCCACAAGTCTTCTTCCAACCAACTTTCTTCCGGTCAGAAGGTTTCATCCAGGGCTAACAATGCCCCTCTGATTATCAGAGACGGTTCCTCGCTGGCGCAGGGCCAGAGGAACTCTGCCCCAAGCCGATTTATGGGCAATCGACTGCCTTGCGGGTAGTGGTGGACGTGCCTGACACAAATGTCCCCGTCTTCTCCTCGCTATGTAAATTTCGATGTCTTCTTTTTGCTTATTTTTAGGTAAAGCTTCCTGCTTTTTATTAATTTTGTATTGTTCCGTATGAATGGCGTTTCCCCTGTTGCCGTTTTAGGTGTTGTTTGAACAGCCCATAATACATTTTCCAGCTCTTCTGCCCAGTTTTCTTTGAAGGCTTGAACTCGCTTTTTGAGCCCTGCCAGGACAACTTTGTTGGCTGCTTCGGCTTGCCCATTCGTTTGAGGATGGTGTACTGAGCTGAATCTGTGATCCATATGGTATTCTTCGCAGAGCCACTTAAGTTCTTTCCCTACGAATTGTGGACCATTATCGCTAATGAGTATCTTGGGGATGTCGAACCGTGAAAATATGTTGATTTTCAGGAACTTGATCACTTGGAATTCAGTCGTAGAGGCCAAAGATTTCGCCTCTATCTGCTTGGTGAAGTAGTCGATCGCCACTATGATGTGGGTTCTTTGCCCAGTGCTGATGGGTAAGGGGCCCAAGATGTCTATTCCCCACTGGGAAAAAGGCCAAGCGCCCGCCATTGGGGATAGCAGTGTTGGTGGTCGACTGGATCGTGGTGCGAACTGTTGACAAGTCGTGCACTTCTTTATCAATTATGCCGTATCTTTGCTCAAAATTGGCCAATAGTAGCCTAATCTAAAGATTTTGCGCGTCAATGAGCGTGCACCTTCATGGCATGCAGCAACTCCTACGTTAGCTTCTCGTAGAACTCTTTTTGTCTCAGGATGAGAGATGCACCTTAGACAGGGATTTGAATATCCTCGCCTATAGATCTCTCCATCTATGAGAAGATAGCTTGCGGACATACATCTTATTTTTGTGGACTCTCCTTCGTTCTTATGAAAACACCTGTAGAAGTCGGCCAATGATTCTCTTGGTTGTTGTTTGACTGCGTCCAAGGCAACAACACTTTTCAGCAGTTACGCTCGCCCATATATCGCTCTAGGAATTTGCTCTTAAGATCGGACCAGGTCCCTATCGATCCTGCAGGGAGGTCGAAGAACCAGGACAATGCCAAACCCGAAAGGGTCGATGGAGATAACAGGGCTAAGTGATTCAGATCGTTCGACTTACCCACAGAGAGGCCTCATGCTTGTTGACATGTATGATAAAATCGCCTCCACCACTGTATTCGGGGATGGCCCTGGCGACGACATCCTTTGGAATTTTGATCATGACCACATCAGTGGTGTAGGGATGAGCTGATCGCTCCCGAAAGGGAGGCATGACGGTCCCACGTTGTTCCTTGAGCCTTTTGCTGATAAGTTCCTCAACTTGGTCAATAGTGCACTGATTCTTCTGTCCTCCAGTCGGTAAGGAACTCGATGGATTGACAGAGTAGGTAGATGTCGGCTCCCCAGTGGAAGCAAGAGATAAGGACGGGGGTCCATAAGTCATCTCTTGATCTTCTTGACGAGCTGTGGTGCCCGGATTTCCAGTTTCTGCTTGTCTTGGCCCTGCGGGGTGAGGATTTTCCTGAAGAGCAGAGGCTTGTCTACGAGCCTGTCCTAAGATAGTCTCCAAGAGGGATATTATATCTTGGGTTAACTGAATGTTTTCCCCAGCCACTTGAACTGTTGGTTGAGCTGGAATCTCTGCGGCGTTTGGAACAGGGGTCGGAATCTCTGCGGCGTTCTGGAATTGCCAACATGTTCTCGTGCTACCCTCAGAGGGACGACATTAGGGACTTCTTGGCTAGTAGGTTCTGAGGGGAGCAGCGAAGCGGCGGTGGAATCAGATCTGTCTGAGAATTGCACATTGACCTGATTCCGGCGACTGCTTTTGTAACGAGTTTGCCTGTTTCACTCGTTTCCCACAGATGGCGCCAAAAGTTGGGTCTAAAACTCCCAGGTGCTGACTTGGCATGTTAGGGATTATGATATATGAGATATGTTATACATTTCCGTTCTGTTCATACATTCAGTAGCTTCCTTAGTCTCCATGTAACTTCTTAAGTCTTCTACTTTGTTCTAGTGTCTTCATGTAAAGTCTAGATTAGTTTAGCTTCTTCTTATGTCCATATTAGTATATAAGCTCATGTTCTCGATTCTGTAAATTTAACTTGTTCATTCTAAGTAAAGAAACACTCTGTTCTGTTTCTGTTTTCAACAGAATTCTGTTATCTTGCTGAGCAAGTTTCTTTTCTTCTTCGTCAAGATATCAATTCTCTCATGTTCTTCAATCTATTCTTAGTTCAAATCGACTAATATGGTATCAGAGCTGCAAGAATCTGACGATTTCAACAACTAATTCATATTCTCGGTGAAGTTTCGGCAATCAAAGTCCAAGATTTTGTTCGTTCTTCGACAATGGCTCTTGTAATAGATGATTTGCTCCATCCGACATTCTCAAACAAGCGAGTCTGCTTGCTTACAGGAGACTACAACTTCTAGTCGTAGAAACAGCAGGTACTACTTGATGTTTGTGGTTTTAAACTAGAATCACATCTCTATGGAGCCTGTGACATTCCTGCTCATATTATGACTGCAAATGGAGATAATGTGCCTAATCCTGCATTTGCTACATATCAACAAAGAGATAATGCTTTAGCCTCGTGTCTGTTAGGTTCAATCTTCCCTCAGGTTAATAGATATCTGTTAGGATGCATGACTGTAAATGCTATATGGTATAAACTTCATCAAACGTTCTCTTCATCGTTTACAGCTATAGTTATGAGTATGTTTGGAAGGTTGAAGGCGGGAAAGGCAATAAATCAGCCAATTCGCTATTATCTAGCTGATATTCAATCTACATGTGACAGTTTAGCCAGTTGTGGACATGCTATAGATGAGATGCAATTCGCTATAATTCTGGATGGAGTCAGAGGACAATTTGATAATGTTGTCTCGGTTATTCATGCAAGTTGTAATCCTTACGATTTAGAATCCGTACGTTCTGTGTTGTTGGATGCCGAGACAAGAAGTCGAGATCAATTGTTTGATTTTGTTTTAGTTCCTCATGCTTTGGTACACAAGTCAGAAGAGTTCTCTGCTAAGCCTCCTACTTTAAACACTGCCTCAACCTCAGAATATGTACAGAATGCCAATACATCTGTCAATCAAAATCAGCCAGTAAACTTCTCAAATCATAATGCTCCTGTGTTTGATCGTGGAAGAGAAGCTGGAGGTAGGGGACGTGGTGGAAACAAACCCCAATGCCAACTATGTGGCAAGATTGGACATCTTGTCAACAGATGCTATAAAAGATTTGATGTAAACTTCCAAAGCATTAACTCTTCTAGTGGTCCAAATCATCAAATGACTGCGAATGTTTGTCACACTTCATGGAATGATTGGAATGATAATGCAGATCAATCTTTTGTATATTCATCTCAGTCTCAATACCAACCGCAGTCGCAACCTCAGCCATATCTTCAGAATGTGTTCTCACCGAACATGTTCCCTCAACATCAAACTCAGCCTTCTCATTTTGTTCAGCCTTCTCAGTTTGTTCAAAATATTCCTCCTTTTTGTCTTCCTACGACTCCTCCATCGGTTGGACAATATCCATTTATGATTCCTTATGGCCTATCTCCTAGTTACACCAATTCTGCATTACTCATACCAACTGGATTTGCTCCTTCAGTTGCTTCAGATCAAGTCTATACTCCTCACGTGAATTTTGTCTCATTGCCTCACCCTTAACAAGTTCGTGCTGATCAATCATGGTATCCAGACTCACGGGATTCTGTTTTGAGTTTCATCCTACCTATTATGTTGTTCGGGATTCGGCTACTCATGAAGCTTTGTTGCAGGGTGACAAATCAGGAGGTCTGTATAAACTAGATTTTCATAGGTTTAATAGATCTAAGTCTAGCAGTTTAGATGTTTTTAGTTTTGGTGTCTGTCAAACTGCAAAAGTTGTTGAATCTTCAGTGTTATGGCATAAAATACTTGGCCATGTTTCGTCCAAAGTATTATCCTTTGTATTCAAACAATTTGTTATGAAATGTTCAAACGATTATGGTTTATGTTATGCTTGTGCTGTTGAAGTCGATCTATGGGGACCTGCACAATTAGTTTTTAATGGTAAGAAATACTACATGAGCATAGTTGATGTTTACTCTAGATATACATGGATATATTTTCTGGATAAAAAAAGCGATGCTGCTAAGATATTCATTCAGTTTCATACTTTAGCTGAAAGACAATTGTCTTTTTCTTTGAAGTCGTTTCAAACAGATGGTGGTGGTGAGTTTAAAACTCTTTCTTCATACTTTACTAAACATGGTATTGCTCATAGAATTATATGTCCCTATACGAGTGAGCAAAATGGGATTGTGGAAAGGAAGCACCGACATGTTGAAATAGGTTTAACTCTGTTATATCAAGCAACCTTACCCATGCAGTATTGAAGTGATTCATTTTTCACTGATGTCTTCTTAATCAACAGACTTCCAACTCAGGTACTCTCGAATATATCTCTTCATGAGAAACTGTTTGGTAAGGTACTTGATTACTCTATCTTCGAGTGTTTGGATGTCTTTGCTTTCAATTTACTCGTCCCTTTAATAAACATAAGCTGGATTTTCGCTCCACGCCATGTGTCTTTCTTGGTTATTGTGCTCAATAGCATGGTTACAAGTGTTTAGATAGTGATGGCCGAATTTAAATTTCTAGACATGTTCGTTTTCATGAAGATGTTTTTCCATTTGCTGATCAGAAAGGTAAGTTCATGATGTCCTCTGCACCGAAAAACACATACACCAGTACTCCATTTTGTTTTACCTTTTGGATGTGTTTATCCTTCTGATGATTCATTACCTAATGATTCACATGTTCATATATCTCCTACTGGTTTTGTACCTCTAATTGATACATATTTTCATACCAATTCAGAAGATTCTTTAACTAATGTACATTCTGCTTCTCCTCATCAGGTTGAGCATCTATTGGACCAATCATTATCAACATCTATCATTGAACTACCTTATGATCCATTATCCCAACCAGATAATGATATTCGATATGTTCCCTCCTCAAATTTTGAATTAGTTCAATCCTCTAGAATACCATTAGTTCAGACTACTATGCCCTTAGGAAACTCATCTGACTTGGCAAGAAGGAATACTCATTCTATGCAAACAAGATCTAAAACTACTGAATCCATTCAAATGCCTTAAGTTCAGTCTAACTTGTCATTGGATTCTGCTTCGAATACAGGAAAGAACATACACTCTATGCAAACCAGATCTAAAACTAATTCTCAATTTTCAGCCTTAACTGCTGTTAGTGATGTTTCAACTGAGCTTATTCATTCTGAGGCAACATCGATCCATTCAGCTCTTCAAACTCCTTATTGGACTAAGGTTGTTCATGAAGAATTGCAGGCTTTGTCCAACAACAAAAAATGGTCTATTGTACCTTTACCAGAAGGAAGAATTCTAGTGGTCTGTAAGTGGGTTTTCAAGATCAAACTAAACTCAGATTGATCTGTAGCCAGGTACAAAGCACGTTTGGTTGCTAAAGGTTTTTCACAGAAACCAGGTTTTGATTTTTTTGAAACATTTAGTCCTGTGATCAAGTCACCTACATTTCGTATTGTTTTATATTTAGCTCTAACAAACAAGTGGCAGATTAGGGAAATTGATGTAAACAATGCCCTCCTTCATGGGGATCTTACCGAAGAGGTTTTCTTGCTTCAACCTACAGGCTTTGAGAAGTGTGATTCATTGGGAAATGTTATGGTTTGTAATATTCACAAGGCTTTGTATGGTTTGAAGCAAGCTCCTCGAGCTTGGTTTGAAAAGCTCAAACATTTACTTTTATCTTGTTTAATATTTTAAGTTTCTAAATCTGATGATTGTCTGTTCATCAAGAAAACTTCTGCAGGTTCTGTTTTTCTATTAGTCTATGTGGATGACGTTGTTGTCACTGGGAGTAACAGTAGTGATATCGAAGATGCAATCATGACGATCAACACAAAATTCAGTTTAAAAGATTTGAGAAATCTTAACTATTTATTGGGAATGGATGTGTAAGTAAAAGATGATTGTTTGCTTCTCAGCCAACACAAGTATATCACAGAGCTGCTTCGTAAAACATGTTTCGATGATACTTCTACTATGATAGGTAATTTTCTGTCTAAAGTTTTAAATGATAAGGATAACTCACCATGTCCTAATGCTGATTTGTATAGGAGTATAGTTGGAGCTCTTCAGCATATATGTGCTACTAGACCTGATATTGCTTTTGCAGTGAACAAATTAAGTCAATTTGTTCAAGATCCGACTTTGTTTCACTGGAATGCTCTTGTTCATGTGTTGAAATATCTCAAAGGCACCATGTTTCATGCTGTGTTATTTCAAGCTTCCTCTGTTCCCTCTAATGCAGTTACTCATGTATCTTATGCAGATATGGATTGGGGAAGTGATCCTATAGATCGGAAATCTATTTCTGGTCATTTTCTGCTTCTCAATGGCAATCCGATAGGGTGGAGTTCCAAAAAGCAACCAGTCATCTCAATGTCATCTGCTGAAGCTTAGTATTGTACGATAGATAATGCTATATGTGAGATACTTTGGGTAACATCTTTACTTCAAGAACTTGACGTGTCTCTTTCTTCTATTCCAGTAGTTTGGTGTGATAGTACTAGTGCTATAGGTTTGGCTGAAAATCCTATACATCATTCTAAAATGAAACATGTTGAGATCGAACTTAGTTTTGTTCGTGAAAAGGTTAGTAATGGTCAGGTGATTGTTAATTTTGTGCCTTCTGATGATCAGTTTGTTGATATTCTTACTAAGCCTCTCACTGAAAAGTTCTTTGTTCCTCTTCGTCAAAACCTAGAAGTATATTCTCTTGAAGAAGTTGATGTTCTTTCTAACTGTTTGACAGAGGGAATTTCAAGTTGATGTGTGTTTCTAATTGTTTTCTTTCTGATCATTTTATATATCTTGTTTGCTGTTGTGTGTGGTTTGTTCTTCCACATACTCTGTTTGTTAGTTTTTCTTTGTTCTGATATATTCTATTCCAGTTGTTCAGATTTGTGTTCTTGCACTATTATCATTTTTTTCAAAATTGTTGAGACTATGATCAATTGCTTTTCTCTCTGTTGATTGTTTCGTAAAACATTCTTTCAAACATGATAATGTTGATTGTTTCTTCAAGTTCTATCTTCGCTTATGATTTTCTATATCTTCCTTTGACCGGTTTTCTTTGTGATCATATATTGGTGAATGTTTCTTCTTTTATCCTCATTAATCTCAACTTTATTTTGAGTCACCAGTGCAAGTATTGACAGTTCTTGGGGTTTGATTTAAAAAATAGCCATTGCAGAAGACAACGTTAAAGACACTTCTTCCTTGGTTTGAGAAAGAAAAGATGAAGGCTCAAACCTTCCAATCCCAATGAAACGATGAAGGCGCAAACCTTCCTGTCATTGATCTGGAATAAAAAGAAGAGAAAAGTGAAAGTTATCAATGAATGAATGTCAAGAGTGTTCAAACTAGAAAAGAAAGTTCAAACAAGAAAAAAAATTATTTCTGTGTATGGGTGACTCTGGTTCAAGTTTGATGCATATTATGAGGTTTAAGAAAGTTATATTCATATATATATCTCACAAAGTTGAAACTGTCAACTGTGATGTTTATGATTAGTAGAAAGTTGTGGTTATACTTGAGGATTGATCATCTTGTTCTGTTTAAGAATGTTTTACGATGATGATCTTTGGAGTTGAATTGTGAAAGAGTCATATTTTCATATGTTTTGGTCTATGATGATATGATGATGAACATGAAAGATGAACTCAAGATTAGAGTATGGTCAAGACAGATTGAAATTGAAGAATGGAGTGTGTGAGGTTTCAAATTCCAGACTACAATGAACAAGTGTATAGGTGATGAAAAGAAGACAATCAAGAACAAGCAAGTATACTCAATAAGGATCTTGGATAAGGAATGTTAGGGATTATGATATATGAGCTATGTAATACATTTCCATTCTGTTCATACATTCTGTAGCTTTCTTAGTCTCCAAGTAACTTATTGAGTCTTCTACTTTGTTCTAGTGTCTTAATGTAAAGTCTAGATTAGTTTAACTTCTTCTTATGTCCAGATTAGCATATAAGCTCATGTTCTCGATTCTGTAAATTTAACTTGTTCATTCTAAGTAAAGAAACACTCTGTTCTATTTATGTTTTCAACAGAATTTTGTTATCTTGCTGAGCAACTTTCTTTTCTTCTTCGGCAAGCTATCGATTCTCTCAAGTTCTTCAGCCCATTCTTAGTTCAAATCGACTAATATGGCAGTGGATTGAATGCCAAAGGATGAATGATCAATGCTCTCGCCTTAGCTCCGATGAACCTGCAAGAAGGGGACAGCAAATTAACATGAAGATAATATACACATAAATTAACATTCTCAAATGTTCTTTCTTAACACTATCTTTTACTAGCCTTGTGTCCTAATCCGTCATAAACATATAAAAGCCAAGTCCTAGCTTATTGAAGCGACTAAACTTCATGTTTATATAGGTAGCGCTTTTACTCTTGCACCTACATAAGCAATTTTTCAAAAGAACTATTAAGAAGTTAAACTTCAACCTCCTCTACTTGCATGTCTGAACACATACCTTGGAATGATATATACAATGTGTTCCAATCTATAGATGTTAAGATTTGCACATTGAGTTCAACACCTAATGTCATATTAAGTGGGAATTGGGTATCTCAACATGAGATATTTCAAATGGACTTTAATCCTATGCCCACAGTCGATTTGTGCACAAGATTTCTTCTTAACCCTTTGGTTAAATGATCGGCTAAATTATGTTGATTTTTTATAAACTCCACTGATATAACACCATGGATGATGAGCTCACAAATCATGTTGTATCTGACACCTAAGTGTCTAGACTTGCCTTTGTATACTGTTGGGTCTGAAACTCCCAGGTGCTGATTTGGAAGTAGATTGAATGCCAAAGGATGAATGATCAATGCTCTCGCCTTAGCTCCAATGAACCTGTAAGAAGGGGATCGCAACAGAGAGGGTGTCTCTGGGTCCCTCTCCGATGCTTAAATGAGTATACTGTGTGTATGAACTCAAAACGTAATGAACGTATTGAAAACCAAGGGTATTTATAGAGTGAAGAGATCAAACCGTTATAGGCAACATAATATCTTGGTGCATATTGTGCCGTCAAAGATTAGGATAGCAGATATTACGGTTATGGCGTAATATTGCAGTTACCAGATGTAATCTTTAGAGAATATATGCCCTATATATGCGGGATATCATGACCATATCTTTAGTGACGGTTGGTGGGACCAGAGTTGAGAGGTTAGACTCTCTTGGCGATCACTCCTATGGCGAGCAGTAGGAGGCTGTGACCTTGGTCAATGGCGACCTGTAATGGAGATTTGGCGTCCACTTTGGTTTCGGTTCGATACTGGACCGCTTTATGAGGGCTAGATTACCCTTAACGTGTGCCGACCCGGTTTGAATGATATGAGTTTTACCCCCTGCAAAGTTATTAGGCCTCTGAGGCCTTTCCCTTATTGGGTCGTCACTATCAATACCCAACATATACTTGCTTATAGATATAGAAGATATCGGTTTAGGCCATAATGGAATTTCATAAATCAGATTTCTTAGCCACTCAGCTTTTTTACCAGACGATGCTAACGCCACAAACTCAGACTCCATTGTTGAGTGAGTAATGCAACTTTGTTTCTTTGATGCCCAAGAGATGGCACCTCCCCCAAGAAGGAATACCCATCCACTTGTAGAAGAATGATCTTCCACATTGGAAATACAATTTGCATCTGAATAACCTTCAAGAACCGAAGGGAATCCAGTATAAGTCAAACCATAATCCATGGTTCCTTTCAAGTACTTGAATACTCGATTTAAGGCTTGTCAATTATGTGAACTAGGATTGCTAGTATATCTACTAAGCTTTCCAACATCATATGCAATATGTGGCCTAGTGCTAATCATGGTATACATAAGACAACCAATAGCTCTTGAGTATTTAAGTTGAGATACTGCAACACCTTTATTAGGTAGAAGCTTCAGGCTAGGATCTATGGGAGTGCTATTTGGAGAACAATCTTTAAAATTAAATTTATTCAAAATCCTCTCAATATAAAGGGATTGAGAGATTGAAATAACATTGTTCTTTCGCTTGATCTTTATACCAAGAATCACCTCAGTCTCTCCCAAATATTTCATGTCAAAATTATATGATAAGAGTTTCTTGGTTATATCAACTTGATCTTGGTTAGTACCAAAAATCAACATGTGATCTACATATAGACAAATGATAACTCCTTTACTAGAAGCATCAAAGTTGCTATATGCACACTTGTCTGCTTTGTTAAGAAGAAAACCATTAGACAATACCACATCATCAATTTTTTTATGTCATTGTTTTGGTGCTTGTTTAAGACCATACAATGATTTCTTCAACTTGCATACTGTTGGATCGTAAAACCCTGGATGCTGATCTGGCAGTGAAATAAATGCCAAACAAGTATGGAAAGACGCTTCTGCTCCAACTCCGGTGAACCTGCAGGTAGGGGAGCGCAACAAAGGGGGTGTCTCTGGGTCCCTCTCCGATGCTTAAATGAGTATGTGTGTGTGTAAAACTCAAAACGTAAGGAACGTATGTAAAGCAAGGGTATTTATAGGGTAGGAGAGATCAAACCGTATAAGGCAACTGAATATCTTAGTGTATATTGAGTTGCTGAAGATTCGGATCGTGGGATATGGCAGTTACTGCGAGATATTGCAGTTACCAAATCTAATCTTTAGTGAATATGTGACCGAGATACGCGGGATATCATGGCCACTCTGTTATTAACGGTTTAGTGGGACCAGAGGAGAGAGGCATGGCTCTCTTCGGGGCGAGCACTCTCCTGGCGATCAGTGAGAGGTCACGGCCTGGTGAAGAATGGCGAGCACTCAGGGTGTCCTCAGAGACTTTGGGCTCGGTTCTGGGCCATTCTATGGAGGCCGGTCCGGTTCGAATGTCATGGGTTTACCCCCTCTATAGTTATTGGGCCTTCGAGGCCTTTTCCTTACTGGGCTGTCACTATCGATACCCAACATTTGCCCCCGAAGTTTGATTGAAGTTTTTTCAGTCGAGCTTCATTTCCTGATAGGGCTTTAGATAGTGACGTCTCAGATTCGGTATTCTTCGTTTCTTGTAATGGTTCATGACCTTTGAGGCATTTTGGGCTCGTTTGGCGAGCAGTTTTTTCTTCGTCAAAAGTTGAAAAAATATCCTTCCTTTTATTCCCCTTTGGCGATCACTCGAGGTGACCTAGGTTTATGAAAGTCTATCTGTCTTGATTAGGCGATCACTACTTGCCCGAGGTATTTCTGATAAAGCCTATTAGTGTGCTGGCGACCACCTTGTCTCCTTAGTGGACTTTTAGCATTTAATAACTGCAAAGTTGTCCAGAAATCGAACGGTCACTTGAGGCACGCCTGTCATTTACTTTTCCGTAAACCCAGGGTAGTCTGACAGGTGTCTGTACCAGCCAACCGTTTGTCTCCCCGAGGTGTCTCTTGGAATTCTGACATTGCTTCGGTTTTTTCCAAAAAGGTGCAATTATTCCCCTGTGTCGCTTCGATTCGCCTGTGGCGGTTACTCCTTCTTGGGCCTATATAAGAGACATCAGTTTCTCTGTTTTGTTCTTTACGCTTATTCACTCCTTCAGATTTCCAGAGTCTCTTTGCGAACCCTTCTCCTTTCCTTTTCAATCTTCATCGATCTTCTTCAACCTTTTCTCTCCACTGCTTCCATGGCTACCCGAGGTCAAAGAGTCAAGCACACAGCCGTCAAGGGGTCTAAGAATGCTAACGCCCCCAAGAGCACCAATGACCCCTTGACCACCAGGGATGGCGTCGTGCCGTCCTCAACGGGGGGACAGCCTGACGTGGGGAGATCCGCAGCTGCCCCAGTGGTGGTGGATGGGCCTGAGCTCCAGACGCCCATCTTTTCTCCAAAAGGTAAACCTCTGTCCTTTCAGTGTTCTGTTTTGGTAGTATCCCCTGCTGTTCCTTGTTTTTTATGTTTGTCATTGCTATATCTGAATTTATTTGAGTAGACGTCAAGCCTAATGAATTGAAGCCGTCTTAATTTAAGACCGTGGTGGCGCTTGGTGGCTTCAGTGTGGAGGATGCTCCTAGGTATCCTGGCTTAGGTCTGCATTTTCCTCACGACGGAGAGGTTTACATTTATGCGGCCCAGATCGATGCTGGGTTGCGTTTTCCTCTCTGTGAGGATTTGCAGGCATTGTGCCAGTTTTACGGGATTCACCCCACGCAGCTCGTTCCTAATGCCCTCAGGATGTGGGTCGGTTTCAAGTTCCTGTGCATACGCCAGGAATGGGCGTATTCACTAGCCTTGTTCCAGTGTTTCTTCCGGCTGACAGCAGGGGCGAACCACCTCCACCACTTCCAACCACGCTGGCCGAAGTTTTCAGAGTGGGGAGGCCCTCAAGGATGGACTTGGAACGTCCATGTTCGTTTGGTCGATGATTTCCGGGCCACTAACTCCAACTACAAGAAGTTTTACTTCTTGTATAAGGGGGGGTACCCTGGAAATTGTTTACTCCGGACAAGGATTTTCCTCCTTCCTTCGAAGAATTGTCAGGGAGTGACCAAAACACCATCGACGACCTGTATCGGCTGCATCGGTCATCCCAGTTCAAGTCCATTCACTCAGTGGCGGAGACTACTGAGAATGCACTTGAGATGGCGGGCATTCATCAAGCCACGCCAATCTTTGATGATTGGGTAATTCTCTAACCCTTATCTTGTTTTATCACTTGTAGGCAAGGTCGTAAGCAATAGCCGAAAACTGATAGGTCTCTTTGATGACCAGGGATCGGCGGGGTTGTCCCCCGACCAAGCGCTGCTGAGCTCCCCTCCTCCCCCCTCTAGGCGATCGTCCAAGAGGAAACCAGAGGTGGCCCTTCCTTCGGCCCCTGCTGGCCCTTGCCAGCGAGGTATGTTGTTTCACACTGTATTATTTCCATATTCCGCCTTATTTCTAAATTTTTTGAATTTGTTTGACGCGACTTTCTTCTTTTTGTTTTGCAGAAGAGTCCACGGCTGACGTGGTCCGAGACCCTTCTCCTCCACCTGCCAAGAAGGTCAGGAGTGAGGAACAGCCGGCTGTTGAACAGCATCCTCCTCCTCCTGAGGGTCCTTCCACTGGTAAGGGGAAGACTTCTGCTTTGGCGGTCATCCTTCCTTCTCCTCAGGGCCCTACGGCTGGCCAGGGGAAGGTTTTATCTTTGGCGCCCCCGCCTTCTACGGCGTCCGCGGTCCCCTCGAAGGAGTCTGGGACCCAGCAGAAGGGGCCCCGATGCCCCCAGCTCCTCAAGGGTTCCTGGGGAGGAGTATTGCTCCATGGCGAGCTTGTTCCAGCCGCTCAAGGCTGCGAACTCTCGGGGTGCTTTGTTCCCTTGTGGGGACCTTTCGAAGAAGGGGTGCCGTGCCCAGAAGAGCCTCCGGGATAGCCCGGACTTGTGCATGCGGCTCCTTGATGGGATAATTCCCCCCAAGGACCGTTCATCCATCCCCACGGAGCTTCCTCAGATCGAGGGGTTCCTTCGGTCTCACTACGAACGAGTCGCTCTGGTAAGAACTCGTCCCTTTTTCTTTTTCCATAGTCGTTCCCTTTTATTCGTGTCCTGACAATTCTCATTTTTCTTTTGTTGTCAGCTCGTTCGGGAAGAGGTGACGATCGGCCGTGTCTTCGGCGAGCTAGCCGGCAAGCATTCAGACCTGCTTGTCGAGCTGGAGCAATACCGGAGCACGGGGATCACCCCTGGGCAGATGGAGGCTATCAAGACGACCGCTGACGCGGCGATCGCCTTGGTAGACAATGCCCGGTCGGAGTATTTCAGCAAGGAGCAGCGCCTCCTTGCTGATATCAAGCGGAGGGAGGCCGATGTAGCGGCTGCCCTTCAGGATTTTGAAGCCCTTCATCGGTGCCTTGATGAAGGAGAAGCGGTCCGGGCTCGCCTAGAGGCTAAGTTGAAGGAGGCTCATGCTCAGGTGGCCGAGTCGGACGCTCTTCGGGTCGCCGCTGAGGTGCAAAGGGCCGATGCTGACGCCCAGAGGGAAGCTGCGGAGGCCCAGAGGGACGTGGCTGAAGCCAGGGGGATCGCCCTGGAGGAGGAGAAGAACCGGATGGCTGATCAGCTTAAGGCGGTTCCTTCACCCCAAGTCGTGGTCGAGGAGTTCAAGGCCTCCGAAGACTTTGAGGACCAGGCCTTGAAGGTGATGAAGTCGGCGATTGCCGATTTTCTCCAAGACCTGGTGGAGGAGGTCCAGGCGGTCGACCCCAACTTTCCCCTTGGGGAAGTTGAATCCTTGAAGAGCTTCTTGCGGAGTCGCCCTTCTGAAGGCGAGCCCAGTACTCCTGCCCCCGAAAGCGAGCAGAGCACCCTTGCCCCCGAGGATCCAAAAGCTTGAAGCCTCCAACTCCTTGGCGACCGTATTTTTTTTCTCTTTTTTAGATAGTTGTTTTTGTAATTTTTGTTTCGGTTTGTAATTATTTATTTAAGACTTGGTTTCTTTATATGCCTTTATATTCTTGAGCCTTTAATCGACTTCGAACATATTTGGCTATCCAATATCTTAATCATAATTACTCTTGACTTTTCTTGCTGTATAATGGCTTCGACTCTTAAAGTCTCAGACCGAGCATAAGTCCATACGAAATTTTCTCAGGATAATACTCTGATACTTAAAAGCATAAACTTCTAAGTTCAAAGAGATATCACCTACCTTGAAGTTTACGCCTTCGAGGTATTTGCATAATAGCAGGGAATTTGTGGATTTTAAGGCTTCGTCATCCATAGTGATCGCCTAAAATTTCTTTGGCCTGACTTTGGCGTTAGGGCTTTTATTTTGCCTAACTTTTTGCTAGGTCTTTTGGCCTGACTTTGGCGTCAGGGCTTTTGTTTTGCCTAACTTTTTGCTAGGTCTTTTGGCCTGACTTTGGCGTCAGGGCTTTTGGCCTAGCCTTGTTACTAGGGCTTTTGGCCTAACTTTGTTGTTAGGGCTTTTGGCCTATCCTTGGCGATAGGGCTTTTGGCCTAGCCTTGTTACTAGGGCTTTTGGCCTAACTTTGTTGTTAGGGCTTTTTTCTTCGACTTGCTTCGAGTGGACACGCTTTATGAAGGAATGGATTTCTTTTATTGACATAACAGTTTGATTACAAGTTATGTATGAAATCTTCTTAAATGCTCAGAATTAAATGGACGCGGTAACCTCTCGCCTTCGGTGGTTTCCAAATAGTAGGATCCTGGTGCGGCGATCTCTACTACCTTGTACGGTCCTTCCCATTTGGTTGAAAGTTTATTTTTACTGTCCAGCATTGTGAATTCATTCCTTCTCATAACCATCTCCCCCACGAAAAATTGGCGAGCGCTGACTTTTCTGTTGAATTACCGAGCGGTCGCCAAGCGCATCTTTGCTTGTGTCTTTTCTGAGAGCCATCTCTTCTCCTCTGCTAAGTCGAGGTCAGTTCTGCGCTCGATCTCATTTGCCTCTGCGTTAAAGTGTAGGACTCTGTGGGTAGGCACTGCTATTTCGGCTGGTGCTACTGCTTCTGATCCGTACACTAAACTGAAAGGCGTTTCTCCTGTGGCCGCCTTAGGTGTTGTTCTGATGGCCCATAATACGTTTTCCAGTTCATCTGCCCAGTTTCCTTTGAATGCTCGAACCATTTTCTTGAGTCCTGCTAAGACAACCTTGTTGGCTGCTTCAGCTTGCCCATTCGTTTGAGGATGATGTACTGAGCTGAAACGATGGTCGACATGATATTCTTCACAGGGTCATTTCAGCTCCTTTCCGACAAATTGCGGACCATTATCACTGATGAGTATTTTAGGAATGTCAAACCTGGAGAATATGTTAACCTGTAGGAACTTGATGACCTGGAATTCTGTTGTCGAAGCTAGAGCTTTCGCCTCTATCCACTTAGTGAAGTAGTCGATTGCCACTATAATGTGAGTACGCTGACCAGTGCTAATAGGAAAAGGACCCAATATATCGATTCCCCATTGAGCAAAAGGCCAGACACCCGCCATTGGGGATAATAGTGTTGATGGTCGACCCGATCGTGGTGCAAACTGCTGGAAAATCTCATACTTCTGTGTTAACTCGGCTGCATCTTTTCCCAAGGTCGGCCAGTAATATCCCAATCTGAAGAATTTCCTGGTCAGTGATCGAGCACCTTCATGACATGCTGCCGCCCCTTCGTGAGCTTCTCGAAGAACCTTTTCTGTTTCAGGATGAGCAACACACCTCAAGTAAGGAGTCGAGTAGCCTCTTCTGTAGAGTTCCCCATGGATGATTAGATAACTGGCTGCGAGTCTTCTAATCCTCGTGGATTCGCCTTCGTCCTCTGGGAGGATCCCTTCTTTTAAATAATTCTGGAACGGGGTCATCCATGTGACCTGTCCTTGAATGTTGAAGACCTCTGCTTTCCAGGACTGAACATAGCGATTTTTCCAGAAATTGCACATCCTGGATTGTCGTCCCCCCGAATGCCAGTTTACTCAAAGAATTTGCCATCTGGTTTTCTTGGCGAGGAATAGACTGAATCGCGAAATTTGGGATTTCCGCGACCAGCTTCTTGGCAATGCTGAGATATTTCTTCATCTTTTCTCCCCTTGCCTCGTAGGCGCCATTAACCTGATTGACAATAAGCTCTGAGTCACTTTTTACCTTAAGCGCAGTTATACCCATTCCTTTTGCTAATCTGAGTCCAGTGATAAGAGCCTCATATTCTGCTTCATTATTGGTCGCTGGGAATGTCAAGGCGATCGCGTACTTCAGAGGCTTGCTCTCAGGAGGGATAAGAATTAAACCTGCCCCCGAGTCTTCTTTTGATGAAGACCCGTCCGTATAGAGTTCCCAGATTTGATTGTTGTCTGCTGACTGACTTGGCCTGTTTTCTGCTTCTGTTTGACCGTTACTCGTGCTTTCCACTATAAAATCAACTAGTGCTTGACCTTTGATGGATGTTTTTGGCGCAAATTTGATCTTAAAATCGCTGAGCTCGATCGCCCACTTGACCATTCTTCCTGAAGATTCTGGTTTCATCAGGAAGTTTTTGAGAGGTTGATTGGTGAGGACCGTGATGTCGTGCGCATGAAAGTAAGGTCTCAGCTTTCGAGCAGCAATAACTAAGGCATAGAGATACTTCTCAATCTGGACATATTTTATTTCAGCTGAGTTGAACATTTTGCTAATGAAATACACTGGACTCTGAACATTATTTTCCTCCCTTATTAAGACAGCACTGGCTGCCACATCGCTAATGCCTAGATAAAGGAAAAGCTGCTCGCCTGAAACGGGCTTTGCCAGAGCTTGGAGTGTTTGGATATGCCTCTTCAAGGATTGAAACGCTTCCTCGCAGTCTGGCGTCCACTCGAACTTGCGGTTGGCCCTCAGAGTGTTGAAGAATGGGAAGGACCTGTCGCTCGCTTTGGAGAGGAAGCGGTTGAGAGCAGCTAGGCGTCCATTCAGGCATTGGACTTCCTTGTGGCAGGTTGGCGATTTCATCTCCTCTATGGCCTTAGGCTTTTCCGGGTTTGCTTCGATTCCTCTTTCGCTGACCATGAAACCCAGAAATTTACCGGACTTGACCCCAAAGGCGCACTTGGCAGGGTTCAGGCGAACACTGTGTCTTCTCATGCATTCAAAAGCTTCGCGGAGGTCCGCTGTGTGAGGATTGCCCTTGATGGCTTTAACGAGCATATCATCCACGTAGTCCTCCATGTTCCTTCCCAGCATGTCCTGGAACAGTCAGTTCACCATCCGCTGATAAGTTGCCCCGACATTGATAAGGCCAAAGGGCATCACCTTGTAGCACAGAATGTCCCCATCAGCGTAAAAAGTGGTGTGAGCCTCATCGTCTGGATGCATTCTGATCTGGTTGTAGCCTGAGTAGGCGTCCATGAAGCTCAACATCTCATGACCTGAGGTAGCATCGACCAGCTGATCAATCCTCGGCAGGGGATATGAATCCTTGGGGAAAGCCTTGTTCAAGTCGCAGAAGTCGACGCATATCCTCCACTTGCCGTTTGATTTCTTAACCAAAACTGGGTTGGCGACCCAGCTCTGGAATCTCACCTCTCTGACGAAGTCAGCTTCAATCAACCTGCCGACTTCTTGCCTGATCGCCAAACGCTTGTCTATCCCGAATGATCTTCTCTTTTGGGCGATTGGCTTGATGGAAGGGTCTATTCTGAGCTCGTGGGAGATGATATCTGTGCTGATTCCTGGCATGTCGCTTGGTTCCAATGCGCACCTTCCGAAGAGCTCTTTAAATTCTTTGAGGAGGGCGGTCATGGCCTCCTTCTGATCCTCTTTCAAGGTGGTTCCAATGCGCACCTTCTTGTCCGGACCATCTATTTCGACCTCTTCCATAGGTGCTGGCCGAGCCAAGTCCTCGCAGGGGTCGGCCTCTGTTTCAATGGCGAGCGCCTCCCTTTGGTTCTTCCTGCGCAAACAGTTCACATAGCATTGCCGCGAGGAAGGATGATCTCCGAGCACTTCTCCATTCCCGTTAGGAGTGGGGAACTTCATCTTCTGGTGGACAGTGGAGGCCACAATCTTGTTTGGGTTGATCGTGGTCCTCCCTATGATGGCGTTGTAAGATGTAGGTGAATCGACCACCAGGAAAGTGACCGATACCTTGATGCTCTTCCATCCCTCGCCAAAAATCACTGGCATGGTTATAGCCCCCAGTGTATAAGTTGTTCTTCCCGCAAACCCGATCAGCGGAAAGTCGACCCTCTTCAGGTCACGTTTGGACTTGCCCATCTTCTCAAAAGCGTCCAGAAATAGGATGTCTGTCGAGCTGCCTTCCGTCGACCAGAATCCTTGCAACGTCACAGCCGTCAATATCTGCTGTGATGACCAGAGCATCGTTGTGGGGGGTGGTGACATGTGCCAAATCATCTTCGGAGAATGAGATGACAATGTTCTCTTCAAGTCGGGGTCGCTTCCCCAACTGAACTGCTGTGGAGATCTGAGTGGCATAAACCTCCCTTGCGCTTGACCTCTCGCCGCTTGCACCGAATCCTCCCGCAATCAGATTTACTCTCCTCTTCCTTCCAGATGGCTCAGTTTGTTCTGCAGGGGCTGGCGAACGATGTCTCCTGGGGGGCGTTCGACTTCTGTCTCGCCCTGCCACAAATTCCTTCAACATTCCCCCTGAATCAGCCTCTCTATTTCCCGCTTCAAAATGCGGCAGTCATCTGTCTTGTGGCCCTTGCACTTATGGTATCTGCAATAGTTCTCGACATCCTTTCCCATGGGCTGCCCACCTCGACGAGGCATCGGTGGCCTCGCCAAGGATCTCCTCTCCATCTCGACTAGTACCGCTGAGATCTGCCTATTTAAAGGCGTGAAGTACTCAGGGACCTCTGGATGGCGAGGCGCTGAATTAGACTCGACCCGGGGCCTGCTGTCCTTTCCCTTCTTCTCCTTATTCACCTCCTTCTTACCATAGCGTCGGGGTTCATGGACCACCCTTAGCGAGGTCGTCAGGAAGTCCGCCTCTGTATTCGCCCTCTCAAGGTCTATGAAACCTTTTGCTCTGGACGCCAACTCCTCCAACGTTTCGATCTCCTTCACATGATAGCTGTTTCGCAGCTTCCTCGAGGCCTTGTTGACCACATCCATACCCCTGTAAAATGCTTGAATGATCTCCCCATCCGAGATTCGGTGATCTATCTCCGTGACGTTCTGATGAAAACGCCCGTAGAAGTTGGATAGCGACTCTCCAGTCTGCTGTTTGACCGAGTCAAGGGCGACCACGCTCTTCAGCAACTGGCGTTCGCCCATATATCTCTCCAGGAACTTGCTTCTTAACTCTGCCCAAGTTCCGATTGATCCTGCAGGGAGGCCGAATAACCAGGACGAAGCCGAACCCGAAAGAGTAGATGGAAATAACAAAGCCAAGTGATTGAGATCATTTGACTTACCCAGAAGAGAGGCCTCATGTTTGTTGACATGTACGATGGGATCTCCTCCACCGCTATACTCAGGTATGGCCCGAGCAACTACATCCTTTGGGATTTTGATGGCGACGAGCCCGTCGGTAAAAGGATGAGCAGACTGCCCCTTGAAGCCTTTTATTGAGGAGGTCATCCATCTGATCCACAGTACAGTACATAGGCGAGGTTCCGGGTGGAGGAGGACCGGAAGGATTGGCAGTGTATGCGACTGCTGGCTCCTTGGTGTATGCCGGAGGTAGGGACTGCTGACCTGACGTCATCTCCTGATCCTCCTGAGGCGCAGTGGGACCAGGATTTGCCACTTCCGAGGATGAGGGCCCTGTGGCAGCAGGGCAGTGGTTCTCCTTAGGAGCAGAGGGATTGTTTTCTTGAGGAGCAGGGGCTTGGCGGCGCGCCTGTCCTAGGATGGCTTCCAGCAGGGAGACTATCTCTGGGGTTAAATTGATGTCTTGCCCAGCAATGTGGACTGTCTGCGGTGTCTGGGCTCCGTTTTGATTAGCGGCGGGGGTCGGTCTTGAATCACCGACATGCTCTCGAGTTGTTCGCAGAGGAACGGCATTAGCTCCTGCTCGGCTGGCAGGTTCATGTTGAAGCGGTGAAGAGGCGGCGGAATCAGAGCTATCTGAGGATCGCTCCCTGGTCTAGTTCCGACGGTTGCTTTGGGATCGAGTTCTCATGGCTGAATTGCTCAATTCCCACAGACGACGCCAAATGTTGGATCGTAAAACCCTGGATGATGATCTGGCAGTGAAATAAATGCCAGACAAGGATGGAAAGACGCTTCTGCTCCAACTCCGGTGAACCTGCAGGTAGGGGAGCGCAACAGAGGGGGTGTCTTTGGGTCCCTCTCCGATGCTTAAATGAGTATGTGTGTGTGTAAAACTCAAAACGTAAGGAACGTACGTAAAGCAAGGGTATTTATAGGGTAGGAGAGATCAAACCGTATAAGGCAACTGAATATCTTAGTGTATATTGAGTTGCTGAAGATTCGGATCGTGGGATATGGCAGTTACTGCGAGATATTGCAGTTACCAAATCTAATCTTTAGTGAATATGTGACCGAGATACGCGGGATATCATGGCCACTCTGTTATTAACAGTTTAGTGGGACCAGAGGAGAGAGGCAGGGCTCTCTTCGGGGCGAGCACTCTCCTGGCGATCAGTGAGAGGTCACGGCCTGGTGAAGAATGGCGAGCACTCAGGGTGTCCTCAGAGACTTTGGGCTCGGTTCTGGGCCATTCTATGGAGGCCGGTCCGGTTCGAATGTCATGGGTTTACCCCTTCTATAGTTATTGGGCCTTCGAGGCCTTTTCCTTACAGGGTTGTCACTATCGATACCCAACACATACCTTGTTTCCATATCCAGGCATAACAAACCCTTCTGGTTGTTTCATATAAATCTCCTCATCCAAATTACCATTCAAGAATGCAGTTTTCAAAACCATTTGATGAATTACAAGGTTATGTATAGTTGCAAGTGCTATTAATAACCTAATAGTGGAGGTCCTAGCAACAGGAGCATAAGTATAAAAGTAATCAATCCCTTCCTTTTGCCTAAACCCTTGGATAACCAATCTTGCTTTATACTTATCAATGCTACCATCCACTTTTATATTCCTTTTTTAAGATCCATATGTTTCCCAAAGCTTTACAACCAGGAGGAAGATCAGTCAATTCCCATGTATTATTATTCATGATCAAATCCATTTCATCCTGGATAGCTTCTTTCCAGAATGCAAAATCTCTTGAGGCCATAACTTCACTAAATGTTATTGGATCCTCTTCAATCATAAAACAATATTGATACTGATACTCAATATCATCTCTTGACCCTTCAACCAAATAAAGTTGAAAATCATATCCAGAAGATTTGGCTTTTCTAGTTCTAGTGCTTCTCTTTGGTTCAGCCGGTATAGGTACAGAAGCAGTACCACCAGAAACATCTGAACTTAAAGAATTCTGAATCATATCTTTTGGTCTAGGTATAGATGTAAATCTATTTTCATTAAAGTTAGCATCTCTTGATTCTATAACTATGTTAACGGACACATAATTATTAGATTCTAACACATAGAACCCATATGCATAGGAATGCTCAGCATACCCAATGAAGATACAATCTATAGCTCTTTCACCCAAGTTTTTTCTTTTGGGTTCAGTGAGCCTTACAATTACTCTACATACCCAAACTCTCAAAAAACTTAATTTTGGTGGCATTTTATACAACAATTCATATGGGGTAATCTTATTCCTTTTATTAGGAATTCTATTCAATAAATAACAGGTTGTTAACATAGCCTCACCCCAAAAACCTTCACTTAAACCTAAATAGGATAACATGAAATTAACCATCTCTTTCAAAAACCTATTCTTCCTTTCTGCTACACCATTTTGTTGTAGTGTATAAGGAGCTATAGTTTAATATATTATACCGGTAGATTGAAAATATACTGGATCATAATACTCACCTCCTCTATCAGTACGTGATACGATCTTCCAGGAGTCGGCACTTTCGAGGGTAGGTGGTGATACGATTCTCCCAAGGCTCGTAATATTGCTGTCAGAATTCCGACTCTGTAAAGGGTTCCCTTTTCCGAGACGCTCTGCTCCGAATTGATCCGAGTGATGAATACAAAAGTCGCATATAATTGAGTCCTCTTTCTGTAATGGGCTGGATCGTCGAATTCCGATAGGTACTCCACCTTTTAGACCGATTTTGGTACGGTCGGTCCTCCTGGATACGATTCTGCCGAGACTAGAATATACGAGGATAGATGATAGATGAATGATGGATCGATTGGATCACACAAAGGCAGCGACAAGCCCTTGATACCTCCACAATGGATTCTCCAAGATATGACGCACTCGAAGATTCCAAAGCTTGAACCTTGGATATGACGCACCAAGATTCAATTGCCGGATATGACACACCGACAATCAATTTCTCATTCAATGAACAAGAAGAACAATGTGGCTAGCACACAAGTTTGTAAAAAGGTAGATTCCTTCTAATTTCGGCTGCCCTAGCTACTTATCCTAAAAGAAGTAAAACCCTAAACTAATTTGGGCCTAAGGAAAGCTCTCCTTATGGGCCGAATTTTATTCTCCTCCTCTTATTGGGTTTGGTTGCCTTGTGGACCGTTTGCCTCATTAAAAACCCCCTTTGTAAAACCCAGTGGGACAAAACCAAAGGTCGGGAAAAAGAGTACAAACGAGCCCCTCTTGACTTAGTCCATTCGAGCAACCAAGAGGTTCTTAGGCTCCATGTCTCCGGACGGAATGATAGTTGGTCCTATGCGGTCCAGTAGTGTGGTGATTGTATGTCCAAGCTTCCTAGCCCTTGATCGTGTCATTGGTCCACTCGGCACGTTTATCTCACCCCTGTCTTCAAGTGTGGGCCGCATTTCTTCCATGATCACATCATCCCCTCCCTCTTCAAAAGGATTTGTCCTCAAATCCGGATCATCTGCAACAAAAGGAAGCAAATCAGTAATGTTAAAACTTGAACTAACATTATACTTCCCTTCGAGGTCTAGTTGATAAGCATTGTCGTTGATCTTCTTTAGGACTCGGAATGGGCCATCCACTCTAGGCATCAACTTGGATTTCCTCTCTACTGGAAACCTATCCTTCCTCAAGTGCACCCACACGAGGTCTCCTTCCTCAAAGGTCACCTTACGTCGGCCCTTGTTGGCTTGCTTTGCATACGACTTCGTCCTTTCCTCGATGTTGCGCTTGGCCTTTTCATGGATCTGTTTGACAATTTCAGCTTTCTTCTTTCCATCTAAGTTAGTCCTTTCACTCATAGGCAAAGCGGTTAGATCCAAAGGAGACAAAGGGTTAAATCCATAAACGATTTCAAACGGTGAAAACTTGGTAGCGGAATGTGTAGCTCGGTTATACGCAAATTCAACATGTGGCAAGCATTCTTCCCAAGTTTTCAAATTCTTCTTAATCAAGGTGCGTAGCAAAGTAGACAAGGTCCTATTCACTACTTCGGTTTGTCCATCAGTTTGAGGGTGGCAAGTAGTTGAAAATAGCAGTTTAGTCCCTAGCTTAGACCACAGTGTTTTCCAAAAGTAGCTCAAGAATTTAGCATCTCTAACACTAACAATGGTCCTAGGCATTCCATGCAAGCGAACAATTTCTTTGAAGAATAAATCAGCTATATGAGACGCATCATCAGTTTTATGGCATGCAAGGAAATGAGCCATTTTTGAAAACCTATCCACAATCACAAAGATGGAATCCTTTCCAGTCCTAGTCCTAGGCAATCCAAGCACAAAATCCATAGATATATCGACCCACGGTTGTTCAGGAATCGGTAAGGGCATATACAAACCTTGGGACTGTACCTTTGCTTTGGCTTGTTTGCAAGTGACACATCTTCCACATATCCGCTCGACATCCCTTTTCATTTGGGGCAATAGAAGTGTTCTTGCCATGTTTGCAAGGCTCGAACTAGCGCATACAACTCCTTGTCATAGGTCGGGTAGTTTAGGGAAGCTCCTCCAAGCCTCTCACTAAAGAAGGCTATGGGCCTCTTCTCTTGTGTAAAAACAGCTCCAATACCTACACCCGAAGCATCACACTCAATTTCAAAGGTTTTAAGAAAGTTCGGTAAAGAAAAAAGGGGTGCATTGGTGAGTTTGTCATTCAAAGCTTGGAATGCTTTTTCTTGTGCGTCCTCCCACTTAAACCCAACAATCTTCTTGATCACTTCGGTGAGAGGTGCGGCTATGGTACTAAAATCCCTCACGAATCTCCGATAGAAACCCGCAAGTCCATGAAAGCTCCGCACTTCGCCTATGGTAGTTGGCGTCGGCCAATCGCGGATGGCCTTAACCTTCTCTTCGTCCACCTTAATACCATCTGCACTTATAACAAAACCCAAAAACACAAGGTGATCCGTACAAAAAGTGCACTTCTTAAGGTTAGCATAAAGCTTCTCCTTTCGAAGAACCATCAAAACAGATTTTAAGTGCCCAACATGCTCTTCTAAGCTTCGACTATAGACTAAAATGTCATCGAAGTAAACAACCACAAAAATTCCAATGTAGTTACGCAGGACATGATTCATCAATCTCATGAAAGTGCTAGGTGCATTAGTTAATCCAAAGGGCATGACTAACCACTCATATAAGCCATGTTTAGTTTTAAAAGCTGTTTTCCATTCATCACCTTCTTTCATCCTAATTTGATGATAACCACTTTTAAGATCTATTTTAGAAAATATCGTGGATCCATGCAGCTCATCTAACATGTAATCTAATCGAGGAATAGGATGGCGATACTTTACAGTGATATTGTTGATGGCTCGGCAATCGACGCACATCCTCCAAGTCCCATCCTTCTTAGGGACGAGTAGGACCGGTACCGCGCATGGGTTCATGCTTTCGCGGATGTATCCTTTGTCCATCAAGTCGTTCACTTGTCGTTGAAGCTCCTTGGTCTCCATAGGATTAGTTCGGTATGCAGGTCGGTTAGGTAGTGAAGCTCCCGGTACAAAATCGATTTGGTGTTCGATACCCCGAAGGGGCGGTAATGCGTGGGGAGTTTCATCCGGCAAGACGTCTTCAAAATCCTGCAAAAGGGAAACGATGTTGCTCGGCAAATCCGGCACGGGATTAGTGATACTCAACAACGTTTCTTTGTACATAAGTAGTATAACGGGTTGCTTAGAGGACAAAGCCCTCTTTACAACGCTAGACCTCACCACAAAATTGGACTGCCTCACGGGTTCACTCACGGGTGTAAACTCACATCTCTCGGCTTTGGCTTTCCTCAAACTCTCACACTCATTTTGGGTAAGGGTACTTGTGTGTTCACTCACATTAGTTCCTTCGTGTTGTCGAAGTCGAAGTTGATCTAGGTGTATCTCATGCGGCGGCATGGGAGCAAGTGTGGTCTTTCGGCCCTTGTAGACACTCTTACTTCCTTGAGACAATCGCCTAAGCTTTTGATGTAGTTCCCTATGGTAATGGTTAGGAACAAACCTCTTCCTCAAAAGATTTTTCAGTTCATCCCAAGTATCTACGGGTGGATCACGATTACGTCGTCTACTCGTCACGGTTTGATCCCACCAATTGATAGCATAATCACAAAATTCAGTTGCGGCTAATTGTACCTTTCTAAGCTTCGAAAGATTTTGACAATCGAACACAAGTTCGATCTTCTTTTCCCACTCCAAATAAGCATCCGGATCATTCTTCCCGTGGAAAGGTGGGATTTTTAACTTGAGACCACCAAGTTGATCTTCAAGCCGACCTCTTTCCCGCCGTGGTCTCCTTTGGTCCCGATTGGAGTGGCGGCTGCCCCTACTATAATAGTTGGACGATTGAACCTCTTCATCGTCTGCTTGAGGTTGAGCTCTTCTTGGAAGATTCCCCATAGGTGGCGGCATGGCTCGATTAATGGACTCTTGTATGATAGGTCCTAATTCTTGCTGCATCATTCGCCGAATCTCACTGCGAAGAATTCGCAAATCCGGGGGTTCGTTCCTTGCCCCTTGAGCTAGTTTGGTGCTCTCCTCTCCATTACTTGCGTGGTTTGACATTATAATGCGCAAGGACCTGATTATCACACAACACAAATCAGCAAAATTAAGTCTCGAACGTGTGCTCTGATACCACTTGATACAATCTTCCAGGAGTCGGCACTTTCGAGGGTAGGTGGTGATACGATTCTCCCAAGGCTCGTAATATTGCTGTCAGAATTCCGACTCTGTAAAGGGTTTCCTTTTACGCGACGCTCTGCTCCGAATTGATCCGAGTGATGAATACGAAAGTCGCAGATAATTGAGTTCTCTTTCTGTAATGGGCTGGCTCGTCGAATTCTTATAGGTACTCCGCCTTCTAGACCGATTTTGGTACGGTCGGTCTTCCTGGATACGATTCTGCCGAGACTAGAATATACGAGGATAGATGATGGATGAATGATGGATCGATTGGATCACACAAAGGCAGCGACAAGCCCTTGATACCTCCACAATGGATTCTCCAAGATATGACGCACTCGAAGATTCCAAAGCTTGAACCTTGGATATGACGCACCAAGATTCAATTGCCGGATATGACACACCGACAATCAATTTCTCATTCAATGAACAAGAAGAACAATGTGGCTAGCACACAAGTTTGTAAAAAGGTAGATTCCTTCTAATTTCGGCTGCCCTAGCTACTTATCCTAAAAGAAGTAAAACCCTAAACTAATTTGGGCCTAAGGAAAGCTCTCCTTATGGGCCGAATTTTATTCTCCTCCTCTTATTGAGTTTGGTTGCCTTGTGGACCGTTTGCCTCATTAAAACCCCCCTTTGTAAAACCCAGTGGGACAAAACCAAAGGTCGGGAAAAAGAGTACAAACAAGCCCCTCTTGATTTAGTCCATTCGAGCAACCAAGAGGTTCTTAGGCTCCATGTCTCCGGACGGAATGATAGTTGGTCATATGCGGTCCAGTAGTGTGGTGATTGTATGTCCAAGCTTCCTAGCCCTTGATCGTGTCATTGGTCCACTCGGCACGGTTATCTCACCCCTGTCTTCAAGTGTGGGCCGCATTTCTTCCATTATCACATCAGTACGTAAATTTTAAATAAATTACTTTGATGTAGATCAACTTATTCTTGATAAATTTTTAGTTTAATGTATTATACAAGTAGATTGAAAATATACTGGATCATAATACTCACCTCCTCTATTAGTACGTAAATTTGTAATTAAATTACTTTCATGTAGCTCAACTTATTCTTTATAAATTTAAATTTATCAAGAGCTTCATCCTTAGCATGCAACAAATAAACATAGCAATATATAGAAGCATCGTCAATAAAATTAATGACATACTTTTTATTTCCTAATGAAGGAGTAGCATGCAAATCACATAAATCACTATGAATTAGTTCCAATACCTTGGATACTCTATTTACACCCTTGAAAGGTTTTTTGGTTATCTTAGTTAACATGCAAGTTTTACATTTCTCATTGTTTATATCAAGAGCAGGTATCAGACTCATTTTAGACATATCTTTTATTCTTTTATAATGAATATGTCCTAGTCTAGCATGCCATAAATCTGATTTATTCACATTATTTCTAGTAATAATAGAGTTTAGCATTTCGTTGGCTTGCTAATGTCAACTACATCCTTGAAGAAGTCTATTAAAATTGAATCATATGACGACAATTTAGAATATCCTGAAAAGTTAAGATTGTTGAGATGCTTCAGCTTCATTGTTGAGCTGCATACTGAACTACTTCATGCTGGAGCTGCTTCATGTTTGTTGAGGGTGATGTGCTGGTTTGTACTGATTACTACTGTGGTGCTAATTCCTAATTTCTTGCTGATCTAATTTGCTGAGTTGATTCATGAATCAACATGCTGAAATTCTTCATGCTGGACTGACATTGGTTTGACCTATGGATGAAAGTTCGAGTGTCGATCAAATGATTTCGTCCTGTCTTTCGTTAGCCTAAAGTGGTATGATCTCTATGGATGACCAACAACGCACCACAGATATAACCATAATGGTTTTTTTTTGTTTAGCCTAAAGTGGTATGATCACGATGCATGACCAAGAAGGCACCACAGACATAACCATGGCGGCATTGCTTTTGTTTTTTCTATTGCTCGTTTGTATCGGCTACCTTCGTGATTGTATTGGGTTCGAAGAATCATCGTCAAAATCAAGTAGGCATGTACTTGTTTGTTGAAGATGTCAAACCAAGCCAAGCAGACCTGTGCTTGTTTTGTTTCAGCTTCAGTGCACCATCAGTGGTCCAGTCGTGCCTCAACGGTTCTTCTTCAGTGCATCTCCAGTTCTCCAACTGTGCAGCTCCAGTGCATTCCTTGTGCAGCAGCTGTGCTTTGTGGAGATCTTTTTTTTTTGTTCAAAACTTTGTGGAGATCAACCTCAGTGTTTCAGCTGTATATGCTTCATTAGCAAGTTTTAGAAGGTTTATCTAGAAAGGGGAATGTTAGGATATATGATTTGTGTTCATATGTGATCTAGAGTATTCTAGGGTAATGTTGATTAATCACCCTAGAAACTGTATAAATAGTTTTTCATATCTTCTTGTAATCTCAAGTTTAAGGCAATGTAAAGATGAATTCTCTCTAATGATTGCCTTAAGCTAATCTTTCTCTCTTCATGTGCCTAAACACTAACACATATATCATCAATAAGAAGAAACAAAATCCATTTTTTCCATTTTCTCAATATCGCAATTCAACCCACACCCACACTGTGGACACTCCGTAAAGCTATCGATCGCAAAATCAGACCCTACAATCCCGACAGATAATGAAAGGTTATCCTTTTTCCTACTAACCTCAACAATATCGACCCACATAAACCACATTCGTGAGTCTGTTCTTTGATATTAATCCTTTAATCGTGGACTTATATTGCAACTGGTAAGACCCTTCTAGAGAGAAGCGGCACATCTTGTTGTCGAAAGTCGTGAACTTCCCAGTGGCTTGTTCGGTTCTGTCTTCCTCTCCCAGTGGCTCAACAGCAAGTGTAGCTGCCTTCCACTTCTTCATCATTATCTGTTGCAGACACAACCAATCGAATTATAATAGAGTGATGTTATCAACAGTCGAGTTGTGAAACTAATAATTTTGGTGAACAGAAAGCAAGCAATTCATCCAACCAAAGTAGAGGAGGGCGCATCTGTAGATGTCAAGTTTGATTCGGTGGAGGATCATCATATATCAATAAAGGATGAGCAAGGAAAACAAGGATGAACAAGAAAAAGATAAATAAAGGTTAAAATAGTTATTTAATAATTAAAAAATATGATTAACATAAAAAATTAACGGTTCACTGACGGAGTGACCAAATAATCACATGCTGAAAGATATGTAACCATTTAGTCACACGAAAATTGATGTATAATTAGTTAGGCACATTGGACAAAGATGTGTAACCATTCAAGCAATTAACGCTCTATGTAATCTATAATAACCACTCATTGAAGACCTTTGAGTCTTTTCGTTATGTAACTCATACTTCAGATCTTACGTCGAGTTGATGAATATTCAAGAATCCTACAATTGAGTAATTTTTTTTATTTTTTTTTAATCTTTGTTTTTGTAGGTATTGGTCAACACCTAATATATTAGTTATTTCGTTCGCATGACCGACCAGGTCTATCTGCTGAGGAGGCTTCTCTTCGCCCCCCCTTCCCTTACTAGGCGACCAAAGAGTAAAGGTATTGTGATTGGAACCCTTGCCTAGGGTGGTCCCTAAAGATTCTAATGGGCCTTTTCCAAGCGGAAGCCATCGTGAGAGGTATAAACTTTGAACTCTCTGAATCTAGTCCGAACCTTAGGGTGTGTTTGTGCTCTTGGAGAGAGTCCATGGTGTCCCCAAGATCGTTTGAAGTTCATTTTTTACTCGTAACTTGCAATGAGACACTTACACGTCTTGGTTTAATGCTGTAGTTGGCAATGGTGAGGGGAATTGTTTACTAAAATAAATCTTCGGGTAAGAGACATAAGTACCATACTGTAAAGGCAAGGGTAATAATCCAACTTCCCTTTCTTGGTCATCTTGGGGCTTTTAGTCTGATGGCCTTCGCCCCGATGACTCCTTTGTTTTTTCACAAAAAGGGTCCCCTGGTGTTGGGGTCAAGGATTTTTGTTGCCTTCGCGTGAGGTGCAATCAGAAGTGGCACCCCCTGCTCAAGGGAACGAAAATGGGGTAGTTGACCTCTCGAAAGAAAACAATAGAGGACTTGGCAAAGATAGTTCTTCTGAAGTGGGAAGGGATAAATCCTCATTCTCCTGGTGATATTTCATCATATTGTGGTTCAATAAGACAACTCGTGGGATGGTCGATTATGCTTGGTTCTAAACGCCTTGGTCGACACTTCGTGACACTAACCTCCCATACTCTGTAGGTTTCGCAAGCAATAAAGACAAGTACATGCATCTATTCAACTATATCATCCGTCCATTAGAGCGGAAGCGGGTTCCTTTGTGTTTTGATGACATCGAAAGCTATATTGGAGGCCTTTTTTTGTCATTGGTAAGTGTAACTGTTTGATATTTTCTCTTACTCGTCCATTGTGTTTTGTTCGCCCGCACTCATTTTGTTTCCTTCTTTGCAACTCGTTTGCCAAAAGAATGCAATGTGTGTCCTTGTGGGAAACATCTCCCTTACCCATATCAATCAACTTCGAGAAGGTCCATTTGGATGAGGTGGACTGTCTAAAGCGTCATCTGGTCACGCTCTAGAGGATACTCGAGGACAATGTTTGCATCGTCCAAGGGGAAATAAGTTGCTCCATGAGGATCTTGCTAGGCCCGAAGGAGAGATGACTTAATTGGTGAAGGAGAAGGTGTGGGTGAAAGTTAATAAGATAGTGGTGGAGGCGAATAAAGATCTTGCGAAATTTGAGCTCGAGCTCTTTAGGGATCAATTATCTGCCTCGATGGTGGCGCGAGAACAACAGATGAAGAGCATTGCTAGTTCGAGCCCTTGAGTGAGTCACCCACATGTCGTGTTAAAATTTGACAACCCTAGTGGAAAGTGATCCTTGATCACACAAGAATGGTACATTATATAAGACTCGAACTAACCCATAATCCTCTCTCCCCCCAAGCTCACGTCATTATATTTTCCCCTTGTCAGTTATATGAGTAGTATGTTCTTTACAAACAATTGTTAGGTAGGGATATAAGAAGATAATGGAAATAAAAAGATCAACTATAAATAAAGATTATAACGAATCATAACCACCCTTCAATCGACTATAAATAAAGAGATTTCTCCTGCGAGTTAGAAGATTATTGAGATTACAAATTATTAGAATGGGCCACACCCACCCTTTAATCGACTACAAATAAAGAGAGCAGTTTTGCAATTGGTAAAATTCTTTAGCACAATAAATCAAAATGGATCAGAGTCACCCTTTAATTGACTATCAATAAATAAAGTGTTCCCTCGAACATAGAAAATCATAAGGGCCACAATAACCCTCCTATTGACTAGCAAATAAAAAGAATATTTTAAGGAGTATTTTCATGTGTATAGTTTATTTATTTATTTTCATAAAAACTAATGTATGATTCAGAGTCATCCCTTAAGTGAGTAGTGAGTACCAATAATAAATAGAGTGTTCTCGCGAAGATGACAAATTTAGAAGGCCACGGTCATCCACAATTGGCTACAAAATAAAGATCATTTTTCTAGGATGAAAAACCAACAGAGCGACCTAGGAAAAAGTTAGCTAGGCATGATTGAAAATTTGAAAATCACAATCTTGGCAAAAGGTGACGAAAAATTATCGATAGGCTGAAATCTATAGAAGCGGTCCATGGAAAAATAGGAAAACCAAGGGGCACGACCAGAAAAATCTCGCAAGGATTACTATGGCAAAAGGAGATAATATAGAGAGAACTAAAAAATGCTAGGTTGTAGCACAATGCGCATCCTAGGCAAAAGATAGAGAAAAATTTCATATCATCATTCAGGTATTATCTCTACGTACAAAGTCACGATATCCAAGATATGTTATACTTTGGATGCTACAAGTTGGATTTCAGTAGCCTAGTATTGTCCCAAACATGCTTATTACTGGATATCCTCATCACAATCGGTGCAACGCTATCCCAGACATGGTAGTCGTTATGTCATCACAAACATAACATTTGCTCTGAAGCTGCAGTGTCCAAGATATGTTAGTTTTTGGACTACTCCAATTTATCTTCAATAGCTCTGTGTTGTCCCAAATAAGCTCACACACTGACCATTATCAGAACACGCAACGCTGTCCCAGACATGTTTGTTGTCATGTCACAACAATCGTATCCTCTACATCCAAAATCGCGGTGTCCCAGATATGTTAATCTTTGGATTGCTTTAGTCAATCCATGTTGTCTCATATCTTGCTACCGATTACTATCCTTCAGCAGGCGCAACGTTGTCCCACATATGCTAATCACCAAGCCACCATAAGCCTTTTTTTCCCCAAAGTTGTGTTGTCCCTGATATGTTAGTCTTTGGCTCACTCATCTTGAAAAGAAAACGTTGTCCCAGATATGTAGACTTCGCTAATGTTCATCGATACACCGCAATCTCAAATATGCTAAAGCCACATCATATGCATGTCCACTGATTTGGAAACTTTTGAAGTGATCCTGAGATTAAGCTGGTTGAAAGAAAATGAAATGCAATTGAAAACAGAAATGGAGGGAAATATTGTTCTTCGTTAAACTTTGAAATACCGGTACAAGAAGTATTTATAGGAGGAACAGTGGTTGAACTTTTAACTAATTACAAATCAAACCCTAAACTATAACACTTCCTTAAATTCTAAAACTTAATCATATCCTCTAACATTCACCAATGTTCTTCACTTTCTTTTCTAGTTTTCAATCTTCTCTTTAATGACCAATCCGTGTCTTATCTTGATGATGAGATGTCCAGTTCTAAGCTTGTAACATCCTGTCACCAAATCAAAACACACAGAAAACCAACACAACATACACCACATACAATTTAGTTTGCACTGAATCAGTCAGACAACACTTAACTGCAACCATACCACATCAAACACACACACTTCTTTCCATATTCATTGAGCAAGTTCTGCTTGTTCATACACATTTCGGATTGACATATCAAACTGTGCCAATCTGATTTTCTTACCTAAAGCTGACTGAGTTTGTGCCCAATTTCTTTTGTTTGGCTTTTGTTTTGAAAACTGTGATTGTATACACCATTCATGGTGCTGCCCGAATCACCATTTGTTTTTCTTCTAGGTGATTGGCTGGGTTTGTGCCCAACTTCTTCATTCGGATTTTGATACAATCACAGGTTCATCACCTATACAACATACCTGAATCACAGATTACACTCCTATTCTCCTTCTTTGATCTGTCGTAATCTGTGATTGGCTGGGTTTGTGCCCAACTTCTTTTATTTCGGCTTTTGAAATTGATTGCCTGAGCTTTGATATCAACCAACTGGCACAGAATGACAACCAATTCCAGAAATAATGTATCATCTAAGCACAACAAACCACAAATACGATAGAAACATGTGTGTAATGACAGATATATGAGTTAAACATGTTCTAAAATCTTCATGCAATCTAAAACATATGCAGATGTATTGTTATGAGACTCTGTATGCAAATGAATCAGCAACAATCAATCATAAACCTCAGAACGAACATCATCATCATCAGATAAACCAACAGATTCATCATTAAAGACAATAGAATGATAACTATCAGAAAATGAAAACAGTTGGGAAAGATCATAAGATACTTGCAAACCAGCCTCACTCGCAGTAAGCCAATGTAATGAGTCTAGAAACGACAAGTGAACATGTCCAGTTGATCCTTCTGACAACGCCCCTGACAAAGAACACACTCCTAGCTTGCGACGAAAAGGAACGAAAGACTTCTCAGTCAATGGCTTTGTAAGTACATCTGCTATTTGATCATCTCTGGGCACATGATTTACCTGTACAAGACCCTGTGAAACTTTCTCACGAACAAAAAACAAATCCAATTCAACATGTTTCATTTTTGCATGCTGAACTAGGTTAGCAGATATAGAAATCGTGCTGGTGTTGTCACACCACAAAACAGGAACATATGACAAACTCAGACCAAGTTCAACAAGCAAAGATCTCACCCAAATTATATCACATATAGCATTATCCAAGCTTCGAAACTCTGCCTAATCCGTGGACCGTGACACCACCGTTTGTTTCTTAGAACACCACACAATGGGGTTACCTCCTAGAAACAAACAATGACCACTCGTTGATCTCCTATCATCTGTATCTGCTCCCCAATCTGAATCAGTGAACCCTGTTAAATCAAGAGACGATGAAAACTTGAAAATTAATCCATGATCAAGAGAACCACTCAAGTATCTCAAAACACGTTTGACTGCAGCCCAATGCACCTCAGTCGGCCTATGAATAAATTGGCTTAGTTTGTGAACATTGTAACATATATCAGGACGTGTGTAACACACATGCTGTAATGCCCCAACTGTACTCCTATATAGATATGGATCAGATAAAGGCATACCTGATCCTGATGATGAAGAAAATAGGAAATCCTACCATCGGTGTAGGACAAGGACGGCAATTTGTCATGTTTGTGCGATCAAGGAGATCAACAATGTATTTTATTTGATTGAGTACCTTGAAGTCCGGTCCTGACTGAATTTCCATTCCAGGAAAGAAGTTCAGTGTTCCTAAATCCTTCAAAGAAAAGTACGCATTCAAGTCAGTAATAACAGATTCAATCAAATCCTTACACGATCCTGTCACTACAATGTCATCAACATAAACAAGAAGATAAACTGACTTTCCACCCACATGTTTAATGAAAAGACAATTATCCGACTGAGAGCTAGTGAACATCAGTTTATCAAGTAAACACTGCCTGAGTTTCTCAAACCAAGCTCTAGGAGCTTGTTTTAGGCCATACAATGCCTTTGTAAGTTTACATACCAACCTGTTACCATACACATCAGAAACCTCAAAACCTGGTGGCTGTGACATGTAAACCTCCTCTTGCAAGTTTCCATTGAGAAACGCATTATTTACATCTATCTGTCTCAAGCTCCAATCAAGACACAAAGCAAGACATAATCAAAGCCACAGAAACAGGTTAAGCCACAGAAGTGATCCTGAGATTAAGCTGGTTCAAAGAAAATGAAATGCAATTGAAAACAGAAATGGAGGGAAATATTGTTCTTCGTTAAACTTTGAAATACCGGTACAAGAAGTATTTATAGGAGGAACAGTCGTTGAACTTTTCACTAATTACAAATCAGCCCCTAAACTATAACACTTCCTTAAATTCTAAAACTTAATCATATCCTCTATCAACTTTCTAGTTCAAAGATGGGTAAACTGTATATACTTAATTTTGACCTATATGCGACGCGTTTAGGATTGCGACACGTGGCGCGTCATTATGAAGATTAGGTTGTGGAGTTTCCACAACAAGTTTCGTGCAGATTTAGTATATTAATATATAGAGTATATTGTGAAATATTAGAAAATATTTCAAGAACTTTTTATATTGTACAATATATTTTATTGCATATATATTTCATAGACTATAAAAACCTAGCAACTTGTATAACTATGAGTGTTATGCATTGTGTAAAAGGGTGGCAAAATGAGTAAAATAAAAAATTTGGTTGAAAATAAAGGGTATAAAAGAAATGGAAAAAAATTCATATGAGACATGGTTTGATTTTCAGATTAATACCAAATCGTCACCCCAACTTTGGGTACTTTACAAATTGTTACCTGGACTTTTTTTTTTTTTTTTATTTTACTACTTGTACTTTCAGACTTGGGGTAAATCGTTACATGCGTTAAGTTTTTCATTAAATATGGATGAAAAATGATGTGGGAGCACATGATTGATCCATATTTTATAAAACTATATATTTTTTAAAAATACCAAAAAAATAGAAAATTTCGAGAAAACAAATTGGAAAATAAGAGTTTTTAATACAATATTGTTTCATTGAAAAATATGAAACAATAAAAAAAATCTTCTAATATTGTTTTTATTTCGTATTTTTAATAAAAATATTATATTAAAACTCTTATTTTCCCTATTAATTTTCCACTTTGTTTTTTGATTTTTTTCTAGTATTTTTTTAAATATTATAGTTTTTTAAATTATGGACCCACTACGGGAGAGGTTGGAAATAACGGCCAACAATCACGGCTCAATGTGTATTGAGCCGTGATAAATGAAATTTATTTCACTATCACGGCTCAAATAAGAATGAGCCGTGATTGGGCTAATTTAACGGCTCAATCTATTGAGCCGTTCCGGTTATCACGGCTCAAATTGGGCTTGAGCCGTGATAATACGTATTTGTTTCTTCATCCGGCCCATTTATCACGGCTCAATCTTGGTTGAGCCGCCATTTTATGTATTAAAAAAAGATATATATATTTTTCACGGCTCAAATGTCAGAGCCGCGAATTAAACAAAAATAAACAAATAACTTGCAGCCTGGAAAACACCTTGCACGCCTTTTCCCGGTTACTTTCAAAATTTTAAACAATTACTTTTCCTACTTTCCCTCCTCTTTTCTCGAAGCTTACAAAGTAATTTGTTAAAGTATTTTTTTTTCTCCATAATTTAACAAAACAAAGTGCTTTAGGAAAGTACTTTCCCCTTCGTTAAACACCACCCACTTAAGAAACCTTCCACTACCCTTCCTTTAAACACCTGTCAACTACTTCTTCTTCCTCTACCTCTATCTCTTCGTTATCTACAACCTCCTCACCGACCCTCCTCTATCTCTTCGTTATCTACCTCTATCTCTTCGTTATCTACAACCTCCTCCAACCGACCGTCCCTCCTCACCGTCCCTTCTCCATTCGACCGTCCCTCTTCTACTGCGGACGAAGGCCCTGAAGCGACGAACTCCCTCATTCCTTGAAGCGTGTTGTTGCTCGTTAGTCGTTATCCTCTTCACCGCAACCTCAGACCCGTTGGTCGGCAAGGTTCCATGGTAGACTTCTCTGAATCCTCAGATCCTGATCCTCTCCGTTACGTTAAATCCCATAGTTGCTATGTATAGATCTTTGTACGTGAAGCGATGGGGATAGTCTAACTCCCAGTCCTCTGCATTTCTTCCATCTCGAACAAGAAGAAGAACGACGAAGAAGAAGGTTCCATGACAGACCCGTTGAAGGACGACGAAGAAGAAGAACAACAAAGACGAAGAAGAACGACAAAGACGAAAAAGAAGGACGAAGGTGCAGGTATTTGACGATGAAGGTGCAGGTTTGTACGTTGAAGGTGCAGGTTTCACGGTTGTGAAGGTGTTGGAGACATAAAAAAATAAGTTTTTTTTTATTATACATATTTTTGACAGCTCAATATATTGAGCCGTCATACATGAAAAAAATAATTATCGCGGCTCAACTTAAACGAGCCGCGATAATTAATTCCGCGGCTCGTTTGAGTCTGAGCCGGCAATTGTCACGGTTCAACTTGATTTGAGCCGTGATAATGCTGCCGACACTTTCTGTAACGGCTCAAATCTATTTGAGATGTGACATTATAACGGCTGGATATTCCAGCCGTTAGAAATGGTATTTTTGGCCGGTGATGGCCATCTCTCCCGTAGTGACCATTCATATGTTGTCACATCACTTTCCATCCATATTTAACGGAAAACTTAACTAAGGTAACAATTTGCCCAAAATGTCAAACTTTAGGTAGCACTGTTTGAAAAATTAAACTTCGATTAGTGATTTGTAAAATGTCCAAAGTTAGGATAGCAATTTGGTTATTAACCTTTGATTTTCACATCTTAATTATTTCATGTCATTGCTCATACATACTTTTGCATATGTATACATTATATTTATATACTTACAGATTGACCTTTATATATATATATATATATATATATATATTAGTATATGTCTAGTTGTTTTCATTCTATAACAAAATTTGTTCTACGTTTATCCTTATTTATTATTATTATTTACTTCTTCTTAATACTTTTTTTTTGTTGTAAATTCTTATACTTTGGTACACATTCAAACATACTTATATATACATATACATATTGAACCCTTTGGTTTTGATTTACTTTTTGTCCCTTTTATGTATTGATACACCATCTAGATATATTATTGTAAAATGTAAATTTATGTATGTATATATAAGACTTAAATCCTTGTTTTCTGTCTTTTATATTCTTTAAGAAAAATAAATAAAGCTATAAACACTAAGTGAATAGAGTACTCAAAGGTTGGAATATTGATTAAATTTTATTTCGTAATAAAACTCTTGAACCTTACTTTTTAAACCGTTTTGAAATCCTAGGTGTATAATTTATTTTCGCTAGTTAACCCTAATTAACATTGGCCTTAATTATTTAAAGGAGAAAAATAACAGAAAGACACCTTTCGAAAATATAAATGGTCATCCGATCGTGTAAAAAAATGTAAGATGCTATCTAGTAGTAACATGAGTTAAACTTAGTGTGTATTGAGTATATTTACTTATATTTATGGATTAAATTGGTGGTGTGCCTGCGTGAGTCCCACAGTTAGCCATTGAATTCTTACGTGTCAGACTGTAATTGATTGATTTATGGCCAACTCAATCCATGTTTGATCTTGCCACATAACCAATCCCAATCCCCTACCCCGATCCTCCACCACCCATTACTCTACTACCACATCTGGGCTTCATCCCTTGATTCCTATCCTTCTCATTCACAGAAGATACCAAACCCAATTGGCAGCAGCATCCATGGCGTCCGCCTCTACTGTCGTGGGCCTTGGCGCCACCAGACTTTCCTCCCCAAAGATCCATCTAGCTTCAGGTACGTTGCTACTCATTCCAGATTATTGACCACTACACTACACTACAATAGCTATAACTACATGTACATGTACGTATTAATCAACAGAATTCATAACGGGTGAAGTAAGAGTGAGGACTCCTCTGAGTTTAGCCCGTGCATCTTGTAATGGCGGAGGGATCAGATGGTGAGTGTATGTAATGTAGGTTATTTATGTAGCAGCAGCTAGCTGCGCTGCTTGACTGATCAGAAGGAGTAAGTACTTTTGATGTGTCCTCCACAGCAGCTTTCAGAGGAACTGGCTCCGCACTGACTTCAATGTGATCGGATTCGGCCTCATTGGGTGGCTCGCACCATCCAGCATCCCTGCCATCAATGGCAAGAGCCTCACAGGATTGTTCTTCGAGAGCATAGGAACTGAGCTGGCTCACTTCCCAACTGGACCTGGTGTGACTTCTCAGTTTTGGTATTATTCTCTTCTCTTCTTTGAATTGTAATAGGATTGAGTATATAGTGTAAATCATGATCAAGTTGTTGAACAGGTTATGGTTGGTAACATGGCACCTGGGTTTATTCCTGTGTCTGACGTTCGGGCAGATTGGATTCAAGGGCAGGACTGAGGACTACTTCTGATTTGTTGATGCAACCTTTAATCTCTCTACTGTAATGCAATGTTCACGTACATATGAACTTGCCTTCTGTTTGAACCGTCACACTGTGAATCCCCCTTATTAATATTGATTTATTACAAACATTATTATGCACAATATTTTCTATCGTGAATAAGGGTTACACCTATAAACCTTTTGTTCTTTCATTTTTTTAAAAAAAATAATTAATAAAAAAATTACAATTTTTGAAGGAAAAAAAAGGCAAACACTAATGTAATTCGCGGGTTTGATCAAGATTTCGGTCAAATCCTAAGAATTGTTGAGTAAAAATGCCATTAAGATATGTTTTCTTTAAAAAATGATAAATGCTTGGGGATGTTTCTTTTTTCCTTTTCTGAGAAAAAAAAATATTACAATGGGATAGATTATTTCAATGGTTACACATCTTTGTCTAGTATAATTAATTGATTAATCATCTTTTTTAGGGTGACTCAATGGTTACGTATCTTTCAACATGTGATTGATTGGTTACTCCGTTAGTAAACCGTTAGTTAATATTTTAAACATATTTTTCAATTATTAAATGCCTATTATGCTTTTCTCCTTCTTCAATTGTTCAAGAGGGGCGCTCCAAGAGGGAGGTCTTGGGTTCTCTCAAAACGAAAATTAAGGAGAAGCTTCTAGGGTGGAGACCGAAGACATTGACCCAAGTCGGAAAGGAGGTACTCATAAATGCAATCATAACCGCGATACCCACATATGTAATGAGTGTGTTTCGGTTGCCTAAGACATGCTGCTCGGAGATCAATGGCTTCACTGCAGACTTTTGGTGGGGACAAACGAATGAAGAGAAGAAAACACATTGGCGACGATGGGAGGCCTTAACAAAGTCTAAAGAAGTGGGGGGTCTCGATTTCCGAGAACTACAAAGTTTCAACACGGCCCTACTCACGAACATGGCAGGGAGAATAGTAACTGAACCACATACTCTTGTGTCACAGGTTTTGAAGGGGCTATACTACCCGAGATGTTCGTTCCTTGAGGCAAAAAAAGGGGGACGAGCGTCGTGGGGATGACATAGCATGATACATGGCCGAGATATGATGAGGCAAGAGGGGGTGTAGATGATAGGCATGGGGGACAATGTTCGTGTTTTTGAGAACCCATGGCTCTATACAAAGGCGAGCAAGAGGGTCAACACCGAGCATGGAATAGAGAATGGAGGTGAGCTTAGGGTGAAAGACCTCATATTGCCGAATGGTATGTGGAACGAGGGGTTGGTAAGAAACATTGTCAACCGCGAAGACGTCGAGCACATCCTCGACATCCCATTACCGCAAGAGGGTGGTTTGGACTGATACACATGGCCTCATAAATGGGACGGAACACCAATGGTTCGATCGGTTTACCACAAAGTTCGAGAGCTCGCCGACCAAACACCAAGGCCGAACCGTGCAACCCAAGGTATGTTTTGGAAGGGTCTTTGGGCAACTAATACACTACCTAAGGTGAAGAATTTTATATGACGTCTCCCAACCAATGGCTTGGCCGTCAAAGCAAACATGACGAGGAGAGGAATGAACGTAAACCCGAGATGTCCAATTTGTGTGGGTATAGAAACAAGGGAGCACATGATCCTAGAAAGTGTGTGGACTGAGTGAGTGTGGAGCGGTGTTCTAGGGCTAAGGACCGATCACACCACCAACCAAGATATGAATCAATGGCTCGAAGAGAGATAAACCGAACCGCGGGGGCAAGGAACATGCAACGATAGAAGATGGGTTCTAACACTACTCACATGTTGGCACATTTGGAAGACGCGATGCAAGGCGGCTTTTGAAGCCAAGCAACCGAACCCACGAGGAGTCATCGAGGAGATAAGGCTATCTTACATGGAACATCAAGAGAGCCATCAAACCAATGGGAATACGCCAATGGACCGAGCACCAACCAATGACCGATCGAACAAACAGGGGCAACCACCGGGCGAGAACACGATCAAGGTCAATTGTGATGCATCATGGTGTAAACAATCACGACGAGTCGGCATAGGAGTGGTGGAACGAGACAAGGAAGGTAAAGTGGTGGGTGGACTAAACCGGAGGTATCGTAGCGATGACATCGAAAACAATGGAAGCCATAGCTATTCAGGAGGGGATAAAACTTGCACTTTAATCGGGATGACGAAGGATAGTGATAGAGACGGATTCGCAAGACGTATACCAACAAATAGTGGACGGTCCGACACATTGGCGGGTGGCAACCATTATAATGAATATCCGAGCCCTAGCAGGTCGAGCAAGTGATTTGGCGATTAATTCCAAGGACGGTTAACGAATGCGCGGATTGGACAACCAAAAAAAGTGATATTGGGAGTGAGTCTCAACGATTGGGTCGAAAGACCTCCACTTCCTTTTGTATGTTTAATAGCAAGCGATTGTATGTACGAACAACCGTGATCAAGTATCACGAGATTTTATTTCATCAAGTAAAGCGTTAATTTGACCCAAAAAAAATTGTTCATTTTCAAACGATCCGTGGCGCGTGTAGGTCCACTGCTTCCTCTGTCCAATTTGTGAAAACCCCCAAATTCCTAAGGTTATAGACTGTGACAGATTCCTCACCAGTTTTCCGATTGGTCAAGGATATTCTGCATTAATTGCATACTGATAAAGTCAAGAGACAATAAGCAATCGGACCAACCTACTGCAGCAAGAAGAGACTCTTTCATGCAAAACATGCAAGAAGACGAAGCGCACTGAGAACGGAACCGGGAGAACTTTGCGCAAAAATCACAGCAATCAATGGGACTTCGCCACCAGCAAACGTCGACTGGGAGCATCCCAGGTAGCGGTCAACATCACCACCACGGAGGAGCGCAAACACGGCGTCAGACCCGAACGACGGCTCGTCCCATAGAACCTCGACAGTAGGAGGGCCACCGATCACAGAGTCTCAGCTGGTAATCAGTCCTGCGAGCTGCCCTTTTCATTGTACCAAACTCACCCCTTCCTCTTTGCTTTTCATTGTGTTTGCATGAGCTTTAACTGTGGTGACAACTCGGCACCCACGAAATGCAATCCAATTCCAATTATGGTGGCTCAAACAGAAACGGCAAGTCGGTCGTCGATTTGGACTCAAACGAACACTTGCAAAGTGAGACGTGGTACGTGGGCAAAGTTACAGCCCAGAAACCAATCAAACAGAACGTGATCACGGGGGTGCTTCGGTCGGCTTGGGAAAGACATGGCCAAGTCACGATATCGGAAGTGGAGACGGGAATTTGGTTTTTCGACTTTGATAAACAGGAGGTTGCCGACCAGATTTTGGATAGCTCACCATGGGCGGTCAAAGGTCACATCTTAAACATCAAAATATGGGACCCGAGCGTGGGAGTAAAGGAGATAGAATTCCACAAGGTAACATTCTAGATACAAGTGAATGACTTAGGCCCTGAAAAGTTTAGCGATGCCAATGCCCGTAAGATAGACAATATGATAGGTAAATGCATTGAGATTGAGAATCATGATGGGAGGATAACTAGAAGCTATGTGAGAATCCGAGTAGAAGTAGATGGGGAGGTTCCTCTGTGGCAGGGTTCTAGTAGAAGAACTCCCAAGGATTGGAGAGATGGATTTCGATAAAATATGAACAACTATCAGATTATTTTTATGGGTGTGGCGTATTAGGCCATACAACCCAAGCATGTAAGAAGGATATTCAGATGGCGGAGCACGACCAAAGTATCCCAATGTACTACCCCTGGCTCGTGGGAGTACGACCAAAACAAGCCACGACCAAACAACATGTGGGAGGGGAGGAAGGGCTAGGACCGAAACAGAATCAAGGTGAGAGGAGGTCATGGTTCAATGTCATGGCCGATGTGAGAAAGAGGGACTCAGTCAAGACACAGAATCAAGACCAAAACCAGACTTGGGAAGAGACCGTAGAGAGGAAGGAGGATATGTTCCGGGATCAAGAAACAATGGAAACCGATAGTGATCTAGAAGGGGGTGGACAAACCAGCCAACCACACCAACCAAATGAACCCAAAACCGACGAACTACCCATGTCGACAGCCCTAACTATCCATATACTGCAATACCGAGCCGAATGCCCAAGCTTACACCACTACCCAAGTGGCAAACTGACCCAAAGACACCATGACCATAATACATTGCCAAACCTAGTCCTAACAAGAAAGTACAAAACCGAAACATCCCAAACCATGACCGACCGAACCCTCAAGCCTACCATCCAAAGCCAACTCTTGATCACATACCTACCCGATAATCCAACACCCATGGACTTGACCGACATCCCCATAACCCTCCAAACATATATAGTTTAAAATCCACCTGACACACCACCCGATACTTCACCACCAACCACCCAACAACCGACCCCCCCCCCTTCCGAATTGAGCCCGTACATGGGAAAGATGAATCTAAAGCTTACCGGAGATGAGATGGAGGAACAACCGGGAACAGCCACAGGAGGATATTAAGTAAGAGTAACCCACACAAACACGAAAGGGCCGAAAGGAGGAAAACAGAAACAAGTATGAAGGAGGATTCATATGACCTGAACAAGGGTTCTGGTGGCTGTCCCGGAACAGCCACCGGTGTCCAACAAATGTACTCTCATGGAATTTTCAGGGTTTGGGGTATGCCCTTACAGTTCAACATCTACAAGACCTCAACAAAAGGTATCACCCGAGCATCATTTTCTTAATGGAAACAAAAAATGGGGATACCTACTGTGAAAGGATTCGGACACGAATGGGGATGTAAAACAAATACTACGTGAGCCCAAGTGGGGCAGCAGGTGGACTAGCTCTATGGTGGTCATCAGAGACTAGGGTCGTAATACTATATGCCGATGCGAACATAATAGATTGTGAGGTGCAGTTTGCTCGACAAAATGAAACCATGCACGTGACATGGGTATATGCGAGCACAGAGACACATGAACGCACCCAGAACTGGAACCTCCTATGTACGATTGGAATGGGCCAAAATGGGAGTTGGATGGTGCTTAGAGATTTTAACACAATATGTCACCAACATGAGAAACAAGGGGGAGGATAAAATCACAAAGGAAAATGGATGAGTTCAAGCAAATGAACGAGGATATCAACATGGAGGATGTGGGGGCTCATGGAAGACCCTACACATGGTGCAACAATAGGAGTGGACCGAATCGAATAAGTGAACGACTTGATAGAGCCCTCACAAATGCGGCAATGATAATGAGACACCAACAAGGGAGATGTATCAATGAATTAGCCATAGGGTGGGACCACTCACCAATGGTGATCCAAATCAAGCAACTGCCAAAAAGGGCAAAGAGACGCTTTAAGTTTGAGGCGATGTGGCTAGAAAACCTGACATGCAAAGAGGTGATTAAGAATACATGGGAGAGACCGAATGCACGGAGGTAAGCGCAAGGGGTACAAGTGAATCTAAACAAGTGCCAAAAGCAGCTCATGGTTTGGAGAAAACACACTTTAGCAATAACATGGTCGAGATTGCAAACATAAAGGCTGCACTAAGGAGAGTCGCCCAAGGGGGCATGGATGAGGAGACGGTCCGGGAGGAAACAAGACTAAAGGGAAAGCTGAAATCAATTTGGTCAAGAGAGTAGACATACTGGAGACAAAGATCGAGGATCAAGTGGCTATGAGAGGGGGATCGAAACGCCACATTCTTCCACCAAACAACCATTGCGAGAAGGAGGCGGAACCACATATGTCGTTTGAGGGGTGAGAGTGGGGAATGATTCGAAAATGATGGTTCAATTGCCGAAGAGATATATAGGTACTTTGGATACATGTTCACCTCGGAAAGGACCGAACTGGGAGAGGAATTTATTCGATACATACCGAATCATGTAACTGCCGAAATGAATGATCAATTAACAAGGGAGGTAACAGACTTAGAAATCAGGGCGACAACGTTCCAAATGGGAGGATCACGAGCTCCGGGTCCAGACGGTTTTACGGGTCTGTTCTACCAACGGAATTGGAATATCGTGGGGATGGATGTCATCACCGTAGTCAAGGATTTCTTCAGAACACGTATAATCCAAAACACCCTCAATAATACGGATGTTGTACTCATACCAAAAATCCAAAACCCGAACACACCGGGTGACTTTCGTCCCATGAGTTATTGTAACTTCATGTATAAGATCATATCAAAAGTGTTGGTGAATAGACTGAAAATATATCTATCAAATCTCATCACTCCTTTCCAGAGTGCATTTGTATCAGGTAGAAATATCCAGGACAACATCATGGTGGCACATGAAGTATTCCACCATTTACAATCGGGCCGAAGTGGGAACAAGACCGAATGTGCCAGAGTTGAATGGGACTTCCTACTGGACACACTTAGGCGCAAGGGGTTTGCGGAACAATGGGTGGGATGGATTAGGGCATGTGTATCAACAACCACATACCAGGTGGTCGTCAATGGGAACCGAACAGATACTATAAGACCAACATGAGGAATACGCCAAGGTGACCCCTATCACCTTACCTGTTTATACTACTTGTGGATGTGCTCTCAAGGCAAATGATGGGGGCGGCTAGGGATGGGGAGATTGAAGGAATCGCATTGAGAAGACAATGCCCAAAACTACATCATTTGTTCTTCGTGGATGGCTACCTATTCTTCTTAAGAGGGTCAACCGAAAATGCCAAGCAATTGAAGAGAAATATCGATAAGTACTGTCAGGTATCGGGACAAAGAATTAATAGGGAGAAATCAGCTCTATACTTCAACAAAGGGGCGAGTACCAACGAACGCCAATGAGTGGAAGAGGCGCTTAACATAAGAGGAACAAGTGATCCGGGAAAGTACTTGGGACTACCTTCTATATGGGGACGCTCAAAGAAGGAGGCATTGGGGTTCTTCAAAACCTAGGTCAAGGACAAGCTAAATGGGTACAGACCGAAGACTTTGAACCAAGCGGGAAAGGAAGTCCTCATCAAGGTGACCATCACAGCGATACCTACTTATGTAATGAGTGTGTTCCGGTTACCAAAAACATGGTGCTCGGAAATAAATGCTCTCATTGCAGACTTTTGGTGGGTCAAACCGTGGATGGAAAGAAGACTCATTTGCGAAGATGGGATGTCCTAACAACGGCAAAGGAGGCGGGGGGGGGGGGGGGGCCTAGGGTTCCGAGAACTAAAATCTTTCAACACGGAACTACTCACGAAGATGGATAGCCGAATGATGACCGAACCGCAAAACCTATGTGCACAGATCCTAAAGGGACTATATTTTCCTAGGGGTACATTTCTAGAGGCAAAAAAAGGAGGTTGAGCCTCATGGGGATGGAGTAGCCTAATCCATGGCCGAGAGGTGTTGGAGAGTGATGGGGTATGGATGATAGGCCCATGGCTCTATACAAAGGAGACCAAGCAAGTTAATGCCGATACGAGGGTGGAGAATGGAAGAAATCTACTAGTTCGGGACCTAATCAATCCAAATGGAGCATGGAATGTGGAGCTCGTGCGAAACATTATTGACCGCGAGGATACCGAACATATACTAAACATACCATTACCGCACGATGAAGGGACGGATCGCTACATGAGGGATGGAGCACCCATGGTCCGATCGGTGTACCACAAGATACTAGAGACAACCGACCGAACAATAAGAACAAGCACAACTAGAAATGGCGACGCATGGAAGGGAATTTGGGCAACCAAGGTAATACCAAAGATAAAAAAACTTCATTTGGCGCCTAGCAACGAATGCCTTAGCTGTTAAGGCAAACATGGTTACATGGGGGATGAATGTTGTTCACAGATGCCCTATATGTGGAGAAGTTGAAACGAGGAAGCACAAGTTCCTTGGGTGCGAATGGACCGAGCAGGTATGGCACGAGATACTAGGGTTACGAGTGAGCCGACCAAACAACAATAGCATGGTCAATTGACTCGAGGAAAGAAGAACGGAACCTAGGGGAAACGGTATGGTTAGTGACAAGAGATGGATAATCACGATACTCATGATGATCACATGTTGACAAATATGGAAGACGAGGTGCAAAGCGGTGTTTGAAGCAAAGAAACCTTGTCTGAGGGTAGCCACTGAGAAGATCAAGCGAGTATGGGCGAAGCAAAGCCAAAGCGACCGAACTAGGCAAGCCGAGATTACCAAGGACTCACCAATAGGAGATCGACCGGAACAAGATTGGAGGCCACAAATAACGGGCACAATAAAGATCAATTATGATGCATTGTGGTGCCAACGATCGAGACGAGCCAGCATAGGGGTGGTTGCGCGGGACAAGCACGGCAAGGTGGTAGGTGGACTGAAACGAAGATACCGGATCGATGACATTCAGTCAATGGAGGCCATGGCAATACATGAAGGGGTAAGGCTAGCAATACAATCGGGATGGCCAAATATCATCATCGAGACGGACTCACAAATGGTCCACCAACAAATTGTGCACGGACCGACACAATGGAGGATGGCAACGAACATCAAAAATATCCGAGCACTAGCGGGGCAACTCGAACAAGTGCAATGGCGAGATATTCCAAGGACGGCAAACGAATGTGCGAATTGCATAGCAAAACAAGCAAGACGGGGAGTGAGTCTAAATGATTGGGTCGAAAGACCTCCACTTCCACTTATTAGACATTATGGTTTAGAGTATGCTAGTGTTAGTCCTAATGTTCTTGATAATTCCAAGTTAGTCCCTAGCATTCCTATATATAGACTACTCTATCCTATGTAATAAACTAAGCTAAGGAATGCAAATGAAGTTCTCTATTACTATTGCCCTTAGCTCTTCCTTCTCTCCACACACATTGTCGTGAGTTGTATTCTACTTAACTATAGAATATCAACATGGTATCATGAGCCTCTATTCCTGGTTTCCATTCTTCTATTGGTTTTTTCGTTTTTTTTATGGTGTATTTTCTTCAAATCAGCTTATGTGCCTTGGACATCAGCTCTTCTATGCTGATTTAGCCCAGTTCGTTGTGTTTCCTTGTCTTCAATCGTTCTTCCGCTTCTTCCGGCTTTCGATAGACTGATTGACAGCTTGTTCTGTGCTGATTTCATTCGATTCTTCAGTTTTTTTACTAGTGTTCTGTTCAACAGTGTTTGCTCTCTGCTCTTCTATTGTTGAAGCTTCGTGCAGCTGGGACTCACTGCTCTCTATGTAGATTTGGTCTTTGCTGAATCGTTGTTCTTCAAGCTTTGGTTTGCAGTAGTTTCGTTTTTCTTCTAGCAGGTCCTGTTCTTTGACTGGTTCTGTTCTTCGCGAGTGGTTCTGTTCTCTGGTTTTTCTACATTCTGATGCAGAATTTCTGATTCATTTCTGCACTCAGATCTGTTCTCTATTTGTTTCGTTCCTTCTCTGAAGTTTCGTTTGTGTTATCTGTTATCTGTTATATGTGCTTATGTTCTGCAGCTTCTCTTCCGTTTTTCTGTTTTTTGTTCTTCTGGTTGGGCTGGTCTTGTGGTGTTTTGTTATTTGTTGCGGTGGCTTTTATCCATTGAATGACTCTGTGCTTTGTTCTTCAAGTGATGTCTCAATGTTTAACGTTCACTCCAGGCTGCTTCAAATGATGTTGTTGTTCTGAATCCTCTTCATTGCTGCTGTCTTTTATTCTTGTTTCTTTATTTTCAGCATTCTCGAGTCGCCATGTTTTGTTGTGTGTCTTCATCACGTTTACTGCTTTATCTATGTTTTGCTGCGTGTTTTCAACACGTTTACTGCATCTCGAGTGTTTTCCTTCCTAGCCAAGAGATGGCTTTGTCTTCCTTTCTAGTTTCATCCTAATGCAGCAGCTCTAATCAGGAATAGCAGCACACAACATCAGACACACCTGATGTGTTCGATATATTGCCTCACTGGAGCAGACCTGTGTTTCATGTCATATAGTGCCTCACACGACTCTGGAGCAGACCTATGCTTCGTGTCATGTTCAATTCACCCATTCCATAGCTCGGCCACCGTCCAAACCACAGCGTACAAGACCAGTGCAACTCCAGTGCTTCTGCAGTGCAGATGCAGTGCTCAACCTGTGCTCAGCCTGTGCATCTCCAGTGCTTCCAGCGTGCAGTCTCAGTGCCTCCATGGTGCAGCTCCTGTGCATCTTCAGTGCCTCCACCATGCATCTTCAGTACATCCAGTGTGCATCCTCAGTGTCTCCAGCGTGCTCAGGCTGTGCACAGACAGTGCTCAGCAAGTCCTAAAGATCAAGGATCCTTTTTAATGTTTTTAAAACTTTAGGAGTTTAATCTTGTAAGGGGAATATTAAACATTATGGTTTAGAGTATGCTAGGGTTAGTCCTAATGTTCTTAATAATTCCAAGTTAGTCCCTAGCACTCCTATATATAGACTACTCTATCCTATGTAATAAACTAATCTAAGGAATGCAAATGAAGTTCTCTATTACTATTGCCCTTAGATCTTCCTCCTCTCCACACACATTTCCGTGAATTTTATTCTACTTAACTATAGAATATCAACTCCATTTACATGTTTAGTTGCGAAAGATTGTATGTACGAACAACTGTGATCGAGTATCACGACGTTTTATTTCATCAAGTAAAGCGTTAATTTGACCGAAATAAATTTGTTAATTTTATTTATCCTTGATTAAATTCTACCATCAATCACTCTAACTCATCAATCACTCTAATCACCTTGTCGTTATCTATATGAGATCATTTCTGAGATAAGCAACTCAGTACCAACAACTAGAGGAAGTGAGATTACCTAGTAAAATGAAGATTTATTACGTCTATGAGCAGTATTATCCCCACGGACTACCAGTTTTTCAATTTTTCTACCAAGAGAAAAGCTTAAAAGAAAAGAAGTACAACATAAAAAATACCCGCACGACCACATTCCATTTACATCCCTAATCAAAATCATTAATCTTCCACTTGATTCCATATTCTATTTTATTCCGTCTCTCACTTGTCTTCTTCAAATCTAGCGATGGCATCAAGTAGCATCCAAAGACTTTTGCAAGTCAGCACAAATATTTTCGCCGTCGACCGAAGTTACGCTGCCCACGCCAACGAACTTGGAAATGCCGACCCTATAGGACAAGACCATGGAAACACCGCGGACGGAGGATGAGGTTCTTGAAAGTTGGTCCCTTACTCACTGGCCCACCCCCGAAGTTGCCTCCATTCAATGGACTTGAGAAACCAGTTGGAAATTTGAAGCAATATTGTTTCTTGCACTTCACTCAACTGGGTAATTTGGATATCAAGCTTTATGAAACGAAAAAAATCAGTAGATTTTTCATTCGCGCTATTTGGTTGAGGAGCTCTACAATTTTATGCTCAAAAGCCATTGTAAAGGCATAATAAATTGGCGGTGGTGTTTCTGCTACTCATTCTTGAAGTTTTTTCGCGATAATTAGTGTGTTCGATCTTAGGGTGTAGGGTTAATAAGCTAATATTGTCATTTTATATGTTAGAATAGTGACCTAACGGATAAATTTAACGATGAACATTAAAAATTATCAAATAATCACATGCTCAAACTTATATAACTATTCTACACAAGTTATAACCAATTAGTCGCATGAGCAAAGATATGTAACTATTGAAGTAATTAACCCTTTTTTTATATAATATTAGAAAAAAAAAATTGGTTATCCACACGCAGAGGTTAAAGTTGAGAATCGAATGTTTGACGTAAAATTAACCAACTCTAACCGACATGTTTGGTCTAGATTTGTCGATTCGTATTGACCTGCTAGGTCAAACGGTCGAGCACAAACCTAATTGTTGATTTTGACGGGTCAATCCTACTAATCCAAACCTAACACGTTGGATGTCATGTCAAATGATACTACTCACGATTTATTTTTAAATAACAAAAATTAAATTACAAATAATGTTAAAAATTATTAAATCCTTCTTATACATAAGTAATAAATGATTGCTTATATAAAGTAGAGCTTTAAAGCAAGATATTGAGAATATTTTGTTTTAGTTAAATTATCGTTTTACTTGATGAAATAAAACGTCGTGATACATGATCACGGTTGTTCGTACATACAATCATTTGCTACTAAACACGTAAATGGAAGTGGTGGTCTTTCGACCCAATCATTTAGACTCGCTCCTAGTATTGCTTGCTTTTCTATCCAATTCGCACATTCATTTTTCGTTCTTGGAATAGCTCGCCATTGCACTTGTTCGAGTTGCCTTGCTAATGCTAGGATGTTTCTGATGATGCTTGACACCTTCCAATGTGTTGGGCCGTTCTCAATCTGTTCGTGAACCATTTGTGAATTCGTCTCTATGACATTGTTTTGCCATCCCGATTCTAGTGCTAGCCTTACACCTTCATGTACTGCAAATGCCACCATTGTTGGGTGGGTTCTCTTCGGTTGCGCCTCGCATGGGTCGGACCCTAAGTGATTTATCCTCATATGCCCTCTTGATTTTCTCTATCACGGTTCGTGGGCAAGGTTGCTTCGGTTCAAAAGCCTCCTTGCACCTTGTCTTCCATATTTGCCAACACGTGATCAACATAAGTGCCCGTATCCTCTCGCCACTCGGTCCTTGGCTCCTTAATTCTGTTCGCCTCTCTTCAAGCCATTTAACCATCTCCAAGGTGTTTGGTCAGGCCACTCTTAGCCCTAGCACGCCTAGCCACAATCGTTCGGTCCATGTACAATCAAAGATCATATGCTCTCTTGTTTCCACTTCTCCACATATGGTGCACCCTAGGCTCACATTCATGCCCCGTCTTACCATATTAGCCTTAACGGCTAGTGCATTCGTTGCAAGCCTCCAAGTGAAATTCTTTACCTTGGGTATTACCTTTGTAGCCCAAATGCCCTTCCAAAATGCGCCTTATGTCAATGTGTTCGGCCTCACTTCTCGGTCTGCATTCTCTCGTACCTTGTGATATACCGATCGGACCATAGGGACTCCATCCTTTGTGAGTGGCCATACGTACCTATCGCTTCCCCCATCTTGCGGTAGAGGGATGTTAAGTATGTGTTCGGTGACTTCGTGGTTACCAATGCCTCGTACTAGTCCTTCATTCCATGATATGTTCGGTTGTATGAGGTACCGGACTAGTAAGTTCTCTCCATTCTCCACCATAGTTTCGGCATTCACTCTTCGGTTCTCCTTTGTGTAGATCCATGAGTCTCCAAACACTCGGACTTTCTCCCCCGATCCTATCATCCATACCCCTTTTTGCTTCATCACCTCTTGTCCATGTACTATACTAATCCATCCCCACGAGGCTCAGCACCCTCTTTTCGCCTCTAGGAATGAACATCTCTGGAAATACAGTCCCTTTAGGACCTGCGCACAAAGACTCGGTCATAACACGTCCCGCCATCTTCGTGAGTAGGGTCGTATTGAAACTTTGTGGTTCTATGAATCCTAAGCCTCCCACCTCCTTAGCCTTAGTTAGGATCTCCCATCTCCGCTAGTGTGTTTTCTTGCATTCAACAGTTTGTCCCCACCAAAAGTCCGCATGGGAGCATCTATTTCTCAGCACCATGTTTTGGTAATCGAAATATACTCATCACGTATGTAGGTATCGCGGTGATGATTGCCTTGATGAGGATCTCCTTTCCCGCTTTGGTTAAAGTTTTTGGCCTCTATCCTTGAAGCTTGTCCTTTACCTTGGTTTTTAGGAAAGCCAAGGACTCCTTCTTTGAGCATCCCCATATCAAAGGTAATCCCAACTACTTGCCTGGGTCACTCGTACTCTTTATGTTCAGGGTCTCCTCCACCTCTCTCCGCTCGGTGTTGCCCACCCCTTTATTGAAATATAGGGTGGCCTTCTCCCTGTTTATCCGTTGTCCTGACACCTTGCAGTATTTATCCAGTATCATCCTGAGGTGTTCGGCATGTTCGGTACCACCACTAATGAAGAAGAGCGAGTCATCTGCAAAGAAAAGGTAGTGTAATTCTATACATTGTCTCCTTAGGGTTATCCTCCTTATCTCCTCCTCCTTCGCAAGCCGAGTATCCTCCTTGATAGCACATCCACAAGTAAAATGAACAGGTAAGGTGATAGTGGGTCACCTTGGCGGATACCTCGTGTCGGACTTATGAGTTCGGTTCTTTCCCCATTAACCACCACTTGGTATGTGGTCGTCGATATGCAAGCCCTTATCCATCCCACACACTTTTCCGTGAGCCTCTGGTTCTAAGTGTGTCGAGTAGGAAATCCCACTCAACTATATCATACGCCTTTTGCATATCGATCTTTAACGCACACTCCACCTTTCCTCCATTTCAACCCATTTGTAGGTGATGGGAAACTTCATGCGCCACCATGATGTTATCCTGTATATGTCTACCTAGTACAAAAGTACTCTGGAAAGGGGTGATAAGCTCTAATAGGTATGGTTTCAATCGGTTCACCAAGACTTTCGAGATAATCTTATACATGAAGTTACAACAACTTATAGGTCGAAAATCAGTGGGTTGTGTTGGGTTTTGCACTTTTTGAATAAGTACAATATTAGTATTATTTAGGGTGTTTTGGATGAGACCTATTCTGAAGAAAGCCTTGACCGCAGTGATGACATCCTCCCCTACGATGTTCCAGTTCCTTTGGGCAAACAAACCCGGAAACCCGTCCGGACCTGGCGCCCGCGATCCACCTAAGTGATATGTTGCCGACCGAATCTCATTATCCTTCACCTCCTGTGTTAGTTTACCATTCATGTAGGCTATCACTCGGCTTGGTATACATATGAGGAACTATTCTCCCGGTTCGGTTTGTTATGAGGTAAACATGTCCCCATAATAACGGTATAGCTCATCTGCTATTCTCCCTTCATTCTCAATCCATTCCCCATTTGTTCCCCTCAATCGACATATTTGGTTACGCCTTCTTCTCGCTATGGTTATTTGGTGGAAGAATGTAGTGTTACGGTACCCCTCCCTAAGCCATTTGATTATCGACCGTTGCTTCCAATATGTTTCCTCTCGTGTCCAAAGGGATTTGAGTTTCCCCTTTAGCCTTTTATCCTCCCTTATCGCATCCGCATCCATCACCTCTCGTGCATTTTGTCGTAGGGCTGCCTTTATGTTGGCAACCTCTCGCATGTTGTTTCCAAAGTGGACTTTGCTCCAAGCCGTGAGTTGCATTATCCATTCCGCGTTTGTGAGGACACGGTCAAGACGTTCACTAATGCGCTTCGGTCCACTATGGTTATTACACCATGTATAAGATGTTCCAGTTTTGAGTTTGTTCATGCGCCTCCGTGCTCGCATATATCCATGTTACCTTCATTGTTTCGGCCTACCTAGCATATTGTACCTCACAATAAATGATGTTCGGGTCAATATATGTTATTGAGATCCTGGTTTCCGACGTCCACCACAATGCTAATCGTCTTGATGCCCCATTTGAGCTCACATAATACTTGTTCTCCATCCCCATTCGTGTCCGTATCCGTTCGCAGTAGGTATCCCCATTTTTTGTTTCCATTAAGAATATGATGCTTGGGCGATACCTTTTGTTGAGGTCTTGTAGTGTTGAACTGTCAGGGCAGACCCCAATCCCTGACAGTTCCAGGAGATCACATTCATTGGCCACCCGTGGCTGTTTCGGGACAGCCACCAGATATGTTCAGCTCATTTGATTCCTCCAAATCGTTTCGTGCCACCTGTCTGCTTTCGGTCCTCTTCCTGCGATTAGTGTTGGAGTTGTTCACTTTCCTCCTCGGGCTTTTCCTTATCATCGTACATGGGTGACCTTGTTCATCCACGTGCTTCATCATTCTTTTAGTCCCCGGTTGGTCTTCCATCTCCTCCCCCATTCTCTTTAAAGTTATCTTGTCAAGGTATGGGCTCAAACCGGATGTGGAATTGTGGTTCGGTGGTTGTGGGAGTTCGGTGGTTGTGGGAGTTCGGTGGTGTGTCGGGTGGGTTCTCTACAATGTATGTTTGGAGTGTGGTTGTATCATCATCGAGGTGTTGGTGGGTTGGATTGTTGGGAAGGTATGTGATCAAAGCTACAGTCGGTTTAGGGTTGTTTTTGGCTCGGTTATCTTGGCCTATGGGTTGTTGGGTTCGGCATGCTATGGTTTCCTCTAGGGTTGGATGGGGCTGGATTTGGTTTAGTTTGGTTTTGATCCATGCGGGTATTGGGGTCGGTTGTGGCTTAGGGATGGTGGTTCGGTCTGCTAGGATATGGGTAGTATGTATGGTTAGCGCCATTGGGTTTGGTACTTTATCGGTCATCGGGCTGGTTTGCCCCCCTTGGTCGGGGGCCATGTCGGTCTCCATGGGATCTTGATCCCTTCCCTCACTTGTTCTTTCGCTTGTGCCTTGGTCCATCCTCGCACCTCAGCCATGATATCAAACCATGACCTCCTTGCACCCGGAGCTTGTTTCGCTCCTTATGCCTCATCACCTCCCACATGTTGTCTACTCGTGCCTTGTTTTGGCCTTACACCAAGAAGCCACGGCCCGTACATTGGTACATTTTGATCATTCTCAGCCATCTGTACCTCCAGTTTGCATGATTGTGTAGTGTGGCCTGATATACCACACTCATAACAGTAATCAGATAACCTTTCATATCTTATTGAGGCTCACTTGTCCTCTCCCTGAGAATTCTTTCACCAGAACCCCACCATCAGGGGCATCTCTCCATTCACATCTAAACGCATTCTCATATAACTTCTACTTATTTTCCCAATGTGCTTTTCAATCTCCAGGTAGTTTCCTATAATGTTGCATATTTTCCAAGCATTGACATCACTAAATTTCTCAAGCCTCCTCCGAACAAAAGTATACCCTCCTCCGATTCTGATATAGTGACGGGTTCGTACCGCGCCCAAGCCGACCTTAGCACTCCATTAACCATGCTAAGATTGATTGACTTTTGTGATATGATCTTCCCCATATACCACTCTTCATTCTTCACCTGATCGTTGAAGTCCAAGTCAACCGCCGCGTCTGCTCGAGCCGTCGGAACTGGATGCAGCCTGCATCTCGAGGATGAAGGTAGGTGGCCGAGCCATCATCGCGGCTGGAAGATTCCTACAAGAGACAACGTAAATACTAAAACAACGGGGGAGGGGTGGAGATGGTTAGTTATGTAGCTTGGTTGGGTGGCGCTATGCAGCTTGGTTGGGTCCGATGGATTCCCTTCGTGTTTGCAGGTCGTGCAGCTGGTTTAGCGACCGACGTGGGTTGTCGGTTGTGTCCGCCGTCCTCACTGGTAGCTGGGACACCTGGTGGCCGAGCTTTGGCCGCCGCTGTTGGAGCCTCTGCTGTGCAAATCCGCAGCAATATCGGTCGTGTTTCTCACCTGGCAGCCTTCAAGTTTCCATCGTTATTGTTGCATGGGCATTTCCAATCCGAGCTGCAGTTGGATACTTGCTGCTGAAGATTCAATGGATTTGTCTTCTAGATATTAATGACAAAACGGTATTTGAAACCTTCACCAATTGGGAACGGGGTTGGTCTGTCACGGGGAAGGAAACCTAGGCGATTTGGGATTTATTGTTAGGATATATGTATAGTTACATATGAATGTTTAGGTATTATTATGCAATATTCTAGAATGAATAAGTGAGGACCATATTGTAATATCTTAAGACTTAAAGGTTATAAGTAGCCTTAGGGTGTAACAGATATAACTTAACCCTAAATGAATGAAACACTTACCTTATGCCGCAAGTATGGTCTCTTCTTCTTCTTCTCTCTTTTGATGTCTCTACTTATGTTTAAGTTCCTAACATAGTATCAAAGCAAGAACGATTCTGCTTAAGTCGGTTCAAACGCAATTATGGTGTCTACTGATCGATTGAAGTATGACAGTATAGTTTTGGTTATTCATGCAAGTCGTAATCCTTATCATATTGCCTCGGTGAGTTCTGTCCTGTTAGATGCGGAAGCTGGGCAGAGTAATTTGTTGTTTGATTCTGATCTGTATGCTCATATGGCTATAAATCGAGGTTCTGGTGGAAAGAAGGATGAGATGGCGTCAACTATGTCTAAGACTAATAATCAAGGCGGATCATCTAATGGAATTTTACCAACACCTGTCAATGAAGATCTGAATCAATCCTTTGTCAATTCAACTGTTGTTCAACATCAACAATCTCCCCAATATGGTCGTGGAAGAGGTTATGGACACAACAAACCACAATGCCAATTGTGTGGTAAGTTTGGTCATTTGGTTCACAGGTGTTACCAGAGGTTCAATGTAAACTTTACTGGTGTTACTAATCCAAACAATGTGAATTCTGCAAGTATCAATCTGTGTTCCACTCAATGGGAAGATGCCTCAACAGGATCTATTCTACCACAACAACAATAGCAGTTTTAAGCACCACATCAGCCATTTCAAACACCAAATATGTTTCAAGCACCAAATCAGCCCTTTCAAGCACCGAATTAGTTTCAAGCACCAAATCAGCCATTTCAAGCACCGAATCAGTTTCATCCATATATGTACTCTCCTTCTGGTCCGATGCAATTCAATCCCTTCTCAGCTCCTCAAGCAAACATTGCCTATGTTGCTCTGATAGTTCAGGCAGATACAAACTGGTTTCCAGATTCATGTGCCACAAATCATCTGATTAATGCATTTCCAGTCGGAGAGCATACCTGCAATATGTAAAGTAATGGATCTTCTTTGAATATTTCTGCAATAGGCTCTGCGTTAATTCCAACTGATTCTAGAATGTTGAGATTACAGAATATGCTCAATACAGAATATGTAACTAAAAATCTGTTTTCTGTGTCTCAGTTCGCAAAGGATAATCATGTATACTTTGAATTTCATGCAAATCACTGTGTGGTTCGTGATGCTTCTACTCATTCAGTGTTGCTCCAAGGATATGAATGCTCTGGGTTGTATAAGCTTGATATGACAAAATTAAGTAGTAATAAGCATGTAATTCACTCTAGTAATGCTTACAGGTGTAAGTCTAGGAATATGGGTCCCAACAGTTGTCTTGAGTGTTGTAATTCATCGATGACTGGTAATAATGAAGATTTTCATAATAAAACAACTCTTTCTCGTTCTTTAGAATCATAAGACATTGATTGTTTAGATATGCATGATTCGGCTACTAGGATATCTGAAGATGTACTAGGTAATATACATATTGTTCCACCTGCAACTATTGATGATGGTGAGTTTTTGTGTTTCCTTTCTAAACTGAATTATAAAGACTCATCATCCATTTGGCACATGAGACTTGGTCATCCGTCTAATAAGCTTCTTCAAATTTTTTTGTGAATTCATAATCTTTTAATACCTCATAACACCGATCAGTGTATAGCTTGTGCAGTTGGCAAAAGCAAAAAACAACCGTATCATTCTTCTTCTACTGTCTATTATCATCCCCTTGAATTAGTTCAAAATGATGGGTGGGGTCCTGCTACATGTTCTTCTAATGGTCATAGTTATTATCTTAGTATAGTAGATGCATATAGTAGGTACACTTGGATATATTTTATGCAGAAAAAAAGTGATGCAGCTCGGTTATTTGTTGAGTTTCACAGGTTAGCTGAGAAACAACTGGGATACAAACTTAAGGCAGTCCAGTCTGATGGGGGAGGTGAGTTTCAGTTTTTATCCACGTATCTACCTCAGTTTGGTATAAATCATCGTGTTACTTGTCCTTACTCTTCTAAATAGAATGGCATAGTTGAGAGGAGGCATAGACATATTGTTGAACTAGGATTAACTCTTCTTACTGAAGCCTCGGTACCACTACATTACTGATATGATGCCTTTTTTACTTCAGTATTTTTGATCAACATGTTACCTTCATCTGCTCTGTCCAAGGTTTCTCCACATGAAAAACTATTTGGGTTGTCACCTGACTATTCCTTTCTTCGTATTTTTGGATGCTTGTGCTTTCCTCATCTGCGTCCTTTTCATAAACACAAATTGTATTTCAGGTCTGAGCCATGTGTTTTTCTAGGCTATTGCTCCAAATATCATGGATACAAATGTCTTACAGCATCAGGGCGTGTGTACACTACGAGGAATGTGGTTTTTCATGAATCCACATTTCGTTTTTCTGATTCTAAAGGTAAGTTCTTTACTTCTTCCTCTCCTACTCAGAATTATACTTCCATGCCATTTTTCTTACCATGTGACTCTCAGTTTATATCTTCTTCTGTTTCGTTAATGACCTACTTCCTACTTCTGATCCTGTTTCTATGTCTTATCTTACATCTTCTTCCTTGGGTAATGATTATGCTTTTCCATTAAATTTTTCTTCTCCTTCTTTAGTTACTTAATATATTGCCTGATAATGCTGCTATTTCATATACTAGATTGATTTATGTTCCTGTTACTACTCCTGTTACTTCTGTTTGTCCAACTTCTGTTTTAGAATCATCTTTACCTAATGTCACTTCTGGTGCTGATGCTCAGGTAATTCCTTCCCCTATATCTTATAGATTACAAGGATCAATGTTAGTTCCTAAAGCCACTAGTACTGTTGATTCTCATAATAATAAAGTTTCAGTTAATAGACATTCTATGCAAACAAGGTCTAAAACCAGATCTCTTCAGGCTCTTCTGACTACTAATGACACTTTTGCAGAGCTCGGTGATTTTGAACTGAAATCGATTCATCAAGCTTTACTCAACCCATATTGGAAAAATGTTATAAATGAAGAACTGTCTACTCTTTATGCTAACAATACCTGGACTGTTGTTCCTCTTCCTCCTGGCCGGATTCCTATAGGTTGCAAGTGGGTTTTTAAAATCAAAAACAATGTTGATGGGTCTGCTGCGAGATACAAAGCCAGACTGGTTGCTAAAGGATTCTCTCAGAAAGCAGGTTTTGATTTCCAAGATACCTTCAGTCCAGTTGTGAAGTCAGCCACAGTTAGAATTGTACTGTCTCTTGCATTATCTCATAAATGGAGTCTTAGGCAAATTGATATTAATAATGCTGTCTTACATGGGGATTTGACAGAAGAGGTATATATGATTCAACCTCTAGGATTTGAGCAAATGTCTTCTTCTAAAACTGATTCTCATTTGGTTTGCAAACTGCAAATGGCGTTGTATGGCCTTAAACAAGCACCTCGTGCCTGGTTTGAAAAATTAAAGGCTTTTCTTATTCATAAACTTCAGTTCTGTGCATCTGTTGTAGATAGTTGTTTGATTATCAAACAGGACAAAGGGGTTTCTGTGTTTCTATTGGTTTATGTTGATGATATTGTTGTTACAGGAAATTCTTCTTCTCTTATTTCAGAAACCATTCATTCGATTAATCAGGAGTTTCAGTTAAAGGATTTAAGAAGTTTGAACTATTTTCTTGGTATGGAAGTTACTGCATCAGACAATTATTTATTGTTAAATCAGAGAAAATATATTCAGGAACTGATTGAGAATCTTTCTTTCACCGAAGATTCAAGTTTTCCTACTCCGATGACTGGAACTCGTCTAACCAAGTTAGGTATGATTAATTGTACTGAATTGTTTGAAGATGACCATATGTTTCGTAGTACTATTGGAGGACTTTAGCATATTTGCATCACAAGGCTAGATATTCAGTTCTCTGTCAACAAACTCAGTCAGTTTATGCAAAGACCAAGTATCAGTAATTGGCAAGCAGTGTTACATACTGTTAGATACTTAAAAGGTACTATAGAACATGGTTTGATGTTCAGATCTAACCTTTTTCCTATGCAGGGGATCACTTTAGTTTCTTACTCTGATGCAAACTGGGGAGGAGATATCTCTGACAGAAAATCTATTTCTGGACATTATCTGTTGCTCAATGACAATCCGATACTTTGGAATTCAAAAAAACAATCAGTGGTGGCACGATCTAGTGCTGAAGCTGAGTTTAACGCAGTATGTGAAATCATGTGGGTTAAGTCCCTGTTAATGGAAATGGGTCTTCAATTGTCTTCGGTGCCTGTAGTATGGACAAATAGTACAAGTGCAGTATCTTTGTCTGAAAATCCTACTCAACATTCCAAAATGAAACATGTTGAGATTGATCTTTTCTTTATCAGGGAAAAGGTGAAATCGGGTCATGTTTTAGTCAATTATGTTCCGTCTAGTAATCAGGTAGCAGATGTTTTAACAAAACCATTGACAGAAAAACAATTTGTTCCTTGTAGGAAAAAACTTGGGGTTTCTCTATGGTTGAGTTGGAAGATGCTGACACTGAAACGATTCAGGAGGCTCCTGAAATTAAACAATAATTTATGTTGGAAATCATATATCTGATGATCATGAGTGCTAGTTATTAAAGGTATGCAAATTCTGTCAAGAGTAGTCTTTATCATTACAAATGTTTTTAGTTACTTGATGCTTGTACTTCTCTGTTTTTTCCCTGCGATATATATATGTGAGCTTTTTCAGTATGATTGAGTATGTCTACATGATTGAGTGTCTTGTCCTGTTCTTTTCACATATAGGTCATATCATATAAATTAGTTTATGGCATTCATAAAATTTTTATAGGTCTGTCTATGTTGCGTATCATTGGTTTGAATGTTCTTGCACTGAATTGGTTTTCTATTTTTTGTGTGGCGTAGAATCTACACTCAGTGTCATTCAAGGATAAACATGGTTGGCATATATGTTTTTTCATCTTTTCAAAAGATCAATGAAGGATAAAATGAAGCAGAGTTTTCAGCATTTCTGAGTTATTTGCTTATGTTATTGGCATAAAACATAGTTGAATTCCAAAAATAGAGTTTAATCTTGAAGAAAACGTCAAGATACTTCAAGGTTGCTCTTGAGGAAGACAAGATGAGGGCAAAAACCCTCCAGCTATGTTGGTAATATAAGGGCTCAAACCCTTCTGTTAAGAGAAGAAAAATTGTGAGAAAAAAAATCTGAAATGAAAAGATCAGAAAATAATAAAAAGGATGAATCAGATATACTTTTCTGAATGTTTGTCTTGTATGAAGAATGTGGTTAGATGAAAATACTCATCATAAAATAGTTAAAGAGTTCAGTTGTTTGGATGTAATTCAGATTGATAGGTAAGGAACTGTGACTGGATATGTGAATATGTGTATGTTGTGATTGATTGGTGTGCATATGATATATGTGTGTTAGGTTGATGGGACAAGTGTTAATCATTTAGTATGATTCAGTCATGTTAGAAAAAGAGATCATATCTACATCTGAGTTAAAGACTGCTGAAGTTTAGCTTCTGAGTATACTAAAAAGGATTTGGTTAATGATTATTGATGAATCTTGATTGTTGTGCATAGTTTAATACCAATCAAATGGTTGTCAAGTAAATGTTTTTCAGCAGAAAGGTATTAGGTGGTGATTATCAATCAGGTGTTGGCTATCAGCTGAGTTTCGATTGTCAGGACTGACAAAGGTGTTGAAGAACAATGGATGGATGATTTTCGAGAATTCAAGAAGTTCATTGATGTTAATCTTCATGGGAGAATGTGAGGATATATGTATAGTTACATGTGCATGTTTAGGGATTATTCTGCAATATTCTAGAATTAGTAAGTGAGGACCATATTGTAATATCTTAATACTTAAAGGCTATAAGTAGCCTTAGGGTGTAACAGATATAACTTAACCCTAGATGAATGAAACACTTACCTTAGGCCGCAAGTATGCTTTCTTCTTCTTCTCTCTTTTGATTTCTCTACTTATGTTTAAGTTCCTAACATTTATTCACCTGATAGAGAGGGGAGCGTGGATACACGCGCGCCATTGAGAAGATCAAACGAAACTTAGAGATTGAGAAGATAGGAATGGCACAGAAGGACGATTTAATTTCGTACTCAAAATGGAAAGTCTAAACCGAAGGGATTTACGTTGTTTTTGGAGTCCACATCTGAATAAATAGAATATTGTGTTGTTTGCCTAAATATTTTTTAGCGGGGGTGGAGGGTGTGGGGTGTTTGATCCTTTGGGTTAGAGTGTGGGTTCAGCTTAAAAATTCTAACCCACCATGTTTGTTAATGTGTCATCCTAAATTTTACCCGCCCCTCATTGTGTTAACCCGAGCGCGATCGAGAGTGGGTCAGAGCAAACATTTATAGCTCTAGTTTGGTTTGTCGGAAAGTTGAAACATGATATTGTTGGGGTCAAATATAAAATCTTAATTCAATTATCAATATACTCTAAATTCTTTAGTTTATTTAGATTGGCAAGTCATCAATAATCTTTTAATGTGGCCAAAAAAAAATCAATAAACTTTTAATTCTAGGATTACCAAGTTGGATAACTGAAATAGAGTAGGTAGATAATTTAATTAAGATTTTAATGATGCAAATAAACTTTTAATAATTTCCGCTTATCTAAAAATAACATAAAAGTAGGTACGTAATTGAAGTAAGATCCTAATGACATAAACGTCATGTTTACACTTCTGGATTGACCAAACATGTCAATCAAAATTGGTCAATTTTAGGTCAAATATTCGGGCCAGAACTTTACTAAGCTAATTAGGTTTAACGATTTCTGTTTTGCTTATGAAGACAAGAAAATGAAGTATATGATATAACAGATATATTCAAGCTCCCCAGCTTGCTGTCTACCATCATTACTAAGATTTGATGTTAAATTATGGTCAAATATTCTAACATCAACTTTGACCAACGAATATAATCAATCTGAAATTCCGAAATTTTGAAAATGTCTTGGAAAATATTTGTTTGTTATATATTTTCTTTTGAATTCATTAAATGCTTTTGTGCGGAGGAGGCTACGACCGAGAAGTGCCCATACTTGCATCTATGAAAAAATCGATTGGATGCGGATGGATTGACTATGTGGTTGACGTCAGAGCTAATTGGTCGTGAGGGGCCGCGGAAGGGCCCTGGGGCGACATGATGCAAACGAATTTGGGTTTGGAAGTTCCTTGACGACACAACTCCCTCATTTGTTTGCCCTTGTTGACTATTGGGCAAGTTTGCATGGATTTTAAAGTTGAGTTAAGGAATTAAAGTTGGTTGTGAAACTCCTCAGTAGTTTTATTTAGTCATAGGAGGTTAGTCTTAGTTGTTGGAGGTTGATCCAACACACCTGGAAAAAGGGACAAGTGGAGGTGTTCTTCTAGATCTCTCTTCGATGCTTAAATGAATATGGTGTATATTGTGATAATAGTGAATGTATCAAAAAAGAGGAAAAGCGTAGAGTATTTATATGAGTGGAACCCTAGCAGTGATGTTAACATTGACTCGTTTACTGTTATAGTACTTTGTATATGTATCGCCTCGTGTTTGAATGTTAGGTGGAATTTTATCCTTTAATAATAGGTTATATCCTAATGAGTCATAATCATGTTCATATCAAAAGATTAGTGGGGGCATTACTTTGGGGGCAAAATATACGCATCGTATTGAAAGTAGGGACTCATATTCTTTTGGGAGCTAAGGCTCAATATAGGTGACAGATGAAGGACATTACCGCATAATTGGGTTTTATTGTCGCTGATGAGGATTCTTGGCGGGTCGATCTTTAACCCATGGGATATGATGTCTGTACTAATGTTTTTCATGTCTCTATCTGTCAACCAAAAAACTCCTTGAGGAGTGTTGTCATGGAGGCATTTTGCTTGACGATGTGTGCAACTCCAATCCTTACCTTTTTATTGGAGTCATCAACCTCGACCAGGTTTTCGACTGACAATGGGTAGAGATTTTCCTCCTTTGGGTCGACTTTAGTTTCTATTATGAGGGTTTCTTGATGATTAAGACAATTGACGTAGAATCTTGAGGCAGGTTGGTTGCCTAAGACCTCTCCATTTCCATGAAATGTAGGGAACTTCAACTTTTGATGACTAGACGAGTTATCCTGTTAGGCTTGATGATGTTTTGGCCTAGGATTGCGTTATAGAAGTGCAAGGCTACGACTATGAAAATGGTGTCACTTCTCAGCCTCGTTCACCCTTCACTTAGGATTGCAAGGAGGTTAATAGCCTCGAGTGGGTAGATTGTGCTTCCTACAAATTTGATTAGAGAGAAGTCCACCTTCGGAGTTCTTTCTTGCTACGGTCGATGCTAGCGAAAGCGTCTAAGAAGAGGACATTCCTTGAGCTACCTTCGACCACCAAAATTCTTTTGGTATCAAATTCTCCAATCTCTGTAGTGACGAAGAGGGCGTCATCAAGAGGGATCATCACATAGGGCATATATTCTTCAAAGTAAGATTTGATCAAGTCCTTTGCATGCCTCAACATTTTCCTTAGTTGTACCATTGTGTAGAGTTGTATGATGTATACCTCTCGGCCATGTTTGGCTCTTATCGAAAGTCCGACCGATAAAATATTAATGGTTCCTTTTGTCTACTAAGAAGAACTAGGTTGTGTCTGATCTGCTCATTGGGGGCTTTTGTCATAGGGGTGTTGAGCAGATGAGTGTTTTTTTAGCAACCATATTTTTCAGGATACCCTTTTCGACCAGGTCATCGATGTCTCTCTTCAAGATATTGCAGTTATTGGTCGTGTGGTCTTTTTCTTGTGGTATCAACAAAATTTGTTTACGTTGTGAACCATAGGTACAACATTGTTTCTTGGGGTCAGGGGCCTGGCAAATGACTGTTTTCCATCTCGATGTGTCGGACTAGGTTGTCATCTTTGTTGTATTTCAGGATCGTTCTCACCACCATATCCTTATGAATTTTGACTGTGATCAAGGAGGGGATGAACGAATGAGATGTCTTGCCTCTTATGGTGGTTATTAGAGCCTTCCCCTTGCTCTTTCATTCTCTGATTGATTGATTTTTCAACTTGGTCGAGGTTGAAAAGTGATTGATACATAGGCTTAGAGGACAAAGGTTAAGCACTTGTTGAATGTAATTTTATGTTAGGTCCTTGTTGTGTCGACATATTTGGGAGAGCAGAGTGCCTTCATGCACTCGCTCGTGTGCTAGAATTGCCCTATTTTGTTCAGGTTGAGGCACAAATTTTTGCTTCATTAGAAAAGCTTTTAGAGGTTGAATAAAGGTCTCTTTCTAGGTGAGTGCCTAACAATTTCCCTATTTTAAAAATATTTACGAAGCGACAGGTTTCTCTGATGATCTAATTGAGGTTACCAAATTGAGGGAAGTAGTTTGCTGGTTGCTACAGAGGCAATTATGCAGATGAGGCTACGACCTATAAGTGCCCATACTCGCGAGTGAATTGAATATGTGGTTGACATCATAGCTAATTACTGATGAGGGGTCGTGGAAGGGCCCTGGGGCCGCATTATACCAAAGGGAACGGGTTTGGAAATTCCATGAGGAGGAGGCGCCCTAATTTGTTTGGCCTCTTATTGACTGTTGCGCGAGTTTGCATGGCCTTTTTTCAACTTCAAAGAGGCAACACCAAACGTTAGGATAAGGTATTGAAGTTGCTCGTGAAACTCATCATTTTTTATCCATAGGAGATTAGTCTTACTTGTTGTAGGTTGATCGAAATACCTGCAGAGGGACAAGTTGATGTGTTCCTCCGGATCTCTCTCCGATGCTTAAATGAGTATGGTGTATATTGTTATAATATTAAATATATATAAGAGAGGAGAAGTATAAAGTATTTATACTGATGTGACTCTAATGAAAATGTTAACACTGAACCACTTACCGCTACGTTAATTTCTATATGCCTCACCCCTTTTACGTGTTAGACGAGATTTTATCCCTTAATAATAGGGTATACATTTATGAGTCATAATCTCGTTTACATCAAGTGGGTTATTGGGGAATCCATTCCTCTAGATGTAAGGTTTACGTGTCTTATTGAATAAAGGGATTCAAATGTTTTTTTACGTTAATCCCTAAACTAGGTGAGAGTTCGAGAACATTTCCTTGAGTGCTCGTTTTATATGTTTCCTTTCAGTGTGAATACTTATTGTTTTAAATAAATATTGAGACACTAAGGCATTGCCTTATATACGAAGATTTTAGTTTTTCTTTTAGGTCGGTCATTGTAGCATCACTCATCTGAATCACCATTGATGGGATTTGGGCATCACTACATGACCCGACCGAGGCTCGGGGGCAAATGGGCTACGAATATGATGTCATGTGGATGGAGACTCCACTGACACAGGGGCGATGACACTGCTGGCACATGGGTGATTCCCATGGCCGAATTTGTATGGGTTCATTGGACAAACAAAAGGAACTTCGGGGACCTATATAATATTGTAACGATTTCGGATAACTGTATGGATAAGAATAAACCCTGATGAGGGAGTAAGAAGAAATAAGGTTGGCCATGATATTAAATATACTTATTCACCAAGCTAAGTTTGAGTTATAAATACTCACACAACTCACACAACGCTTATCAAACTGGTAATCAACCTTTTTCATACTACAATTACTCTCCCTTTGTACACTTTGAATGCATTTATCATCAGAAGGTAAACAACATGCATAAACCCATGCTTCCCTTCCTACAGATAACTGGAGTAACTCTCGAATTATACAACCATAGTTTAAATTAATCCAACATTGGTGGTCGTGTTCAATTCCCCCTAATGGTGGTGAGTCGCTGAGATATGCTCTAGCCCTGACCTTAAGGTGAAAAATAATGAAGTTAAATACAAAGCATTGATCACGAGACTAATACTGGTGGCAAGGGGAGTAGGTGTCATTTCCTTGAACGTAAAATCTGACTACAAATTGGTAGTCAACTAGGTTAAGGGGGATTATAAAGATAATGGAGAAAAGATGCAGAAATACTTGATCGAAACTAAGGCATTTTTTTGGGTCAAATTAACGTTTTACTTGATGAAATAAAACGTCGTGATACTCGATCACGGTTGTTCGTACATGCAATCATTTGCTACTAAACATACAAACGGAAGTGGTGGTCTTTCGACCCAATCATTTAGACTCACTCCCAATCTCGCTTGTTTGGCTATCCAATTCACGCATTCATTCGCTCATCGAAACTAAGGCGTTGATCAAAGAAATAAAATAAAAAATGAAAACCAAGCTATTCCAAGAAAGGCAAACCAAGAAGTTGACACTCTTATTAAGTATAACTTTGGGGTGCCGTCATTGCGAGAGGTGCACTGTTTGGAATGAGGGTAGTCTCCGTCATTGATGAGATAACGTCGCCTATTCAAACCAGTGACACATGGATGACACCCACCTATCGTTTCTTAGAGAAGGGAAAGGTACCTGAAGATCAATTGGAAGCCATAAATATTCCACAAATAACCATTAATATGTGTCCACGAATAAGACATAAACCGGATACTTCTTCCTAGTGTTCGCTCCTTCTACCTGCACAAAAGGAAAGCCCGGGGTGTTCCAGTTGTTTCCTCTCCGATGACAAAGTTAGTCGGAGGTTCGTTTAATTTGAGTACTCAGAATTTATAATAGTTGAGAGATCACAAAACATTACCCCTTAAGTGAGGATGAATGAAGTATTTATAACCTTCCAAACCTGAACCATAGTAATGTCAGATCCTACCATAGTAATCAAAACCTTCTCTCAAGCGAGCTAACCATGGTTACTTTAAGAATATTCGTTTATAAAGGCTAGTCCACTGTAGACTGTTCTTTTAGTTTGTTTAATCATAGGCGTGCAGGCGCACCAACTAAGGTATTTAGTGGATGTTCTGGCACGCACTTATTCTGACTACTTTGCGTCTTTGGCGCATCCTTATATGTTGATGCCTTATATCCATATTAGTCAATGGCGACGCCTAAATATAATTGGGCTAACAAATTCAGATCCTAATGTTATTGGGCCATGTGTAGAAATAGCCATGCCCAATGTTCATAACCCATCATCTGCCCCCGAAGCCTTAAATGAGCGACGCTCATTTGAGGATTATAATCTTCTTCAAAAGTCGCTTCTCCCTTCGCTGATAATTAATCTTCTATCAAGCGACACCATTTATTAATTCTTATAACTCATCTTTCAAAAGTCACTCTTCCATAGGCGTCGCCCAAATCGCAGCATTAGTCGTAACCAATCCACATCTCCACGTGTCTTTGATGCATGTTTTTTCTTTATACCGCCATTATTACAAATTTGAATTTCAAATTCAAATTTTTAGGCAAGATCTTCTAGAAGCTTCGGGAACCGAAAAAACTCTTCTTTTTTAAGGGTAAAATCGTAATTTCATACCTATGTAACCGTTCGACTCTTCGGTTTAAGGGGTAAAATCGTAATTTCCTCTATCTATGCAACCGTTCGACTACCCTAGGGGTTCTATAAATACCCCCACCTTCCTTCATTTACCAGTTTTACTTCTCATCCCCAATTTTCGGAGCTTTCTCTCTTTAAAATCCTCTGCATTTACTCTAGAATTCCGGCCCCCTATATATAGAGAGAGAATGGTTGGGGCCAGTACCAATACTGGGCTAATTAGAATGGGCTCCCACTAATGGGCGACCCAATCCCCCAAAACCAACATCTCTCACTCGCACAAAGTGGGGGGCGCTCATTCATTAAGCCAGCACCAGGAGGACAAATTCCTCTTATACAGTAAAGTCACATACGAGGTAGCACCCGTGCGACTGGCAGGCACAACGAGCAAGGTGTTGCGCATATGTTAGGAGTTGTAGCGACTCGCGGATCTCACACCAGCAGTGGAAATGTGCCTTGCACCCTTGGTCATGTAATCTTTCTCCAGGTCTGACCGCACAAGGATCTTCCAGACCTATATATGTATTGCGCCCACAACCGCAGCCGAGGCCACGGTTGGTGGCCACCTAGTGGACACAATATCGAGAAGATCTCATAATGACCATCCTCGTCCCACAAATCCATCAGCACAATCCAACTCGCTTTTCTAGAACCGGGTCCAAGGTACTTATGAGGGCACCCATCGAGCATGGACTAAGACAGCAAACATTGAACCGAACATCAAGTCTCTGTTCAGAGTAATGAGGGTACGTATGCGGCTCTTACGCAAAGACCTCTGGGTCTCACACGACTCCGAGTTAAGATCACATCTCGGGTAATACCCATGGTCGTTTTGGGTGCGCCGCGGTATGGAACGCGCGCTACAGCATATCTACTCTCCCACGGAGCATATGTCCTAATGCTATACAAATGTCCATCATGCACACAAAGTACCCAAACCAAAAGTCACAAAGACTCCCATCCGACCCCTGAGTGGATTGACAGACCATAATCCGTCGTAGTGCGAAATTAGATAGTTCCTTACACAAAGCCCTTTCCCCGGTTATCCCAACAGACTTCCAAAACTAGGAATTATCACCAGCCTCACCTAGCCACAATGGCATAGAAGCTACCACCCGTGTGAGAGAGTGATCTAATCCACTTTGACATATTTCAATAAACAATCACAGTAAGAACACACAAAACACTCAAACTGTGAAAACATGCATACTCAAATATGATTTAAGTTACAGAACATTGTATGGGAAATAAATTCAATTAAGTGCATCACTAAGTCTGCACAGTCCTAGAGACTACACATGCCTCACTAAAGACTCCTCTTCAAGGTTGGAGAGACGGTCCACGACCATCTCATCCGTAGACAAGTAGTCCAAACTCATCACCTTGTGTCTAACCACATCTCTAGCATAGTTTCGCTTGATATCTACTTGCTATGACTTGTAATGATACTTGGGTTTATATATCACGGAGATTGCGACTCCAATGACTCAGCAATCAATCTGGAAGTCTCTTCAACCATACAACCAACTGAGTGATCCACACAAGACCCACAAATTTGGCTTCAATGGCGATCAACACAATGCACGACTGCTTCTTGCTCATCCACATTATGGCGCCATCAGAGAGCAGAGCATATCCGAGGTGGGTTTTCTCTCATCAAAGTCACCACCATAGTCTGCATTCTTATACCCCAGTCATCTAGAGATTCTCGGATCTCTAGCAAGTCTCTAGCAGAGAGCATGACGATGCCCTTAAGATATCACATGATCCTATTTACTGCCTACCATTTCTTCAATCCGGGTTCATCTTGGTACCTACATACCATGCCGACTGCATGACAACTATCAGGCCGAGTACACACTATTGAGCACATCAGGTTTCTAACTGCACTTAGCTACATAATTTATTTATCTAGTCCATATATCCATTTTGAGTAGGGGTGAGCAAAAAATACTGGTTGGACCGAGACCGGCCCGACTAAGACCGAGACCGACTAGGACCGAGACCGAGCGGGCGGGTTTTTTCCTCTAAAGTCGGGATTGGGCTCGGGTTCGGGATTTTTCCCGAAATTCCCGATTAGGACCGGACCGGCCCGAGTTGCCTAAAAACCTAATACATAATACTATATATACTATACAAGTATAGTAGTATACAACAACTCACAAAGTCTCCATGTGTGTTTGGATTGTATGTTCTATATTTATAATGTGTTTGGATTGTATGTTTGATACTTGATTTATTGTGTTTGTATGTTCTAAATTTGGTGAAAATTCGGACCGAGATTGAAAATTTCGGTAATGGACCGAGACCGGCCCGAGTCAAGCAAGACCGACTCGGGCGGGCTTTTTATACCGAAGTCGGTCTCGGTCTCGGTCTCGGTTCTCCAAAGGTGAAGACCGAAATTTCGGGCTCGGGCTCGGTCTTGCCTAAAAAACCGGCCCGGACCGCCCAAGCTCACCCCTAATTTTGAGAAGTTGATCAATGTAAACTGGAGTTTCAATTGGTCCGCAGTTACTCATGTCGAACATTTCCAACACTTTGTTTTATGTAGCTTTCCTCTGAAAGCCACAACTGCCTCCTACGACGATCTCTCGAGATCTAAATCCCAAGGATATGTGCCGCCTCACCCATGTCCTTCATCCCAAACAGAAAAGACAATCAGACATTTATATGTGTGAGGAACTCCAAGTTATTTACAGCTATGAGTATGTCATCTACATATAGAGTCAAACAAAAAGTTCGGTCCAGACCCTTTTGGTGTACACGCAACGATTCTCATCCATCAAGAGAAATCCATTTTCTACGACCAAATCATGAACTCTGCGATACCACTGCATAGCGAACTGTTTCAGACCATAGATCAATTTATGAAGTTTGCACACTAAGTGATCATGGTCTTTCTGCACAAAGCATTCAGACCGCTCCATATAGATCTCTTCTTCTAACTCACCATTGAGGAAGACGGTCTTAACGTCTATCTAGTGCAGTTCCAAGTCTAGACTCGCTCCAATAGCCATAATCTTAAGAACCCATTTAGCTCTATTGCTTTGTGTCCTCTCGAAGGTCGACCAGTGTCCAAACACCGTTCTTCCTTACAGATTCCATCTAGTCCAAAGTGTTCATCTCATCTTCCATTACTTTCATCCATTATTCTTAGAAGGTTCCATTGAGAGTTTCTCTAACGTTTTACGGCACAATAACCATATCGTCAGATATTAGGGTGTTTAGTTCTCCATCACCTTTGAATGCATATCGTCGGGAGGAAAACTTATGTTCTAGCCCACGGCCTAACAACTCACTACTACCAGGGTATGACCATGATCACTCCCACTGAGAATGAGATCCCTAATGCTCCCACTTTCAACAAGATCATCAGGAGCGGAATCTGGTCCATTCGCTCCAGCAGGCGGTGAATCTGGCAGACGACGAACTGATTCATCATCTGTGGTTTCAACTCTCCCACTCAAATTAACAAGTGTCTGCTCAACTTTGAATCTCATATAGAGATCGATCCAAATAAATCTCCCTCTTGTTAGGAAATTCGTTCTCTACAAACGTTACGTCTCGTGATTCGATCTCGGTAACACTCCCACTGTCCTGCTCGGCTTTAAACACATAACCCTTGGAGGTATCAGAGTAACCAAAAATACTCTTCTTTCCTCTAGGTCCAATCTTTCCCAAACTTATTTGAGAAATCATGGGTGTAACCGGCACACCTCAATGGGCGCATATGGTGAAGGTCCAGAACCTATTCCAGTCCAAAATTCAAATGAAGTGGAGTTAACCGTCTTCGTCGGCACATGGTTTAGGATGTAGCCAGCAGTCTCCAAAGCGTTTCCTCATATGGAAATCAACAATTGAGTATGCGCCATATCGACCGAACCATTTTAAGGAACGTTTTATTGCGCCTCTCTGCAAAACTAATTTGATGAGGGGTGTAGGGGATCGTCAACTGATGAATGATCTATTTTCATTACATAAACCGTTAAATTCCGCTGAAAGGTACTCTTCTTCCACAATCAGGGTGGAGGGTCTTTACCCTCCTATCTAACAGGTGTAATCATCTGTAAATGTAATGAAATTTTGCGCTCTGTGCCGAACCCTAGCACTAAGAGGGTCACAGACGTCATAATGGATTAATTGCAAATGGACATTCGGCTCTAGGTGCCTAACCAAAAAGGCGTTCTGGTGGAATTTTCTGCTAGACAATTTACACAAGTAGACGACTCCACTTGTGGAATGTAAGACAGCAAACCCCATTGGGTTAGCCGCTGCATTCTATGTTGACCCTTATAATCAAATCTAGTTTGTCTTTCATTCTCATCGCAAACATATTCGCGAGTAGAAGAAAACATGAAATTGTTATTGTTGCCTGAATCCAAATCCGAAACAACAAATCCACCAAAAATAATACTAAAGCCAAACGAGGTTGAATCTAAAAACAATTGGACGGGATATTCATGAAAAGATAATATAAAACCGAGTTTCATTAATCCTAAGACTGAAATAACATATCGGCGAATCTGCGGAGCATAGAGGATATGACATCAGACTAAAACTCTACCGTCGCGCAAGCGCAGCTCACGAGTTCTAATCCCTTCGACTTCAACACGAAAGTTGTCGTCAATGTACATTCACCTAATTTTAGGCGCGACTCTGACACTCTACGAAAACGTTACGATCCTTGGCTATGTGATTTGTCGATCCTGAATCCAAAATCCACAAAGGACATGACTCAGTCAACATATATGTACTAGAAACACAAAGTTCACAGTAGCCAACAAGACATTTAGGTCGGATCGATTTAGGACATGCTTTCACAAAGTGTACCCACTGGCCACAGTTGGAGCATGTCATATCCAAAGTGCCGAGAAGCACTCCCCGTCTCTAAGCATGTCCTAAATGCACTACTATCAATCGAAACACAGTCTATACCAACTGTCCTCAAAGGACCGGAGTCGAACATATCGCACTAAACCAAAGTGTTCGACTCTTACACAAAACAATTGTCATAGAATTATTCAAGGAAAATCGGAGAACCTCGCAGACTAACCGATCGGTTCACATTCAGGAACATTTTCCTAGGTGTAGTTCGTACTCATCCAAACTTCCGAAAGGTTACTAAGGACAATCCTAAAGGTTTGCTATCTACGCTAAACGAAAACTAGATCTACCTATCTAGGTAATCTAATACATGCAAGCAAAGAAACAAACCATACATTTCAATACACACATATATATATTGATACCTTTCAAAAATAAATTACATTGGGGCTACTTTGTAATTTTCAAAACTCTGAGGACTAAAGTCACCCTAACCAAACGTTTTGGGGGTCAAAATCACCATGAATAAAAATTTGGAGACCAAAGTCTCAACAAATAAAAATTCAGGGACTAAAGTCTCAACAAACAAAATTAATTAGCATGTTAGACCAATTTTCACACCCTATGCTGGGATCTTTATAATCACATCCTAGTCAATTCTATCAGTCATGGAGTCAAGAGTCAATTAAATAAAGTAAGGCAAAATTATCTACCCTGCAGAAAACACAAAGTAATCCAGGGATCTCAAGGAACCCACACAATGTTCTACCTATCCAGACATGCAACATAAAACAATATAATGCTCTCCCAGCAATTCAAATTGGTCTAACAATTAATTAAATTAGCCCAAAAACTATTTAGGAAAGGGTCCATGCACATTTACCGGACTGAAATAAACCACTAGGACCCACAGATGATCCAAGATCGGCACCAAATTTGTTTCGAACCAATTCAGGCGGCCCGGGGCCTCCGAATTAGTTCATACCGGTCCAGACAGCACGAAACCATCTGAACCGGCCCAACCAGTCGATCTGAACCGAATCAGTTTGGTCGGGCTGAACCGAACCGGTCCAATCAGCTCAAACCGACTGGACTAGACCGAACTGGTCTGATCGGCTCAAACCGACCGGACCGAACTGGAATAGTTCACGAATTGAACCATTCTGGTTCACGCCAAACCGGTCTGGTTCACAAAGAACCGATACTATTCATCTTCCCAAACGGGAAGATGAACGTGTGCTGCTAGGGTTTTTCAACCCTAGCAAACGCTAGCCCCAGGGAGGTGGCCAGCCACGAATGGGGGCCGACCACCACGGGCACCCTCCCTCCGCTGCCTGGACGCTGCCTGGATGGCCGACCTCACCCACCCTCGGGCGGCTGGAGCCGTGGCCACAAAGACCACGACAACCAGTCGCTGGGCCATAGTCGCGGAATCTGTGGCCCCGACTAAGGTGACTGAGCCATAGCCACGAAGGTTGCGGTCAGCCTCGGCTTGACGGCAGCCACGAAGGCCGCTGCTGCCCCTGGTTCGGCCTCGGGGTGGTAGATTCAGTGGTTGGGGCTCGTCGCGGTCACAACTGCCCGCGGTGGGGATTTTCTTGAAATTTGACAATTCGGAAACCAGCCTACTATGACTCTGATACCAATGTTGGAATATGTACCAAACATGCAATCGTTTAGGCACAACATTAAACATATATTTAAGTTACCTACTTGAACGATCGACTTAGCGAAAGCGGATCTGCCTGAGGTTGGGATCACGACCTGCCGGACGGGAGGTCACGCCACGTGTTAACGGGCAGTGACCTAGGTTTCCACAACTACTTACCTTAGTCTAAACTATAGGGCGGCAGGGCATCACTATCATCAGGTTTTCCAACCCTGAGCATCCCTATATATAGAGAGAGGGAATGGTTTGGGTCAGTATATAATACTGAACTTATTAGAATGGGTTCCCACTAATGGGTGACCCAATCCCCAAAACCAACACAAATCTCTAATTCATACCCACTAAGCAACTGCAGCAACTGTGTTCTCCCAAAATCTTTAGTTAACAAATCTGCAAGTTTATGAGAAGGAGCATGCTCTGTCTGTGAACAAGCAATTTTATGTTCATCATATTTACGTTCCTGCAGCAACATTAAATCAAATACAAGACGTCTAGAGAGAGAGAGAAACACAGCTGGGGAGGATACAGAACATCTATATGATGAGCAATGGAAAAAATTATCACGAATATACAATGTCAGGCTTCAGACCCATGAGTTTCCTTGTCTTCCCCACAAACAAGTCCTTGGATTTAATCATCCCAGGAATCAATCCAATCATGGTGGTATATGAAAACTGTGCCACAGCCTCTCTCCTACCCAATGAAACGATCAACTTTACGGAGCGTGAGTCGTAAGTAGACATTTTGCTCTCCTTTCCTCCGTCCATCAGTAACTTAATGTTCTTTGCAGCTACCACAGCATGCTTCTGCGCCAAGTAACCTTGCTTAGGTTCCTGTTCGACGGATCGTTACACGCTATATTGATCATGTCTATATATTACAATGAAAATAGATGTCATATCACGAGCTTTAGGAACTTACTGGGACATTAGTGATGTCTCCTATCGCGAACACATTATCTCGACCCTTGACTCGCATGAACTGATCAACCGCTAATCTGCCGTCTCTATCCAGAGCGTCGTTGAGGATGGTCTTCTTTAGCCATTCTGACGCCACTCGTGTTCCAGTGCAGATGAAATGGCAATCTGCTCTAATGGTTTCTCCGGAAGAAGTATTGTAAATATTGGTCCCATCTGATGATGAACTACGAATGACTGAATCCAAGTCCACTGTCTGCGACAGCTTTACCTCCACGTGCTTTGATCTGAACCACTCCATGGTTTTATCAGAAGCTTTTGGTCCCATGAATTCCAACAACCTCGGCCCGTTATGCACTAGAGTGATCTTCTTCTCTGGGAAATCGAATGCCAGTTCTGCAGCCAGCTCTACTCCGACAGGCCCACCTCCAACGATCAAGACTGACTTGGCTGATTTGATCTTCTCGTACTCTGCAACCAGTTTTCTCACTCACTTTCTCTCTCAGATACATTGATAATTACATAGAAAGATTATCAAAAGATGTTCGGTTGGACATCGCCTTACCTGTGTCGTATTGTTCTAGTCTTTCGGTTTTGGTGGCGGGAACGGCAGTGTTGTGGCCTGCTGCTATCACGAGATAGTCGTAAGGAAGTGAGCAGCCCTCGACGGTTAGGACTTCGGTAAGGGTGATGCTGATAGCTTTGGATGTGATGGTGCGGCCATTTAAGAGGTAATCGCGGTGGTTAATCACCGCTCGATCCCCGAATGATGGTTCCACCATTGACCTCAAGCTTGCCCATGGGATCTCAAAGTACTCTTTCCTGTGTGCTATATATAGTTAGAGTGAGAGAGAGAGAGAGAGAGAAAGAGAGAGAGCGATGACGGTTGCTCACGGATCAATTAGAGTGACGTCAGCGCCGAACTGGAGGATCTTGGCGACGAGGGAACCCGCAACGCCACCACCGATCACTACCACCCGTCGGTTCGTGCGGCTTGATTCTAGCGATGGATTGAGCATTCTCTGTTGAAGCAGAGTAAAGCGTCGGGGTGGAGATGAGAGTCAACTGAGGTTAGGGATGGTTTGGCAACACTGCTTAGTTATGTATTTGAAGATGAGAGGAAGATGTCAAGGGAGTAGGGGAAAGGTCTGGAAGGTCCTGCCGCGTAATACCAGGTCCACTCCTCCAATAGCTTATAAAGAAACAAAGAAGAGAAAGGGAGAAGACGAAGAAGAAAAATATTTGAGAAAGTCGACGCTAGACTGGATCCTGTCCTGCCTTCGCCTCAGATTAAACAACGATGAATCAGGCCAGATCAGAAAGAAAAAAAGTCAAGGGGGGGCAGAATAAATACATATGCACCGAAAAACTGAAAAAAAAAAATACCGTTTCCAGAGTTTTCCGAATTTAGGGAAAAAAAATGAGTTTTCCGAATAGTCCGATCCGAATTTACGACCGAGTCAAAACGGATAAATTTTTTATTCTAAACTCAGGCTCGGGGTCGGTGTAGTTGTTTTTTTACCCAAAAGACTGAATAAACCGGTGTGGTCCGAGTATATGTTGGAATTAACATGTATTGTATTTTTTTTTAATTAGTTTATTGTATGTTTAGGATTGTTTTGAAATTTAACTTTTTTGTATTGAATATCTGGTATGATATTTGTATTTTTTTTTCTATCCGATACTTGGTATAATATTGGGTTATATACTAAATCGCTTACCGAACTTTGGACGTTTTACAAATCGCTACATAAATTTTGATTTTTCAAAAACGGCTACCTCAACATTGAACAAAGGTCCAAATAGCTACCTCCGTCCAATTTACTGTCAATTGTGGACGGAAAACACCATGTGTCGGCCACGTGTTGGCGTCACTACTTTTGTGAATTCCACACTCATTGCTTTTGACAGAAAATACGTGACCGACACATGGTGTTTTCCTTCCACAATTGACGGTAAATTGGACGGGGTAACTATTTTCACCTTTTTCCAAACTTGAGGTAGCCATTTTTGAAAATTCAAAGTTTAGGTAACGATTTGTAAAACATCCAAAATTCGGGTAACGAATTGGTATTTAACCCTATAATATTTGCATTGTGTTTTGTATTCAAAAACTTTGGATATTTTTTTTAGAGATAAAGTTGGTCCAGGACCGAGACCGAACCGAGTCAAGAAAGACCGCCTCATGCGGGGGGGGGGGGGGGGGGGGGGGGGGGGGTTTAGATGAACTCAGTCTCGGTCCTCTAGGCATGAATTCTGAAATTTCGGGCTTTTTGGAGAAAAGTATGTCTCGCCCGTCCCGAGCTCAATTCTAATTGTAAATTGCATGCAAGTCCCGGAAGTTTCATGTCTTTCAGTCCACCTGCACCATACCAAGTCCGGTAAGTGCGGTGTAATATTACGGAAGACAATTTAGCATGACAATTTATTAAGCAACACGAACGATGACATGATACGAAACGTACGGAAAAAAATTGTATTTGTGAAAGCATATGACGAAATGATAACGCGATAGCACGAATTCGAAAGTACTTTCGTGTCGTGTTCGTATTAAGGTATCAGAACACGACACGTAGGATAACACGATAAAATTGAACTTTTTTTGCCAATTATATATTTGGACTTGAAAATTTATTTAATTTTTGAATATTTTTCTAAGCAAGTCTCATTTAATAACTGTTAAAAGTCTATTTAGATATTTAATTTTTAGAGTTTGTCAATTATACATTAAAGAGTCGTAAAATAAAATGTTTGAATTGATAATTCCTACAATGAACAATTCATTATTTTTATATATTTTTATAAATCTCGTATGTGAACATATAATTGACTAACTTAACACAACATGAATACGCACAAAAAACTGTGTGTCGTGTTCGTGTTGAGGAACATGACACGATAAACTTATCAATCGTGTTCGTGTTTGGTAAGTGTCACACGATAAATGTATTGATACGCATGATAACACGCACATACGCACGATTTGTCACCTCTAGATATTACTATAAGCGGACTACTATAATGGTTGATAGTGATACCAGCAGCATCATGAATTAATTTAAGGGTAAAAATTAGAGTAAATATTAAAAAACAAATTAGGGGTTAAAATTGCACAACATGAAAAATAAAAATTGCACATAAGTATAAGACTTACGAAAGTTTAAATAAAAATATACATATTTTAGGGGTTAAAATTGCACAACATGAAAAATTGAGGGGCAATTGTCTCTCTTACCCCTTAACAACTTTGTCCTTTGTGATACCGTATGACGTGATTGTTTAAAATAGCATGTGGTAAATAATCTGGGTGCACTCACATGTTTACGTAATGTGATTGCCCGTCCCGAGGCATGAATTCTGAAATTTCGGGCTTTTTGGAGAAAAGTATGTCTCGCCCGTCCCGAGCTCAATTCTAATTGTAAATTGCATGCAAGTCCCGGAAGTTTCATGTCTTTCAGTCCACCTGCACCATACCAAGTCCGGTAAGTGCGGTGTAATATTACGGAAGACAATTTAGCATGACAATTTATTAAGCAACACGAACGATGACATGATACGAAACGTACGGAAAAAAATTGTATTTGTGAAAGCATATGACGAAATGATAACGCGATAGCACGAATTCGAAAGTACTTTCGTGTCGTGTTCGTATTAAGGTATCAGAACACGACACGTAGGATAACACGATAAAATTGAACTTTTTTTGCCAATTATATATTTGGACTTGAAAATTTATTTAATTTTTGAATATTTTTCTAAGCAAGTCTCATTTAATAACTGTTAAAAGTCTATTTAGATATTTAATTTTTAGAGTTTGTCAATTATACATTAAAGAGTCGTAAAATAAAATGTTTGAATTGATAATTCCTACAATGAACAATTCATTATTTTTATATATTTTTATAAATCTCGTATGTGAACATATAATTGACTAACTTAACACAACATGAATACGCACAAAAAACTGTGTGTCGTGTTCGTGTTGAGGAACATGACACGATAAACTTATCAATCGTGTTCGTGTTTGGTAAGTGTCACACGATAAATGTATTGATACGCATGATAACACGCACATACGCACGATTTGTCACCTCTAGATATTACTATAAGCGGACTACTATAATGGTTGATAGTGATACCAGCAGCATCATGAATTAATTTAAGGGTAAAAATTAGAGTAAATATTAAAAAACAAATTAGGGGTTAAAATTGCACAACATGAAAAATAAAAATTGCACATAAGTATAAGACTTACGAAAGTTTAAATAAAAATATACATATTTTAGGGGTTAAAATTGCACAACATGAAAAATTGAGGGGCAATTGTCTCTCTTACCCCTTAACAACTTTGTCCTTTGTGATACCGTATGACGTGATTGTTTAAAATAGCATGTGGTAAATAATCTGGGTGCACTCACATGTTTACGTAATGTGATTGCATCAACATGTCACTCACATGTTTAGCGTTTTGTTCATTGTTTTTCGTTATACAGTACTATTTATTTTTTGTCAAAGTGACATTTTGCCATCATGTTCATCTATATCTCTTATTTAACACAAAATCACAAATCAAACAATAAATATTAGATAATTAATAAATATTATATAATTGGGTATGGTTTAAAACAAACTAATGCAACTTTGTGTTAAATTTGAACTGTATTTTTACATTCGATTTTAACTCAAGATTGTATTTTGAGTTTAAATGCAACCCAAAAATGTGATTGTAGGGTGAATTCAATCCCAAATTTTTATTTTTTTTTCAGCTCGGATTTAACCTAGAAATGCAATTTTTGATTGAATTAAGCTTACAAATGCATTTTTGGATTCAATTTCAATCCACAACTGCATTTCTTGATTCGAATACAACACAAAATGCGATTGTAGGGTGAATTGAGACCCAAAATTGTATTTCTAGATTTGAATTCAACCAAGAAATGCAGTTCTAGATTGAATTAACCCAGAAATGTAGTTTTATGTTCAATTTCAACCCATAACTATTTTTTTTGGTTGAATTTAAACTCATAACTGCATTTTGAGGTTTTATTTAGTGTTGAAAATGATCAAAATGACAATTTGTCATTTTTGCATATTTCAAAATAGACGGAATAGTAACGGTGGTGCTATTAGCGACATGTGCAATCATGTGAGTACAAATAACTATATGTCTAGTACAAATAATAACATGTGTAGTCATGTAGGTTTATTGAAGTTGTTTACATAGAAACATAAGTACATCATATTATTTTTTAACCATCATCATATTTATATTTATTGTGGGTACAATTTTTAATATTATAATTGTATTATAACCTATGCTTTACCTTTATTCTAGTTCATTTAAAATCTTGGGAAAAAATACATTTAAACCAAATTTGGGACTCTTTTATCCAAAAAGGATTATCTCAACTATTAAAACACTCCTATTTTAGCATAATCGAATTTAATCCAACTATGAATACAAGAAGTTAAAAAATATTATAACACATAGAAGAGAGAATCAGTGTGAGGAGGTCAAAGAGAAACCGAATAGCAAATCATCTTAAGTCGTTGGGACAAGCAATGTGGATGTCGACTAAGCAATTAATAATGTTCAAGTAAGGAGAAGTAAAAAGATGGTTGATGAATTGGATGATGAAGTTAACGACTCGATCACGATTGTACGATTGTAGTTAAGTATTTAAACTATCAATAATTTACTTATCACATTATTTACGATTCATCATATGTAGATCACTCTTTATGTTGTTTTGCGTCTGGATAAAATATGTCGCAAACATGTTTAAATAAAATCAAATTTTAAGGGCACAATGTTGAATGGGTCGTAGGTTAAGTTTTTCTAAGCTTTTTTCATGACTCAACTTAATGCGGCGTCGTTTTAATACAAATACATAAAATTTGATTTTTTCCCCTCATCGGATTCAGTCAAAGCTTTCTACATTCATCTCTCCCTTCCTTCTACGCTTTGGCCCAACAATCAACCATGTAAGTGTTTTTCCCTTTACTCTGTTTTATTTTTCAATTCCTTCGCGAATCCATCTTTCTAAGCATTAAATAATTTTCTACTTCTGCAATTTATCATAGCAAAAGCAACCAAAATCACCAACTCTATCAAACCCTAATCTCTCTAACAACTGGTAGATCATCAATTTTCAGGTATTCCTTTACTTGAACCATTAAGTTGCTGTAAATTTGATCATATTCGACAATTATCAACACTCTTTGGCCAATTTTGTGACGACGACCAACTATTTGAATTGTTGGATTTAGGTTAATGGGTCGCCCATAAGTGGGAGCCCATTCAGGTAAAGACCACGGCCTTTGTGACCACGGCTCCAGTCGACGAAGGTCGGGGTTTGGTCGGCCAGTGATGGCCGACCCAACCCCACCGTGGCCAGCCTTCGTGGCTGGCCACTTAATTGCGGCAGCTGCACTGCTAGGGTTTTGAAACTCTAGCAGTTGCAGCGAAGGAGATGACCCCGTTCTGGACCGGTCTGAGTGAACCAGTTCAGACCGGTCTGGTCCAATACATTGGACCGAAACGGTTTTAACCCGGTCTGATCTGAAATGTTGGATCGTCCGGCTCAGTCCGGACCGATTGACAGAGGTTGACCGGCCGGTTCGGCAAGGACCGGTTGGTAGAGGCTGGCCAGTACAGTTCGGTCTGGTTCAACCCGGTTTGGATGGTTGAAAGTTGTTTAAGTCGGTCTGAGCTCATTCAGAGGCTTTGGGCTACCTGAATTGGTCTGAAACGAATTTGGTTCTGATCCAAGATCCTTAGTGGGTCTTAGTGATTTGTTATATCCAGTAATTGTGCCTGGACCCTTTCATTAATAATTATTTTGGGCTAATTAAATTAACTGTTAGATCAATTTAATTGCTGGGAGAGTCTTATACTGTTTAATGATGCATGACTGGATAGGTAGAACAATGTGTGGGTTCCTTGAGTTCCCTGGTTTACTTTGTGTTTTCTGCAGGGTAAATAGTCTTGCCTTACTTTATATTGTTGGCTCTTGAATCCATGACTGGTAGAATTGACTAGGTTATGACTTGTTGAGATCTAAGCGTACTGCGTGAAAATTAGTCTAACATGTTAATTAATTTTTTGGTTAGAGTGACTTTGGTCCTCAAAGTTTTGGAAATTATAAATTAGCCCCAAATTAATTTATTTTTGAAAGATTTCAATATATATGTGTGTGTATTGAATTGTGTGGCTTGTTACCTTACTTGCATAGGAGAGATTACCTTGGTATGGAGATCTAGCTTTGGCATAGTCTAAGTAGCAAACCTTTAGGATTGTTTTAGTAGCCTTTCAGAAGTTTGGATAAGTTCGAACTACACTTGGGGATATGTTCTTAAGTGTGAACCGGTCGGTTAGTCTGCGAGGTTCTCTGAATTTCCTTGAAAAATACTAGGACAATCGTCTTATGTTAGAGTTGAACGCTTAGTGCGATATGTTTGACTCCGGTCCCTTAAAGACTGTTAGTATAGACTGTGTTTCGATTGATAGTAGTAACTTTAGGACATGCTTAGAAACGGGGAGTGCTTCTCGGCATAGCTAGGGTTGTCCTCCGAATTTAAGTATGTTCTAGAGTTTGTCCTATTAATTTGAGACTTGTCTTTTTACATGCATTAGAACATTGTTCCTTGTGTCTCCATGATCCTAATCAAATTTCCTTTAGTTAGTGAAATGGTCGCCACGAAGAACATCATCGCTGATCTGAACAAAGGTCTGAGACTTAACGGTGATAACTACAAAATATGGAGTAAACGTATACAGATGGTCCTGATTGAGCAAAGGTCGATTGACCACATCAAGAAGATCAAGAAAATACCCGACACTGGATTAACGAATCAGCAGAAGGCCTTCTATGATGAGTGGGAGGCCAAGGACGTTGAGGCGCACGCTACATTGCTGAGTACAATGGATGATGATATTCTGTGTGAATTTGAGCTGGAAGACACGGCTAAAGGGTTGTGGGATGCTATGCAGGATAGATTTGGTGTCTATACAAATGCTCAGCTGCGTTCGCTCAACATCAAGTTTGATTCTTACAAGATGAATCTTCAGCACTGCATGAGACAGCATCTGAGGCACATGGCTAACATGATCGCAGAACTCAAGGAGGTCGGTCAGCCCCTGACCGATGAGCAGCAAATCCAGGTCGTGATCCGTTCTTTGCCTAACTCCTGGGAACATATGAAGATTCAAATGACTCACTCTGAAGGACTCAACACCTTTGAACACGTTCGAAGGCACATTGAGCTTGAAGAGGAACGTCTCAAGGCTACAGAGCCTAAGGCTGAAGTTCATATGGGATCATTCTCTGTACCTAAGAAGAATTGCGTAAGCGAGGGAGTGGTGCACGGCGTGCAGTTGCAGGTGCACCAATAGCAAAGAAGATTAAGACTGATGATCCTCCGAAAGCAGAAGCGCAGAAGCGTCCGCGTAAAGCCAGGAAGCCTGAGTCTAGGAAATGCTTCAATTGTGGCCAAAAGGGACGCATTGCGAGTGCATGTCCTGAACCAGCGCGACAGGTATATCTCTTTGGCAATTCTAGCGAAATTTGTGTTTCTAGTACTGTTATGTTGGTTGAATCATGTCCTATGTGGATTTTGGATTCAGGATCGACAGACCACATAGCTAGGGATCGAGACGCTTTCGTCGAGTACCGGAGAGTTCCGCGAGAGACTAGGTGAATTTATGTCGGCAACAACTCTCGTGTTGAAGTCGAAGGGATTGGAACTTGTGAGTTGTGTCTACGCGGTAGACAAGTCCTAGTTTTACATGATGTCCTCTATGCTCCGCAGATTCGCCGGAATGTTATTTCAGTCTTAGGATTAATGAAACTTGGTTTCACATTGTCTTTTCATGAACTTTCAGTCCAATTATCTTTAGGTCAAACTCTATTTGGTTTTGGGATAGTTTCTGGTTGATTTATTGTTTTCGATTTGAATTCATGAAACAATAATTTCATGCTTTATTCTACTTGTGGAAATGTTTGCGATATGAATGATTGGCACGCTAGATTAGGTCATATTGGCCAACATAAAATGCAGCGACTGACCGAAAGGTGCTTGCTGCCCAACATTCCGCATGTGGAGTTGTCTACGTGTGTTAATTGTCTAGTAGGAAAGACCACCCGAAAGCCTTTTGGTAAGGCACCAAGAGCTGAATATCCACTGCAAGTAGTTCATTATGACGTATGTTGCCCTCTCAGTGTTAGAGCTCGGCATGGAGCAAGATATTTCATCACATTTACAGATGATTATACTCGTTATGGATTCGTCTACTTGATCTCTCATAAATCTGAGGCAATAGGTTGCTTCAAATCATTTTTGAATTTGGTTGAGAATCAGTTAGATCGGAAGGTTAAGACCCTCCGCTCTGAACGTGGAAGAGAGTACCTTTTAGTGGAATTCAACGACCTATGCACCCAAAAGGGGATCATTCATCAGTTGACGGTTCCCTACACCCTTCAGCAAAATGGTGTTGTAGAGAGGCGCAATAGGACGCTCTTTGACATGGTTCGGTCGATTATGGCGCAGGCTCAATTGCCAATTTCCTTTTGGGGAGATGCTTTGAAAACTGCTGCCTACATCCTGAACCGTGTGCCGACGAAAACGGTTAACTTCACTCAATACGAGCTTTGGACTGGAAGAAGTTTGGACCTTAGTCGTATGCGCCCATGGGGGTGCGCCGCTTACACCCATGATTCCTCGAATATGTTTGGGAAGATTGGACCTAGAGGAAAGAAGAGTATCTTTGTTGGTTACTCTGAAACCTCCAAGGGATATGTGTTTATAGACGAGCTGGACAGTGGGAGTGTTTCCGAGTTCGAATCACGAGACGCGACATTTTTAGAGAATGAATTTCCGAAGAAGGGAGAGATTGGTTTGGATCGATCTCTATATGAGATGCAAGATCAAGTTGAGAAGATACCTGTTAATTCGAGTGGGAGAGATGAAGTGGCAGAGGATGAATCAGTTTGTCACCTGTCAAATTCACCTCTTCCTGGAGCAAATGAAATAGATTCCGCTCCTAATGATCTTATTGACAATGGGAGCATTAGGGATCTCATTCCCAGTGGGAGTGATCATGGTCGTACCCCTGGTAGTAGTGAGTTGTTAGGCCATGGGCTAAGACAGAAGTTCCCCTCCCGACGATATATGTTCGAAGGTGATGGAGAACTGAACACCCTAATATCTGACGAGACGGCTTTCTAGCCGGAAACTGTTAGAGAAGCTCTCACTGGACCCTTTCAGGAAGAATGGATGAAAGCAATGGAGGACGAGATAAAATCTATGGGGAAGAATGGTGTTTGGACACTGGTCGACCTTCCGAGAGGACGCAGAGCAATAGCAGCCAAATGGGTTCTCAAAACAAAGCTAAAGGTCGATGGAACTGTTGAGCGTCTCAAAGCTCGACTTGTTGCGAAATGTTATACACAACAAGAGGGAGTGGACTTTAAGGAGACCTTCTCACCGACAGTGCGAATGACCACGATTCGCTTGATTCTGGATATTACAGCGAGTCTAGATCTTGAACTGCATCAGATGGACGGTAAGATCGCCTTCCTCAATGGTGAGTTAGAAGAGGAGATTTATATGGAGCAACCTGAATGCTTTGTGCATAAAGGTCATGAGCACTTAGTGTGCAAACTCCACAAATCGATTTATGGTCTGAAATAGTCTTCTAGGCAGTGGTACCACATATTTCATGATTTGGTCGTGGAAAATGGTTTTCTCATGTTGGATGAGGACCATTGTGTGTACACCAAAAGATCTGGACCGGACTTTGTGTTTATGACTCTATATGTGGATGACATACTCATAGCCGGAAATAGTTTGGAGTTCCTCACACAGATTAAGGTCTGGTTGTCCTCTCTATTCGAGATGAAGAACATGGGTGAGGCGGCATATATTCTTGGGATACAGATATCGAGAAATCGCTGGAAGAAGAAGTTATGGCTTTCACAGGAGAGCTACATAAACAAAGTGTTGGAAAAGTTCAACATGAGTAACTGCAAATCAATTGAAACTCCAGCTTCCATTGGTGAACCTCTCAACATGGATATGCATCTGAAGACTGAGGAAGAAACGAACAAGATGAAACAGATTCTGTATCTAAGCGTAATCGGGAGCTTGATGTACGCAATGGTGTGTACTCGGTCGGACATCTGTCACGCAGTCGGGATGGTATGTCGGTACCAAGATGACCCCGGATTAAAGCATTGACAGGCAGTAAAGATGATCATGCGATATCTTAAGGACACCGTCAACTATGCTCTGTGCTTTGGAGGAGACTTACGGAGGTCAGAGGATCTTTGGATAATTGGGTACAGCAACGCATACCATGGTGGTGACTTGGATGAGAGAAAATCCACTTCGGGTTTTGTGTTTTTGCTCTCCAATGGAGCAATATCATGGATGAGCAAGAAGCAGTCCTGTACCGCATTGTCTACTATGGAAGCCGAATTTGTGGCTTTTGCGACGACCACTCAAGAGGTTGTGTGGTTGAGCAGGCTCCTGGATCGATTGTCGGGCCGTAGGAGTCCAGTTGAGCCGATCATGGTTTACTCTGACAATCAGGCCGCAATCTCCGCTACAAAGGATCCAAAGTACCACAATAGGTCAAAGCACATTGATATCAAATACAACTATGCTAGAGACATGGTGAGACACAAGATGATACGTTTGGAGTATTTGTCTACAGAATGAATGGTTGCGGGCCCTTTCACCAAACCCGTGAAGAGGGAGTCATTTGTGAGGCATGTGAAGTCTCTAGGACTGTGTAGACTTAGTTGATATACTTCATTTATTATATTTCCCAAACAATGTTCTTTGACTTGAATTATATTTGACTATGCATGTTTTCGCAGTTTGAGTATTTTGTGTGTTCATTTCTGTGATTGTTTGTTAATATATGTCAAAGTGGATTTGGTCACCCTCTCACACGAGTGATAGCTTCTATGCCTTTGTGGCTGGGTGAGGCTGGTGATAGTTTCTAGTTTTTGGAAGTCCGTCGGGATAACCAGAAAGGACTTTGTGTCCGGAACTATCTGTTTTCGCACTACAACGGACTATGGTCCGTCCATCCACTAAAAGGGTCAGATGGGGGTCTTTTTGACTTTTGGTTAGGGTACTTTGTGTGCCTGATGGACACCTGTACAGCATATGGACATATGCTCCATGGGAGAGGATATATGTTGTAGCGCGCGTTCCATACCGCGGCGCACCCAAAATCGACCATGGGTATGACCCGAGACGTGATCTTAACTCGGAGTCCTGTGAGACCCAGAGCTCTTCGCGTAAGAACCACTTACGTACCCTCATTACTCTGAACAGAGACTTGAGGGTCAATTCAATGTTTGCTATCTTAGTTCGTGCTCGATGGGTGCGCTCACAAGTACCTTGGACCCGGTTCTAGAAAAGCGAGTTGAATTGTGCTGATGGTTTCGTGGGAAGGGGATGGTCATTATGGGATCTTCTCAATATTGTGTCCACTAGACAGCCTTCAATCGCGGTATAGGCTGCGGTTGTGGGCACAATGCAGGTGTATAGGTTTGAAAGATCATTGTGTGGTCAAACCTTGAGAAAGATTACATGGCCAAGGATGCAGGGCACAAATTCACTGATGGTGTGAGATCCGCAAGTCACTACAACTCCTAACAGATGCGCAGTACCTTGCTCGTAGTGCATGCCTGTCGCACGGCTGCCTCCTCGTATGTGACTTAACTGTATAATGAGAATTCGTTCTCTTAGGTGTTGGCTTGATGAATGAGCGCCCCCCACTTTGTGCGAGTGGGAGATGTTGGATTTAGGTTAATGGGTCGCCCATAAGTGGGAGCCCATTCAAGTAAGCTCGGTATGTGATATTGGTCCTAAACCCTATTCCTCTCTATATCTCTCTATATATATATATATGAGGTGCTCTCCTTAGAAGTAAGAGTGAACAGAACTAGATAACCGCCCACAGTTTAGACAGAGGTCAGCAGCTGTGGAAACCTAGGTCACTGCCCGTTAACCCGTGGCGTGTCCTCCCGTCCGGCAGACCGTGATCCCAACCTCAGGCAGATCCTCTTCCGCTAAGGCAATCAATCTAGGGGTAACTTAATTATATGTGATTATGTTTTACCATAGCGATTGCATGTATATTACATAACCCAACATGAATATTAGGTCATACATTGCCATTTACATCTCCAATCTGAACTCTAATGGCCTTGGTAGTTTTCGTTGATATTGAGTGAAGAAAACACAATCGTGTGTTTTACATGCTAAAATGACCTCAACAATATTTCATCAAAAAAAAATTAATATTTCCAACAATTCAAACACATAAAGTTATATTATAGCAAACTTAAATAAACATACCCTATCCAATACTTTGAGTTGATTCACATGAACTCTACATTTTGAAATCATTAGTTGCAATGGTTTCACTTCTTCGAACCGAAGATTTCAAATTGTAGATCGGGTAATGAAAACAAGAATAAAAGGTTTGTTGAGAAGCAAACTGGGTCTACAAGCCCAACAGCCAAAGACCGAACCTAGTGATCCATCTGATTCTAATCAGCAGGTATAAGCGGCGTTCCTTCATTTGTCTGCTGCTGATCTCTGTCATCTTCTTCCTGCAGGAATGGTGCCCTAGTATCGCGTATGGCTTATGCTTGATCCTCAATTCAGGCGGCCACTATATCTAAGAGGGGTTAACCGATGATGAAGACAATCGTTTTCTCTAGACTTCCTTGGTCTTAGATGAAAAGCCTGAGGTCTATACCCTCGCCCATCCTCCCATCGATTGTATCTTGGGTTCGGTAAGCCTTCTACTCTGATTTTCATCATGGTATCAGAGTTGGACATATAGTGTTCGTCGCTTTTCCGTTCGTTTGTTGCGATTGGTGGTGTCTGGTCTGTTACTGGTCTTTGGTTTGTTTCTGGGTTCGGTTCTTGGCACAGATAAATCCTGCTGAGATCAAAGGAGTCGAAGCAGACTCTGACGACCGAAGTGGTCTGATGGTTGCGGAAGGATATGTGGTTAGACTCTCCTCAATGATAGACCAGTATCACCCGTTGTATCTGCACGCCAGTGATTTACCAGGTTTGAGTCTGGTTTCTTTTCCTCTCACTGGGTCCCATAATTATACACTCTGGAGCAAATATGTTCTTATGTCCCTATTAGTGAAAAACAAGCTCGGGCTTATTGATGGTAATTACCCTAGGGATGCTGTTGAACCTGAATTTCGGCATATTTGGGATAGATGTAATGGTATGGTCACATCTTGGATTATGAATAATGTGTCTAAGGATTTAATGAGTGAAGTTGTTTACTCTAGGAGTGCTCAGTTGGTTTGGGAAGAATTAAAACAGCGATTTGATAAGATTAATGGAACTAGAATTTTTCACTTGCAGAGAGAAATCTGTAACTTGAGGCAGATAAATTCTTCAGTGTCAATTTATTTTACTAAACTGAAAATGATGTGGGATGCGTATAACTCGATTGTTGAACTACCTTAGTGTGAGTGTGATAAATCTAACAGGTATGTTGAGATGCAGGAGATACAAAAGCTCTTTCAGTTTTTGATGGGTCTAAATGATAGTTACTCGAGTGTCAGAACTCATATTTTACCACGGTCCCCTCTGCCTAGCGTGAATGAAGCCTATGCATTAGCTCAACAAGAAGAGAGTCACAGAGACCTCGTCAGCCCTATGAGCTCCGAAAGCAGTATGGAATCCACAGCTTTTCTCACGGGTAAGTCTGAAGTGTGGAAGAGAAGCCCAACCAACCCGGATATCATCTGCAACTATTGAAAGAAGAAAGGACATGTGAAGGCAAACTGCTTCAAGTTGAAGAACATACAGAAATATGAGGGTCAAGCGCATGGAGAAACTGTTGAAATGTCACATAGCCATACCGTATCTACCCAAGGTGATAATTTGGTTTCACTAAAGAACAGTTGCATGATCTTTTACAGTCTCTGAAGAAGGAACATGAAGGAAGGGGTGGCAGAATTCGGGTGATGTGAGATCAAAGAAGACAGGAGAAGGAGCTGCTAATTCAGTCATGTCAGGTTCGGTTACTGCTCTATCTCAAATAGTATACTTTGATAAAACATGGATTGTTGACACCGGTGCTACTAATCATATGACTCATCACATTGATTGGCTAGAAAGCATGCAAACTAGTCATAAATCTTCATCTATTAAGTTGCCTAATGGTGAAGGATGTGAGGCCACACATTTTGGAATACACAAAATAAATGAGAAAACTAGTTTGAATAATGTCTTATATGTTCCTGAGCTAAAATTTGATTTGTTGTTAGTTTCTAGACTCACTAAGGATCTGTGTTGTGCTGCTGTCTTTTTTCCGGATTTCATGATATTACAGGACCTTTACAGTGGGAGGCTTATGGGGACTGGTAGAGAACAATGTGGTTTATATTACATGAAGTCGGAAGTTTCAAATAAAGCTTTGCATAGTGTTACTGAAAGTATTTATGCTATGAAATGGCATAAAAGATTAGGACATGTGTCTGTTCAGAGATTGAGAAAGTTTAAGACAGTTAGTATAAATAAGGGAATTCCCTATAAATAATGATGATATTGGTTGTTTAAGTCATTGCACTGTGTGTCCTATGTCTAAGCAAACCAGATTTCCGTTTCAATCCAGTCAATCTAAAACCAATGGGTTATTTGATATTGTCCATATGGATTTGTGGGGTCCTTATAAGCATTGCACTCATGATAAATTCAAATATATTTTTGACTATTGTGGATGATTACTCAAGATGCACTTTTTTTTTTTACCGTCTGAAGATGCACTTGGACTTATCTTATTCGAAATAAAGAGGAAACCTTTATCCACATCAAGAACTTTATTGCTCTTATTCAGAATCAGTTTGATATTACCATAAAGAAAGTGCGGACTGGTAATGGTTCTGAGTTTGTGAATAACATGTGTGCTGAATTTTTTGGAACGAATGGGATAGTTCACCAAAAGAGTTGTGTATATACGCCACAACAAAATGGGGTTGTGGAAAGAAAATATAGGCATTTGCTTGAGGCAGCTAGATAATTAAAATTTCAGTCTGGATTGCCATCCAAGTTTTGGGGGGAATGCATTCTCACTGCTTGTTACTTAATAAACCTCATGCCCACTGATATTTTGAGCTGGAAATCCCCTTTGGAAGTTTTGTATAAGAAAACACCTTCAATAGATCACTTGCATGTTTTTGGTTGCTTGTGTTACGGGACTAAAATGAACAATCATGGTAAGTTTGGACCACGTGGAATTCCGTCTATTTTTTTGGGATATTCCTCTGATAAGAAAGGTTATAAGCTTATGAGTTTGCAGGATCGGGTCTTTTATACCAGTAGAGATGTCTCTATCAAGGAGGATACATTCCCATTCAAAAACGGTGAGAGTATACCTGTCATAGAAGCTCCTCCCCTCAGACTAGTTGATGATGAGGAAATTTCTAATCTGGTTGAGGAATGATAACCAGTTGTCGAATCATCTTAGGATAGTGAATACCGAACATCTCTTGAACCAAGTGAAGAAATACAAGGTACTTTTTTTGATGAATTGCAGAATGAAGCAGAAATGGTGGATGACCGAACTGTGACACCTGGCCCTGAGGAAGCCCCTAGAAGATCCAGTCGACCAAATAAACCACCCTTGTGGCATACAGACTATGTCATGAGCAACCAGAGAAATGCTAAGTTTCCTATATGTGATTATGTTGATTACTCGCATTTGTCATCTAATTACCAATATTTTGTTGGAAATATCTCTAGAGACATCGAACCCGCAACTTATGTTGAGGCAGCAAAGGACCTACGGTGGGTGGCAGCAATGAAGGCCGAGATTGAAGCCTTAGAGCAAAACAACACATGGGATCTCACTTCTCTTCCCAAAGGTAAACATTCTATTGGATGTAAGTGGATATTTAAAATCAAGTATAAAGTTGATGGGTATATAGAATGATTTAAAGCTCGTTTGGTTGCTAAGGGGTATAATCAGCTTGAAGGATTAGACTACAATGAAACTTTTTCCCCTGTTGTTCGCATGACTATTGTTCGTACAGTTTTAGATGTTGCTTCTATTCAAGCTTGGCCTTTATATCACATGGACGTATATAATGTTTTTTGCAAGAGGATTTAGATGAGGAGGTTTATATGACTGTTCCACCCGGGTTTGGTGGAATGGGGGAGAATAGTCCACACTTGGGGTAAGTTGGAACCCACAAAACCAGTCCAGTATCAAACTTGAAACCCAAAGTGATCGCCAAAATTCTTACCGGTCGCCAAGATCATAGTCAAAGCCTGCTACTGCTCTCCATTAGGGGTGGCAAACAGATAATGTCGTGTCTAATCGTGTCGCGTCAGTAACAGTATTGTGTCAATAAATGTGTTGTGTCTAAACGAATAAGTTTTAAACGTGTCTCGAATACCCAAACATGCACACGACACGTTTAATAAACGTGTCACACGACACACGACACGGTAACACGAGAGAATAGCCCCTCCCTCAAAATATTAATTTAATATGATGTAGGTTGATAACCCACGAATCAAATATTAAACTAATAAAATAAATATTATACTTGATCTTAGCCAAAAGACCAAGAAACATATGAGTTGAAAATATGAGGAGATCTGTATTTATAAATGCATGGAAGACTCTCTAGGATTGGAGCTGGACGATGTGGGGTTTTTGTTAAGGGGAGGAGTGGAGGACTCCGGCTGGGCTGGGCTGGATTGCGGCTGGGCTAGGAAGAGATGGGCTGGGAAAAGATGGGTTGGACTGCTTGTGGCTTGGTCTACTTGTATATGTTTATTACACTCCGAAAAATGTTTATACAACCCCATAATCTATATTTATACTTAATTAATATATTTAATTTTTAATTACAAATATTTATATGTTCATACTTATTATCCATCAAATATAATATTATGTATTTTTGTCTATATAATACTTATTCATACTTGATATAGATTATATATATATATACTAATTTGGCTATAATATATATAATCATGACAAGTAATATTTTTAATACATTTTCTCACTTCTAATGTTAAATTCATAACTCCTTATTGGTCCATGTCAAAAATATAATTCTCATGCATATGTGGCATGCCATGTAACTCACTTTAAAATCATCCAAACTTTTTCATTCATAAAACCACATAAGTTACAAATCAAGTAAGTGTACATATGAAATTTTGTTATTAAGTTTTATTTCTAAGACTAAATTATAATTAATTTGATGTATTATATATATTTTTTATCTAAATTAATAGTTGCGTGTCTAAATCTAACATTATATACCCAATTATAATTAGGCATGCAATATAAATTTTAACACATATATCAAAAATAATAATATTATGTACCCATATTATAAGTAATTTTGTGTGTTATTTGTCTTTTTTATATATATAAATTAATAGTTACATGTCTAATATTATGTACTATATTATATTTATTTGAGGCAATATTTAATCCTTATATTTGATAATATTAATCATATAGTAGAAATACAAATGCAATTATTATTAAAAGAATAATATATTTACTAATATTTTTAACATTTTGTTAAATGCAATTCTAATTTTAAAGTTAGATTTAAAATAGTAATTAGCATTATATAAATGATTATTGATATTTATTTTTACAATCAACTTATATATTTTTCAATTAGTTTTACGTAAAAATATAATTAATCTTTATGTTTTATATTATTCTTTGTATACTGAAAATATAAGTGTAATTACTATTAAAAATAATATTTTTACTATTTTATTAACAATTTCTAAAATGTAATTTCTTTTTATTCTTTATAATATAAGAAGGATTTATAATATATTTAATGAGTGTACAAATGGGCCAGGTTAATGCACCTATACAAATGAGACACGACACGACTGGACATTGTTAGACACGACACGATAGGACACGAATGGACACGGTTACCTACGACACGGTTACACACGACATGATTAAACACGTTTAGACACGATTAACTAATCGTGTCTAAACGTATAAGAAGTGTTTAGACACGCTTAGCAGTCGTGTCGTGTTATTATCGTGTAAAATGAAAATAGTTAGAGATCGTTTAATCATGTCGTGTTAGTAATTGTCACCCCTACTCTCCATGTAAGCGCTCGCCAAGAGAGTCCAGACTCTCAACTCTAGTCCCATAACCGACTCTAAATATACAACTATTATGTGTTGCATATCTCATACACATAGTCTACAAAGATTACATAAGGCAACTGTAATATTACATGATAACGGTAATATATGTTATCCTTATTTGTAACAACACAATATTCACATATATATTCGGTTACCAAAACGGTTTGGTATTCCATCCATATAAATACTCATGCTTTACATATACTACTTTACATTGTGAGTTAATACACACAGTATACTCATTTATGCATCGAAACCCCTATGTTGCGCTCCTAAATAAAAAATTATACAATTCCGTAATATTGAACCCAACTTCGTAATACAGATACGCTAAACAACTTCAATTGATCACCATCGTCTAAACAGCTTCAATCGACCAAATTGAACGGGATCATCATCTAAACAGCGTCAACTGGTCAAAACTATTTTTGTCAAGGGGCGAGAGACAATATTAGGTACACACATGAACCACTGGCATGAACCAACACAATAGGGACGAGTTGCAATTCATTTGAACATCAAATCACTGGCCTAAACAACAATTCAACCGAACAACATTTATAAAGTAACCGAACAGAAATTGTGGGTCTGTGATGAACCGAACAGAATTCAACCAAACATGATGAACCCAGAATTCGAATTCTTGGTTCGTGACAAAGAAAATCAGAACGTAGAAGTAGAACTAGAGCATACTTGAGAAGGAAAGCACCTTGGAGCTTCGGCCGAAGCAGCTTGGAGTTTCGATAAAGAAGTGACAGAACCAAAGGAGAAGGAGCTTTAGTGATGAATGAGCTGAGGACAGAACTGAAGGAGAAGGAGTTGAGGTAGACATGGAAATAAGGGTAGACTTGGAAATAAGGAAAGATAGTGAGGGTAAAATAGTGTTTTACGTGTGTATTCCGAATTCCTTACCCTATAGGCTTAGGAATTCCGAGGTTTTCTTACGCAATGTCTAAGTCTACCCCGCCCGGAATCCATAAGCCAAATTTTTCCAATTCCGCGAAAAGAATAAATTGTTAAGCCGATTTTTTTTTTCCTTTCCGCGAAAAGAACATGTCATTAGTATATTTGTTGAACTGGTAGGAAAATCGACAATTTGACTAAATGAATCGAAAACTAACAATTTATTTGGTTCGATGGTTGATCCCATTCAGATAACTATTGTTTCAAGTTTCTAGCCAGTGGAATCCACTTTAACCTCTTTGACCAGGAGTGAAGTGGGTTCCTTATCTGGAATTAAGTATAAAAGTAAATTCACATCTTAATTTGTTCTATCTTTCTTCCCCCCCTCCCTTTTATTTTTATTTATTTCCACGTAAAAATGAAGTACATTTTAAGTGAAGGGTGGAATTGGTAGAAACTAGTGAGTTAGAGGAAGCTAAACGATTACCTATATGAGTTCGAGGACCCAAATACACATTTCACTCAATTCTTGGGAAGTATATAATACCACTCGCTCCCCTTCCCTCCATATTGATATCTGAACCAAATCCCTCTTTCCCTCGTTTTCTTCCTCTTTCATCCCCAGCCAAAAGTCTCCATCTACAATCGCCATTTCGCTCGATCCTGCCAGTTCCTGCAGTCCTCTGCTATTACTTGTCCCCCAGACTCTGCGATCTCCCTCCACAACCACAATTGGAAGATACCCAGCGTTCGCTGTTGATGTAACTGATGTCTGGTTCTCCAGGTGCAAAAGCAGCGCCGCACCCTAATTCCACGAGGCGCCAGCTTCCATTCTCCTCCACAAAAGCTCTCTTCAATCCTTTAGGGGAGTATCATCAGTTTTCCAGACGCGACGAGAGCCAGGTCGCCGATCCAGAATCGGACGCGATTGTTGTTAAATCGCCAGTGAGTTTATGCTCAGCTTAAATTTTATGTTCAGATTCCAAGCTCTTGTAGTTTACAATTAGTTAAGATGAAGCATGATCGCTGAAATTTTTATTTCTTTTTTCCCAGTGAAATGGAAATTTGGCTTTCTTTTTCTCCCAGTTCACTTAATTTAGTAGCTTTTTGTTGCTTAACGTCCACTTTTAAGCGTTCTATATATATTTAATCAACACAAATTTGTGATAGCCTTAAACTTTGGTGATGATCGCATTAGCTAGCTGCCAGATTTAGTGCTTTTCCAAAGAAATTATGGAGAATGGAAATAGTAGTATTTGTAAATAGAGATGATGAAAATACTAACAAAGTGTACATATCGTTACTACTGTTTAGTTGGCAAAGACTTGCCAATTTAGTGTTGCGATCATTTCATAGAAATGAATTTCTTGCTAAACATCTGTATCTCTTATGATAAGTTTGATCATGCGTTTACTGTACCCGTGGATGTTACTTCCCTAGGATTGTTGGCATGCCTTGGTAACTACTTATGAGGAATTTTCCATTCTTAAGGACCTTATAATTGGTTAACTTGCTTATTATTTCCTCCGAGCTATAATTTACTTCTAGTAGTTTACCAGAAGTAAGAACTACTTACACCTGAAAGTAACTGTCGTTAGTATTACACTATTACAATTCAACTGTTTTATCAGTGGGTTATTAGCATAATGTTTGTTTTCTCAAAACAGATTTACCACATAAATTTCCTTCATAATCTCTAGTTTCTTTCCATTAATTCTTCCGGTGCTTGGTTAAATTTGACAGATAATGTCATTGCTCTTTTATGATGATTTGCAGCTTATGTATGTAGTGGTTATGCTACTTTGCTATGTTTTGGTGTTGAAGCTTAGTCTTACTAGTTTCAGTGTTTTTAAAGGCGCCTCAGTGCCTAGGCGCAAAACAGAGTCTGCGTGGTTGCGCCTTGACCATGTCAAGATGAAACCCTCACTGAGGCGCATGCCGTGCCACGCCTCAGTCGCCTCAGACCTTGCATTACATTGATCACAGTATTTACTTTCTAAAAATGTGAAGAACATGGAATTTATTTAACTGGACAGTAAAGTCAGCGGAATCATTATCATCTCTGTCTATTTACTTTAAGAAAAAAAGAAAACATCTCTATTTATTCACTGGGATTGTGTCGGAAGCTAACGGAACGTGAGAATCCTCTAGAATTTGTTTGTCCATTGCACTGTTTGCACATTCAGAATCTACAGAGAGCTTGAGACCTGCCTCGTCAGTCTCATTTGCAGCAGATGACAAACCTTCGGTTTCATCCTCATTACTTGTCAATTAAAATATGTATTTTCAGATCCCGGTAGATGTATATGCCTATTAGTAACTCAATATTGAGTCTATATTGAACCATGCTTTACACCATGTGGATTATGACTATGCTTTGCACTATGTTTTTCACTAGTGTATGTTATATAACGTTTTATATATCAGGTGTGTCATTCAATGTAATATAACGTTTTTCATCTTACTTTACCACTTTACATAACTAGTTCCCACTTCCTAGTATCCACTACTTCTTACTTGCAAATAATTTTATTAGTACTTGAAGCGAAAGAATGGAGTTGTGAACCAAATAGCTGAGTTGCCCGGGTTTCCCACTGGAAATGTACCTGCTGCTCCTGCTAATAGTCAGCTTCAGACCCCTGCGTCAGGGAAATTGACCGAGTTGTTCGGATTTCCTAGTGGAAATGTACCTGCTGCTCCTGCGAATAGTCAGCTTCAAACCCCTTCATCAGGGAAATTGACAAAGTCAAACAAGACTTCAAGGTCCAGAGCAGTACCTCGAACTCCCACTGCAAATGTTGGTCAGTATTAGATTATCTTAGTTTAGAACATAAGATTGTTATATTGAATAAATGCATTTGTCATTGGTATCAATTTCGTTTAGATATATATTCTATGTTTGCAGGTTCTCCTTTGGGCAATGATGTGACTCCTGCTGGCCCCTGTCGTTATGATAGTTCCCTAGGTAAATGAGGGATCGGCATTGCTTTTTATGGATAATGCTTCTACAAGATGATTGTTTCTTATACTTGGGCAAGTGCACTATGCCCCTACAGATGTAAAACCAATGTAGATTATTTTATATTCAGGTCTTTTGACAAAGAAGTTCGTTGATCTAATGAAGCATGCCGAGAATGGTGTTCTTGATCTAAAGAATGCTGCGGAAATATTGGAGGTGATTAACCGACTATTTAACCATATCAAATGCAGTTGAAGTATAAACTCTTATATGGTTTTCTGCTTTACAGGTACAAAAGAGACGAATCTATGACATAACAAATGTACTTGAGGGAATAGGTCTTATAGAAAAAAAGTTCAAGAACATTATCCAATGGAGGTAACAAGATGTTCTTTCAACACTAGAGTTATTATGCTGATAGTCACGATTTTGATCTATCACTGTTTCACATAATCTGGGTAGAACTAACAAAAGTTAGATTCTTCATTTAGGGGCTTTGATTCATTGAAGCCAGAGGGGTCTGATGGAAGCATTGACAGTTTACAGGTAGCTAGTGTTGTAATTTCCTCCCTTCTGCTACATATTATCTTGGATGTATATTCAAGCCCAAGAAAAGTCTCTGTTTAGACTAAGACTTTACATTGATGAAATCGCTCTTCTTCCATCAAATTCTCTTGTTATCATTGCATAACTGATCCAACTTGTAAGTTTTATAAACTGGATTGATTATCTGTTTTCCTTGTGTTGTTGGAGCAATAACAACCAATGGTTCGTGTAGTCATTGCTTGTCATTACCAGGTAAATATGAATGAGATCATATAGAAAGTAAGATGAGGAAAACTGAACTGCTCGGTCTCAAGGCACTGTTCTGTTTCTGCAATCTGCAGGCTTCTCCTGATTACACATTGGTTCTTTTCAGGCAGAAGTAAAGAATCTTTCCACAGAAGATAGCAGACTGGATAATCAAATAAGGTAGATTTTAAATAAAAAATTATTTTTCAACCAGAATTTTGGCAAGATGTAAGCGTTTTGCTTAATTACAGGGAAATGCAAGAAAAGTTAAAGAATCTGAGTGGTGAAGAAAACAACCAAAAGTACAGTCCTTTTCTTTTGGTTGATCATATATCAGTTATGCCTCTTGTTCATCTGTGTTCCACTTTCATTCTTTTTTAATAGTTTGCTTTTCGTGACGGAAGATGACATAAATGACCTGCCTTGTTTTCAGGTGACCTCCTAACTCTTCTATGTACTTCCTTTAGGATATAATAATTATGTAGTCTCCTTCATAGTTACAACGGACTAGATACACTTCAATTGTTATATTCAGGGTAAGACCCTCATCGCGGTTAAAGCTCCACATGGCACCACGATGGAAGTTCCTGACCCTGAGGAGGTAACTAAGCTATATAGTTTGTTGGTCAATTTCTTAGGATGAATAATGAATGTATGGTGTTGATCTCAAACTTGTTATAACTTACCTCTTGGATCAGACTGGTGGGTTCCCTCAGAGGAGATATACAATGATATTAAGGAGTACAATGGGTCCTATAGATGTCTACCTTGTCAGGTCAGTACCCTTTTGTTCTATTATTGGACGCTGTTGATCAATAACTACTTCTCAGCTAAATCATGACTTTGTCTTTGATAAAGCAAATTTGAAGGGAGATGTGAAGACATCAATGGGGATGAACCACCTATTTCTGATATTCCTTCAAGTGAGAGTCCGATTGAGAATACAGAAACAGCTGTAGCCATGGAAGAGAGCACGGACAAGGTAATGGAAACAACACAAGGGCAAGATACAACTCCAAATTGTACAGCAATGGAAGTTGGTGCCTCGTCTGAAACGCCAAGTAGAATGAAGAAGATTGTTCCATTGGAGGATGTAAGTGTCTTGTTCTCTCCCTTTTGCCTTGTTTTATTTTGTGAGGTGATGGAGTGATGATGATTGTTTGCAGGATATTGTGGATTACTGGCTACAATCAGATTTTGACTTCAGCATTACCGATCAGTGGCTCGACTGTATCCTTGTGCTTGCCTTTGTTGATTCCATCTCGTATTTGTTTATATATTTTGTTAATTGAAATTCCTTAAGTTGTTGACATGATAGCTGGTGTGGAATGGAGCACCTGGATTTCTCTCCCTGATGACTCTGAGATCGGCCTTCCCCCTCCACCAGATGATGTTGTTCCAGTAAACAGTGGGCATGATGAGAATGAGAATACTATCAACTCTCAACATCCTTCCCTTTGAGTGAATATTGTCCCCATAGCCATAGGGGGGAGGGGGAGGGGAGGCAGGAGGATTTCAGGGTCCTTCCAAGTAAAAGGGTAGCTAGCTACTAGCCTAACTAGGATAGGAAAGGAAAGGGAAGGAAAGGGAAGGGAAGGGTGGAAAGAATCAGAATGCAGCTACGTACGTACCTTTGTATTGTTGATTGAAATGATGATGTTATTCGGAGAGTGCTCGTTTCGGTATCGCGGATTCTGAAATCAAGTAAAGTATATTTTGGGGGCGAAACATTTCGTTACGCATCGAAGTGCTAACCACTTTCAGTCAAGATGACATAAAATAGGGTGTAAGATGGTACGACAGGTCACGCACAACTTGGATGCCAAGGAGGTTCGACTAGAATTAATTAACTTTATATATATATAAAGTTAATTGAGTTAACTACTTTATAATCATGACACAAAAAAAATGAGTCAATAATATTTTAAAATAGAATTATGCGATTGATCCATATTAAATTGGTTATAGTTGAAATAATAAAAATTGCTCTAAATTTTATTATTGCTAGAAAAGTTTTGTTTGTTTACTACTTTTTTCTACAAGTTAATATTAACTTAATTAATAATAATTCACTAGAAAGATTAAAAGTATGATTAATTTTTTATACTATTATTATGTTAATATTAATCAAATTTTACATTAATTCTGAATTTTGGTAAAGATTTATATATGTACGTAACAGTCAATAATATTAAAATATAACTTAACATCTATATTTTTGTAATTACATTTTATTTCTTGGCCTTCCTAAATTTGTACATGTGCTTTTCGAATTTTTTTCACTTGAGTTCTTGCAAAGAATTTTATAATAATATTAATAATACCATAAAAAACTACTAAAGTGCATGTACATATATTATAAATTACATATGAACATTTCTAATTATAAAAAATTAAATAAAATGGTTATGATCCATATATTGCATCATTTATACGGAAAACATATGAGATTTTCATAAGAAACAAAAAATGTGAGTCAATGATTTTCAAAAATATGTGAAAAGCTGTTATTATTATTATATACATAATAGCAATTGTATACATTACATACGAACCAAAATCAATATATTATAAGAAAAGATATGCTTCTGTCTGTAGTTTCTTAAATATATTATTATACATAGAAAACTCAACATATTTGCAAACAAGGCAATAATATATCTACAATTATATTAAAAAACAATAACAACTATTTTACTAACTACTCTTGTATAACTAAATCACGATAATAATAAATGTTACATAATTGTAACCATTAAAATTACAGGTTGAGAACAATAATTAATATTATATTAATCAAAAAATCGACCGAAAAAATTAACAAAAATAAATATATCCACTTTTATTATCAAAATTTGTGAACTTTTAAATAATTTTGTATAATTATATATATTACAAAATTTAAACAAGTCTTATTAATTCTACAAATAATATATATATATGATTAATAAAGGATTTTTATATTTTCGTATCTCAGTATTAATTAACTTTCTCAATTTTATAAAGAAACTAAAATTATATATTATAATAATTGAAATAGTTTTGTTCATTATATAGATAGTTCGTATGATTATAAGTCATTTCTAGAGATTTTATTTGCATACCATCGACTACTAAATACAGATCGCTTTTGTCAAAAAAACTAATACGTCCTAATTGTTTTTTACATATTTGTTCTTACCTATTTTAAAAATAAAACAAAATTGCTAAATAAAGACCACTTGTTTTTTTCACTTATTTTACATTCATATTCAACATTATTATCTCACTTATCATTCTTTATATTTCCTTTTTTACCACAAGTCACGTCTCCGATCACCATACACTCCTTCCTCTAATCACCTCTTTCTGGTACCAGACACAGATCAGCAAACCAGCACTAACCGCACCAGTCGCAAATCAGCAACTATGTCGGTATGTTCTCTTAAATTATTCTAGGGTGCAAGAAAAAAAATTGGCAAAGTTTTGTTGCAGTTCGTCCATGGAGGAATTGGCAACTGCGTGTCGATTGAAGAAGCAATAATCGACAAGATATTGCCGATTCGTAATCCAAAAATCGGTCTGGCTTAACTGATTAATTCTTATTTATTCGATCGTTTTAACCGAGTTTTATCCACAAAATCGGCAATACTTTCCCCTTTTTGGTTAAGATAATCGGCAAAAGGTGCGGATCTATGCAGTATATATCGGCACCTTTTTTCTTTAGTAAATGATGAAAATGCAGTATCATATTCCAAAGAATCTATCAGCTATCAAACAATAAATTACCCACACTCTGTATTCAAACAACTTTGACGAACCAACCATGAATACATGAAGAGATTAGTGTTATACCAGGCTTCAAGTCCCTATGTATGATTCCATGTGAACTTAGACACTCCATGGCACGAGCAATGTCAAGGGCGAACGTTAGTGCCACATGAATATCTAACGTAGAGGTAGCAGCTCTGTCACAATAAACTATAAACTGTGAGACATAAGACGTACGCCTTACCAACTGTCTCACAAGTCCGAACTTGTGAGTGAAGGCGAGCGGTATACTCCTAAGTCATCTTAACATCTCCCTTAAACTGATGTTTATGAACATCGGTTTAAACATGGGCTTTGTGCCCGGCCTCAGCCTTTAATGGGAGTTGTATCAATATTTTCAACGTCGCCAGGATTTGAACCTGCGCGCTCTGATACCATGTGAGACATAAGACGTATGCCTTAACCAACTGTCTCACAAGTCCGAACTTGTGAGTAAAGGCGAGCGGTATACTCTTAAATCAAGAAACGGGGAGTTTTATCAAAAAGATTCATAATAATAGAATATGCAAGAAAATGAAGTATAGAGAATATACTTTACCTTGACAAGATTGTCATGCTTCACTCGTGAAAATGGTCTGCAAGTACAAGCTTCCCTTCTGTTGTGTTTCCAGGATTAACAACTTTCACATCAACAAAAAAATGACCATGCATAAAAATTACATTTACTGACCATAAAAGGATGAGTTTCATCATTCAACAGAAGAAAGTATAGACGTCCTTAAAAAAAACACTCAAACCAGTTTCATCATGATTCTGTTTTCTGATTCTAAATTCACTTACCTCCCTTCATACACCCTTCAACACAAAAAGATATTTTAACGGAGTTTCTATAGTTATTGTTTGTGGAATGTAAGAACTAAGAAATATTAAACTTTAATTCTGATATTTATTGTGCAATGACCCACCGGTAGGGACGAAGCAAAAAAAAAAAGTGGGGGCAAGTAGTATAGTAAGGGCAAATAGTTGAACTAAAAAAAACAGTGTGAGCAAATGTATAATTTAAAAGGGCTAAATTGAAAATTATTGTATTTTTTAAGATCAAATTTACATAAAGTCAAAAGTTGATGAAGACAATTAACCCCTCCCCTCGTCCCTTCATAGCTGAATTTTTTTAAAAAGTAAGCATTTTTTTTAGAAAAATAAGTATAAAAAAAATATTTCAAAAAATAGGTATACGCGCAGGGTAGTGCGTATTGGACATACGTGCACCCCCGGGTGGCGCCGTTGTCCCCTCCACTTGTTCCAACTCGTCGACCGCCTATTATATTAATTTTTTTTAAGACTTTGTTCGATAACGACGACTCGATGTTTAATTAAAAATAAAATTATGTATCTGTTAAAAAATATTTAAAAAAATTATAGTAAGTAGATATTTTAATTGCGATTCAAATGATGCAAAAAAATATTAAATTTGGATTTACGAATTGACTGTACGCTCTGTCGTAAGTTGAGATATGAAAATTTTACTTAAAACATTATAACTCAGACCATATAAGTCAAAACTCACCACGGTTAACATCATTTATGTCGTAATTCAATTATCTACCTAGGGTAATTTTTTTATTAGAAATACAGTGATTTTGTAACCTAACATCGTTTGTTTTATAATTTGACCGAAATAATTAAATGCATTAGGTGAGAAATGTAATTAAGTACTTACTCAAAAAAAATCAAAAAACTTATGGTGTGTAGATAATTTAATTACAAATTAAATAACACTAATTAAGCGTTAATTTTTTACTTTTAGACTGATTGTATAATACGATACGTAAAACACTCTACATACGATACAAAACCTTCTAAATAGCTCCGTACTTTTTAAAAAAATTATTCATAGCTCCGTACTTGGCCACTGGTAACTAAAAGAGAAGATTGTGCCTACTTTAAATGTATGATATTTACATTATTTTCTCTTCAAAGAGAATTTACTCTCATCTATCTATCTATCTATATTAATTTGACTAAGAAACATAATATGTTGACAAGTAAGCAAAGTGAATTTTTATTCTTCAATTTGATTGGTCCAACACTACCATATGTTACAAATACTTGTGTGACATCACATTTTTGCTTAGGTGGACAAGTTTAAATTAATCCAAAGTTCATCATTCAATCTTAAAAACCATTTCGTTTTATCTTAATTTATCACTTATTTATCTTTTAAGAAAATAATTGTTTAACATGTTTTTTTTCCACCAATTTAGTTCTCTAATTTTTCATTTTATATTTGTTGAAAAAAACTGAATTAATTAATTGATATTTTGAACAATGTTTATAAAAACAATTATGTAAACTCATATACAATTAAAAATAAAACAAATGATAAATTGAACTTATATTTTTAATATAAATATATATTTAATAAAGAGCTTTAAATTCTTTATAAAATTATCACAAATAATAAAATTTCAAGTATATTATTTATTGTTTTTTTTACCATTATTAAAATATTTCTCAAAAGATATACTTTTGAAGAAATCTAAAAATTCTAACATTTAGCAGAACAAAAATATATATTAAAAATACTAATAATTAATATATATAATCACAACGTTACTAATGTATCACTATATAATAATAATTAATATTTAGTGTTATTATTGTTTTTTTATACATATGTAGTTGTCACATTAATATATAAGTAATTGTATTATATATAATTGTATTACGATATTTACCTATTAAATTAATTGTCAACTAATACTTTCGTATTTATTTTTTTAATCTAAATACATACTATTTATCGAACAATTAACTTTGTATTTATTTATTTTTTTGTTTTATATATTAATTATCTACTTTTAATTATTATTTTTTCATTAAATATATTTCATGTCATGCTTATTTTATGAAACGACAGATAATATTGTGGTATAATATGAATGCATATTAAATTGAGTTTATTATAAATTGATAATTATCACAGTGACTTTACTTTAAATTAATAATAGTTTGATATTGTTTTTTTAGCTAACTTTGTAATCTATATCTATTAATTTAACTAGAATTACAATTGTGATAGATAATTATATATATATATATATATATTCTTACTTCTAATGTTAAATTAATCTATTTTAATAAGTCAATGTCAAACATTCAATTTTCATTCTAAAGTGGCATGTCATATAAGTCACTTTAGAATCTTTTAAATGTTCTCATCCATTCTAAAGATAAGTTATAAAAGCTTAATTATTTCACAGGAGTATTTATAATTTTGGCTTATTATAAATAATTTAAATTTATAATACTTAAAAAAATATTTTTTAAATCTATATTTATTTAAAGACTAAAGTAAATAAAATTTATAATATGCATTACTAAGAATATTTCGTGTTATTATTGATTTTTATACATGTGTAGTTGTAACATTAATATATAAGTAATTTTATTATATATAATTTTACTACGATATTTACCTATTACATTAATTGTCAACTAATACTTTGGTATTTATCAAATTTTTATCGAACAATTAACTTTATAATTATTTATTTTTTGTTTTATATATTAATTATGTACTTTTAATTATTATTTTTTCATTAAATATATTTCATGTCATTTTATTTAATGAAATGACAGATAATAATTTGGTATAATATTAATGTATATTAAATTGAGATTATGATAAATTGATAATTATCACATTGACTTTACTTTAAATTAATAATAGTTTGATATTATTTTTTTAACTAACTTTGTAATCTATATCTATCTATCTATATCTATTAATTTAACTAGAATTACAATTGTGAGATAAGTTTTTTTAAAATATATATTTTCTTACTTCTAACGTTAAATTAATCTATTTTAAAAGATTAATGTCAAACATTCAATTTTCATTCTTAAGTGGCATGTCATATAAGTCACTTTATAATCTTTTTAATGTTCTCATTCATTCTAAAGATAAGTTACAAAAGTTTAATTATTTCACATGAGTATTTATAATTTTGCCTTATTATAAATAATTTAAACTCTATAATAGTTCAATTTTTTTTAAATCTATATTTATTTAAAGACTAAAGTTAATAAATTTTGTAATATGCATAATGAAGAATAAATTAAATTTAATACTTATTAGACGGAAAGCTCGAGTCCGATAACTAGTTTTTATTTAATTGTTCTATATGAAATTGTTTATTGTCAAAATAGTTAAAAATTAGAGAGAGCTAGTTTCGATATCGTACCTCTTCTTGATGTCAGGATTACATGTCTTCTTGTCGGACGATTTTCAAAAACTATTTATTTTAGAAATATTTTTGAAAAAGTATATATGTAAAAAAAAGTATTTAGCAAAATGTGCATCTGCGCAAGTGGAGGTAGCGATTTTCAAAAATCGCTACTGGTAGTAGCGTTTTTAAGAAAATCGCTGCTACCAGTAGCGATTTTTTGAAAAACGCTACTGATAGTAGCGATTTTTGAAATTCGCTACTGATAGTAGCGTTTTTTTAAAAAAATCAAAACAATCTTATTTTTTTAAAAAAAAATTACAGTAAGTAGATATTTTAATTTCGATTCAAATGATGCAAAAAATATTAATTTTGGACTTACGGATTGACTGTAGGCTCTGCCGTAAGTTGAGATATGAAAATTTGACTTAAAAAAATATAACTCATACCCTGTAAGTCCAAACTGATCACGGCGAACGTCATTTATGTCGTAATTAAAATATCTACTCATTTTAATTTTTTTGATTTTTTTTGAGTAAGTAAGTACATAATTAAATTTCTCACCTAATGCATTTTATTATTTCGGTCAAATTTTAAGACAAGCGATGTTAGGTTACAAAACCATTGTATTTCTAATCAAAAAAATTACTCTAGGTAGATAATTGAATTACGACATAAATGACGTTCACCGTGGTCAGTTTGGACTTACAGGGTATGAGTTATATTTTTTTAAGTCAAATTTTCATATCTCAACTTACGGCAGAGCCTACAGTCAATCCGTAAGTCCAAATTTAATATTTTTTGCATCATTTGAATCGAAATTAAAATATCTACTTACTGTAATTTTTAAAAATGTTTTTAAGATTTTTTTGATTCTTTTTTAAAAAAAAAAAACAAAAAAACACTACTACCCTACCTACGCATATGCACATTTTGCTAAATATTTATTTTTATATATATACTTTTTCAAAAAAAATTATGAAGTAGATACTTTTTAAAAAAGATCCTTCTTGTCGGAGTTTTTTCAAAAACTGTTCACTTTTGAAAAAATATTTGAAAAAGTGTATATCGAATTTTTTTTTTTAGAAAAGTATGTATACGCGCGACGCGCCTATTGAATAGGCGCATCCCAGGGGTGCGCCTATTGCCTAAATTTTTTTTTTTTTTCGCAAAAACACTGGTCTATCAGAAACCACGTTGATTTTAAGTCTGCTTATGGTTTTCCTCCTAAATAGAAATTGAGAGATAGTCTCACGCGTTGCTTTATCTCAGTATTCACAGGTTTTCCTCCAAATTTTCCAACTTGTTCTGAACAACAATGAAACAAAGTTGTTTATTCACAAGTTTCTGAATGAGACTTTTCTTCAGATACACTAGCTAGTTTGACATTTTCAGGAATTACTCCTGCAAAAGAGCTCTTTGGGGTTACTTTAGGTTCCTGTCCTAAATTTTCCAACTTGTTCTGAACAACAATGAAGCAAAGTTGTTTATTCACAAGATTCTGAATCTTCCGAATATCTTCTGTCGTACGGTGAGGACAGAAGAAAACTGATCCCCTTCCAATGGTTAGGAAGGGTCTTGAATCAAGAGGACAGAAGATCAATTTGTTAACAAAAGGGTCTTGGATCAAGAGGACAGAAAATCAATTTGTTAACAAACCACCGAGATGATTGTCTCACGCGTTGCTTTATCCCAGTATTCACAAGTCCAAATTCCTCTACGCGCACCAAATTCCTCCATGTATGCTTTTTTCCTACTATATGCTTACTTTTTGAAAAACATCTGATTTTGAGCCTGCTTATACGGTTTTCCTCCTACATAGAAATTGAGAGATAGTCTCTCCAATAAAGAAGAAAGGAAGTTATCAGAAGTTAAATACTTTAGGTTCCTGCCCTAAATTTTCCAACTTGTTCTGAACAACATCCGCGAGGTCAAACATTGAAACAAAGTTGTTTATTCACAAGTTTCTGAATGAGACTTTTCTTCAAATACACTAGCCAGTTTGACATTTTCAGGAGGAAAACCATTTCTTCTTAGAACTTCCTTTCTTCTTTACTGGAGAGAGTATCTCTCAATTTCTATTTAGGAGGAAAACCATAAGCAGGCTTGAACTCAGATAAAAAGCTATAGTCATTGGAGAAGTTTTACAAGATATTCGGAAGATTGCAGCTGCAGGACCTTTCTAGCATGCCTGCCTCTAATGTGTTGCAGCTGTTAGTTAGCCTATACCCTGTTCGATTTTTCTTGTTGAATGTTCAGGTCAAGTGTGAGGCAAACATACCATACATTTTTTCGTGTTATAACCGTGCTCCGGAGCTTATATTTGGAGCAACATAAATACAAATCATCTACCAACAACATGAACTTTGTTTCACTATTGTTCATAACAAGTTGTTTAGAAAAAGGAAGTACCAATCAAGAAAAATGGAATTTGTTAGATGGGGATCGAGTAATCTCATCGAGTTTCTCAAATCGGTTGGTGTAGAGACGCATGATTAGATCTCTCAGCAAGATGTTGGAGCAATTATAGCGCGGTATATCAATGACAACAAACTGAATCACCCTACGAAGAAGAGAGTAGTTTGTGATGAAAGACTTCAATTTCTATTTAGGAGGAAAACCATAAGCAGACTTAAAATCAACGAGTACACTATGCAGAAAATCAAGAGTCTTCAGATGCCGAAGAAAAAGGCAGTGGAAACCCCAAAGAGCTCTTTTGCAGGAGTAATTCCTGAAAATGTCAAACTAGCTAGTGTATCTGAAGAAAAGTCTCATTCAGAAACTTGTGAATAAACAACTTTGTTTCATTGTTGTTCAGAACAAGTTGGAAAATTTGGAGTTTGGACCTATGAATACTGAGATGAAGCAACGCGTGAGACTATCTCTCAATTTCTATTTAGGAGGAAAACCATAAGCAGACTTAAAATCAACGTGGTTTCTGATAGACCGGTGTCCGGTGTTTTTGCGAAAAAAAAAAAAAATTTAGGCAATAGGCGCACCCCTGGCGTGCGCCTATTGCAGTAGGCGCACCCCTGGGATGCACCTATTGCAATAGGCGCATCCCTAGGACGCGCCTACTGAATAGGCGCGTCGCGCGTATACATACTTTTCTAAAAAAAAAATTTCGATATACACTTTTTCAAATACTTTTTCTAAACTAAACAGTTTTTGAAAAAATTCTTCTTGTCGTTCTGTGTATTACTGACTGAGGCAGTGAGGCTTACTGACATAGGAAGGTTAACATACTCATTTCTATCTTCATACACGCCAACCAAAAATAATACGTATACATGGAGTCAGTACACAAACAAGACTGTAGGAGTAGTACAGAAATGTGCACCCAAACCACCATTACAAGACACCCCTTTCTTCCTCCAACTTGAAAATGGCATCCAAATATCGGAAAATACACACCACCAGTAAAATTCCAGGATATGAATATACACAAAGCTCTAGTTGGCACAAATAAATCAAACCCTCTCTGCCATCCTTTCCTTGCTTACGTGGAAAAAAGTTATTCAACAGAAGCCGCAGGTCACATAAGCTCTCCAGGAGACCATGCCATGGATGTGGAAGAACATGGAGAATTGTATGAAGATGAGACTCGTCTAGGATTGGATTCACTCATATCCAAGCAAGAGAACCGCGATCTGGCGGCGGTGCCACTGTCACTTGAGGACGCCCTCTTGTCGGTGTTGCAGGTCTATTCGCATTCAGTTCCTGCATATAGAATATATAGAATCAAGAAAAAGGTTGGCCATTCCATAACTATTTTCTAGACTACAAGGGCTGGGCAAACCTGCATCCACGTGTCGTCTATGTGGCGCTCAGGTGATGTTTCTGCTGATGAGACAGCTGGTGGTAATGGATGGATTAATTTGGGGACAACAACAAGATCTCTTCCCAAAACCAGTATCGCTCCAGCATTATTTGCAGTGCCTGTGTACACAAAATTACAGACAGAGGAGAGGGACTAATTCATCGTTGTGCAGAGATACCTAATACACAAAACCCATACTATACATAACCTCAACAGCAGCATACCACAGTAATTGGTGGCTGAGAATAGAGTTATTAAATGTCCCTGCGCGAATCGCTCAAACCCATCCATCACACATTCATGAGCTCGTACAATTAGCTGCAGATCATTGTTGTTGCAGAATTCCATCACACGGTCAGGCTGAACAAACGAAAAATAAAATTGATTTTCGATGAACAATAATATAAACAAATTACAACAAGTACAGATGAATCATGAGCTACGTAAGATGAAACTCCATTCACGTGATTACCATATATTTACTACACATACATTGCAATTTGCCCGACCCACACACGCATAAATTAATATTCATGGATTTCTCTGTGTCAACTGACAAAATTATTAACTGGACAGGATGAGATGAGTGGATGATGACAAACCCAGAAGGAACTCTTGTTTGGATAGATTTCGTAAATGGAAATAGTTTTCCTTCCCTTATTTGGATAGAACTCATTAAGAGAAGGAAGCAAGAGGATACGACTGTAGTTCCACTAGTTTCCATAGAGCTCATTAAAGGAAAGGAAAGGAAAGGAAAAGGGAGGATTTATGGAACTTTTAAACAAAAACGTAGTTTCACTATAATCATTCTATCCCTTCCATATCTCTCAAACTGACGGATGAACATGGGAGGGAAAGATAAATATTTGTATTCCCTTCCAAGTAGAACCCTATCCAACCACAGCAAAGAAAATGATATCCTTCTATTTCCATCGAAAAGTCCTGTTAAAATAAAGCCCAACCAGAATAAGGGAATATACTGACCCCAAAGGTAACCAGCCCCGGACCACGAGCATTAGGCCGAAGTCCTTCAACACTGTCATTTTCTGTTGGATCAGACCTGGGATAAACAAGTGAACTAGTAAACAAGTCTGTTTAGCTAAATAAAACATCAGAAGTTAATATGAATCACTAACCATAGCAGATCCATCAATACAATCGACCCAGCCTCCATGGAAATTGGACGTTGGATATTCTCAATCTGTTCCAGGTGATTAATTGACCTACCAATACCACCATGCATACAAATGATTTTCTTTTCAATAAGAGCCGCCAAAGGAAGCCAATTGAACAACCGATTCACACGATGCCATGTCCAGATTCCATCTCTTTCACCCTGTTCATCAAGGTATATATATATATATATATATTATACTAATTAATTAAATGCAATTCTCTGATTCTTTAGTATTACTTTTGTATTTTATGAATGCATTACCATGCGTTCAATGCACTCAATTCGAAAGCCAAAAAGTGCATTGATGTCGGCAGCTTCATGATTTCCACGTATTAAGTGCACATTGTGAGGGTGCTCAACCTGTGTAACATTACAACGTCACAGAACATTGATCTGTCAATCTCTGACGAAGGAAATTAGACAAGGAGAAGAATTATCAACATCGAGACACCATAACTACCTTCAAAGCTAGCAACAAAGTCATGGTCTCCAAACTGTGCTGGCCCCGGTCAACATAGTCTCCTAAGAAGAGATAATCGATATATCTGGTTTTGATTTAAGAAACAAGCCAGTAAGAAAACTTGAAATTACATACCATAAATTTCTTTTAAAAAATTTACTCTCCTCTTTGGAGTAGTAGAAAAATTAAGCCTCTAAACCTATTGCAGTCATTTTTCTGATAAAGAGGGCTTCGTCTAGATGACATTCCAAAGAGATAACCAAGATATATCCACAATCTGAACTACAATGTGATACGCTCCACTTCAGACCCTGTTCCATATAAAATGCCATCTATAAGCAGATATCTAGAAAACTCAAATAATGAACTTACGCGATATCCCCGGCTGTTGAAGGTGCACCATACTCATCAAAAAGGCGCATGAGATCCCCAAATTGTCCATGCAGATCACCGAAAATCTTAATGGGAGCCTTAAGCTGTAGAACAGTAGGTTCTTCAGAAAATATCTTCTCAGCAGTGTCACACAGATCTGCTATTTCATTGCAGTCTAAAAAAAACTGCCGACGAACAGGTGGTTTCCAGCCACGAGGCTTTAAGAGATGAGCAATAACCTGAAAAAGGAAGTTGCCTTTAATGTTAATTACTAAAGCACCCTCAGTTCAAACACTTCAACTTTTCCATACTAACACATAGAAAGAAATGAAAGTATTAAATGCATTTACAAAGTTTTCCTTCCTTCTACTATTCTTGGCCCAGGAGATGGTTATGCACGAGCAACTCTTGTTAAATATGATAACAGACTTCACTTTTGTTCAAAATGCATATGAAGGTTTCAGCATGAATAGGCCCGGAAGATCTTCATAAATTTTGGTAGGAATCACACACGCCATTAGCATGCCACCCATTGATGACTAAAAACTAACCAAGGAGATACTATCATACCCCTAATAAAATAATAATCATACAAAAAAAATAGCAGACACCTAGACTGAGCAACATTCGTTTTTGAACAATCCACATGCACAAAAGGGAACCTGAGTTTCCTCAGGTGAGCAACAACGCATTAAGGGTGTTTTGGTATTTTTGCCGGAAAACCGTTCATGATTTAACGTGCCCATATTCCATCTGATGATGGTAAAATGGATGAGAATTGAAATGCAACATACGTGAAAGTTTGGTATGCATTTTGAACAAATATGGAATTCATAATTTGATTTGCTTGTCATGCATGCACAGTAACTTTGCTAATCAACCTTTTTTTATTATTTGGCTGTGACAGAAACTTGTAGAATCTATTAGCTATACAAAAAGAATGCACTATCTAGGCCCTTGTTAATAACAAGTTGTTATAGAAAAGAAGCCTAGTCTATCACTACCCGGGGGGGAAATTAAACCTACTTTTGGCAAGGATACTAACAAAAAATTGAGCAGCACCATCACAACCTAATCTACTTAAACAGTGGCCAGCAACCCTATAAGCAAAATGTATAGATAGTACAGGGTAATCAATCACGATAATGTAAATACTTGAATAATTGCCCTACTGTGATCCCGAGCGCAAGAATAGTATAAAGCAACGGAAAGAAATTTAAATTTTAACTTGCACTAACATTGCAGTCTCTAGTGTAACATAGAGATTCAAATCTATAAGACCCTGAGAAAACATGCTGGAAGATGGACAGCACGCATAGGAGCTCTTACCTTCTTTGGCACACTATTCATGGACATTTGTCGATCTAATAATTTCCTTGCTGCAGATGCACTGTCTGGAGTCCCATAGCCTACTCGTCTACCTTCATTTTCGAATTGATCTATTGGAAGTTGTCTTACCATGCCACCTAAAATCCCACCAGTCTCTGCAGCTACAACCACCTGTCGTAGTGTAGGAACAATAAGATATTTGAGCAAAGCTAGATGTACTTAAGTGGACCAGATGCGCAGAAATTTGAAGTGGGTATAATGTAAATACTGACAGCTCTATGATGGAGTCGTACTCCAGCTGGGGCAATGCTGTTTGGCCCAGCAGAGTCTGGCAGTTTTGAAATTGATGTCTGCTTCCCACTAGGAGTAGCTTCCGCCCCACGATCTCGATCAGGCGATTCAATTTCACCATTAAATCGTTTTGCCTTAGCAGCAGCTAAAGTAGCACTAATAGCTTCAGCTTCAGCAATTGACGCTTCAACCAGAGATTCGACCCCCTTATTAGTTCTCCTGGAAATAATCCAAACCCAAGAGCTCTTTAAAAAGCACTTAGAAAAATTAAGAAAAGGATCCTTTGCTAAACCACGAAAAGGAAAATTTATTGCTTGAAAGCCTAAAGAAATAAAATAAAATTTTAACATTCAACTACCATACCGCGGTCCTTTCAGCATGGCATTTTCTGTGCTTATATCTGTATGTGTGTCGCCATTCATAGGAGGTGCAACTGGATTTCCTAATACTACTGCACCATCCCCATCGGTCGTGGGCAATGACTGCCTTATTCTTTCATCCGTATATGAATACCTTCCTGACAGATGTCCTGATTGTATAGGTATAGATGAAGCTGCTGCAGCAGCAGCATGTGAGGCAGCACTCGTCGTCTCTGCAGCAGCTAGATCTTCAGCAACAAGCAGATCATCTATCAAGACCCCTGTCATGGAAACCAATTCAGTATGTATGCTATTCGTACACCGAGGACATCATACAGATTGCGACAACCATGAGAAGAAGAAATGTCTCACATTTAACATATATGAAGCAACAATGAGGGGGCGAAATACGTTTTAAATTCCTAAATCAATCCGAAAGAAAGGGGGGAAAAACGCCTGGGAAACCATATCTTATTCTATCAACAAGAATGCTCACACGATATTTTTTTACCTCTGATTGTATCAAATGTTTCATTTCAACGCATATGGTTCCAACATGCACTACGTAAATTTAAATGCCTAAAACTTGGACGATAGACCCACATCAAGCCCATAGTTTAACAGGACACAGTTTTTCCTTCTCCAGCTACTACTCCCCCTGAAGACTTTAACAGATTCAACTTCTTCAAGATATCATCTCATCTTTCTTTGCCCTCAGCTCTCTCATGCATATCATTACCACTCCCTTAGTTCAGTTCCATTAGCAGAAAGGGTCACTAGGGAAGTAAGGAGTCACTCAATGTAAGTGTGTGTGTGAAGTGTCACACTGCGTCTGGTGAAGTTAGAAACAAAGAGTTGTCCAACATATGAAAAAAATAAAAACACAAGGCTATTAAGTAGGAGCGTTCCACTACGAATCATGGATGGATATTGGTCCAGTTCCTAGACCCACCAGTGTTTAACACATAGTATTTCTTAAATAACCAATCTATGTTAGAGCTCCCACAACTCAACCTATCTGGTAGTGTATAGAACAGAAAGTGTTTAGTTTCAGCCTGAAGGACCTCAATCATGATGCAGCAAAAGAAATCACATTGCCAAACTCCTAACCAAGCAACGCAATCTGACTACCATATCTAGCTAAAGTATTTACTTCCTACTTCTGAAATATACAGAATCAACTTGGATCGTATGCTGAAGCATCAAAATTAAACTTCTTTAATATAATTTAGTGCAACATTTCTGGAGCATTCAGCTCTTCCAATCAAAAGCCTATAAATTTCATATGCTATAAGATGAATAGGTTTTCACTAGCATCTCTCGTATCAGTTAATGAATGTTATCCTAAAGACTCTTCTGACATATACACTTTTGAAAATAAAATTCAAGAGACTTGAAGTAGGTCAAGGGGAATAAAGTGGAAATCAACCATGTATCGTTTATTAAACCAAATTTAACTATAAAGTTTATCACAAAAAATAATATGAAGATAAATCAGTTAGACTCGTGACATACCACCCCGTAAACCACCATATATGAAGATCAAATCACCAACAGCAGCAGCTGCATGCCTGCAGCGCCTTGTCAACTCAACTGCAGCATCCCCACCAGCTGCATCAGCACTGAACTTGCCTGTTCTCGGACTTGTGACGACCGACTTTGTATCACACCAAACACCAGCTGCAGTGTCCAGAACTGCACAAAGGAGATCCATTAACTTCCTCTGAAATGCAAGCTATTTTGCTTAAATAACTTTGCTAGGATAGGGTTGAACACACAGGAGATACCACACTTCTCCACGAAAAACAGACATATAATAATGGATATGCAACTAATATATAACAAATGGCTCAAATATCAGGTCTTCAAAACTTAATAAAGACACTCAAACCTCAACATATACATGATTCCCTATTGTAGCAACCCAAAAATGTCACGTTAAGGACTACGAAAGAACAAGCAGGCACTGTGCTAGCATAGAAATGACAAGGAACTCAAAGCAAACTTAAGATTTACACAGAGATAATCATATACCTGCAACACTGGATGAGTCTTCTACCATGCGTCCTCCACCAAGTGCACCTCCAGAGACGTGGAGTCGAGCGTTTACAAAGACCTAAGGCAATAGTAGAACAACCTACTGAGTGAATACAACTAAGTCCTGTCAAATCCTTTCCAAATTCTCAAGCCTCATATTTCGACAAACAGATCACACTAAACCGACTTACTGCTGCATGTTGATATCTTGGAGATGGGGAGACACCAGGAGCAATTGCCCATTCCCATCTCCCATCCCTATGTTTAGCAAGACCATATGCACTAGCCAGTGGCTGTAAGAAGGTAGAAGTGCAAAAACCAGGAGAAATTATTCAGTTCAAATACACAGGAATTAAATATGTCTGAGATTTTCACGTAATAATTTCATCAGTAAGCCTAAATAAATACTCATACAATTAAAAAGCACAAACGGATACTGATGGTCTGTCATAATATCACTAGCCAAGACGGTAAAAAAGATATACAATAAGGAGGAGATAAAAATTTGTACACAAAATAATCAGACACAAAAGCAATCTATAGCAACCACAAAATCGTGTAGATCCAAATAGTATTCCCCACTATACCAAAAATGTACAATGTTAACACTTCCTATGAGAAAATTGTCTTGGGAATCTACTTCGTCGAAATCTCTTTTGTTCCACACGTTAGATGTATTCCAAAGATTGAAGGGGGCATGGTCCCGATAAGCTTCCTCTTATGGTTTCCTGTTATGATATTATTCAAGCTAAAGCTCTTGTTTGAATGACTGCATAACCCAAAGATGTACATGAAGGTAAAAGCTGCAAAGTGCAAACAAGAGTCTTTGGAACTAAACTTGTCAATTATGGCCCGACCCGAAAATAACCCGAACACGACTCGGGTTTGAGTCAGCAAAATAAGGTGACATGTCAAAATCGGATTGACCTGTCTAACCCGCCATACAAACAGGTCGGATTCGGGATTTCAACCAGAACATGACCCGCCCAAACCCTAACTGGTTACTTTTGTTTCTTTTTGCAGACGCATTCCACAACAACCAACAACCCTTAGTCCAACTTGTCAGACCTCCACCTCCACCTCCAGTCTCCACTTATTCATCCATCTTTCGTTCCTTTCCACCTGTCCACGGTGCCACCTGCCATTACCAACCTTCTGCCTTCTCCGTTCGGCGTCCAACGACCAGTCGTCCCAAGACTCCCGACGTCCTCTCATCCAATCATCCACAACTCCACGTCCTCAGTTCGGTCGTCCACTCGTCCTGAATCTCCTAACCTCTTCGTATGATCGGTTCTTATGTTTTCCAGTATTTATTTTAATTTTGCAGGGCAAGGGTGGTGGTGGACTACAGATCGAAAGGAGTGATCGTCATGACAATTGAGATGATACAGAGGGTTGCTACAGTAAGGAGTTGATCTGTTTTAACTTTCCATTCGTACTTAAATTGCATTATAAGTTACTTTTGTTGTTCCTTCGAGTGTAGAGTTTCCTCCCACATAATTGGTCATCACTTTGCTTCTGTAGGTTATAGCTTTGATGAAATACTTGATGGTCGATATGAAATCCTTACTACTCACGAAAAGAGAGTTATTTCTATTTTCGTTCGTGCCAAGGATCTAAAGGCTAGTATTGAGGAACCACAGGAAGTAGCAGAGAAGATACTGCATAACAAGGAGGCCATGTGGGTATCTATGTTAATCTCTCTCTAATTCCATTGATGCTTATATAATTTTGCTTCACTAGTGACTACCTAAATCAATTTACATTTATGTGGGATAGGTATACAGCTGGTGTTGAGTAGCTTGGTATTTTAAACAAATTAGTAGGTGCCTAAGACGGGTCAAGCGGGTGGACCCGCCAACCCACCAGGTCGGGTTTGGATCGCCATTTCTGACCCATACAGGTCGGCAAGTCGGGTTTTGGTTGACTGACGTGAAACATTGCATCGGGTGGACCCGCCCTGAACCTGTCGGATCAACCCGATTTGACAAGTCTATTCGAAACCATCGATCATGGAGAAAATGATGATTAACAAAATAGTAATTGTGTATGCACAGGAAACCAAGTTAAAATAAGGAAACCAACATGATACCTTGTTTAGCCATACCAACTTCCACGGAAAATGTTTGTTTGTCAAGGTGATATCAAGTAGTTTTTCTATTTTCTTTGCTTAGGAGGTGCTTAGGAGGTGTTATCAAGTAGATAAGTGTAATAGCTCTTTACCGAAAAAAACCATACTTTTGGTGCCTTACTGCCTTCAAACAATCAGCTTGTGTAGACTCGAGACTGGCTGAACATAGGAAACCAAAGAAAAAAAAAGGGAAAACTATTCTAGTTCCCAAATCTGTAACGGATACTACCTAACACTTTGATGCAATGGGAATCAGTATATGGAACGCATAATATATACTGGTAAGTTCAAGAGCAAACTTGATGAGCGTAAGCAAATGACCTTTAGAAGATGCCCCTTTTTCCATCTGGAGAATTTCTCAAAGTTAAGCACAATGGATTCCAACTGTATTTTGCCTTGAAGCTTCTCCATGTGTCAACCAAAAATAAATGGGAAGGGAGGGAATAACTCTACATCCTGATTCCTGGACCAATTAAATATTATTTGCTTCTCCGTCTCCACCAACAAGAATGGACCGCTCATTGCAAGATTGACACTCAAGTCCAATGCAGTCTCAAAGCACTTACATATGCATCACAAATTGAGGATTTGACTAATATTCTGATAGATTCTGTCTACAAACAGGGGAACAGGGACGGTCATGTAGCCCATCCAAATACCAGATATAAGAGTTTCTTCTGTACCTTAACAGAGCAAGTGACTAAGAATCTCCAAAATCAACATGAATGGGAATAAGGATAATGGATTGTACTGCCTAAACTCTATAAGATCTGAAGAAGCCAAAAGAGCACCCACTTATCAACACTGAAAAAATGTAGTTCCAATAAACTATCTCGGACCAAAACCCATTTTATTAAGCAAAGACATTACACACAGCTCCATGTGGATGATTGTAGGTCTTTTCAATGTCCAATTCGCAAATGACACTTGCAGTGCCACTCTTAAAACAAGAGTTCACTACCGCATTTGCAATAAAAGCTGAGCTTAGTTTGCTGAGGGCCTACAAAATTGTGCTTGAAGGATCCAACTATTTGAGTCGTGACTCCTTTCATCTATTCTCCATGAATTGCACGTTCTTCCCACCACGTTGATTGGACAAATATCAGATGAATATTTGGACTCTTTATTCTTAGGAATAAAGCATATTAAAGTGGCATTGAAACTATGCACAAAGTTGGCATTCCGGAAAAAGTCTTTGAACAGATGTAAACATATCTTGGTGCACCATGCTCCAGCACATTGAAAAATGCCAAAGCAAAACCATCAGGCCCTGGTGCTTTATCATCACTGCAGATTAACACTACGCTTTTAATCTCTTCAGATGCGAACAGGGCCTCAGGACCAGAAACAAGAGAGTAAATTTGGCTGAGAACCATAGATGACACAAAGCCTAGACCCTCACCCTCCCCATGGAAAAGGAAAAACCGAAAAAGGAAAAAGAGTAACCAGCTACCATGGGAAAACTAGGTCAAGAATCATAAAAATGCATAATGACATCGCTATTTGACAAATTAACCTAGCAAAGTTGATAGCACAAGAACTCACCACACTGTTTGCATCTCTCCCTCCACAAAGCAAAAGAAGACCATCGGAACGAGCACTAGCAGTAGCATACCTAGTCAAGGAGAAGATCATCCAAAAATATAAATATAAAATATACCCCTAGTGAAATACCAATTACCAATAACTGCACCACCAAAGCAGATCCATCATTAACATTTAACAAAAGGTGAACATCATATGAGAAACTTTTATTTCTCTACGGTTTAACTGGATAGTAGCCATTCAAAATTTGAGTACGTATTGTTGCTGTAATTTTACCTAGAGAAGCAAGAACTTGGTATGCAAGATCATAAGAATATACAACAAACATGGGACATCAATTTTGTGTTTGAGAAATGAAGGCTAAAGAAGGAAGAGAACAAAACACATTGTCAGAATAATAATAAATGGAGAAAGAGAAATGAGTATTTTACATGCATGGCGGTGGACCATCGCCTTCAGGTTCCAGTTTCCTCCATTCATAGGGTTTGGCAGCTGTGTCTAATGCCCATACATCAGCCAATGGCCGCTTTCCTAGAAGCACAAACTCTATTAGGTTTCATGGAATCTTGAATTTGCAGTCTTACTTTCTTACTTCAAAGTGCTAAAACTAATAAATGAAATGAAAACGTGCAGCAAGCTACTAAAATCAGAAGAAACTTACCATCATTTCCTCCTATAGCCATGAGATATCTCTGTCCAACCAGAGCCATTACATGTCCATAACGTGGACCTGGACTAGGGCCATGTACAACAACTCTACAAAAAAGACAAATCCATTTCAGCACACAACTTAACAGAAGATATTGAGAAGATCATTTTTGTTTCCAACCTATGCCATCTAGGTTTCTGTTGTGAAAGGTCAAGAACGTGCAGATCCTCAGCAGATAAACCAGCCGGACCAATGCCACCCTGTAATCCATTTAAATGTCTCAGTTAAGGCCATTGCATATTGAGGATTGCAGATGCTAGATGCAACTCATTTGTAAAACAGATAGAATATAATTAAACCAAGGTATTATGAATCACTTAACCTGAATAACAACCATAGTTCCAACAGCTGTGGCCATATGAGCTGCTCTTGGTGTCGGTGGCTCCCCAAAGGGTGTAATCCTGCATATATATTTGCCTCACGAAATTATTAAGCTGTACTGATTTAGTCTCATATTAGGTCATATCCTTAAACTTACCTAGACCATGTATTTGTTAATACATCATAACAATGAACATCAGCAGTCGCTCCAGCAAGGCCTACAGCAAAAAAAAATAAAAAAAATATCCTCAATGTATATGGAGTTCTCTCTAGTGCAATTCAACAAATTCATTTAACAAAAAGCCATGTCCGTCACAAAAAAAATGTTAACTTCTTAATGCACTAAACATAATACTAAGATACAGAAATGGAAATGCTCACTTAACTCACGCAACAATTGACTCGTTCAAAATAATGGGCACACTTTATGGTCATCGTGATTGTGTGTACCACTATTGAAAAGGATACTCTGTTATTTTGCAGCATATACAGATGACAGAAATTATAGCCATGAACTTGGAACTGGTGATCCAAACTTCAGAAAAGAAAAGGTTGTTCTCCCCAAACTAGTCTAATTTGCTCCAGTTCTGTTTCTCAGTATAGTTCCAGCTAATAAACTCTCTGGCCATTTCCCTCCCACGCAAAATGTACACTTCAGGGTTAATTAATTATTATATCTATCCAACCACATGGTACCATAAAAATTCCATACACTGATAATTGTGAAGACCCGAACATGTTGAGCTATATATATAATGAAATAGCACCATGCAGCATCATAGAAGGAGCTAGGACTAGCAGAAACAATACGTCTAAAATACATTAGAACGTACGAATTCCAGCACTTCCAGCAGATGAAGGGGGTCCGGATGCTGCCGAATTGCCCTCCAGTGCAGTGGCGCCACCAAAGAGAATGAGCCTTGGGCCAATAAACCCCGGCGTCCCTTCCTCCCCTACAGCAGCTACAGCAGTCAAAGTATGGCCGCACCTTGGGCCAGGTCCGTCCTCTTTCTTCTCTATTATTGCATTCACAACGGAGTAAGTAGGCGCAGGTCTTGGACCGACGACAGGAGTATGCTGCACGTGCTGTTGAGGTTGCGGAGATCCAGCGGCAGCTTGCGACGGCTGCTCTTCTGCATCACCGTTGTGGTGGGGCACTGATGGATCTTGTTCGGTCTCTGGCACCATCGCCGAGTCAACATCCATGGGTCAGCTCTCTGAATCCGAGATCGGAGCTAGAAGCACTCTCTATCAAATTCGGACTTTCGGCGGGCATTCGCGGAGGAGTTGAAGCTCAGAATCTTCTCAGTGTTCCGATCGAAGCGGAAGAGTGGAAGATCAAACTCTTCGGAAATGGGTAGAAAATGGAATCCCCGAAGGTGTATTAGGGAGTTTGGTGGAATCTTTTTGAAAAGGAAGAGAAAGCGGATTAGGTTTTAAGGTGAGTAGTGTTCGTCTCTCTATACATACAGTGTATCCACCACATCACGCACAGTGACTCTCCTCTGTCTCTTTCTTACGGTAGTCAGTGTTAGTCCTCTGCGTAGGGAGAATCACGGCAGCAACTGAAGGACAACCACAATGGACGAGACGATCACAAAGAAAGGAGGAGAAGAAAACAGTCAACAGTCTACCAACAGTCTACTTAATCTTACTTCGTTTCGCACTTCAGTTGTAGTGAACTGAGGGCAGTAAGGTATAAAATTGTATAAGATACAATAGTTCAGCGCTATCTGTATTATTTTGTTTTTGTCGAAAGGCCGCTTTACTTGTTAGAAATAAAACGTCGTGACAACATGTCACGGATGTTCGGGATTACAATCATACTTAAATAAAGATAGTAATGGTAGTGAGGTCTTTCGACCCAATCTTCTAGACTCACTCCCAATCTTATTTGCTCCGCTATCCAATTTGCACATTCGTTTACCGTTCTTGGAATAAATCGTCATTGCACTCGCTCTATTTGTCGTGCTAGTGCTCGGATGTTCGGTATTATTGTGGAGACTGTTGGGAATACAACTGTAGTAATAGCTGTTAAAACAGTAATTAGAGCTGTTAGAACAGTAATTAGAGCTGTTAGGAACAGTAATTATAGTTGTTATAGAAATGTGGATAAATAGAATGTATATAATTCAAATTAAATAACAACTGAATATTCATTCTTTCATCTATAATTTCTATCATGTTTCATCTATACATTCTATCTTTTAGTGATCTGAGATCAATCGAGAAGAAGATGAAGCAAAAGAGAAGAAAGCTTAGGAACTAAGCAACTAACTGAATAACAGAATTGTAACAGAAATCTTTCTATTGAATTGAGTTAAAGAAAACATTACACCTTGATCCTATTTATACACAGCCTATACATAATCGAGACACTCTTGAACATTCTATAAGCTTCTATAATCTTCTAAACACTTCCACGCTGCTTTCCTTGAGCTGCAAGCTACATTACTTGAGATGCAAATTACTGATGTATATCATACACCCTAACATTCCCTTACGAAGTTTTCTTTTCAACTCCAATTTGTTCATCTGATTCTCAATCAGAGTTCTTCTTTCTACTGAATTCTGACAGCCATGACTCAATCAATCTTTCGCTCCATCTATATAAGTTGTACATCTGCAATCACTCAACACACTTGCATAACCAGATATATCAGCATTATCATTGCATACCGCAGATATTCACACTTGATTTGTCAATTTTTTTCAGACGAAACTTATCTATTATCATTATCTACATATATCAGACCAACTTCATATGACAGCTACACAGACTTCTGTACAAAACAACATGATCTACGGAATCATTGTCTCTGCAACAGACACCATGATAATCTCTTCTCTTTATTTTCCTTTTTTTTACTTCTTTTCCTTTGTCTTTCTGTTTTATAATAATTTTGCTTTCAACTGACAGAGAGGTTTCCATCTTCCTCTATCTTACCAATGAAGTTGGGAGGTTTCCAATTTCCTCCATCTTTACATCCTCAAACAGCTCCTTGAAGTATCTTTGATGTTTTTTTTAAGGAGTGTTATTTTTGGATTCAAACTTCACCCTATGCCAGTATTCGAATAAAACTGCCTTTCTCAGCAACTTTTCTTGGAGTCTTCCTATGCAGAGACAAATCAACATGTATTCAATGTCGTTTATCAGAAATTCATTAAGCCAACAAGTAGAAGACAAGCACAGATATGAGTAGACACATAATAAGAAACAAGTCTCAAGTCAGAAAAAAAAAAAAACAATCAAGTTAGAATACCAAAGCTGGAATGATGCAGAGATAATCGGAACACAAGTATAATAGAGTGATTGAAATGAACAAAGCATATAGAGAATCAAAAAGAGAAACAGGTTCAAAGCAATCAGAAATTACAGAGAGAACTAAGAACTCATGACAAAGAACAGATAATCAAACAGAGAGGAAAACAAAACAATTACTCATCATCAGAATCAATATAATGAACCTGTGCATTCTCAATAATTTGATCTGTATCACAAGAAGTTAGTTCTTTAAAAGACATAACTCCAAGTTTCTTTCTGAATGGGACAAATAGCTTTGCAGTAATCAGTTTCGTCAGAATATCAGCAAGTTGCTCTGCAGCAGGAACAAAATTCACCACAACTTGTCCAGCTTGTACCTTCTCCCTGACAAAACATAGATCCAGCTCAACATGTTTCATTTTCGAATGATGAATGGGATTCTCTGTCAATGCCACAACTCCTGTATTGTCACTCCAAATAATAGGCATTGAGGTTAGTTTAATTTCAAGCTCAGATAGGAGAGATCTTACCCACATGACTTCACAAACTGCATTCGCAATTGCCCTATACTCAGCTTCAGCTGAAGATCTGGATATAACTGGTTGCTTTTTAGAGATCCATACTATGGGATTGCCGTTTAAAAGAAGATAGTGACCAGACACTGATTTTCGATCAGCTAGATCACTTCCCCAATCAACATCGGCATATGATACTAACACCACATCAGAAGATATCACAGGGTTAGCACGAAAAAGCAAACCATGATTTATTGTTCCTTTAAGGTATCTCAGAATACGAACTACAACTCTCCAATGACATATAAAAGGGTGTTGCATATACTGACTCATCTAATTGACAGCAAAATGTATATTAGGTCTAGTAACACAAATATGTTGTAACACACCTATGATGCTTCTGTACATATGCTCATCTGCAGGTGGAGAATCTTCTTGTACTTCACTTATTTTTGTAAGAAAGTTACCTGCCACTGGTGTAGGAAGAGGCTTAGCATCCAACAAACCAGTCTTTTGCAGCAATTCATTTATGTATTTCCTTTGTCCTAAGATCAAACTATCCTCAACAATCTGCACATCCATTCCGAGAAAGTAGTTAAGAGTACCAAGATCTTTAAGTTTGAATTCATTGTTAATAGCAGAAATAACCAACTCAATAGTAGCTTTATCACTACCTATAATAACTATATCATCAACGTAGACTAAAAGAAAAACCATACCTGCATTAGACTTCTTAATAAAGAGACAACTATCGGCTAAAGAAATAGAGAAATGAAGTGAGTGAATCATAAAGGTTTTGAGTCGTTCAAACCATGCCCGATGAGCTCGCTTGAGTCCATAGAGGGCCTTGTGTAGTTTGCAGGCAAGCACATTACCTTGATCATCTGATTTTTCAAAGCCAGGTGACTGATTCATATAGACATCCTCACACAACTCACCATGTAAGAAAGCATTGTTGACATCAACTTGTCTAAGCTGCCACTTATGTGTCAATGCAAGAGTAAGAATGATCCTTACAGTGGGAGCCTTCACTACTGGACTGAACGTGTCCTGAAAATCAAACCCTGCTTTTTGAGAAAAGCCCTTAGCAACCAGACGAGCCTTGTATCTTATAATCAAACCATCTGAGTTCTTCTTGATTTTGAACGGCTACTTGCAGCCAATTGGAATTCTGCCACCAGGTAACCTAACTAAAGACCATGTTTGATTATCATCCAATGCCTGAAGTTCATCTTGAACAGCTTTGGACCACTCAGGATATTGCATAGCAATATGCACATCATCCGGAGCAATTTGAGTAAAGTCTGTAGATGCAACCAGAGAAGTAGTTAAGGAAGATAAATTTTGTGATTTGGATCTGGTCTGCATGGAATGAATGCTAGTTCTGGATTTAGCATGAGAATGATCAACAGAGGGAGTTGCATTAGATGATTCTAAAACAGAAGGTAATGTGATTCTGGTATTACTTAAAACATCAACCTGAGAAGGTGTAATCAGAACAAGAGATGAGTTAGAGAGACCATACCTGATAACAGCTGGAACAACCTCTTTATCAATCCCAGAAGTAACAACATTTTCAGCAGGAAAGGAAGAATGATTGATAACCTGATCCTCTAGAGAGGATTCGGTGTTAATAGGTGTTGGATCATCAGGAGATGATGTATAATACCTTGGAAAACTAGAAATGGGATGCATCCTTGGTAGCACCTGAGAGAGAACAGGTATACTATCTGCAGAATCATCAACAGGGTCACAAAGTGATGAATTAAAAGGAAGAAAGAAAGGAAGAGATGTTGCTGTATTTTTGGCTGCACCTGATTGCATAAATGAGCCTGATTTCATAGCAAAAGGAAAAACAGATTCGTTAAACTTGACATGTCTGGATATATGCACTCTACCCAAATCATCCATGCATCTATAGCCATGCTGATTTGCACAGTATCCTATAAACACACATGGTGTCGATCTGAATTCAAGTTTGTGTTTGTTAAAGGGCTTGATAAAGGGAAAACACAAGCACCCAAAAACTCTTCAGAAATCATAGTCTGGAGGTTTACAAAATAATTTCTCATGTGGTGATACATTCTCCAACACTCTAGTAGGTAACCTATTTATTAAGAATACTGAAGTAAAGAACGCATCACTCCAGTATTGCATAGGTAAGGAAGCTTGATTAAGTAATGTCAAACTCATCTCAACAATGTGGCGATGTTTTCTTTCAACAACACCATTTTGTTCAGACGTGTATGGACAAGTTAATCTGTGCTTTATATCTTGCTGAATAAATTAACAGAGTTGATAATGCCTTGAACTCACCACCTCCATCAGTCTGAACAGATTTGATTTTGAAACCCAACTGTGTTTCAACTGCTTTTTGAAATTGAAGAAATATAGCAGCAACATCACTATTGTTTTTCAAAAAATAAATCCATGTATAGCGAGAGAAGATATCAACTATACTGAGATAGTACCTGTTCCCATTAGATGATATTGGGGCAGGTCCCCATAGATCCATCTCAAGCAATTCAAGAGGAAGGTGATACTCTGTTTGAGATGAACTGGATGGCATTTTACAGCTCTTCCCAATAGCGCATGCATTGCACATAGGTATCTGAGAAGAAAAAATGTAACTTGGATTGCTTAATAACAATTGACAGAATGTTTTGAGATAGATTTCCCAATCTCTAATGAAGTGTAATTGGAGAAAGTTTCATTTGAATAACATTGCAACAACAGTATTATTGGAATTTAAATCAGTCTCAGTACAAGCAGAAGTAAGACAGACATTATTCGGTTTATTGACGTTCAACACACACTTATGAAAATTGCTGAAATCCAGTTTATACAGTCCAACACTCTCTGATCCTGTAAGCAGCACTCGATGAGTTTGTGAGTCTTTCACCAGGCAATGAGTGGAATGGAACTCAAAATAAATGTTGTTATCCTTGGTAAACTGCGATACAGAAACCAGATTCTTAGTGATTTGAGGAATATAAAGCAAGTTGTGTAGAATCAATGGTTTTGAAGAAGTATTAATGACTGATGTACCAATACTTGTGATATCTAAGTAATGGCCATTAGCAACCTGAACCTTACCAGATCCAGTGTATGATTGAGCACCTGTGAGAGCTCCATGAGAAAGATGGTTTGTAGCTCCTGAATCTGGGTACCACGCCTTGTCCATTGCAGTAGAGCCACTTACAGATGCAGTAGCGAGATGAACTTGATTAGCATTGTCCAAGGCATTGGAAGCATTAACAGGTTGAGCAGGTGCAGAGGGTAGACTGAAATAAGGTATAGAAGAGTATGAGGTGTTGTTGTTAGTCATCAGAAACTGACTATTGGTATGAGGTGATTGAGGAGGGGGCATGAACATAGTGGGATATGAAGATGGATAGTACACAGGAGAGTGTGGTATGCAAGGATTTATCATAACAGAGTCAAAGGACTAAAAAAGATTCATCTAAGAGGCGGTCATTTGAGAAGTTGGTATTTGATTAGCTGAGTTGTAGGAGGATGAGTGAACAAGCTTGGAGACCATGGAGTTTACAGACATGGAATCATCATCATTCCACTACACATTTGACAAATTGGCGCTCATACTGTCATTATGCTGAGTCTGAGCAGTCACTCCTTGGAAGTTGGTATTGAATATCTGGTAGCAGCGATGAACCAGGTGACCAAACTTTCCGAAAAGTTGGCACTGAGGCTTGTTGTTCCCATAGCCTCGTCCTCTACCTCTTCCTCGTCCATAGGCAGTAGAGCTTGGTTGCTGGTACTCATAGGTGCTGATCTTCTGTTGTGACTGACCTGTGTTAACTGCAGTGGATTTATTTGTATCTTCTCCTATTTGATGAAATGATCTGTGCTTTTCACAGCAACATAAGCCGTGACTAATGAAGTGTCAAATAACACATCTCGATGCCTTGCCTCAGCATCTAACAGAACCGATGATATTAACGACAGATCATACGGATTCCAACTTGCATGAATCACCGCAATGTCACTATCGTATTGACCTTTGACACCATTTAGTATGATAGAGATCTGCTGCATTTCCTCTATAGGATGGCCACAACTGGCCAAGCTATCACTGGTAAGCTGAATCTCTGTCAAATAGTCTCTCATCGATTGATTTATCAGTTTCCTAACTTTCAATCTATCGTATAAACTCATGATACGTGTTGTTGAAGAAGAAGAAAAGTTCTGATGCAACTTGTTCCATATGGATGAAGCAGTCATACAACCTACTAATCCTTTACTTATAGGAGATGCAATTGAGGACAGCAACCATGATGCAAGTGAAGAATCTTGTTGATAATATTTAGGAAAATCAGGATTTGGTACCTTATTTCCTTCATCATCATCAATCAGCCGAGGAACTTGCAAAGTTCCAAACAGGTAACTTTCAAGGTTCAGACCTCGAACTGCTAGAAGAACCTGATGTTTCCACGCTTGGAAGTTGTCCTCACCAGATAGTTGACAGATTCTTTTGTTAAAGAATGCTGGAATGTCTTCTTCCATGTTTCCCGTCGATTGCAGTGAACAATGCCACAGAGTTGCAGATAATCTAACCAGACTGATAACAAAGTATGAAAGTGGAAGAAGAAACTCACTAGATCTTCTTGGATGATGCAGTGAAGACGAATCAGACAAGCTCTGATACCATTTTAGTGAACTGGGATCAATCGAGAAGAAGATGAAGATGAAGCAAAAGATAAGAAAGCTTAGGAACTAAGCAACTAACTGAAAAACAGAATTGTAACAGAAATCTTTCTATTGAATTTAGTTAAAGAAAACATTACACCTTGATCCTATTTATACACAACCTATACATAATCGAGACACTCTTGAACATTCTATAAGCTTCTATAATCTTCTAAAAACTTCCACGGTGCTTTCCTTGAGCTGCAAGCTACATTACTTGAGAAGCAAAGTACTGATGTATATCATACATCCTAACACTATCGTGGTATCCGAGCTGAGTTTAGAGCTAAGTCTTTCGATCAATTAGGATCGAGTACGAACCAGCATCATCATCTACCAGTCACTTACCTGAAGGATGTTAGAAGGAAGTGTTCACTCTGGCCAAGAACCTGCATCAACAAGTATGTTGGCGGCTCAACTGGCGTCCATCCTTCAAAACCAATCACAGTCGATATCCCTCAGTGAAAAATTGGGGCAGAATAACTACTCCATTTGGGCTCGTCTGATGAGAATGGCCATCGGAGGCAGGGGCAAGCTGAGCCACATCACTGGGATACCAGCTGCACTTGCAAAAGGAACCGAAGAACACACACAATGGGAGCAGACACACTTAATAGTTTGTTCATGGATGCTGGATAACATGGAGCGAGATTTGGTGGCAAATTATTGTGAATATCCAACAACAAGAGATATGTGGCATGGTCTATCTGGCACATACAGTAAGAAACGAGATGGATTTCAAATATTCGATCTCACAGTAAAGGCGAATAATATGAAGCAAGGATCAGATAGCGTGGAGCAGTATTTCAGTAATCTCCAACGGATTTGGAGGGAGATTGAAACACGTCAACCAAATCTGATGGAGTGCAGCAAAGATATCGAAATCTACAACCAAATCAGGTCAGAATCAAAGCTGTACCAATTTCTTGTCGGTGTAGGGGACGAGTTCGATGCCGAGAAACGGGACTTACTGAAAGGAGATCCAAAGCCCACGCCGGAAGAAGCCTATGTAATGATTCAAACTGAACGAGACCGAAGACTCGTAATGGGATCGGAGCATCAGTCCGGCGGGCCATCATCGACGATTGTCTCAGGAATCGGGGCAGGATTGAGTGTGAAGCCGCCAAGCAAGTCGTCGGCGACTGTCAACACCTCCAAGACCCCCACGGACGAAGACGGGACAACCTTCGCCACCAAGCCTCGCTCAGACGTCGGAAGGTGGCCGATTTCATCCTCGCGTGGCGGCGGCGATCGTAACAGACTAAAATGTACTCACTGCGGCAAAAGCCGACATACAAGAGAGGAGTGTTACCAACTCGTCGGATATCCCGATGGTTGGAGACCAAATCGAAGGTCGGGACCGCCTCAAGCACCAGAGGTAGCCGGAACCGAAAGCAATCGGATCCTAGGATTTGGAGTGCAAGCAGTGTTTCAAGATAATAAGAACGAGGAGTGGAACCAAGAGCCATACCAGAGGTCGGAACCATGGGAGGAGTACCGAGCACCAGCAGCGGTGGCCGAAATCGAGCCAAATCGAAACGTAGGGTTTGGACCTCAAGCTGTGTTGCAAGATAACAACAACGAGTGGAATCGAGAGGCATACCAGAAGTCGAGACCATGGGAGGAGTACCGATCACCAGCAGCGGTGGTCGGAACCGATTTGAATCGGTTCCGATTCGAGGAACCAAGGAGAGGCGCGGCTGGAAGAGGACTCCCCCATGGAAATACTACGGCTGGAAATGAAAATGGGGGTGGTCTCCCCCGATTAGGTATAGGATTTTTGGTTAAAAAATCAAATATTTTTGGTCTCCCCTATAAGTCATGTGACTAAGGAATTAAACTGCATGGTACTAATATATCCAGATTTCTGTCTATTACAGGATATTCAGTTGGGCAAGATGATTGGGCATGGCACTGAGCATGAGGGATTGTACTATGTCGACGAGGTGACTCAACACAGAACTGCAGCGCTGGTTGTGGCACCGACAGTTGGGACATCCGTAGCGAGGGTATCTACAAATGCTATTTCCTCCATTCTTTGAGTCATCGCATAAATTTTCGTGTGAAACGTGTGTAATATCCAAAAGTCATAAAAATTCATATCAACCCTCGAAAACTAGAGCAGAGTCAGTGTTTTCTCTAGTTCATTATGATGTGTGGGGGTCTGCTCCGACTTCTGGGTCTTGCATAAATAATACTGGCTTTAAATATTTCGTGTTATTCATAGATGATTTCTCTAGAATGACATGGGTATATTTCCTAAAAAATAAATCTGAAGTTGCCAGCAAATTCTTTGTCTTCTATGACATGATCCAAACTCAGTTTCATACCAAAATTAAAATCTTGCGATCTGATAATGGAGGCGAGTTTGTCAACTCCACTATGCAAAACCTCTTTAGGGAACGATGAATGATTCATCAAACATATTGTCCACATACTACTCAACAAAATGGAGTTGCGGAAAGAAAGAATAGAATAATCCTTGAAATGACTTGTTCCATTATGATCGAGTCTCGAGTTCCTACAAATTTTTGGCCCGAAGCTGTAGCCACTTCCGTATACCTTCTCAATCGGCTTCCAACTAAAGCAATAGGTCTTGAAAATCCTCTTCAAGAACTCTCACATCATGTAAATGTTCCATCAGTGTTCACACTTTAATCTCATATATTTGGATGTTCCGTCTATGTTCATGTCTCTAAAACTGAACGTACCAAACTAGATCCATGTGCTGTCAAATGCATCTTTGTCGGATACGACATCCATCAAAAAGGTTATCGGTGTTATCATCCCTTACACATCGTATTTATACAACATTGAATTGTGATTTTTTAGAAATAGATTTCTTTTATTCCACCCAACCTAGCGTTCAGGGGGAGACTCAAATAGACCCACTAAGTTGGATGTCAAGTCCAGTATGGTCTTATACAGTTCCAATAGAGCCGGTTCCAAACATAGTACAATCTCGCCAGGCAGACTCTAGTGCTACATCCATCCTGATACTCCTGAGGTAAGCATTCAAATCTTAGATAACTATGATTCTGCTGCTGGTTACTCTAATGAAAGGGAGCAGGAGGAGACAAATGAGTCAGCCAGGTATGTACTACCACCTAGATCCATTCGGGGAGTAGCACCAAGTCGGTTTGAATCAGAGTATGTACCGAAAAGATCCAAATACTCAGTAACAAACCTGGCAAAAGGGAATATGTCACAAAGTGCACATGTCTTCTCAACAGTAATTTATTTAGTTAGTCTCCCAAGAGACGTTCATGAAGCTCAAACCAAGGAAGAATGGCGTCAACCAATGAGCGTAGAAATGGAAGCACTGGAGAAGAACAAAACATGGGAGAAATGTATACTTCCTCCTAGGAAGAAGTCAGTTGGATGCAGGTGGGTATTCACGATAAAACACATGGCGGATGGGTCGATCGAGAGATATAAGGCGAGACTAGTAGCCAAAGGGTATACTCAGACCTATGGAGTTGACTACTCATAGACTTTTTCCCTAGTAGCAAAGATCGATACTAGCAGGGTATTGTTCTCTATAGCAGCAAATAGGGACTGGCCGTTGCACCAATTTGATGTTAAGAATGCATTCCTCCATGGCGATCTTGATGAAGAAGTATACATGGAAACTCTACCAGGCATACCAGGGAAATTTAAAGAAGGAGAAGTGTGTCGATTAAAAAAGGCACTACATGGACTAAAACAGTCTCCTAGAACCTGGTTTGGGCGATTTACTACAGCTATGAAAAAGTACGGCTACAAGCAGAGTAATGCAGACCATACACTGTTCCTAAAAAGAAAAGGTGAGAAGATAACCTGTTTGATCATTTATGTTGATGATATGATTATCACAGGTGATGATTCAGAAGAAATGAATAAGTTAAGAGAAAACTTGTTCCAGGAATTTGAAATGAAAGACTTGGGCAATCTTAAGTACTTTCTGGGCATTGAAGTACTCCGATAAAAAAATGGTATTTTTCTGTCTCAAAGAAAGTACATTCTAGATCTCCTGGTAGAAACAGGAATGACAGATTGTAAACCAGCTGAAACCCTAATTGTAGTAAACCATGGGTTGAGTATCATCGAAGGAGGAGAACCAGATGACCAAAGGTGATATCAACACCTAGTAGGGAAGTTAATTTACCTGTCACATACTCGTCCTGATGTTGCATACTCAGTTGGAGTTCTTAGCCAGTTCATGCATCAACCCCAAGAGGAACATATGGAAGCCTCTATGCGAGTTATAAGGTATCTAAAAAGTACACCGGGAAGAGGGATCCTATTTAAAAATAATGGGCACCTCGAGGTCGAAGCATATACAGATGCAGGCTGGGCAGGAAGCAAGGTAGATAGGAGATCAACTTCTGGATATTTCACTCTTGTGGGAGGAAATCTAGTAACATGGAAGAGCAAAAAGCAAAAGGTGGTCGCCCTCTCCAGTGCAGAATCTGAGTTCAGAGGAATAGCTTGAGGTTTGACTGAGATACTATGGATACAAAAACTATTGAATGAAGTTGGATTTCCAGTGAAATGAGCATGTAATCTACTATGTGATAACAAGGCTGCTATCAGTATATCTGAGAATCCAGTCCAACATGATAGAATTAAACATGTTGAGGTTGATAGACATTTCATCAAAGAAAAATTAGAAGAAGGCTCAGTGACACTCCCATACATACGCTCAGAAGATCAGCTTGCAAATGTATTGTCAAAAGCAGTCAATGGAACGTCGTTTGAAGAAGTATGGTGCAAACTAAATGTGTGTGACCCCACAATTTAGCTTGAGGGGGAGTGTTGGGAATACAACTGTAGTAATAGCTGTTAAAACAGTAATTAGAGTTGTTAGAACAGTAATTAGAGCTGTTAGGAACAATAATTATAGCTGTTATAGAAATGTGTATAAATAGAGTGTATATAATTCAAATTAAATAACACCTGAATATTCATTCTTTCATCTATACTTTCTATCATGTTTCATCTATACATTCTATCAGAGACCCTCCAATTTGTCGGTCCTTCTTCAAGTTATTTTTGGAACGTTTGGGAGTCGGTTTGAATAATGATGCTTTGCCATCCATCTTGGATTGCTAGCTTCACTCCTTCTTGTATTGCAAAGGCTTCCATGGTCTCTATGTCCCCTCTCCGGTATCTTCTATTCTCTCCACCTAGGACTTTACCTTCTTTGTTTCGTGCTACCACTCCAATGTCGGCCATCCTCGTTTGGTTGCACCATGACGCATCACAATTGATCTTCACGGTGTTCTCCTCCAGTGGTTGCCATCTTCGGTTCGGTCTGGTTTGCGTTGTAGGTGGTTCGGCTCGGTTCTTCCCCTCTTGGTCCTCGAACACTTGCTTGATCTCCATCACAGTTTGCCTCGCGGTTGGTTGGGTTGCCTCAAATGCAGTTTTGCACCTTCCCTTCCAGATTTGCCAACATGTGATTAGTGTGAGTAACCAGTGTCTCTCGCCTATCAGTCTCATTCCTTTCGTTCCCTTTCGCATTTCGACGAGCCATTGCTTCATGTCGGTACCATGCGGTCGGTCGATCTTCAGCCCTAGTACCTCCATCCATATAGGTTCGGTCCATGCACACTCTAAGATCATATGTTCCTGTGTCTCCGCTCTCCCGCATATAGGACAACTAATGGTGGTGGTCATCCCCCGCCTTACTAAGTTTTCCTTGACGGTAGTGCATTCGTTGTTAGTCTCCATATGAAGTTCTTGATCTTAGGTTGCATTTTCGTCGTCCATATTTTCTTCCAAATGTCCTCGTGTTCTCCGTTCGGCTCCCCCTATTTCGGTCATTTGCCTCCCGGATATTGTGATACACCGATCTAGCTTACGGTACTCCATCTCGCGTGTGTGGCCATATGAAGCGATCCGTGCCCCTCTCCTTCGGTATTGGGATACTTAGGATGTGTTCCGCATCTTGTTGGTTCGTGATGGTTCACACAATCTCCTCATTCCATCTCCCATCCGGTCTCATCAAGTCGCTCACTCTTAGCTCCCCCCATGCTCCACCATTGGTTCATTGCTTACCCATGCCCCTTCTTTTGTATAAAGCCACGGGTCCTCAAAGACGCGGATTTCGTCTCCCGAGCCTACCATCCACACACCCTCCCTCTTCATGAAATCCCGACCATGGAGCAAACTACTCCATCCCCACGACGCTATGTGTCTGATTTAGAGGTCCGAGGTATTGGATTTAAAATTTAAAAATGAATATATATATATATGATTAATATTTTATTTTTTTACTAAGTGATTCACATCTTACTTTTACGAGCTATCACGGGACTAATAAGAATTATTGTAAATGTAGATAAAATAAACATGTTATGGTTGGCCCCAGTGTTATTAGAACTGGATCGACACTCAAACCGACGAGGGGGCCGATTTCCGATTTGGCTGGTCCAACCCGATCGAATCCGGTTCAACGTGTGGTTCACTGTTCACAAAATTGAAAATGCAATTACAAACTACATAGTCTCAAACACAGACATAATTACATCAAATTACATAGTCTCAAACACACACAAACTACATAATCTCAAACATACACATTACTCTCAAACACAATATAACACAACATAATTACTTCAAATTTTGAGCTTACATAATACAATATTCTCAAAATCAAACACAATAGGTCTAAGCTTTAAACATAACTTCTAAACCGAAGAAGTCTATTTAAATCGAAGAGAACCACCCAAAAAATTTAAATCATCACCCCAAAAAACTAGAACTGGAAACTGTCCAGTTTAAAAAAAACATTCGATTTTTCAAAAACTGGTCGGTTCAACCCAGTTCAAACATTGTACATATGCATTTCGATATTTTAGTTGAACCAAACCGGATAGAGATTCGGTTCCCGATCGGATCGCCGATTCGATCTGATTCTGATAACACTGGTTGACCCTCTTTGTGGGACCCTTAGGACATTTCGTGAGAACGAAAATAATATCATATTTTTAAACTAAATAGTATAACCATTACATGTACAAGTTATAATATTATAATTGTATCCATAAATATGGTTATTAATTACGATTTTACTTGTACAATCATATTTATTACCACATGTGAGATTTAATGAAATACCATGAATGTTATCTTAATAAATACATTCATATTACAAATAACAAAAATATTCTACATCAACAATAATACGTTTCAACATTAATATCATTAAGCAATAACACCATTCAATATGATTCAACAATTAGTATACACTAATATATTAATATTAAATAATTATTATATTTATATAAAAAACACGCTTATGGTTATAATTATGGGTAAAACTAAAATACCATAACCTTAAAACACTGTAATTTCAACATCATTAAGATTTGAAATTAAACTAATGTAATTTTAACATAATTAACCGAAGAGTTTTTGGATCAGTTTGTAAAAAATTATAATTCTATCACTATTCAGTAGTAATACATATATATTAATAAATAATCATATATAATTAAGCATAGTTATAGTTATAATCATGATTATGAGTGAAATGTCATAATCGTGGTCAATTCATCATTATTATTGCAACGCATCATAATTGTACGGTTAATCACATAAAAACTAATGGTTATAACACAGTTTTAATTTTTCATTGTGCGATTATCGACACTAATATTAAACCAACTATCAAAGCGAGATAGATACTAATTTATTAAATGAACCGAATTATTACCTATTTTGTTACTCAGATCTATTTTAATAGATAATAATAGAAATTCAAACTTAATATTCGAATTTAGGCTTGAGGTGCTCATTTTGGTGATTAATATCAGTTTGCTACAGTCCATTGCGTTTAGGGTTTAGCAAAGCAGAGAAGAGAAATTTATTCAATACAAATGACGATAAAGTACCTATTTTGATGTGTGAGAAAGAGATCTCACTTAACCAACAGCATATGATGTCAACTATTGTAATATGGTATTGTGGTTGCAAGTACACAAGCTAAAAATGTTAACTTGACTTCTTATATATCCTTCAGTAATGAGCCACGTTTTATACCGTTCGACTTCACTGGTGAACTTGTATTTTGTTTTGTACACACATTTGACTCCAATGAGATTCATAGCTTTCATATATGATTCTTCTCAATAATATTATGAATCTCATCATCCATCGCCTTAATCTATTGATCATTACTCTTTGGATTACCGAGTTCATAATCTTTCAAATGTGAAGGTGGACGCCGTTCTCGTTTTGAACACCATGTGGAATAGGTGATGAATTTTATGAAACTTCAATGGGTGACTACTCAAAAATTGGAGGACGGTTGCTCATTAACCAATTTTTTTTTTTTTTTTGGCCCAATTTGGTTGAACTTCATTGTGTATAAACATCAGAACAAACAATGATCTCTTTTCTTTTTCGGACCAATCCTAAAGTCCATTTTCTTAAAAAAAAAAATAGCATCAAGACTTACAATCAGCTTCCGAGTCTTCGTAGTGTACAACTTATAACCTTTTATTTCCAAACTATAACCAATGAAGATGTATGTCTCTGCTTTGTCATTCAGTCTTTCTTAACTGATCTGGTACATGTGAATACGTAGTGCACCCAAACACTCGTACATGGCTCAAATGAGGATTCCTTCCGGTGAACGTTTCATGAGAAGTTTTATCACGGACACTCTTTATAAGACAACTGTTTGAAATATACATTGCACAACCAAATTCTAGGGGGTGAGCCAAAAAAACGTTTAGACCACGGTCAAACCATAACCGACCGAACAAAAAATATCGACCCGTTTATGGATCGAAAACAATGATATTGGCTTTAACAGTCTTATTGGTCCTAGTGTTAATTACGGTCTTAGACCATTGGAGACCGTTAAGACCAAACTGAATCGTTAAGACGAATTTGTTATTTTTATTTATTGATTATTTAAATTAATTTCAGTTTAATTGATTAATATTTTGTTAAAATATAAATATTAGGTGGGAAAGAAAAATCTGGCAAACACTATACCGAACGGTACCGAAAACCGGTATGAGAATACACGGTTCGCTTTACGAACAATTTTTTCAGCTTGATTTAGACTTTTGGACTGTTCTGTCTATGAGTATAAAACACCATGGGCTCCGGTCCAACTGTTAATATACATATAATTTTATATATTATACTAATTAGTATTGATATGATTAATCAATTAATACAAACTAATATTTAGTTCTTCAATAGGAATATGTAATTGAGTAGGTGATCTAGCAAGATGAATGATAGGGGTATGAGTTAGATTGTTCTAGGTTCATGAGCTAGATTGTTCTAGATTACTATCATATTAGTCCACATACTCCTTAATTACTCAGATAAATAAAGTAGTTTGTGTAGAAACATAAAATTCTGTATTGTTTTATTTCTGTCTATTTTTCTTTTACAGACTATTCTCAAGTTATAAATACATATATTAGGAAAGTTGTATACTAGGAAACTAGGTTAACAAGCAACTACATTTATACAATATTTCTTTCTCCTGATTTATGGGACTATTTTCCCTTTTTCTATCCTAGACTCCCCCTCAAGCTGAACTGTGGGGTCACATGCGTTTAGCTTGCGTCATACTTCTTCAAACATTGTTCCATTGACTGCTTTCGTTAATATATTCGCAAGTTGATTTTCTGAGCGTATGTATGGAAGTGTTACCACACCTTCTTCCAACTTTTCCTTGATGAAGTGCCTATCTATTTCAACATGTTTGGCTCGATCATGTTGAACAAGGTTTTTCAGATATGCTAATCGTGACCTCGTTATCGCATACCAGGTTACATGACCCTTCTACTGGAAATCCAATCTCCATTAACAGTTTTCGTAGCCACAGTATTTCTGCCAGACCCTGAGCAGTTCCTCTAAATTCAGACTCTGCACTGGAAATGGTGAAAACCTTCTGCTTATTACTTTTCCAGGTCACTACATTTCCTCCGACAAGGGTGAAATATCCAGATGTTGATCTCCTATCCACCTTGATTCCTGCCCAGTGAGCATCCATCTGTATACGCTTTGATCTCATGGTGTCCATTGTTCTGAAATAGGATCCCTCTCTCTGTTGTACCCTTTAGATACCTTACAACTCACATAGTTGCTTCTATGTGCTCATCTTGAGGTTGATGCATAAACTGGATTAGAATGCCTACTGAGTAAGCCACATCGGGACAAGTGTGTGACAGATAAATCAACTTTCCTACTAGGTTTGATATCTCTTGGTCCGTTCGTCTTGCTCCCTCAGTGATCGTCAACCCATGATTCACAGCAATGGGAGTTTCAATTGTTTACAATTCATCATCCATGTTTTTGCGAGCGAATCTAGGATATACTTTTGTTGAGAAATAAAAATACCCATTTTTGATCGAAGTACTTCAATTCCTAGAAAGTACTAGATATTACCCAAGTTTTTCATCTCAAACTCCCTAAACAGGTTCTCCCTTAGCTTATTCATCTCTTATGCACCATGACATGTGATAATCATATCATCCATGTAAATGATTAGGCAGGTTACCTTCACATTATTCCTTTTTAGGAACAGTGTGTGATCTGAATTGCTCCACTTGTAACCGTATTTCTTCATTGCGGTGGTAAACCTCCCGAACTAGGCTCTAAGAGATGGTTTTAACCCATGCATCACCTTTTTTAGGCTACCTACTTCTCTTTTTTCAAACTTCTCTAGCATCCCTGGTGGAGCTTCCATGTATACCTCTTCTTTAAGGTCTCCATGGAGAAATACATTATTCACGCCAAACTGATGTAACAACTAGTTTCTATTAGCCATATATCTTTCGATCGAGACATTAACCTTGTGTTTTATCGTGAATACCCATCTGCATCCAACTGACTTTTTTCCTGGTGGGACTCTACATTTTTCCTAGGTTTCATTCTTCTCCAAAGCTTCCATTTCTATGTTCATTGATTGTTGTCACTCCTTCTTATCTTGAGCTTCTTGGACATTCCTGGGTAGGTCATCTGAATATATTGCTGTAGAAAAAGCACGAGCATTTTGTGACATACTCCCCCTTGCCAGATTACTTATTGGGTATCTGGATCTTCTCAGCACATGTTCAGGTTCAAACCATGTTGGTGGTACTCCCCGGGTGGATCTGGATGGTGTTGGGTATTGATAGTGACAACCCAATATGGAAAAGGCCCCAGAGGCCCAATAACTTTGCAGGGGTGAAACCCATGTCATTCAAACCAGGCCGACCCATATTAAGGTCAATCTGGCCCTCATAAAGCGGTCCAGTATCAAACCCAAACCAAAGTGGACGCCAAAGGATCCATCACCGATCGCCATTAACTAAGGTCGCTGACTCCTACTGCTCGCCATGGGAGTGCTCGCCCAAGAGAGTCTAACCTCTCATCTCTAGTCCCACCAATAGTCACTAAAGATAAGACCACGATATCCCGCGTATCTCGGGCACATATTCTCTAAATATTACATATGGTAACTGCAATATTATGCCATAACCGTAATATATGCTATCCTAATCTTCACTAACACAATCTTCACTAAGATATTCTGTTGCCTCTAACGGTTTGGTCTCTTTACTCTATAAATACCTCTGTTTTTCAATACGTTTTTGAGTGGATATACACACAATACTCATTTAAGCATCGGAGAGGGACCCAGAGACACCCCCTCTGTTGCGATCCCCTTCCTGCAGGTTCACCGGAGTTAAGGAGATAGCAATCCTCATCCTTCCTTTGGCATTCAATTCACTGCCAAGTCAACATTGAGGAGATTCAGATCTAACATTTGGCGCCGTCTGTGGGAATCGAGTAAAATAGTCATGCAAACTCGATCCAAAAGCAATCGTCGGAACTAGGCCAATGAGCAGTCCTCAGACAGATCTGATACTGCCGCAGCTTTGCCACTCCACCAAGAACCTGCTAGCCAAGCAGCCCCTAATGTCGTCCCCCCGAGGCCGACACGAGAACACGTTGACAATTCCAGACCGACCCCCGTTCCAAACGCCACGAAGACTCCAGCACCGCAAACCGTCCATGTGGCTGGGGAAAGCATCAAGTTGACCCCGGAGATGATATCACTCCTAAAGACCATCATAGGACAGGCTCGTAGACAAGCCTCTGCTCCTCAGGAAAATTCTCGCCCCGCAGCTGGAGGGCCAATACCAGTAGAAACTGGAAATCTGGGAACCACAGCCGTTCAGGAAGATCAGGAGATGACATCGGGACACCAGTCCTTACCTCTGACTTCCACTGAGCCGCCGAATGGAGGGCAGCAGAACTAGTGCACTCTTGACCAAGTGGAGGAGCTTATCAGCAAAAGGCTCCAAGAACGGCGAGGGACCGTCGCGCCTCCTTTCAGGGAAAGATCAACTCATCCCTTCACCACTGACCTGGTCGCCATCAAGATCCCAAAGGATGTCGTCGTCATGGCCATCCCTGAGTACAATGGTGGAGGCGACCCCATTATACATGTCAACAAGGATGAAGCCTCTCTTTTGGGTAAGTCGACCGATCTGAATCACTTAGCCCTGTTATTTTCGTCGACCCTTTCGGGTTCAGCGTCGTTCTGGTTCTTCGACCTCCTTGTAGGATCAATAGGAACCTGGACTTAGCTTAAGAGTAAATTCCTGGAAAGATACATGGGCGAGCGCCAACTTATGAAAAGTGTGGTCGCCTTGGACGCAGTCAAACAACAACCAGGAGAATCACTTCCCGAATTCTATGTGCGTTTTCATAAAAACGTCATGGAGATATATCACCGGGTCGCAGATGGGGAAATAATTCGAGCCTTCTACCGAGGACTGGACGTGGCCAACAAAGCCTCGAGGAAACTGCGCAAAAACCACCACGTAAATAGAAACGATGGAAGAGCTCGTAGCAAGGGCGAAAGGGTTTATAGACCTTGAGAGGGTGAACGCCGAAGCCAATTTCTTGACAACCTCGCTAAGGGTGGTTCCTGATCCCGGACGCGATGGTAGGAAGGAAAAGAAGGACAAGAAGGGTCGAGACATCAAGCCTCGAACAGAAAATCCAAGGCCTAAACATCCAGAGGTCCCCAAGTATTTCACGCCTTTAAACAGGCAGATCTCGGCGGTACTAGTCGAGATGGAAAGAAGGTCTCTGGAAAGGCCACCAATGCCCCGCAAGAGTGGTCAACCGATGGGGAAGGACACTGAGATTTATTGCAGATATCACAAGTGCAAGGGTCATAAGACTGATGATTGTCGCATCCTCAAGCGCGACATCGAGAAGTTGATACAGAGAGGAATGTTGAAAGAGTTTGTGGCTGGACGAGACAGGAGTCGAACACCACCACGCAGAAACCACTCGCCAGCTCCGCCTGAGAAATCCGGCCCGTTCCAGAGCTGGAGGGTGATCAACCTAATTGCTGGAGGGTTTGGTGCCGGAGGCGAGGGGTCACATGCAAGAGAGGCCTATGCAACTCAGATTTCTACAGCGGTCCATCTAGGAAAGCGACCTTGACCAGAAGAGGACATGTTCATTTCATTCTCCGAAGATGACTTGGCACATGTCACCACCCCTCACAATGATGCACTGGTCATCACAGCCGAAGTTGACGGTTGTGACATGAAAAGAATTCTGATCGACGGAGGAAGCTCGCCAGATATCCTATTTTTGGACGCCTTTGAGAAGATGGGCAAATCCAAGCGTGACCTTAAGAGAGTCGATTTTTCCGTGATTGGTTTTGCTACGAGAACAACTTATGCGCTGGGAGCCATGGCCATGCTGGTATCGATCACCTTCCTAGTGGTCGACTGACCGACATCGTACAATGTCATCCTGGGGAGGACCACAATCAATCCCCATAAGATTGTGGCCTCTACAGTCCACCAAAAGATGAAGTTCCCCACACCCAACGGGATCGGGAGGTTCTTGGCGATCAACCCTCCTCACGACAGTGCTATGTAAACTGACTACGCAGAAAGAATCAAAGAGAAACCCTCGCCATCGAGACAGAAGCCGACCCTCGTGAGGACCTGGCTCGACCAGCACCAATGGATGAGTTAGTGTAGGTTGAGATTGACGGTCCAGAAAAGAAGGTGCGCATTGGGACCACCTTGAACGACGTCCAGAAACATGCCATGACTGCCCTCCTGAAGGAATTCAATGAAATTTTCACCTGGAAACCCAGCGACATGCCTGGTATTAGTACCGACATCATCTCTCACGAGCTAAGGATAAACCCCTCCATAAAGCCGATCGCTAAGAAAAGAAGGTCATTCGGGTCAGACAAGCGTTTGACGATTAGACAGGAAGTAGGCAGGCTGATCGAAGCCGGCTTTGTCAGGGAGGTGAGATTTCAGAGCTGGGTCTCCAACCCAGTTCTTGTCAGAAAATTAAACGGCAAGTGGAGAATGTGCGTCGACTTTCGCGACCTGAACACAGCTTGCCCAAAGGATTCCTATCCCCTTCCTCGAATTGATCAGTTGGTCGATGGAACTTCTGGTCATGAAATGCTGAGCTTCATGGATGCCTATTCATGGTATAATCATATTCGGATGCACCCAGACGATGAGGCCCACACAACTTTCTATGCACACGGAGACATACTTTGCTAAAAAGTGATGCCCTTCGGTCTAATCAATGTCGGGGCGACCTATCAACGGATGGTAAACCGCCTGTTTCAAGACATGCTGGGGCGGAATATGGAGGCTTATGTGGATGGCATGCTCGTCAAAATGATTAAGGGAAGTCCTCACATAGCTGACCTTAGAGAAGCATTCGAGTGCATGAGGAGGCACAATGTTCGCCTTAACCCAGCAAAGTGTGACTTCGGAGTAAAGTCCGGAAAATTTCTGGGATTCATAGTAAGCGAGCGTGGCATTGAGGCGACCCCGGAAAAGCTCAAAGCCATCGAGGAGATGAAGTCACCGACTTGCCACAAAGAGGTCGAATGTATGAATGGCCGCCTGGCCGCACTCAATCGCTTCCTTTTCAGGGCGAGCGACAGGTCACTCCCGTTCTTCAAAACTTTCAGGGCCAACCGCAAGTTCGAGTGGACGCCAGAGTGCGAGGATGCCTTCCAATCCCTAAAGCAGCATCTTCAAACGCTCCCGGCTCTGGCGAAACCTATTCCTAGCGAGCAGCTCTTCCTTTATTTAAGCATCAGCGACGTCGCAACCAGTGTCGTCTTAATAAGAGAAGAATAAAATGTTCAGAGTCCAGTGTATTTTGTTAGCAAGATGTTTAATTTAGCAGAAATAAAATATGTCCAGATTGAGAAGTATCTCTATGCCTTAGTTATTGCTGCTCGAAAGTTAATACCATATTTCCACGCGCACGACATTACAGTTCTCACCAACCAGCCTCTCAAAAAACTCCTGCTGAAGCCAGACTCTTTAGGAAGAATGGTCAAATGGGCGATCGAGCTCAGCGAGTTCAAGATCAAATTTGCGCCGAAAACGACCATCAAAGGTAAAAAAATTGGCTGATTTTATAGTGGAAAGTACAAGCAATGGTTTAGAAGAAGCAGAAACACAGGCTAAGTTCATCAGCATACACAAGCGAGGGCTGGGAACTCTATACAAATGGATCTTCTTCAAGAGAAGGCTCCTGGGCAGGACTAATTCTCATCTCCCCTGAGAGCGAGCCTTTGAAGTATGCGATCGTCCTTACATTTTAGGTGACCAACAACGAAGCAAAATATGATGCTCTTATTACTGGACTTAGACTTGCTAAAGGAATGGGCTTAACATCACTCAGGGTAAAAAGTGACTCCGAGCTAATTGTCAATCAGGTTAATGACACTTATGAAGCATGGGGGGAAAGATGAAGAAGTACCTCGACATTGCCAAGAAACTCATCGTCGAAATCCCAACTTTCGCGATTGAGTCTATTCCTCGCCAAGAGAACCAGATTGCAGACTCTCTGAGCAAGTTGGCGTTCGGAGGAACAAGAATTCAGGACGTGCAATTTCTGGAGCAAGCCTTATATTCGGTTCTTGACAACCGAGCAGCGGTCTTCAACATTCAAGGACAGGTAACCTGGGTGACTCCATTCCAGAACTTCTTGAAAGAGGGAATTCTCCCAGAGGATGAAAGTGAATCCATAAGGATAAGACGTCTCTCAGCAAGCTATATAATCATAGATGGAGAACTCTATAGGCGATGATACTCAACTCCCTATATAAGGTGCATTTCTCATCCCAAGATAGAAAGAGTTCTTCGTGAATCTCATGAAGGAGTTGCCGCATGCCATGAAGGTGCACGCTCATTGACGCGGAAAATCTTCAGATTAGGCTACTATTGGCCAACCTTCGGCAAAGATGCGACTGATTTAACACAGAAATGCGTGACTTGTCAACAGTTTGCACCACGATCCGGTTGACCACCAACACTGCTATCCCCAATGGCGGGCGCCTGGCCTTTTGCTCAATGGGGAATAGACATATTGGGACCTTTTCCCATCAGTACTGCACAACGTACCCACATCATAGTGGCGATCGACTACTTCACCAAGTGGATGGAGGCGAAAGCTTTAACCTTTACAACGGAATTCCAAGTGATCAAGTTCTTGAAGATCAACATATTCTCACGATTTGGCGTTCCCAAGATACTCATCAACGATAATGGTCCACAATTCGTAGGAAAAGAACTTAAGTGGCTCTGCGAAGAATATATTATCGATCACAGATTCAGCTCAGTGCATCATCCTCAAACGAATGGGCAAGCTGAAGCAGCCAACAAGGTTGTTTTAGCAGGACTCAAGAAAAGGGTTCGAGCATTCAAAGGAAATTGGGAGGAAGAACTGGAAATTGTATTATGGGCTATCAGAACAACACCAAAGACAGCCACTAGAGAAACACCCTTCAGTTTAGTGTATGGATCAGAAGTAGTGGCGCCCGCCGAAATAGCTGTGCCTACCCATAGAATCCTACACTTTAACACTGAGTCGAACGAAGTCGAACGCATGACTGACCTCGACCTGGCAGAGGAAAAGATGTGGCAATCAGAAAAGACACAAGCAAAGATGCGTCTGGAGACCGCTCGATACTTCAACAGAAAAGTCAGTGCTCGCCAATTTTTCGTGGGGGAGATGGTTATGCGAAGAAATGAATTTACAAGACTGGACATTTAGAACAAGCTTTCAGCTAAGTGGGAAGGACCATACAAGGTAGTAGAGATTGCCGCCCCAGGATCTTACTATTTGGAAACCACAGAAGGCGAAAGGTTACCCCGTCCATTCAACTCCGAATATTTAAGGAGGTTTTATGCATAACTTGTAATCAAAATGTTATGTCAATAAAAGCAAGTAATTCCTTCATAAAAGCATGACCACTAGAATCAAATCGAAGAAAAAAAGACCTGATGACTGAATCAGGCGAAAGACCTAGTACCAAAGTTATGCAAAATAAAAGACCCGATAACAAAATTGGGCGAAAGACCTGATGACCGAATTAGGCGAAAGACCTAGCACCAAAGTTAGGCAAAATAAAAGACCCGATAACAAAATTGGGCGAAATACCTGATGACCGAATCAGGCGAAAGACCTAGCACCAAAGTTAGGCAGAACACCTGACGCCAAAGTCAGGCACAAGACCTTACGCCAAAGTCAGGCACAAGACCTGATAGTCAAATCGGGCGAAAGACCTAACGCCAAAAGTTAGGCAGAAGACCTGACGCCAAAGTCAGGCACAAAACTTGATAGTCAAATCGGGCGAAAGATCTAGCGCCAAAGTTAGGCAGAAGACCTGACGCCAAAGTCAGGCACAAGACATGATAGTCAAATCGGGCAAAAAGACCTAACACCAAGGTTAGGCAAAAGACCTGCGCCAAAGTCAGGCACAAGACCTATTATCAAAAACAGGCGAAAAGACCTAAGGAAAAAGTTGGGCAAATAAGACCTGATATAAAAATCAGGCAGAAGTCTTGATGCAAAGGCGAGCAATCCGTCAAGGAAGTCGTTCTCTTATAAGTTGGGCAAAGTTTGAGGAGTAACATCCAAAGCGAACAAATCCATATTAAGGGTAATAGTTCCTTTGTGAACAAACTCAAGAACATTGGGGAAGGAACTTAAAGCGGTCCCTATAGATGAAGAAGCTTTGAATAAAAAGTTCCTCAGGATTAAGCAAACACTCCAAAAGGTCTAAACCTTAACAAGGTAACACATCTTTAGAATATGATAGTCTTACTTAAAAGGTTTATACTTGGCGAGGGGAATAGATAAATCTATAAAGACTTATCATTCTAAGCCTAAAGAAAGGTCCAAGACCCTAAGGGTCGAGACCATTATAAAGCGAAGAGAAAGTCGAAGGTAATTATGGTAAAGACATCATAATAATTGTCAACACATTCAAAATCAAATAAAATTAAAGTCTTATGAATATAAAGACATTCAACATTATATTATAATAACCGAGTCTGATATCAAAAAGTAATTACAAACATTCCCCAAAAACAGGGAAAGACAAAAAACTATTATCGAAAAGAAGGATAAAGATGTGATCGTTGGGGGGAGTTGAAGACTTCAAGACTTGGGCTCTTCAAGGACGGCAGCCTCATGCTCGACTTCGGGGGCAACCTCTTCGATGACAGCAGCAGGGGGCCTCCGTGGAATAATTGCTCTGGAGGAAGGGCTTGAGGGACTCAACTTCCCGGAGGGGAAATTTGGGGGTCGATAGCTTGAATGTCCTCGACCAGGAGTTGGAGGTATGAAGCCAATTCAGCCTTCATCACCTCCAAAGCGCAGTCAGTAAACTCCTCGGACTTTTTAAAGTCCTCGACCACACTTTGGGGGGATGGGATAGACTTCAGCCGAAGGGCAAGCTGCTCATTCTCCTTCTCCAGGGCATCCCTCCTGGCCTCAGCAGCGACCCTCTGAGCCTCAACGGCGGCTTTCTGGGCCTCAGCCTCCTTCAACTAAGCCTTCAGTCGAGCATTGACAACCTCCACCTTCGCAGAGTGTTGGTCGACTGCCTTAAGCTGGACTTCAGTGCGCGTCCGCTTATCATTGGCGAGGGCCGCCTCTTCCTCCTTTTCCTGCACGAAGGGGAGGAGCCTCTCCTCCTTCTGGAAATACTCCTCCCGAGCATGCTCCACCAGATAAGCAGCCGACTCGGACTTATCCCTCAAACCCGTCATCTGGTCAGGGGAGAACCCCAAACTCCGGTACTGCTCTAACTCGATAAGCAGGCCAGTCTTCTTATCAGCGAGCTCCCCTACAATCCGACCGATCGCCAACTCCTCTCGGGCGAGTTGAAAACAGGAAAAAGGGGACAAAGTACAATTAGTTCAATGAAAGGTCAAAAGATGATTTGAAGATAAGTAAAAACAAAAGAACTTACCAAGGCGATCCGCTCAAAATGCGACCTCATGTCCCGAGGAGGAACAATCCCCTCGAGGAGATGCATGCACAAATCCGGGTTATCCCGGGGAGTCTTCTGGTCTGAAATCTCCACCTTTTGGAGATTCCCTCAAGGGGCCCAGATGCCCTTGGCGGCTAGAATAAGCTCACCAGGGGGTAGTACTCCCCGAGAGGAGTCTTCGAGGGGCCCGAGGCGGTTTGCCATTCTTCTGAGCCTCAGTATCCTTATGAGGATTGGGAGCAGCTTGATCGGAAGAAGGTGGGGCGACCTCTGCCACCACCATGGCCTTCTCCTTGGGGGCAGCAGGACCCTTAGGAGGAGCAGGGCGCTCTTCACCCGAACTCCTGGCCTTCTTGGCAGGAGTAGGATTCGAAGCCACATCAGCAGTGGTCTTCCCTGTAAAAGGTCAGCGAAGGTATTAGAAACCTGAGACTAAAATAGGGGAAAGAAATACTAAAAGACAGTTGCATACCTTGTTGGAGAGCGCCAGGAGTGGTAGAAGGACGATCCTCCTCAGGCTTGCGTTTGGAGGAACGCCTAGAAGGAGGAAGGCTCAGTGACGCATGGTCCGGAGATAGCCCCGCCTTAGCCTGATTTGAAAACAGACCAATGAGTTTGTGGATCCAAATGCCTACAATTAACATAAGAAAAAGTTAGAAAATTATGCCCGCCAGCTCGAGCATCAATTCTGTGGTTTCCGCCACCGAACGGATCGAACAGAAGTTCGATTGCTTGTGCAACCGGAAGAGATCGTCAATGGCGTTCCGATCACTTCCTGTCAACTCCCCGAAGACGGGAGGAGTATCCCTTTTCGTCTGGAATAACTCCCATGTTATGCTACCCTTGCAAAAGAAGTAGAACTTCTTGTAGTTGGAGTTGGTAGCGCGGAAGTCGTCCACCAAGCGAAAATGGATGTTCCGGTTCCACGTCTGGCCCCTCCATTCTTCGAACTTGGGCCACCGAGTTTGGAAATGGTGGAGGTGGTTTGCTCCGGCGGCCAATGGGTAAAAGCATCGACACAAGGTCAGTGAATACGTCCATTCTTGACGTAAACACATGAATTTGAACCCAATCCACATCCTAATGGTGTTGGGTACTAGATGCGTAGGACCTATCCCGTAGTAATAGCAAAGTTCCTGCAAATCCTCGTAGAAAGGAAAACGCAACCCAGCATCGATCTGTGCCGCATAGACGTAAACCTCTCCGTCGCGAGGATAAGGCAGCCCTAAGCCAGGATATCTAGGGTCATCAGCTTCACTCAGGCCAGTTACAATGACCACTGCCTTAAACTGAGCCGGTTTCAGTTCGTTGGGCTTGATATCTACTCAGGAAACCAGGGTATGACAAGAACAATATAAAAATAAAAAGCAGGAAGCATTATCTAGACAGAAGTAAACAGAGAGCATCAATGTTTACCTGTCGGGGAAAAGGCGGGAACGTTGGTCTCTGACCCGTCCACCACCACCGGTGTGGCCACCGATTGTCCAGAAATCGGCCTGGAAGCAGGGTTCCTCTAACTTGGAGTCAGCGAGGAATCGTCTCATATTTTTAGAGGAGCGTTGGTGACCTTTGTAGACACCTTCTGATTTGAGGAGGGTTGGTTTGAAGAAGATTTGTGGTCTGGTGCCTTACTATTTCCGGCGGATTGGTTCTTGGAAGCCATTGAATTGCTAAGGAGTTTTTGAAATCGAAGAAGGAAAGAGGAAAGTTGAAGAACAGAACACTGAGAAACTGAGAAGCACTGAACTCTCTGGAATGCAAATGACTGGAACGCGTAAAGGGATGAGGTTCTGTTTCTTATATAGACAAAATAGAAGAAACCGAACAGACACAATCGAAACGGCTCAGAGAATGATTACCCTATTTGGGTAAAAATAGAAGTAATGTCATAATTCTAAGAGACACCTCGGGGAGACAAGCGGTTGGAACAGTACAAATGGGTTACGGAAGAATAAAAGACAGACATGCCTCAGTTGTCTATTCAACTTCTGGCTAACCGTGCAGTCATTAAATGCTCAAGACCCTATACAGATAAAGTGATCGCCAAAACTCTTCTAAGCCTTTCTGAAAAACCTTTCAAAGGTAGTGTTCGCCAAAGAGTGATGAATAAGCATTCATAAACCCCGGCAACTCCGAGCGTTCTCCAAAACCGGATAAAGGATTGAATATTCCATAAACTCTAGGTGACCAAACAACTGCTCGCCAAAGAACAGGGAGTATTTAAAAGGGCACAAGTAGCAGAAAAAGACATAGAAGATCCAATCCAAGTGTCACTACTCAAACCCTATCACATAATCAAGCTTGACCGAAGAAACTTTACTCAAGCTTTGGGGGCAAATGTTGGGTATTGATAGTGACATTCCAATATGGAAAAGGCCCCAGAGATCCAATAACTTTGTAGGGGGTGAAACCCATGTCATTCAAACCGGGCCAACACATATTAAGGTCAATCTGGCCCTCATAAAGCGGTCCAGTATCAAACCCAAACCAAAGTGGACGCCAAAGGCTCCATCACCGGTCGCCATTAACCAAGGTCGATGACTCCTACTGGTCACCATTGGAGTGCTCGCCCAAGAGAGTCTAACCTCTCATCTCTGGTCTCACCAACCGTCACTAGAGATATGGCCACGATATCCAGCGTATATCGGGCACATATTTTCTAAAGATTACATACGGTAACTATAATATTATGCCATAACCGTAATATCTACTATCCTAATCTTCACCAACACAATATTCACTAAGATATTCTGTTGCCTCTAACGGTTTGGTCTCTTTACTGTATAAATAACTCTGCTTTTCAATACGTTCATTACGTTTTTGAGTGGATATACACACAATACTCATTTAAGCATCAGCGAGTGACCCAGAGACACCCTCTCTGTTGTGATCCCCTGCAGGTGCACTGGAGTTAAGGCGAGAGCAATCCTCATCCTTCCTTTGGCATTCAATTCAGTGCCAAGTCAGCATTCAGGAGATTCAAATCTAACAGGTGGTAGCACACACGTTGTCGGTTCACTTTCTGGTTCATTTGTCTCATCCCGTTCCCTTTCTCTTATACTGAGTTCATCATGATAATCTACGAAGTAACAATCTGAGATGTGTGTACTACACCTGCTGACTCCGTTGGAACCATTTTAGGCCACACTAGACTTAACACCTAACTTAGTGGGTCTATCCGACTCTCCCCCTGACCACTAGGTTGGGTGGAGTAAAAGAATTTTGTTTCGAGGAAATTACATTCCATTGTTGTATAAAGACGGCTTGTTGAGAGATGATAACAATGATAACCTTTTTGAGGGATTCCATATCCTACAAAGACACATTTGACTGCACATGAGTCTAATTTAGAATGATCGGGTTTAGGTATATGAACATAGACAAAGCACCCGAAAAATCGAGGTAGAAGGGTTAGTGTTGATGGAACACTTACATGATGTGACAGTTCCTATAAGGGAGTTTTAAGACTGATGGGTTTTGTTGGAAATCGATTTAGTAGGTATACAGAAGTAGCTACAGCTTCAGGAAAAAAAGGGTAAGGACATGAGACTAAATCATAACAGAGCGAGTCATTTCGAGAATGATTATATTTTTTCATTCTGCAACTCCATTCAGTCGGGGAATATGTGAACACAATGTTTTATGAATCATATCTCGTTCCCTACAGAAATTTGGCATAGTGGAGTTGACAAATTCTCATCCATTATAAGATCAGAGAATTTTAATTTGAGTATGAAACTATATTTGAATCATGTAATAAAAGGAAACAACTTTAGTAGCAACATCAGATTTATTTCTAAGAAAATATACCCAAGTCATTCTAAAGCAATCATCTATAAATAACACAAAATATTTAAAATCAGTACTATTCATGCAAGACCCAGAAGTTGGGCAGACCTCACACATCAGAATGTACTAAGGAAAATATTGATTTTGCTATTGTGTTTGAAGGTTGATATGATTGTCTATGACTCTAAGACAAAATACACATTTCACACGAGAAATTATTGTTATGAGGAAATTATGAAGGGAATAACATACGAAGGTACCCTGATGATGGATGTCCCAACCGTCGGTGTCACAACCACTGTTGTCTGTCAATAGTCACGTGAGCCAGCGCTGCAGTTCTGTGTTGACTGTTGAGCCACCTCATCTATATAGTACAATCCTTCACGCTCAGTGCCATGACCAATCGTTTTCCCCGACTGAATATCCTGTAATAGACAAAAACCTGGATATATCAACACCATGCAGTTCAATTCCTTAGTTGTGTGACTTATAGATATCAGATTACATGATAGTCTAGGCACATAAAGAAATTTTTTAGTTTGAGTATTGACGAGATTTCTATGGATCTCGCTCCATAAACTGCTGACAGTTCACCATTAGCACTTTGAATAGATACTCGAGTAGGACTGAACCATCCCACTAAATCATTGTCCTCAAATATCATTGTATTCGTAGCGTATGAATCCAACAACCACTGCATATTCTTTTCTTCTAGTCCACTTGGACGACATTCAGAATTATCAGGTTGATTGTAGCACCTGCCAAAATTAGAGAATACCCAATTTTCCACAAAACCTTATACCTAATTTTATTGATTCAGTATCTATTTCATTCCCTCCCCAAGACACTGCTTCGTTTCCTTTGGTTCCTCCTTCGGCACGCAAGGTTGTTGCTCCAGAAATAACACTTCGACTAATTTCTCCTCCTACACTTTCGATGGTATAAGGTCTTCTCTCACACCCGGTGTCGGTTAACCTTCCACCCCTCCGGGGAGCCAATGAGTTGTTAACATTCCTCCCAGCTGCGGCAAAATTTTCCGCAGTGGGAGCACTTCAATCGGTTTCTGTCTACGCCGCCGATGTCGCCACGCGATGAGGATTGAGTCATCATTGTTCTCCCGGAGTCTGAGCGTGGCCTTGTAGTGGCTAATCCCATTATGTTCTCCTCTGCATCCACCGACAAAACTTTGCCTGACGGTTTATCACTTAGTCCCACCTAGATTCCTGAGGCATATGTCGATAATGGCTCGCTAGACTGGTTCTCTGATCCCATAATGAGTCGTTTGTCCCGTTCCATATGAATCACAGCGTAAAACGCTTATGGCGTGGGCTTCAAATCTACTTTTAGTAAGCCTTTATTCTCGGTATTGAACTCGTCCCCTACTCCAATGAGAAACTGGTACAACTTAGATTCAAATCTAATTGTGTTGAAGGTCTCGATATCCTTGCTGCACTCCATCGAATTTGGTTGTCGTGTCTCGATCTCCATTCAAATCCATTGGAGATTGCTGAAATACTGTTCCACGCCATTTGATCATGGTTTCATATTGTTCGCCTTTACTGTGAGATCGTAAATATGAAACCAATCACGTTTTTTAGTGTATGTGTCAGAAATCTCGTCTCACCTATATTTTGTTGTGGGATATTCACAGTAATTTGCCACTAAATCGCGCTCGCTATTGTCCAACGTCCATGAACATACACTTAAGTGTGTCTGCTCCCAGTGTGTGTATTCCTCAGTTCCTTTTCCAAGTGCAGCCGGTACTCCATTGATGTGGGTTAACTTCCCCTGTCTCTAATGGTCATTCTCATCAGACGAGCCCAAATGGAGTAATTATATTGTCCCAAGTTTTCACTAAGAACTACTGGTTGTGGCACTAATTGTTGTTTTATTTGTGTTCTAAAATGTTGAAGGAGAACTGCTAGTTGAGCCGGCAATGTACCTGTTGAGGTTGGTTCCTGTCCGGAGCTAACACTTCCTTCTGATTCCTACATGACTCGACTACTCGAAGAGGTAATTGATAAATGATGATCGTTGTAGAATTTGATCATAACTGATCGACAAACTCAACTCTGATTTCACGTAAAAATAGAAAAATTTGTATTGTTTTATTTTTGTCTATTTTTCTTTTACAACCTATTTTGGAGTTATTGATACATAATGCTAGTATTAGGAAGGTTGTATACTAGGAAACTAGGCTATTATGCAACTACATTTATACAATATTTCTTTTTCCTGATTTATGGAATTATTTCCTCTTTTACTATCCTACAGTCTGGTATTGTAATCTTTAAGTTCAATGATGATATTCTCTCTTGTTATTACAATGAGCTCATAATTCTCTCCTCATAGATCTCTACTTCCCTAACATGGTATCAAAGCCATTTTATTTTAGGGTTTCGTTTAATTTGATTTCAGTTGTTATTCAAATTGACGTTGATCATCCTTCACTTTTGATCTTCAAATTACAGTTGAATCTGATATGCTACTACTAAGTTGTTTTATTCATCATCTATTGTTGTTTCATCATCATCGAGTTGTTGAGCTCCTTCGCCACCTCCTGTTGTTGATCTTGCTATTCTCTGTTGCACGTTTGTTAGTGGATACCACAACTCCTGCCCATCTTCTGCTATTGAGGTTCTACATTTTTTTCATCAAGATGTTGCATCCAAATCAGTGTACCGTGAGCTGATCTGCATCCTCCAACTCCTACTTCAACCACCTCATACTTGTTAATCAGAACCACTGTTTGCTGAAAATCTAATTCAGATCACATTTGTACAACAAATTTTGGTCAACTTTCATTCCACCTTATGCTTACAGCAATCCACGTACATGATACTGAGAATCTAGAATTCTAAAGAAGGACGAAACCTAATGACAGAGGATTTGAAGCTTCTCGTTCTGCATAGCTATCATGGAGCTCCAGATTTAGCTGCTCCAATCAAAGCTTCAATTAGTCAATCATAGTATATTCAGACTAGTGTTCTGCTGTTTCAGCCACAGATGCTCGAAGCAATCTCTGTTTCACCACCTGTTGTAAGTCTTCTACTGCCTGCTTTTTTTTGTTATCTCTATTTGTTGTTGGTGTTGTTGTGCGCCAAGAATCTACTATTACGTTGATTCAACCATGATGTTGTTGATACTGTGATAATGCTGATAACTAAGATGCTAAACTGATTTTCGATTGTTGATTGCTAATTGTTGCGCCTACTGTTTGGTGATATGGCAAACCGAAAAACAAAATCGTTGAGCTAATGGTTAAGTTGATCTGTTGAGATTGTAATTGCTCATATTGTTTGTTGATATTGTTGAGTTGATTAATACATGATGTTGTGCTGATTACTGATGATATGGTTTGGTGATATGCCCAACTGAATTTCTCCGAACATTGTTGTTGTTCAGAGGTTGTTATTGAGTTGAATTTGCTGAACTTTGGATGTTGAATGCCAGCTAAATTGTCGATGTTTCTGTGTTTGTTTTTTTGTTTTGTTATTGAACTCAAGCTAAGGTAAAAATTTAAGTTTGAATCTCCTCAAGCCTAATGAAGAAAAGTTTAGTGTATTTTTTTATTTTTATTGGGCATTAACAATGAGAGTTGTTCTTCACTAAAACCAAGTTTCTTCTTGTCATTCACCTATTCAGGATTTGGTAATTAGCACTGTCAGCTGTTATTGAGCAAACATGTGATTGTGATGATCCAAGAATGGTCAGACCTGTGCTCATATCTCTAAGTGGTTTGGGTTGTGAGGGGCTACGAGACATAAGGCTTGAGATCTCGCAAAAATTGAGTAATCGATATATTCTCAGACTTGCAGAATTTCCAAATAGACTATACCACAATTTGATCACCTTTACCGAGTAGGCCTGTACTCATTGTCTTCAAGCAGACCTGTGCTCATCGTGATCATCACAAAACTCAACTTATGGAACGACCACGATTGTTCATGTCCAAAGGCAACTGGGACTATTATCTTTGATTGATTGTTTGAGGACTTTGTTGAATGTCATAAGAAGCTTGAAGAGGTGATCTAGCAAGGGGAATGTTAGGAGTATGAGATAGATTGTTCTAGGTTTATGAGTTTGATTGTTACATATTACTATCATATTAGTCCACATACTCCTTAATTACTCATATAATTAGAGTAGTTTGGTATTGTAATCTTTAATTTCAAACAATACAAAGATGATATTCTCTCTTGTTATTGCATTGAACTCACAATTCTCTCCACACTCTCTAACATAAAAGACTGTGGGGTCCAATCCGACTTTTAATATACATATAATTTTATATATTAATATAATTAGTCAACGAATACAAACTAATATTAATTTAGTTATTCAATAGTTATTTTAGTTGTTTAATCGGGTTAGTAAAAAATTATGTAAACATTGTTAAATCGATTTATTTTGTTATTTAATTTCATTTTGAAGAGTTATTTTGATTTTCGATGTGTATTTTTAGATTTTACTTTTAACCTGAAAAATCGGTAAGAAAAACCTTAATGCGAATGATCAGTTTATTTTTTTCTATACGATCTTTTGGTCTGATTGTTTTGTGGAGAAAATACGATTCGAAAACATAGGTACCCGACCAAAAAAAAAACAAAAAAACATTGGACCGGTTTCTACCCTAATAAGTATATATGCTTAAATGGTCCAAACAGTATAAGACTGAGTTAAGACCAAGGCTGTATCAAACGGTACCGGTCTCGGTCACAAGACCGAAAATTTTGGTCCCAGTTTCAAGATCGAAATAGACTGGACCAAATCAGATTTTGCTCTCCCCTACCAACTGCCTCGACCAAAAATATTTTTAGGTAGTTTCTTGAAAGCAACATACTTCTTAGCATATCCATGATGGTTCGATTTTTTCTTTCCACTATTCCGTTTTGTTGAGTAGTGTACCTAGCGCCTAGATGATGCTTCAGTTTCTTGTTGACTCAATAAAAAATCACAAATATTATATTATGTTCCCCAACGCACTCTATAACTACTCAGTCTTTCAACATATGCGACAAAATTCTTTACAACTCCACACACATCAGACTTTTACTTTAAAAAATAAACCTACAGTTTTATGTTAAAATCATCCATCAAAGTAAATAAAAATTTTGTTACCTCCATTAAATGGCACCTCAACATATCGTAAATTTGAATGTAGTATTTATGAGACCTCTTTGGCTTCCATGTTTATTTTGTGGAAAATGAATCCATGTGTTTCTTCCATAAAACATAATGCTCACATAGTTTGTCAAGAACTTGAATAAGTGGTACACTTGTAGACCACTCCTTATTTGAAACGAACTTAATACTCCCAATATTCAAGTGCCTGAGCCCCAAAGGCCATAACCAACTATCGACAACACTTGTAAAATTACAATACGTGTCATTACTGTAATTAATATGCATTGGAAACAAACAGTTGACTGAAATCTTTGTCTTCAATATCACTCCCTTATTCTCATCACTTACAATGCATTTGTGCTTGTTGAAGCATAAGTTGTACCATTTTCCTGCTAATTTTCCCATACTTAATATATTCTAACAAATAGTAACAACTATAGTCAAAATCTTCATTCTTCAATTTTATTATAATCTTTCACCTTTCTGTGAATTAGAACCCGTTGATTGTCTTCGAACTTCACTGAAGGATGGAATGATTCATCAAAGTCAAAAAGATAATATGTCCATGTTTCCACTTAGATCATTGCTACAAGTTGAGTTTAGCAATCATTTGCTAGTGTTACTACTACTAATTTTGTGAGTGCTTAGCAACAAAGTCTATGAATTTTTATTTTGCACCACTCTAGCACGGTTATCTCGGTGCTCTGATTTTCTTACACGGCATTTCTATTATAGACCATTCTTCTTGCAATTGTGATTAAGTATATTTGTCTTGCACACATTTGTGTAATAACCAAATTTCTTATATCTACGAAATTGAGTATTAGACTTACTTTGAGAAGTATGTCCGAAATTTCCATCTTCATTGCTTTTGTAGCTTGGGTTCCTCAATTATCCTCGGGTTTGTTGGATTTCTGATCACTTTTCAAATTAACTTGAGCCTTCAAGACTTGCTTTATTGCTATTGATGACCTTCTATTCATACACAGCTCGCGTGACTCGAATGAAGCTTGTAGATCATTAATACGTGTATTAAATAATACATCCAATCAAACACCCCTAGTTGTTCGACTCTTAATGATTCTTACCAAATAATAGAATTTGCTAAACAATATCCGCAAAATCTTCTCCATGAAATCCCTTTTCACTATTTGATCGTCATTGGTCTTCATTGTGTTGACTAACTTCTCCATTCAGTTAAAATAGTCATGAACCCTTTCATCGTTTCCTTGCTCCATTAACTCAAATAGTCTCTTCAAACCTTGTAGGTTCGTCTCTTCTATTGGATCTACACCTTCATATGTTTTGAGCAAAATATTTGAAGTTTCCTTTGTTGTTTTAGTATGAAATATTTTCTCTAACACGGACAAGTCTAGCCACCGGTAGATTAAGAACATGACCTTCTCATTGAGTGTACGATCACACTCTAATTATTGTAATTCTTTCAACGATGTGTTTTTTTTTCCAGAAAAAACATATCTTGAGTACATTTGTGAATCCATTAACTGATTCCACATTGCAAAATTATTCTTCCCATCAATCGCTAAACTTGAACTCCATATAATGAACTCGAAACCATTTTGACAACACCTCAATAAGCTTTCTTACCAGATGTTGATAATAGTTTCGATTCGAAGAAGAGCAGTTTCGATAACTAAAGCATACACAAAATATTTATATTATGGAAATTTAACCCCCACAAAATTCACAATCAAACCCTCATTAACTTGTTAAAGGTAACCAACTAACTCTCAGACACTATATCTAAGTTACATACTCTCATATCTTTCTTTGTTTCTAATATTGATTAAGTATATCTCTCACACACTAAATATTTCAGTTGAATTGAGAATTAAGTATATCTCTATTTTTTAGCTTTCCTAATTGCAGTTTTATTGCGTGATTTTTGGTATAGATTGTTAAATTTGCGATTTTGTGTGGATAATGAATAATTAATATAATATATGAATTTTAAGAAATTCAAGTACCGAATAATATAAACGGAGTATTTCAGGAACCAATATTATCAACAATAAAACATAAAGTTCTGAATTTGACAAGAACGAATGGAAGTTCAATTGCGAGTACGGCGCATTAAAGATCACAACACGTGATACATTATTATGAAAATTTTCAAATATGTCAGGTTGCAACGTTTTAAAAAAATGTCTTATTTAGTAAATAAATAAAGTATATTGTAAAATATTCTAAAAATATTTTATGAATATATTATATTAGAATAATATATTTTTCCGTTTAAAAAATTCTAGAAAACTTGTATAAATAGAGGTTCAAAACCATTGTTGTAAATGACCATAAATAAAAATTAAATAAAAAGATATTCTTTCAACCAAAACTTTAAGTGTCAATGAACATTGTTTCGTTCTTCAAAGTGGAGTTTTTCTTCTTCTTCCTATTGATATATCGATCTATATATTAATTTGGCAAGCATGTATATAATAGTAACAAGTAGTGTGTTTTACTAAATTCTATTAGTTCACTTAATCGTACGTTACATTTGCATATATGACATCATGTTTTTATACATGTGGACACTTTAAGATTCTTCTTAAGCCCCACATTCAATCTTGAAAATCGTTATATTTTATCATATTTTCTTACTTATTTCTTTACTCACAAATCAATTTATTTATATGATTTTTATTTTTTTCTACTAGCTTAAATAATTATACACAATTTGTCATTTTATAATATATTTATCAATAAATGTAATTTTTATATGTAAATCAATAAATTCTCATATTTTTTAAAGGTAAAATATAAATTTATTATGGATTGAACGCATACTTTTAATGTAAATTATCCGTTTGATATTCATGTTTTTTTATTGAAGTATATTTATTCATTTTAATGTTTTATACAACATTTTTATACAATTTATGAGACCGCCTTTTATTTTTGCATATTTTTGTCCATTACTAAAATGATTTTCCTTTATCATATATATAGAGAGAGATATTAATTTGAGTTTGACTACGTTGTAGGGCTGGGTATGAACCGATTCAGCCCCGAACCGGTTCAGAACCGAATATTTACCACATTTTAAAACTGGTACGGTTAACCACTCCAATTTTTGGTCGCTCCAGATTTTGGTCGATTTACCGTACCTGTTCTGCACTGGTTCAAAACCGGTTCGGCCGAACCTGTTCATTAAAAAAAATGAGGTTCCAATTCTGTTACAGTTCAAACCATATATATGTCAACCGGTTCTGACCTAACGATACATGTCTGCCACCATATATATTATGTTCGAGATTTAACATAAAAATGAAGGGAGACAGCAAAATGCACTAAATGTATTAGTTTAATTATGCATCTGTCAAAAGAAGAGCTAGTAACCAGAATACCAGTTCAACTAGTAGTTGAGTTGAGTACTTAACTCTGTTTCTGGTGGTTTAGGATTATATTCTTTTCTAATTGCACATACTGAGATTTGGAACAACAGAAAATATCATGTCTCAGACTAATATCCAATAGTACACTAATGTTTTCTTGTCCACAGAAGGATAATGGCCCACGAACAGTTAAAGATGTCAAGTTAATGTTTTCATTGCTGCAAATGTCATATAATGTTGTTTATAGTAGTAAAGTTGATGCATTAGATTGATATGCTTTTATGCACACATTGATAATAGTCGAATAAGATGTTTTGAGCATGATTATAGGATGTCTCTGCCTGCAAATTACCCTTTTCAATAACTCCTGTCCAGCTTATTTACAACTTTTTACTTGTTCAGAAACTAAATAACATGTCATCAACTTCTCCTGATGAAACAAACAAAAGGGTGTCAAGCATCACCTACTATCACTAGTTATAAGAAGCAGGAGACAGAAACTCACCTTCTAGCTTCAATTCTATTCATACAAAAGTAATCACTAATCAGTCGGACTAAGAAAGCTGGAGGCGCCGAGGCGGAGAGACTGGATGCGAGGCTAGATGTGAGGTGAGGCGGGAGCGTCCGAGCAGTGAGGCGAGCGTGACTATGCCAATTAATTAGGTCTGAATCACTGAATGAGAAATGAGAATGATAGTGTTCATTTCTGAAGAGTGAACACTGAATTGAAGTTGAAGACGTGAATACTAAATTAGGTCTGGTCTGAAAGTGAAAAAACCGGTTTTGTCTGGTCTGGTTTAGTATTTAGTAGTATTTTAAGGTTAAAACCGGTACAAAAAAGGTTCGGTTAACCGGTTTTGAACCGGTTTTCTGTACCTAATCTGAACAACTCCATATTTTTTTAAAAAAAATACGTTTGTTTTGTGAACCGGTACGGTTCGGCCGAACCAGTTATTTTTGCCCAGCCCTACTACGTTGTATAAAATAATGATAAATAAGGTTTTTTATAGCATTTTCTCTCTCATTTATTCATCACCTAAAGTAGAAAATTTCATCTATCTTTAATTATTTAACACGTTCAATTATATTTTTTTCTTAAATATTTTTATTTCAATGCTAAAATTTATAGTATTGAATTGTATGAAAATTATGTAAGCGCACATATAAAACAATGTTACTGAAATTTTAAATTTAAGACTAAATTGTCACATAAAGTGAAAAGGTTCAATCATTTTTAATTATTTAACACGCACAATTATTTAAATTCTAAAAATCATAATATTATTTTAAGTATGGGCACATATGAAAAATGTTACTAAAATTATAAATTTAAGACTTAGATTAAGGGTAAATTTATATATTACACATCATTTTCTAAAGGGAAAAGTATGAAAAAATGTAAGATGTTTGTCCTCGGTGGTAAATGCGGCTTAAAGTGTTTTTTTGATGTAGTATGTTTGGTGGTGTAGGTTTTTGATGAATTCTTTTTGTGTCCGTTAAAAAATTCTGTTAACAGCTGAAATGTTGTGCACGTGACTTTTAGCCTGTGTGAAATTTTAAAGATGTCCCTCACTTCTTCATCTATTATATGCGGTGTTTCCTCCCTATAAGCATACTGCGTCCTCTCCTCTGCTTGCTAGACCACTGCGTCCTCTGCACAATCACCCACTAGCTCTCCTTCTTTGTCCTCTGCCACCTTCTTCTGTGTCTATCTGGATCTCCTTAGATTCTCTGGTACTCGCTTATCTTGTTTCTTGCAACTCCGTTGTAATCCATTGTAATTTGCTCACCATTTACATCCTCTGCAATTGCTATTGCTAGCTCTTGGGTTTCGTGGATGAAAACAACTTTTCTTTTTCTTGGTCGATTCTGATTCTTGTTGCTTTCGTTTCACAGATTGACGCATTTTCGATCGTCACAATTTTCTGGATTCTGTATTTCATTGTCAGAGAAGTTCTGCATACAGTAAGAGATTGGGGAAAAGTGTTTCATCTTCTTCTTGTTGTGATTTCATTTCTTTCGTGGAAACTTTACGATGTGGTCAGTGCCCGTAAATCTAGTAGGGTAGAGAATCCTGAGAATGGAAAGGAACTAGCTGTCAAGAACAGTGGAACAATGAATGGAGGACTGAAATATGGTGGGTTTGTTCCAAGTGAGCTGCCAAGTCAAATTAGTAGTGGAGGAGATCACAACGATCATGTTCCTGTTTTTGAAGGTGGAAACGGTTCGATTTGTGTCAAAGATTTGCGAGAAGTAATAGATAATTTCAACAAGGATAATATCCTGGGTAGAGGAGGTATTGGTCTAGTGTATAACGACGAATTACACGACGGGACAGAGATTGCAATGAAGAGAATGGAATCAGTTGCAATGGGTAACAAGGGAATGAATGAGTTTCACGCTGAGATTGTTGTTCTGACGAAAGTTAGGCATATACACTTGGTTGCGCTATTGTTAGTACATGCCATAGGGGACACTTATGCAACACTTGTTTGAGTGTGAAGAGCGAGGATCCACGCCTTTTACTTTGAAACAGAGGGTGACAATAGCTTTGGATGTTGCAAGAGGGGTAGAGTACTTGCATAGTCTAGCACAACAAAGTTTCATCCATAGAGACTTGAAGCCTTCCAATATCCTTCTTGGTGACGATATGAGAGCTAAAGTAGCAGATTTTGGTTTGGTTAAGAATGCATCCGACGACAAGTATACAGTTGAGACACGTCTTGCTGTAACTTTTGGTTATCTTGCTCCAGAATATGCTGGTAAGTCAATTTATTGCATTTATCCTTATTTTTCTTGGCATTAAAAATTATAATTAGTAGTCGTCCTTTGAAAATGAACTAGTTTAGTTGTCTATTTTGATTGCTTCTTATGCTATGCTACTACTATTTTTTGTTTTTACCTTATCTGATGAAATTGGTGTTTTGAAACAGCAACCGGGATGGTGACGACAAAGGTGGATGTATATGCGTTTGTGGTGGTTTTAATGGAAATTATAACGGGAAGAAAGAGAACATCCTGAAAGCCATTGATCAGTCCCTTGATCCCACGGAAGAAACCATGGAGAGCATTTACAAGGTAGCTGAGCTTGCTGGTCACTGCACCGTCGGTGGGGTCGCCCAACTGGTGGTTGGCCATCCCTTCGACACCATTAAGGTCAAGCTTCAGAGCCAACCACATACACTACCCGGGCATACCCCAAGTTCTCTGGGGCCATGGATGCTGTTAGACAGACATTAGCTGCAGAAGGCCCGAGGGGTTTGTACAAAGGCATGCGGGCCCCACTTGCCACCGTGGCGGTTTTCAATGCGCTTCTCTTCACCGTGCGGGGGCAAATGGAAGCTGTACTAAGAACCGAGCCCGGAGCCCCTCTTTCGGTGAACCAGCAGATCCTGGCCGGTGCTGGGGCTGGTGTCGCAGATTCCTTTCTTGCTTGCCCGACTGAGTTGATCAAGTGCAGGTTTGTGCTGATAGGTCAACCAGTTGAGTTTGGATTTCGGTTTCAGATTGAGCCATTATTTTGGCTTAGTTCGGGCTGAAGATGAGAGACCAGTTTTAGTTGAGTTTGTGCTTATGGGTTTTTGGGGAAGAGAGACCGGTTCAGTTATTTGGAGGGAGTCGGTTCAGTTGTGAAAGTATAAAGGAGGGAAAATAACTAGAGAGTAGTTTTGGTATTTTCATTTTTTGTTATTTTAACGTTCAGATTATCTAGCACGTGAGCTGCACGTGTCAAATTTTAACGGATAAATAGACGAAAAAAGTAATGTTTCTTCAAAAACCAACATAATGCAATATCGTACATCAAAAACCCGCGACCCAAAACAAGTTACATCGATTACCAATTTTGGCAAACATCTTACATCTTTTTCATACTTTTCCCTTTTTTTAAATAATAGTCGTGCAAAACGTGAGTCACTTTTCTAGTAGTACTGTATTTTCGTATACATAACCAAGGATCTAAAATTAGTATTGCTTTTGTACAAATAGCGAAGAATTTAAATTTAAGTAAATTTATTTTAATTCAAAAATTAACTAATTTAAAAATAAAATATTATTGTGTTTAGAGAGTATCATACTACTATAGTATTGTAGCATGGTCCAAATGTAGAAATTAATATTTTAAGGAATGATTGTGAGAACATGGATGACAATGGTCGACTATGTGACCTTTTTATTTTTTTTTACAGCGGTCACCCAAGTGGACTAATTTGGTGGTGTGCTTTATTGAACTTATTCAGACCTTCCTTGTGTTGTTCAATCATCAGCTTAGCAGATGGGTCTCCATCCTCGTTTATGACATCTTCACAATATCCCTAAACTTGAACTAGAAATGGTCTAATGACATTAACTTCTAAGGTTTTCGTTTCACATCGATTGAGAATAACATTACATGATGTCAGATCCCACCCAAAATGATTTAACAACCAACAAAATTCTGGAACACACACGAGGGAGAGAGATATTAATTTGAGTTTGACTACGTTGTAGGGCTGGGTATGAAACGATTCGGCTCCGAACCGGTTCAGAACCGAACATTTACCACATTTTAAAACCGGTACGGTTAACCGCTCCAATTTTTGGTCGCTCCAGATTTTGGTCGATTTACCGTACCTGTTCTGAACCGGTTCAAAAACCGATTCGGCCGAACCTGTTCATTAAAAAAAATGAGGTTCCAATTCTGTTACAGTTCAAACTATATATATGTCAACCGGTTCTGACCTGATGATACATGTCTGCCACCATATATATTATGTTCGAGATTTAACAGAAAATTGAATGGAGACAGCAAAATGCACTAAATGTATTAGTTTAATTATGCATCTGTCAAAAGAAGAGCTAGTTACCAGAATACCAGTTCAACTAGTAGTTGAGTTGAGTACTTAACTCTGTTTCTGGTGGTTTAGGATTATATTCTTTTCTAATTGCACATACTGAGATTTGGAACAACAGAAAATATCATGTCTCAGACTAATATCCAATAGTACACTAATGTTTTCTTGTCCACAGAAGGATAATGGCCCACGAACAGTTAAAGATGTCAAGTTAATGTTTTCATTGCTGCAAATGCCATATAATGTTGTTTATATTAGTAAAGTTGATGCATTAGATTGATATGCTTTTATGCACACATTGATAATAGTCGAATAAGATGTTTTGAGCATGATTATAGGATGTCTCTGCCTGCAAATTACCCTTTTCAATAACTCCTGTCCAGCTTATTTACAACTTTTTACTTGTTCAGAAACTAAATAACGTGTCATCAACTTCTCCTGATGAAACAAACAAAAGGGTGTCAAGCATCACCTACTATCACTAGTTATAAGAAGCAGGAGCCAGAAACTCACCTTCTAGCTTCAATTCTATTCATACAAAAGTAATCACTAATCAGTCGGACTAAGAAAGCTGGAGGCGCCGAGGCGGAGAGACTGGATGTGAGGCTAGATGTGAGGTGAGGCGGGAGCGTCCGAGCGGTGAAGCGAGCGTGACTATGCAAATTAATTAGGTCTGAATCACTGAATGAGAAATGAGAATGACAGTGTTCATTTCTGAAGAGTGAACACTGAATTGAAGTTGAAGACGTGAATACTAAATTAGGTCTGGTCTGAAAGTGAAAAAAACGGTTTTGTCTGGTCTAGTTTAGTATTTAGTAGTATTTTAAGGTTAAAACCAGTACAAAAAAGGTTCGGTTAACCGGTTTTGAACCGGTTTTCTGTACCTAATCTGAACAACTCCATATTTTTTTTAAAAAAATACGTTTGTTTTGTGAACCGGTTTGGAACCGGTACGGTTCGGCCGAACCAGTTATTTTTGCCCAGCCCTACTACGTTGTATAAAATAATGATAAATAAGTTTTTTATAGCATTTTCTCTCTCATTTATTCATCACCTAAAGTAGAAAATTTCATCTATCTTTAATTATTTAACACGTTCAATTATATTTTTTTCTTAAATATTTTTATTTCAATACTAAAATTTATAGTATTGAATTGTATGAAAATTATGTATGCGCACATATAAAACAATGTTACTGAAATTTTAAATTTAAGACTAAATTGTCACATAAAGTGAAAAGGTTCAATCATTTTTAATTATTTAACACGCACAATTATTTAAATTCTAAAAATCATAATATTATTTTAAGTATGGGCACATATGAAAAATGTTACTAAAATTATAAATTTAAGACTTAGATTAAGGGTAAATTTATATATTACACATCATTTTCTAAAGGAAAAGTATGAAAAGATGTAAGATGTTTGTCCTCGGTGGTAAATGCGGCTTAATGTGTTTTTTTGATGTAGTATGTTTGGTGGTGTAGGTTTTTGATGAATTCTGTTTGTGTCCGTTAAAAAATTATGTTAACAGCTGAAATGCCGTCCACGTGACTTTTAGTCTGTGTGAAATTCTAAAGATGTCCCTCACTTCTTCATCTATTATATGCGGTGTTTCCTCCCTATAAGCATACTGCGTCCTCTTCTCTGCTTACTAGACCACCACTCCACTGTCATTCATATTTTCAGACTCATTCCTTAAACTATTAATTTCTACACTATACTGTTGCATGACCTAGTCTGTCTCATAATTTGATCAGGGTATAATTTTTTAAAAAATAATAATTTAGGAATCCGATTCAGTTGTAAACAATAAAATATTAATAATAAATAAATTTATTCCTTATTCAAAAATTATCTAATTAAAAAAAAATAAAATATACTATTGTAGTATGGTCTGGACCGCTACATGACCTAATCCGTCTCATGATTCAACAAGGGTATAGTTTAAAAATAAAATAAAATGAGAAGTTATGAATCTGATTCAATTTTAAAAAATAAAGAATAAAACAAGGGAGATTCTATTTGCAGATCATCGATAACTTTATACAGACAACTTTTGTGGAAAAACTAAAATGCTCTGATAGCGTTTTACATATTTGCCCTTACTAGTTTTAAGAAAATTAATTACCAAATCGACCTTATATTTTCGTAGTTACTAAATCGACCCCATATTATCAAAATAGTAAAAAATTCATGCTTCTAGTAGGCTTGTTCATGAACTGGTTCAGGGTCGAAACGATATAGAACTGAACAGGTCTGCTTTGGAAAAAAACAGTACTTTTTTCTGTTTCTAAAAAACTAGTATGGTTTAAGAAAAAATGAACTGGTCTGGTTCGAACCGATTTAGAACCGGTTTGAACTGTTTTCGTTTTTTCAATAACAATTTTGGTTCGGAAATAATTCGGTTCAAACTGAACTTAAACCGGCTAAAAATCATATCCAACACATTGAACCGTCTGAAAAAATACTGAACCAACTGAAAAACACTGAACTGACTGAAAAAATACTGAACCGACTGAAAAATACACTGAACCGATTGACAAACACACTGAACCGATTGAAAATCTCTTCCACAATTGAGTGAAATCTTGTCCAACATCAACATACGAGAGTCTAATATATCTCTAGGTTTGGTATATTGAAGACATCTCTATGTTTGGTTTAATTTCAGACCGGTTTAGTTGATTTTGCTTCAAACCGGTTCTAAAATTATATAGGTTTAAAGTGGTTTGATTTAAATTTAAGTATAAACCAGTATCAAAAAACGAGTCGAGGCGAACCGATTCGAACTGGATTTTTGGTACTTGAACTGGTCTATTTGAAGTCTAAAAACACTGGTTTGGTTTTGGAACTAGTTCGGCCGAACCGGTTCGAACCGAACCAGTTTCAGACCAGACCAGACCAGTTCATCCAAACCGGTTAATTTGAACAAGCCTAGCTTCTAGCAAGTTTTGAACTCTAGACCACTATATTTATTGAACCAACTCTCATATTATTGTATATTTGTATTAAACATCTTGTGTTTATTTAATGATGTTTTTTAATAATTAATTTTTGTTCAACGTTGTTTGTTTAATTATAACTATAATTTAATTATGTAGCTACTGATTAATTTTTTGAAATAGTTAAAAAAATAAGTAATTTTTTAAATTTAATATTTCTAGACTACAAAGATACTCATTTTGAAAATAGTTTTTCAACCATCTCTAAAAAATACATCCAATCAAACACCCCTAGTTGTTCGACTCTTAATGATTCTTACCAAATAATAGAATTTGCTAAACAATATCCGCAAAATCTTCTCCATGAGATCCCTTTTCACTATTTGATCGTCATTGGTCTTCATTGTGTTGACTAACTTCTTCATTCAGTTAAAATAGTCACGAACCCTTTCATCGTTTCCTTGTTCCATTAACTCAAATAGTCTCTTCAAACCTTGTAGGTTCGTCTCTTCTATTGGATCTACACCTTCATAAGTTAGGCTAGACTCCCCCTTGGGTCCATTTGACCTAGACATGGTCGAACCCTAGACTGAGTCAATTGGACCTAGGGGTCCTAACTTAGTTGTTTTTTTTTCTCTTTATTATTAAAATAAATTTATAAATAATAAGTTTTATATGTAAAATTTATATTTTTTGAATTTATGTTTAATTTTCTAAGTTTTTTTCTTCATAATATATATATACAAAGTTGGTTATATCATTTTTCAAAATATTGTTTCTATTTGTTTTATTTTCATTCACCACGTCAACGTCACGTCACTATTCCGTTAGTTAAACTTGACATTCAACATTAATTTGGACTAAAGAACAACATTTTTAAACATAAGACATCATAAAATAACATATGGGTATTAATTAGAGGTGATAAACCGTATGTACGTGCGAGTTATCGTGCGTATCAATACGTTTATCGTGTGACATTTACCAAACACGAACAAGCGCGATAAGTTTATCGTGTTATGTTCTTCAACACGAACACGACACACAATTTTTCGTGTGTATTCATGTCGTGTTGTCTTAACTTAGTCGATTATATCTTCACATGCGAGAATTATAAATATCAAAATAACGAATTGATAAGAATAAGAATCATCAATTGAAACGTCAAATTTCATGAGTCTTTAATGTTGAATTGACAAACTATATAATTTAAATATCTAAATAGACTTGTAAAAACTATTAAACGAGATTTGTTTAGAAAAATATTAAAAAAATAAACTTTTAAGTCTAACTTTATCGTTTTATCGTGTGTGTCGTGTTCTGATACTTAAACACGAACACGACACAACAATACTTTCATGTTATCGTTCTATCATATACTCACACACTAAATATTTCAGTTGAATCGAGAATTAAGTATATCTCTATTTTTTAGCTTTCCTAATTGCAGTTTTATTGCGTGATTTTTGGTATAGATTGTTAAAGTTGCGATTTTGTGTGGATAATGAATAATTAGTATAATATATGAATTTTAAGAAATTCAAGTACCGAATAATATAAACGGAGCATTTCAGGAACCAATATTATCAACAATAAAACATAAAGTTCTGAATTTGACAAGAACGAATGGAAGTTCAATTGCGAGTGCGGCGCATTAAAGATCACAACACGTGATACATTATTATGAAAATTTTCAAATATGTCAGGTTGCAACGTTTTAAAAAAATGTCTTATTTAGTAAATAAATAAAGTATATTGTAAAATATTCTAAAAATATTTTATGAATATATTATATTAGAATAATATATTTTTCCGTTTAAAAAATTCTAGAAAACTTGTATAAATAGAGGTTCAAAACCATTGTTGTAAATGACCATAAATAAAAATTAAATAAAAAGATATTCTTTCAACCAAAACTTTAAGTGTCAATGAACATTGTTTCGTTCTTCAAAGTGGAGTTTTTCTTCTTCTTCCTATTGATATATCGATCTATATATTAATTTGGCAAAAAAATGTATATAATATTAACAAGTAATGTGTTTTACTAAATTCTATTAGTTCACTTTATCGTACGCTACATTTGCATATATGACATCATGTTTTTATACATGTGGACACTTTGAGATTTTTCTTAAGCACCACATTCAATCTTGAAAATCGTTATATTTTATCATATTTTCTTACTTATTTCTTTACTCACAAATCAATTTATTTATATGATTTTTATTTTTTTCTACGAGCTTAATAATTATACACAATTTGTCATTTTATAATATATTTATCAATAAATGTACTTTTTATATGTAAATCAATAAATTCTCATATTTTTTAAAGGTAAAATATAAATTTATTATGGATTGAACGCATACTTTTAATGTAAATTATCCGTTTGATATTCATGTTTTTTGATTGAAGTATATTTTTTCATTTTAATGTTTTATACAACATTTTTATACAATTTATGAGACCGCCTTTTATTTTTGCATATTTTTGTCCATTACTAAAATGATTTTCCTTTATCATATATATAGAGAGAGATATTAATTTGAGTTTGACTACGTTGTAGGGTTGGGTATGAACCGATTCGGCCCTGAACCGGTTCAGAACCGAACATTTACCACATTTTAAAACCGGTACATTTAACCGCTCCAATTTTTGGTCGCTCCAGATTTTGGTCGATTTACCGCACCGGTTCGGCCGAACCTGTTCATTAAAAAAAAATGAGGTTCCAATTTTGTTACAGTTCAAACCATATATATGTCAACCGGTTCTGACCTGATGATACATGTTTGCCACCATATATATTATGTTCGAGATTTAACAGAAAATTGAATGGAGACAGCAAAATGCACTAAATGTATTAGTTTAATTATGCATCTGTCAAAAGAAGAGCTAGTTACCAGAATACCAGTTCAACTAGTAGTTGAGTTGAGTACTTAACTCTGTTTCTGGTGGTTTAAGATTATATTCTTTTCTAATTGCACATACTGAGATTTGGAACAACAGAAAATATCATGTCTCAGACTAATATCCAATAGTACACTAATGTTTTCTTGTCCACAGAAGGATAATGGCCCACGAACAGTTAAAGATGTCAAGTTAATGTTTTCATTGCTGCAAATGTCATATAATGTTGTTTATAGTAGTAAAGTTGATGCATTAGATTGATATGCTTTTATGCACACATTGATAATAGTCGAATAAGATGTTTTGAGCATGATTATAGGATGTCTCTGCCTGCAAATTACCCTTTTCAATAACTCCTGTCCAGCTTATTTACAACTTTTTACTTGTTCAGAAACTAAATAACGTGTCATCAACTTCTCCTGATGAAACAAACAAAAGGATGTCAAGCATCACCTACTATCACTACTTATAAGAAGCAGGAGACAGAAACTCACCTTCTAGCTTCAATTCTATTCATACAAAAGTAATCACTAATCAGTCGGACTAAGAAAGCTGGAGGCGCCGAGGCGGAGAGACTGGATGCGAGGCTAGATGTGAGGTGAGGCGGGAGCGTCCGAGCGGTGAGGCAAGCGTGACTATGCCAATTAATTAGGTCTGAATCACTGAATGAGAAATGAGAATGATAGTGTTCATTTCTGAAGAGTGAACACTGAATTGAAGTTGAAGACGTGAATACTAAATTATGTCTGGTCTGAAAGTGAAAAAAAACGGTTTTGTCTGGTCTGGTTTAGTATTTAGTAGTATTTTAATGTTAAAACCGGTACAAAAAAGGTTCGGTTAACCGGTTTTGAACCGGTTTTCTGTACCTAATCTGAACAACTCCATATTTTTTTAAAAAAAATACGTTTGTTTTGTGAACCGGTTTGGAACCGGTACGGTTCGTCCGAACCAGTTATTTTTGCCCAGCCCTACTACGTTGTATAAAATAATGATAAATAAGGTTTTTTATAGCATTTTCTCTCTCATTTATTCATCACCTAAAGTAGAAAATTTCATCTATCTTTAATTATTTAACACGTTCAATTATATTTTTTTCTTAAATATTTTTATTTCAATGCTAAAATTTATAGTATTGAATTGTATGAAAATTATGTAAGCGCACATATAAAACAATGTTACTGAAATTTTAAATTTAAGACTAAATTGTCACATAAAGTGAAAAGGTTCAATCATTTTTAATTATTTAACACGCACAATTATTTAAATTCTAAAAATCATAATATTATTTTAAGTATGGGCACATATGAAAAATGTTACTAAAATTATAAATTTAAGACTTAGATTAAGGGTAAATTTATATATTACACATCATTTTCTAAAGGGAAAAGTATGAAAAAATGTAAGATGTTTGTCCTCGGTGGTAAATGCGGCTTAAAGTGTTTTTTTGATGTAGTATGTTTGGTGGTGTAGGTTTTTGATGAATTCTTTTTGTGTCCGTTAAAAAATTCTGTTAACAGCTGAAATGTTGTGCACGTGACTTTTAGCCTGTGTGAAATTCTAAAGATGTCCCTCACTTCTTCATCTATTATATGCGGTGTTTCCTCCCTATAAGCATACTGCGTCCTCTCCTCTGCTTGCTAGACCACTGCGTCCTCTGCACAATCACCCACTAGCTCTCCTTCTTTGTCCTCTGCCACCTTCTTCTGTGTCTATCTGGATCTCCTTAGATTCTCTGGTACTCGCTTATCTTGTTTCTTGCAACTCCGTTGTAATCCATTGTAATTTGCTCACCATTTACATCCTCTGCAATTGCTATTGCTAGCTCTTGGGTTTCGTGGATGAAAATAACTTTTCTTTTTCCTAGTCGATTCTGATTCTTGTTGCTTTCGTTTCACAGATTGACGCATTTTCGATCGTCACAATTTTCTGGATTCTGTATTTCATTATCAGAGAAGTTCTGCATACAGTAAGAGATTGGGGAAAAGTGTTTCATCTTCTTCTTGTTGTGATTTCATTTCTTTCGTGGAAACTTTACGATGTGGTCAGTGCCCGTAAATCTAGTAGGGTAGAGAATCCTGAGAATGGAAAGGAACTAGCTGTCAAGAACAGTGGAACAATGAATGGAGGACTGGTTCGGGTTTGTTCATGAACTGGTTCGGGGTCGAAACGATTCAGAACTGAACTGGTCTGCTTTGGAAAAAAACAGTACTTTTTTCTGTTTCTAAAAAACTAGTATGGTTTAAGAAAAAACGAACTGATCTGGTTCGAACCGATTTAGAACCGGTTTGAACTGTTTTCGTTTTTTCAATAACAATTTTGGTTCGGAAATAATTCGGTTCAAACTGAACTTAAACCGGCTAAAAATCATATCCAACACATTAAACCGTCTGAAAAAATACTGAACCAGCTGAAAAACACTGAACTGACTGAAAAAATACTGAACCGACTGAAAAATACACTGAACCGATTGACAAACACACTGAACCGATTGAAAATCTCTTCCACAATTGAGTGAAATCTTGTCCAACATCAACATACGAGAGTCCAATATATCTCTAGGTTTGGTATATTGAAGACATCTCTAGGTTTGGTTTAATTTTAGACCGGTTTAGTTGATTTTGCTTCAAACCGGTTCTAAAATTATATAGGTTTAAAGTGGTTTGATTTAAATTTAAGTATAAACCAGTATCAAAAAACGAGCCGAGGCGAACCGATTCGAACTGGATTTTTGGTACTTGAACTAGTCTATTTGAAGTCTAAAAACACTGGTTTGGTTTTGGAACTAGTTCGTCCGAACCGGTTCGAACCAAACCAGTTTCAGACCAGACCAGTTCATCCAAACCGGTTCATTTGAACAAGCCTAGCTTCTAGCAAGTTTTGAACTCTAGACCACTATATTTATTGAACCAACTCTCATATTATTGTATATTTGTATTAAACAACTTGTGTTTATTTATTGATGCTTTTTAATAATTAATTTTTGTTCAACGTTGTTTGTTTAATTATAATTATAATTTAATTATGTATCTACTGATTAATTTTTTGAAATAGTTAAAAAATAAGTAATTTTTTAAATTTAATATTTCTAGACTACAAAGATACTCATTTTGAAAATAGTTTTTCAACCATCTCTAAAAAAACCATAAATACTATAAAAATATGTAGATAATTAAATTAGAGCTCTAACAATATATACAGTGTTAAGTTTCAATTTTTTGTTATCGATCATAAAATTTGGTCAACGTAGGGTTGCTAATTTTTAACAATTTTAATAAATTTGACCAAATTGTATGGTTGATGGAAAAATTGAAACTTAACGATATATATGTTGTTAGAGTTCTAATTTAATTATCTACATACTATAGTATTTCTGATTTTTTTTAAAGATGGTTGAAAAAAACTATTTTTAAAATTAGTATTCTGGTAGTCTATAAATACTAAATTTAAAAAAATTGCTTATTTTTCAACCATTTCAAAAAATTAATCAGTAGATACATAATTAAATTAAAACTATATTTAAACAAACAACTTTGAACAAAGATTAATTACTAAAAAACATCAATAAATAAATATGAGATGTTTAATACAATAATATGAGAGCTCCTGCTCCCCAAGGAAACACTCGCCCTGCTGCCACAGGGCCCTTACCGACTGAAACCGCGAATCCTGGCACCACAGCCCCAGGAGGATCAGAAGATGACATCGGGGCACCAGTCCCTACCCCCGGCATCCACCGAACCGCCAGCGGCTACATATTCCACCAATCCTTCAGGTCCCTCGCCGAACGGGACTTCGCCAAAGAATTGTACCTTGGACTAGGTGGACGACCTCATCAATAAAAGGCTCCAGGAAAGGCGACTGACAGTCGCAGTTCCCTTCAAGGAGCGATCTGCTCATCCCTTCTCCGACGACCTCGTCGCCATCAAAATCCCGAAAGACGCAGTCGCCCGGGTTATACCTGAATACAGTGGTGGAGGAGATCCCACCATACATGCCAACAAGCACGAGGCCTCTATTCTGGGTAAGTCAAATGATCCTAATCACTTGGCTTTGTTATTTCCATCCACTTTTTCGGGTTCGGCTTCGTCTTGGTTCTTGCTTGCAGGATCTATAGGAACTTGGGCAGAGTTAAGAAGCAAATTCCTGGAGAGGTACATGGGCGAGCGCCAGCTAATGAAAAGTGTGATCGCTCTGGATGCGGTCAAACAGCAGTCTGGAGAGTCGCTGACCAATTTTTATGGACGTTTTCATCAAAACGTCACAGAGATAGATCGTCGAATTTCAGATGGGGAGATCATTCGAGCCTTCTATCGAGGATTGGATGTGGCCAACAAGGCCTCGAGAAAGCTGCGCAACAGCTATCATGTGAAGGAGATTGAGACGTTGGAGGAATTGGCGTCCAGGGCGAAAGTTTTCATAGACCTTGAGAGAGCGAACGCCGATGCTAACTTCCTGATGACCTCACTAAGGGTGGTTCCCGAGCCCCGACGCGATAGTAAGAAGGAGGTAAAGAATGAGAAAAAAGGAAGAGACAGCAGGCCCCGGGTCGAGCCTAATCCAGCGCCCAGAAATCCAGAGGTCCCTGAGTACTTTACGCCTCTAAACAGGCAGATCTCAGCGGTACTAGTCGAGATGGAGAGGAGATCTTTGGCGAGGCCACTGATGCCTCGTAGGGGTGGCCAGCCCATGGGGAAGGATGTCGAGAGTTACTGCAGATACCACAAGTGCAAGGGCCACAAGACTGATGATTGCCGCATTTTGAAGCGGGACATTGAGAAGCTGATTCAGGGGGGAATTCTGAAGGAATTTGTGGCAGGACGAGATAGAAGTCGAACGCCACCTAGGATACATCGTTCGCCGGCTCCTGCTGAACAAACTGATCCATCTCAGAGCAAGAGAAGGGTAAATTTGATTGCGGGAGGATTTGGCGCAGGAGGCGAGGGGTTACACGCAAGGGAAGTCTACGCGACTCAGATTTCTACAGCGGTTCAGCTAGGAAAGCGACACCGACCTGAGGAGGACATTGTCATCTCATTCTCCGAAGATGATTTGGCACATGTCACAACCTCCCATAATGATGTTCAGGTTATCACGGCTGATATCGACGGCTGTGACGTTATGAGAATTCTGATCGACGGAGGGAGCTCGACAGATATTCGATTCCTAGACGCCTTCGAGAAAATGGGCAAATCCAAGCGTGACCTGAAGAGGGTCGACTTTCCACTGATCGAGTTTGCTGGGAGAACAACTTATTTACTGGGGGCAATAACCATGCAGTGATTGCGAGGGGTGGAAAAGCATCAAGGTACCGGTCACTTTCCTGCTGGTCGACTCACCTACATCTTACAACGCCATCCTAGGGAGGACCACAATCAACCCCAACAAGATTGTGGCCTCCACAGTCCATCAGAAGATGAAGTTCCCCACATCCAACGGGATTGGAGAAGTGCTCGGCGACCAGCCTTCTTCGCGACAATGCTACGTGAACTGCCTGCGCAGGAAGAACCAAAGGGAGGCCCTCGCCATCAAGACAGAGGTCGACCCTCGCGAGGATTTGGCTCGACCAGCGCCTATGGAAGAATTGGAAGAAGTCGAGGTTGATGACCCAGATAAGAAGGTGCGCATTGGGACCACCTTGAATAAAGATCAGAAGCAGGCCATGACTGCCCTCCTCAGGGAATTCAAGGAGCTCTTCACCTGGCAGCCGAGAGACATGCCAAGTATCAGTACAGACATTATCTCTCACGAGCTCAGGATAGACCCTTCTATCAGGCCGATCGCTCAGAAAAAGAAGATCGTTCGGGACAGACAAACGCCTGGCGATCAGACAGGAGGTTGGCAGGCTGATTGAAGCTGACTTTGTCAGAGAAGTGAGATTCCAGAGCTGGGTCGCCAACCCAGTTTTGGTCAAGAAGTCAAACGGCAAGTGGAGGATGTGTGTCGACTTCCGCGACCTGAACAGAGCTTGCCCTAAGGATTCCTATCCCCTTCCCAGGATTGATCAGTTGGTCGATGCTACCTCTGGTCAGGAGATGCTGAGCTTTATGGATACCTATTCAGGCTACAACTAGATACGCATGCACCCAAATGATGAGGATCATACCACTTTTTATGCAGACGAGGACATTGTTTGTTACAAGGTGATGCCCTTCGGTCTAATCAATGCCGGGGCGACTTATCAGCGGATGGTGAACCTCCTGTTCCAAGACATGCTGGGGAGAAACATGGAGGCTTATGTGGATGACATGCTCGTCAAAACCATCAAGGGAAATCCTCACACAACAGACCTCCGTGAAGCTTTCGAATGTATGAGGACACACAGCGTTCGCCTAAACCCTGCAAAGTGCGCCTTCGGGGTCAAGTCTGGTAAATTCTTGGGATTCATGGTCAGCGAACGAGGTATCGAGGCAAACCCGTAAAAGCTCAAGGCCATAGAATAGATGAAGTCGTCAACCTTCCATAAGGAGGTTCAATGCCTAAATGGTCGCCTAGCTGCTCTCAATCGCTTCCTCTCCAGGGCGAGCGACAGGTCCCTCCCGTTCTTCAAAACTCTGAGGGTCAACCGCAAGTTCGAGTGGACGCCAGACTGTGAGGAGGTGATCCAATCCTTGAAGCAGCACATCCAAACACTCCCAGCTCTGGCAAAGCCCATTCCAGGCGAACAACTCTTCCTTTATCTAAGCATCAGCGACGTGGCATCTAGTGCTGTTTTGATAAGGGAGGAAAATAATGTTCAGAGTCCAGTGTATTTTATTAGCAAAATGTTTAATTCGGCAGAAATAAAATATGTCCAGATTGAGAAGTATCTCTATGCCTTAGTTATTGCTGCTCGAAAGCTGAGACCTTATTTTCACGCACACGACATCACAGTCCTTACCAATCAACCTCTCAAAAACTTCCTGATGAAACCAGATTCTTCAGGAAGAATGGTCAAGTGGGCGATCGAGCTCAGTGAGTTCAAGATCAAATTTGCGCCAAAAACGGCCATCAAAGGTCAAGCACTAGCTGATTTCATTATGGAAAGCACAAGTAATGGTCAAACAGAAGCAGATAACAGGCCAAGTCAGTCAACAGACAATAATCAAATCTGGGAGCTTTATACAGATGGATCTTCATCGAGAGAAGGCTCGGGGGCAGGTTTAATTCTCATTCCTCCTGAAGGCGAGCCTTTCAAATATGCGATCGCTCTAACATTTCAGGCGACCAATAATGAAGCAAAGTACGAGGCTCTTATTACTGGACTCAGACTGGCAAAAGGAATGGGCATATCTGCGCTTAAGGTAAAAAGCGACTCTGAACTTATTGTCAATTAGGTCAATGGCACTTATGAGGCAAGGGGGGAAAAGATGAAAAAGTACCTCAACATCGCCAAGAAGCTCGTCGCAGAAATTCCAAATTTTGCAATTGAGTCTATTCCTCGCCAGGAGAACCAGATGACAGACTCCTTAAGTAAGCTGGCATTTGGAGGAACAACAATTCAAGATGTACAATTCCTGGAAAAGGCTTTATGTTCAGTTCTTGATAACAGAGCAGAAGTCTTCAACATTCAAGGACAGGTCACATGGATGACTCCGTTCCAGAATTTCTTAAAAGAGGGGATCCTCCCAGAAGACGAAGGCGAATCTACGAGGATAAGACGACTTTTAGCCAGTTACCTGATTATAGATGGAGAACTCTACAGGCGAGGCTACTCGAATCCTTACTTAAGGTGTGTTGCTCATCCAGAAACAGAAAGGGTTCTTCGAGAAGCTCATAAAGGGGTGGCAGCATGTCATGAAGGTGCTCGATCATTAACAAGAAAGATCTTCAGGCTGGGATACTATTGGCTAACTTTAGGAAAAGATGCGGCTGAATTAACGCAGAAGTGCGAGACTTGCCAGCAATTTGCACCACGTTCAGGTCGACCGCCAACACTATTGTCCCCAATGGCAGGTGCCTGGCGTTTTGCTCAATGGGGGATGGATATATTGGGTCTTTTTCCTATTAGCACTAGTCAACACACTCACATCATAGTGGCGATCGACTACTTCACAAAGTGGATAGAGGGGAAAGCTTTAGCTTCTACAATGGAATTTCAAGTCATCAAGTTCCTGAAGATCAACATATTTTCCAGGTTTGGCATTCCTAAAATACTTATCAGTGATAATGGTCCGCAATTCATAGGCAAGGATCTCAAATGGCTCTGTGAAGAATACCATGTCGACCATCGTTTCAGCTTAGTGCATCATCCTCAAACGAATGGGCAAGCTGAAGCAGCCAACAAGGTTCTTTTAGCAGGACTCAAGAAAAGGGTTCGAGCATTCAAAGGAAATTGGGCGGAATAACTGGAAAACGTATTATGGGCTATCAAAACAACACCTAAGACAACCACTGGAGAAACACCCTTTAGTTTAGTGTATGGATCAGAAGCAGTGGCGCCCGCCGAAATAGCAGTGCCTACCCATAGAATCCTGCACTTTAACACTGAGGCGAACGAATTCGAACGCAAGACTGACCTCGACCTGGCAGAGGAAAAGAGGTGGCAATCAGAAAAGACACGAGCAAAGATGCGTCTGGCGACCGCTCGATACTTCAACAGAAAAGTCAGCGCTCGCCAATTTTTCGTGGGGGAGATGGTTATGAGAAGGAACGAATTTACAAGACTGGACAGTTAGAATAAGCCTTCAGCTAAGTGGGAAGGACCATACAAAGTAGTAGAGATCGCTGCCCCAGGATCCTACTATTTGGAAACCATTGAAGGAGAAAGGTTACCTCGCCCATTCAATTTTGAACATTTAAGGAGATTTCATACATAGCTTGTAAATCAAAATGTTATGTCAATAAAAGCAAGTCATTCCTTCATAAAGCATGACCACTCGAACCAAATCGAAGAAAAATACCTAACAACAAGAGTTAGGCAAAACCAAAAGCTCTGACGCCAAAGTCAGGCCAAAAGCCCTGACGCCAAAGTCAGGCCAAAAGACCTAACAACAAGAGTTAGGCAAAACCAAAAGCCCTGACGCCAAAGTCAGGCCAAAAGCCCTGATGCCAAAGTCAGGCCAAAAGCCCTAACGCCAAAGTCAGGCAAAACCAAAAGCCTTGACGCCAAAGTCAGGCCAAAAGCCCTGTCGCCAAAGTCAGGCCAAAAGACCTAATAACAAGAGTTAGGCAAAACCAAAAACCCTGACGCCAAAGTCAGGCCAAAAGACCTAACAACAAGAGTTAGGTAAAACCAAAAGCCCTGACGCCAAAGTCAGGCCAAAAGACCTAACAACAAGAGTTAGACAAAACGAAAGCCCTGACGCCAAAGTCAGGCCAAAAGACCTAGCAACAGGGTTAAGCAAATCAAAAGACCTAACGCCAAAGTCAGGCAAAAGGACCTGATACCAAAATCAGGCAGGAACCTTGACGACGAAGATAATCAATCCATCAAGGAAACTATCTTCTTATAAGTTGGACAAATTTTAGAGAAGTTATCTGCTAAGGGTGACAATTCCTTCATGAAGAGAATTATGTAAGATGGACAAGGAGTATCAAGCGATCACTATGGAAAGTGAAGCTTCAAGTAACAAGTTCCTTTCGTAGAGGCGAGCACTCCAAAAGTTTAAACTTCGATAAGGTTATGCATCTTCAAGCCTAGAAGTCTATACTTTTAAGTCTTAAGATATTTTCCTTAAGGAGTTTATACTTGGCGAGATAAATGAATGATTCTATGGAGTCTTATCATTTTGAGCCTAAAGAAAAGTCCAAAAACCCTAAGGGTCGAGACACTCATAAAGTGAAGGAAAAGTCGAAGGTCATTATGACTAAGACCTCGTAGGAATCGCCAACGCATTCAAAGTCAAATAAACATAAAGGTTTGTGAATATAGAAGGCATTCAATATTATAAAGAAAAATAATAACCGAGTCTGAATTCAAAAATAATTACAAGGAAGGATAAAAACTATTATCTAAGACAAGTATCTAGAAACAAAAACAGCATATGATCGCCGGAGAGGTGGAGGCTTCAGGCCTTGGGGTCTTTAGGAGCAGGAGTACTTGGCTCGCCTTCGGGGGCAACCTCCTCGACAGCAGCAGCTGGGTCGACCTGAACTCTGGAGGAAAGGCTTAAGGGACTCGACTTCCAGAACAGGGAAGTTGGGATCAACCGCCTGGACATCCTCGACCAGGTCTTGGAGGAAGTCGGCAATCTCCGACTTCATCACCTCCAAAGCGCAGTCAACGAACTCTTTACAGGCCTTGAATTCGTTGACCACACTTTGGGGGGGAAAGAACAGACTTCAGCTGCGCAGTCAACTGTTCCTTCTCCTCCTCCAGGGCGATCTCCCTGGCTTCAGCAGCATCCCTCTGGGACTCAGCGGCGACCCGTTGAGCCTCTGCCTATGCCCTTTGGGCTCGGGCCTCCTTAAGCTCAGCCTCCAGGTGAGCCCTGACAACCTACCCTTCATCTAAGCACCGATGAAGGGCTTCAGACTCTTGAAGGGTGACCGCTGCATCGGCTTCCCTCCTCTTCACATCGGCAAGGAGCCTTTCCTCCTTCCTGAAGTACTCTTCCCGGGCACCCTCCACCAAGGAAACTGCTGCGTCAGCAGTCGACTTTATGACCTCCATTTGCCCTGGGGAGAACCCCGTGCTCCGGTACTGCTCCAACTCAACAAGCAGGTCAGTCTGCTTGTTGGCGAGCTCTCCAACGATTCGACCAACCGCCACCTCTTCTCGAACGAGCTGGCAACAAAGAGTAAAAACGTTCTTAGGCTATGAAAAAGAGCAAGCAATGTGAAAACATAGCGAAGAGTTGAAGTCTTACTAGAGCAAGTCATTCGAAATGGGTCCTCATGAACCCCTCGACATGGTGCAGCTCCGAAGGAACCGCGGAGCGATCCCTGGGAGGAATTATCCCCTCAAGGAGTCGCATGCATAAATCCGGGTTGCCCCGGAGAATCTTCTTGTCGGAGACCCTCGTCTTCGAGAAGTCTCCGCAGGGGAACCAAACGCCCCGAGAATTCGCAGCCTTGGGCGGCTGGAACATGCTCGCCATGGAGCAGTACTCCTCGGGAGGAGTCTTCGAAGCGCTGGGGGCATCAGCCCCTTCTTCTGGGTCTCAAATCCCTTGGGAGGAATAGGGACTGAGGACTCGGAAGGAGAAGGGGCCGCCAAGGTTAAAGCCTTCTCCCCGGGGGCAGTGGAGCCCTTAGGAGGAGGAGGAGTACTCTTGGGAAGAACCAATCGGTCCTCGCTCCCGACCCTCTTGGCAGGGGGGGAGGAGGGTCCCGGGCCACATCAGCGGTGGGCTTCTCTGCAAAGAAATAAGTAGATATGTCAAAACCCAAAACTTCAAAGTGTGGAAACAAAAATCAGCGTATAGCAAGGTAATGTACCTGGTTGGCGAGGGCCAACAGTGGCCAGGGGAAGTTCCTTCTCGGGCTTCCTCTTAGAGGAACGCCTAGAAGGAGGAGGAGGAGGATTCAGCGACACCTGGTCCGCGGACAACCCCGCCTTTCCCTAGTCATCAAAGAGACCTATGAGTTTTCGGCCCCGGTTACCAACAACCAATAAACAGAAAAAATATTAGAAGAATTACCCAATCATCAAAAAGTGGTGTGGCTTGATGAATGCCCGCCATCTCGAGCATATTTTCAGTGGTCTCCGCTACCGAGTGAATGGGGTGAAAACTGGATGATCGATGCAAACGGAACAGGTCATCGTTGGCATTCCGGTCGCTCCCGGATAGCTCGTCGAATGCAGGAGGGAAATCCCTATCTGGCGTAGACAACTTCCAAGACACGTCCCCCTTGTAGAAGAAGTAAAACTTCTTATAGTTGGAGTTGGTGGCCCGGAAATCGTCGACCAACCGGACATGAACGTTCCAACTCCATGACTGGCCTCTCCATTCCGCGAACTTCGGTCACCGGGACTGGAAGTGGTGGAGGTGGTTCGTCCTAACAGCCAATCAATAAAAGCACCGGAACAAGGCCAGTGAATACGTTCATTCTTGACGTATACACATGAACTTGAATCCAACCCATATCCTAATGGCGTTGGGTACGAGCTGAGTGGGATGTATCCTGTAAAACCGGCACAACGCCTGTAGATCCTCATAGAGAGGAAAACGCAACCCATCATCGATTTGGGCCGCATAAATGTAGACCTCTCCATTGCGAGGGTAATGCAGACCCATGCATGGGTATCTAGGAGCATCCCCTGAACCAAAACCACCAAGCGCCACCACCGTCTTAAAATAAGCCGGCTTCAGTTCATTTGGCTTGGCATCTACTCGAGCAGTTCAGATATGGCAAGAACAAGTATAAAAATAAGGAAAAACAGGGGTACTCTCAGAACAGAGTAATAAAACAGAGTATTTACCTTTTGGAGAAAAGATGGGCGTGTGGATTTCAGGCCCATCCACCACCACAGGCGTGGCTGCGGACCTTCCAAGGTCAGTCTGCCTCTCAGTCGAGGCTGGTATAGAGCCGTCCCTAATGGTCAGGGGGGCATTGGTGTTCTTCGGCACCTTAGGGGCCGAAGAAGAGGCCCTGTTGGCCATCTGCTTGGTCTTTCCGGTTTGACTGCGGGTGGCCATGGATTTTGCTAGGATGTGAATTGGGAAGATTGACAAGAAGAAAGGAGAAGTTTGCAGAGAAGGATATCAAAAAACAGAGAAGGCTCTAGAGTCTGAAGGAATGAAAACGTAAAAGACAAAATGAGGGAACTGCTGTCCCTTATATAGACAAAATAAGAAGTAACCGCCACAGACAGAATCGAAACGACACAAGAATAATTGCACCTTTTTGGAAAAAATTGAAACAATTTCAGAATTCTAAGAGACACCTCGGGGAGACAAACGGTCGGCCAGTGCAGAAAGTTGTCAGACTACCCTTGGGTTATGGAATATTAAATGACAGGCGTGCTTCAAGTGACTGTTCGACTTCTGGATGACTGTGCAGTTATTAAATGCTAAACTCCATCAAACAGACAAGGTGATCGCCAGCACACTAATAGGCTTTATTAGGAAATCCCTTTTATAGGTAATGATCGCCTAGCAGAGAAATGTAGACCTTCGCAAGCCTAGACTGCCTCGAGTGATAGCCAAGAAGGAATAAAAAGAAGAATATTCCTTCAGCCTTGGACAATGGGATGACTGATCGCCAAACAAGCATGAAGTGTCCCTAGAGTCATGAACCACAAAAAGAGATAAGGAAAACCAAATCTAAAGTGTCACTATCTCAAACCCTACCAAGAAATCAAGCTCGACTGAAGGAACTTCAATCAAGCTTCGGGGGAAAATGTTGGGTATTGATAGTGATGGCCCAATAAGGAAAAGTCCTCGAAGTCCCAATAACCCTGGAGGGGGTAAACCCAAGATATTCGAACCGGATCAGCCTACGTCAAAGTTAACCTGGCCCACCATAGAGTGGCCCAGGATCGAGCCCAGGACGATATGGACCCCAAAGGCTCCCTAGCTGATCGCCATTCTTCACCAAGTCACGACCTCCTACTGCTCGCCATGGGAGTGCTCGCCCCGAAGAGAGCCTTGCCTCTCTCCTCTGGTCCCACCAACCGTTAATAAGGAAGTGACCATGATATCCCGCGTATCTCGGACACATATTCACTAAGGATTAGATATGGTAACTGCAATATCTCGCTGTAACTGCAATATCTATTATACAGCACAATATTCACTAAGATATACGGTTACCTTATACGGTTTGGTCTCTTCTACTCTTTAAATACCTTTGATTTACATACATTCATTACGTTTTGAGCTATATACACACACATATACTCATTTAAGCATCGGAGAGGGACCCAGAGACACCCCCTATGTTGCTATCCCCTACTTGCAGGTTCACCGGAGCTAAGGCGAAAGCATTGTTCAACCGTCATCTGGCATTCAATTCACTGCCAGATCAGCAACCAGGAGTTCACGATCCAACAAGATTCATACCATACATACATATATAAGAGATGTGAAGATCCAAAATTGAGCATTTCTAAACTTCAGAACAGGTAAAGAATTTCATATCATACCTGCAAGTCTGACCATTCTTCTAAGAAATTATTAATATTACTACTTCCACATTCCAATGTTGTAGCTGTAACAAGTCAACACATCAGAGAAACATCGTTAGTTTTCCCTCTCTATATTGGTACAAGTTTTGAATTGGATTATTAGAATTAGTTAAAAGACAGAATCAATTAGATCCAACCAGCAGATTGATGTTGACAAACTGAAACAAAAAAGAAAGAAAGAACGACGCATCCATCGAGAGTAGACAATCAAACTAAATTCATCAAATTGTGGAGACTAGACAAGAACCTCATCTGATTGACTTAATTTTACTTTATAGTATGGACAACTAATATAACCTACAATATAAGCCAAAATATGTGGAAAATGAAAGCCATTACCCTGCAATTAACTACCAACCTGGAAAATTCCTGTATGAACAAGAGACCTCAAGAGCTATAGATTTTTGCCTACTACCAAGGGCATGTTGATGGCAAAAAATCAGCACCTGAAGCCTCTTTTGCTTCTTCATTCTGCAAGGTGGCTGCAGCGAGCCATTCGTTTTTCTCGGGATCTTATCAATCCATGCATTAGAGATCTGTGGCCTTTGAACGACTTTGGCTTCCATGGGCTACTACCTTATAACGACTCGATTTCGCCACTCGCGAGGTTGTGATCAATCCAGCTGGGGATCTTATCAAAGATTAGGACTAAAACTTAAAATTTTGAACATTAAGGGGGAAACTTAAAAATAGAGTAAACTTTAGAGGAGAAAACTCGTATTTTACCCTAAAAATAAATAAAAAGGATACTTATATATATATAATGGGAGATTCTATTTGCAGACCATCGACTACTAAATACAAACCACTTTTGTCAAAATACTAAAATGCCCTAATACCTTTTTACATATTTGTCCTTACTTATTTTAAAAATAAAACAAAATTGCTAAACAAAGACCACTTAATTTTTTTTTACCTCTTTTACTTTCATATTCAAAATTATTACCCCACTTATTATTATCCTTCATATTTGCTCTTTTACCTTTCACAAAGAGCAACCGTAACTACCTTCTCAGATCAAACTCTCTTCTCCATTGAGCAACCATGTCGGTACCAACCGAAAATTAGCAAACCAATCACCAGCCGCAAATCAGTCTAGGACACCCCAACCACTAGCAAATTAGCAACTGTGTCAGTACATTTACTTAAATTAGTCTAGGATTTAGAACAAAAAATCTCAAAACTTCGTTGTAGTTCGTCCATGGAGGAATCGGCAACTACGTGCCGATTATAGAATAAATAATCGACAACTACTGCTTCAGACACCAACTCCCACGGGCGATTCTCTGTTCTTCGAAGACATGCAGATGAATGTCTACCTCCACTGGTATAGATTAAAAAATACATGTTAGATAGCTTCCTTTGACGATATGTAACCACATATTTTCATTTAGGATATGTCTCAACAGCCGCCATGACAGGAGTTGGTTGCTTCCTTCTATCATTTTTGTTTTGTCTATATAGGAATAGGTTTCTCACCAAACATCATTGCTTCTTTGTAGGTTCAATGGGACGAGCCCTCGACAGTCCTTAGACCGGATAAAGTATCTCAATGGGAGATCGATCCCATCGTGGAAGATCCTGCTCACAACTCACAACCCTCTCAACGGTTGTTGTTGTTGTTGGATTACTACTGTCGTCCTACATCAACTTGCAATTATGAGTGCTCGTGTTCTTCCTCATTCTCCTCTTCTAGGCGAGTTCAGCCCTCCGCCTCTCCCATTGTGGATTGAATTAGACATGGATCAGGGAGAGTCCCAAACCTGTCCTGATGATGAAGTCAAGCTCAAGTAACTACCACATGTTTATAAGTTACTTTGGGAAGAAGAGAAGGAGACCGAGAGAGAGGCTCGACGGTGGGTTCTTTGGGTGCGTCATGAGCTTCACAATGAACATGCTCAGCTGCTTCTGCTCATTTTTACGGATCACGCAGGCTCCATGAAGATTATATACCCTTGTCGTGTTGTATTGATGAGAGACGAAGAAATGGAAATACATATCTTTGAACAGAACGAGTAACCAAACTGTATAACATCACGTTAGACAATGAAAGGAAGGGATGCTTTGCTATATGTGTGTACATAATATATAGTCTAAGCAAGCAGCATATTTGATGAAGCAACAAATTCACGGAGAGATGATATTATATAAAATGGTTAATAACCAAATCGTTACCCCAACTTCGAGTACTTTACAAATTGCTACATGAACTTTGTTTTTTCAAATTTTGCTACTTATACTTTCGAAGTTGAGGCAAATTGCCACCTTAGTTAACTTTTCTGTTAAATATTAACGGAAAATGACGTGACAACATATGATTGGTCTCTGATTAAAAAGAAACTAAATGATATTTTAAAAATACATTTATTTTAAAATATGAAAAATTAATAGAGAAAATAAGAGTTTTTAATATAATATTTTTATTGAAAATATGAAACAAAATAAAAAACTAATTATTTATTAGTATTTTTTTTATTTCATATTTTTAATAAAAGTATTATATTAAAAAAAATCATATTTTCCCTTTTATTTTTTTATATTGTTTTAGTACTTTAAAAAAAATAATTTCGTTATTTAAATAAATGATCAATCATATGTTGTTATGTCATTTTCTGTTCATATTTAATAAAAAAAGTTAACCGAGATATCAAGTTGCATAACTTGTCAAAGTTTAAATAATAGTTTTTGAATAAATAATGTTGAGACTTGAGATAACAATTTATAAAGTATAAAAAAAAATTTGTTTTTTTTTGCCCATCATAAAGTATCAAAAGTTTTTTTTTTACCATCTAAAGCATAGTTATCAGAATCGGACCGGACCGGCGGATCCCTATCCGGTTTGGTTCAGTTAAAAAACCGTTTTGTAAATAAACAGTGTTTGAACCGGGTCGAACCGGGCGGGTTTTGTAAAACCAGCCGTTTTTTTAAAAAACGGCCGGTTTCCGGTTCACGTTTTAGTTTTTTTTTTTTACAAACCAATCGGTTTTCGGTTTAAACCGATTGGTCTGTTTCTGGTTTTTTAGAAACCAACCGGTTCGGTCCTTTAAAAATCAGCTAGGTTAGCAAAAAAGAAATCGCATTCAGTCATTCAGTTCAGCGTCTTCAAGTTCAGATTTCAGTGTCTTCCTTGCGCAGCCCCTCTTCAGTGTCTTTCTTCCTTGCGCAGCCTCTCTTCAGCAGCTCGCGTTCGACAGCAGCTCGCGTTCGACAGAAGCGACCAGCTCGACCAGCGTTCGACAGCAGCGACCATCGTTCGACCAGCAGCGACAGCAGCTCGACAGCGTTCGACCAGCGTTCGAGCAGCAGCAGGTTCGGTTCTTAAATTGCTGAATTGATGTATTGGTTAGCTGAATATTGATGAATTGGTTAGCTGAATTTTATTGAAGACAAGGTTCGGTGAATTTTAGCTGAATTTATTGATGAATTGGCTAGCTTAATTGGTTAGCTGAATTGATGAAATTGGTTAGCTGAATTGATGAAATTGGTTCGTTAGCTTAGCTTAGTTCGGTTCTTTGTTAAATTGGTTAGCTTAGCTTAGCTGAATTGATGAAATTGCTCAAATCTTTGTTAAATTGTTGAAATTGATGATTAGGTTATTAAGTTTGCTGAATAGGTTCCGTTAATGTGGTTGTTACTTAATAGGTTGAATTTGAAATGGATTCAACAAATATGAGTAGTAGTAGTACACCGACTACCCCATCTGAGCCTAATTCCAGTGCGAGTTCTAGAGGAAAATAACATTTCCTTCCGTTAGGACTTGCATTAAGGTTGTCAAAAAACTATATCCATTATTTACAATGAGAACTCCGCCAAGCTCCAATTTTGCAATGCATAAGATACGAAAATTATTTTTTTATATAATTTCTCAAGATCAATGGATATGCAAATCGCATAGATAAGACAGGTCAGTCTTCGGTGAATCACTAGGCATTGATATTAATAACAGTTTAGTTTAAAAATACTCTAGTCCGAAGACTGACCTGTCTTATCTATGCGATTTGCATATCCATTGATCTTGAGAAATTATATAAAAAAATAATTTCCGTATCTTATGTATTGCAAAATTGGAGCTTGGTGGAGGTCTCATTGTAAATAATGGATATAGTTTTTTGACAACCTTAATGCAAGTCCTAACTGAAGGAAATGTTATTTTCCACGTTGTTTCTCCTATTTCTAGTAGATCGATGCTACAAATTTGTGTGAGCGTTGATACTTCATTTTGTTTTAAACAACTATGCGTCATTTTTCTTTTATCCGTTAGACTATTTCTTTGGTGAGTTTTATGATGGTATCTGTTCCTAACCTTGATTTTGTGGTGGTGGATTTTATGTTAAACTTTTTCAGTTATAATAATCTAAAATTGTAATGGAAATGTTCAAAGTTGAATAAGAATACAATCTCTATAACATTCAATTTTGGCTTCAGTTTTTGTCATTTTATGGTTCAAATAGTTTGGCATATTAATAGAAGAACTCCCCACCTCCACCCCCACCCCCACCCCACCCACACACCTGCAGGCTCAACTCTCAGCTATAAGTTTCTCATAATGGTGTAGTATTAACTATATATTACATTTGCATCATCTGCTGAAGGGATATTAAATGGACAGCATAGTGGGTTCATTGAACACTGCATACCAAGAGTTCATTACTGCAGCTACCAGTGTACTTGAAGCCAAGGAAGTACCAGCAGGTACAGATGCTGCCCTGGAGAATTTCAAGCAAAAGTGGGAATTATTTCGTGTGGCTTGCGATCAAGCAGAAGAGTTTGTGGAGTCAGTTAAACTGAGGATTGGATCAGAGTGCTTGGTAGATGAGGCTACAGGGACAGTGGTTGGGGGAAAAGCTGCAGCTCCCTCAACTGGGCTGCCACCCATTAGCGCGGTTCGATTGGAACAGATGAGCAAAGCTGTTAGATGGCTTGTTATTGAGCTCCAGAATGGGAGCGGCGGGGCTTCTGCTCATCATCATGCCCATGCTTCTGCTCCTTTTGATGCTCGATTTTCTGAAGATGCGGCTCAGTGATAAAACTGTATTCAGATCGTGACTTTTGTATGTACTTGTGATATGTTTGGCAGATCCATCCACTCCATCTGCTCAATGAGAAATATAGAAATGGGTGGTTGTGGTCTTTGAGGATTCCTGATATGCACGTTCTGCTATGCTGTAAGCTCAAGAGCTCCAGGAGTTTTTATTTTTTATTTTTTTATTTTTATTTTTGTCTTGAATGAAAATGATACATATGTGAAGAAATTTATAAAGATTGTACTTTAATCTATGTTATAGACTAACAGTGTTATCAGAACCGGACCGGCGGTCCGATCGGGAATCAGATCCTTGTATGATTTGGTTTAGTTAAAAGATTGTTTTACAAATGAATAGTGTTTGAACTAGGCGGTTTTTAGTACACCGGTCGGTTTCCGGTTCACTTTAAAGACTTTTTACAGACCAATTGGTTTTTCGGTTTAAACCGATAGTTTTGGAATTGCACAAACCAATTGGTTTTATGTAGTGTTAAACCGGTTCACTACTAGGTTAACTTTGTTCAACAGAATCAAGTTCTCCAATCTGTCACAGAGCAACAGCCGCAGCTCCAGCCTGTTCTCATTCTCCAGCTCCAGCTTGCAGCATGCTCCAACATCACAGCACGCTCCAGCCTCCAGCACGCCGAAGAACTCCAACTCCAGCCTGTTCTCATTCTGCTGCATCTTTCGAAGGTTGTTTTATCTTCTTGATGGCTATCATCTTTCTATTGCTTCCTGGCAGCTCCGCCTTGTAAACCTCACCACAGTCGCCTCTTCCGATGATCTCTATTGAAGCCGCCTCTTGAGCAGAGGGCTAAAAATGACAGACCCGCCTTTCCTGATGCCACAGATTGTCGCCAGAATAATCTTGAACAACACTGAGAAGACAAACCCGGATATAGTTCCGGCTATTGCTAACTCCAGCCGTGAACCCGAGGATCATTGTCGCCGCCCTCTTCTTCTTCCTGTTTCTGTGGTGTCTTGGGTTTCCGACTGGTGATGGAGCTGGAGCAGCGGAAGAAGAAGAAAAGGCCACTGAGGGTGGATCGCTCCGGTAAGTCTAGTTGGTTTAACAACGGAACTTGGCCATCAAGGAAGTTGTTACCAGATACATTGAAGAATTCGAAGGTTCCAGAAAGAGCGAACTGAGGGCGGGATCTTCCCGGAGAAGAGATTGTTGACGAGGGAGAGACGCTATATGTAAAGTAGGGTACATGCATGTCGAACTGGATCAAACCGGGTTAGACCGACCGAACCGGGAAACGGTCCCTTCGCCGATCGAGGATCGGTCCGGTTATGATAACAGTGTAGACTAATGCGTTCTGCGTTACATAAATTAGATCTTATGTTATATATATTTAATAAAACAAATATTAGACAAAGGCATCTTTGAATGCACTATAATCGTTTTTTTATGTTGTCCATGCATCATCACTTATTAAGGTGTTAAATATGTGTTCACATTTCTCTTGTTTCAGTCGTTAAACGTATTGATGCCGATATATTTTACCAATTTGATGTGGTCAAACAAGCTACGTCGTGTGTCAACAAATATAAAAATTATTAATACACAAATTGTAAAAAATAAATATTAATTTATAAAAAAAATGAAAATATTTGAAAACGATAACTGAAAATTAGAAAGAAAAAAAAACTGATTTTTTTTTTGTTTGATAGAAAAAAATATACATTTATAAATTCAACACATAGATTTACATTACTACAAAATAAAATATTGTAAAAAAGGACCCAAGCGTCTCAAGCTCTGATTTTAATTTATTCACTTTTATATATACTAGACTCCAGCACGCGCACATTATTCTAGGAGTCGGGTTGATTATGTTTTCGTAAGGCCTCACGCACGACCAACGACGACAACGTTCACGCGCGTAGCGCGTGCCAGAGTCTAGTATAACCATTAGGAAAATACACTTAAGTGGATTATGCAAAATTTTAGTATAGTTTATTAGTTAATTAGATATATCTATATATGTACGCAACACATATCTACATATTATGAAGGTATATCGTTGAGTTTATTCCAAACACTTGATTAAAATATTATTTGAATTGTAAAACTAAACTTAAATTACCTGATATAATTAAATAAAATTAATTTTGTTTTAAATAATTTTAAAAATTACTCGAGCAACCGGGAGTCTCTTTAGTAGTGGTTCTTGCTCCCGGTTGCTCAAGTAATTTTTAAAAAATATTTGTTACTAAGAATATGATCAAACAAAATATGTCGATATTTGATAAAGTTGACCTTGCGCATTGTGTATAGTCATACTGTGAGTATTTTCACTCACATACCATGTCATAATATCTCATCCCATATCAACTATCGCTTAATGACCGATCTCGAACTAATCTCTATGAGTATTCATACCGACTATTACAAATCTATCATGATAACATCAACTATTGTTTAATGCTCGATCTCGAACTTTCTATGAGTAATTTTCACTCATATACCATGTCATACTATCTCATCTCATACCAACTATCGTTAATGCCCGACCTCGAACTTACTATGAGTATTCACACCAACCTCGAAGTTTCTATGAGTATTTTCACTCCGACAACATTCGTAGGATTCAGTCCTATGCGCTCATACTATTTGAGATTTAAGACGTACGCTCATAAGTTAGAACTCGTCAATGAATACATTCAATATACTCTTAAAGTATCTTAACACGTTCACTACCATGTGTATAAAATAACGACTATTACAAATCTGCCATGACAACATTAAGAAAGTCCCATTAATTTGCATAAAAAATAAAACTATATATTTGGTCAATTTATTTCTTGTTTTTTTACTTTGATATTTTCATAGATTATAAAATATGAGTAAGTTAAGTTTAATTATATTTTAATTTCAGATATATTTATCACATGTTTAATTCTCATAGCAACATCTCAAGCACGATAAATATTTATCATATTTGTTTCTAAGAATATGATCAAAAAATATATATGTCGATATTTGGACAAAATTAAGTATTTAACTTTCGACATCCAACTGACCTTTCTTTGAGTATTTTACTCCCGACATCCGATCAAACTTTCTTTGAGTATTTTACTCCCGACATCCGACTAACCTTCGTTTGAGTATTATAGTCCTGCCATCCAACGTTTCTTTGAGTATTATACTTCCGACATCCGACCTTCTCCCGACATCCGACCAGCCTTCGTTTGAGTATTATAGTCCTGCCATCCAACGTTTCTTTGAGTATTTTACTCCCGACATCCAACCAGACTTTGTTTGAGTATTATAGTCTCGACATCCAACGTTTCTTTGAGTATCATTCTTTCGACATCCGACCTTTATTTGAGTATTATACTCCAGACATCCAACTTTTTTCGACATCCGACCTTTCTTTGAGTATGTTCTTTGATTATTATAATATTGACATCCCCTGGATTTGAACCTAGGCGCGGTCACTATTTATAACTCAAGACGCACGCCTTAACTAACTGTCTCATACGTCTGAACATGTCAGTGATGACATTTAATATACTCTTAAGATCTCTTATAAAACTCATTACCATGTCTATGAAACGACAATTATCAAAATTATACTATAACAACATCAAACAATTACCAGAAAAATAAAATTAGATATTTGATTATTTTTTTGCTTATTTTTATATTTTCAGAGTTATTTTAATTTTATATTTTTAGAGGTCATAAAGTAGGGTTGTGAGTTAGGTAAATTCATATTTTAATTTTAGATATATTTGAAATGTAGAATTAAGTAAAGAAATACTCATAGAATCTAAATTTGACAAATCCTAAAAATATTTTGTAAAAATACTAAATAATAAACACTGAAAATTAATATTAATTTTTATATTTCAGTAATTCGTAAAATATTATTTCAACACATCACCGGGGTTATTTTAATTTTGCAGTAAAATATTTTTGTTACATTTTTCTCGACATGTAATACCTAAATTTTGCATGATATTAGTTTGGAGTAATAACATATTAACAACTTTGGGAAGCTAGAATCATTTATGCATTAATATATCCTAACATTCACTTATCTAGAAAAACCTTCTAAAATTTTTAAAAACAGCAAAAACAATTAGCCTAACACTTTGAACTATGGATGTACTATGGCTGAACTGCAAATCATGCACAATGACTGAACTGCTGAAGCACTGATCGAGCACTGCTGCTGCACTAGGACTGCACTAGAGCTGCATGGGCTGGTTGCTGATGCACAAGTTGAACACAGCAGATGCACTGGAATTGCACAGGTTGGGCACAGATTGAACACTGCAGGTGCACTATGGTTGCACTGAAGAGCACAGGTCTGCTCAACAATGTTAACAGAACTTCAAGAGAACGAAAAATGCTCCAAGCAAACCTCCAAAAATCATTGCCAAGACAACGCCAAACGGAGATGATACAACAATACATCATCATCAGTGTTGCAAGAAAGCTTGGCTGCTCCATCTTCTTGCTGCCAGAAAATAGAGATGAAGATAATCTTGCTGCTGAAGTTGACGATCTGAAACTGGAAGAAGCTGAAGAAGATCCAACAGCGACGGAGAACACAGCAGCCTAAACGTAGAAAAACCGTCATCAAGACCATCTTCAATTCAGAGCCACTTCTCAGAAAGTGGAAACTCAGTTGTAACAGATTGTAAACTGATCCACATATCGTGAAACAGATGCATTGTGAAACAGATCATGACAAAGGCACCGTGAAACAGATGCACCGTGACAGAAAGTGAAACGGATTGAGTCTTCATCTTGACAAATGATCAATAACATGTGAACGAGCACAGGTCTGCTCATGAATGAGCACAGGTTTGCTCACAGATGAGCACAGGTCTGCTCACGGATGATCTAGTTGCTGTGAAGTCGGTTTTGGATCTACGAACTTTGAGACTCCTCGATTGCTCGATTTTGCGAGATCTTGAGACTCATGTCTCGTAGTCCTCACGTCCTAGCATAGTGCAACTCAAATCACCAGTAGAAATCAAAGAATCAGATGCAGAAATCAGAGAATCAGCTGCAGAAATCTGAGAACCAGCTGCTGCAAGTAAAACAGAGTATAACGAACGAAACATTCATATCAGCATCTATATGCAGATAAATATGGAAATGCAGCAGCAAATCCATCACATAGACCAGCGAATTAAAGATCAGCAAGCTCAGCAGCAGATACACAAACCAGCAGAACCGAACAGAGCAGCAGTGTAGACTAGAAGAACCTCTTTACTTTGTAAAACAACTTTCCCTCTTCTGGTGGCCGAATGTGATCTGGTGGCGTGGGTCGGTTTGACTCTGATTGCCACTTCCTCTGAGCGAGGTGTAACATAGAAGACAAACTTAATTCCGGTGATGGGAACCTCGACGTCCCTCCTTGTTGCAGTACCCATTATTTGTCTCCTGTCCCTTTCTTGATCGGATAGTTGCATAAGTCGATTATAGCTAAGGTCACAGGTTTTCTCGTAGTAAATAATATTTTTCTTGATTATACTCACCGCTCACTGCATTCAGGCATTGATACAATTTGGTCTCTACTTCATTTTGTGTTGCAAATTGCAATGTTCTGGGCCAATTGGTATATGATGATGATCAAATGGAAGAGTCGATCTATCTGTTACTTGATCGAGAATTATGTCTCTGATACCATGTTGAACATACTAGGCATTGTAATTTTAAGTGTAATTGAAAATTTATAAATATTTGTTTTCCTTGTCGCAATAGCTCCTCCATTTGGTTTGACTGTGGCTTCCCGTTGGCTTCCTCACAGTGGGTACAGATCTGTCGAGCTCCATAGAAGAAGATGGTAACTTTTAGGGTAGTATTCTACAAGTACCGTTTATCCTGAATAGCCTTCTTAATTGCAAATGTCTCTCCTGTTTGACCGGAGCTTGATCATAATTACTGCTGTTAATCTGGGGTCCTCCGATTTATGTAATAAATCTCCCGAGGCATGTCGTCCGTGTTCTCGCACTGAGATCCGGGCGAACAGGTTTAAGAAATCTCTAGATCGAGTTGGAGAGAGGACAATTGCAATTTGATTCTCGAACAATACCAGCTGCAGCAAGTCACCTCTCTTGATTCAGCCGAATCATAATTTTTCGATACGTTGAATTGCAGCAGGTAAAGTTCCTCCAGTAGCAAACAAATCATCAATAATGATTGCTCATTCACCATGCTGAACAAGACTAACTTGTATCTCTATTTGGTCGGTCCCGTACTCTCTAACATGTACTGTTCTGAGATTACTTCAGTTGGATTCTTCTTGGGTTTCCGCAAGGGAACAAACTGTACTTGAATCATGGTTCCTTTGTATTCTGGAGTTATCGAATGTCGCATGGGTTCCCATAAACTTAATTTCAAAAAAACCATAGTAAGAAGAATGAATACACAATTGATCATGCATGATTGGTTTTAAAAAAGTTGCATGTTTGGTTCATTCCATTCGTAGACTTTGATTGCATGTATGGCAAAAGATTTTTCAAAAATTCTTTAAAAGGATTTGGCCAATCGAAGTCTAGTTCTTAAGATGTTTCACACGACGGTGCAACTCGTTGAGTGCATTTGTTGCTGATTCCTTGGTTCGAACCAAGGTAGAGGACATGCATTTTTAAAATCTTTTTATTCGCCTCGACTTTGTCTGAACTTTTCAAGGGTGCCATTCAAGTCAGCTATGTTGCCCCCACATTTTTTCCAAGGTAGTTGTTCGGGTCTATCCCCAATTATCTCCTCCGGGTTGAAAGACGGACTTGCAGGTGCTCAATGGAACTTGTAAATGTATTCCTTTGTTGTTAATAACTCGGACGCGTTGACTTTGTAACTTGCAATCTCGTGAATCTTCTTGTTCACGTATTTTTGATTCCCTTTTTGTCATGGCTTTCCATATTTGGGCATTTTTCGACCGTAGGGGGCGGGGCTGTATGACCTTAATGTGAGGGCAATGATTTTTTGTTTTGCTTCATTCTTACCAAAGATGGTACGTGAAACGTCCCAAGAATACAATATAGAATGAACGGAACTTACATTTTGTTTTTGAAGAAGGCAATGCAAGTGCGAGAATGTAAATTTCATTAGTAAGGTTTGTATTACATTTACAGAAGTCTGAAATATATAATACAAAAGGCCCAATCCTATACATGTCATGATCTAGGGCCAAAACAAAACACATTTACATAATGGGCCAAACTCCCATTTATAGTTGTTGGACTGACTTATAATTCACAATAGTTGGGCCGAATCTTCTTCATCAATTGTGGGCCAATCTCGCATCCAAATACTTGGGTCAAATTCCCATTTACATCAGTTGGGCCCAAAAATGGAGATACACACAAAACTAGTAAAGGTTAAACACAGTGTAGAGCTTTTGTTCTAAATGGATGGAATTTCTAGGGTCTCTGAACCAACGGATCCTCACCCGCTAAAGAGGATCACGAGCCCATTCCGATCATCGAGTTAAGTTGTTTGGGTGCGTGCCGACAGTCCCAACCGCTCCGGGCGCATCCCCATACTAAACTCCCTAAGCTCTTAATATGCTCCAGGTCCGAGTAGGTAATGGTAACCATCGTGGTCTGTGCAAAACAAGAATTGAATTTTGTTTTTGAATTATTACAATTACATCACTTTTCAGGCAACATTTAAAACTGCAAGCACGAACAAACTGTCAAAATGGATAGGGAAAAATATAACATGGCAAAGCAAACATGACGAAACTTAAACCCTCTAAGCAGATACGTGCCCACCAGAGTCGCCAAATTGCCAGACATTGGATCCGACTTTCACCGACCGTTTTTGAAAAATATTTTTCTTTGTTTTGCTCGAAAATGCCAGGTATTGGCGAGCGACAGGTCCGGTCGAGCTAGGTTATCAACCAGACCGAAAAAATGAAAGAGTCACCATCGATTAATTAAAGGCTAATCGGAATCCTAAAATTTGCCTAGCGTACATGGAGTTAACATCCTAGAGCTTGGAATGTTCTACGTCTAGAGAATCGAGTTCGGGGGTTTGATTACATCTTAAGGGCTCACGAGCCCATAATTCGCCCTTTCGGTACTTTAGTTTGCTTTTGAAATTAGTTTTTTTTACCTGAATTGACCGTTTTGATCATGCTTGGCCCAAAAGATTACATGTGTTTTTTTATATATTAAATAAACCATGTACAAATTTTTTTAATTTATTTATGAGTTAATTTCAAATAAATAAACAAGAGAGAATAAAGTTAACCGTGCTATAAAAATTGTGGTTTAACTTTGGGACCATTTTAAACGTGTCAAAAATACACGAATAAATATTAAGCACGTTGGACCAATTTGGAACACTTTGACAAGTTATAGGATGCCCAAAATAAATCTAGGGACCAAAATGCAATTTATTAAAATTCGAGCTGAATTGGAAAAGTATTTCAAAAGGTGCAGAAATTGCCAAAAACTATTCTGGACTTATTTGTAACACTTGGTGTAATGTTCTAAAATAACCCGAAAATTATTCTGGATTTATTTGTAACACTTTGAGAAGTCATGGAATGTCTAGAAAAGTTTAGGAATCAAAATGTAAAGTTTTGTTTATTATAACTGAGCTGAAAAAATTACAGAATTGGTCCTAAACTATTCTGGTCTTATTTGTAACACTTGGTAAAGTTCCAAAATAATTCGAAAATTATTCTAGACTTATTATTTAAAATTTTGAGAAGTGATGGGATGTGTAGAAAGGTGCAGGGAACAAAAATGTAAATTTTAAAAAATTGAGTTGAATAAATCAAATATGTTTAAAAAATTGCACAAATGACCCAAAACGTTTCTGGTTTGGTTTATAACACTCGATAAAGTCCCATAATGACCCAAGAGAGCAAATACCGAGTTGTAACCTTCATCAAAGTCTGGAAATGAGCTAAATCATTTTTTGAAGATATGTTTTTTTCACATATACATAATATACATATATTATACATATACATTAATACATATAGTATCACATATATAATAATCATATACATAAATATAATATAACATATACATAATATATATAGTATCACATAGACATAGTATATATATATATATTATACATATATACATATACATATATAGATATAGATATATAATATATGTATATAAAACCTCAATTTCACTTCACATTAGAAAATACAAATACGATATTGAATATGAGATAAATATACCTAACTCATTCAGAATTTATTACCGTACGAGGAACCGAGATCGATAATTATTGATATTTTTTTTACTCAATCTTTCTTATTTTTTTCACTATTTTCTCTTACTCTCTTTCTCTCTCTTCACCCTTTCTCTCCAACATCACTGTAACGTATGGCACCCCCTTTCACTCTTCAACCATCATCTCTTATTTATAGAAGATTGCATTTTTTTTATAATATAAAAAACCAACTTGTTGCAAAAAAGGAACATAGCCATGTGGCCAATTTCGTGTTGTGGCCAATGCAGTGTGTGAAATCAGCTGGGTGAAGTCATTATTGAAAGAGATTGGATTGCATCTACCTTGCACTCCTGTTATTTGGAGCGACAACACAAACGTAACTGCCTTATCTGATAACCCAATTCAACATTCAAAGATGAAGCATGTTGAAATTGAGATATTTTTTTAGAGAGAAAGTTCAATCATGAGATATTATTGTTAACTTTATCCCTGCTTCTCAACAACCTACTAATATTCTTACCCAACCTCGAACATAAAAATTGTTTGTGCCGTGTAGAAAGAAGTTTGGAGTATTTTCACTTGAAGAAGTTCAAGAATACATGGATTCTTCTTCATCCCTTTCCTCAGGTATAGTTTAACCTTTCATTCCTTGAGTTGCTTGTTTGCGTCATTTCAGTGCTCTGTCTAAGGTGCTCTCGTGACTATTCCATCAGTAGGTTGAGTATAGTGTGATGTTGCTATTTTCGTGAAACTTCATTAGTGGGATACTTGTGCACAAATACTTGTCTCACTGTCTGAATATCTTGCTCATACTATGGTTCTATTTGTGTATAGCATATGAATGTATCTTCTCTTAAAATCTTATTCAACTGGAATTCTGCTTTATACTGAGTGTCTTGTGACATTAGTGAGTGCAGGGAAATCCACTCTTAGCTAAACTCTTTTCAGTTTGAATTATGTCTCAAATAACTGAATCTGGCATAGGGCATAGCTTGACTCCCAAAATAAGGTGTGACTTTCTTAAGAAAACGTCAAGCTACTTAAGAAGCACACATTTGAGGAGGAAAAGGTGCAAGCTCAAACCTGTCAGTCGTGTTGGTAAGATAGGAGCTCAAACTCCTCTTTCAGTAATGAAATGAATAATCAAACAAAATGCAATAAAAAACATAATCAAATCAGATCAAAATAAAGTATGTCAAAGAAATGAGACTGTTCTGTGTTATCGACTGAATTGAGTACAACTAAGAGTGTGATGTTATTGTTCCTTTAGTACTGATCAAGTATAGTCAGTTAATGTCTGCTGCCTAGTTGAAACGAGTATGTTGGATAGTGTACATTGCATAAGCTACCACAATACAAAGCATGTATGTTTAAGTATATTCAAGGAAACAGTGATAAATGACTTGTATTAAATGACTTGTATATGTGGGCTTGCCTCTAATGATCTATCGTATAAACCGTGATATTACACTAGCTTGTATTCTGTATGTAGAGAAAAACAAGAGCATTTTCAGGTACCATAAGAGAAGAAGAACACAAACCAGTGTACAAGTGCTGAAGTAAAAAAATGTTGTAAGTATACCCATATCACATCCTCACTAAATCATATTTAGTACACATCCTGGTGTGAACTTGTTCAATCTACAAAAATCACAACAACAAATGCACTGCAACTCTTGAGATCTCAAGACAAATCCAAGACATAAGGAAATCACACTGATTACCTACATATGCACCCTATCAAGTTTTTCGCATGATCATCACCCTTGAACTGATGTGTTCATACATTCAGAATTGATGCTTGCATACACACAAGTAGGTTTGGGCAAATATAACCGGTTCGGCCGAACCGTACCGAACCGCACCTGAATCGTACCGGTTCAGCCGAACCGGTTCACAAAACAAACGTTTTTTTTTCAAAAAATATGGACCGATCCAGAATAGGTACAGAAAACCGGTTCAAAATCGGTTAACCGAACCTTTTTTTGTACCGATTTTAACATTAAAATACTACTAAATACTAAACCAGACCAAACCACTTCAGACCATACAAAAGTCACAAAATCGGTTTTTCTTCACTTTAGACCAGACCTAATTGTAATTCACCTCTTCACACGCAGTCACGCACGCTCATTCTCACTTCTCACTGTCAGTCGCCTCTCGCTCGTCGGTCCAGGCCTCTCCACGCCGCTCTTAATTCTCGCTCGTCGCTCGCCTCTCGCCGTTCGTCGCTCGTCGCCCGCCTCTCGCCGTTCGTCGCTCATCGCTCGCCGTTCGTCGCTCATCGTTCGTCGCTCGTCGCTCGCCGCTCGCTGTTCGTCGCTCGTCGCTCGCCAGCAGATTCAATAACACCCTAAAACATTGATATATCATCATAACCTCCAACAAAATGATCCCAAAGTTACACCGAACTTAAAATGAAGTACGATTCTTATAAAAAATATAACTATTAACACATAATATCAATAAGATATATTTCATTTACATTAGGAAATATAGATACAATATTGAATACGAGAGAGATATACCTAAGTTATTCGAAGGATACCGTAAGAGGAACCAAGACCTCTATATTTTTTCGAAGGTAATCGTCGATTTTTTCCATTCAAAATCTCTATATTTTTTTCACTCAATACCTTATTAGTTACTCTCGTGGCCTCCCTATTTCTTTACTATGGCGTCTCCAATTGTGTTGTGTGTTTGAAGCTTTTCTATTTCTTCTACCCCATTTGTGTCGTATTCTTCCTCTCCATTTATAGGAAAATGTAATAGTAGTTTATTCCTTAATTATTACCATAGGATGGCAAAAGGCAGGTATGGGCAATGCAGAGGGTGGAGTGTGCAGGGGTGGCGTGAGGAACTGTTGTGGGCGGCTGAAAGTGTGAGTTGGTTGTTTTTTCACTTCATATATATATAACACTATATATTAAATATATATATATATATATATACATATTATTTTATTTTTTTAAAAACAAAATTTTACATTTTAGTAAACCTAAGATGAAACTATTTTTTGTATTTTTCTATTAATAATTTTTTGATTTTTTCTATCTCAGTTTTTCTCGGCTCGTTTCCTCGTGTAACAGTATTTTGACCTTTAGCCAAAATCAGGTGTTTACAACTTATATTTGACGATGTTACATTTTAGTTTAAATTCAGTAACATCTCATTCACGAAGCTATAAGAAAGATCAAGAGCAATAACAAGAACTTTAGCGTGCAAATAGACATGTTCAACTATGTCTTTCAGGTCCATTATAAAATTCTATATCGTTTATGACTCCATCATCTGTTGTCTCACGAATTCTCGTATCAAATTCAAAGCTTCCATGCCTCTAATCCTCTCATCACCCTTGTACGCTGCCTGGAGGAAATTTGAGATGTCTTTTGATGATTGAAGGGTCATAATTCAGTTGCAAATTAACAGAAAAACTTCAAACAATAAACATGACTTGGCCTTCACTTTCCTTGTCTTCTTTTCCTTCTGAACCTTCATTTGATACAGGGTTGGGTTGTTTGGAAGAGCAGGAATTTCAAAGTCTTCCTTCATTGTTTCCCACAGATCATAAACCCTCTAGGTATGCCTCTATCCTTACTACCCATCCTTGATAATTATATCCATCAAACGTCAGTGGAGCCATGGATGAGAAAGAAATTGAGCCATCTTCCGTTGAACTGGCAGACAACTTGGTGGATGAATTTGGTTTCACTCAAAAGGAAAAGGACTCACGAGAAATTCTCATAGGTCCCCCAACAATTGTTGGTTGAGAAATGATATGTTGAAGGAGAAGACTTATGTAACTATAAAGGTATATGAGAATGTTTTCTTTATTTGATAGTAGATAATATTTCATTGAGTCTTCACATCGTTTTATGGGGGAAATTGTAACATCTAAACTCTACAAATACCGAAAACACAATATGAAAAGAACAACACTAATTTGCTAACAGAGAATAATGTAAATTAAATATGTACAACAACCTAACTAACAATAGTAATTTGAGCAACATAGTAACAATTATGCGTTTGAGAAAAATACAAGGACACCTATGACTAACCATAGCGCATTAATTCGATTATCGACTCAATACTTGCCAATTCATTGTGGGGAAGATCACATCAAACTTGGATGCCAAAATCACCACCCCTCTATCCAAAAAGCGATAATCAAATGTGAGAATCACCATCCCTTTATCCCAAGAACACAAGGTCCACCACCACAATGCCATAATTAGCGCGACACTAAAGGAAAACTATCAACTGACGCACAAACCTAAATTGAGGCAACGACAATAACAATAGGAATGTGTTCCATTAAAAAAATTATATTCGCAACATAAAAATGCTAAATAACATTGTTCAAAAGAAAATTAAAAGGATATCCAAAGACATAAGTACTACCCGAAAAAAGAAGGTTGATCTTCAACTCCAGAAGGACACTCACAAGGACTATCAACGTGTTCACTCGAATGACCTCGCTCTCTCACCCGAATAGGAGGGGTCTCAGCTGACATCTCCAGTGGGGATAACCAATTATCCTCTTCCTCTGTGACATAAGTATTTTCTTGAGGAGAGGTCCTCTCAACCTCTGGTCAATGGAAATCACATGAAAAGCTAGATAGTGGAGAGGGAAGAGCAGGAGCCTTACCCTTGTAAGAAAGGGTCTTCTGCCTTTTCCTTTAAGGCGACCCTCTAGGGGTAGACCCTCTCGTTTGAGCATCACCAGCTATAGCAAGAGACAATGATCTACAAGTGTACCATTTAGAACAGTGAAAATAAGTAGGTAAATCTGAATTTCGAACAATGGAGGGAACCATAAGCCTTAGTCAACAACACCAAAACTTTCCTAGGCTCAGACCAGACCCAAGTAAGTTCGAGACAATTATACCTCTCACGATGATCTGAAGATCAGTGTCTCGGGGGGGGGGGGGGTGGTATACCGATCACAACCCTTTCCCTTTAAGTCGTCTATCCAGGGGAGAGGCAAGGCGAATATAAACCTCCTTAATAAATAAACTTGCTCGGACCTGTTAACGAAGGATGCCACATATTGTAGGTCGACCGATACCTACAAGGACAAATGGTATGATAGTAAAAATTAATAAATAAACCAGTCAATTGGACCAAAAGAAGGGGGCTGGATTCCAACCATCTCAAGAATTAACTCATTAGTCTCGTTGACTGAGTGAAAGAGTTTAAAAGTGGATATTTTGTGTCTGTTATAAATAATTTTGATCAATTTCTAGTCTCGCGTACATAGATCGTTGAATCCATAGAAACGTATCTACCAAGAGGACACAAGACCCAGGGCATTCCTACTTGAAAAAAGAAGTAATGTGTCTTGTAGTTGAAGTTGGTCGATCGAAGATTGTCAGCCAACTGAATACGAGTGTCCCAATTCCACGACTTTCGTGATCATCATTCTTTGACTCTAAACAATCTCTCCTGAAAGTAATAAATAGCATGTTGCTACTTGTAGAGACGGAAAAGCACCGAAAGAGATTCAAAGAACACTCTCACTCTTAAAGGGCGCACAAAATCCAAAGCCTAGCCACATCCCGGAGAGCAATAGGGTCCAGTTGTACCGAACAAAGTACTAGTACTGACACATCTCATTAGGGTCAGAGTAGTAAGGAAACTGCAGACCAACATCGATTTTGGAAAACCAAATATACGCCTCACTCTCCTCAAGATACTGCAGTCCCATGACAGGGTACCTAGGACATTCTAGTACACATAAACACTCTATGGTCCCAACTCGGTCGACTTCACATCTAACACAACAAGGGACATGTCTATAACAAAAGGACAAAAAATCAAAATAACTAAAGACATAGGACATAAAAAAAATACTACCGGACTAATAAAATGGAGGCACATTGCGAGTTAGGAGAGAAAAATAACACTTGAAGATTTACACACGAAATTATCCCAAACGAATTACAAACTGTCTTGTAAAACAAGATTGGCCAAGATAGACATATATCATCTCTATCCACCAAGATATATATAAATAGATCCAAGCTTGAATAATTGAATTCTTTACTCTAAACTCACACAAATTATGGGGAAGAAAGGGTAGGTTAAGATTCCAAGGAATGTTGCCTGGATTGAGACCCCTACTAGTCATAGACCCTGCAAAGCTGGAATCAGAGAGTGATCCCGGACCAACACTACAAGAAACTTGCGCTATAGCTTCGGCGAAACGACGTTGCTAAATGGCCTTTTGCCGCTGCTAATACCCTACGTCGATGCTAAGCGTCGTGCCCATAAGTCCTGATGCTAAAGGCTTAAGCATCGAAAACATGCTGACACTAATAGGCTGTTGTTGCTCGAATTAACAGTTTGCTTACCCTATAACATCAATATAATGCTCATGTTATTCATGCGTAACTACCGTCAGCATAATATAGATGTAAAAGAGTATCTTCGGTACAACAGATTTCTGTGTGAAATGTATTCTATCAGGTACAACATTTTGTATGACTGTTAGTATCGTTTTGTTACTACATATGGTGTTGCATTAAGGTGTAATTAACAACGCCGTTTTAACAATTGTAATTACAGTTTAATAGCGTCGACATGTTTGTAATGCAAATGGTTTGTATTACCATATTATAGATTTTATCGATGCTTCTCACATGGGCATGAAAATTCACTGTTTTCATTGCATTGATGTTATTGTTTATGATTATCGTCATCAATCCGTTGCTAAAACATGTCAATGGTGTCTGTACATTTTGTTATAGATACTGAGAACCAACATCAGATTTACCGAACCGTATTGGACTGCTTTCATGAGCTGCACATTTAATAGGTAACCATCCTCACCCTCTTTCATAGTAAATCAACACAACATCAAGTCGAATTTATATATAGAAACATAATGTTCGTAGGACATTGACAACTACCATACTATCTAGCAACACATAGGAGTTCCATTACACACCATACATACATAATGACACATAGACTTATCCGGTGTTCCGCAAAAAGACTTCCCTACTTCGTGACCAACAATTATCATTCATTTGGATTTGCGAACACCCAATAATTAAGTAGATAAGGAACAAGGCAATGCAATACAATCTCATGTTATGTCATTACAATAAAAATTGATTTGTGAGTTCGTACCTTGAGTTTCAGAGTTGTCGGGCAATCCATAGGTGGAGTGCATGGACTTTCTCATGTCATCCACAGATCTTTGAAAAGCAATCATGTTTTGCTTAAGATCCTCGAGGTGCGTTACAAGTTGGGCAGTTTCTGCTCTTGCCTTGACCACTTCTTCCCAAGCTGTCTTCAACTGTTCAGACTCCATCATGCGTGCAATTTTGCATACACGCGAGCGACGACGGTATGGCTTACTAACCTGTTCGTTAAGTACGTCCCTGTCAACCGATTGATCCTCCCGCGCTTCCAATTTAGCAACTATATACTCAACTTCTTCCTACAATTACATACATACCACAAGTGCCAAGGTCTCAATGGTGGGTAACCTTTTTGATAGAATGCGTTCCAGTAAAGGATTTGTGCTTACCATGATTGATTTAGTTTTGGGATCTAGGGGAACACCTTTCTTGTCCACATATAACTTATGAAACATGTTATACTCACCTGGATGTTTCCCATTGTTCTTGATAATTTGCAATAAAAAGAATAACAAGGGGTGTTTAGGGAGGCACATTTTGAAAGTTTACTTTCTAAATGTTTTGATTACCTTATTCTTCTCTCACTTCGCAAATATGCATGTCTCGATAGTGTGCCTAAGGACCTGGTGCACTTTGTTAGTTTGTTCCGCTCGCTTTTCACCTTCAAACATGACGTGACATAAAATCATATCCATATCAGTTTGGTGGATCAGTTCAATTAATAATGAACCACAAAGAAAATTAGGTTTGGAAGCGCCTACCTTGTACTCCTCTGAGAAGAACCAGATGATAAGCCAGACCCAGTCTGCTTTCACAACATCCGATGGGCAGTTTTGTATCCTTTCGTCATTAGTCAGGTACCTGTCAAAGTGTCTTCTTTTCAAATTCGCCCTGTAGTTGCAATATTTCTCTCTGAGGTAACATATGATAAGCTGCTTTATATTTCTCTCCGAGGTAACAAAGTGTCTGCTTTATATTTCGCCCTGCAAGTCCACAAGTGTAAATGAGGAAATCAAATGGTAAGACAAGTAAACTAAATATGCATCTAACATATGTCATGATAAACGATTTATCTAATGTTATAGCTAGCTATAGGTTATGTGAATTTACTGCAACCAACATGAGCATCTTCGCCTCGTAGTCAATTGGAGTCTTAGGAATCTTTTTCCAGTCGTTCACCATCAGTGGTGCATTTATTCTTTTACGAACAATGACACCACACCATGAAGAAAACACATATGCATTCTTGGAACAAACTTTACCTTGAGCATTAAACTATAATTCCTCCTTTTCATTGACATCATTTCTTGAAAGCCTTATACAGCAAGTACGTCCTTTACGTATCTTCTCAATTACCAACCTTATCTGTTCCTCTGCACAATTGTCAATATCATGGGTGAATGTTAGTAAAAACATTGATATATTACGAATACTTGATAGTCACTAACTGCTGGTACTGTTCTCCAAGATTGGTTCTTCAACTGCGGGTTCTTCAAAGGGAAGTTCCTCCTCTTGAGTTTCCTCTAGAGACGTCTCCAAAATCGGGGGTGCGGGAGTATTTTCAACAAGAGTATCACCCTCTAATGAAAGCAAAGTTCCTGTCACTGAGAAAATGAATCAGCCTATAGTTCAGTAATGGCAAACTCTATCTATTTGCAGAAATGTCATAACAGAATTGATCGTCCAATTTTGAAGTGCATCTATCCTAAAATACAAATAATGAAAATCAGTTCTTACTACTTGTGACAACCTGGTATAGCTTACGGGGAGATCTTCTAGTTAGGACCTCTACGGTGTTGGTCTTCCTATAGTTGATTCTACGAGTTCCAACCATACCTACTGATGCAACAAAACATACGGTGCATGACCAGAAAATAAAATAAAAATCAAACACAACAATGCCTCGTAGACACATAATCCAACAGAAAGTTTCTATCTTTCAAAAAGATTGAACGTTTGAAGGAGAGTTTGGCCCTAGCACAAGGGCCACGAGCTAGTCAGTAGAAAGGTCAGATCTATATGTATAAAGGCATAAACAAACATAATAAGAGCATGGTTGTCCACATCCGACACCTGCAGATATGATGAATTACGAACTAGGTATGACATGTCATGTGAACAAAGTTTCGATTTGTGTGACATATTACACCTATTTCGTGGACTAAAGAAGAAAGGGATGAATATCTTCACAACTGTGAAAACCTAAAGGTACAATCTTTTACACATAAACAAACATGCATGTTCGAACAAGTGGGGTATGACTAACCAAACACTGAGCCCAGGGGAACCTGCACCAATTTTATTTTATTTTTATTTTTTTCTTGAAGATGAGAGTACAAGCTTTCAAAGGAAAACACAACTTGATAGATAGAACTATGAAATGTAAAGGGAAGCTACGACGCAAGTGGAGAAAAAACACACACTGTTGAAAACAATGAAGATCAAACGGAAGCAGGCCAAGTGAAGCTGTTGAAAACGCACAGAGATATACATGAAACTTGAAAGACAGTCCATACCATGGAATGGGAAGCTGCAGTTAGTGACATACCTTCTATAGTAGATTAGGCAGCAATCTTATAGATCACTGGTCTGTGGTAGAAGAGAGTGTTGCCAGGAGGACTCTGTTTTAGACACCGGAAACCCTTATGACAGAATGCAGGAGTGTTTGGAGAGGAAACGTTCTAATCTAGGCGGGAGAGTAGAATAGACAAACTCACAAGGGTGATGTGATAACAAATACTGAAAAGTCCCATCAATGCAGAATGTTGTCTGATACAAAGAAAAATTCTTTCCTTTATCTGCTGCAATGTCGAATACACTTTTAATGACAAAACTCTAACCAGAATACTAATGGAAGAAGAAGAAATTTATAGCATTCCACTGATCCAATCCACCTTTCCAAAGTGGTCCAACAACTTCAAGTTCTCTATTTGATGCATTATACTAATGAATGATCTTACCACATTTTAACAATTATGAAAACAATCTAAACACGGAAATGAATATCACCCTCCAATGAAGATTCTAATAAAACATGAGTGACATTTGTTTCTTGCAAATGAGGTAATGAATAAGATGGTCCAAAAATAAAACAAACAAATGTTGACCATCTATAAATACAGAGAGAGCCATACCATTCATCCGCCCCATTTAAGTGTTGGATTTTAAAAGAGGTGTTTCCAAGAGTAACATTTACTAAACATGAGAGACAAGTTCATATGTCTATATTGTCCCTTTAGTAATTTTCGAATGATAATAGAAAATACAGGACATTGTTACCCACCACGTTAAATGTTTTTTTAATGATCTCACTCTACACCAAATCCATCCATCCATTATATCAACTAATCTAAAAATAAATACTTATTTTTTCCCTACGTCTTCTTATTTACAACAGATGTTCTATTATTTTGTAACACAAAAGCAATTTTAAACGGAAGAGATAGAAAATACTCAAGATTTAATGAACATTTAGATATATTTGACCTCAAAAGAGCATCTGGAGTACACATTCGAATAAGTCTTTCAGTTTAATCAGCTCATTTTCTGCAACATGGTCACTATGTCCACCTAATTTAGTACTATGTTTGGTAATTTTATTTTGGGTTAATGAATTAAACTCATCTCGCAAAAAATTCTAATTAGTAATGCCATAATTAACCCTTCAAAGATTTAAGTTTTGAGTCCACACCCAAAAGAGCCCCTAATTCACATAGAAAGTTTGGTAATGAAACAAAATAAAGTAAATCAATTGCAGATAATAGAAAGTTGAGCTGACAGATGTAAATGATAGATTCTTTAACCTCATAACTGTTGGCTCAAAATTATATTTTTCTTGCAGTTGATCCAAAATATTAACAAATTACTAATGTTGTCAATTGAATACAGAAAGGGACAAAGGAATCTAACATTCATCAAGGGAATAGATAAATCATAAAGAATAATTTAGTATGCATCAAACTTAATGATAATTCCTTTAAAGGGTTATATAAGTATGGTAATTTGCAAACTTCTCCTTATACAAGTAACACCATCTTTGATCCCCTAGACCTTCTCATCTACCAGACCGACATTCTCTGTTTATTCAACACATCCATGTCCTTAAGGTTGAACCGACAATAGTGAGGCGGCGTGGACGGATGTACCAATATAGGGAATCCACCAGTTCATGAAAAAAGAGCACTTTGGAAATGTGCATCCACTGCGCACATTGGTTATAACCTCAACTTAACAAAAGATGCTTTAACTTGAATAATTTTGCATGCTGCATAAAGCATCAATTGAGATGAATAGGACTAGAATATCATGGACAAAACCGACAATATTCCTGAAAGCCTTACCTTCAGGTTTGCTGATTTAATGGTGCAACCATGACACGGTGCAAGTCCTGCAACATACTAAAAAATGCACAACACTGTAACATAGGTAAACTCGTACGAAAACGAACAAAATGGACAGTACACACCTGCAACCAATACTGTCATCAACATTAAGAGAACATACATAGCACACAAGGAAAATACCAAGAATGACCAATCATGCGTCAATGTCATTTCTAGCCCAATCAATCTCATTACCGACATGACCAACATCTGTTATATCCATTAAACCTACATACGTTTCACGGTATGACTGCACAGATTCACCTGCATTTGTCCCCCAAAGACGAATATCTTCTTGGACTCTGCCATTAACACCGTGCTCCAAGATGGGTTAGTATTGTCTGTATAGTAAAAAACTTGGGTTGCCTAGGATGCAAGTATAAACGGTTCATATGTGGACAAATAGTTCGTGGTGTTTACACACACAAACTCGTACTCGTCAACCTTCATCCCATTGAATGATGAGAGCACGTTGTACCAGTCACATTTAAATAAAACAACATGTAGATCCCCCAGATATTGAATGTTAATTACTTCACATAACACTCCGTAATAATCAATCGCTCCTTCAATGGGATTGTTGTTTGAGGAACTAGCATACCACGTTGTGTCGGCTTTGCATAGAATACCACTGTTATCAAAGTTCCTCATTACTGAACGCTCTTTTGAGTGGAAAGTGAAGCCATTTGCTTTGTAGCCATTATATGTCTTAACTCTGTATAGTGGACCCCGTGACAAAGACTTGAGTTGATGAATTTTTGATTCCTCAACAGGTTCAGCTATTCGATCAACCATACACAAGAAACATTAAATCTGTCATGGGTTTCGTGACATATCAACAACAATAGGGTCATAGTAGTCATACCCTGCCTTCTAGCCACTGTATGAATGATATGTTGTGCCTTTTACCTGTTAATCCTTGCTCTAATGAGCTGCCTTTTGTGCTCACTAACACATGTAAAGAAAATTTCATATGTGCTCCGTGGGTATGAGTATTCTGGATAAAACATATGAGCTAGATTGATAGAATTACTCTATGAAAGGCTTGACCTCATCATATTGGTTGAGAAAATATCGCTGACATTGTTCCCATTCAGCATTTGATAGGTCGCGATGAACTGCACGCCCTATGGGAGATCCAACATGTCAGAAAATGCTTAATCCATGCGTCGTTTGGTGCAACTCTTGTCGTGTAAATTTAGTCTCAACATCACGCAAATATCTGGAACAGAATGTAAGACACTCCAAAGCAATATAACCATCAACTATTGACCCCTCTGGTCGATTTCTATTTAGAACAAATTACTTCATTATACCCATTATCCTATCACCAAAACAGAACATAAGACGATAAACAGGTGTTTATCATAACCATATTTGATAGAGCAAAACTAACGTTTCAATTGAATACATCCAACGATATTGAACTTGTTCATCTATTTTTGCCTCTTCCGCTAGATGAGTTATAAGATGCACGGCAATATTAAAGAACGATGGTGGAAAGATTCTCTCTAGATTGAACATTGTCAAGGTAATTGTGTCTCAGTCTTCATCAGATTAGACATGTGCAACTCCCTAGAGCATGGAATTATAAATGTGTTGCTCATGTCTATCAACACCTTGCATACATGTTTCGACAGTAATCCGTTAATTCCAACCGACAGTATGCGTTGCATCAGAACATGGTAGTCATGACTTTTCAGTCCAATCAACTTATGGTCTTTCATCTTCACACAACGAGATATGCTTGACGAGTAACCACTAGGAAATTGTAAGTTTTTGAGGAACTCACATAGGTTCATCTTCTAATGTTTGGATAGGGAAAACAGGTTGGTGGCAACACCACTTTGGGTCCCCTACGAATGGGATGCAATGAAGTCCTTATTCCTAAAGCCTGCAAGTCCAATCACATTTAGATTGTTGTTTGTTTTCCCAGCGACACCTAATAATAACTTAATGAGGTTATCACAATCATTTTTTTCGATACGCATAACATCCAAGTTATGAGGAATTACAAGTTGACTCCAATACGACAAATTGAAGAAGATGTTTTTTTTTCTTCCAATTTTCAGTGACTAAGTCTATTCCAAGTTGATGGGGGCTGAGTTTTACCGAACTTGATGGGCTGAAGGTAGTCCTACTGCTTTAAAACGTCATCACCCGAAAGCATATGTGGGGCTACCCTGAACTCTTGTGTTCCATCAAATACACTCCTGTTTCTCCTCTATGGATGAGCGTCTGGTAGGAATTGTCTATGGACCATAAAAGCACATTTCCTTCCAGTTTTCAATTGGCAATAATAGGTGTCACTTTGACATATAGAACATGCAAGATTGCCATAAGTGGCCCGAACAGACAAGTTTGCATAAGCGGGGAGGTCATTTATTGTCCAAAGAACGGCATCGCGCATTTGAAATTTCTCTTTATGATGTGCATCATTTGTTAACGCACCAACCTGCCTTAATCCCTGAAATCAATATTGACAACAAATAATTGGTATCTTTCAAGCACATTTCTAGGGAAATGTTGTAGGGGATCAAAACCACTGGCCATATGCTATATGGGTGGCTCTTATCACTGTAGGGGTCAAACCCATCTGTAGCTAATCCAAGTAGTACAATGTGTGGCTCTGCACCGAAGGAAGGGAAAACGCTGTCAAGTCTTTTCCAAGCATCTGTATCAGCAGGATACCTAAGAATACCATCCTTTACTCGTTGTGTATGGTGTCAGGACATAGATGAAGCTGTTTTGGGTGACATGAAGCATCTTTGCAACCTTGAAGTGAGTGGAAAATATCGAAGTAATTTCACTGGTAGTTTCCCATCCTTAGGCTTTGATTTTGCTGGTATGTCCATTTCGCCTTCACGGTGTTGACCATTGATCCATCGAGATGCACCACATGTTGGGCATGCATCTAAATTGACTTATTCATTTTTGAATAGAATACAGTCATTAACAAAAGCATATATTTTCTGGTATTCAAAGCCTAAGCTCGCTCTAAATCTCTTGGCCTCATAGTATGACTTAAGTACTGTATTATCGGAGGGAGCACTTTACTAAGCATTCGTAGCAACTCATCAACAAACCTATTTGAAACTTTGTGTAGGGCCTTCAAATGCAGTACTTCCTCTAGAAAAGACATATTGCTATAGGATATACAACCTGGATATAAGTTATTCTCAAAATCTTCTAACACCTTATAAAAGGACCTAGCCTGTGCATTTGGTTCTTCACCCTGATCCTGATTCATACCACTGAATCCATCATTTACCATATCCTCTATGTTATCCCGAAATGTGGTGTTTCTTCTATTGGACATGCTTTCTTCATATTCCTCCCCATGGTCCACCCAGGTAGTGTAAGTCGGGAGTATTCCATATTTTTGAAGATGTAACTTGAGAGTACTTCTTCCCAACAAGAATCCATTAACACAATTATTGCAAGGACAGTAAATTATTCCATATTGCAGTAAATTGTCCAAAAACAAGATCAAACAAACACGTAGGTAGTGTTAAAAAGGAGTTACAACAAGGTGTTTCTGTGAAAAAAACACAAAGCACAGTTTCGCTGGAATCATAGTAAACGTGCTTGAATCGAAGCCAACATGTCAGTAATTAAAAATTGTATTCATTTACCATAGTATCAGGCAGCGGGAAAAACAGAGCATCAAATTTTGACCATGTGTACACGTCAAATAGAAACTGAATCAAGGAGTGCTGCATAATCAAGGTATTGCAGACTCGTGGAAACGACCGACATGCTAATTCGACGGAGTAAAAGAAGTTTAAGACGTCAATTTTTGTTCAATTACCACTTGGGTGTTCGTGCAGATGTAACCGATTTACCTAACAAAACTCTAAAATCGACTCAACCATTGCATTCCCTATGTAGGGAGTAGACAGGCTCTACACATACATATACCATCCTGATTGCCTTGAGCAAGCACTCCATCGAAACTACAGGCTACATAAATAGTTGAGAAGAATGCATGTCACATGCGAAAGGAGTAATTCTCTGCAGATACCTTGAAGACGTCGTTGAGGATGCAGTAGTGCGAGAAATTCTGAATGACACGAACAATCAATTACAGATGTCGTATAGATCGACAAAGGAATCAATCACTCTTCACATTTGAGGCGTTCAAAGGCAGGTAAAGTCGGTTTGGTGGGTGATTGATCTGCTTTAATTTGATTGTGTTTTCGTAAAAAAAAACTGTTATGTTAGTTGTACCTGCTATTTTCCTATTTAGTAACGACAGGTGTATTATTACCAACGATAAACTGTCGATACAGTTAACATGTATACTGCATCATCATATATTGATTATAATACACTGTTTTTGCAATAACAAAATCTTCCATTACTGAATATCTGTATTAACATCGCAACCTTATTTAACACTTGTTTTTTGGGGTATTACACAAATTGCAGCGGTAAAAGTACACACTATAACAGAGTTTTAGCTATGGAAACATTTTCGAATCTAAAAAATAGTTATTCCCACGTATGATTTTACTGAATCTGTAAAGCTTCTTTAACAACAACTAGCTTGTGTCAAAATAATTTTTTCGTGGATGTTGAACCAGATTATTTTAGTGCAAACTTCATTCCTTGTAAAATTTCATGCTTAGATAAAAGAGTCCCCAAGGTACCAGAGCAAGCTAGAAAATAAATTGAAAATGTCACTCAAAAAAAGTCCATGCAACAAAGGCTTGTCAAGCTAAACCCATTTGACTAAATAAACTCAAAATATTGGAGAGTACACTAATAATGGTCGCTTAGAGCAGTTCATATAAAACTTGACTAAAATATATTTTCACTCGAGCTTCGGGGGCAAGTGTTAGATACTAGGTGATTGCCTGATAAGTCAACGTTTAACCTCGTGACTTTTGGCGAGTACTTCGACATTCTTCGAGCACATGAGGTGACGACCTATGGTCTTCGTCTAGCTCATAGACTTAGCATTAAAGGCATTCAAAACCTTCCCTCCACTAGGATGCATGAATTTCGTCTGGCATGATTTTCCACAATATGCGCTGATTGTGTATGGTATCAGAGCTCATTAAGATGCACCTTACTATCAACGGATAAAATCTCGCCTAATGCTCCTCCTGTGTGAGATAAGGAAATTGTTAGAATGGAATGTGGAAAACACTTAAAAATACACTAGAATTTCTGTAATATAAATACACAACATCTCACTTCTTTCTATTAATTCAACATTGAATATCATCTGCATTTAAACATACTCATTTCAATATCGGATAGGGATCCGAAGAAAGTTACCTGAAAAAAAAAAGGAAAACCAAACCCTAAGGAGGTTAACCACCAAAAGGGACCAAGCTAGCAAAATCACAACAAGACCTAACCACACGAACAGAAGAACCAAAAAAAAAAACAGCAGAATCAACAAAGAAAAAAGGAAAGACAACCACGAGAAACAACAGAAGAAAAAAGGAGAATGAAGGGACACGTCTGGAGTGAAAAAGGCAATGGAAGTTGAACCGACAAAGTCAGAGAGAATACCAAGAGTTAAGGCTCTGATACCATTTCAAGAAGTGAAGCATTGCATCGAAAAAGAGGATGGTACAACATTTGGTAGGATCATTTAGTGGATTATATACATCTATCCACTATCCCCTATCAATCCTAGTCTATTTAAAGTGTAAATGTACAGAAAAAACAATAACACAACCCATAAACAAAGAATAGGTAAAATAGGTCCCTAAACTAAACAAACACATCAAAAACACTCTTACATAACAATCAATTACTAAGATTGCACTCACAAAAGTTTTGACCCTGTAGGAGTATCTCTCAAGAGAATTAGTGAGATCCGCTAATAATGGTAGAATGGAACTAAAGCCCTGTAATGAAGTCTTAAGTAATGTAACTTGTCTTTAAGCTAACGAATAATAAACTTAAAGTTTAATAGCTATAAACAAATTAATACAAGACTAAATTTAATACTAAATTGATATATAAATATTTGTTACGTAAGGTGAATAAGTTATATACTCTGAATAAATTTCAAATAATGAATTTATTTGGGGTGTAAGTAACATGAAAACATAATAAATGTCACATATGTGAACAATAAAAGTGGTGTAGGTCTTAGCAAGGGGTCCTTGTTGTAACCTGTTCATGAAGTTTAGGATAGATTCACATGGTTGTAAAATTGTAAAAGAAACTTCTCACGGAAAGTGGATAACTCATATGTGTGGATAGATCTACCATGACAAGTCTTCATTTAAATTCAACCCATCACTTACTTCGTTGAAACGTTTAAAATGTTTACATTAACTAAAAAATCATCCTGAGATACTTTTATGTATGTATGAACTATCGAGAATGAAATCGTTTAAATGTTTCAAGCATTCATTATATTATGAGAATTCTTTAAGCAGTCATTGTATTATTATGAGATTGACTTGCTACATAAGTGCATCAACAAATCCCAACTGCATATTCCACATCTCCACCGCCACTTATTCTAACACCAGCAAGACAACAACTCTGATCGACCTACCACGAAGACATCCCAATGAAAAACATTAAAGCTAACAATTGTAATTGAAGTGCCATGAAGCCAAATATCCTATACAAATTAACATGCATTATTGCTGAAAAGTAAGCTCCCTATTTCACTCCCAACAGAGTGTAGTCAATTTGGACCAAACATGGTGAGGCTGGTTAGGATTCTTTTTTTCCCCTTTATCTGCTTGTCTGCCACCACGACATCCATATCTCTTCCATTGCCTTGTTAGTTTAAGGTAACATTTTCCTCTCCCCACCCAACCCCAATAGGACAGGTAAAGCTCACCTTCATCTTCCTTGTTTTAGAAGGATTCAATTTAGAGATAATAATATAGGGAACGAATGGAGAAGAGTGAGTTAGTCATCGTTTGAGTTAAAAAGAATATGTTTGGTGTGGTTCTTTCTAGGGGTGAGCGGTTTCGGGTACCCTGCAAATTTAGGGGTTCCCGGAACCTACCCAGTTTAATACATGGTATTAAACTTTGGAACCGGAACCTACTCATTTAATTTTGGAACTGGAACCAACCTGGAACCTGTTTGTACAAACGGTTTCGGATACCCTGTTAGGAATCGGTTGCTTTGCGTCCTCCGTTCAGTTCCGGTTCAGTACCGGTTACAGAATCCATTTCAGTTCCAAAACACAAACAATTCCAAATTAAAGTTCAAATCGAACAGTTCCCAAATATAAAATTCCAAATTACATACAAACCACAGTTCCAAATCACTACATTGACTCATAATAATGTAACAAAACACACAGTTCCAAACACAAAACCTATTTCTTCATGAAGCAGTATTTTCTACATTGTCCAAAATTCCGCTAAGATCTATGACAAAGAACAAAAACAAATACGTTACTAGTTAATACCATGTGATATAAAACCAAAATGGAGTAAATAATTCATGAATATTGAATATTGAATAATGAATACCTTGAATATTGACTTGAGATTATAATTAGCATACTTTTTCCAACTATTCAAAGTTGTAAGTATGCTTACAATTTCATCAAAATAATTATCAGAAGTTACATACAAACTTCCTAAAAATCTCTTGGTAAAATCAAACAACAGATAATATGTCAACATTTTACTTTTCCATTCATCTCCATAAATTCCTACCTTCGTAACTCATCAGACATAAACCTTATTCAGACTAGTTTAATTCCATAAAGATGTTTAAACCAGTGACACACACATATATCAACAGAGAAAGAAAGAAAAAAGTGTATCTTCACACTTTATTCACAATTTCAACAGCTAATCATGGACATTCCAATGTATTGCGTAGCAATTAAGTAGATAAAATTGCTAAAGTCAAGCAATTGAGAACCTGAGACACCATTTCTGTAGAGTTGAGGCTTTGCCATACAACACCAAATAGAGAAAAAAAACAATAAATCAGTGAATTGAATCCCCAATCCAACTGTGGTGACACAAATTACACACAAACGCGGGCGTCCCGCAATGAAGTATAAATCATTAACCGACAGAAGCCTCATTCATCCCCAGAGCATAATAATGGAAAGGCGAAGATAAGCTCAGAGTCTCAGACTGAGAGGTTCCTGTTAGAGTCTTAGAGATATTTGGGTTTCTATGTTTTTTAATATATATATATATAGAGAGAGAGAGAGAGAGAGAACCGGTAAGGTACTCATATAGGAGAGATGGAACCAGAACCGAATAAATAGGTTCTCAAATTTTCCCCCATAACCTACCCGATTTTTAAAACGTCTACCCAGAACCTACCCGAAATGTAGGTTCCAGGTCCAAATGGGTAGTTTGCTCACCCTAGTTTTCTTCCTTCTCTATATGTGTGTCCCTTGCACCTTCTCTATGTGTGTGTCCCTTGCAAATATGATCTCCATCAAATTAAGAAAGATAGTAAGGGTCTGATACCAAGGGTTAGATGATGTTTTAAATATGTTTTAAATGCTAGTTTAGTACTGTATAAGCAGTAACTGGAACTAAAGATAGAACGCTGAGATTAGTTTATTGCCAATGACTCCCACTGTGAACAAGGTAGATACGACATCCTCTATTTACATAACCATAGTGTTGCGGAGGCATCTTCCCATCAAATTTTTTTACGCTGAGAGTAAACAATATCGTCTTCTGCATCACCATTTTGGGGAACCTCGGAGAAAATCCAATCTTGGTATCGTGAAATGACGGAGGATGATATGTTTTTTTGTTGGGCGGGGAAAGAAAAGCCCTGATCTTTAGACCCGACGACTACGGTGCTGCAATTGCATGGCTATATTCTTCAATGAGGTGTTCGAGGTCGATGTCGGAGGTGATGGATATCAGGGAATCCAGGTCCTTATTTGGTACCTGACACTGGAGAAAAAAACAACAGAAAGAGTGGTGGCACATAATCTTTTCATCTTAGATATCAGCTCGGTTACCAAAAACGTAAATTTTCAATCTAAATCAATCATTACATATTCATAGATAAAGGTGCAAGTAACACAAGAACTGTTATGTGTAGAAAGATAAGGGTGTAAATAGAGAATTAATAAGAGTTGAGGGTGTGAATTGTAAATAGAGGAAGGTAGGCCGTTAGGTAGTTGTAAGCAGAACTAACTCTCGGAACTCCTTTTCCTTGCTTTATAAGGGAAGGTGATGGATGAATAATACTCAGCTGATCATTTGAGTAAACTTCTACTCTTCTACTGAGTCTTTTCTCTTCTCAAGGTTCTGAACCTTGACAGTGGTATCAGAGCTTTCGCTCCTTGGAAGGTGGGTATCAATGACAGGCACTACCAGAAACCAGGAGGCCAACAAGGTTGATCAAACCTTACGTGATCACGAGAGAGTCTTGCAATGATTGGAGGAAAAGCTGGAGACGGTGGATTTGCAGCAGGAGGATCTCCAATCAAGGGAATGGCGCTGCACAAGAACAGCACTTCCGATCGGCACCTCAAGTTGCTGCGAGGGAGTGACCAAGCGAGTCAAGAGGATCGGCAACATCTCATCGATCTATGCGAGTGGGAAAGGTCGACTTCTCTAAATTTGGAGGGGAAGATCTGTAGGGATGGCTATACAGGTGCGATCACTTCTTTGCGATGGAAGAAACGCCAGAATCAGAAAAGCTTCGTTATGCTGTCGTCCATTTGGTGCCCAGAAATATTTGTACCAGGCCATGTCTGCAAGAAGAAACAACTGTTTATGATCGAAGTGGAAGGAGAGGAGGAGGATTCGCTGTTGGTTCAAGAAGATCTTGGAGAAGAACCGCACATTTCAATCCATGCGTTGACGGGAATCCATTCTTTATCTACTATGAAAGTAGTAGGATCGGTGGGCAACAGGCAGCTGCAAATTCTGATTGATATGGGCTCTACACATAACTTCAACAACTGCCAAGCTTTGGTGCAATCAACAGGAAGTAAAGCCTCTATCTGTTAGTGTGGCTAATGGATCACATATTTCTTGCACATCGATGTGTTCAAACTTCGAATGGGTGATGCAAGGGATGTGGTTTAGTACTGATGTGTTCGTGATGCCCTTGGACAACTATTATATGGTTTTGGGCATCCAATGGTTAGCCTTTCTGGATGATATAGTGTGGAACTTCAAGAAGCTTACCATGAAGTTTTCCATGCAAGATAGAATCTGTTAGTTACAAGGAGTAGGATTGAATGGAGTTTCCTTGTGTTTTGCTGAGAAGATGAATGACTTGCTGCTAAATTCGGGTCATTTGGCTGCAGCCCACTTATGCAATATAAGAGTGCTGGAATCAGGAAGCGAAGAATCAGTTATTACTGCCCCAAAGGTTACAGATCAGCCCATAGCTGCTATTCAGCAAATCCTGAGACAATTTGCTGATGTCTTCAGTATTCCCGAAACCTTACCTCCATCTCAAAGTTGTGATCATCAGATCATACTCAAGGAATGAATGATGCATATTAACCAGAGGCCTTATCATTGCCCAGACGCTCAAAAGGACATAATTGAGAAAATTACTCGTGATTTGTTGGAAACAGGAGTGATCCAAAGCATCAAAAGTCCATTTGCTTCGCCAATTGTCTTGGTGAAGAAGAAGGATGGGTCCTGGCGTATGTGCATAGACTACCAGAAGCTGAATGAAGCCACTGTCAAGAACCGCTTCCCGATTCCATTGATCGAAGAGCTGTTGGATGAGCTAGGAGGAGCAACCATATTTTTAAAGTTGGACCTGAGATCTGGTTATCACCAGATTAGAATGCACACCTCGGATATCCATAAGACGGATTTCCCCACGCTCCAAGGACATTTTGAATTCCTAGTCATGCCTTTTGGGTTAACAAATGCCCTGGCAACCTTTCAGGCACTAATGAATGAGGCCTTCCAATCACTGTTAAGAAGATGTGTTCTAGTGTTCTTCGATGACATCTTGGTTTATAGCCGGGACGAAGCTGCTCATGTCAAAGATCTGTTCGAGGTACTCACTTTACTTTGACATCATAATCTCTTTGCCAAGGAATACAAATGTAGCTTCGGGGGTCTTAAGGTGGAGTATCTAGTCCACGTTATATCTGCAGCAGGGGTGGATATAGATCCTTCCAAGATAGTTGCAGTAAAAGCTTGGCCAAAACCAACCACAGTGAAGCAACTAAGGGAAATTTTGGGACTGACAGGTTATTACCGTCGTTTCATTCGCGGGTATGGATTATTGGCTCGACCCTTGACTGATCTGTTAAAGAAAGGGGTATTCTGTTGAAATGAAGCAGCTTCTCGGCCTTTGATCAATTGAAGACAGCTCTCACTTCAGCACCGGTGTTGCAGTTGCCAGATTTCACAAAACAGTTCGTTGTGGACACAGACGCTTCATCTATGGGCATTAGGGCAGTATTGATGCAAGATTCTCATCCTATTGCCTTCATAAGTAAGGAATTATCTCCTCGTCGTCAAGCATATCGGTGTATGAAAAGGATTGTTGGCTATAATCTTTGCAGTGAAACACTGACATTATTACTTGATCACACAGAGGTTTGTTATTCGGACGGATTAAAAGAGTTTGAAGCATCTCATAAAGCAAAAGGTGACAACTCCATTGCAGCATACATGGTTAGCCAAGCTAATGGGGTATGACTATGAGATTTTATACAAGAAAGGGGCGAAGAATTCTGCAGTGGATGCCTTATCAAGAGTCTTTGGTGCCGAGGTATTCAATATCACACTTTCTTCCTTGCAACCATTACTGTTGGATCATATTGTGTCTTCCTATGCTACTGATGTGGATATCCAGAAGTTGATGGTTGAGTTACAGCAGGGGAAGCCTTCGGCAAGGAATTTTGTGTTTGATGGGAAACTGTTGCAAAGAAAAGGGAAATTGGTGGTAAGCAATAATCGTGAGTTGCGAAGAGAAGTGCTACCACTGTGTCATGATTCAGCATGGGGGGGGGGACATTCAGGATTCCATGCGACCTATCAAAGGGTGACAAGTATGTTTTACTGGAAGGGACAATCAAGAGATGTGAGAGCTTATGTTCGAGAATGTAGGGTGTGCCAGCAATCGAAATCAGAAACAATGGCCAGTCCAGGATTGCTAAATCCTGTGTTTTCTTACATTTCCATGGATTTCATCATTGGATTACCTTGGTCACAGGGGAAAGAAGTTATATTTGTTGTGGTTGATCGGTTTACCAAATATGCCCATTTCATGGCATTAGGTCACCCATATTCTGCATCTCAAGTAGCAGAAGTGTTTGTGGAGTCTGTGTATAAATTGCATGGGTGTCCCTCCACTATTGTATCGGATAGAGACTCTGTCTTCTTAAGCAATTTCTGGCAATCACTTTTTCAGTTGCAAGGGGTTCAACTCGCCATGTCCACTGCGTATCACCCTCAATCAGACGGACAAACAGAAGCCGTGAATCGTTGCTTGGAAGCTTACCTCATATGTATGACAGCAGATCAACCGACGACTTGGGTGAAATGGTTGGCTTTAGCTGAGTGGTGGTACAATACCAATCATCATTCAGCTATTTCTATGACCCCTTTCCAGGCTCTATACGGATTCCCACCCCCGTTGCATATCCCTTATATTCCAGGAGATTCTAAAGTTGCAGCTGTAGATGACTTACTACGTGCGAAGGAGGAGACTTTAAGGTTACTCAAATTTCATCTGTCAAAAGCTGTCAATCGCATGAAGCAGTTTGTGGATCGGAGAAGAACTGACAGAGTTTTTCAAGTGGTAGACTGGGTCTTCCTCAAACTTCATCCCTTCCAGCAACAATCAGTCTGTCTGCCCCACAGCATAAGTTGAGTCGAAAATACTATGGACCTTTTCTGGTATTGGAGAAGATAGGTGCAGTTGCATATCATTTGGATTTGCCGGCCAGCTCGATGATTCATCCTACCTTTCACGTTTCCCTTCTCAAATGAGCTCATGGTATCACACAGCACTTCATCAGTTGCCATCGGTGGAAGGTTCAGATGCAGCAATTGTAGTACCAGAAGCTATTTTGGAGCGGAAATTGGCCAAGCGTCATAATAGAGTTGTTTTAAAAGTGTTGGTTCGTTGGTGTAATCGTCCCTTGTCAGAGGCTACATGTGAATTTTTAGATGATCTACAAGTTCGTTTTCCAGATTTAAATCCGTGAGGTCACAGATCTTTTGGGGGGGAAGTTTTGTTATGTGTAGAAAGATAAGGGTGTAAATAGGGGATTAATAAGAGTTGAGGGTGTGAATTGTAAATAGAGGAAGGTAGGTCGTTAGGCAGTTGTAAGCAGAACGAACTCTCGGAACTCCTTTTCCTTGCTTTATAAGGGAAGGTGATGGATGAATAATACTCAGCAGATCATTTGAGTAAACTTCTTCTCTTCTACTGACTCTTGTCTCTTGTCAAGGTTCTGAACCTTGACAAGAACTCGCTCACTCACCTGGAAAAGAGACTGAGTGTTTGACAGCTAAAAGACGAGTTTCTCTGTCGTGGTAACGCAGTTTGCTGTCTGGGTAACGAGAGAGGATTTTGCCGCCGTAGCTCTAGATGAACTTGATGGCAGAGGTACCGCGAGGCGGAGGGTAGGGTTTGGGAGTGACGTCGGGGTTCTTGAGAGAAGGTCTGATCATGATTGTGGGATATATGGATATCAGTAAAAGATGGAGGTACCATTGTATTCATTTGTGTCCCGATTTAACGATTATTTATAGAAAGGGAAGACTGATGAGAAGGGAAGAAATTGTCAATACAGAGCAAGAATGCTCACTGACGTAGGCTTGTCCAAATGAACTGGTTCAGACGAACTGGTCTGAAACTGGTTTGGTTCGAAACGGTTCGGCCGAACTAGTTCCAAAACCAGACAAGTGTTTTTAGCCTTCAAATAGAACAGATCAAAATAGTACTTAAAATCCAGTTCGAATCGGTTCGATTCGACTCGTTTTTTGATACTGGTTTATACTTACATTTAAATCAAACCACTTCAAACCTATATAATTTTAGAATCAGTTTTAAGCAAAATCAACTAAACCGGTGTGAAATTAAACCAAACCTAGAGATGTCTTCAATAAACCATACCTAGAGATACATTGGACTCTTGCATGTTGATGTTGAACAGGATTTTAGTCGGTTGTGGAACATATTTTCAATCAGTTCAGTGTGTTTTTCAGTCGGTTCAATGTATTTTTCAGTCGGTTCAATGTTTTTTCAGCCGGTTCAGTGTTTTTCAGTTGGTTCAGTATTTTTTCAGACGGTTCAGTGTATTGGACAGGATTTTCAGCCGGTTTAGGTTCGGTTTGAACCAGATTATTTTCTAACCAAAATTGTTATTAAAAAAAGGGTTAATAGTCAAAGTGCCCCCTAATGTTTGGGCGAAATTTAGGATTGCCCCTTAAAGTCTAAAATTTTAAATATTAGTCCTAAAGTTTGGACGATTTCAAAAATCGCCCCTTTCCGTCCTCTATCTGTTAATTTGGGACGGAAAACGACCATGTGCTCGGCACGTGACTTCGCAGAAATTTTAAAGACAAAAATGCCCTTAAAGCATGTCTTTGTCTCCTCTCTCCTTTGCACTTACCTAACCCAACCCTCAACAGTCAACCCCAAAGACGACCCACTTCACCAATTTCAATTCTGACGACGAGGCGAGCCTAGATCCTCGGATTCTTTATCCTTCTGCAGAGCTAGCTGTTCCGATTGATTTCCAAAGGGGCAATGGCTGTTTCCAGCAGCTTTACTGGTGCCAAAATGGAGAATTTACTCCTCTGCTGCGCGCCGACATCCTCATCGTCTTCCTCTGCGATCAGGGCGAGCTTCCTGCAAGTTTCACAAGCTGGGTCGTCGAAAAGGAGAGGTCTTGTGCATAAGACCTTCACCCTGCTCTCCCTCCCCAGAGAAGCAGACAAACACCGTACTCCTAGTCCGGTGCACCATATTATTACTTCCGCATATTTCCTCTCCATACCGTTCCTACCAATGCAGAATCCAACAATCTTCTCTCAGACAACCCTAAACCCTAGCAACAACGATTTGAATATTCCAACAAACATGTCGAAAAATCACGTGGATTCAACGTCTTCGTCCACCTTTTCCGATGACGGGTTACGGAGCAGCGGAGGAGGCAATAAAAAGAAGAGGAAATGGAAGGATTTCTTCGAGAAGTTGATGAAAGACGTGATGGACAAGCAAGACGAGGTGCAGAGCAAGTTCTTGGAGGCGATCGAGAGGCGAGAGCGTGAAATAATGGCGAGAGAGGATTCATGGAGGTTGCAGGAGATGGTGAGGATCCATAAGTAGCGCGATCTTTTAGCCCAGGAGAGATCCCTGTCCGCCGCCAAGGACACAGCCGTGATGGCGTTTCTGCAGAAGTTGAAACAGTGGGAGAACATCAACAAGTAATTCAAGAAGGTGCCGTACTTCAAACAGCTCGACGCCATTTACAGTGAGAGAAGCAGTAGCAAGAACATGATGGACATGGCGCCGCTTATGGTTACACCTGAGCAACAATGACATCCTCAACAAGACCAAGCTCAGAGGAACCATGATGACGACATAGTAATGGATGACATGGAGAGTGACCATCTTGACAATGAAGATGGAGATGATGATGATGAAGATGGAGGAGAGTACGAGGTTGTGACGTGTCTTACAATTATAGGAAGAGGGCGTACGTTTCATGAGACCTTCCCACGGAGACAACAGCAGATTCGGGCAGAAGCCTGACCTCTGCTAACCCGTGTTCGTAAACCTCAGCAACCCGTGTTCGTAAACCTCAGCAACTGTCGCGTAAATCTGTCACAGCAACTACCTCAGCAACCTCCTCTTGACGTCTCTGTGTATGACATGCTTCATGGAGTCGCGGTACTCGACCCATGCTCAGACCTTCTTCCCCGAGTCGAGGTCCACCCCTTGTGACGCTGCGTCGACTGAAACTGGTGTGAAAAAAACAGAGCATGCAAGTCGAAGCTTCTCGTTATTTATTTTGTATTTTAATTGAATAAAATAATTATTTATTATGTATTTTCATTGAATAAAATAATTATTTATTCATATGTGCTGTGTGTTATTATTTAAAGGAAAAACGTGACGTGTCTTATAATTATAGGAAGAGGGTATTTTTGTCTTTAAAATCTCTGCGAAGTCACGTGCCGAGCACATGGTCGTTTTCCGTCCCAAATTAACAGACAGAGGACGGAAAGGGGCGATTTTTGAAATCGTCCAAACTTTAGGACTAATATTTAAAATTTTAGACTTTAAGGGGCAATCCTAAATTTCGCCCAAACATTAGGGGGCACTTTGACTATTAACCCTTAAAAAAAACATACCAGAACAGTTCGAACCGGTTCTGAATCGGTTCGAACCATACCAGTTCTTTTTTCCTTAAACCAGACCAGTGTTTTTAGAAACTGAAAAATGTACTGTTTTTTTTCAAACCTGACCAGTTCAGTTCAGAACTGGTTCGACCCCGACTCGGTTCATGAACAAGCCTACACTGACGTCAGTTCATTCCTATCTTCCTGGAACGGACCGATGTTGGATTTCGGTATTGCTGTTTTTTATTTTTGGCCACGGTATTTCTGGTTTAGAATAAGAGTAATGTTCTGATATTAATGGGGCGTTTATTTCACATAATTCGGAATAAGGGATACGGAATAGGGAAAATGGAATAAAAAATAAGAATATGAAGTTGTTAATTTAGTGGAATGAAATTGAATGGAATAAGAAATTTTGTCGTTTATTTGGTGGAATTGTATATGGAAATGGAATGTAATGTGGTAAAATGATATATTTGCCCTTCATTGTATATGTATAATACATAATACATATAATTTGTATTATTTATTTTTAAAAATTAAGAATAATTAAACTTTAATATAAATAACTAATAATTAAAAAAATATTTTCATTCATTTTAAAGGACAAGATCTTGTATCTAACAATCCGCAATATAATTAACAAAAGAACTTGACAACTATTTCTTCATATCCATTGTAAATTCTCATATTTGCATAAACAGAACTTACAAAATCACATAAATACTAACTAGATGATGTTCTCTTCTTCATCTTCTATACATAAGAAGCTTCATCAATATAACCTTCATTGCAACCCTCGAATCCCTATTCCATACAGATCAATATATCCTCTATACTTGCAAGTGCCTCCAAGGGAGCTTCTAGAACAAATAAAAAGGAGGCAAAAGACTTCCTAAATTGAATATTTAAAACAAATTGGCAGTGATGTATGAATTATAAACTTCAGTGAAAGACTGCTATGTCCAGCAAATTTTATACTAGAAAGAGGCCACTATTTGGCCTGTCGTAACTTCACATGCCTAGGTATTGACCTTAATTTGTTATTTTCTAAGGCCTACAAACTAACACTCTGAAGAGCATAAATGGATTAACAACTTTTCAATTCCCACAAATGTTGCATTCCACGAAATTAATGCACTTTATAGCCAACCAGTTATTTATTCCTTCAACTAAAGGTTCTGAGATTTAAAACAAGAACAACAGACTGCATTGGTAGTGTACAGAATTACAAAAACACTGGACATCATTATGGCTGTTTTTTCTTGGCAATGCAGTATGTTTGAATGGATTTCAAAACACCTCCAGGGGAGTAACCAATCAACAATGCAGATCAGTAAGTGAAAGAAGCTAATGAACACCTCTCAAACATATTAACAACTACATAAAGACACCAAAATATGTTGCTACGGCAGATCAGTATACCGTCATTTTCCTTCATAAATACATAAAGAATATACTGTAAGTTTGTGTTTCAACCGTCATTTTCCTTAATATAACAAAATCAAATGTGTATAGTAAATGTTAGAAAAACATTACCTTGAATGATAGATGCGAATGAGAATTTATAGACAAATTTCGTATCCGGAATTGGGTTGTTGGGTACAATGGTTAATGTAAATATTGTCTTGTTATGATAACCATAGTTACTTTATAATGATCATATGTCGGAGCCGCCTAAATCTGCATTAGTCCTAAGATACTCATTTTGTACGTTTAATAAATGTTTTATTTTTTATTACCTAGTCGGAGTAAGATAAAGGGTGACACCCTTTACTTTCTCTAATGGTGTCGCTCGAACTCCTTTTAGGGTCATGCCCCATAATCGTGGCGAGTTGCCAATTGAATTAACCAGTATCCGGTTATCAACGTCAAATATTTATAATCTACCCTCGAGTCTAATGGGAGCGTCGCTTCAATCATTAGTCGAAGGCGTAGCATACTCCTTTTCAGTGAGCGATGATATCAAGTCTATCGTAAATTATTGTCGCCTTTGGACAAAGTCATCCACCTATTACAGGTTATCAATCTATGATTGGCCGAAGTCAATGCGAATAATTTGAATTTCAAATCCTCGTATTGGCGGGAATGACTTTTTAGTAACTACAATCTTTGACATTAAATGGCTGAAATTTGCAGACCTTTCGTGTGCACGAATCAAATCTAGAGAGTTTTTACCCCTGAGATCCAACAACTGAGATTCAAAGACCTTTCGTGTGAACAGGTCTTATTAAAGACCATTTTTACATCCTATATATAAACCTTGCTACCCATTTTATTTCTCTGAAAGTTCCTCTTTCTACCATTTATCTTATTTATTTCTCTCTCTAAAACCCTTTTTCGGCCATTCTTTTCCCGGCATCTCTATTACTCATGTTACTCTCACATCATAGCTCGGTGATTTTCTCTTCCATCTGACTACCCCCAACATCATATCATTCAAATCCTTCGTAAAATGGACGACAATGATGTCATTACTCATCTCGAATGGTACGGTATCTCATTGTCCTCGCACCAAAGGCATGGTGTTGAGTATCCCTTTTTATACAGGGGTCCATGGACAATGAGGAAATTAATAGTGACGCGTCTCCTCTTCATCATGATTTTGAATTCATCATCGGATACTTTCTCCTTCGAGATGAAACAATAGATAGGCGTCATCCATGCATTTGCATCATTCTCAGTCGATGCTCTTTCTCAATGATTAGGTATATTTTTATTTTGATGCAATGCACCTCCTTTAATGTCAACGCCCCTACGACATATTTACTGAGATTGTCACACTCTTGATTTTTCTTCCCTTTAGATAGCCTGAATTTCAAATTCTCTGATTTCACTGATTGTCTTGTCACACCAAATAGTTATTCAATTTTTCTCATTTCACTTCGGCCGTCGGGCCACTAATCTTGTAGATTCAACGATGAGATCGACAAGGGCTTAGAGCTTGATGGCAGTACGAGAGACGAAATTAATTTGAAATTGACTTAATTCAACTGCAATACAAGTAAGCATAACTTAATTTCCAAGCTGGATTCTCAACTCTTATAACTTAATTTGCCTCTACCCTAATTATTTGCGCCATTCTCTAGGAAAATTATGTATATTTAACATCTGGTGTCTTCTTCATCTTCTGCTTCGCTTGTAATCTGCTTTGCTTCTTCAATTTCCTTAGGCTCTTCTTTGCGTAAATCTTCCTCATTTAAGGTATGCAATATATTTTTCTTTATTCTTTAATTAAAATATTTTTAAAATCGTTAGCATTTATATTTACATAAATATTAGGTTAACTAAAAGATAAGCACAACTGATACTAAATGTTATAATATTAATTATTTAGGATCAAACATGACAGAGATCTGTATCATTTGCTTTATGACAGTGAAATATTGTCTCAGAATGGTAGTGAGGTCTATGTGTGTGGTACCTCTAGTATTACTACACCTACCTTGAATATTTCTCTTTATAAACTATAGGAATTATATATATGTAGTGCGGTTGGGATGATTTTGAAGCTAGGTCCATAAGTATATCCTATAAATTTACAGATACTGATGGACTTTGCAAGTTTGTACGGATTCGATCGCAAAGTGCATTGTCTTTCGCTTTACAGTTAAGCGTTGCTAATCGATTTATTGTGTTTAGCGTAACTACAAAAGTAAACTTGAGTTCAAACACATATGATAGTCATGAGACAATGAATGTTTCGCATGGTCACACCATGATCTCTCTGAGGTAGATGTTAATGCACTCTCTAATGCCTCGATAAATGAAGAATATCCGTATATGGAGCGTTTTACGGGTCACATTGATGAAGAAAATGAAGATGTGTTTGAGTTTGGTGAAGGTTACGAGGGTGGAAGTAACTCTCACACCCTTCAAATGTTGCAACCCACTGCTGGAAATTGGATTGATGACTTTCAATCAACATATGAGTTGTATATGGATATTGATGAACCGTCAACTGAAGGTTTCCTAAATACAAACATGAAGTTTAGTATTAATGACATGTTATCTGCCGCTTTGAGGAGATGGCACATAGCTAATTCTAAGATTTGCACTGTTGAGACATCGACCCCAAAATCAATTGTCTTCAAGTGTAAAGTTGATCGCATAAATTGATCACGGTCATTAAGAGGGAGTCTTTTTAAGCATACTATATTGTGGAGAATATCAAAATTGCATGCTCCACATACATGCACGAATGAAGTCCTCATTGAACGACACCAAAGAAATCCTGTTTTAGCTGACACTGGATTGGAAATTTCAGTAATCCAGTCAATTATGGAGAATGCGTTTGGTCCGAAGGCGTGATACTCCAAACAAGTAGTGTTAGAGTCTATATACGGAATACGCAAAGCAGCCTTTGTAAACCTCTCGCGACTACTGTCAGCCATGTCCATATACATCCGTGGGACAGTCTGTGATTTTTTTCCAAAAGAGTAAATGTTGAAACTCAAGTAGCCACATTTGGTATGATGTTTTGGTCATTCGGTCCAGTCATTGAAGGATTTGTCCATTGCCGACCACTTATAAGTATTGATGCGACACATTTGTATGGCAAATATAATGGAAAAATTATCGTTGATGTATCATATGATTCTAACAATGGGATTTATCCTTTGGTATTTGGTATTACAAACGTAGAGACAAATGAGAGTTGGAACTGGTTCTTGCAGCATCTCCGGGATAACGTTACGAAGGATAGATTTGTTTGTCTAATGTCTGATCGACACATAGCAATAATTAAAGCGGTAGAGAATATATATGCTCAATATGATCTTGGAACACATCGCTTTTGCGCACGTCATCTAGCAAGTAATTTCAATAACACCTTCAAAAGTGTAATCCTGAAAAAGCAATTGTACATAATGGCTAGTACCCCTAATAAACGTAAGTTTGATGTGTGGTATTCTAATCTATTAACTCTACAAGATGGAAAGTACCGCGATTGAATTTCGAACATCCCCCTTGAGAGATAGGCCCTAGCGTACGATGGAAGCGCTCGATATGGAAATATGACAACAAATTTGGTAGAAGTGCTTAACGGAGTGCTGAAAGGAGCAAGTGCATTACCATTGACTGAATTAGTGAAACTCACTTACTGGAGGTCAAACACGTACGTATTCTGTCGTCGCCATGAAGCAATGGTAGCCATTGAGGAGTCTCACGTATGGTCTGACATTGTTCAAAAAAACATTACTATGGCACAAAAACAACTTGGTAGGATGCAAGTTTCCCAATTTAGTCAAGAAAACGGCGTGTTCCCAGTGCGTGATATTGGTAGATTTGTCCAATGTGTCGGTTGGACTAATCCCAAAAATTATACAGTCAACCTAGTCGGAAACAAATGTGAGTGTGGATTATGGGAAATATATCATCACCCTTTTGCATATGGAATGACAGGACTCACCAAGGCAGGCATGCATTGGGCTCTTTACGTGGATCAACTATATTCGAATCAGGCACGTTTGGCTGCATACACTACATGTTTTCAGCCAATCCTGAATGAATATTGTTGGTCGCAGTTTAATTTACCACAGTACGCTTATGATCCAAATAGGTGGAGGACTGTGGTGGAGGAAAAGTCAGTCGTATTCATAACGACATGGACACTAGGGAAGGATTACCCAGGAGAAACAACTCCAATAAGTGCGGTGGAAGTGGCCATAATAGGAAGACATGTAAAACTGTATAATAAGTGTTTTTTTGTACAATCATGTTTTGTATAATAAGTGTTGTTTTGTATAGTAAGTGTTTTTTCACATGTTCTGTATTTGTATTGTATTTTAGAAAAGTGGTAATGTCAAAATTAGATGCCACATGCAACATTAGTCTTCTTATATATCTAGGTACGAGCATTACAATTTTAGAAAAAAAAATAAAATACTTGAAAAATTAGATACCTTCTAGGTGACACCTTTTAAGGGTAAATGAGGGTTTTCTAAGATATGTTATGTTTTGAAGTTTCTCAAAAAAATCCATAAAAATAAGACAATTAGATACATAGCAGAAACGATGAATGCAATTAATGACAGTACGACGTCGAGATATAGATAATTTAGGAATATCAAAATACGTTTGATAATCAACAAATGATAAGAAAAACTACAAACTAAAGACTACACACTACCTTGAATCCTCCTCCTCCTCTGATTCATTTGTTGAGGTGTGTAGTCCATGACGATGTTCAGAACGATTGATCCACAATGTAATCAAATCGTGGTATGTTATTGACCAACGATTCTGTCCCGACGTTACGTTACGTAAAATCTTATGCAGTCTCATGTGCTCTTGTATTTAATCATGTGTTATCTCTGGGATGTGTTGTTGCATTCTGAATTGTCGCATGACTCTATGAGTACGGTGCTACTCAACCAAATTAAAATGGATTAGTGGCACCCTCGCTCGGAATAACTCGACGTGCTCACGACATACAGGTGTTGTAGTAGCTAACCTAAAGGTGTGGTATGACATCCACGTGACCTAATATTTTAGATTTTAACATCATGTTAAGTAAGTTTACGTCAATATGAAATTGAGATTGACACTTCAGGTCATCCCTATAGTACACCAAATTTGCAGTTCTAACTTGGTGACTAAACCACCTCTTTAGGAATGTCCACCTCTTAAGAAAAATATGAATAATTAACATTACGATGTTTTAAGTAATAGACATCTTTTACGCGGCAGGACAAACCATCAAATCTAAAAAAAACTTACTTGTATCGTAATGGATGTATCTCTCCAGCTAGGACATCAACATGAATCACGGAGCGACCAATGTGGAACTGCTCCCACGACCATAACTGTAATAGAAAACCTCATTACAAAATTTCTAATAACCAATATTAATTATATCACAAAACTTTCATATAGTTTACTTGCACAAGGATGGCACAACCTTGGAATGTTGCACAGTTGAGTTCAGATGCCTCACACAATCCACGGTACGTAGCAGCCAACACAGCTGAATCCCAATTGTACTGTGTTGCTCGTTCTAAATCTCGCAGTAGGGGTAAGTAGATCAACGACACATTATCTTTCTTTGTCGTTGTAAACAGAACACCACCAATTATTAACAAGATGAATGCCCTCGGTTGTTGTTCGGCGGTGAGATTAGGTTGAACTAAATGTTGTCGTAAAGTAGTCATTTTCACAAAATCTTTACGACCTTGTAGATTCAGGCCCAACAATTCCAAACACGCACCGACCATGTCTTCCTCAAGTGCATGGTCATCAGTTACTGCATCTCCGTGTACTCGTATTCCTAGTACCATAGAAACATCCGCAAGTGTGATCGTCATCTCCCCATGTCTGAGATGGAATGTATGTGTCTCGGGCCGCCAACGCTCGCACAATGCGGTCAACAATTTATGATCTAGCTTGGAATGTGACATAATAACTACATCCCATAAACCAACCACTTGGACAATAGCTTTATATTCTTATGATATTAGATTATCCTCTATATTTAAACACGTAAATGCTATTTGTTGTTCCTCGCTCAAGTCTGACGAACGATGTTGTTCTTGCCCCCAGAGTACTGATTGGTCAAACGGACCAACGTTAAAAACATTTTGATCAAACGAATGACTTGATATAATTACGCGTGGAGGCATTTGAACTCTACAATTAAAGAGTACACATTCTTAACTTAAACTTCCATATATAATTAGGCAAGCTTTAATTAACACACTAATTATTGATAATATTTTTAATTAACAAAATGAGCATTCTCCAATAAAAATTTGTATATTTCGAACATGAGGCAAGGTTCTTCAAGTGAGGTACGAGACGGCTAGACGCGACGGTGAGGGGCGGCGGCGCAGAGGGAGCGCTACGGCAAGGGAGGAAACGCAGGGGTGAGCGGCGACGGAGAAAGGGGTGGACCGATATGCTTTCGGCAAGGGACTGTCGCTGTCAAAAGGGGAAGACTGGACGTTGGGGGCAATGGGGCTGGTTGCGGCTGAGGGAGGGAAAGAGATGGGGCTGGTTGCGGCTGAGGGAGGGGGAACAACAGCGGAGAGGGAGGGAGGGTGGCAGAGGAAGGTCTCCGAGAAGGGAAGACTATTGCAACTGAGAGGTGGGGTAGGGGAGATTTAAGGGGGCGGGGGGATTTAAAGGAGTTGTCTGGGCTAGGGTTGCTGGAGGCCTACCGGTAGCGTTTTAAAAAATGCAATAGGTAGAGATTTGTTAAACGCTACTTGAAGTAGCGTTAACGCTACTCACACTTTCGTTTCTTCAAAAACGCTACTACCAGTGTCGTTTTAGAAATAAATGCTACCAGTCATCATGCACATATGCACATTTTGCTAATTATTTTTTTGAATATATTATTTTAAATAGTTACTTTTTGATAAAAATTTCCTCATTTACAAGGTAAATATCGAGTGATGTGCCACGTGGTAATATGTATTAAAACATAATTTACTAGAAAACTAATTCGAGTTTTGTGCAATATAATAATTATTTTAGTTTATAAATTAATAATAGTTTTTAAATAAGTATAAATATATACGTATAACATGATTATTTATACTTTATTAAAGTATATTTAATTTATATTAATTAAATTACACAACATAAAAATTAATTATATTTATGAAAAAATGTTAAATTTATTTTATTTTTATAATAATATACAGTATAAAAATTATTTATATTTTATAAAACTATTTAAAAATAAATGAATAGATAATAAAAACAAATATAACCAATTATTAATATGATGCTAATCAATAATTTTAATATTCATTTTATGACATCTATTATTTTCATATATTTTTAAATAAATACAAACTATTAATATATATATATATATCTGTGTGTGTGTGTGTGTGTGTGTGTTTGTGTGTGTGTGTGTGCATATTAGTTAGGGCTGGGCAAAAATAACCAGTTCGGTCGAACCGTACCTGAACCGTACCGGTTCGAATGAACCGGTTCACAAAACAAACGGTTTTTAGTTAAAAATATGGAGCGGTTCAGAATAGGTACAGAAAATCGGTTCAAAACCGGTTAACCGAACCTTTTTCTGTACCGGTTTTAAACTTAAAATACTACTAAATACTAAACCAAACCAGACCACTTTCAAACCAGATCAGACAAAAACAGCTTTTCATTCTCAGTCATTCAGTCTCAGACTCTCAGTCGACAGTCATTCTCATTCAGACTTTGGCCAAAAAAATTGTCATTCAGACCTAATTGGAATCCATCCAGTCACGCTCAACGCTCGGACGCTCCCGCTTGGCCTCGCCTCGCCTCGAGTATCTGGTAAGAACACTGAAACGCAAAAGAGAACAAATCACAAATATCACTTTCATTATTCTGTCTCTTATTGTTTTTTGTTTGTGTGCATTAAAGAATGTTGAAAGAGGTGGATATGCGGTTGGGGCTTTTAACGTGTACAATTTGGAAGGAGTCGAGGCAGTTGTTGCTGTTGGAGAGGAAGAACGAGGCCCTGCCATTTTACAGGTGTGTGACATAAACTTCAGAAGTATATTATTTCAATGATTAGTCTAAGACATTCGACATATCATATTATTGATTACTGTGTCAAAGGCAGAATTGTTTATTGTTCAGTCTTTGCTCTGCAGATCCATCCTGCTGCATTTAAGCAAGGAGGAGTTCCTTTTGTTTCCTGTTGTATTTGTGATGTTGAACGAGTCACTCTAAGTATTAGTATTTCAATTTGAGAACTAAAATGGCAGTTATCTCTACTTCTTTCTTGGGAAAAAAATAATAAAAAAAGTTGCTAATCATGTATTATTTAAATGAGTATGTTTTGAGTTCTGGTGTTATCTTCTGGCTGTGTTCTGGGTTTAGTTTCTAAGAACCAAGAGTCTTTTTTCATGTTTCTCAGCTTAGTTATGTTCTCTTTGCTGGATCACCTTTTAACCTTACTCTAGCAGGAAATTGCCGGTATGACAGCTCCTTAGGTATGTCTTAAACAATTAAACTGAAGATTTCATGCAGACCGTACATTAACTTATTGTTTCTGGGTTGCAGCATCTGGCCTCACCCCTGGCTTCGAACTCAGTAGATCAACGCCACTTTTCGAATTCGCTCATGGAGGTATTTCCTAGGCTCCTTGTACAACAAGATGCACTATGGTTTGTATTTTATTTTAATTTGGCAATACGATTAATTATTATCCTATTGATGGATGTTTCATAGCTTAATTGAAGATTTGGTATGTTTCTTAGGTTTAAGAAACTTCTATCTTTTCTGTTAGTACAGAATACAGATTCATTCCATGCATTAGGTTCCACTTGGTATAGCTTAATTGGAGACTTGGTATTATTGCACCACATGATGATTCTATAGTAAGGTTCTGCTAGTTTTTGTTTTCTAAAGTTGAAATTAAAATGTCGACAAATAAATTGGTATTGTGATGATTCTCTCTCGTGTTGCTTGTTGAATGCTGAAAATTTTGGTATAAACAGGTTCGTTTTTTTTTGGGTATAAACAGGTTCGGCTGAACGGTTCAGAACAGGTATGATAAATCAGCCAAAATCTGGAGCGGCCAAAAACTGGAGCGGTAAACCATACCGGTTTTAAAATGTGGTAAAAGTTCGGTTCTGAACCGGTTCGGGGCCGAACCGGTTCATGCCCAGCCCTAAATTATTAGTTATAGTAATTATAAATTATTTTTAAATTATATAATATATGTTGATTATAATATAATATAACAATGATATTTTATAAAAATATTTCTAAGAAAAGTATGTAGAAATTATATGAACATTATTATTATAATTTTTTCATACCCTAAATTTTATGTCATAATTATAAATATCTACATAAAATTAACATGTGATTATTATTTTCATAAAATTGATTTTTAATATACATAATAATCCTTAATTTCATCTTAAATTATCTTGTAATAAAAAGATTTAATTTATACATCTTCTTGCTTTTCATAAAATATAAAATTTAGTAAATAAAATAAATTTAAGAAAAATCATAAATGCACTTAGAAAATAAGAAGATATTAATGAAATTTTGTAACTTATTGGGAGAATGAATGAGAGAGTTTGGAAGATTTTAAAATAAGTTACATGACATGGACCAATTAGAAGTTATGAAATTGACATAACAAATGAGAAAATGTCTTCAAAAACACTTGTCACAATTCTATATAACTTAGTCAAATTAATATATAAATAAATAGATAATTATATATCTTAATTTAATTATAATATATATATATATATATATATATATATTAATTTGGCTAAGATGTATATAATGTTAACAAGTAAGCAAAATAATTTTTTCTAATCAATTTTATTGGTTCACCTAGATTGTATGTTACAATTGCCTATGTGACATTATATTTTTGTATATGTGAATACTTTGAAATTGCTCCAAAACACCACCTTGAATCTTAAAAACTGTTTCAATTTGTTAGATTTATTACAAACCAATTAGTCAATATTATCATTTTTGTTCTAGCTTTTTTTCTTCGATTTAAATTAAAAAAAATGTATTTATAATTATGAATTTTTAATATATTTTATTCACACATTTATATTTGTAGGGTTTTGTTAATTTCAATATATTAAAATTTCTAATTAAAAATAATAAATTACACAAATTTATTTATGATCATGTTTAAAATATAAAGGGTTAATTACTTAATTGGTTACACATGTTTGACTATTGTTCAAAATTGTTACACATATTTGAAATGTGATTAATTCGTTTTGCTATGTGACTGATTAGTTTTACTAATGTTCATCGTCAGAAATCACCGTTAACTCAGCCATGTGCCTAGCACGTGACCCTAAACTCATATGAAGTTACGAAAATACCCTTGACTCCTTTATTATAATTGAATAGGAGTCGAACCCATATGGACAGATGGAGTACCGCCTACTTCGAAGATGCCCATGAAGAAGGAAAGCACCGAGTTCGTCCCCCTCAATCGGCGAGATCAGTCTGGGTATGTTCGTTCCCACTATAGTTTATTGTCTCACTCTTGTATTTTTAGTATACTGCCCCAATTTGACTTTCTTTTGTTATCAACCCTAATTTTGGTAAGAACCCTAATTGTTAATTTTTGGTGCAAGAGATGTTGCAGCTGCTGCAAATCGAAGCCTTTGGAAGTTGTGTGCTGCATTAATCGTTGTGTTCTTTACTTTTGATCAATGTACTGATGAAGCATTTGTATTTTGCATTTGTTGTTGAATATTGGGTTGAAATGGAAGCAAAAAGATATATTTTGTACTGATGTTCTTCAGAACTTGGGTTTCAGTTGTTCAAAACTTGGGTTTCAATGAATAGTATATGTTAGTAAAGTGTTCATTCTAAATTGAAATTTGATTAAATGGTTATATATGTATTCCTAGAATGTGATTAAATGGTTATATATGTTTGTTTGTAATGTGATTAAATGGTAACGTATGTTTATTAAAATGTGATTAATAGGTGAACTTGTAAGTGTAGTATGTGATTAAATAGTTAGACATGTTTCATATAAACGTGATTAAATGAATAAAGTGTCGTAACAGTATGACCAAACCTATTTCATTTCAAGGTTCACATAAACATTCATTTACAACAAAACATCTAGAACAAGTGCTTGATAATCTCGTCAAGCACTAGTGCTTTTCCAATGACCTGAAAATAGAAGATAGAATGAGCAAGAAACATTGAGTTTTTTTAAAAGTAACCATGTTACTTTTTTTATTTAGAAAATTAAGTATACAATTTTTTTTTTAGAAAAATAGGTATACGCGCACCCCGAGGTTGCGCCTATTGGATATAAGCGCACCCCGGGGTCGCGCCTATTCATAGGCGCCACCCCAAGTGGCACCTGTGATGGGTGCAATCCAATTTTTTTTTTTTTTTTTAAAAAAAATTCGATAATGATGACTCGATATTTAATTAAAAATAAAATTATGTATCTATTAAAAAAAATTTAAAAAAATTATAGTAAGTAGATATTTTAATTGCGATTCAAATGATGAAAACAATATTAAATTTGGATTTACGGATTGACTGTACGGCATGCCGTAAGTTGAGATATGAAAATTGTACTTAAAAAATTATAACTCGGACCATTTAAGTCCAAACTCAACACGGTTACCGTCATTTATGTGGTAATTCAATTATCTATCTAGGGTAATTTTTTATTGGAAATACAGTGATTTTGTAAACTAACATCGTTTACACCATAATTTGACCGAAATAATTAAATGCATTAGGTGATAAATTTAATTATGTACTTACTAAAAAAAAATCAAAAACATTACGGTGCGTAGATAATTTAATTAGGAATTAAATGAGGGTAACTATTTGTAAGTTTTTGAGCGTAGATAAATTTACTGTTTGTGAACAGTAAATTTACTGTTCAAAACACTATTTGTAAGTTTTTGTATCGTATGTAGAGTTTTTTACGTACCGTATTATACAGTCGGTCTAAAATTCAAAAATTAATGCATAGTTACCCTCATTTAATTCCAAATTACCGTATTTATACTTTATTAAAGTATATTTAATTTATATTAATTAAATTACACAACATAAAAATTAATTATATTTATGAAAAAATGTTAAATTTATTTTATTTTTATAATAATATACAGTATAATAATTATTTATATTTTATAAAACTATTTAAAAATAAATGAATAGATAATAAAAACAAATATAACCAATTATTAATATGATGCTAATCAATAATTTTAATATTCATTTTATGACATCTATTATTTTCATATATTTTTAAATAAATACAAACTATTAATATATATATATATATCTGTGTGTGTGTGTGTGTGTGTGTTTGTGTGTGTGTGTGTGTGCATATTAGTTAGGGCTGGGCAAAAATAACCAGTTCGGTCGAACCGTACCTGAACCGGTTCACAAAACAAACGGTTTTTAGTTAAAAATATGGAGCGGTTCAGAATAGGTACAGAAAACCGGTTCAAAACCGGTTTACCGAACCTTTTTCTGTACCGGTTTTAAACTTAAAATACTACTAAATACTAAACCAAACCAGACCACTTTCAAACCAGATCAGACAAAAACAGTTTTTCATTCTCAGTCATTCAGTCTCAGACTCTCAGTCGACAGTCATTCTCATTCAGACTTTGGCCAAAAAAATTGTCATTCAGACCTAATTGGAATCCATCCAGTCACGCTCAACGCTCGGACGCTCCCGCTTGGCCTCGCCTCGCCTCGAGTATCTGGTAAGAACACTGAAACGCAAAAGAGAACAAATCACAAATATCACTTTCATTATTCTGTCTCTTATTGTTTTTTGTTTGTGTGCATTAAAGAATGTTGAAAGAGGTGGATATGCGGTTGGGGCTTTTAACGTGTACAATTTGGAAGGAGTCGAGGCAGTTGTTGCTGTTGGAGAGGAAGAACGAGGCCCTGCCATTTTACAGGTGTGTGACATAAACTTCAGAAGTATATTATTTCAATGATTAGTCTAAGACATTCGACATATCATATTATTGATTACTGTGTCAAAGGCAGAATTGTTTATTGTTCAGTCTTTGCTCTGCAGATCCATCCTGCTGCATTTAAGCAAGGAGGAGTTCCTTTTGTTTCCTGTTGTATTTGTGATGTTGAACGAGTCACTCTAAGTATTAGTATTTCAATTTGAGAACTAAAATGGCAGTTATCTCTACTTCTTTCTTGGGAAAAAAATAATAAAAAAAGTTGCTAATCATGTATTATTTAAATGAGTATGTTTTGAGTTCTGGTGTTATCTTCTGGCTGTGTTCTGGGTTTAGTTTCTAAGAACCAAGAGTCTTTTTTCATGTTTCTCAGCTTAGTTATGTTCTCTTTGCTGGATCACCTTTTAACCTTACTCTAGCAGGAAATTGCCGGTATGACAGCTCCTTAGGTATGTCTTAAACAATTAAACTGAAGATTTCATGCAGACCGTACATTAACTTATTGTTTCTGGGTTGCAGCATCTGGCCTCACCCCTGGCTTCGAACTCAGTAGATCAACGCCACTTTTCGAATTCGCTCATGGAGGTATTTCCTAGGCTCCTTGTACAACAAGATGCACTATGGTTTGTATTTTATTTTAATTTGGCAATACGATTAATTATTATCCTATTGATGGATGTTTCATAGCTTAATTGAAGATTTGGTATGTTTCTTAGGTTTAAGAAACTTCTATCTTTTCTGTTAGTACAGAATACAGATTCATTCCATGCATTAGGTTCCACTTGGTATAGCTTAATTGGAGACTTGGTATTATTGCACCACATGATGATTCTATAGTAAGGTTCTGCTAGTTTTTGTTTTCTAAAGTTGAAATTAAAATGTCGACAAATAAATTGGTATTGTGATGATTCTCTCTCGTGTTGCTTGTTGAATGCTGAAAATTTTGGTATAAACAGGTTCGTTTTTTTTTGGGTATAAACAGGTTCGGCTGAACGGTTCAGAACAGGTATGATAAATCAGCCAAAATCTGGAGCGGCCAAAAACTGGAGCGGTAAACCATACCGGTTTTAAAATGTGGTAAAAGTTCGGTTCTGAACCGGTTCGGGGCCGAACCGGTTCATGCCCAGCCCTAAATTATTAGTTATAGTAATTATAAATTATTTTTAAATTATATAATATATGTTGATTATAATATAATATAACAATGATATTTTATAAAAATATTTCTAAGAAAAGTATGTAGAAATTATATGAACATTATTATTATAATTTTTTCATACCCTAAATTTTATGTCATAATTATAAATATCTACATAAAATTAACATGTGATTATTATTTTCATAAAATTGATTTTTAATATACATAATAATCCTTAATTTCATCTTAAATTATCTTGTAATAAAAAGATTTAATTTATACATCTTCTTGCTTTTCATAAAATATAAAATTTAGTAAATAAAATAAATTTAAGAAAAATCATAAATGCACTTAGAAAATAAGAAGATATTAATGAAATTTTGTAACTTATTGGGAGAATGAATGAGAGAGTTTGGAAGATTTTAAAATAAGTTACATGACATGGACCAATTAGAAGTTATGAAATTGACATAACAAATGAGAAAATGTCTTCAAAAACACTTGTCACAATTCTATATAACTTAGTCAAATTAATATATAAATAAATAGATAATTATATATCTTAATTTAATTATAATATATATATATATATATATATATATATTAATTTGGCTAAGATGTATATAATGTTAACAAGTAAGCAAAATAATTTTTTCTAATCAATTTTATTGGTTCACCTAGATTGTATGTTACAATTGCCTATGTGACATTATATTTTTGTATATGTGAATACTTTGAAATTGCTCCAAAACACCACCTTGAATCTTAAAAACTGTTTCAATTTGTTAGATTTATTACAAACCAATTAGTCAATATTATCATTTTTGTTCTAGCTTTTTTTCTTCGATTTAAATTAAAAAAAATGTATTTATAATTATGAATTTTTAATATATTTTATTCACACATTTATATTTGTAGGGTTTTGTTAATTTCAATATATTAAAATTTCTAATTAAAAATAATAAATTACACAAATTTATTTATGATCATGTTTAAAATATAAAGGGTTAATTACTTAATTGGTTACACATGTTTGACTATTGTTCAAAATTGTTACACATATTTGAAATGTGATTAATTCGTTTTGCTATGTGACTGATTAGTTTTACTAATGTTCATCGTCAGAAATCACCGTTAACTCAGCCATGTGCCTAGCACGTGACCCTAAACTCATATGAAGTTACGAAAATACCCTTGACTCCTTTATTATAATTGAATAGGAGTCGAACCCATATGGACAGATGGAGTACCGCCTACTTCGAAGATGCCCATGAAGAAGGAAAGCACCGAGTTCGTCCCCCTCAATCGGCGAGATCAGTCTGGGTATGTTCGTTCCCACTATAGTTTATTGTCTCACTCTTGTATTTTTAGTATACTGCCCCAATTTGACTTTCTTTTGTTATCAACCCTAATTTTGGTAAGAACCCTAATTGTTAATTTTTGGTGCAAGAGATGTTGCAGCTGCTGCAAATCGAAGCCTTTGGAAGTTGTGTGCTGCATTAATCGTTGTGTTCTTTACTTTTGATCAATGTACTGATGAAGCATTTGTATTTTGCATTTGTTGTTGAATATTGGGTTGAAATGGAAGCAAAAAGATATATTTTGTACTGATGTTCTTCAGAACTTGGGTTTCAGTTGTTCAAAACTTGGGTTTCAATGAATAGTATATGTTAGTAAAGTGTTCATTCTAAATTGAAATTTGATTAAATGGTTATATATGTATTCCTAGAATGTGATTAAATGGTTATATATGTTTGTTTGTAATGTGATTAAATGGTAACGTATGTTTATTAAAATGTGATTAATAGGTGAACTTGTAAGTGTAGTATGTGATTAAATAGTTAGACATGTTTCATATAAACGTGATTAAATGAATAAAGTGTCGTAACAGTATGACCAAACCTATTTCATTTCAAGGTTCACATAAACATTCATTTACAACAAAACATCTAGAACAAGTGCTTGATAATCTCGTCAAGCACTAGTGCTTTTCCAATGACCTGAAAATAGAAGATAGAATGAGCAAGAAACATTGAGTTTTTTTAAAAGTAACCATGTTACTTTTTTTATTTAGAAAATTAAGTATACAATTTTTTTTTTAGAAAAATAGGTATACGCGCACCCCGAGGTTGCGCCTATTGGATATAAGCGCACCCCGGGGTCGCGCCTATTCATAGGCGCCACCCCAAGTGGCACCTGTGATGGGTGCAATCCAATTTTTTTTTTTTTTTTTAAAAAAAATTCGATAATGATGACTCGATATTTAATTAAAAATAAAATTATGTATCTATTAAAAAAAATTTAAAAAAATTATAGTAAGTAGATATTTTAATTGCGATTCAAATGATGAAAACAATATTAAATTTGGATTTACGGATTGACTGTACGGCATGCCGTAAGTTGAGATATGAAAATTGTACTTAAAAAATTATAACTCGGACAATTTCAGTCCAAACTCAACACGGTTACCGTCATTTATGTGGTAATTCAATTATCTATCTAGGGTAATTTTTTATTGGAAATACAGTGATTTTGTAAACTAACATCGTTTACACCATAATTTGACCGAAATAATTAAATGCATTAGGTGATAAATTTAATTATGTACTTACTAAAAAAAAATCAAAAACATTACGGTGCGTAGATAATTTAATTAGGAATTAAATGAGGGTAACTATTTGTAAGTTTTTGAGCGTAGATAAATTTACTGTTTGTGAACAGTAAATTTACTATTCAAAACACTATTTGTAAGTTTTTGTATCGTATGTAGAGTTTTTTACGTACCGTATTATACAGTCGGTCTAAAATTCAAAAATTAATGCATAGTTACCCTCATTTAATTCCAAATTACCGTATTTATACTTTATTAAAGTATATTTAATTTATATTAATTAAATTACACAACATAAAAATTAATTATATTTATGAAAAAATGTTAAATTTATTTTATTTTTATAATAATATACAGTATAATAATTATTTATATTTTATAAAACTATTTAAAAATAAATGAATAGATAATAAAAACAAATATAACCAATTATTAATATGATGCTAATCAATAATTTTAATATTCATTTTATGACATCTATTATTTTCATATATTTTTAAATAAATACAAACTATTAATATATATATATATATATGTGTGTGTGTGTGTGTGTGTGTTTGTGTGTGTGTGTGTGTGCATATTAGTTAGGGCTGGGCAAAAATAACCAGTTCGGTCGAACCGTACCTGAACCGGTTCACAAAACAAACGGTTTTTAGTTAAAAATATGGAGCGGTTCAGAATAGGTACAGAAAACCGGTTCAAAACCGGTTTACCGAACCTTTTTCTGTACCGGTTTTAAACTTAAAATACTACTAAATACTAAACCAAACCAGACCACTTTCAAACCAGATCAGACAAAAACAGTTTTTCATTCTCAGTCATTCAGTCTCAGACTCTCAGTCGACAGTCATTCTCATTCAGACTTTGGCCAAAAAAATTGTCATTCAGACCTAATTGGAATCCATCCAGTCACGCTCAACGCTCGGACGCTCCCGCTTGGCCTCGCCTCGCCTCGAGTATCTGGTAAGAACACTGAAACGCAAAAGAGAACAAATCACAAATATCACTTTCATTATTCTGTCTCTTATTGTTTTTTGTTTGTGTGCATTAAAGAATGTTGAAAGAGGTGGATATGCGGTTGGGGCTTTTAACGTGTACAATTTGGAAGGAGTCGAGGCAGTTGTTGCTGTTGGAGAGGAAGAACGAGGCCCTGCCATTTTACAGGTGTGTGACATAAACTTCAGAAGTATATTATTTCAATGATTAGTCTAAGACATTCGACATATCATATTATTGATTACTGTGTCAAAGGCAGAATTGTTTATTGTTCAGTCTTTGCTCTGCAGATCCATCCTGCTGCATTTAAGCAAGGAGGAGTTCCTTTTGTTTCCTGTTGTATTTGTGATGTTGAACGAGTCACTCTAAGTATTAGTATTTCAATTTGAGAACTAAAATGGCAGTTATCTCTACTTCTTTCTTGGGAAAAAAATAATAAAAAAAGTTGCTAATCATGTATTATTTAAATGAGTATGTTTTGAGTTCTGGTGTTATCTTCTGGCTGTGTTCTGGGTTTAGTTTCTAAGAACCAAGAGTCTTTTTTCATGTTTCTCAGCTTAGTTATGTTCTCTTTGCTGGATCACCTTTTAACCTTACTCTAGCAGGAAATTGCCGGTATGACAGCTCCTTAGGTATGTCTTAAACAATTAAACTGAAGATTTCATGCAGACCGTACATTAACTTATTGTTTCTGGGTTGCAGCATCTGGCCTCACCCCTGGCTTCGAACTCAGTAGATCAACGCCACTTTTCGAATTCGCTCATGGAGGTATTTCCTAGGCTCCTTGTACAACAAGATGCACTATGGTTTGTATTTTATTTTAATTTGGCAATACGATTAATTATTATCCTATTGATGGATGTTTCATAGCTTAATTGAAGATTTGGTATGTTTCTTAGGTTTAAGAAACTTCTATCTTTTCTGTTAGTACAGAATACAGATTCATTCCATGCATTAGGTTCCACTGGGTATAGCTTAATTGGAGACTTGGTATTATTGCACCACATGATGATTCTATAGTAAGGTTCTGCTAGTTTTTGTTTTCTAAAGTTGAAATTAAAATGTCGACAAATAAATTGGTATTGTGATGATTCTCTCTCGTGTTGCTTGTTGAATGCTGAAAATTTTGGTATAAACAGGTTCGTTTTTTTTTGGGTATAAACAGGTTCGGCTGAACGGTTCAGAACAGGTATGATAAATCAGCCAAAATCTGGAGCGGCCAAAAACTGGAGCGGTAAACCATACCGGTTTTAAAATGTGGTAAAAGTTCGGTTCTGAACCGGTTCGGGGCCGAACCGGTTCATGCCCAGCCCTAAATTATTAGTTATAGTAATTATAAATTATTTTTAAATTATATAATATATGTTGATTATAATATAATATAACAATGATATTTTATAAAAATATTTCTAAGAAAAGTATGTAGAAATTATATGAACATTATTATTATAATTTTTTCATACCCTAAATTTTATGTCATAATTATAAATATCTACATAAAATTAACATGTGATTATTATTTTCATAAAATTGATTTTTAATATACATAATAATCCTTAATTTCATCTTAAATTATCTTGTAATAAAAAGATTTAATTTATACATCTTCTTGCTTTTCATAAAATATAAAATTTAGTAAATAAAATAAATTTAAGAAAAATCATAAATGCACTTAGAAAATAAGAAGATATTAATGAAATTTTGTAACTTATTGGGAGAATGAATGAGAGAGTTTGGAAGATTTTAAAATAAGTTACATGACATGGACCAATTAGAAGTTATGAAATTGACATAACAAATGAGAAAATGTCTTCAAAAACACTTGTCACAATTCTATATAACTTAGTCAAATTAATATATAAATAAATAGATAATTATATATCTTAATTTAATTATAATATATATATATATATATATATATATATTAATTTGGCTAAGATGTATATAATGTTAACAAGTAAGCAAAATAATTTTTTCTAATCAATTTTATTGGTTCACCTAGATTGTATGTTACAATTGCCTATGTGACATTATATTTTTGTATATGTGAATACTTTGAAATTGCTCCAAAACACCACCTTGAATCTTAAAAACTGTTTCAATTTGTTAGATTTATTACAAACCAATTAGTCAATATTATCATTTTTGTTCTAGCTTTTTTTCTTCGATTTAAATTAAAAAAAATGTATTTATAATTATGAATTTTTAATATATTTTATTCACACATTTATATTTGTAGGGTTTTGTTAATTTCAATATATTAAAATTTCTAATTAAAAATAATAAATTACACAAATTTATTTATGATCATGTTTAAAATATAAAGGGTTAATTACTTAATTGGTTACACATGTTTGACTATTGTTCAAAATTGTTACACATATTTGAAATGTGATTAATTCGTTTTGCTATGTGACTGATTAGTTTTACTAATGTTCATCGTCAGAAATCACCGTTAACTCAGCCATGTGCCTAGCACGTGACCCTAAACTCATATGAAGTTACGAAAATACCCTTGACTCCTTTATTATAATTGAATAGGAGTCGAACCCATATGGACAGATGGAGTACCGCCTACTTCGAAGATGCCCATGAAGAAGGAAAGCACCGAGTTCGTCCCCCTCAATCGGCGAGATCAGTCTGGGTATGTTCGTTCCCACTATAGTTTATTGTCTCACTCTTGTATTTTTAGTATACTGCCCCAATTTGACTTTCTTTTGTTATCAACCCTAATTTTGGTAAGAACCCTAATTGTTAATTTTTGGTGCAAGAGATGTTGCAGCTGCTGCAAATCGAAGCCTTTGGAAGTTGTGTGCTGCATTAATCGTTGTGTTCTTTACTTTTGATCAATGTACTGATGAAGCATTTGTATTTTGCATTTGTTGTTGAATATTGGGTTGAAATGGAAGCAAAAAGATATATTTTGTACTGATGTTCTTCAGAACTTGGGTTTCAGTTGTTCAAAACTTGGGTTTCAATGAATAGTATATGTTAGTAAAGTGTTCATTCTAAATTGAAATTTGATTAAATGGTTATATATGTATTCCTAGAATGTGATTAAATGGTTATATATGTTTGTTTGTAATGTGATTAAATGGTAACGTATGTTTATTAAAATGTGATTAATAGGTGAACTTGTAAGTGTAGTATGTGATTAAATAGTTAGACATGTTTCATATAAACGTGATTAAATGAATAAAGTGTCGTAACAGTATGACCAAACCTATTTCATTTCAAGGTTCACATAAACATTCATTTACAACAAAACATCTAGAACAAGTGCTTGATAATCTCGTCAAGCACTAGTGCTTTTCCAATGACCTGAAAATAGAAGATAGAATGAGCAAGAAACATTGAGTTTTTTTAAAAGTAACCATGTTACTTTTTTTATTTAGAAAATTAAGTATACAATTTTTTTTTTAGAAAAATAGGTATACGCGCACCCCGAGGTTGCGCCTATTGGATATAAGCGCACCCCGGGGTCGCGCCTATTCATAGGCGCCACCCCAAGTGGCACCTGTGATGGGTGCAATCCAATTTTTTTTTTTTTTTTAAAAAAAAATTCGATAATGATGACTCGATATTTAATTAAAAATAAAATTATGTATCTATTAAAAAAAATTTAAAAAAATTATAGTAAGTAGATATTTTAATTGCGATTCAAATGATGAAAACAATATTAAATTTGGATTTACGGATTGACTGTACGGCATGCCGTAAGTTGAGATATGAAAATTGTACTTAAAAAATTATAACTCGGACCATTTAAGTCCAAACTCAACACGGTTACCGTCATTTATGTGGTAATTCAATTATCTATCTAGGGTAATTTTTTATTGGAAATACAGTGATTTTGTAAACTAACATCGTTTACACCATAATTTGACCGAAATAATTAAATGCATTAGGTGATAAATTTAATTATGTACTTACTAAAAAAAAATCAAAAACATTACGGTGCGTAGATAATTTAATTAGGAATTAAATGAGGGTAACTATTTGTAAGTTTTTGAGCGTAGATAAATTTACTGTTTGTGAACAGTAAATTTACTGTTCAAAACACTATTTGTAAGTTTTTGTATCGTATGTAGAGTTTTTTACGTACCGTATTATACAGTCGGTCTAAAATTCAAAAATTAATGCATAGTTACCCTCATTTAATTCCAAATTACCGTATTTATACTTTATTAAAGTATATTTAATTTATATTAATTAAATTACACAACATAAAAATTAATTATATTTATGAAAAAATGTTAAATTTATTTTATTTTTATAATAATATACAGTATAATAATTATTTATATTTTATAAAACTATTTAAAAATAAATGAATAGATAATAAAAACAAATATAACCAATTATTAATATGATGCTAATCAATAATTTTAATATTCATTTTATGACATCTATTATTTTCATATATTTTTAAATAAATACAAACTATTAATATATATATATATATCTGTGTGTGTGTGTGTGTGTGTGTTTGTGTGTGTGTGTGTGTGCATATTAGTTAGGGCTGGGCAAAAATAACCAGTTCGGTCGAACCGTACCTGAACCGGTTCACAAAACAAACGGTTTTTAGTTAAAAATATGGAGCGGTTCAGAATAGGTACAGAAAACCGGTTCAAAACCGGTTTACCGAACCTTTTTCTGTACCGGTTTTAAACTTAAAATACTACTAAATACTAAACCAAACCAGACCACTTTCAAACCAGATCAGACAAAAACAGTTTTTCATTCTCAGTCATTCAGTCTCAGACTCTCAGTCGACAGTCATTCTCATTCAGACTTTGGCCAAAAAAATTGTCATTCAGACCTAATTGGAATCCATCCAGTCACGCTCAACGCTCGGACGCTCCCGCTTGGCCTCGCCTCGCCTCGAGTATCTGGTAAGAACACTGAAACGCAAAAGAGAACAAATCACAAATATCACTTTCATTATTCTGTCTCTTATTGTTTTTTGTTTGTGTGCATTAAAGAATGTTGAAAGAGGTGGATATGCGGTTGGGGCTTTTAACGTGTACAATTTGGAAGGAGTCGAGGCAGTTGTTGCTGTTGGAGAGGAAGAACGAGGCCCTGCCATTTTACAGGTGTGTGACATAAACTTCAGAAGTATATTATTTCAATGATTAGTCTAAGACATTCGACATATCATATTATTGATTACTGTGTCAAAGGCAGAATTGTTTATTGTTCAGTCTTTGCTCTGCAGATCCATCCTGCTGCATTTAAGCAAGGAGGAGTTCCTTTTGTTTCCTGTTGTATTTGTGATGTTGAACGAGTCACTCTAAGTATTAGTATTTCAATTTGAGAACTAAAATGGCAGTTATCTCTACTTCTTTCTTGGGAAAAAAATAATAAAAAAAGTTGCTAATCATGTATTATTTAAATGAGTATGTTTTGAGTTCTGGTGTTATCTTCTGGCTGTGTTCTGGGTTTAGTTTCTAAGAACCAAGAGTCTTTTTTCATGTTTCTCAGCTTAGTTATGTTCTCTTTGCTGGATCACCTTTTAACCTTACTCTAGCAGGAAATTGCCGGTATGACAGCTCCTTAGGTATGTCTTAAACAATTAAACTGAAGATTTCATGCAGACCGTACATTAACTTATTGTTTCTGGGTTGCAGCATCTGGCCTCACCCCTGACTTCGAACTCAGTAGATCAACGCCACTTTTCGAATTCGCTCATGGAGGTATTTCCTAGGCTCCTTGTACAACAAGATGCACTATGGTTTGTATTTTATTTTAATTTGGCAATACGATTAATTATTATCCTATTGATGGATGTTTCATAGCTTAATTGAAGATTTGGTATGTTTCTTAGGTTTAAGAAACTTCTATCTTTTCTGTTAGTACAGAATACAGATTCATTCCATGCATTAGGTTCCACTTGGTATAGCTTAATTGGAGACTTGGTATTATTGCACCACATGATGATTCTATAGTAAGGTTCTGCTAGTTTTTGTTTTCTAAAGTTGAAATTAAAATGTCGACAAATAAATTGGTATTGTGATGATTCTCTCTCGTGTTGCTTGTTGAATGCTGAAAATTTTGGTATAAATAGGTTCGTTTTTTTTTGGGTATAAACAGGTTCGGCTGAACGGTTCAGAACAGGTATGATAAATCAGCCAAAATCTGGAGCGGCCAAAAACTGGAGCGGTAAACCATACCGGTTTTAAAATGTGGTAAAAGTTCGGTTCTGAACCGGTTCGGGGCCGAACCGGTTCATGCCCAGCCCTAAATTATTAGTTATAGTAATTATAAATTATTTTTAAATTATATAATATATGTTGATTATAATATAATATAACAATGATATTTTATAAAAATATTTCTAAGAAAAGTATGTAGAAATTATATGAACATTATTATTATAATTTTTTCATACCCTAAATTTTATGTCATAATTATAAATATCTACATAAAATTAACATGTGATTATTATTTTCATAAAATTGATTTTTAATATACATAATAATCCTTAATTTCATCTTAAATTATCTTGTAATAAAAAGATTTAATTTATACATCTTCTTGCTTTTCATAAAATATAAAATTTAGTAAATAAAATAAATTTAAGAAAAATCATAAATGCACTTAGAAAATAAGAAGATATTAATGAAATTTTGTAACTTATTGGGAGAATGAATGAGAGAGTTTGGAATATTTTAAAATAAGTTACATGACATGGACCAATTAGAAGTTATGAAATTGACATAACAAATGAGAAAATGTCTTCAAAAACACTTGTCACAATTCTATATAACTTAGTCAAATTAATATATAAATAAATAGATAATTATATATCTTAATTTAATTATAATATATATATATATATATATATATATATTAATTTGGCTAAGATGTATATAATGTTAACAAGTAAGCAAAATAATTTTTTCTAATCAATTTTATTGGTTCACCTAGATTGTATGTTACAATTGCCTATGTGACATTATATTTTTGTATATGTGAATACTTTGAAATTGCTCCAAAACACCACCTTGAATCTTAAAAACTGTTTCAATTTGTTAGATTTATTACAAACCAATTAGTCAATATTATCATTTTTGTTCTAGCTTTTTTTCTTCGATTTAAATTAAAAAAAATGTATTTATAATTATGAATTTTTAATATATTTTATTCACACATTTATATTTGTAGGGTTTTGTTAATTTCAATATATTAAAATTTCTAATTAAAAATAATAAATTACACAAATTTATTTATGATCATGTTTAAAATATAAAGGGTTAATTACTTAATTGGTTACACATGTTTGACTATTGTTCAAAATTGTTACACATATTTGAAATGTGATTAATTCGTTTTGCTATGTGACTGATTAGTTTTACTAATGTTCATCGTCAGAAATCACCGTTAACTCAGCCATGTGCCTAGCACGTGACCCTAAACTCATATGAAGTTACGAAAATACCCTTGACTCCTTTATTATAATTGAATAGGAGTCGAACCCATATGGACAGATGGAGTACCGCCTACTTCGAAGATGCCCATGAAGAAGGAAAGCACCGAGTTCGTCCCCCTCAATCGGCGAGATCAGTCTGGGTATGTTCGTTCCCACTATAGTTTATTGTCTCACTCTTGTATTTTTAGTATACTGCCCCAATTTGACTTTCTTTTGTTATCAACCCTAATTTTGGTAAGAACCCTAATTGTTAATTTTTGGTGCAAGAGATGTTGCAGCTGCTGCAAATCGAAGCCTTTGGAAGTTGTGTGCTGCATTAATCGTTGTGTTCTTTACTTTTGATCAATGTACTGATGAAGTATTTGTATTTTGCATTTGTTGTTGAATATTGGGTTGAAATGGAAGCAAAAAGATATATTTTGTACTGATGTTCCTCAGAACTTGGGTTTCAGTTGTTCAAAACTTGGGTTTCAATGAATAGTATATGTTAGTAAAGTGTTCATTCTAAATTGAAATTTGATTAAATGGTTATATATGTATTCCTAGAATGTGATTAAATGGTTATATATGTTTGTTTGTAATGTGATTAAATGGTAACGTATGTTTATTAAAATGTGATTAATAGGTGAACTTGTAAGTGTAGTATGTGATTAAATAGTTAGACATGTTTCATATAAACGTGATTAAATGAATAAAGTGTCGTAACAGTATGACCAAACCTATTTCATTTCAAGGTTCACATAAACATTCATTTACAACAAAACATCTAGAACAAGTGCTTGATAATCTCGTCAAGCACTAGTGCTTTTCCAATGACCTGAAAATAGAAGATAGAATGAGCAAGAAACATTGAGTTTTTTTAAAAGTAACCATGTTACTTTTTTTATTTAGAAAATTAAGTATACAATTTTTTTTTTAGAAAAATAGGTATACGCGCACCCCGAGGTCGCGCCTATTGGATATAAGCGCACCCCGGGGTCGCGCCTATTCATAGGCGCCACCCCAAGTGGCACCTGTGATGGGTGCAAGCCAATTTTTTTTTTTTTTTTTTTAAAAAAAATTTCGATAATGATGACTCGATATTTAATTAAAAATAAAATTATGTATCTATTAAAAAAAATTTGAAAAAATTATAGTAAGTAGATATTTTAATTGCGATTCAAATGATGAAAACAATATTAAATTTGGATTTACGGATTGACTGTACGGCATGCCGTAAGTTGAGATATGAAAATTGTACTTAAAAAATTATAACTCGGACCATTTAAGTCCAAACTCAACACGGTTACCGTCATTTATGTGGTAATTCAATTATCTATCTAGGGTAATGTTTTATTGGAAATACAGTGATTTTGTAAACTAACATCGTTTACACCATAATTTGACCGAAATAATTAAATGCATTAGGTGATAAATTTAATTATGTACTTACTAAAAAAAAATCAAAAACATTACGGTGCGTAGATAATTTAATTAGGAATTAAATGAGGGTAACTATTTGTAAGTTTTTGAGCGTAGATAAATTTACTGTTTGTGAACAGTAAATTTACTGTTCAAAACACTATTTGTAAGTTTTTGTATCGTATGTAGAGTTTTTTACGTACCGTATTATACAGTCGGTCTAAAATTCAAAAATTAATGCATAGTTACCCTCATTTAATTCCAAATTACCGTATTTATACTTTATTAAAGTATATTTAATTTATATTAATTAAATTACACAACATAAAAATTAATTATATTTATGAAAAAATGTTAAATTTATTTTATTTTTATAATAATATACAGTATAACAATTATTTATATTCTATAAAACTATTTAAAAATAAATGAATAGATAATAAAAACAAATATTACCAATTATTAATATGATGCTAATCAATAATTTTAATATTCATTTTATGACATCTATTATTTTCATATATTTTTAAATAAATACAAACTATTAATATATATATATATATCTGTGTGTGTGTGTGTGTGTTTGTGTGTGTGTGTGTGCATATTAGTTAGGGCTGGGCAAAAATAACCAGTTCGGTCGAACCGTACCTGAACCGGTTCACAAAACAAACAGTTTTTAGTTAAAAATATGGAGCGGTTCAGAATAGGTACAGAAAACCGGTTCAAAACCGGTTTACCGAACCTTTTTCTGTACCGGTTTTAAACTTAAAATACTACTAAATACTAAACCAAACCAGACCACTTTCAAACCAGATCAGACAAAAACAGTTTTTCATTCTCAGTCATTCAGTCTCAGACTCTCAGTCGACAGTCATTCTCATTCAGACTTTGGCCAAAAAAATTGTCATTCAGACCTAATTGGAATCCATCCAGTCACGCTCAACGCTCGGACGCTCCCGCTTGGCCTCGCCTCGCCTCGAGTATCTGGTAAGAACACTGAAACGCAAAAGAGAACAAATCACAAATATCACTTTCATTATTCTGTCTCTTATTGTTTTTTGTTTGTGTGCATTAAAGAATGTTGAAAGAGGTGGATATGCGGTTGGGGCTTTTAACGTGTACAATTTGGAAGGAGTCGAGGCAGTTGTTGCTGTTGGAGAGGAAGAACGAGGCCCTGCCATTTTACAGGTGTGTGACATAAACTTCAGAAGTATATTATTTCAATGATTAGTCTAAGACATTCGAGATATCATATTATTGATTACTGTGTCAAAGGCAGAATTGTTTATTGTTCAGTCTTTGCTCTGCAGATCCATCCTGCTGCATTTAAGCAAGGAGGAGTTCCTTTTGTTTCCTGTTGTATTTGTGATGCTGAACGAGTCACTCTAAGTATTAGTATTTCAATTTGAGAACTAAAATGGTAGTTATCTCTACTTCTTTCTTGGGAAAAAAATAATAAAAAAAGTTGCTAATCATGTATTATTTAAATGAGTATGTTTTGAGTTCTGGTGTTATCTTCTGGCTGTGTTCTTGGTTTAGTTTCTAAGAACCAAGAGTCTTTTTTCATGTTTCTCAGCTTAGTTATGTTCTCTTTGCTGGATCACCTTTTAACCTTACTCTAGCAGGAAATTGCCGGTATGACAGCTCCTTAGGTATGTCTTAAACAATTAAACTGAAGATTTCATGCAGACCGTACATTAACTTATTGTTTCTGGGTTGCAGCATCTAGCCTCACCCCTGGCTTCGAACTCAGTAGATCAACGCCACTTTTCGAATTCACTCATGGAGGTATTTCCTAGGCTCCTTGTACAACAAGATGCACCATGGTTTGTATTTTATTTTAATTTGGCAATACGATTAATTATTATCCTATTGATGGATGTTTCATAGCTTAATTGAAGATTTGGTATGTTTCTTAGGTTTAAGAAACTTCTATCTTTTCTGTTAGTACAGAATACAGATTCATTCCATGCATTAGGTTCCACTTGGTATAGCTTAATTGGAGACTTGGTATTATTGCACCACATGATGATTCTATAGTAAGGTTCTGCTAGTTTTTGTTTTCTAAAGTTGAAATTAAAATGTCGACAAATAAATTGGTATTGTGATGATTCTCTCTCGTGTTGCTTGTTGAATGCTGAAAATTTTGGTATAAACAGGTTCGTTTTTTTTTGGGTATAAACAGGTTCGGCTGAACGGTTCAGAACAGGTATGATAAATCAGCCAAAATCTGGAGCGGCCAAAAACTGGAGCGGTAAACCATACCGGTTTTAAAATGTGGTAAAAGTTCGGTTCTGAACCGGTTCGGGGCCGAACCGGTTCATGCCCAGCCCTAAATTATTAGTTATAGTAATTATAAATTATTTTTAAATTATATAATATATGTTGATTATAATATAATATAACAATGATATTTTATAAAAATATTTCTAAGAAAAGTATGTAGAAATTATATGAACATTATTATTATAATTTTTTCATACCCTAAATTTTATGTCATAATTATAAATATCTACATAAAATTAACATGTGATTATTATTTTCATAAAATTGATTTTTAATATACATAATAATCCTTAATTTCATCTTAAATTATCTTGTAATAAAAAGATTTAATTTATACATCTTCTTGCTTTTCATAAAATATAAAATTTAGTAAATAAAATAAATTTAAGAAAAATCATAAATGCACTTAGAAAATAAGAAGATATTAATGAAATTTTGTAACTTATTGGGAGAATGAATGAGAGAGTTTGGAAGATTTTAAAATAAGTTACATGACATGGACCAATTAGAAGTTATGAAATTGACATAACAAATGAGAAAATGTCTTCAAAAACACTTGTCACAATTCTATATAACTTAGTCAAATTAATATATAAATAAATAGATAATTATATATCTTAATTTAATTATAATATATATATATATATATATATATATATTAATTTGGCTAAGATGTATATAATGTTAACAAGTAAGCAAAATAATTTTTTCTAATCAATTTTATTGGTTCACCTAGATTGTATGTTACAATTGCCTATGTGACATTATATTTTTGTATATGTGAATACTTTGAAATTGCTCCAAAACACCACCTTGAATCTTAAAAACTGTTTCAATTTGTTAGATTTATTACAAACCAATTAGTCAATATTATCATTTTTGTTCTAGCTTTTTTTCTTCGATTTAAATTAAAAAAAATGTATTTATAATTATGAATTTTTAATATATTTTATTCACACATTTATATTTGTAGGGTTTTGTTAATTTCAATATATTAAAATTTCTAATTAAAAATAATAAATTACACAAATTTATTTATGATCATGTTTAAAATATAAAGGGTTAATTACTTAATTGGTTACACATGTTTGACTATTGTTCAAAATTGTTACACATATTTGAAATGTGATTAATTCGTTTTGCTATGTGACTGATTAGTTTTACTAATGTTCATCGTCAGAAATCACCGTTAACTCAGCCATGTGCCTAGCACGTGACCCTAAACTCATATGAAGTTACGAAAATACCCTTGACTCCTTTATTATAATTGAATAGGAGTCGAACCCATATGGACAGATGGAGTACCGCCTACTTCGAAGATGCCCATGAAGAAGGAAAGCACCGAGTTCGTCCCCCTCAATCGGCGAGATCAGTCTGGGTATGTTCGTTCCCACTATAGTTTATTGTCTCACTCTTGTATTTTTAGTATACTGCCCCAATTTGACTTTCTTTTGTTATCAACCCTAATTTTGGTAAGAACCCTAATTGTTAATTTTTGGTGCAAGAGATGTTGCAGCTGCTGCAAATCGAAGCCTTTGGAAGTTGTGTGCTGCATTAATCGTTGTGTTCTTTACTTTTGATCAATGTACTGATGAAGTATTTGTATTTTGCATTTGTTGTTGAATATTGGGTTGAAATGGAAGCAAAAAGATATATTTTGTACTGATGTTCCTCAGAACTTGGGTTTCAGTTGTTCAAAACTTGGGTTTCAATGAATAGTATATGTTAGTAAAGTGTTCATTCTAAATTGAAATTTGATTAAATGGTTATATATGTATTCCTAGAATGTGATTAAATGGTTATATATGTTTGTTTGTAATGTGATTAAATGGTAACGTATGTTTATTAAAATGTGATTAATAGGTGAACTTGTAAGTGTAGTATGTGATTAAATAGTTAGACATGTTTCATATAAACGTGATTAAATGAATAAAGTGTCGTAACAGTATGACCAAACCTATTTCATTTCAAGGTTCACATAAACATTCATTTACAACAAAACATCTAGAACAAGTGCTTGATAATCTCGTCAAGCACTAGTGCTTTTCCAATGACCTGAAAATAGAAGATAGAATGAGCAAGAAACATTGAGTTTTTTTAAAAGTAACCATGTTACTTTTTTTATTTAGAAAATTAAGTATACAATTTTTTTTTTAGAAAAATAGGTATACGCGCACCCCGAGGTCGCGCCTATTGGATATAAGCGCACCCCGGGGTCGCGCCTATTCATAGGCGCCACCCCAAGTGGCACCTGTGATGGGTGCAAGCCAATTTTTTTTTTTTTTTTTTTTAAAAAAATTTCGATAATGATGACTCGATATTTAATTAAAAATAAAATTATGTATCTATTAAAAAAAATTTGAAAAAATTATAGTAAGTAGATATTTTAATTGCGATTCAAATGATGAAAACAATATTAAATTTGGATTTACGGATTGACTGTACGGCATGCCGTAAGTTGAGATATGAAAATTGTACTTAAAAAATTATAACTCGGACCATTTAAGTCCAAACTCAACACGGTTACCGTCATTTATGTGGTAATTCAATTATCTATCTAGGGTAATGTTTTATTGGAAATACAGTGATTTTGTAAACTAACATCGTTTACACCATAATTTGACCGAAATAATTAAATGCATTAGGTGATAAATTTAATTATGTACTTACTAAAAAAAAATCAAAAACATTACGGTGCGTAGATAATTTAATTAGGAATTAAATGAGGGTAACTATTTGTAAGTTTTTGAGCGTAGATAAATTTACTGTTTGTGAACAGTAAATTTACTGTTCAAAACACTATTTGTAAGTTTTTGTATCGTATGTAGAGTTTTTTACGTACCGTATTATACAGTCGGTCTAAAATTCAAAAATTAATGCATAGTTACCCTCATTTAATTCCAAATTACCGTATTTATACTTTATTAAAGTATATTTAATTTATATTAATTAAATTACACAACATAAAAATTAATTATATTTATGAAAAAATGTTAAATTTATTTTATTTTTATAATAATATACAGTATAACAATTATTTATATTCTATAAAACTATTTAAAAATAAATGAATAGATAATAAAAACAAATATTACCAATTATTAATATGATGCTAATCAATAATTTTAATATTCATTTTATGACATCTATTATTTTCATATATTTTTAAATAAATACAAACTATTAATATATATATATATATCTGTGTGTGTGTGTGTGTGTTTGTGTGTGTGTGTGTGCATATTAGTTAGGGCTGGGCAAAAATAACCAGTTCGGTCGAACCGTACCTGAACCGGTTCACAAAACAAACAGTTTTTAGTTAAAAATATGGAGCGGTTCAGAATAGGTACAGAAAACCGGTTCAAAACCGGTTTACCGAACCTTTTTCTGTACCGGTTTTAAACTTAAAATACTACTAAATACTAAACCAAACCAGACCACTTTCAAACCAGATCAGACAAAAACAGTTTTTCATTCTCAGTCATTCAGTCTCAGACTCTCAGTCGACAGTCATTCTCATTCAGACTTTGGCCAAAAAAATTGTCATTCAGACCTAATTGGAATCCATCCAGTCACGCTCAACGCTCGGACGCTCCCGCTTGGCCTCGCCTCGCCTCGAGTATCTGGTAAGAACACTGAAACGCAAAAGAGAACAAATCACAAATATCACTTTCATTATTCTGTCTCTTATTGTTTTTTGTTTGTGTGCATTAAAGAATGTTGAAAGAGGTGGATATGCGGTTGGGGCTTTTAACGTGTACAATTTGGAAGGAGTCGAGGCAGTTGTTGCTGTTGGAGAGGAAGAACGAGGCCCTGCCATTTTACAGGTGTGTGACATAAACTTCAGAAGTATATTATTTCAATGATTAGTCTAAGACATTCGAGATATCATATTATTGATTACTGTGTCAAAGGCAGAATTGTTTATTGTTCAGTCTTTGCTCTGCAGATCCATCCTGCTGCATTTAAGCAAGGAGGAGTTCCTTTTGTTTCCTGTTGTATTTGTGATGCTGAACGAGTCACTCTAAGTATTAGTATTTCAATTTGAGAACTAAAATGGTAGTTATCTCTACTTCTTTCTTGGGAAAAAAATAATAAAAAAAGTTGCTAATCATGTATTATTTAAATGAGTATGTTTTGAGTTCTGGTGTTATCTTCTGGCTGTGTTCTTGGTTTAGTTTCTAAGAACCAAGAGTCTTTTTTCATGTTTCTCAGCTTAGTTATGTTCTCTTTGCTGGATCACCTTTTAACCTTACTCTAGCAGGAAATTGCCGGTATGACAGCTCCTTAGGTATGTCTTAAACAATTAAACTGAAGATTTCATGCAGACCGTACATTAACTTATTGTTTCTGGGTTGCAGCATCTAGCCTCACCCCTGGCTTCGAACTCAGTAGATCAACGCCACTTTTCGAATTCACTCATGGAGGTATTTCCTAGGCTCCTTGTACAACAAGATGCACCATGGTTTGTATTTTATTTTAATTTGGCAATACGATTAATTATTATCCTATTGATGGATGTTTCATAGCTTAATTGAAGATTTGGTATGTTTCTTAGGTTTAAGAAACTTCTATCTTTTCTGTTAGTACAGAATACAGATTCATTCCATGCATTAGGTTCCACTTGGTATAGCTTAATTGGAGACTTGGTATTATTGCACCACATGATGATTCTATAGTAAGGTTCTGCTAGTTTTTGTTTTCTAAAGTTGAAATTAAAATGTCGACAAATAAATTGGTATTGTGATGATTCTCTCTCGTGTTGCTTGTTGAATGCTGAAAATTTTGGTATAAACAGGTTCGTTTTTTTTTGGGTATAAACAGGTTCGGCTGAACGGTTCAGAACAGGTATGATAAATCAGCCAAAATCTGGAGCGGCCAAAAACTGGAGCGGTAAACCATACCGGTTTTAAAATGTGGTAAAAGTTCGGTTCTGAACCGGTTCGGGGCCGAACCGGTTCATGCCCAGCCCTAAATTATTAGTTATAGTAATTATAAATTATTTTTAAATTATATAATATATGTTGATTATAATATAATATAACAATGATATTTTATAAAAATATTTCTAAGAAAAGTATGTAGAAATTATATGAACATTATTATTATAATTTTTTCATACCCTAAATTTTATGTCATAATTATAAATATCTACATAAAATTAACATGTGATTATTATTTTCATAAAATTGATTTTTAATATACATAATAATCCTTAATTTCATCTTAAATTATCTTGTAATAAAAAGATTTAATTTATACATCTTCTTGCTTTTCATAAAATATAAAATTTAGTAAATAAAATAAATTTAAGAAAAATCATAAATGCACTTAGAAAATAAGAAGATATTAATGAAATTTTGTAACTTATTGGGAGAATGAATGAGAGAGTTTGGAAGATTTTAAAATAAGTTACATGACATGGACCAATTAGAAGTTATGAAATTGACATAACAAATGAGAAAATGTCTTCAAAAACACTTGTCACAATTCTATATAACTTAGTCAAATTAATATATAAATAAATAGATAATTATATATCTTAATTTAATTATAATATATATATATATATATATATATATATTAATTTGGCTAAGATGTATATAATGTTAACAAGTAAGCAAAATAATTTTTTCTAATCAATTTTATTGGTTCACCTAGATTGTATGTTACAATTGCCTATGTGACATTATATTTTTGTATATGTGAATACTTTGAAATTGCTCCAAAACACCACCTTGAATCTTAAAAACTGTTTCAATTTGTTAGATTTATTACAAACCAATTAGTCAATATTATCATTTTTGTTCTAGCTTTTTTTCTTCGATTTAAATTAAAAAAAATGTATTTATAATTATGAATTTTTAATATATTTTATTCACACATTTATATTTGTAGGGTTTTGTTAATTTCAATATATTAAAATTTCTAATTAAAAATAATAAATTACACAAATTTATTTATGATCATGTTTAAAATATAAAGGGTTAATTACTTAATTGGTTACACATGTTTGACTATTGTTCAAAATTGTTACACATATTTGAAATGTGATTAATTCGTTTTGCTATGTGACTGATTAGTTTTACTAATGTTCATCGTCAGAAATCACCGTTAACTCAGCCATGTGCCTAGCACGTGACCCTAAACTCATATGAAGTTACGAAAATACCCTTGACTCCTTTATTATAATTGAATAGGAGTCGAACCCATATGGACAGATGGAGTACCGCCTACTTCGAAGATGCCCATGAAGAAGGAAAGCACCGAGTTCGTCCCCCTCAATCGGCGAGATCAGTCTGGGTATGTTCGTTCCCACTATAGTTTATTGTCTCACTCTTGTATTTTTAGTATACTGCCCCAATTTGACTTTCTTTTGTTATCAACCCTAATTTTGGTAAGAACCCTAATTGTTAATTTTTGGTGCAAGAGATGTTGCAGCTGCTGCAAATCGAAGCCTTTGGAAGTTGTGTGCTGCATTAATCGTTGTGTTCTTTACTTTTGATCAATGTACTGATGAAGCATTTGTATTTTGCATTTGTTGTTGAATATTGGGTTGAAATGGAAGCAAAAAGATATATTTTGTACTGATGTTCTTCAGAACTTGGGTTTCAGTTGTTCAAAACTTGGGTTTCAATGAATAGTATATGTTAGTAAAGTGTTCATTCTAAATTGAAATTTGATTAAATGGTTATATATGTATTCCTAGAATGTGATTAAATGGTTATATATGTTTGTTTGTAATGTGATTAAATGGTAACGTATGTTTATTAAAATGTGATTAATAGGTGAACTTGTAAGTGTAGTATGTGATTAAATAGTTAGACATGTTTCATATAAACGTGATTAAATGAATAAAGTGTCGTAACAGTATGACCAAACCTATTTCATTTCAAGGTTCACATAAACATTCATTTACAACAAAACATCTAGAACAAGTGCTTGATAATCTCGTCAAGCACTAGTGCTTTTCCAATGACCTGAAAATAGAAGATAGAATGAGCAAGAAACATTGAGTTTTTTTAAAAGTAACCATGTTACTTTTTTTATTTAGAAAATTAAGTATACAATTTTTTTTTTAGAAAAATAGGTATACGCGCACCCCGAGGTCGCGCCTATTGGATATAAGCGCACCCCGGGGTCGCGCCTATTCATAGGCGCCACCCCAAGTGGCACCTGTGATGGGTGCAATCCAATTTTTTTTTTTTTTTTTTTAAAAAAATTTCGATAATGATGACTCGATATTTAATTAAAAATAAAATTATGTATCTATTAAAAAAAATTTGAAAAAATTATAGTAAGTAGATATTTTAATTGCGATTCAAATGATGAAAACAATATTAAATTTGGATTTACGGATTGACTGTACGGCATGCCGTAAGTTGAGATATGAAAATTGTACTTAAAAAATTATAACTCGGACCATTTAAGTCCAAACTCAACACGGTTACCGTCATTTATGTGGTAATTCAATTATCTATCTAGGGTAATGTTTTATTGGAAATACAGTGATTTTGTAAACTAACATCGTTTACACCATAATTTGACCGAAATAATTAAATGCATTAGGTGATAAATTTAATTATGTACTTACTAAAAAAAAATCAAAAACATTACGGTGCGTAGATAATTTAATTAGGAATTAAATGAGGGTAACTATTTGTAAGTTTTTGAGCGTAGATAAATTTACTGTTTGTGAACAGTAAATTTACTGTTCAAAACACTATTTGTAAGTTTTTGTATCGTATGTAGAGTTTTTTACGTACCGTATTATACAGTCGGTCTAAAATTCAAAAATTAATGCATAGTTACCCTCATTTAATTCCAAATTAAATTATCTACGCACCGTAATTTTTTTGATTTTTTTTTGAGTAAGTACATAATTAAATTTATCACCTAATGCATTTAATTATTTCGGTCAAATTATGGTGTAAACGATGTTAGGTTACAAAATCACTGTATTTCCAATCAAAAAAATTACCCTAGATAGATAATTGAATTACCACATAAATGACTGTAACCGTGTTGAGTTTGGACTTAAATGGTCCGAGTTATAATTTTTTAAGTACAATTTTCATATCTCAACTTACGGCATGCCGTACAGTCAATCCGTAAATCCAAATTTAATATTTTTTGCATCATTTGAATCGCAATTAAAATAGCTACTTACTATAATATTTTTAAAATTGTTTTAATAGATACATAATTTTATTTTTAATTAAACATCGAGTCATCATTATCGAAAAAAAAAATAAAAAAAAAAAAGAGTTGTCAGCCTTCATATGCGCCACTTTGAAGTGGGGCCCATGAATAGGCGCGCCCCGGGTGCGTGTATACCTTTTTTTCTAAAAACAAAATTGTATACTTACTTTTCTAAATAAAAAAAAGTAACATGGTTAGTTTAAAAAAAAAATCAGAAACATTCGATAACTAGATTGGATAAGTCTATTAATTCTCAGCAGAATCATGTATTACGAAACAAAGGGTAAGAAGTCGAACTGTATTACGAAACAAAGGGTAAGAAGTTGAGTTTTTTCAAAAACTGTTTAGTTTAGAAAAAATATTTGAAAAAGTGTATATCGAAATTTTTTTTTTAGGAAAGTATGTATACGCGTGACGCGCCTACTGCAATAGGTGCACGCCAGGGGTGCGCCTACTGCAATAGGCGCACGCCAGGGGTGCGCCTATTGCCCAAACTTTTTTTTTTCGCAAAAACACCAGTCTATCAGAAAACACGTTGATTTTAAGTCTGCTTAGGAGATCATTGCGTACATGAATTTGAATTGTATTGGTTAGTCGTACGGTGAGGACAGAAGAAAGCTGATCCCCTTCCAATGGCTAGGAAGGGTCTTGGATCAAGAGGACAGAAGATCAATTTGTTAACAAAAGGGTCTTGGATCAAGAGGACAGAAGATCAATTTGTTAACAAACCACGGAGATGATCAAGATGACAGAAGATCAATCGCGGAGATGAGTCAAATTCACTGGTTTTCCTCCTAAATAGAAATTGAGAGATAGTCTCACGCGTTGCTTTATCCCAGTATTCACAAGTCCAAATTCCTCTACGCGCACCAAATTCCTCCATGTATGCTTTTTTTCCTACTATATGCTTACTTTTTGAAAAACATCTGATTTTGAGCCTGCTTATACGGTTTTCCTCCTACATAGAAATTGAGAGATAGTCTCTCCAATAAAGAAGAAAGGAAGTTATCAGAAGTTAAATACTTTAGGTTCCTGCCCTAAATTTTCCAACTTGTTCTGAACAACATCCGCGAGGTCAAACATTGAAACAAAGTTGTTTATTCACAAGTTTCTGAATGAGACTTTTCTTCAAATACACTAGCTAGTTTGACATTTTCAGGAATTACTGCTGCAAAATAACTCTTTTGGGGTTACTTTAGGTTCCTGCCCTAAATTTTCCAACTTGTTCTGAACAACATCCGCGAGGTAAAACACTGAAACAAAGTTGTTTATTCACAAGTTTCTGAATGAGACTTTTCTTCAAATACACTAGCCAGTTTGACATTTTCAGGAGGAAAACCATTTCTTCTTAGAACTTCCTTTCTTCTTTACTGGAGAGAGTATCTCTCAATTTCTATTTAGGAGGAAAACCATAAGCAGGCTTGAACTCAGATAAAAAGCTATAGTCATTGGAGAAGCTTTACAAGATATTCGGAAGATTGCAGCTGCAGGACCTTTCTAGCATGCCTGCCTCTAATGTGTTGCAGCTGTTAGTTAGCCTATACCCTGTTCGATTTTTCTGTCTCATTAATGAAAGATATAGATATGTAGTGAGATATCTGTGGAGAGAGGCAGGGAGGAGTGGCTTTGTAGAAGTACGAAAGCTTCTGCATTTCCAGATGGAGATGGAAAAGAATGGTAGCCCTGAGTTGGAAGAGAAACATAATTGCTTGATGGAGTATCTTTCTGGCTCAGTAAATTTGTACTCAAGTGCTTAGTTGGAACTCAACTATTTCTTGTTGAATGTTCAGGTCAAGTGTGAGGCAAACATACCATACATTTTTTCGTGTTATAACCGTGCTCCGGAGCTTATATTTGGAGCAACATAAATACACATCATCTACCAACAACATGAACTTTGTTTCATTGTTGTTCAGAACAAGTTGGAAAATTTGGAGGAAAACCTGTCAATACTGAGATAAAGCAACGCGTGAGACTATCTCTCAATTTCTATTTAGGAGGAAAACCATAAGCAGACTTAAAATCAACGTGGTTTCTGATAGACTGTGTTGCGAAAAAAAAAAAGTTTGGGCAATAGGCGCACCCCTGGCGTGCGCCTATTGCAGTAGGCGCATCCCTAGGACGCGCCTATTCAATAGGCGCGTCGCGCGTATACATACTTTCCTAAAAAAAAAATTTCGATATACACTTTTTCAAATATTTTTTCTAAACTAAACAGTTTTTGAAAAAACTCTAAGAAGTTTGCACATATTCGAACAACCATTTTGTTATGAAATACCAGACCTTACTGTTGAGGAAAAATCAGGAAAAATTGACTGATAGTGAGAAGTTGGAATATCCTTTGAGATGAAAAGGGAAACAAACCTTTGATGCAGGTGCCCACTCTCTGTAACTTATACGTCATCGCTGAAAATATGTAAATAGCAATCAACAACAAAAATATATATTCATCGCACAGATGTTTAGCATTATAAGCTAATTAGAATATACACTAGTACTTAACAACTAATTTTCCAGATGTTGGCAGACTCCACATTCACCTGGTATTATTTTGTAAGTAAACGATAAGATAACAATAGGAAATACTAGTTAATTTGGTAAGAGACCAAAAGGGGGAAAAAATTAAAGATGATAAAAGTATTCAAATCTTGAATTAACAATACAAAAATTGTAGGTTCTTAACGTGACAAACAGAGCTTGCTGAAAGCAAGCTAACACAAGAAGAGTGGGGGATATCATTGATACCTACGAGTAAACCCAAACTTTTCATGTCCACGATAAAACTTTTCATAGATGCTTGCTTCCGTGGTTCAGGAGGTACAGTGCTCTGTTCATCTTCTTCTTCAGCTTTTCTATTTTCATCACTTGATCCCGATACTTTTGAGCGCTTTCCATTCGAATTGTTACTCTTAATCAATTGAAAAGCACATGAAGAACTTCATAATGGGAAAGGATAGAAGATAGCACAGATGAATACTAGACATCGACCTTTGTTAGATTATGTCGATTTCCATTACATTTAGCCTCGATCAAGAATCAAACTTCAAATTTCCCAAATTATAAAATTCAGCGGTAACAAGGTTTCTCGAATGCAAGATTCAACCTCTACAAGAACCAAAAAGCAATTTGAATAACCAATCCAATCAGTGCCCGAATTTATATCAAATCTACCTAAACTGAGTTTCTTAAGCAATTTCATTCACTTCAGCAGCTAAACAGAATCATCATACAATTGATAATTTGAACGAAATACACAGAACAACGAACCAAATCAGTAGCGTTGCCAGTGGAGACCATCTCCGAGGATTCTGTCTTGCGCTTCCTTTCACCATTTTGCTCCATCACCGTTGATTCCTCCGCCGTCGCATCCCGAGCTTCCACCAACCGGACCAAATTTCCAATCTGGAACCCCAATCCACCACGGAGATGGATCACTTGGGGAGAGGAGAAGTGGAAGCCTCACTAAAAAAAACGAAACTAAAGACTTTTCTGACAAAAATGGGGAAACAGGGGGAAGAGGTTCATGTAGAAGGATAAGAGTCTTTTCAAATGTCGTAAATTCGTTAAACACGGGGTCACGTGTTACCCGCATGCGAAATTGACGAAAAATTTAACGGTGCACTAACACATTAACCAATTAGCCACATTGTAAAAAACAAGTGTAACCATTAAATTAATCAGCAAAACCAATTAATCACATTTTGAAACATGTGTAACTATTCTGCACAATGATCAAACATGTGTAACCAATTAAGTAATTAACCCAAATATAAATTTTATCATATGAACCAAAATTATAATTATTATTACTGATTGTTTTAAAGAAATATCGTTTTTATATGTTAATACTTGGTAGAGAACATAAGTAATAATTAGGTAATTACTATCAAAGTAAAGTACTTAGAACTATTAAAATAGGTATATTCAATTTAATATTCGTTATACACGATAATAATAAAGAACATAAAAGAGCACTACAACACTATTGCTCTATAGCGACGATCAATATTCATTGCTAGGAGTACTGTTGTCGATGTTAATGCCTCAAGTCGATGTTAAGAGTCATTTCAATAGCTCCCGTGGCTAAAGGTATCCACGAAGATAATATGTTGACACTAAAGGTTTGCCGCTACTGGAATGAACAGTTGGTTTGTGTATTAGCAGCGCTAAACTGCTGATATGGTTTACACGTACTTACTGTCGACGTGTATTTGATGATAAAGAAGGTGTATTGTTTAGACATTACTTAGATGTTAAATTAGATGCATTAGTGTCAGCGTATTGTGGTCACTACTTCATTGTATATTGCACCACATTTAGTTGAAACAATATACATAATTGAACTACAACATTTAACCGAAATTAATTACACTTAAAGTAGATGGACAAAACAGTAGATCCTGTCAAAAGTAATCTATTCATGCACGTAAAAATTTACTAATTATTACCATTTTCCTCATAATACGATGATAATATCGCTTTTTAGCTACCAAACAAGTTGTTGCTATAGCTTGTCATGTGTGGCTAAATTGTATGTGCAACATCTTTTACCGATAGTAGTACATTCCTTTGTAAATGCTTCTTTTCGATGCAAATGCATCTGTTTGTCTAGTTCTTAATTGTCTGAGACGTTTTTGATGGTCATCCTCTCATGCACACAAGGAGTACCCAAACTGAGAGCACATATATAGAACATCTACTTAGAATGACCATTTCAAAACATCTGAATTTATTGCCAAGCATCTCAAACAAATGTATGTCGGCATTTATAAAACACAAAACAAATGACAAACAAACACTGACATCAGTTTCAAAACACAACTGTCTTCCATTAGTTGCAAAACAAAAACACTGACATCCACAGGACATGGTCTACGATCATCCACAAAATGAAGTTAACATTTTTCAGAGTATAACTATCTACAACCTATAACCATTGCACATAACTACTAAGCAGGAGTACTTTTAACTTGTATTCACGGTTTATGCATTTCGATCTTCGAACATAGAAATCACACCTTTCAAGTTAACACCATATTATACAATATACCATAAAATGACTTAATGGATGTACAGATGCAACAACTTCATTAGTATACCTTGAGTTTCTGAATCATCGGGTAAAACACCGTTGGCTTGCATTGCACTTCTCATCGTCGACATATCATGTTGACATGCCTCAATGTTTGCCTCGAACTTCAAAAGCATTTCACGGAGTTCCAGCGTTTCGGATCTTGCCCAATCCACCTCCTCCCTTGCTTGCCTCAACTGCTCGTTTTCCATCATTTGTGCAATTTTTGATACATGACTTCGACAACGCTCAGACTTGCAAACTTCCTCATACAATCGTTCCTTGTCAACAGGAGCATCCTCATCTGCTGCCAACTGAGCATACCTCTCCTCGACTTGTTCCTATTTGGCGCACACTGTGCCATGACAATTAGGGAAATCCAAATAGACAATATCTACTTCAGCTGTGAATACCGCAAAGATTTTAGTACTTACCATAATTGGTCTGGTTTTACCATCCACTAACACTCCTTTCTTGTCCACATGGATCTTCCGAAACATAACACCCCCCCCCCCCCCCCAAGATGTACCCCATTATTCTTCTCAATTTGCAAAGGGTAACAGATACTTGTTCAAGTGCAGACAACTCTTTAATAAATAGAATAAATAAATGTGAGGATTACCTCTTCCTGCTCTCTCTTCGCAAAGGAGGAAGTGTCAGCAGTGTGCCTCATGACTTGGTGAATTTTGTTGGCTTTGTTTCGTTCGCTCTTTACGTTTAAACATTAGGTTACAACAAGTTCAATGGTTAGCTCTAAGAAATGCTACACTAATTAATTGTGAAAAAAATACAATTTGTGAATAAGGCGCCAACCCTAAACTCACCTGAGTTGAACCAATTCAGAAGCCACACTCAATCTTCTTTCACTGTGTCTGTAGGGATGTTTGCTAACCTTTCTTCATTAGTAAGACACTTGTCAAAGTACCTTCGCTTTAGATTTTCCATTAAATTTACGTACTTCTCTATGAGAGTACAGATAATCAGTTGCTTTATGTTGTAATCCTCCGACAACACAAACTTTTCTTGCAATATATGGGTGTTAGCCACGATGGGTGTTAGATGACTACTAAAGTCCAATGAGTGTTGATACACTTTCTCCAACAAGCATGAGCATCTTTGCCTCATAATCTATGGGTGCCTTTTGAATCTTTGTCCAATCGTTCACCATTAAGGGTGCATTCGTTCTTTTCCGGACGATGCACCCACATCAAGAAGCAAAAATCAATGCATTAGGGTTGCATACCTTACATTTGGAATTATACTTGAGCTATTCTTTTTGATTGATAGTCGTCATTCGCTTCCTCATCATATGGCTCCTCCACATCAGCCTCTTCGTGAAACAGATCCTTCTCCATGCTCAAGTATGTGCCATCAATTGAGACCGCTTCGCTTGCCTCATCCCCGTCCTCATCATCCTTGCTTCGCTTCGCTTGCCTCCTCTGTACCTATCAGTGGTAATGAGGTCAGGTACGACTAGTTCAACTGGTATTTCAACGACATCAATATTGTCCCGACATCACTCCACCTCCTCATCCACCTCCATCACATGCTGTACTTCCACAGAAAAAACATATGTTTCCTGGTACGGCTCCACTGATCCCCCTATCATTTGACCGCCCAGAAAAAAACATTTATTTAGACTCTGCTGTCAACACCATGCTCAAGTCAGGGTTCAGATTCTCAGTCAAGAAGAACACTTGTGTTGCTTGTGATACGAGTATAAATGGCTCATCTATGGATAAATAGTTAGTGGTATTGACACACACAAAACCGTACTCATCCACTTTCATCCCATTGAAGAATGAAAGCACATTATATCAATATCATTTACATAACAGAATTGTAAGGTCACCAAGATACTGATGCTCAATCACTTCCATCAACACTCCGTAGTAATAGGACCGGGAACCAACATTGACATCAAGTAATTGGTATATTTCAAACACATCTTGGGGACGACATTGTAGGGAATAAGAATAACTGGCCACATGCTATATGGGTGACTTTTATCACTATAAGGATCAAACTCATATGTAGCTAATCCTAGCCTAACATTTCTCGGCCCTTCACCAAATGCAGGCATTAAGCTATCAAGTTTATTCCAAACGTCTATATCAACGGGATGTCTTAGTATACCATCTTTTATTATGTGAGTATGGTGCCAAGTCATAGATGACGCGGTTTGGGGGAACATGAAGTGTCTTTGCAACCTTTAAGTGGGTGGAAAATATCGAAGTGCTTTGATTGGTAGTTTATGTCCCTTTCCCTTTGATCTCTCTGGCATGTCCATTCCTCCTGCATGGTGTTTAGGTTTGATCCATCTCAATTCACCACACATTGGACAAACATCTAAATCACTGTATTCACTTCTAAATAGAATGCAGTCATTTACACAAGCATATATCTTCTGGTAGTCCAATCCTTACCCAGATATAAATTTCTTGGCCTCATAGTACGACTTAGGGACTGCATTCTCGGGTGGTAGTACTTTATTAAGCATGTGACACAACTCATCGGTGAACTTGTTAGAAACCTTATATAGAGCCTTTGGATACAGCCGTTCCACTAAAAAAGACATCTTGTTGTAGGAAGCACACCCTGGATATAATCTTTTTTCACAACATGGTAACAACTTATAATAGTTGCTAGCCTCTGTATTGGGTTCCGGTTCCTCACCATGATCCGGACTCATACTACGAAATCCATCATTCACCATATTCTCCATGTCATCCATATATGTTTTATTTCTCCTGCTGGACATGACATCTTCATATTCCTACCCATGGTCCACCGATATAGTGTAGGTGGGTAGTATTCCAAAATTTTCAAGATCCAACTTAACAATACTTTTTCCAAGTAATAAACAACCAATACATCTTGTGCAATGGTAGTAAATTTTACCATCCTAGGATGAACGACTGTAGGCAAAGATTAGGAAATAAATAACGCTTGCCTTATATTCTCAACTTTGACGTGGTTTGGTCATCTAACTCTTATCCATGTGGAATAACCAATGTGCCTATAAACGATAACAAAATGAAGACAAAACAAGCCACCTGTAATTCTTAAGAAATGTGTAACTACTAACAACTGTATCCCACAACTGATACAAAATGTGTACTTCACACAAGACACTTAAACAACTTGTATTGTTGTATTGAAAATCAGTTAACAAACAATATCATTGTATCAGTTAACCAACCTCCGTAATGGAAGGAAATAGGAGCATCACGACACAATCACAAATAACACTTGTTATTGAATCAGTTGCGATAACATATAACTCATCAATGTAAGATTCTTGTATCACAACTGATTCACAAACAAGAGTGGGAAAGTCATCTGTAGTCATTTCATGAAATGCTAAACATGATACAATAAGTAAATGAAACTCTCGACTAAACTGATCTTTAGAAAATAGAGTGTCCTTCGAACGTACAGTGTAATTGCTTCATCCAAAAGATTCAACTAATTTGCTGAAGGAATTATGACAACATGTGTGGAAAACATGGAAAGCTATTCTGTAATTGTTTGGTCAGTCGATCAAGTACAGATAATTGGCAATGTAAATGGGGAATTCATAGCATGAACACACCAAGAAATTGACGTGGTCCTGCTGGAGCTCAACTGCAAATGGAGCACCTTAAACACGTAGAACACACCTGGTCTCCTCGATTTGCAGCGGGGGCGGTCGATCTGCAAGGAAATTGGGTTTTCTTAGCTGGAAGAATGTTTCATGGAAAGCTTTCCTTTGTAATTGCACAATTTGGTCTCATTTGGTTTGTGTTTAGTACTACTCTTTTCTTTAAGTTTATATGTTGGTGTATCATTTAGCGATGAAAACTGTAAAATTACATACGACTTAATGTTGACATTGATTACAGCTCTACTGCAACCGGTAATATGGATACTAAATTATTGTTTTTGTAATATCTTATGTTGGTGTAACTGATTCTCAATATTAGTATCGAACATCTTTTCAACTATACTTTTTGGGGGTAAACAAATTGCAGCTACAAAAGTACACACTAAAACTCAATTTCAGCAATGGACAATTATACAACACTGAATAGCGTCATCAACTACGTGACATCTTGGCGCAACTAAATATGTTTTTTACTGTCAAAACCCTTGTGACAACACAACCTTTTCATGGCCATTTATGAACATTTTTGTAGTGAAACACTTTCACCTCTTCTCTTTTACGAGTGCTTGAATCAACTGACGGCGGCTAGAATCAATCGGAATCAACTACCGATGAGTTTCCATTCAAAATCAGGTCAGTGTACCAACAGCTTGGATGAGGTTTCGTTAGGTAGGGTAGACTCTATAAGTTCCCCTTGAAGGACATAAAAGCTCGCGCACATTGTGTTGAGAGAGAAACGTATTCCCTAATGTGAAGAAAGCTTGTCCAATGAGACGACGATGTGTTACATTCTTATTCTTATAAGACTTCATCATATCTTATATTGCCTCGACTCGATCTTCTCTGGTTTAGCTTGTTTTCACCTGCAGGTGACTATATAAAGTCTACTAACTTTCTCATTTGAACCCTGAATGCACATTTAAAGGGAGTAGATGTGCAACTATGTTCGTGTGTGCATGATGAGCAAGGATTCTATCAACACTTTGCCTACTTAAAACTTCATTTTGTGGTGATATAACATAGCAGATGGCAGATGCTGCTATATATATATAATATGGCCTACTCGAATCCATCATCTCTTATGACTTTCTCTACTTACAGTTAAACTACATCCTGTCTTCTTTATGATCAGTACAGCTACAAAGTAATTTAACACAACCAAACTTCAAGCACTCCAGAATATCTGATACTCTCTCGCAATTAACCCAAAAGGTCAACTCCATAATGACAGTCTTCCGTTTCAATCTGTGCCGTCGACGTCAGCTTATCAACCGTTATATCACACGTCACCTTGACAGCGATTTTCCACGTCTTAACTCCACCAATCTCTAACTTCACCGGCGCTCGAATACCCAGCTTTAGTGGCACCTTCCCTTGACTCTGCTCCGTCACTATATCCTGTCGTGCCTGAATCGTCAGCACCACGCTCCTACCCCTCAGAGTAATTGCTAACACCGTCACGTTGTTCCTTGGTTGGTAGAACACTGGCAGCGCCCCGTCGCACAGCTTTGTATCAGCGTAGTACAGCGATACATGACTGCCACTTTCGTAGTAGATACCGATCTTGCTGTTGCCGTTGGTCGCTCGGACGGTGACGTCGATCTCAGGAGAGAGTGAACCCGACCAGGTTGTGTTCATGCCGTTGATAGCCATGGCAGTGACGGAGTAGCCTGGCGCCTCCGGCTGCACGACCAAGTAGAGGATAGCACAGGCTACCGCAAAGAGGAAGATGGCGGCGAAGATGAGTGCAATGAGGCACCACAACACGTTGTGGCAGAAGGAGTGCCGCACCTTCTTTTGGCTGGAGTTCTCCAACTTTCCAGGGTTGTCCGGCGACGGAACAGTATGGTAGATTTGGTCCTTAGGGACCTGGATCACGTAGGTCCCTTGCAGAGGCACCTGCTTCTTGTCTGAAGGAAGCTCCAGCTTAGTTGGGGTCTCAGCATTGTCGTTGGAAGCGCGAGGATGGACTCGGTCCGCCATTGCTGCTGAGACAGTGGACAGACTGACGCTTCTGCTGGTATAGACAGTTTGAGAAGAATAAGAAAATGCAGATAATTATTGTTGAAGCCGTTTTACGTATGTATTAATATGATGAGTTGGGTAGTAGGAACTGAGAAGGACGCGTTTGGACGGAACCTGCATCTTTCGTCGGCTTCGATTCTTATTCATAGAGGAAAGTTCTGTCGACGGACATCACAATATTGTATGCACATATGGAAGGTGTACCGGCACGAGGCCAAACGTGCTTTGGACTTTTCTCAAATAACTTCTCTCTATCATTCATCGCCAATATTAAAAAGAAGAGTTTGTCTGTCCAATTAATAAATTATTCTTTTATCACTCTCCTCTCTGTAATAATTTTTTTTTAAGTTTTAAATTATCAATTCTACCCATTCTATCTTCCTTTTGTCATTTTTTTTTTGGCCAACGCTTTTGTCATTTTTAAGTAAGTCCTTGTTGGCATTCTTAAACTAACCGAGAATGAAATCATAGTAAGAGTATAAAATGTATAATAAAGCTTCATATTCATTTCATATCAGCAAATGAGGGAAAAGATTACAGACGCACATACCAGGATATATAGAATGAGAAGCTACTCCTAATCACAAGTAAGTCCCTTATTTATTGAATATTAACAATCGAATCCCAATTATTTCTCGTCTTGGCTTTGTATCATAATATTCCCCCATCAAGATTGTTTTGTAGGATTTGTGGCTTCAACAGAATAGTATCATCAGGTAGAGAAGCTGATCGATTTTCAGACATTGGCAAAACATTTAGAACCTGGAAATCTGTTGTATAGAAAGTACATAACAGATTGATAATGACATATGCATTTCATTCAAAGAACCGAGAGTGTTGTGATCATTATAGAACCATACATAATGTGAGATAAGTTGAGAAACAGTTTTTCAAATTAGAAGGATTGGTCGGTAAGATGACAGAGAGGTTTGAGCCTCTTTCTTACACTACGGGAGAAGTAGCAACTAACGTCTGGAAAAAATAATTTTAACGGATCATTAATTGAGTTGTTAAATTTTCACGGCTCAACATAAATTGAGTCGTTATAGAAAGTGTTGCGAGATCTATCACAACTCAAATTTGGTAGAGCCGTGAAAATTAACGACTCAAATAAATGAGTCGTGGAAAATACTTTTATTTTTTATTAATTATTTTTTACGGATCAAATAAATGAACCGCCAAAAATATGTATATTTAAAAATAAATATATTCATCTTCGCCGGTGGTCGGGCCAACTCCATCGACCCTTTTCCTCCGACACACCTCATTCTGCCACCAGCCGCCTCATCTGCGCTCCATCCACCATCCACCAGAGGTTCATCCATTGTCCAAAGGTGGCCCCACCTCTTCTTCGAGATTTTCTTTAGCCACAGCTCATCCACCGTATTCGTCAACCCTAACTCTTCTTCGGGCTCGTATTTGGATGATCATCCACCGTCCGCTCCAGCGACGAGCCAACGGCAGCAGCAGCGAACAGAGCCAAGCAAAACAGCAGGATGGACGTCTTGAAACAAACGAACAAAACATGTTGCAGTAACAGGAGCAACATACTGTAACAGAGCCTAACAAAAGGGTGACCGACGGGAAAGTGGTCGACGGGAAGATAGTTGACCTCAAACAAATCCTTGCAACACCGAACACAAGGTGGCCGAACATAATGTTGGACGACGAATGGAGGCGGACGAAGTAGTGAAGGTGTACTCAACGTGAGAAGGACGGGCGAAAACAAGAGAGGCGTTTGGCGGTGAGGGCTCCGATTCAGTGGTGGGAGTGAAAGATTTGAGAGGAAAAATGAAAATTGAGAGTGGTGAAAATTTTGAAAAATGTGAGGTGTGAAAGTTGAGTTGTAAAATAATTGAGTGGACGTGAAGAGGTGTGAAAGGTGAGTGAAGGTGAAAAATATATTTTTTTAACGGACAAAAAAAAAGAGCCATGATTTGTTTTTCACGGATGAAAAATAGAGTCGTGAAAAATAATTTATTTTCTTTAAATTAGCATATCTAACATTTGAGTCGTGAAAAATAATTTAATTTTCCTTTAATTAGCGAATTTTACATTTGAGTCGTTAAAAATATATTTTTTTTTAACAAATAAAATGGCGGCTCATCCAAGATTGAGTCGTGAATTATCAAATAAATAAATTATTCTAGACTCAATAACATTTGAGTCGTCCTATTCAGCCATTATCTCACCATTCTTCAGTAGTGTTACTAGTGTGGTTTGAAGGTTTTTGCCTTCATCTTCTTATCCTCAAGAGTGTGATCATGGAGTGTCTTGTACGTTTTTTCCTTATTTAACAATCAAACACCCTCTTTTTGGACTTAAACCACATCCTATGCCATCATACTATTCTTTATGATCAATCAGAAACTACTGTGGTAGAAGGTTTTTCCCTTCATCTGTTAGTCGTCAAGAGTATGGAATTTCACACACTATATTTTTGGATAGAAGCCACAATATTTTGCCATTCAAAATTGACAAGGACTTATCATGCAACCACTTTTTCTCGAGCAAAGCACATGTCTATTTCAAGATGTTTTATCTTGGAGTGTGGAACAAGATTTTTAGATAGTTCAAATGCATTATTATTGTCGCTCCATATGATTGGTGTAGTTGAAAGAAGAACGTTCAATTTTAGATATCACCACCCTAATCTACATCTAAGTAAGACACTAAAGTAGCTACATTAGTCATAACAGAAGTGTTTGTTTTGAAAAGCAATCCATGATTGACTGTTCCCTTTAAATGCCGAAGTATGCGAAGAACAACTTTCCAATGCACTAGGTGAGAATTCTGCATATATTGACACAACCTATTTACAATAAAGTGAATGTATGGTAGGGTGACACATATGTGTTGAAGTGCCCCAATGGTGCTTCTGTATGAAAGACTATCACAGAAGGGTTCCTGAGAAAGAACCATATCTGTTTTGGTCATACACTTACCAACCATGGGTGTAGGGAGGGAGTCTGCATTGAGGAGACATGTTTTTGCAAGTATATCACTTATATATTTCTTTTGAGCAAGGAGAAGACAACATGTGGTTTGTTGAACTTCTATGCCAAGGAAATTGTTGAGAGTGCTAGATCCTTTAGCTTGAATGCTTTGTTGAGTTGATGAATTACATTTTCTATATTCTCATATAGGCTGCCTGTTATAACAATAACATTGACATAAGTAAGAAGAAACACCGAACCTAAGTTAGATGACTTAATAAACAGATAATTGTCTGAAATTGAAACTGTAAAACGAAGAGAGTTAAGTAAAAAATACTTCAGTCATTCAAAACAGGCACGAAAGGCTTGTTTGAGGCCAAACAGTGCTTTGTGAAGATGACATACTAGAGCAGATCCATTTGAGTATTGTTGTTGAAAACTAGGGGGTTGTGTCTTAAATAACTTTTCAATTAGTTCACCGTGAATAAATATATTATTGACATCTAGTTGTCTTAAAGTCCAGTGATGAGTTAAGACAAATGTTAGCATGATTCACATAGTTTGAGGCTTAACAACTGGACTAAATATGTCTTGGAAGTTAAAACCTAGTTTCTGTGAGAAGCCTTCTAATTACAAGTCTTGCCTTAAAACGATCCATAGATCCATCAGGTTTTCTCTTGATTTTGAAAAGACACTTGTAGTTGATTGGGTGTCATCCTCGAGGAAGTGGAACTAGAGTCCAGGGTTGGTTGTTAATAAGATCATTAAGTTCCTATTTTACAGCAGTTGCCCAACAAGAATGTTGCATAGCCTCATGAATAGTTGATGGTTCTGTGATGGTACACATGTAATCATCAGAGATGGTGGTAGTTAAGGCTTGATGAGGCTTTGACTTGGACTGTGTTTGCATGGGATGAATGTTTGCACGTGGTTGGAGTTGAACAATTAAGTTTGAATCAGTGGGAATCTTAGGCACATAACGAGTGATAGGAGCTGGAACAGGGATACTCTGTGACGGATTGCTCGAGACCTGATTCTGTGAGTGTACATGTACATGAACAGCAGAGGCGAGTACAAGTACAAAGTCAATACCATAAATTGAGGAACTAGCAGGAACATACCTAACCATAGTATAGGGTGTGGTAGGATCCTGCACACCAGGTGACTCAGTGAGTGTAGTTGTGGACAGTTGAACAACTGCTGTAGGAAGTGATGAAAGATCTACTGCAGGTGATAACGAATGTCCAATACAAGGAGCTGACTCAGGTGAAAGGGAGGGTTGTTTACTCATTGGTTGTGATGACTAAGAGGAGTTTGATTGTTGAACTGGTCCAGACACTTACTGAGTACCGGGGGGGTCTGGTCCATATCACATGTATTATGCAACAATGAATAATCAAAAGGTAACAAGAATGGGAGTGAATTAGTTGTATTATTCACAATAGTTTATCTGAGAAATGCTCCATTTTTGTCTGCAAATTGAAAAACAGACTCGTGAAAGGAAACATGTCAAGATATATAATATAGACTTGGATAGTTGCATCTAAAAAACGATAATCATGATAAGATGAGCAATAGCCAAGAAAAACACAAGGTGAAGAATGAAAGTCAAGTTTATGTGCATTATATGGGCGAAGATGCGAGAAACACAGGCTACCAAACACATAGAAAAACGGATAATCACGTTGTTGTTTAAACAACAATTCATGGGGTGACATATCTGATAAAAATCTAGTAGGTAATCCATTCAGAAGGAAAACAGTAGTAAAGAAGGCATCACTCCAATAATGCAAGGGCATGAATGCTTGTGCCATGAGTGTAAGGCATGTCTCAACAATGTTGCGGCGTTTACGCTCTATAATGTCATTATGCTCAGACGTGTGTGAATAGGTGATCCTTTGAAGGATGCCAAGCTGCTACAAATACAGAGACAAATGATTGAATTCCTTTCCTCCATCTTTTTGAACTGCTTTTAGAGACACTCCAAGTTGCTTTTCTGCAGATTTATGAAAATCAATGAAGAGTTTAGTGGCATCACTTTTCTTTCAAAGGAAATAAATCCAAGTATACCTGCTGTATACATCGACTATAGTCATATACTATAGATTGCCATTGGACAGATACGGTGCAGGACCCCAAAGGTCTACTTCAACAAGTTCTAGTGATTATGTATAGGTGGATTCAGAGAAATGAAATGGGAAGCTTTTACTTTTTTCAATTGCACAAGCAACACATGATTCATCCATGTTGAAAGCTGAGATTTTATTCAATTTTAAGATGCAGGATAAGAGCTGTGAGGAGGGATATGCAAGCCTCATATGCAAACACTAGATGTCAACATGTTTTTGGAATCTAAACACACAACATTAAACTCTAAAGCATAACAATTATTTAATCCAGGCCAACAAGAAGTAGACAATGCGGGTAAAACATGATGAAGGTTGGAGAGGTCAATGCGATAGAGGCCATCACTTTCCACACCGCAAAGAAGAACATGATGGGAGGCTGAATCATGGACCATGCAGTAGGAAGGGTGAAATTCAAAATAAACTTGCTTATCCTTGGAAAATTGGGACACATAAACAAGATTTTTAGTAACTTGAGGCGTATAAAGTAAATTGTTCAACATAAAAGATCTAGTATAAGTGTTAATTGCAGAGGTACCGATTCCACAAACATCAAGATAAGAGTCATTGCCAACGATAACCTTACCAGAACTAGTGTATGGAGTGGTGTTACAAGCATGAGTTGAGTTTGTGAGGGGATTGGTTGCACCAGAGTCGGGGTACCAAGCTACATGTTGTGTGACTTGAGGGTTGGGTATGTTAGCCACATGAGCTTGGGTTGTCATATGAGTAGTAGTTGCTGATCTAGAAGCATGAGCAGGGTTGGATGGTTGAATCAGGGTCGAGTTGACAACATGACTTGGAGCATAAGGCAGAACTGTAGGAGTCGAATACACTGTAACAGTTTGTCATGGGGCAGTTGGGTAGTGAACATAATGAGGAAGGAAATTTCCACGAAGAGAGAACACATATGGATTGGTTGCTTGCTGAGAAAGATGCAACTGTTGACCTGGGACAGAGATATGAACATTTGGCGAAGAAACCAATTAAGGACTAACATGAATATAATGAGAAACCTGTAGTGTGGGAGGTATGGTGTGAACAGTTGTTGGTGCAACACTAGATGAGGGCTGAACTGATTCTCCATAATCAATCCAATTAGAAGAGTAGATGTTGGCACTCATAGGTCTGACATTGTTAATTACCGCGTTGGGATCAGTAGACTAAGGAAATTTATGTTGAAGTGGTGATAACAACATAGTTGACATTGTGGCTTATTCCCTCCATTGTTGCGACCATGGCCACGTCCACGAGCATTAAAAGGAGTTCCTTGCTGATTTTGAGGTTGAAGCTGTGGTAATTCAGTTTGGTATGAAGATTGATGAGCTACTGAGTATGCCTTAGTGATAGAGCTGGAATTGTCATGATCAGTAGTTGTTGTTCCAACAGAATGCACAACAATAGTGGTAACAACATTAATAGAATGTGAAATGTCAAAAAAAAAGATCACATTGTCGTGTTTCAGCATTCAAAAGAATTGAGAAAACAGTGGCAATATCATATGGGTTTCTGTTTGCATGGATTACAGCAGCAACATGGTTGAATTGACCTTTAACACCATTCAATATTATCGAGATTTGTTGAATCTCTTGAATAAGGTGACCACAGCTAGCAAGGTTGTCACATATGGTTTATATATCTATAAGATAATCACGGATAGATTGATGAGGAAGCTTTTGAAGTTTAAGACGTTCGTACAGATTCATGATTCGAGTGGTGGACGAAGAGGAAAACACTTGATGAAGTTTTTGCCAAATTGAACATGTAGTCATACAACCAAGAAGACACCGATTAACAGAATGAGAGGTTGAAGCAAGCAACCAAGAGGCTAAGGGACTATCAAGATGAATGAACTTAGCATACTCTCGACTTTCTATGTTGTTTCCATCAGCATCCACAACAAACTGTGGTACTGCAATGGTGCCGAACAAATAAGATTCAAGATTAAACCTCCTCACAGTGAGTAGAACTTGTTGTTTCGAGGATTGGAAATTCTCATCACCAATAAGAAGTGATATTTTCTTGCTCGCAAACACTGGAGGGCTATTATCCATGATGAAGAATAAAAACAGTAGACATGTTTGATGAAAAAGGAAAGAAAAGCTTTAGTTGTGTCGAAGCATAAAAGATATATTAAGACTGAAGGAAAGTGGTCAGATTTTCAAGCATAGCAAGAAACGAACTGAGTATACAACAAAACTAGAGTTTGTATTGCAGCAAACACTTGCAGAACACCAAAAGAGCCAGAGGCAGCACATCTGAATGGCAGAACCAAATCAGCTAGTCTGCATTAGGGACGTGCAAGGATGAAAACAAAAAAAAAATGAGTTTCAAAGATGCATAACAAGATTAATAAGGTGAGACTGGAAACACATCACACAAGAAGGACCGAGGCAAAATCAGAACAGAATTAGTTGATGCTCAGTCACAAGGGAAAACATATGAGCAACGAAAGAACAGAGCACCAAGAGCGTAAAAATCTTTGATACCATGTCTGTATTCTTAAACTAACCGAGAATAAAATCATAGTAAAGTATAGAGAATGTATAATAAAGCTTCATATTCATTTCATATCAGCAAATGAGGGCAAAGATTACAGACGCATAGGCCACGATATATAGAATGAGAAGCTACTCCTAATCACAAGTAAGTCCCTTATCTATTGAATATTAACAATCGAAACCTAATTTTTTCTCATCTTAGCTTTATATCCTAATAGTCCTTTTAGTTTCTAAGTGAACATTTTCTACTTTTCATATCTTTTGGTATTTTTGTTTACTCGTTTATTTTTTTTAATAATTATGGATAAAAAAAACACGCTACAGGTGACAAAACAATTCACCCAAATTCAAAAAATAGAACATAAACTAGCTAACTTTAACAATTCTCGACACAGAAGAACCAACAGCGTCTTTTCGGAGCGCGTTAGTAGTTTCCTTCGGAGGTGAGGTGTGAAGTTCAAAAACATGTCGTTGGTTGGTCGCTATACCCACCATGATATCCGCTACCGCATTTGCTTCACGAAAAATATGTCTGAACTTTATTCTTTCGAACTGCATCAAGAGTTTCCTGCAATCCGCAATGATGGGCATTAGTTTTAGATTTGACATATTTTCATCAGAGATTACCTTATGGGCTGAGAGAGCGTCCGTTTCGAGGTGAATAGATTTTAATCCGAGTGTCTTTGCCAGCAGTAGCCCCTCTCTGATGGCCCAACATTCCGCAGTGAGACTGTTTGAGCATCCCAAATTTCTTGAGAATCCTGCAACCCATTGACCCCTATAATCTCGGATGACCCCACCTGCTCCTGCAAAACCTTGATTCCCCTTAGCAGCTCCATCTGTATTGATTTTAAACCAATCCTTTTTTGGAGGGACCCAACTAACATCAATGGAAATAAACTCTTTAGTAGCCTCAGTCTCAAGATAAACATTTTTGTGAAACTTTGCCTGAGATAAAGATAGATTATAAACAGAAGAAGAAACAGGTTTATCATTAAAAATAAGAGAGTTCCTATTTTTCCAAATGTTCCATAGAACATAAGGAAAAAAGAAATTCCACTCAACTCCTTGGATAGTGACTCCTGATGCCTGACATCCATACTTGATCCACTCATTCAAAGGATAATGGAAAGATTGGCCCAGATTGGGCGGCCAAGTGACCGAATTCCACATATTTTTTGCATGTTCACACCCACGCAATATGTGATCAATGTCCTCCACCCCCGAATAACAAATTTGACAGAGAGGGCTCATATTACATCCCCTATGGTTCAATAGTTTGCAAGTGGCTAGTCTATTTTTAAGGCACAACCAAATAAAATACTGAATTTTTGGGATTATATGAATTTTCCAAACCCAATCCCATTGATCTGGTACCTGACTATTTGTGTCATGACCTGCTAAAAGAGAATAAGCAGATGCAGTAGTGTAATTACCCGACTTTGTGATCTTCCATATTTGAGTGTCCAAGGAAACATTTGTCTTGTCCACTGGAGTACTTCGAAACATGTCCAAAATGTTTTTTGGAAAATCAAAAGAAGTTCTATCTAGATTCCACTCGTCATTAAGGAAGACATCTCCTACCATCAATTTGTCTTCCTCATATTTTAGAGGACCATAAATAGAAGATCGGAGGGATTGATTACCCACCCAATTGGCATGCCAGAATTTAATATCCCTACCATTTGCCACCACCCACCCCGATCCCAATTTAAGGGTGTTCATACCTTCATTATGCTTTCCAATTACAAGGCGTTTTGATCGAAGTAGTGAGAGAAGTTCCATCCTGCTTAAACGTTCTGTTTCTAATCATCGCAGCCCAAGGAGCTGTTTCCTTTTTCAATCTCCATGCCAAACTCCCCAGGAGTGCTTTGTTTCGATACATCGCCGATTAAATACCTAGTCCTCCTAGGTTTTTTGGCTTTGTAATTTCATCCCAACTGATCAAGTGAATTTTTCTTTTCTGTTCCGTGGATCACCAAACAAAGTTTCTATTAATCCTGTCCAGTTCTTTGCACACTGAAATAGGAAACATAGTACACTGCATATAATAGGAGGGAATCATGGACAAAACTGATTTGACCAAAGTAACCCTACCAGCCATCGATAAGACTTTTGCTCTCCAACCCGAAAGTTTATTTCTAACTTTATCTAGAACAAAGTTAAAGGAGTTAACTTTTGAGTTTGACAAATCAAGAGGAAAACCAAGGTACGACCCAAAATTCTCAACTGTTTTAAACTTTAAAAACCTTGAGAGCTCTATTCTTTTGACAGTAGTTACATTTTTTGAGAAAACCATGATCGACTTACCCTGATTTACCTTTTGTCCCGAAATAGCACAAAAATCTTCTAAAACCGAGTTGATACAATTACAATTTTCAGGTGTCTCCTCTCCCATGAGAATGAGGTCATCGGCAAAGAAAAGGTGGGATAAAGTCATGTTACCTCTTCCCACTTTTATTCCTTTCCATTGTCCCTGCATAACTTTTTCATCGATAAGAAATGCCAGATATTCCATACAAAGAATAAAGATGTACGGAGATAGAGGATCCCCTTGTCTAATACCTCTTGAAGGGTAGAATTTTTCAAGTTTCCCCCCATTAAACAAAATCTCAATCGAAGATGTGGAAATACAACTCATAATCAACTTAATGATTGTATCAGGGAAATTAAAGAATTTTAGAGTACTTCTGATGAAGTCCCACTCAATTCTATCATAAGCTTTTTCAAGGTCAATTTTTATAATCATGCACCCTTTCTTGCCCTTTTTATGCTTTGAAAAATGAAGCACTTCTCTAAGTAGAATCACATTGTCAGAACCTCTTCTACCTGGGACAAAGCTAGTCTGAAAAGGAGAGATGATATTATTCAAGACCGGTCTGATTCTGTTCACCAAAATTTTTGAAATCACCTTATAAATAGAATTGCAAAGACTTATAGGTCTGAATTGGGAGACCGAATTAGGCCGACTACATTTTGGAATTAGGCAAATAAACGTCTCGTTCCAACTTGTAGGAACAAACCCCCTTTTAAAAACCTCACGAACAGCATTTGTGAGAGAGCTACCAGTACAGTTCCACAACTTTTGGAAGAAAGCCGAATGAAGGCCATCAGGGCCCGGAGCTTTAAAAGGTTTAAGATCCCAAGTGGCTTTTCTAATTTCTTCCAAAGTGATAGAATTGTTTAGGCAACGGATTTGGTTTTCTGACAAAAAAGTTCTCCAAGAGTCGGGGCAAACAACCAACAAAGAAGAGGAAACCTTAGAAGTGGTGAAAAGATTTGAAAAGAATTTTTGAAATTCCATCTGAATAATTCCCTCATCAAATATCCAATTTCCAACTAAGTCTTTAATAGCCAAAATCTTATTTCTTTTTCTTTTAACAAGAGTAGAAATATGATAGAATTTAGTGTTTCTATCCCCATCTGTGATCCACTTTGTGCGAGACTTTGTAGCCCAAAGTTTTTCTTCCTGGTCAAGAATCTCAGAAAGCTCTAACTGAAGATTCTTTTCCAGAGAGACGATGAAATCGTTTGGGGAATTAGCAATACACTTTTGAGCTCCTGAGATCCTCCGAAGATTTTTTTTTTTTCTGAAAAACATTCCCAAAAACATCTTTATTCCAGGATCTAGCTTTGTCAGGGAAGTGGTTAATGGCAGGCGTGATCCTATTACTAAACTCGTTCCAAGTATTCTTGACCAGAAGTTCAAAAGATGGGTGATCAAGCCACATAGGCTCCATCCTAAAAGGTCTAACTACCCTATTACCCCTATCCCCACCAGAATTAAGAAGAAGCGGGCAGTGGTCAGAGTGTGTTCTCGTAAGATGAGTTACAGAGGCATTAGGAAAACTAAATTTCCAATCCATATTTGCCATCATCCTATCAAGTCTTTGCTGGATTAACCTATCCGAGTTCCACATATTGACCCAAGTAAACTTTGGCCCCCTAAAACCTAGGTCAATCAAATTACAATCACTAATCATGTCATTAAAAAGAGACACCCTATTCATGCAAACGCTGTTTCCCCCCAATTTTTCAGCACTATTTGTGACATCATTAAAGTCTCCTACAACTAGCCAAGGACTAGATATAGTAAAGGCAACCGCTTTAAGATTATCCCACAATAGCATTCTTTCATTTAAATTAGTGCTAGCATAGATCGCAGACATGAACCAAGAAAGACTTGAAGGAATAACCTGGATTTTGAAGTGAAGTTCCTGCTCTGTAGAAGCCATCTTCGTAATATTAGTCTCATTATCATTCCACAACACTAGAATTTCTCCCTTAAAACCTCTGGCTTCCACCCCTAGAAACTTGTTGAAAGGTAATTTACCCGCTTGCTCAACCATCCTTTTAACACTCAGTCTAGTGTCAATTAAAATCAACACACTAGGTTTGTGAGTACGGATGAGATGCTTTACCGCCATGACAGCTGCCGGATTGCCAAAACCTCTAACGTTCCACATAATGGATCTCAGATGGGTTTTCTCTGGAACCATATTACTTGATAGATGTACTTGATTCATAAAAACTACTAAAAACACGACCAAACCAATTACATAGAACTACTAATATCTAAACTCATGTTAGATACCTCACCTTGTCGATCATTTCCTGGAATTAGAGAATTCTGACTCCCTTGCTTAGTAGTTGCCTTTTCAATGTTAGATATGTCGATTGATCCTTTCTGTTCCACATCCAAATTAACTCTCGCGTAAGGCGATCCTTGAGCTTTCCCTCTACTATTCACTATCAATTTTCCCCCACTGCCCAATTTTCCTGTAACCCTCTCATTTGAAAAAAACACAGAAGAAGATAAATTAGTTTTCTCATTAGTAAAATAATTTGGACTGATAATATTATGATTCAATGTGGTATCGGTGGAGTTCAGATCTTCCCCAATTGTCTTAAGCTTGATGGACCAAACTGTCGAGTTATCTGGACCTAGAGGCCCACTCGAATTGTTGCAGCCCAACATAGTAAATTTTTGTTTCGGTTTCCCGGAAGAGATCAGCCCATTTCCCGGCATGCCCAGTGGAAGCCCACCATTCATCAGACCAGCAGAGGTGGAAGAGCCCAGCGGAAGCCCATCAGGATTTAGCCCAGCCGAGTCCAGCATTTGTGGCAGCCCACCATTGGAGAGGCCCAGCGTAGAGGAGATGCCCAGCATTGAAGATGAAGCAATTTCCGGTCCAGCAAATTCTGTCAGCTGAACCGAAGGAATGGAGCGGCCCAACGATGCAGAGGATCTGGAGCGGCCCAGCGATGCAGAAGAGCTGGAGCGGCCCAGCGATGATTTCCTTCCGTCCGGTTCAGCAGAAGAGATGGAGCGGCCCAGCGCTGGTTTCCTTCCGTCCGGTTCAGTAGAAGAAATCTGCCCAGACGCCCACTTTGAAGCCATGCTGACCGGTCCAGCACTAGTCTCTGCTTTATTTATATTAAAACCGACAGCATTTGCCTTTCCCAGCATAGAAGACACTTTATTCGTTTCAGATAGAGCAACACTGGTTTTTAATTCATTCCCTACAGTGCCGACAACATCTTTTCTTCTCCACTCAGTCACATGAACGACAGCTCCCTCTTCCAAATATTCATCTTGTTTTTCACCGTTTCTTTTCCACTCAGACTCATTCATGACAGCACCTTCTTCCCGACAGCTTCCAGGCAGTATTTTCTTCCCGTTATGTCTCACAGTGGGAGTTTTTCCGATGGCAAGTTTTGTATCGGTTGAGGCAGCGGCTGAGTTTGCGGTAAGTGATGGTTTTGTCGGTTTTTTGATCGGTTTCTTTTTCCGGTGGTTCACCACCATCCAAGGCCCATATCCACGGTTGTTATCCCCAACTTGGTTCGAGCTCGAGGGATTCTGACTCGTCTCCTCCAAATTCAAGTTAGTCTGTCTTTTCTCTGTTTGAATTGCCGAATCTGAATTCTCTTCCAAATCCATGAGGTTACTAGAATTAGCACCCGGAAACGTACTTGCTCTTCCTCCTTATTTGCAATTATTCACACTGTGGCCGACCATGCCACAAGAAAAACAGATCGAATTTAATCCTTCATAAAGTAATTCCAATTGAAGGTTATCAATTTTTAGAAACAGAGGCAATGGTTCCAGTAAATTCACTTGAACACAAAATCTTGCGAATTTCCCACTTTCTCCATTGATAGTAGCCATATCGATTTTCAGAAGATGTCCAAGATGGTTACCAATTTTTTCCAAGTAGACCGGTTCATAATACTCCGAAGGAAGCATGGGAATCCTCATCCAAATAGCCGCCGCCGTGAGTTTCGCTGTTGCCGGTTGAAATTTGGGTTCCCATACTCTCATGGTTAGGAAGACTGAATTGATGAACCAAGGTCCACCTTTCAGGACTGAATGAAGATCCTCCCTTGATTGAAAAGCAAGCTTGAAAAAACCGTACCCAAGGTCCATAACCTCAATACCATTATGAGTTTTCCACATCATCGACAGACGTCTACATAAGTAGTTGTAGTCGATCGATTTGCCAAACAATTTGATGATATTGTCTAAAGCATGTGACTTCCTCATTGCTATCTTTTCTTCACGAGAAAAGAAAATTTTGATGCATTCAACTTCTGGGAATTCATCTACTTCTTCAACAACATCATCATAAAGATGTTGTTCAAAATAGAAAGCTTTCTCAAATGCTCCAGGTATAATCCCAGTTAATTTTGATTTGTAGGACATTTTTACTTGATTCGGTATCGCGCTTGGACTCCCCTCAATCACCATGTTATCCCCCAATTCAGAGCAAAGAGCTTCAGGATGTGCAACTCCCTTTGATAATTCAGACATCTTAATCCTTCATGCCGGTTGGCCGGCGCTTCACAGTGAACGACAGAATGCTATTACTGAGTAATACTATGCTTTGAGAGAGAGAGAGAATTTATTTTTTCTTTTTTTACTCGTTGTTACAACGTATTCACTCTTAGTTCAACTGTCACATTCAAATACCGTCACATTCAGATCATGTCATGTGCCTCCTTAGTATTCTACTTACATATCACTATTTTTTGGTCATTTCAACTAACATCTCTCCTTTCCGAACTTTGTTATATCTCTCTCTTATCTCAACTGCTTAGTAGACTACAACTGTACACATGCATTTAAGTTAAAGATTATTTTAGTCAATTTTTCACATATTTGTTTTTTATATAATCATTCAATCACATTTTGAAACATAAGTAACTGTTCAGTCACATGTGTCAGCATAAGTGATTATTCCAATAATTTACCCATAATTAAACTAAAAAGCTAGGGTTTTAAATTGTTTTAAGTTCCGAGATTCAGAATCATGAAATCTATTACAAAATATAAATATAAGTATAAGTATAGGTTAAATTTCACCATTCTGGTACTCTAGTCATTTCTGTACCGTCTTTTTTAAATCTAGTTGACGTACAATCTCTCTCTTTATATATATATAAAACATTAAACCAATAAAAAAAATAATATGCAATATATATATATACGTAAATATAAGTAGTTATGTACCTGTTGTAGACGAGGGACAAACAATGATATATATATATTACGTATACATACACAATACAAAATATCATAGATGAGGGCAATCAAATAAACAATCCATGTGCACCAAAGCATTCATCCAAAAAAAATTATTTTTACTTGTAGCCCTGTTTTACAATATCATAGAACACACTTATTTATACATTATCTAGGAGTCTCTTAGGGTTTCTAATAAAATAGGAAAATATAATATATTATTACAATCTAATATATTCATAAGATATTTTTAAAATATTTCACAGTATACTCTATTTATTTATTTACTATATTTGTACATACTTGTACAATGTTTGTTTTCTAAACTCAACAACCCGATATATTTGGAATCTTCATAATAGTGCGGCAAGTATTCACCTAAGCTAAAATTATTTGGAATCTTCATAATAGCGTAGCAAGTGCTCACCTAAGTCAAAATTGAGTGTTTACATTTGCCCTCGTTCGAACGAATAGTAATATCAAATCTTGATTTTTTTAAATAAAACTTTTTAAAGAGTCCACTCGGTTGAACTATTATAATCACGCTAAACAATCAAATCATCTTTGAAACCATATGCTTGCGTTGATTTTTTTGGCCAAATATTTTTAAATGAATGTGAAAAGTCTTAGAAATGACATGTCAAATTTTTATTTTTTTTAAAGAAAAACAAATATGATGCCATCTTGGAAATGGTATTACACAAAGAGAATTTACATTTATTTAACATTGTCCAAGAACTTCAATAAAATATATCAACTTTCCATATCTTATAAATACAAATTTTAGGACTAATTTATAAACATGCAAAAACAAGTTAGAGATTCAAAAAAACGTGGGGCTATGCTCTAAGGGTAGGTTCCACTAATAGGCTCATGATTAGGCTCATGATTAATGGTTTTTTCACCCCATTGTTAGGAATTGATAGTGACAGCCCAATAAGGAAAAGACATCATAGACCCAATAACTATGAAGGGGTGAAACCCAGGTCATTCGAACCGGACCGGCCCATGCTAAGGTCGATCTGGTCCTCGTAAAGTGGCTCAGTATCGAGCCCAAGCTAAAATGGACGCCAAAGGCTCCATCACTGGTCGCCATTAACACCAAGTCACGGACTCCTACTGCTCGTCATAGGAGTGTTCGCCCCAAAGAGAGCCTTACCTGTATTCTCTGGTCCCGCCAACCGTCACTGAAGATATGAGACACGATATCCCGCATATCTCGGGCACATATTCTCTACAGATTACATATGGTAACTGCAATATTACGCCATAACCGTAATATCTGCTATCATAATCTTCACCAACACAATATTCATTAAGATATGCTGTTGGCTTTTACGGTTTGGTCTCCTTACTCTATAAATACATTTGCTTTACATACATTCAAGTTACGTTTTTGAGTTTTATACACACATATACTCATTTAAGCATTGGAGAGGGACCCAGAGACACTCCTTCTGTTGCGATCCCCTTCCTGCAGGTTCATCGGAGCTTAAGGAGAGAGCAATCTTCATCCTTCCATTGGTATCCAATTCACTGCCAAGTCAGCATTCAGTAAATCAAGATCCAACATTTGGCGCCGTTTGTGGGAATCGAGTGATACAGCCATGAAAACTCGATCCAAAAGCAATCGTCGGAACTAGACCAATGTGCAGTCCTCTAACAGCTCTGATTCCACCGCAGCTTCGCCGCTGCATCAAGAACATGTTAGCAAAGCAGCACCTAATGTCGTCCCCCCGAGGGCGGCTCGAGAACACGTCGGCATTTCCAGACCGGCTCCCGTTCCCAATGCCATGGAGACTCCAACACCGTAAACCGTCCACATCGCTGGGGAAAACATCGAGTTAACCCCGAAGATGATATCACATCTGGAGGCAATCTTAAGGCAGGCTCACCGACAAGCCTCTGCTCCTCAGGAAAACTCTCGCCCCGCAGGGCCCAGGCCGACAGAAACTGGAAATCCTGGCACCACATCCCCCCAGGAAGATCAGCAGATGACAACGGGACACCAGTCCCTACCCCTGGCGTCCACTGAGCCGCCGACGACCACCTATTCTGCCAATCCATCCAGTGCCATGTCAAATAGAGGGCAGCCAAACCAGTGCACTCTTGATCAGGTGGAGGAGCTTATCAGCAAGAGGCTCTAGGAAAGGTGAACGACAGTCGCAACTTCCTTCAGGGAGCGATTAGCTCATCCTTTCACCACCGAACTGGTCACCATTAAAATCCCCAAGGATGTAGTTGCTAGGGAAATTCCCATTATCCACGTCAACAAGCATGAGGCCTCGCTGTTGGGTATGTCAAATGATCTGAATCACTTGGCTTTATTATTTCCGTCACCGTTTCGGGCTCGGCGTCGTCCTGGTTCTTCGGCCTCCCTGCAGGATCATTAGGGACTTGGTCAGAGTTGAAAAACAAGTTCCTGGAGAGATACATGGGCGAGCGCCAACTTATGAAGAGTGTGGTCACCTTAGATGCGGTCAAACAGCAACCAGGAGAGTCACTGGCCGACTTTTATGGACGTTTTCATAAGAACGTCACGGATATAGATCGCCGAGTTGTGGATGGGGAGATTATTCGAGCCTTCTATTGAGGATTGGATATGGCCAACAAAGCCTCAAGAAAGCTGCGAAACAGTTACCATATGCAGAAGATTGAAACAATGGTGGAACTGGCAGCAAGAGCGAAAGGTTTCATAGACCTTGAGAGGGCGAACCCCGATGCCAATTTCCTGATAACCTCGCTAAGGGTGGTTCCTGAGCCCCAACGCGATGGTAAGAAGAAAAAGAGGGATAAGAAGGGTCGAGAGAACAAGCCTCGAATAGAGAACCCAAGGCCTAGAAATCTAGATGTCCCCAAGTATTTTACGCCCTTAACAGGCAGATCTTGGCGGTACTAGTCGAGATGGAAAGAAGGTCTCTGGCAAGGCCACCAATGCCTCGAAGGAGTGGTCAGCCCATGGGGAAGGACACTGAAAGCTATTGCAGATATCACAAGTGAATGGGCCAAAAGACTTATGATTGTCGTATTCTCAAGCGGGACATTAAGAAGTTGATTCAGAGGGGAAAGCTGAAAGAGTTTGTGGCGGGGTGAGATAGGAGTTGAACGCCACCACGTCGAAACCACTCGCCAGCTCCGCCTGAGAAGTCTGGCCCATCCCAGAGCAGAGTCAACCTGATTTCTACAGGGTTTGGTGCCGGAGGCGAGGGGTCACATGCAAGGGAGGTCTACGCGACTCAGATTTCTACAGCGGTCCAGCTGGGAAAACGACATCGACCTGAAGAGGACATTGTCAGTTCATTCTCTGAAGATGACTTGGCGCATGTCACCACCCCTCACAATGATGCCCTGGTTATCACAGCCGATGTCGACGGTTGTGACGTGAATAGAATTTTGGAGCTCGACAGATATTTTGTTCTTGGACGCTTTTGAGAGGATGGGAAAGTCCAAGTGCGATCTCAAGAGGGCCGATTTTCCATTGATCGGTTTTGCTGGGAGAATGACTTATCCGCTGGGGGAAATAACTCTGCCAGTAATTCTCGGCTTAGGATGGAAGAGCATCACGGTGTCATTCACCTTCCTGGTGGTCGATTCACCTACATCATACAACGCCATCCTAGGGAGGACCACGATCAATCCCAATAAATTTATGGCCTCCACAGTCCACCAAAAAATGAAGTTCCCTACGCCCAACGGGATTGAAGAAGTACTTGGCGATCAGCCTTCCTCGCGACAATGCTACGTGAACTCCCTACGCAGGAAAAATCAAAGGGAAGCCATCGCCATCGAAACAGAGGTTGACCCTCGTGAGGATTTGGCTCGACCAGCGCCTATGGAGGAGTTAATGGAGGTTGATATTGATGGTCCAAATAAGAAGGTGCGTATTGGGACCACCTTGAATGATGACCAGAGGCAGGCCATGACTGCACTCCTCAAGGAATTCAAGGAGCTTTTTGCCTAGAAACAGAGCGACATGCCAGGTATTAGCACTGACATCATCTCTCACGAGCTGAGGATAGATCCTTCCATCAAGCCAATCGCTCAAAAAAGGAGATCATTAGGGTCAGACAAGCATTTGGAGATCAGGCAAGAAGTTGGCAGGCTGATCGAGGATGATTTTGTCAGGGAGGTGAGATTTTAGAGCTAGGTCGCCAACCCAGTTTTTGTTAAAAAGTCAAATGGCAAGTGGGGGATGTGTGTCGACTTCCGTGACCTGAACAGAGCTTGCCCCAAGGATTCCTACCCTCTTCCCAGAACTGATCAATTGGTCGATGCAACCTCTGGTCATGAGATGCTGAGCTTCATGGATGCCTATTTAGGCTACAACCAGATCCGGATGCACCCAGACGATGAGGCCCATACAGATGGGGACATTCTTTGCTACAAAGTGATGCCCTTTGGTCTAATCAATGAAGGGGCGACCTATCAACTGAAGGTGAACCTATTCCTGGCAATTAGCTCTTCCTTTACTTAAGCATCAGCGACGTAGCAGCCATTGCCGTCTTATTAAGGGAAGAAGAAAATTTCTAGAGTCTAGTGTATTTTGTATGTTTAATTCTGTAGAAATAAAATATGTCCAGATTGAGAAGTATCTCTATGCCTTAGTTATTGCTACTTGAAAACTAAGACCTTATTTTCACGCGCACGACATTACAGTTCTCACCAATCAGCCTCTCAAAAACTTCCTACTAAAACCAGATTCTTCAGGAATAATGGTCAGGTGGGCGATCGAGCTCAGCGAGTTCAAGATCAAATTTGCGCTGAAAACGGTCATCAAAGGTCAAGCATTAGCTGATTTTATAGTAGAAAGTACAAGCAATGGTCTGGCAGACGCAGAGAGCAGACCGAGTTCATCAGCAGACACAAGTCAAATCTGGGAACTTTATACAGATGGATCTTCCTCAAGAGAAGGTTCAAGGGCAGGTCTAATTCTCATTCCCCCCGAGGGCGAGCCTTTGAAGTATACGATCGCCCTAACGTTTCAGGCGACCAATAATGAAGCAGAATACGAGGCTCTTATAACTGGACTCAGACTTGCAAAAAGAATCGGCATATTAGCACTCACGGTGAAAAGCGACTCTGAGATAATTGTCAACCAGGTTAATGGAACTTACGAGGCAAGGGGGAAAAGATGAAGAAGTACCTCGACATCGCCAAAAAACACGTCGCCGAAATCCCAAACTTTGCGATTGAGTCTATTCCTCGCCAAGAGAATCAGATGGCAGACTCTTTAAGCAAGCTAGCGTTTGGAGGGACAAGAATTCAAGACGTGCAGTTCCTGGAAAAAAAAAACTTAGGTTCATTTCTCGACAACCGAGCAGAGGTCTTTAACATTCAATGATAGGTAACATGGATGACTCCATTCTAGAACTTTTTGAAAGAGAGAATTCTCCCAGAAGATGAAGGTGAATCCACAAGGATAAGACGCCTTTCAGCCAGTTACTTGATCATAGATGGAGAACTCTATAGGCGAGGCTACTCGACCCATTATCTAAGGCGCATCTCTCATCCTAAAACAGAGAGGGTTCTTCGTGAAGCCCATTAAAGAGTTGCAGCATGCCATGAAGGTGCCCGTTCATTGATACGAAAGATCTTTAGACTAGGCTATTACTGACCAACCTTGGGAAAAGATGCGGCTGAATTAACACAGAGGTGCGCGACTTGTCAACAGTTCGCACCACGATCCGGTCGACTGCCAATACTACTATCCCCAATGGCAGGCGCCTGGCCTTTTGCTCAATGAGGAATAGATATATTGGGTCCTTTTCCCATCAGTACTGGGCAGCGTACTCACATCATAGTGGCGATCGACTACTTCACCAAGTGGATAGAAGCAAAAGCTTTGGCCTCTACAACGGAATTTCAAGTGATCAAGTTCTTGAAGATCAACACATTTTCCCGATTCGGCGTTCCCAAGATAATCATCAGCGATAATGGTCCACAATTCGTAGCAAAATAACTTAAATGACTCTGCGAAGAATACCATATCGATCACAGGTTCAACTCAGTTCATCATCCTCAAACGTATGGACAAGCTGAAACAACCAACAAAATTGTTTTAGCAGGACTCAAGAAAAGGGTTCAAGCATTCAAAGGAAACTGGGCAGAGGAGCTGGAAAACGTACTATGGGCTATCCGAACATAACCTAAAGCATCCACTGGAGAAACACCTTTCAGTCTAGTGTATGGATCAGAAGCAGTAGCACCCACCGAAATAGCGGTGCCTACCCACAGAATCCTACAATTTAACACTGAGGCAAACGAAATCGAGCGCAGGACAGACCTCGACTTGACAGAAGAAAATAGGTGGCAATCTAAAAACACACAAGCTAAAATTCGACTGGCGACCGCTCGATACTTCAACAGGAAAGTCAGCGCTCGCCAATTTTTCGGGGGGGGGGGGGGGGAATGGTTATGAGAAGGAATGAATTTATAAGACTGGACAGTCATAACAAACTTTCATCTAAGTGGGAAAGACCATACAAGGTAGTAGAGATCGCTGCCCCAGGATCTTACTATTTGGAAACCACAAAAGGCGAAAGGTTACCCTGTCCATTCAACTCTAAACATTTAAGGAGGTTTTATACATAGTTTGTAATCAAAATGTTATGCCAATAAAAGCAAGTCATTCTTTCATAAAGCATGACTACTCGAATCAAATCAAAGAAAAAAATACCCGATAACAAAATTGGGCAAAAGACCAGATGACCGAATCAGGCGAAAGACCTGATGACCTAATCAGACGAAAGACCTAACGACAAAGTTAGGCAAAACAAAAGACCTGATATCAAAATTAGGCGAAAGACCTGACGCCAAAAGTCAAGCGAAAGACCTGATGACCACATCAGGCGAAAGACCTAATGCTAAAGTTAGACAAAACAAAAGACCTGACACCAAAAGTCAGGCGAAAGACCTGATGACCGAATCAGGCGAAAGACCTAGCAATAAAGTTAGGCAAAACAAAAAACCCGATATCAAAATTGGGCGAAAGACCTGACGCCAAAGTCAAGCAAAATACCTAGCAACAAAGTTACGCAAAACGAAAGACCTTACGCTAAAGTCAGGCAAAAGACATAGCAACAAAGTTAGGCAAAACGAAAGACCTGACGCCAAGGTGAGGCAAAAGACCTGACACCAAAGTCAGGCATAAGACCTGTTATCAAAATCAGGTAGAAGTCCTAACGCCAAAGACAAGCAATCCATCAAGGAAGCCATTCTCTTATAAGTTGGGCAAATTTTGAAGAAGTTATATCCAAAGCGAACAATCCATACTAAGGATAACAGTACCTTTGTGAAACAAATTCTAGAAGATTGGGAAGGAGCCTTAAGCGAGCACTATAGATGATGAAGTTTTAAGTAACAAGTTCCTAGCGATTAGGTGAACACTCCAAAAGGTTTAAACTTTAACAAGGTAACAAATCTTCAAAATATGATAGTTAACACTACAAGAAACTCGAGCATACACATCGGCAAAAATGTGTTGCTAACTGCATAAATACCGTTGTTAAGTCTGGACAGCGAAAAAATCTCCGTCGCGGTAGCCTCCGTCGTTAAAGGTCTATACGTCGACAATTTGCCGTTGTAAAAGGATTACCGCTGTTAGCATGTACAACTTTACAGCGGAATCAAGTTGTTGTTAAACACAAATGAACGACGACAACACTTTTCCGATGTTAGAGCGGACTCAGGTTATTGTTGGTTGATTTTTTTTTTGCGATTTTGTTGTCCGATTTTAAATTATTTGTGTTCATCCATGGCTTCTTCATCCTTCTTCATCCATGGATTCTTCCTCCTTCTTCATCCATGGCTTCTTCATCCATATATCGTCACTTCATCATCTATGGCTTCATCCATGGCCGATTGTTTCAAGACACTTCATCAATGGTGAAGGCATCGGAGAACCAGCATTTCTCGATCTCCAGCTCGCCTTCTACAGGTCCAGCTCGACTTCTCCATCTCCAACTCGACTTCTCCAGCTCCAAGTCGCCTTCTCCAGCTCCAGCTCCAGCATGCCTTCATCTATGGAACTTTGAGCAGCTCCAACACTTCATCCATGACAGGTCGGTCGAGCAGCTCCATGACACTTCATCCTTTGGAAAAAGTTTTGATTGAAGGGAAGATGAAGGGAAGGAAGGGAAGATGAAGGGAAGGTGAAGGGAAGGAAAGGAAGATAAGAGAAGGTTCTGTAAAACGTGTAAAAATAAGTTGTTGAATGAAAAAAATTTGAATTTTTAAATCAGAGCGGGAAAAAAATTTGAAAATTTGATTTTTTAACAACAATAATAGTCGTCACTAAATAAACTATTTGACAACAACAATTTAATCTGTTGTTGAATGACTATACTAATGTCGACAATATATTGAAACGCAAATCTATTCTTACATTTTCCCGCTACTTATGTGTTAACGACAACAAAAATTGATTAGTTACGGCAAACAACCGTTGCTTATATCACTATATTTACGACAGAACGTTTCGCATTTGAATATGTACATTTGCAATGAAAAATTCACCTGCTACTGATGGAGTTATTTAACATCAAGTGTTGGTCGACATTACACATTCATCCATGTAAAATATAAGGTGACGGCAAAATTTAACACTAAATGTACCTTATAACAATGGTAAACATATTGTGCCTAATAAGTAAAAATAACGACAACAAAAACTGTCGACACAATATACATACATTTAACTACAACTGTTAGCGTCAACACGGAAGTTTCGTTGATGTTGCAACAGATTCTTGTAGTGTGTTTTCCTGAAAAGGTTTATACTTGGCGAGGGGAATAGATAAGTCTATAAAGACTTATCCTTGCAAGCCTAAAGAAAGGTTGAAGACCCTAAGGGTCGAGACCCTTATAAAATGAAGAGAAAGTCGAAGTTAATTATGATAAAGACATCGGAAGAATCGCCAACACATTCAAAGTCAAATAAAAGTAAAGGCTTATGAAGATAAAGACATTCAATATTATTAAAATAACCAAGTCTGAAATCAAAAAAATAATTACAAACATTCCCGAAACTCAAGGAAAAATGAAAAACTATTATCTAAAAAAAAAAAAAATATGATCGCTAGGGGAGTTGGAGACTTCAGGACTTGGGATCTTCAGGAGTGGAGGCACTTGGCTCGCCTGCGGAGGCAACTTCCTCAGCAGCAGTAGGATGAGTATCCTTAGGAAGGGTGCTCTGGAGGAAAGGCTTAAGAGACTCAACTTCCCGAAGAGGAAAGTTGGGGTCGACCACCTGGATGTCCTCAACCAAGAGTTGGAGATAGGAGGTCACCTCAACCTTCATCACCTCCAAAGCGCAGTCTGTAAATTCCTCGGACCTTTTAAAGTCCTCGATTACACTTTGGGGGGATGGAACAGACTTCAGCTGTATGGAAAGCTGTTCCTTCTCTTTCTCCAGGGTGTTCCCTCTAGCCTCTGCAGCAGCTCTCTAGGCTTCAGCATCCTTTAGCTCCGCCTTCAAGCGAGCATTGACAGCCTCCACCTCGACAGAGTACTTGTCAGCCGCCTTGAGATGAAGCTCAGTGCTTGCCCGCTTATTAATAGCAAGAGCCGCCTCTTTCTCCTTCCTCTTGATGAAGGCGAACAACCTCTCCTCCTTCCGAAAATACTCCTCTCGTGCATGTTCCACCAAGAAAACAGCCAAGTTGGTCGTATCCTTCAAGCCTTCCATTTGGTATGGGGAGAACCCCAGACTTCTATACTGCTCCAGCTCGATAAGCAGGTCAGTCTACTTATCGGTGATCTCCCCGACGACCCAACCGATCGCCAGCTCCTCTCGAACGAGCTAACAATAGGGAAAAAGAGGCAAAGTACTGTTAGTCTAAGGAAAATTAAACATATGATATGAAGATAAACAAAGATTGGAAATCTTACCAAGGCGATCCGTTCGAAATGCTACCTTATCATCCCCTCGATGGAGGGCAACTCCGAGGGAACCAAGGCTCGGCCCTTGGGAGGAACAATCCCCTCGAGGAGATGCATGCATAAGTCTAAGTTGCCCCGGAGAGTCTTCTGGTCGGAAACCCCCGCCTTTTGGAGATTTCCATAAGGGACCCAGACGCCCCTAGAGTTCGCAGCCTTGGGCGGCTGGAACAATCCCACTAGGGGCAGAACTCCTCAGATGGAGCCTTCGAGGGTCCTTGGGTGGCTGGCCCCTTCTACCAAGCCTCAGTCTCCTTAGGAGGAATGGGGACAGGACGATCGGAAGGAGGAGGGGTCGCCGCGACCACCTCCAGTGCCTTCTCCTTGGGGGCATCAGGACCCTTAGGAGGAACGGGGCGATCCTCACCCGAACTCCTAGCCTTCTTGGCAGGAGTGGGATTGGGAACTACATCAGCAGTGGTTTTCTCTGCAAACGATTAACAAAGGAATTAGAGACCAAAAATAAAGGTAGAGAAAAAAGAAGTAAACATGACAGCTATATACCTTGCTGGCGAGAGCCAGGAGTGACTGAGGGGCGATCCTCCTCAGGCTTTCGTTTGGAGGAACGCCTAACAGGAGGAGGAGGAAGGCTCGGTGATGCCTGGTTCGAAGACAGCCCCGCCTTACCCTGATCATTAAAGAGATCAATGAGTTTATGGCTTCGAGCGCCTACAATATAAAGAAGAAAATGTTAGAAGGTTACCCAGTCAATAGAAATTGGCGAGGCCTGGTGGATGACCCCCATCGGAAGAAATTCGATTGTTTATGCAATCGGAAGAAGTCGTCGATGGCGTTCCGGTCGCTCCCAGACAATTCGCCAAACACGGGGGGAGTATCCCTTTCCGGTTGAGACAACTCCCAGGTCACGTTCCCCTTACAAAAGAAGTAAAACTTCTTATAGTTAGAGTTGAATTCATCCACCAACCGAAAATGAACATTCCAGTTCCACGCCTGGCTTCGCCATTCTTCAAATTTAGGTCATCGGGTCTGGAAATGATGAAGGTGGTTCGCTCCGGCGGCCAGTCGGAAAAAGCATCGGAACAAGGCTAGTGAATACGTCCATTCTTGACGTAGACACATGAACTTGAATCCGACCCACATCCTAATGGCGTTGGGTACTAGCTGCATGAGATCTATCCCATAATAACAGCATAGTTCCTGCAAATCTTCGCAGAGAAGAAAACGCAACCCAGCATCGATCTGGGCCGCATAAACGTAAACCTCTCTATCGCGAGGATAATGCAGCCCTAAGCCTGGGTACCTAGGGGCATTAGTTTCACTGAGGCCACTCATGGCGACTACCATCTTGAATTGAGTCAGCTTCAACTCGTTAGACTTGATATCTACTTAGAAAATCAGGATACAGCAAGAACAATATGAAAATAAGAAAAAACAGGAGTCATTATCAAAAAAAACAAGTGAACAGAGAACCTTGGTGTTTACCTTTTGGGCAAAAGATGGGCACATTGGTGTCTGGTCCGTCCACCACCACAGGTGTGGCCGCCGATCGACCAGGAATCTGTTCAGGAGCAGGGTTCCTTTGGCTAGGAGCCAGGGAGGAACCGTCCCTGATTTTTAGGGGAACATTAGAAGCCTTCGTGGGCACCTTTGGGTTTGAAGCAGAGGGCATGTTGGTTGTTGCCTTGGTCTTTCATGTAGACCGATTTCTGGAAGTCATTGATGCATGTTTGAAGTTTCAAAAATTGGAAGAGGGAAAGAAGGAGTTTTGAAAATCAGAGTGCTGGGAAAAGCAAGGAAACACAGAACTCTCTAGAATTTGGATGACTGGAATGCATAAAAGACAACGGAGTAGATGTTATGTTCCTTATATAGACAAAATAGGAGTAACCGCCACAGGCAGAATCGAAACGACCCAGAGAATGATTGCACCTTTTGGGAAAAAATCGAATCAATGTCAGAATTCTAAGAGACAACTCGGGGAGACAAACGGTCGGTCAGTATAGAAACTGTCAGACTACCCTTGGGTTACAGAAGAATAAACGACAGGCGTGCCTCAAATGTTCGTTAGACTTCTGGATGACTATGCAGTCATTAAATGCTAAAGTCTATTATACATATAAAGTGATCGCCTGCGTGTTGAGCCTTTCTGGAAAACCCTTTCAAATACAGTGATCGCCAAATAGTGAAGGATAAACATCCATAAACCTAGGCATCTTCGAGTGCTCGCCAAAAAGGAATAAAGGATCGAATATTCCATAAACTCTAGGCAACCAAACGATTGATCACCAGAGAAGCATAAAGTGTTCAGAAGGGTACAAATAGCAGAAAAGGACAAAGATGACCCAATTCAAGTGTCACTATCTCAAACCCTATCAAAAAATCAAGCTCGACCGAAGAAACTTCACTCAAGCTTCGGGGGCAAGTGTTGGGTATTGATAGTGACAGCCTAATAAGGAAAAGGCCCCGGAGGCCCAGTAACTATGAAGGGGGTGAACCCCACGTCATTCGAACCAGACCATGCTAAGGTCAATATGGTCCTCGTAAAGTGGCCCAGTATCGAGCCCAAGCTAAAGTGGACGACAAAGGCTCCATCATTAGTCACCATTAACACCAAGTCGCGGACTCCTACTGCTCGTCATAGGAGTGTTCGCCCCAAAGAGAGCCCTACCTCTCTTCTCTGGTCCCGCCAACCGTCACTGAAGATATGACCACGATATCCCGCATATCTCGGGCACATATTCTCTAAAGATTACATATGGTAACTGAAATATTACGCCATAACCGTAATATCTGCTATCCTAATCTTCACCAACACAATATTCATTAAGATATGTTGTTGCCTTTTACGGTTTGGTCTCCTTACTCTATAAATACCTTTGCTTTACATACATTCAAGTTACGTTTTTGAGTTTTATACACACATATACTCATTTAAGCATCGAAGAGGGACCCAGAGACACCTCCTCTATTGTGATCCCCTTCCTGGAGGTTCACCGGAGCTTAAGGTGAGAGCAATCTTCATCCTTCCATTGGTATCCAATTCACTGCCAAGTCAGCATTCAGAAAATTAAGATTCAACACCCATCATAAGGATCGCAAAGTCTTCTAATCTAGTGGAGTATTTTAGAGTTATGTCGGTGATCCAGACGCTTCAACCGTTTCTCTTACTATATCGTTGGGGTTCCTAAGTTGCCCTGGGTTTTATGCATTTTGAATGTTATTACTAATAGTGTTGTGTGCAAACTCATGCATTACAAACATAAATAAAGATAAAATATTTATTTACAATACAAAAATTCTACACTTATACAAAACCAACAAATAGAAATAATCAATAGTCAATAATAACTAGCAAATGACAAACGAATATAATGAGCCCGGATTCTCGAAATCCCTAGCAGAGTCGCCAAATTGTCATATCGAAATCCAACCTAAGGCGATATTTTGAATAAAAATAGTTTTCTTAGAGATGTAACTAGTTAATTAAGGTTAACTAGAAATTTTGATTACCTAGAAAAATAATTTAATTAAAAATCTACAATTTCAAATTGGTATACGTTTAGAGATTCTCACTCAGGAATTCTATTACGAAATATAAGTATAAGTTTTGCCCTTTTAGTAGTGTATTTGTTTCTTTACTATCTTTTTTAATTCTAGGTGATGCACAATCCACAAATACATATATAATATAAGATAATAACATTAAATTAATATAAGATAATATTTGTAGAAACATAAGTAGTTATGTACCTATTGTATGACGAGGGACAAACCATGAGGAATATATATATTATGTTTACATATACAAAATAAATATCATATATGTGGAGCAATCTTTTAAACAATACATGGTGCATCAAAACAATCGAACAATATTTTTTTATTTAACTTTTACCCCTTGTACAACACCATATAATTGTCAATAATAGTAGCACAAGATTGTCGAATGTCAAGATTTCCAACTCAAGCTTGTCAAGATATATATTTCAAAAATAACAGCTCATTGTACACTATATATTATGAAGTGAAGAATGTCATGTTTTCAGTTTCAAAATAAAAATTTATATTTGTTTCTCCTCTAATTCAACAAGAACACTCTTATTTATACATGTTAGGAGTCTCTTAAGATTTCTAACAAATTAAGAAAATACATATACTATAATATATGATTGAAATATAATACATTCATGAAATATTTTTAGAATATTTCACAATATACTGTACTTATTTATTTGCTATATTCGCACGAAATCTATTTTGGAAAGTTCACGGCACTGTCATATCTAAAATCTTAACAATGATGTGTCACGTGTCGAGATCTCGAACACATTCTAGCTAGACCAAAATCGAGTGTTTACCGTTATCTAAAACATTTATAACCAAGACAAATTTGACGGGTATCTTTAGCCGACCATAACTTAGGGCAACTTCTCTACTGAGCATCATGGTTGAAATAGTTTGGGTGGGGGTGAGCGGAAGGAGTTCGTGTGGTGCTGAAAGTCGGTAGGGTTATAGTAATCTTCAACTTGATTAGTTTATATAGATTAGATTTAAGTGATACCAGTATCTATAAAAAATTATACATGTGAGTTTCATATACATTATTATCACTTCAATCAGATTTATTTGATCTTGAAAATAAACCCTTCAAATTTGTGTACTGCTATAAAATTCTCTACAACTTTGTTTAAGGCCTAGAACAACTTGTTTTCATACAAATTCAGTTAAACCGGATAATGCAGCGCTATGGTTGACTAAATAAGCTTTTTTTGGACACATGAAATTAGTTATTTTTTCCAAACTGACGAGTAATTATTTGTTATTAAAATATAACGAACCTCGAAAGTTAGATACTCAGAAATAAAATAAAAAGTATAGAGCATTATTTAATTTCTACACGTGGTTATATGCATAAGGTATCGTACACAACTTTATCCCTTATCCAGCAATGCTCTTCTAAGATAATTTTCTTAAAAAGATAATTCATTTTATATAAAACTTCATCAGTTCTTTTTTGTAGTAATTTAGTCATTCGATACAATTATTATAAATCACGTATCATTACCATACGAAATACAACACATACCCGATAGTAAACCTATTCCAGACTCGCTCGAGTCATTGCAACTTCACTGTGTTCAGACTTGTAAAGATTATTTATGTTTTATGGGATGTCGAACCTTATTACACCCCAACCGATTCAATAATACGTTACCTCTAATAAGTAAGCTTTACAAATCCTACGCACGACTACAACCATCCTGCATGCCGAAGGAAGTTAAAAAGGATAATACGAACATCCTGCTAAAATTTATAATTACATAACATGAATCTTTAAGGTAAATAAATGTTCTTTCTCGTTCCTAATGTTGTCATAGTCATAGTCAATGATAAAACCTATGTGAGATAGTTATTCGTAGATACTAAATTTTCGAGTATGATTGGGGGAGATGGCCTATTAAACAAAATTACAATGCACACATTCTCTCACTGAACTCACCACAATGAAAATAATTAAATTAGGGAATGGAATACGCAGTCTTATCATAATCGGACCGGCGATCCGACTGGGACCGAATCCCTCCGATTTGGTTCAGATAAAAAAGCGTATTGCAAATAAACATTATTTGAACCGGGGCGAACTGACCGGTTTTTTGTTTTCGATTCATTTTTTAGGATGATTTTTTTTACAGACCAATCAATTTTTCACATTAAACCGATTGGTTTTGTTTTGCACAAACTGATTGGTTTTAAGCAGTGTTAAATCATCTAGGTTAAGTTGCTTACCTGCTTTGCTCATTCAGTTTTAGTTTGTTCAACTTCAGCGTCCACAACTTCTCTTATTCTCTTCTGTTCTTCAGTTCACCGTTCCAAGCTTCAGCACCACAACCACAGTACAACTTCAGCACCACAGTTCCAGCCGTTCAGCGTTCACTGTTCCAGCCGTTCAGCGTTCACTGTTCCAGCCGCAGCTTCAACCCTAACAACCACAGCACCACAGTTCAACATTCACCTCAAGTTTTGCAAAATATGCAACATCCCGGGGATAAGGATGATAGTGGAAACCTTGATAATTCACCTTCATAATTCATGTGACTGTTGGCACTGATTATTGATAAAGGACCGGGAATGGAGCAAAGATGAATCAACAAATAGATGTATGGTGTTTCTTTCATTCCATTCCTGCATGCATGCCTAGTCTAATTCTTTTCCATTTATCCTGTTATTGTATTTATATCTCTAAACTAGCAAGCCATCCAAATTCTCATATCAGCTACTTTCTTAAAGTTATTATAGCTTGAAAATAAAAATCAATGAGCGGTCTGTTTTTGTGGTCAAATGTCCATTTATTTTTAGTGCATTGATTGTTTTTGTGCACCGATAGACTTGTGGAAGCACTTTTAAACGTTCCGGACTCATGCATTCATGAGGTGATGATGGTAAGCTCGATCACGATGGCTACATTAGTGATTCATACACTTGTTACTAGTTACTTTTGGATTGAGATTTCTTTTATGTACCGAAGCTACTATGAAATCCGCATTTGCTCATCTCTTGTCATTTATAGTGGAGAAACTACGCAGAAAGCTTTTCACTGTCGAAAATGGAAATGAAATTTGGTAGCAGGATTTGTGCAGTTGCAAATTATGTACATCTTTTGATTTTTGAGAGACGGAGAGTTGAATTCAGATTGTTTATTTGAACCCCTTTTTATTCTAAGTCAAATTGTACGAAGTTCTTTATGTGGAGAATTACTACGCAAAATTTGACACGGAATATATTTGTTCTTGTTCCTATCAAGTCAGTGATCAATCTTTATTCTAACTCTTGTCGCTTTCTCTATAGAAACTGGGACATTGTTCGTCTAGGGGTGGAAGGGTAGGTAAGGTGGGGTGGAGGACCGAGGTGGGATGTGAGGCGGGGTGGAGGGGAAAAGGTGGCGGGCTGGGTTGGGGTAAATTATTATTTTTTACTTATGAACAGACCGAATATTGAACTAGGTCCGACCAGGTTGGATTGGCCGGTCCGATTCTGATAACAGAATAAGTACAAAACAATGGGAATAAGTATAAAACAAGACAAAAAAAATAAACAACTGCAGTTTAGGCAGGGATTGCTTTCCTCTCCACAATGTGTGATTTATTATTGCCTTATCTGATGAGCTCTCTAACCTTTTCGTCCTAGAAGTGGCGCTGTCATGCCACATCCAAGAGCACTCTTTGGAATACGCTTCACCTGTTCCATACCTTCAGCAAACACAACACCCATTCCCATGTGCAAGTGCGGTTCAATGTGGCAGTGAAACGCCCACACTCCAGGGTTATTCGCTACAAAACGTAACGCCGTCCAACTGTAAGGGAACACAATTGCAGTGTTGCGAAACGGAGGGTTCTTCAAATTGAATTTCCTCTCGTCCACTCCTTCCTGAAACTTACCTGACCCGTAAGCCAACACCCAGAAATCGTGGCCGTGGAGATGCCACGGGTGGATCTCGCTTGTATTCGCAGACAATGCATTGGCGTTCTGGAGAATGACATCTACTGTGGTGTTAAACCCTAGCTTGTAAACACCATTTCCAATGGTGGTATTAGGGTTTGCTGCAGGGACTCGGATATCGTACTCTGAAGGGTAGTTCTCTGGTGGGGCAGTTTGGTCAAACGCGCTTCGCAGCTTAAACTTCATTGACCCAAGATAAGGGGTGGAGGGAAGAGTCAACGATACGTTGTTGAGAGACCATTTCACTGCGCCGCCGTTGAGTTTGTTCTGAGTGTTGAGGAGGATGATTCGACGGTCGAATTTTGGAGGAGGTGTTGGGGATCCGGCACGTGAGAGTATCTTGGAAGTGAAGGCTAGGCTACGGGCGTAGTCATCCCAACGAGGGGTGACCGGAGGTGGAGAGGTTGGGAGCTTGGAAGCGGAGGTTGGGTTGTAGTTGAGGAGTGTGAGGGCTTGAGGGGTGTTAGGTTTCCGGCCACGGACGCCGACAGAAACCCAGTAATTATTCGTCGGGTTTTGGTTGGTGGTAATGAGAACAGAGTAGCTTTCGCCGGAGTAGATGTCGATGTCGTCCACCACAAACGGCTCAACGTAGTTGCCGTCAGCTTCCACTACCGTCATTTTGTGGTTCTGCATTAATTACAAGTCAAAATTAAGATATATACATGCACAACAAATGTACTAATGCACTAATGTTATGTTACCTTTTTTTTTTTTTTTGGCCCAATGTTATGTTACCTTTCAAGGTGTTTAATTATCTACACGCTAAGCTAATACGAGTTGTGGTAATGCACTAACTCAAAATATAAATACGGTAATTAATGACCACAAAAACAACCTCAACACACAAGTAATAATGTTTCATATCTTCTTGAATAATTATAATAAAAAATAATAATGTGACACTTAAACTACATTTGTTTAATTTTAATAACGTATAAAATGATAATTACTAAATGGTGTAATAAGTGTGAAGATGATAATTTGGTAAATACGCTAATATTTCATTTAATGCTAACCTCACGTCGTCATGCATGTAATAAAAAAAATGAAATATTATCTAAAAAAATATTGTATTCACTTTTATTGCACTTTTTTTTTTAATAGAACCTTTAATCCGAACCAACATCTTTTTTTCGGTTAGGAACGAACTAAGTAAAGATAATAAATAATATTACTTTTTTTTTTGTATCAAACGCGTCATTTTCCTGTCAATTGTAGTTAATTATCTTGGCCAATTAATAATATTTATTACAAAACATAAATATAACTTAAGAACTAATATGAAGAAATTGGAATTTTTATCAAATAGATGCAAGGAATAGTTGGGTAGATTTGTCTAATCATACCTGTTATGTCTCTATCCCGTGAAGAAATGCATGTGTCTAAATCTGTTCCCTACTTATATTATTCTATGCAAGTCTGGATTCCATGGCGTTACATATATACTTGATATATAGCATATATACGATGTTTGTTCATCCTAACATAATGCCGGAATAACACTTGCAATATCCATTTATTCTGCCATTATAGAAATTCTACCTGTCCCTCCCTCTATTAGTGGTGTAAAGTTTACATTCTCGTACTAATTCTATATTGCTAATTGATGAAATTTTGGAATATTTTTTTGATCAACATGCATGCTTATATTGTTTAATATTTATAGTAAGAATAAATCAATATATTGTTATTGTATAAATCCAATAGAATGAATCCAATCCGTTCTTTACACGGAAATTGTGTATTGATTGGACCTATCAACTATTTCATTTGAAAAGTTCGAACGACGTGTAGTCCCACTATCACCGTTCCTTTTGTCAGTCATAATATCAGTCTCCCCAGTTGTGTGAATCGAATCAAAAAGTATGTCTGAAGGAACGTGTAAGAAAAGAATAAAGTGAGATGAGAATGAGTACCGCAATAGCTAAGTTGAGGGAGGCGAGAGCTGTGGTGCTGGCTAACCGTAGCCGATAAGTCTTGTTTGGAAGCACTCGTAGAATCGGTGGTGCGCACTGCTCGGTGCCTCTAAACTTGCAAGCTACGGCTGTGGAGTTGCCCAAACCAGACGAGAGGGAGCAGTTGTACTGACCTCTACCATTGATGAGGAGAGACTGCATATGGAAAGGGAAGAAAAACAAAACACGAAATTATAAATCAGACAAGAAAACCCTAATCTCAACACGGTGTTTAAGACCATCATTATTAGAATCGATAACATTGATTTGGGGTAGGGATGGCAACCATCGGAGGGTAGTGAACCAAGCACCACGTATCTACGGAAAACAACATTTGATAAAGGGTAGAATAAGTGGAAGAGTTCTTCAGGAAAAGCAAAACCAAGTGTCGGGAGATGTTTGGTTTTACGACTACTTTACAAAGATGAAACATATTTTTGTCTTTGCAACATAGCCCAACATATTTGATTTTGATGGAGGACATGATAAAAATATTTTAAAAAAAACACAGACAGACAGACAGAGACAGAAGAAGTTTCTTAACCTTAGTTGAACGAAGAAACTCAAAGGTACAAAGAAACTTAAGTATTAGAAAGTAATCTTTTATATTGGTTGACTAAATTCATCATTTGCAGCAGGTTAATATTTATATTCATATGTGTGATTTGTAGCACATGATAAATAATTTTTATTATTTTATAACGAATGGATGGATGGGACTGATGGAGACCATCGACCAAAAATGGACTGATGGAGACCAGTTGGAAATTTCTATAGATATGCTACAAAGTTGGATACACCGAAATAGTTTCTTTGCTAAAAAATATATTTTAGGTAAATAAAAAGTTTCCATCGTCTAAAATAAATTATTACAAGGAAAATATGAAGAGAAAAAGGGAAGTTTGTGTACGAAAATAATACTACGCACAGAAATACTGAGAAAAGTTGACAGCTGAGAAAGGTTGATAGTGGTGTCGAGATGTCCAGGTCCCCAAAGAATGCCTCACGCGCATACCCAAGGGCAAGGGCCAACGGGTGTGATATCCACAAATTTGTTTTTCATTTCTGGGTTCTTCTAAATAATATTGTAGTTGACATGGTTAATTACAAATTCAACGTTATAAAGTACGTCCAACTTTAATTTTACTATATACTCAAATTTTGATCCAACTTCTAGAGTTTAGATAGACTCGGACTCAAACTCAGATTGTATGATTAATTGAAATTGAAACTGGATATCATATTTTTGGACCTGGCAAAACATGTTAAGATTGTGCCGTCCCGTACCTGCGGTTCGTTGATCCATCGCAAGGGCACGGAAGCGAGTCCGAGTTCCTGTTCGTGTGTGCTTTGGTGCCACCAATCGCTAAGAAGTAGATTAAGCTCTCCATCGTAGTGGAATGGTTCGTCGATTCCAGCCACTATTAACGAACCGTAGAGACCTGCCGATCTTTGCATACCGTAGTGTCCATGGTAAAAGTAGGTTCCTGACTGCACCAGGAAATACATATATATATATATATATATCATCATTGAATCGAAGCCTCCATCCATAAATAAAAAAAACGCATATATATGAATATGAACAACGGGCATGCATTAGGAAAGAGATGATCATCGATCGGTAGATTAAAAAACACATGCAATTTTTTTTGCAGGTCGGAGAGAAAGAGGTTGTTTACCCTATCCACCGTGAATCTGTATGTGAATGATTCTCCAGGGTTGATAGCACACTGTGAGATGGATGCAGTTCCATCTGCCCATGGAGTCCCGATCTACATATACATGAATATAATATATAATGGAAGAGGAATCAACCATATGATATTCATTTGAGAAGGAAGATAGCTACTGTGTGTGTGTGTGTGTATGTGTGAGAGAGGGCAGACCTGTCTGATTCCATGCCAGTGAATGACAACACCTTCAGTACTGAGTTTATTAGTGAGCTCGACGGAGATGATGTCTCCAACCTTCGCTCGGATGGTGGGACCAGGATACTGACCGTTAATTGCCATCACAACGTGCTCTTCGCAATCGGGGGACCAAAACTTATACTCCACCTCCCATTTGAAGTGCCTCGTCTTTGCTTCCACAGTCAAGAACAACGGGAGGAAGAAGATGATCACACCTCGTAAACAACACAGTCCTTTCATTGCATCAACTCACCACAAGAAAAGGCTTCTCTCTCCTTTCTCTTCTCTCAAACAAGGCTTTGAAGAAGAACAATCAATTCAGCAAGTAAGGTTTCTATGGGGGAATGATATATAGGGAAGAAGAATGGAATGGAATGGTATAAAGTAGAGAGAGATTTCTCCCCCCCCACAATTGAAATAGGTATATCGTTTCTCCTACTCACATATAGAAATGATCATTTAGTGGCCTATTCATCGTGGCAGCAAATAGGAAATTACATAATCTGAGTTAATGAGTTCACACCAATACAAATCCACGCTAGGTGAAATTAATCTTTCCTGATATTTCGTTAGTATATAGAATATTGGGCATAATATAAAAAACTATATGAATTGTTATTATATAAATATAATTTAATATAAAATTTAAATTATTATCTTAATTAACAAAAATAAATCAAATCAAATCATCTTTTAATTATATTATAATTATATTGATATGATTTAACAAAATGAAAATATTTTTATTTTTGTTATTAATATAATATTATTCAATTTACTTTTTTATATAACTGTTTATTATTTATAGTATATTCATTATATATTAAATTCATTTAGTAATAACACTATAAACAAAATGATAAACATTTTATTTAGTAATAGTTATTTGTTTCTTATTTATTTATTTATTTGTTTTCTTAGTTAAAAATATGTGAAAATTATTTACACAAACATAACTTAATAAATTATATATGCATATACACTAATTAGAATACTTTTATTTTTATTTTTTGTATATATAAAATTTACTTCAAATACAATAATAATTGCTAAATAGCAATATTAAATAATTATTTTTCAAAATTTATGAAAAGTATCATTTTAATTTAATTTTATAATTATAAATACATAAATGATTCTGACTAAATTATACTAGATGTTCTGACTAATCATCATTGGATTAAATAAAATGTTATTAATAGAAGAATTAAGTCTATAGTTTTACCAAAATAAAAAAGTCTATAGTTTCTCTCCACAATATCTCTACACATCTAAAATAAGATATAAAGAATTACCAAAATAAGATTAACTCTACTTTATATTACTAAAATCTTTCTCAATTAGGGTTGGCGATGGTTAGAGTATGGTACGGGTATGACAAATTAACACCATTCAAATTAACACTACTACTATTTAACATTAACTTATTTCAATTATATTTTACCTAAAATTATAAATTTGTGAAATATAAAAGTGAAAATTCTACTTCTATTATTATTAGGGTTAAATGCCAAGTAGCTACCTGAACTTTGAACGTTTTGCAACGAGCTACCCGAACTTTGAAAATTCAAAACGGGCTACCTCAACTTTGAAGAAGGTGCAAATAGCTACCTCCGTCCAATTTCTGATGAATTTTCGACGACAATTGAAGGAAAATTGGATGGAGGTAGCTATTTGCACCTTCTTCAAAGTTGAGGTAGCCCGTTTTGAATTTTCAAAGTTCGGGTAGCTCGTTGCAAAACGTCCAAAGTTCAGGTAGCTACTTGGTAGTTAACCCTTATTAATTAAATTATTATTATATTTATATAATAACCAAGGTTATAATCATGGGTATGACTAAAATACCAAAACTATATCCATAATCATTACGGGTAGAAAATTCATCACCATAACCGCACCACACCATAATGGTACAGTTAACCATATAAAAAATGACGGTTATAACCACAGTTTTTAAATGTTCACCACACCATTGCCGACTCTAATCTCAATGTCAAATCTATAGGTAATATTAAATGTTTGGACTAAAGTACTTCAGCATCGACCTTGGAATGATCAATTCTAGACTTAGTGAAAATCCACGTTTAGTATACCCAATTTTTTCATGCGTGTTCGTATCATATAATCATGTTGCATAACAAATGTTATGTTAGCCTTATTTATAATACATTATTTAATTGATGTAAATGTAATAAAAAAAAGGGTTTAAAAACTAAAAATTATGATGTTTTTTTTTACCTTTTTATTCCTCACCAACCAATATTATACATTCCACCAACACCCCTAAAAACAGAATTTTTTACCAATATATACCTAAAAACAATATCCTCTATTTTTTTAAAAAATACGAAAGTATATCTGCCCGAGAATGGAATTCGCGGGTAGAAGTTTTGTTATTTTTATGAATCACGAATGAGATTCACGGGTAATCATATAAGTTGTAACCGCGAATAGGATTCGTGTGTGGAGTTTTGCAGCTGCTTTCATCTTTCATAAACATTCATCGAACAAAAACAAGATAATGTGTAGTGTAGGTCTGCAACTCAAAACCAAGATAATGTGTAGGTCAGGAGCTTAGAGTGTTGTTGAGAGGAGATATGTCTAAGTATGCAAATGCAATTATTGATGAGAGAGAGAAAGAGAGTGGTTTTTCCTAATATAACATCCTTGAATCGCATTTACGGGTGAGATTTACACCCGCGAATGATATTCACGGGTGATGTTTTTTATGTCCACCCGTGAATCTCATTCATGGGTAGGTATACTTTCGTATTTTTTAAAAAAATGAGTATATTTTCGTATTTTGTTTTTTAGGTATATGTTGGTAAAAAAATCCTAAAAATATTCCATAGTGAGTGTGAAGGGAATCTCTCTCTCTCTCTCTATATATATATATTTATTTTAATTATCTTTTATAATTTTTCTATAAAACATGTTTCGGATTTTTTAAAATCTATTCACCTTGAAACGGACGCCCTCTCAGCTCATAAGGTAATCTCTGAGGAAAATATGCAAATCTAAAACTAATGCCCATTATTGAGGATTGCAGGAAGCTCTTGATGCAGTTCGAAAGAATGAAGTTCAGACATATATATCGAGAAGCAAATGCAATTGCAAATATCATGGCAGACATGGCGATTAACCATCGTCAAGTGTTCGAAATTCATATAGTACCTCTGAAGGAAACTACTAACGCGCTCCGTAAAGACGCTGTCGGGTTTTCTTTTTCGAGAATTGTTAAAGGTAGCTAGTTTTTTGTTTGGTGTGTGTTGAACTTGGGTGCAAAGTTTTGTCACCTATATGATTTTAGTCCATATTTACCAACAAAAAAAAGCCTCTAAGTAGTACTACTTTGCTAGTTAGTCCTTATTACTAATTATATAAGGAGTACTACCCCTTGTAATTCAATTATCCAAATTCACAGGAGAATAACTCACCAACATTTTTAAAAATAATTAAAGGATGTTGAAATGAGGAGTGCAATCTGGAAGGTTGATGTTGTTAACTGTCATTTTTTCGGTTTTGTAATTGTTAGAGACCTCATTTGTTATGTTATATTTGTTAGGGTGTAAGTGTGTTTTCTATTCATATTTTCGGGTGGAATTAACATTTTGTTCGGTCAGGATTTGCTATTTAAGGGTGAGAAATCTCCAAATGAAGGAACAAAGTTCCGTAATCCCCAAAAAGCCCTATCACTTCGTCTTCTCTCAAACCGATTCGTCTGCTAGGGTTTTCTCCAGGAATCCAAATTCTGTCATGGTATCAGAGGCTTGGGGCGATTTCCGCCTCTTGTGTTGGTCTTTCTGCTTGTGGTTGTGATGAATCATCTGATTTATGGTGGTTGCAATCACGCTTGGTTCTTCTTGTGATTGTCTTGTCACAGTTAGTTTCAGTTCTTCCTTGAATTTTTCAGTTATTTATGTGGCATTTGTTGTGGTGTTGGTCTCTTTAGCATGTGGTTTGCAACAACTCGTCTGATTGCTAGTGGTTGCAATCGTGCTTGCCTCTTCTTGTGATTGTCTTGGTCACGGTTATTTCAGTTATTCTTTGAGGTTTTCAGTTCTTTATGTGATTTTTTTAGCATGTGTTGGACTCTGTTTGTATGGATGAGGAAAAAACTATCAAGGAGGCAGGTAAGATGCCACATATGAGGCTAACCATGATGCCATGGCCACGATATACTCACATCACCCTCTTTAGTTGCATTCGAATGATAATCCTGGTGAATATGATTTTTGTTACCTTGACTGGTCCTGAAAACTGTGCTATGTGGAGTCGGGCTATCTGATTCACTATGATAGGAAGAAACAAACTAGGATTTATCACTAGTACTTGCATGTGTGAAAATATATAATCCTGCTTTTCACCATTTATGGGATAGATGCAATGCAGATCATTAACTCTATTTCAAAGGATCTTGAGAGTGGATATATGTACACTGAGAATGTCTTTGCAGTTTGGAAAAATCTTAAGGAGAGGTTTGATAAAGTTAGTGGACCTAGAACCTATTAATTGCATATGGCGATCGTTTTGACTCGCAGGGTCTCGATTCGATCTCCACATTGTTTTACAAAATTGAGACTTTTCTGGGCTAAGTATGATGATGTGTGTACTTTTCCTCATATTGAAGGGGATAATTTTTAAAAAACACATTGAGCATAATGAGAATCAACGGTTATTCCATTTTTTTTATAGGAATGAATGAGAATTACTTAGGGATGAAAAGCCATGTGTATCTCTGAAACCGTTTACCCTCTGTAAACGAAACTTATAGCTTGTTGTTACAAGATGAGAGTCAGAGGGGAATTACATCTCCAATGAATGCATCTACTGGTTCTACTTCTGCTAATGTGTCACTTAATGTTGATAAACCCAAAGGGAACTAGAACCTTGAATGTTCCCATTGTCATAAGAAAGGGCATAGCATTGATAGGTGTTATAAGAGAGGCTGTAATTATTGTAAGAAAAAATGGTCATGCAAAGGATAATTGTTTCAAGTATGAGGAGTTTATAAAAGCTAAGGGATCAAATGTCAAAGCTAATGTTGTTTCTGCTGACAATGGGGATTTTAATTATGTGCTTCCCAAGCATTTGCTAATGATGTTTTTGTGAGTTTTGGAATGCAATGTGTTGTTACACTCACACGGGAACAGTTTGAAAGGCTCTTGCAAATTGTGGGACAAAATGGAAGCACTGCTACAACGGCAGGTGCTACCGCTCCCTTCGACCACCGTGCAAACACTGTTTATATATATTTTAACTCAATTCATTTACGTGATCTTGATTGTTGGATTTTAGATATTGAAGAAATGAATCACATGACCAACAGAAATGATTGGTTATGTGAGAACAAAGTTGTTCCTGGAAATAAAGTTCAACTTCCTAATGGTGGGCATACAAATGTAGATAATGTTGGAAATTTGGATTTTTGGGCAGATAAGAAATTACAGAACGTATTATACCTCCCTGATTTCAAATATAACCTGAAAATCTATTTCGAAACATACCACAGAACTGAACTGTTATGCAACCTTTTATCATAATTTTGCTTTCATGCAGGACCACTCAAATGGGAAAGTCTTGGAGACTGGTAATGAGGATTCATGACTATATTTCTTTAGATCTCCTAATCCATATATTAGACCTACAGTTGCTTCTACTAGTGCCGAGAATAATATTATGTTGTGGCACATGCGGTTAGGTCGTGCTTCTTTGAAAGCATTAGAACATGTAGGTTCCTTGGATTTACTTAAGAATAAGATGCTAAACATAGATGATTGTCCTGTTTGTCCTAAGGCAAAAATCATAAGAAATTCTTTTCCTATTTCTGAATCAAGAGTAAATGTTGCATTTGATCTTATACATGGTGATGTATGGGGACTTATCACAATGCCACCCATGATAATAAATGTTTTTTTTATTGACATTGGTGGATGATTTCTCTAGAGTTGCATGGATTCATTTAATGCAGTTCAAATATAATGTTTATATAATTCTGAAATGTTATGTCAATATGATTGAATCCCAGTTAGGAAAGAGGATTAAATGTTTTCAGAATTGATAATGGTAGAAAATTCTTTAATGAACATGTGAACAATCTTCTTCATGAAAAAGCTATAGTTCGTCAAAGTAGTTACCCCTATACTCCCCAACAGAATGAGAGAGTTTAGAGAAAGCATATGTATTTGTTGGAAGTAACTACAAGCTTGAAAATACAGGCATTTATATCAAATTCTTTTTGTGGAAAGTGTATTCTTACAACATGTTATCTGGTTAATTTGATGCCCACTAACATATATGCAGGAAAATCTCCTCTCAAAATCTTGAATAAAAGGGAGCCCAAAGTTAGTCATTTGAGAGTTTTCAGATGTTTATGTTATACCACGGATATGGTGGTAGCTGACAAGCTAGCTTCCAAAGTAATCCCATCCATTTTGATTGGATACTCTAAGACTCAAAAAGGATATAGATTGTATGATTTAAACAAAAAAGTTTTTTTTATTAGTAGAGATGTTCAATTCAATTAAAATGTCTTTCCTTTTTAGAATAGTAAACCTGATCAGTTGCCAATATTTCTTGAGCCTTGTGTCGATCTAGATTCCTATGATGCCAAAAAGCCTAAGGATGTTGAAACTGAGGAGAATAGGAACGACACAATCACAATAACTCCACATGATGAGTCTTAACAGAGCTCTGATGGAGTAATACAAGATGATGAATCTCTAACTGACTCTGATGGAAATGATCCTCCTATCATCCACCACCCTCTTGGTCTTACCATAAGTAGATTTGGGAGGACCATCAGACCTCCTATTTGGATGTAGGACTATAGAGTTTCTAATTTGTCCCCTTTTCATTCTATTGATTAGTTTATCTCATATGATGGATTATCTGATGCTTATCAATGTTATTTGAGTTCAGTTTCCAAGATGATTGAACCTGACAGTTTCTCTGAGGCTGTGAAGAATAAGGCCCAGGTACAAGCAATGGAGGAAGAAATTCAGGACCTTGAAAAGAATCAAACTTAGGTATTACTCCCACTCCCACCAGGTAAGTCTGGAATTGGGTATACAAACTTAAATATAGATCTGATGGGAGTTTGAGTAAATATAAGGCTAGATTAATTGCAAATGGATATAATAAAAAACATGGAATATATTATTTTGAGACTTTTTCACCCGTTGCCAAGATGAATACGATTCGAACGGTTTTAACACTAACTTTAATTTATAAATGGTCCCTTTATCAAATGGATGTTTATAATGCTTTTTTACAAGGACATTTAGATGAAGAGGTTTATATGCAAGTTCTTAATGGTTTTGGTAATCAAAAGGGTAATCTGGTTTGTAAATTGCGGAAGTGACTTTATGGATTAAAACATGCTAGTAGACAATGGAATATTAAACTGTGCAATTGATCTCTTATAAGACACGGTTATGTTCTGTCTAAATTTGACTATTCTCTATTCACCAAGCATGATGGAGATCAATTAGTAGTGCTTATTGTGTATGTTGATGATTTGGTTATATCCGGTAATAGTGAAAACCTGATTGTTGAATTGAAGCATGTTTTAGAGTCGAGTTTTTTAGGTCAATCCTGAGAAGTTGGAAGCAATCGAAGGAATTAAGAGTCTGAAATGTCACAGAAAGGTGCAACGCCTGAATGGGAGACTGGCGGCGCTCAGCCGCTTCTTGGCCAAGTCTTGTGCGCCAACAGGTTCAATATTGGACTGTCACCCTCGCAAAGTGTTCAAAGCCAAGGGCGAGCGCCGTTCACCCTAGGCTTTGGGGGCAAAATGTTGGTATTAACCTGAATCTCTCGGGCGACCCGACCAAGAACTGACCCGACCGATAATCGTCTTGATGGACCAAGTAGTGCCGCAATGAGTCAACGATGCGGCGTGCCATATACAACTCGGCACATGGCGATCCACTCCCGGAAGTGGTCCAAGCCACACTTGGCGCGCCACCCTCACAGGATCGAACCCGACGCATCATCTTCAAGACTCCTAGGGCACGCTACCTCCCAGATGACCGGATGCGCCACCCTCGATCTTGGGCGCGCCAACCTGGCCGAGCATGACAAGGGCGCCCCAACCTTGGACGCGCCACCTTCGAGCTTGGAGGCTCCTTCGGCGCGCCAAGCTTGAGCTTGGGCCCCTCATAGGATGCGCCAACCTTGGCCCCCTCCCAAGAGGCTCCATCATGGTGCGCCACTTTCAAGCTTGAGCGCTCCAACCTTGGCCCTTCCCAGGAGGCTACACCTAGGATGACCATGGTCGGAACTAACTTAACCCAGGTTAGAGGTGAGGGTTATAAATACCCTCACACTTCTCTATTACCTCTCATACTGTTTATACTTTACTCTCCTATGAACGAACCTCCGACTAAGTTAATCATCGGAGGGGAAACAACGGAAACTCACCGGGCTTTCCTTCTGTGCAGGTTATCGGAGCAGCAAAGAGACCGACCCGGAACGCCCCGAATCGAGTCCTGCCGGAAAACATGATCCAACATAATATATGAGCAAATTTACTAATGAATCCCAACAAATAGAGTAATAAATTACGTAAAATACATTTTCTTCTGTGGATGAATTTTTGAGAGAATGATGGAAATGTAATAAAGAGGAGAATGTTTAGGTACTATATAAAGAAAACAAATATAACGAACATGAAGAGGTTTGTATTGTATACATGTGACTATTAGTAGAGTTGTGATGTATGAGAATTGAAGATGTTTGTAATGTATGTGATGGTTGACTATTGGTAGATGATGTATGAGAGTTGTATATGTATGATGAGTATAATTGCATGAAGATGTTTGTAATGTGATGGTTGACTATTGATAGAGTTGTGATAATTGAAAATTGTAAAAGTATAAGGGGTATAATTGGTATAAAAAAATTGGAGAGACTAACATCGACTTTTAATATTGAGGATGATAATAAAAATTGGAGAGACTAACCTTGAGTTTTAATATTGAGGATGATAATGGTTGACTATTGGATGATGATGATGGTTAACTATTGAAGGGTGTTGATTGATTATTGATAGAGTTGTGATGATTGAGAATTGTAAAAGTATAATTGGTATAATACAAAATAAAGACATTAACCTTAACTTTTAATATTAAGGATGATATACTATAATATTTTTTTAACATTTAATATCAGACATAAACAACTGTAACTTAGGTTTAGAGAAAAGTAACTAATTGATATTTCAATACTTGTTGTTGGTCGTGGTCCAGCCCTTATATATATAATAATTAGTAATTTCACAATTTTATGTAGGGCTGTCAATGGTTAGGGTATGGTCAGAGTATGACAAATATCATAACCATACCATATTTTTAAACCACATATCATAACCATAACCATTATGAGTATAATTTTCAATACCATAACCATTAAAATAACCGTGGTTATTAACCATGGTTTTACCCGTATACCCATATTCATTCCACACATGTAATATAATAAAAGATCGAAAATTTTATTTTACGAAATACATTAATCTATATTACCATCGCTGGACTTTGGTGGCTTCAAGCTTCAACAATTTCAAATTTTCAATTATATAATTTATATTTAGTATATTATATATATATATATATATATATTTATTTTGGTCAAAATACGATTTACTTGAATAAATAAAACGTTGTGCTACACGATCACGGTTGTTCATACATACGATCATTAGCTACTAAACATATAAATGGAAGTGGGGGTCTCTCGACCCAATCATTAATGCTCACTCCCTGTCTTGCTTGCTTAGCTATCCAATCAGAACATGCATTTGCCGATCTTGCTATAGCTAGCCACTCAACTCGGACTAGCTCTTTAGCTAGTGCCTTGATGTTCGTGATGATGTTTGCGGTCCTCCAGTGCGCCGGTCCATTCACTATTTGTTGATGAATTACTTGCGCATCCGTCTCGATGATGATGTTTGGCCATCTCGCTTGTATCGCTAGTCTCATACCTTCGTGGATTGTCATAGCCTCCACTGTTTCGATATCATCGCTCCGGTACCTGCGGTTTAGTCCTCCAATCACCGTTCCATGCTCATCCCACGCTACCAAGCCTATTCCCGCTCGTTTAGATCTTTAACACCATGATGCGTCACAATTGATCTTGATTGCTCCTCCTCTTGGTGGTGTCCATTCTTGGTCCGTTCTAGCCCTCCCATTCAGTTCGGTGGGTTCCTCATTTTGCCTAGCTCGGTCGCTTTGGCATTGTACCGCATAGACTCGCTTTATCTCCTCGATAACTGCTCCTGAACATGGTTGCTTTGCTTCAAAGGCCGCCTTGCACCTTGTCTTCCATATTAGCCAACATGTGATCATCGTGAGTCGCCACCTCCTATCATTCGGAACCCCTTGGCCCCTATACATTAGTTTATTAATAATAAATAAATATTATATTTATATAATAACAATGGGTATAACTCAAATACTATAACCTTAACCATAACCATTATGAGTAAAAAATTCATCACCATAACCGCACCGCACCATAATGGTTCGGTTAACCATATTAAACAGTAACGGTTATAACCATGGTTATGAGTTTTTCACCGCACCATTGCCGGCCCTAATTTTATGTGTAATTTTAGCTTAACTTTAATCTATTTTCTCGTCATATCTGGATGGACAATGTTTCTAGCATACAATGAGACTTCATCTTTACCTGATTGCATGATCTTAGTAAGGACCCCGGCCAAGACGAGGCTCCTTACTATGTTCATCGACATGGGCTCCATCGCTTTAGAGAAAAACTTAAAATTAGATTGGGTTTTAATTGTTATAAAGTACACTTTATGATATTCTCTTGAGTAAATATGAAGTTTTATAAGATGCATATTAAATTTTTATATTAGTAAATGATTGGAATTTGGAAAATTGTTTGAAATTAAACAAAATATCACTTACAATAATGAAAGTACCAATAATATGTCAAAAGAAGCTTAGTAGAATGACACTTCAGAGTTCAGTTGTGTAAATAACAATGATAACTGATAATTTAGAATGATATTTGTTTTTCATGATATTTTGATTTACGAAATTATTCCATGTGAAAATATATATGAATAACTGATCAAAATGATAACATACATTTTTAATATGTGCATATTATCTTAAAATTTAATCAAAGAATAATATAAAAATAAGTACATATATTTAGTATATAAATTTAGAATAAAGTATTTTATAAATGCATATTTATAATTTCTATATAATATTTTTTTTCTATATATAATGTCACGCAACACGTCATCATATAATTCATTAACTTAACGTGAGAATTTTTCAGTGAAGTTATAAATTATTACAAGTCCTTTTCATTTAGACAATGATGCGTTTAAGAAATTCTAATCATCCCTACATTACACAATTAAATAGTATGTAGAAATTTGAATTTATGTATATATGATTTTGTCCAAAATAATACCGTATCTAATCAACTCGTATACATTTACACACGATTAATAAACGTGTCTAAATATCTTTAATATGCAAATATACCCATAAATATGATTAAACACGACTATGAATTTTTGTATTTATTTTTATATCACTTATTGGTTTTCGGATTTTATTTCTGTATATTTAAAAAACAATTCTAACAGGTGAGTGACTTTATTTTCTAATTATTTTTTAAAACAAAATAAAACAATATATTATAAAATTAAAGGGGGATCATCATAAAATATAGTTTTAGAAAGGAATATGTACTGTTTAATAAATATTGTTTCCTTTGTTATTCTATCCATGTTTATATGTGGTAGGTTGATTAAAGGCGTGAGAACTTAAGAAAGGAGACGATGCTAAAGCAAAAGCTAGCATGAAATTCATCAAATACCTTATAAGGAGGTGGGTGAGTCTTTTTCTTCATTCTTCGCGAGTAATGCCTTACAGCGAAGAACTCCAGTCCACAGTCCATAGTCAGCGCCACCAAACACGGATATCTCTTTACTTACTACCACCGTTGTTTTGGAAACAATAATAATAATATAAGTAAAAGAGGAGGAAATAAAAATAAGCACGTGGACCTCATTTATTTCACAATCTTTTTTTTGATCCAAATTTATTTCACAATCTGGCTGCTCAAATTATTAATCGCCAGTGTCGGCCAAAAAAAAAAAGTAATTTATGATGATTATAATGGGAGAAAATTAGTGAAGCTACCAACAAATTAAGCTTCAATAATTTTAAGATTAATAACCAAATCGTCGTCCGAATTTTGAACACTTTATAAATTATTGTTTAAATTTTACTTTTTAAAAAATGTTACCGGAATATTTAGAGGTGGGACACATTGTTATTTTTAATTTAATTTGGACGAAAAATGATATGACAACACATGATTGATTCATTATTTAAAAATATCAGAAAAATACTAAACAATATTAAGGAAAATACAATTTCTTATATAATATTTTTATTGAAAATATGAAGAAAAAATAATTATTTATTTTATATTTTTAATAAAATATCATATTAAAAACTCAGTTTTTTCTTATTAAATTTCCTAATTTTTTAAAGATTTTTTTTTGTATTTTTTAAACATAATATCATTTTTTAAATTATGGAACAATCATGTTTTGCCATGTCATTTTACGGGAAAATTAACGGAGGTAGTAATTTGTCTCAAGTGTTAAAGTTAAGGCAAGACTTAAAAAAAAAAAAGGTAAAGTTTATGTAGTATTTTGTAAAGTATACAAAGTTAAGGTAATAATTTGGTCATCTGATTGGATGGTACCCCTATATTGTTTCTTGGTACCTTATGTTTTCATAATATTGTTATTTAGTCCAAATTACTGTTGACGTCATATTTAACTAACGGAATGCTGATGTGGCGCTGATGTGGCGGATGAAAAATAAAATTAAATTGAAAAACTAGGGAAAAAATCATAAAAAATATTTTAAAATTTTATAAGTTAATAATACTTATTTTTTTTATAAATTAATTGTTTAAAAAAATCGAAAAAAAAACGTTAGGGTCGACCCTTGGGGTCCAATTGACCCAGCCTAGGGTCGAACCCTTGGGGTCCAATTTGAAACGTTAGGGTCTCTAATCTATTTAACATACAACAAACAAACTATTTTCTATATGAGTTAAATATCAAGTAGCTACCTGAACTTTGGATGTTTTGCAACGAGCTACCCGAACTTTGAAAATTCAAAACGGTCTACCTCAACTTTGAAGAAGGTGCAAATAGCTAACTTTGTCCAATTTCTAACGATTTTCCAATGAATTTTGAACAAATTTTCGACGACTTTCCAACGAATTTTCGACGACAGTTGACGGAAAATTGGACGGAGGTAGCTATTTGCACCTTCTTCAAAGTTGAGGTAGCCCGTTTTGAATTTTCAAAGTTCGGTAGCTCGTTGCAAAATGTCGAAAGTTCAGGTAGCTGCTTGGTATTTAAGCCTTTCTATATTATAGCCCAACCGAACAATTTCAAACGTGGAGATACCCCTCCTAAAAAGGTTACAAGAATTCTTAATTCTTGTAATAATTACAAGAATTCTGGTTCGCGCTTTGCGCTTTGCGCGATATGTATTTGTTTATATAATTACTAATAATTATAAGTATATATATAATAAAAAATATTTATAAAAAATTTAATGATCATATATTAGTTATTTAATATATTATTAATCCTTATTATATTGAAAATAATAAAAATAAATCATATTTTAGAAATTGTTAATAAAATAGTAAAAATTTTGTTTTAATAGTAATTACACTTATATTTCCATTATACCAAGAATAGTATAAAAATTTAATTTAATTGTATTTTTTCATAAAAATAATTGAAAAGTACATAAGTTGATGATAAAAAAAAATATCTAAAATCATTTATGTAATGCTAATTACTATTTTAAATCTAACTTTAATATTTGAATTGCATATAACAAAATGTTAAAATTATTAGTAAATATATTATTCTTTTAATAATCATTGCATTTGTATTTTCACTAGAAGAATAATTATTAATAATTTACATAAGTCTATAATAAAAATAAATATTAATAATTATTGACATGTTGCTAATTAATACTTTTAACTTAAAAAATTCACATAGTTATAATGTTGAAAGAATTTATGTCTACATTACAAAGAGTAATAGTCAGCTGTGTTCAATATTTATCTAATTTGTAACATTAATTGAGTATAAAAATAATTTCGTCGTAGAAATAAAACTTAATAATAAAATTTCATATGTGCGCTTAGTTTATTTTTATGAAACATAATATTATAAAATTTAGTATTTGAAATAAATAAAATAATAAATGCACATGTGAAAGAGGGAGAAATTATTAAATTTTTGTAACTTATGTGGAGAATGAATGATAATATTTGAAGAATTTTAAAGTGAGTTACATGGCATGCCACATATGCATGAAAATTATATGTTTAATATGGACCAATAAGAAGTTTATGATCCTAGTTTCATACTCACTAAGTTTGCACACCTCTTCGGTTATCTTGTGAGGGCACTTGCTGATGACGATACTCTGCGAATCCACATAGTTTACCGTCATCTTTGACTATTCTATGATAGAACGAGTTTTCTCTGCTATGAGATGGAGGCCATTAACCCTTAGTTGTAGTTTACCTTCGGGGGATTGATTACGTCTTAAGGGCTCGCGAACCCATAATTCGCCATTTCGGTACTTAGTTTGCTTTTGAATTTATATTTTTTTCAACTTGCCCGATTTACCTGAATTGTCCAATTTGATCATGCTTGGATAAAGAGATGACATGTATTTTTTTTATTAACAATATACAAACATTTTTATTTTTATTTTTGAGTTAATTTAAAATAAATAAACAAGAGAGAATAAACCGCTTAGCAAGTGGTTGTTGATAAACATTCTCTGATCCATCCCAGCCATTGTTTCGTGAATCCTCTCTTCCTTAGTGTGGCTAGGAGAAAGTCTTACTCCATCCTATGATATGCCTTCTGCATATCAATCTTCAGTGAACATTCCAACTTGTTCTCTTTGCGGTTCATGTGAATGTGGTGGAAGAATTCATGTGCTACCATGATGTTATCATGTATGTGTCTACCTGATACAAATGCACTCTGGAAAGGAGTGATAAACTATGATAGATATATCTTTAAACTGTTCACCAACACTGTTGATATGATTTTGTACAATGAATTGCAATAACTTATTGTCCTAAAATCAATCGGTTTGGTCGGGTTCTTTTGGAATCAATAAAATGTTGGTATTATTTAGAGGGTTTAAGATAGTACCTGTTCTGAAAAAAGTCTTGACCGCGGTGATGACGTCTTCCCCCACGATGTTCGAGTTCCTTTGATAAAACAGACCCGAGAACCCATCCGGACCTGGCACGCGTGACCCCCTAGTTGATATGCATCCGATCTGATTTCTATGTTCGTTACCTCCCTCGTTAAGTTTGCATTCATCTCGGGCGTGATGTGGTTCGGTACATATCTTAGAAACTCTTCCCCTGGTTTGGTTTCTTCCGATGTGAACATCTATCGAAAGTATCTTTGTATCTTACCGGCTATCCTCCCTTCATTCACTATCCACTCTCCATTCATTCCCCTCAATCGACATATTTGATTCATTCTTATCCTTGATATCGTTGTTTGGTGAAAGAATGTGGTGTTGTGGTGTCCATCCCTAAGCCATTTGACAATCGACCTTTGCTTCCAATACGTTTCCTCTTTCGTTCATAATCCTTGGAGATTACATTTTAACCTCTTTTTCTCCCGGATTGCATCATGGTCCATCACCCCTTGAATGTTTATCCTTAGTGCTTCCTTCGTTTTTGCGACCTCCTTCATGTTGTTGCTGAAGTGAACCCTACTCCATGTCGTGAGCTTCCGTCGACATTTATGGAGTTTTGTGTAAATCCCTTGTATTTCTCTTCGAGATGTTGGTCTTTCCATGCTTCTTTTATAACCTCCATGCATGTCGCGTTTTCAAGCCACATTGCTTCGAACTTAAAGCGTTGTCTTGCCCTTTTCTTCAGTTGTTTTAGTTGGACCAGCATTGGTGAATGGTCCGACCCGATGGCTAGTTCGTTTATGCACCTCCCTTGTTGGTGTCGTGCTGCCCATTCCGCAATGATAAACACACGGTCTAGCCGCTCGCTTATTCTCTCTTTCCCGCTTCAGTTATTGCACCATGTATGTAGGTTTCCGTTGGCCCCCAAGTCCTCCATACGTAGGTCCACGATCAGTTGCTTGAATTCATCCATTTGTCGCTGTGATTTCCTCCTACCACCCTGCTTTTCATGTGGGTAGCATATAGTGTTGAAATCTCCGAGGATCATCCAGCTCCCCCTTCGGCCCCTCCCAATTGTTCTTAGGAGATTCCAGTTTTGTGCTCGTTCGTGTGCCTTCGTGCCCGCGTATACCCAAGTCACATACATCGGTTCAACATGCTTGTCTATGTTTACCACGCAGTCTATACAGTTCGCATCGGCGTACCTGATGTGAATCCTAGTTTCCGTCGACCACCAAAGTGCTAATCCTCTAGATGCGCTAGTCAGGCTAACATAACATGTGTTTTCCATCCCTATTCGTCCTCTTATCCTCTCACAGTAGGTATCCCGATTCTTTGTTTCCACCAAGAAAATCATGTTCGGGCGATACCTTTTGTTGAGGTCTTGTAGGTGTTAAATTGTCAAGGCAGACCCCGAACCCTGGCAATTCAAGGAGATAACACTCATTGGGCCCGTGTGGCTTAGTTCATCCTTTTTTGTTATCGGTTTTCTTATTCCGGTTGGGGTTTAACTTGTTTCCACTTCTTCTCTGGCTGATTCTAACCCTTGGTCCTTGCATCCCTTCCTCACTCGCGTTTTCCTCCTCCTGTTTTTTCCTCCTCTTTGTCCCCGGTTGGTCCTCCATCTCCTTCCCGGTTCACTTTAGATTCATTTTTTCTAGGTATGGGCTCAGTCCGGATGTAGGGTTTTGACTTGAGGGTTTGGGTGATGTGGGTGGTGTATCTGGCGGGTTGTCTACTATGTAGCTTTGGATGAGGGTAGTGGTATCGCTCAGATGTGGGTGGGTAGGGTTATCGGGTAGGTACGTGATCATGGGTTGGTTGGGTTTGGTGGGGTATTCGATTGATGGTGGTTGTGGTTTGGTTTGGTTCGGCTGTCTTCTTAGCCACACGGGTAGGGTTGTTTGTTTCGGCTTGTATGGTGTGGTTTGGTCGGTTCGGTGGTGGGTTTTGTGGAGGGTTAGGGATTTTGTGTTTGGAGGTTCCTAGGGCTCTATGTCGACTATCTGGTCTCCGGGATTTGATTGGTCCCCTTGGTTTGTGTTGGTTTCGGTTTCCATAAGTTCGGTTTCCATTGATTCCCTTGGGCGGTTTTTGGTTGTTCCCCCTCCTCCATATCAAACCCCTTCGTTTGTGCTGTGGGACCTCTTCCGTGGGAATATTTCTTGCCTCGGCCATGATATCAAACCACGATCTCTTTGCACACGGTTTGGTTTGTGATCCATGTCCTTCTTCCCCTCCTATATATTGTCGCGCCTTGACCTGTTTTGGTCTCACTCCTACTAGCCATGGTCCATATGCTGGTATATTCAGATCATGTTTTGCCATTTGTACTTCCATTTTTGATGCCTGGGTCGTGTGACCTAACATTCCACATCCATAGCAATAATCAGACAACCTCTCATACTTTATTGATGCCCATCTATCTACCCCTTTAGAGTTTTTCCACCAGAATCCCGCCATTAATGGTTTATCCCCCATTCACTTCCATGCGTATTCTCATATAACTCCTACTTATCTTCCCAACATGTTGTTCTATCTCCAAGTATTTCCCTATCATATTTCCAATCTTCCATGCATTTTCATCGCTAAATTTTTCCAGTCCTAGGTCATGAATTTGAGTCCAGAAATTTACCTTACTAAATTCCATTTCCTTCAGTCCCATACTCGGTTCCCATCGTTTTATGTTCTGTATGTGCCTGTTTATTTCCCACGGTGATAGGTCAAATATATGGTCTGCATCCTCCTGTCGTTCAAAGTCGAACAACAGTATGCCTGCCTCCGCCTCTGATATGGTCACGGTGCCATACCTTGCCCAAGTCATCTGAAGTACCCCATGTATCGTACTCTGCTTGATCGTTTTTTGTGAGATTATCTTGCCCACATACCAAGTTTCGTTCTACACCTGCTGGTTCGAGTCCAGGTCCAGCACGGGTCGCCGATGTCTATTTTTCTCGTCGGGGCTGGAATTGTGCTGCATTGCGCCGCCGTGGGTTCAGTGTCTTTACCACAGCTGGCATCTCCCTTCAAGAACAAGAAATGAAAAGGACTGAAGCAAAGTTTGGCGAGAGCAAACGAAGAAAAGCTTTCAGTTAAAATGGACCCGATTTCGATTGGGACGAAGCTACGCCAGTTCACTTCCTTCTTTCGTCTTGCATGGTTATGTCTCAATCCGTCTACATTTAATTCCTTTGTTGAAACAAAATGAAGACAGTACATGATCGAAATCAGCGAAGGAAGTCGAAGAAAATTCCAGTTGAAGTGGAGTCGGGTTCAGCGTAGGTGAAGCAACTTCACTTTCGACGTTTGCCTTGCATGGTTCTGTCACAATCTACTGCAGTAGATTCCTTCAGTTATCTCTTCTGATTGGCTTGTAGCAGTTTGACAATAAATGTCAAGGAATCAAAACCAATTGCACATCTTGATTGGTTTTGTCACGACGTAACCCTAGAATTTTGGAAATTTGCCGTTGGAGAGAAAATTTCGAACTATGTGTGAGTTTCAATTGATCATATATTGACTCAAAATTTAATTATAATAAGTTAGAAAAGTTTTTAGAATTTTAATTATGATATTTCGAAAAGAAATATTATTATTTTAAAATGTATTTTATTCAATTTTGATGAAAAAAATGAGTAAAAGGAAGGAAATCGAGAAAAAAAAAACATAGAAACATAAAACTATCAAATTTATAAAGGAAACGTTGTAGTAATTTTTTTTTAAGAAAAAAATAAGAGGGGAAATGGCTATTTAGTATTTACCCACCCACACTTATTAGTATAATACAAAACTCAGCAATGTGTTTACTTCTTGTTGAAGATAAAGGATACTAAAACTTTATCACTTTTGTGTGTTCTATATCCATGTATTTATTCTCCACCCCACTTCCATCTGTCTCAAACAAAGTGCAGAAGCCATTGATTCGAGTTATTTTTTTTCTTCCAAAAGTAGTCTGTACAATTTGTTTTTAAAGAAAAAAAAAATGTTTTTGAAAAAGTAACTATACAAAACAAAATTAGAAATATGTATATAACCGCTACCATAGATAAAACGATATATATGTTTTTTACAAAATGCACTACCGCAGGTAGCGTTTTGCATCGTGATTTATTTTTTGAAAAAAATTGAATGATTCTTATTCTTATTCTTATTTTTCTTTTCTTTCATTCCCATCAATCAAATCCTTTTGTTCAGGAGTGTAATACTTTAATTGATCAAAGCACATTACATTGCGTTACACAGATTCATTCTCTGTCGGCCGAATTAAAACTTCCTTTTTGTCCAGCCTACTCAAAGTAAAGACGTCATGCACAATTTTGTTTAGGATACCTTGGTTGATGAACTTTTTCAAAAAGTAAATATGATAAAACACAAATTAGAAAAGTAGATGTTAAAAAAAAATATTTTAAAATTTGGACATAAATACTACATCGGGATGCGGAAAAATCATAAGTCGCACCCCAGTAATGCAATTCGCTACATGGGGTAGCCTGTGATGCCATTTTCAAAGTTCGGGTAGATCGTTGCAAAACGTCCAAAGTTCAGGTAGCTACTTGGTATTTAGCCCAAAATAAATTATGTATCTATTAAATTTTTTTATAGTAATTATACATTTTAATTGTGATTCAAATGATATAAAAATAATATTAAATTTGGACGTACATATTGACTATACGCTCTGGCATAAGTTAATATATGAAAAGTTGACTTTTAAAAAATATAACTCAGACCCTGTAAGTTCAAACTCAACACAGGTAAAGACATTTATGGTGAAATTCAATTATCTACCTACTTTAATTTGTTTTTGAATTCTTTTGATTATATATATATATATATATATAATTTTTTAACCTAACATTGTTTATCTTATAATTTGACCGGAATGATTAAATGCATTAGGTGAGAAATTTAATTATATACTTACTCAAAAAAATCAAAAATATTACAATGTGTAAATAATGTAATTACGACATAAATGAAGCTAACTAGATATTAATTTTTGACTTTCAGAATAATCGTATATACATACATATATCTCTTAAAAAATGTGTTCGTTTTACTATATTTCTCTCTCTCTATATATATATATATATACATATAATTACAGTGCGTAAATAATTTAATTACGACATAAATGACGCTAACTAGACGTTGATTTTCGAATTTCAGACCAACCGTATAATACGATAGATAAAAAAAACTATACATACATATATATACTCAAACTTTGGACATTTTACAAATCACTACTCAAACTTTGCTTTTTCAAATTTTGCTACTTGTACTTTCAGAATTGGGGCAAATTGCTACATGCGGTAAGTTTTCTGTTAAATAAGGACGAAAAATGACGTAATAACACATAATTGATTCATAATTTGAAACACTAAATGATTTATTTTAAAATACCACAACAAAATATTTTTTTAATAAACTATAAAATTAATAGAGAAAATAAGAGTTTTTAATACAATATTTTAATTGAAAACATGAAACCGTTTTTTTTAAAAGAATTATTTTTTATTTCATATATTTAATAAAAATATCATATTAAAAACTCATATTTTTCTAGAATATTTTAAAAAATTTATAAAATAATATTATTTTATAAATTATGGATCAATTATGTGTTGTCACATCATTTTCCGTCCATATTTAACGGAAAACTTAACTGAGGTAGCAATTTGCCCTAAATGTCAAAGTTTAGGTAGCACTTTAAAAAAAGTAAAGTTTGAGTAGTGATTTGTAAAATGTTCAAAGTTGGGGTAACAGTTTGGTTATTAAGCATATTAATTATAGAATGGTAGTGTATGTGGCGTTTTACTTGAATGAAAAATTATACTTATAGATGTTATTAATTTATAAGTTTAGTAGGAAAATTTATTTAAATTAATATACTAATATATATATATGTATAATATTATTCTTCGTTAATCTGTAATAATTATGTACATAAATTAAAAATATATGAGAATAAAAACTTCTTGAATTTCATAATCTGAAATTCCATTTTTCAATTCGAATTAAAATAAATTTGAAATTTTTGAATTCAATTAATGAAAAAATCTGTATAATATATATTTATAATATAGAAAAAAGGTACGTGAGACGGGGAAGTTTAGGAGAGATGGGGAAAGCCAGCAGCTGCCGGTCGGGGCAAGGAGTTGTTGGCTTCTTCACTTTATCCCCCCCCCCAAAAAAAACCCGACCCTATAGCGCTAGCGCTTCGCGTTCTTTCTATTCCATACCAATCCATTCCGGGGATAAGCGGAACATACTAATCTAATAAGCGAAGTACTCGTCGTCTGACCCTTTTTGAGGGTGAAGTTTGTAAAAAAACAACTCCCTCTGTCGTGTATCTACGATTAATGCAGCCTCAAATGTGAGAGAGTTAGGAGGAAAATGCGTTTGGAGAACAGTTGTTATGTGGAACCAAATGGCCTAGCGGGGGGCTTGCATTATGGTGGAGCGAAAAGGTGAACATACAGATCAAATCACGAGACTCCAATCATATCGATACAACTGTGGACATGGGCAATGGGGAAGGCATTATCCATATAACATGGATATATGAAAGCACAGTTTGGGAGGAAAGGTTACAACTGTGGGACTGTCTGAGAGCGATTGCTAGAGGAAGGAAATGGCCATGGATATGCATGGGGGACTTCAACGAGATAGCCCATGAGGGGGAGAAACAAGGGGGTCTACCAAAACAACAACGCAAGATGGATGCCTTTAATGCCATGATGCAAGACACGAGATTAGTAGACATGGGATTCAAAGGGCAACCATTTACATGGTGCAACAACAGGGAAAGGGGATCAAAGAATACAATATAGGTTGTACCGAGTAATTGAAAATGCCAATTGGATCAACCAATATCCGAGCCTAACCATAATGCACAAACTGATGATGGGCTCGGACAACTGCCCGGTGGTGCTGGAGTTTAAACCGAAGACTCAAAGGGCAAAACGACAGTTTAGATTTGAGGGTTCATGGCTAGACAAACAGGAATGTGGGGACATAATCATTTCAACATGGACCAAGCAGAAAGATGATACTCGAAGAGCTGGAATTCATGGAAAGTTGGGACAATGCCGAACCAAACTGGTAAGGTGGAGTAAATCCAACGGGGTGAACAATAAGAAATGTATTGAGGAATTGCAAAGGAAGCTTGCCAGGATCCAAGACAAACCGAATGGGGGTTATAGTAAACAGGAGGAGTAGAACATCAAGGGCCTAATAGAGGAAGCATGGAAGAAAGAAGAGGAATATTGTAGACAAAAATCCCGAGTGCAGTGGCCAAGCGCGGGAGACAGGAACACGAAATATTTCCACCAATCCACTATCCAAAGACGTCAGGAAAACAATATTAGAAGACTCCAAAAGGAGGATGGGACTTGGACAGAAGAAGGGATCGAGATCAGAGCTGAATGTGAGAAGTACTTCAAGTCGATATTTAAGTCTGAAGGATGTCATGGGATAAGGGATCAGATGGAGAGCATTCCATGCCTCATTGATGATAGAATAAATGGGAATCTGATGAGGAGGGTGACCAGGGAGGAAGTGAAACAGGCAGTATTCCAACTGGGGGAAGTAAAGCACCGGGACCAGACGGATTTACGGGGGTATTTTATCATCGTTTATGGTATGTGCTCAGGGACGACGTCTATCATTCAGTACATTCTTTCCTTGAAACGAATAGATTGCCTCTATCTTACTGTTATAATGACATTGTGTTAATCCCTAAGGTGCCAAACCCAGTAAACCCTATGCAATTTTGACGTATAAGCCTCTGTAACTTCAATTATAAGATCATATCCAAAGTTTTAGTAAATAGGCTTAAATGTGTGCTACCTGATATTATAACCCCGTTCCAAAGTGCTTTCGTCTCTGGTAGATTCATTCATGATAATATTCTTATTGCGCATGAGCTTTTCCATCGTATGCAGACTAACAAACAGGTGACAAGGGAGGAGTGTGCAATTAAACTGGATATGAACAAAGCTTATGATCGAGTGGAGTGGAAGTTTGTCTTGGAATCAGTGAAAGCAATGGGATTTGGGGGTAGATGGTGCAAATGGATACAAGAGTGCATGATGAATGTGCAATATAGTGTGGTGATTAACGGTGAGAAAACCCCTAGATTTAGACCGACGAGGGGTCTAAGGCAAGGAGACCCGCTGTCTCCGTACTTGTTCATTATTGTGGCGGATGCATTATCTAGACAGATATGCAAGGCGGTGGAGGACGAGAGATTCAAAGGTATTAGCATGAAGAGAACATGTCCGGAGATTCACCACTTACTCTTTGCGGACGACTCCATCTTCTTCATGAAGGCGACCGAACAGAATGCGAGGGTGTTGAGAAGCATGCTTGACAAATATGGAGCGGCATCGGGACAAAGTGTGAATCTGAGTAAGTCGTGCATCCAGTTTGGGGCAATGGTCAGGGAGTCGACAAAGGAGGTAGTCAAAGGGGACATGGGGATTGAAGCAGTGAACAATGCTGAAAATTACTTAGGGATACGAACGACCTGGGGCAGATCAAAAAGGCCTGCTCCCGGATACATCAAGGAGAGAGTTATGCGGAAACTACATGGGTGGAAATCGCTCTTTCCAAACAAGGCGGGAAATGAAGTACTCATTAAGACGGTTATCACGGCCATTCCAACCTACTTAATGAAGATTTTTAAACTACCGGTAACATGGTGCGAGAAAATTGCACGACTTATTGCTCGATTTTGGTGGAACGGAAGGGATGAAAGAAGAACAATGCACTGGATCAGTTGGAAAAGGATGGCTATGCAGAAAGATATGGGAGGTATGGGGTTCTGAGATCTTGAAGACTTCAATACGGTCATCCTCACAAAAATGGCATGGAGATTGCAAAACAAGCCGACAACCCTTTGAGCTCAAGTGATGAAAGGTATGTACTATCCAAGAAACTCATTGCTAGGGGCGAAAGCGGGAGCTAGGCCGTCATGGGCATGAAGTAGTATTCTAAGAGGGCGGGATGTGATAAAGGAGCAAGGAGTGTGGCAAGTAGGTGATGGAAGACACATAAGCGTATTTGGGGATGCATGAATACCGGGAAGACCGAGTCTCCAACTGGACCGAACCAATGCAGCCCCGGATATGATGAACATGCGGGTGGACAATCTGATTGTAGCCGAACCAAGGAGATGGTATCTTCGAGCCATCCGAGGCGAGGTAAGGGAACGAGACTTGCAAGCCATTCAATCCATCCACTTGAGTAACCAACCGAGGGTGGATAGGTTGGTTTGGCCAATGGAGAGGACGGGTAGAGTGGAACTGCGTCTTTGTGTATCGGAGGCTAAGAGAGCTTAGGCGAGACAACACGGACACCATGAGACAGAACCATAACCGATCGGCGAGTACGAGATGGAACCGAGTATGGAAAGGACTTGTCGCGCCTAAGGTAAAATCTATTTTGTGGCAAGCAGGACGCACTACCGGTACGGGTGACCCTAGCTAGGAGAGGCGTGAATGTCACAAGCGCACGCCCATTTTGCAATAAGGTGGAGGATGTCGAGCATGTCATGACCCAATGCGACTGGACGACAGGGGCGTGGCTTGGTGCAATGGGCATCACATGGAGTGCCGATCGGGGACCCACAACCGAAGCATGGCTCGACACAATTGTGCACTTGGACGAGGGGAACGACGAAGATGGAATGCGAAGGAGACTACGTGCGGAGACAATGGCATGGGAAATATGGAAGGAGCGATGCCGAGCGATTTACGAGGATGATACGCCGAAACCAATCCATGTAATCCAATCGGCCAGCACCCTAGACCAAGAGTGTTGGTCGACGAGGGAGAGGCCACCGGCCTCCACCGAGAGGACAACCACAGTTCGACCAGCTCGTTGGAAAAGACCGAGCCAAGGTACGATAAAAGTTAATTGTGATGGAGCGTGGGATTGTAAAACGGGCAAGGGTGGAACTTGGATTGTAGCTAGGGACTGGGACGGGAAGTTAATTGCGGGCTGAAACACGCATGGACGGGAAACAAATGCGATTGTAACGGAGGCTAAGGCGGTTCTATACGGGGTGGAACTAGCGGTGTGGAATAGATGGACCAATGTTGTAATTGAAAGTGACTCGCAGGTAGTAATCCAAAGACTACAAGGACCGGTCGATGATATGGAATGGCAGATACAACAAATACTAATCGACATGTTGGAAGTGTCCAAAGGGATACCTATGGTCAGTTGGCAATTCGTCAGGAGAAGCGCAAACCGATGCGCTAATTGGGTTCCTAGACAATCTAGGCAGGGGATGTGTCCAGTAAACTGGACCCTAATACATCCTCCCCTACCTATTTCGATATGTATGTTGGACAACATGGTTTTGGAGTGTGATGATGAATGAAATTGAAGGTTTTTATTGGCAAAAAAAAAAAAAACTTGTATGCAACAAGGGACAAATCTCCAACTACTTCTCTATAGTATCCAGGTGGTTGTGTTATGTAGAAGTTACTTTGGTTTGGGCGTGGAGTATCTTTAAGGGTTACCTAAATCACAAGTGAAGATAACAATGGTGAAACTGCTTAAAGGAATCAACATGCAAGAGAAACATATAAATGTTGCAGGGAGGGAGCACCCATTAACTCATTGAATACAGTGACCACTGTCAAATAAATGTGATGAAACATTGGCATAATTCAAGTGGACCTGGTTTCAAAAAGAAGCAATAGAAGGCTAAGGATAAATAATTCAATTTGAATCCTAATATTCAAATGGTGAAAATCCCTTAAGACTATCAAGAGTCTTGTTTCAATTGTGGTAAGACGAGCCACAAATGTAATACTCACAGGTTTCTAAAAAGAAGCACGTTAACATGCTGAAAGTAATCAATGAACACTTTAACGGTATTAACCTATTGGTTGTTGTGACCAATGTGATAATGACTGACTCCAACCAAAAAGAATGATGGATGAACACATATGCAATCAAACATATCTGCTCCGACAAATGGATGTTTTTTTTTTTAATTATGAGACAATTGATTCTGGAGAGAGACTTTACACGCGGAACTTAGCCTCGTCGAAGATCATGGATATAAAAAAAGTGCTATTATGAAAATGACTTGCTGAAGGAAAATGACTTTGAATAATGTGTTTTATGTGTTAGACATTCATTAGAACCTAGTGTCAGGATTATTGCTTAACAAATATCATTTTCGTCTTCTATTTGAGTATGATAAGTTTGTACTTAATATTGGTGTTGATGGGTAAGGGCTATGAATATGGTGTACAAATTGGTTATCAAACCAATTAGGAACAAGAACAATAATGTTTCTTTTTCTTATTTGATTGAGTTTTCTAAATTGCGGCATGGTAGGCTAGTACATGTTACTTATGGTACCTTGCAAAAGTTAATTAACATGAATAATATCTCTGCATTATATATTGATCTCAAACACAAGTATGAAATACGTTTCGAGACTAAACTAACAAGGTCGTCTTTTGAATCAGTAAAAGGGAACACAAAGCGTTTAGATTTGATACATATCGACATTTGAGAATTGAAATGTGTACAAATGGTAATAAGTGTTGATGATAATACCAAATATTATTATGTATACTTGTTAAGAGGTATAAATGAAGTAATACTATATTTCATTCTTTACAAACACGAAGTACATAATCAAATTAATGAGAAAATTAAAGTACTGCATAGTTATCGAGGTGATGAATATGTTTATTTCTATAGTGATTTTTGTGCTCAAAACGGTATTAGTCATAAGGCCATTCCATCTTACTCATCCCCAATCAAATCAGGTTGTAGAGAATAAAAATCGAACATTAAAGGAAATGATAAGTCAATGCTGTTAAGTTCTAGATTATTCTAGAACATGTGAGGAGAAGGTATTTTGAGTGTAATTACATGTTAGAGAAGCTACCCTGAAAGAAAGAAGCAGAAACTCTTTTTCAACTATGCTATATTTTGTTAAGGTATTAGTACATCACTCTAAAACAGTAAACACTGAGCCTAGACATGCTTATTTTACACGATACAAAAATATGGGATATTATTATTAAATCAAGAAGTGTTCGTATATCTTCTTTGAAAATGTTTTTTCGGTTAAATTTATAGGAAACAAGTTCGAGATGAAGGTATGTGATCATTAATGATGAGAGTCTTGATCAAGGACATGAAGTAATCTAGAGAGAACAAGTTCGTCGAGGTAAGTGTTATTCATTGGGTTGCATCCTCCATTCTATCTCTCTCCATCTATTGTCGTAGTTGGTATTTGCGATTCCAATATTCGTTATGTTTGCAGATGCACACCTCTATTAATCCCATCGGGTTTGGACTTCGCCCATCAAACACAAATTTGCATCTTTCCTTCCAAACGTACAAACACGTAGCACCGCATCTCGCCCACCAACATTGTTTAACCATTTTTGGGAGTTTCACACTGATCCTCACCTCTATTGAAGTACAATATAGACATGAAAGTTCAGGGATTTAGTTTGTACTTTTTATTAATTTGAACTGTTTTTGTTGTTATTTATTTAGGACTATTATTTCTAGTGTTAACATTTATGGGTTATTTTGTAAGTGTTTCATTTGCTGCTTGTTATTTAAGTCGTGATGACTGCCCAAATGAAGGCACTCTGTCAAGTGATCCACCATTTAGTCTGTTGCTCTCCTAGGGTTTTCTGTTCCTGTCCTCCGAAACCTTTTCGTCTCCTTGGCTCTCTATATGGTATCATAGTTATGAAGCATTGAATCACTTCAAACTAAAGTGATTCGTGTTCTCATTGTTTCCCCTTATTCTCGTTGCTTTCGATTATAATATGAGTTTCTTTCTTCTATGCATGCTTGATCTGGATTCACTTTTTCATCCAAGTTTGATCTTGCATGTTGATTTTTCAATGATCATCAATTTTTTTCTGAAGATCTGGTAACCTTTTTTTTCGTTGGTTGTTGATTTTCTGCTGAAGATCTGGTACTTTTTATGGTTGTTGATTTTTTGCGAAAAGTTCTGTTCAAGATTAGATAGTTCCTTTTCTAGTCATCGATTTTTTGGTAAATATTTGTTCAAGATTAGTCTCCTTATTGCTTGCTTATTATTTTTCGGTTAATATCTGATTAAGATCTAGTAGCCTTTTACTAGTTATTGATTTTCTGCTCCAAGATCTACTCCTTATTAGATCCTGATATGGCCTCCTCTGGGATTCAGATTCGACTGATACTGATACAAATGTTGCCACTATAAATCATGTAGTTGACGCGACATTTGAACTACAAGTGATTGACCATAATCCTCCTCTATTTCTCCATCCATCTGATACGCCTAACTCATCTCTTATAACTGAAAAAATTACAGGAACGGGAAATTATGTTTTTTTTTGAAGTAGAGCGATGTATGTGTCGTTATGGGTTAAAAACAAACTAATTTTTATTGACGGATATTGTAAAAAGAAATATTATGATCCCAATCTTCACCATCTCTAGGATAGGTGCAATGCCTTAGTTTTTGTTTGGATTATGATCTCTATTTCAACAGAGTTGATAACTGAAATTATATACTCCACTACTTCTCAGTTTGTTTGGAAACACTGAGAGAAAGATTTAATAAGGTTAACGGTTCTCGAATCTTCCATATTCACCGTGAGATTTGCATGGCACAACAGGGAACTGACACAATTTTGGTATACTTTACTAGGATCTGAACCATGTGGGAAGAGTTTGATGCTACATGTTCCCTTCTGTCATGTAGTTGTGACTCTTTTCAAAAGCACATCCAACACACGAACAAACTAAATATTTTCTAGTTCGTTAACAGTCTTATTCTCACGTGCGTACTAATCTAGTGATGCGTGAACATCATCCTAATCTGAATCAAGCCTATGTAGTTTTGATTCAGGAAGAAAACCATATATATATATATGGAAATACGTTGCCTAATTCAGTTGAAGAGACTAAGGTTTTCCTTCCTGGAAATCAAAAGCCACTTAAGAAAACTTGGTACCTATTCTATGAGTATTGTAAGAACAAATGTCACGATTTTGATCATTGTTTTAAGAAAAAGGGTTATTCACTTGTCTGGAAATTTAGATCCAAGTAGAGTTAGGGAAAACCACTTCAGGCAAATAAAGTTGTTGAGTACAACCATGACGAAAACAAGAGTCACTCTGTTTGCTCTACACCTGAGTTTGTAACTTCTGGATGTTCAACTCTTTTAGAATCAAATTTTGGTCGTTGTAATATTTTCTTTCTTCTGAGCAATTTGCTCGCTTAATCAATAAGATGCACCAATCAGATTCCTTTGCAAAGGCCAACACGTCAGGTATATTTATGAACTCATCTCATTCAAATAGAAGTAAACATTGTAGATTAGACACTGGTGCTACCAATCATATGAGTTATAGATCAGATTGCTTGTCTGATTTAAAAAATGTTACTTCTAGAATTCAATTGTCTGATGGTTCATATTTTATTGTGCGTGGTGTTGGAAATTTTAAAGTATCTGAGAATAGAGCTTTACAAAATGTTATTTACTTACCTAATTTCAAATATAATCTGCTTTCAAAGCTAAGTTGAAAAACAAATCATGCTCAAACTCGTTTTATTCTAAATTGGTAATCATGCATGATCTTTACACTATAGCGGTGTTGGGGATCGGTAGAGAGGTTGGGGGCTATATTTTTTTTAATCTTAATTTTAATCCCTCTATAGGTCTTAGAGCCATCATCCTATCATATCCTCACCCCATCCTATGGCATAAACACTTAGGTCATCCTTCAGTTTAAGCCCTAAGCAAAATTCATTCCATTAGTTCAATAAGTTTCCAAAATAAAAGTGTTGTTGAATGTAGTGCTTATCCCATGACTAAGCAACACTAATTACCTTTTCTTTTCTTTTTTTAATACTAGTGATTCAAAATTTGTTGAATCTTTTGATCTTGTTCACATTAAGGGTGATCAAAAAAGACTGTAGGACTGAATTCCCGACAGGACCGGTCTGAGACCGGCTCGACTAGGACCGAGACCGAACGAGTGTTTTTTTTCTTCAAGGTCGGTCTCGGTCTCAGGCTTTTTTCCCGAAAGCCCGTTTAGGACCGACCCAGACCGAATGTTTGTGGATTTGAGATTTTCATAATACCACACCGAAAGGAATGTGGATTTTGGAGGTTTTCTATCTCTATAAAAGCTGCATCTTGATAAATTTACTAAATAATATAGTGAGTTCATAGTGTTTCTTTGAGAGGTGAACTATTCCTTCGCCTTTTACTAAAAAATACCGTGAACTCATAGTTTTTTTTTCTTTTTGGGTGTAGATTCGGTCCAGGACCGAGACCGGCCCGAGTTAAGAAAGACCGACTCGGGCTGGCTTTTTTGATCGAGTCGGTCTTGGTCTCGGTCCTCCAGAAGGCAAGACCGAAATTTCGGTCTCGATCTCGGTCTTGCCTTCAGGACCGGACCGGCCCGCCCATGATCAACCCTAGTTCACATGGATGTTTTGCGTCTCTACAACAAATCCACTTATGATATAAGTGTTTGTTTACTATTGTTGATGACTTTGCTCGCAATACATGGATATACATTTTAAGTATCCAATCAGATGTGATTGTTGTGATTAAACAACATTTTGCATTGATTGAAAATCAGTTCAATAAAACTATTAAAATGATTAGAACTGATAATGGGGGAGAACTTTTTAGCAATCAATGTGATGATTTTTTTAAAGACAAAAGACATTATTCATCAAAGCACTTGTGCCACATCCCTCAACAAAATGGTATATTAGAAAGAAAACATCGACACCTTCTTGAAATTGCTTGAGCTTTGAATTAGAAAGAAATATACCTTCCAGATTCTAGGGAAAATGTGTTTTAAGTGCATGTTACCTCATAAATTTGATGCCTACTAGTGTTTTGAAGGGTTTATCCCCTTTTGAAAGAATGAAAAAAAAAGCCTAGCATTGATCACCTAAGAGTATTTGATTATTTTTTTAATGCAAAAGTGCTCCCTAGCGCTGATACATTTGATTTTTGATCAATTTCTTATATTATGATGGGTTACTCTCTCACACAAAAGGGGTATAAGTTAGTGAATCTGGAAAATAACACTTTTTTTTGGTTAGTTGTAAGGAAAAGTTTGTTGAAAACCATCTTTCCTTTTAAACACAATAACCATGAAATTGGAAATTTGTTTGTCGATGTTGTGGGCAATATCTTTGATGATAATAAGTTCTTGGAAATGACGAAGCCATCTAATATTGATGATTCTGATAAGAACAATGTAGAAGATGATGATGTTACACCATATATTTTGGATAACTCTGATTCTGTAGAGATAAATGATACAATGTATGATGATCCCACAATTTAGCCTGATATGATTGTTAGAGCTCTAGTATAGTAAAATGGCTGTGTTTTACACAATAATTGCAGTGTCAAATATCCAATTTCAAGTTTTGTCTCTTCTCAGAGGTTATCTTCATCTTTTATATGTTTTACAAGTGTTAATGATAACGTGACTGAACTAAATTATTTTACCGAAGCATCCAATGATGAAAATTGGGTTAATTGCCACATAAAAGAAGAGATTGATGCTTTAGAATCTAACAATACTTTGACCATAGTTCCCTTACCTAAAGGTAAACATGCAATTGGTGCTTGCCTAAGTGGGTCTTTCATGTTAACTATAATTCAGACGGGGTTATTGAACGGTATAAAGCTAGATTTTTTTTTGCAAAAGGGTACAATCAAAATGAAGGATTAGACTATGCTGAAATATTTTTCCCCCGTTGCAAAAATGGTAGCAGTTAGAACTGTCCTCACCTTAGCTGCCAAACATAATTGGTCTCTATATCATATAGATATAACGTTTTTCTTCAAGGTATGGAAGTTCCATAGGGATTTTGTTATTAAGGGGCGAATCAGATTTGCAGATTACATAAATCCTAATATATGTTAAAACAAGCATCTAGACAATGGAATGTTAATCTAACATATTCAATTATTCAAAATGGTTATCAACAAAGTTTATATGATTATTCTATGTTTACTAAAATATTTGGTGATGAGATAGTTATTTTACTTATTTATGTTGATGATTTATTGATTGAAAACAGTGATTTACTCACTTGTGAATTGAAATCCTCCAAAACCTTTTTGCCATGCACCCCTCGGGTCGGTGTGGCATCCTTCCTCATGCCCATTACCGCAAATTAGACCGACTTAGTCCATTCACACTTGAATACCATATGCTCCACTGCCTAGCTTTCCGCATAAGGTAATGGAACGAGGATGAAACTGAAACGCTATCAGAGCAGTTTTAGGGAGATGCAATAAAATAATTTCGAAAAGTGTATAATATTTGTGCATAGGAAGAGTCTTTAAATAAGACTAGATACATAGCAATAATTAAGGCTATTCTAGAAAGCTGCATAACATATTAACTACTGTCGAGAATATCAACAGACAAATCCGGTAATTAAATACAAAATGTTAATATTATAACTTAATCCTAAAATATTATGATAATTGATAAATGACCCAAAGGTTATGAATATGGAGAAGCTTGTACCCCCAATACTCCCCCTCAAACTGATCCATGGAAAATGTCCTTCAACCCGAGCTTGCTTGCCAAGTAAAGTGTTGTCCAGCTCCTAGAGGCTTAGTGAACATATCAGTTAACTGGTCCACGGTCTTTATATAATTTGTTTTCACTAAACCTGCATTAATATGTTATTGAACAAAATGACAGTCAATCTTACTGTATTTAGTGCGTTTAATTGCGGCTTTATTATCGCAAAATAATGTAACCGAGTCTTTTTGAGATAAGTTTAACTCTTTTAAAAAATCTTTTAACCATATTACCTCAAAAACAGTCGAACTCATACTCCTCTACTCAGCCTCAACTGATGAACGTGACATTGTGGCTTGCTTTTTTGACTTTCTAAGAAACCAGTGGATTTTAAAAAAAAAATTGAAACCAAACTAACAATTGAATCCAAAAGCTTCTTCCTTGATGAGCATACCATGACTTATCCTATCTTCTCAATCAAAAGAATGTACACAAACACTGTCATGAAGGGACCAACCATCCATCAGCGTCAAGCTCTCCTCCACAACATCATCAAACTCTTCATCCAAAACTGTAACATCATCAAACAAGAACAGTCAGTGGACTTCCTCTTTGATGATGACATTCTTCTTCTCTTTGGCACGGAAATCTTCCAAGCTTCGATACTCTTCTCTTAGAAGTTTATCTAGCTCGGGGTGCTTCTCAATCCAAGCTTTACAGTCCTTCTGTTGTCCCCTATAGTGGTGGAATGCCCTGCCATTCACAGGAGATACACACACTAGTTTAGTTTCTTTCAAGCTGATGAGAAGATGAATGCCATATTATTAGGTACTAAACGATATCTTCTTCTTACCAATATTTTTCAAGACCGTAGAGGTTTCCTTTATGGTAGAAATCTAAGGTCAACTGCTCAAAATCCTTGTAGATGTCTAGACTGAAGTTCTTCTCTAACCCGTAACTGCAACCACAAAAATTAAAACTTTCATCATATTGAATGAAACGAAAACTATCATGGAGGAAAAAAAAAGCAAACACATGTGCCAATAAAGAGTGTCTGGCTAAGGTTGTGGAATATTTTAGTTAGAAAATGCCTAGGAAATTGTATCCGAGGAGACAGATTCTAATAGTAAACTTCTTATTGCTGCAAGACCGTATCAAGTTCATAATCATACATCTTCGAAATTTTTAACAAGTATTTATGGATTAGCTACGAAAGAGTCCACCGCCAGGTAACATTCTTGAACGTGCACTACGTGCCTAATAATTTAACGTGGTATATGTGTGAGAACTTTCTTGAATAAATTAACACTTGAAGGAAACTGCAGCACACTTGAAGGACAAGAAGACCAATAATTGCAGCATAATTTCCATTCAGATTAACTCTGATGAACACCGGGCAAGTAGAAACAATGACTGAAAATTGAAAGAATTCAAACACCCAAGGCTGTTTATCCTAATTAATTACCTTCAGAAAAGACCATGTAAGTGGATTAAGAATTGAAATTACCAAACTTAAATTTCACTCAAAGAGATTCATTCCATTGAAATGAGTGATAAAGTTTCAACTCTGAAATGTCAGCTAAATAACCTAAATTTGTCAAGTGGACTTCTCTTATTAAAAAAAAAGACTCAGAAATAACATTACCTGTAGAACCTAAAAAGGCACTCCATTCCATAATTATAACTGGCAGCTGCATCCTCCAGTGCAAATTTTCGAAATTCGTCATACATAGAAGGAACAAGATTTTCCCGTAGGAAGTACGACCAAAACCTGTAGAGTGAATTCATTTCCTGCAAGTAGAGTTGACTCGTGTAGATTAAAACAGCAGTGCGCAATGAGTAATCATGTTAAGTCACTTGCACTGAGAAACCCAAAGAGGAAAATGGAGGTGCTTGCCAGCCTTATCAAATGAAGGACACAACTTAATCATGCCATTCAAACTTTGAACACATTATTATTCATTTGTTTGGATTGGAATGCTAGAATGTGCTAGAGCTTTATATGCCCTGGCTCTTAAGACGATTATTTTGAAAAAGTAATCATTCTTTAGTTTTATATTCGTTCATGGTGAATTATTTTTTCAAATCCAACAGTTCGATTATTTTAGCATATTCAATTTACCTGAATCTCACAATTCATCTACACGATCCACTCTAGACATAAAATTATGTAAAACATTTCATAATATGAAGATTTTTAATCACTACCATCCCAATTTATAGTAGACGCAAACTTCCGTGTACAATAATGTGAAAAAAAAGGAAGGAGAACTGTAACCATGCTGTGGCTATGAGAAGATGCATTTAAAAGCTTGATGGTAAGCAAAGGGTTGATGTTGGAGGCTTGCCCTATTGTGAATTTTCTAGCTACAGCAAAATTAATAAACTAAAGCATATTGTGACATTTATTAAAATCAGCAGAAGAATATACTTTTCAATGTTAAAAAAAATGAAGAAGGTATGTCGCACCTCACTGCATCCAACTCCCAACTTCTTTCTGTCGTTGAGGCACCGTTTATGGAACTTCAGATACCTTAAGAATATATCAATGTAAACCAAAACATAAGCCATAAATAATACCAATAAATAGGGTAATTTCCAACCCCATCGACAGAGAAAGAAGCAACCCCTTACTTCTGCTGTTTAAACCCGTTTTCCTCTAAAAGCTGATGGCTTGGATGCTGAAATGGAGGAAAAGATTTTGGCATTGAACCCACAGGAGGACTACTGCCAGATAAAAAGCCATATGGTGATACACTAAGTTTGGAAGATCTGGGCCTGCAAAATCCATAGTCAGCTGCCATTTTTGTTTTCCTCTTAAGTATGAAAAGCTAGCTTGATTATGTCAAAGAAAAACAAAAGTGAAAGACTGGATGAAGAGTCAAAAGAGGAACAAATTCAGGAAAATGGTGATCACTAGCTATAAGCAAGCTGGAAAACCACTTTAAACTAACCCAGGATTATCAGGAGGAGTAGAACCAAAGAAATATCCAATTGAATTACTAGGAGGACTCTCTGATATTATAGAGTTATGACCAGCTCTGATACTCCTAAAGTTGCTTGAGAAGAAACGCTGTTTGTGGGATGAATGCTGCCTCAAATGGCACTTGTTTTGCTTCTTTCTGGAAATAGCATCTCCAGAATCTCCATGTCTGCCACTCCCAGAAGCAGCTTGCTCACCTTTCTTATTTGGTGATGAAACTCTTGTGCCATAACTCAAAGATCTTGAGGTTGTGTTTCCGTTATCTAAGTTAACGTTGCTTCTTTGTTGATGACTTCGCTTGCTTTTCAACTCCTGCAACAGGAAAAAAGATCAGAACAAGTCCATTCCATTAGAGGAGAAAAACGGAAAGCACATGTTTCTTAACCTGCTCATAAAAGTAAAGGCCCTCATCAATCGCTGAAGCAAGTTCGGAGGAAATTGTTTTGGACTCTTTACTGACAGCATCAGATCCTTTCACGGTCTTGCTATTCTGCAACACAGCAATTGGCTAAATATTAGCTATTAGCTGTCTGGATTATTACATGGGTTAGTTGTTTTTTTGCTAGCTAAACTTTGTGAGTATGAACAATTTGATAGTTGAATTTTTTTTTCTGAACAAATTGCTAACTAACTTCACATAAAGTTACAATTTGCTAGCTCCGTCTAATTTGTTGTTAAATAATGGCGGTGACATGCACGTACCCGTCACATGTGAGCATGGCAAATTGTCCATAACCGCAAAGTTTCAACTAGTAAATTGCAATTTTTAAAAAAGTTCAGCTAGCAAGTTGCACCCCAAACACAGTAAGATATTAAACAAAATGTAAATTTTCGTCACAAATTTAATAGTAAATTAAATGGAGCTATAAAAAACTGCAACTTTATGTAAAATCAACTAACATTTTGGTCAATAAAAAATGTTCAGCTAACAAATTATTTAGACACTCAAAGTTCAACTAACAATTTGATATTTAACCCTTCTTATATTTTGTTGCATGAGATCTCCAGTTGTATCACGTACCCGGAAAAAAAAAACATAACGAAAAAGACAAGGACGATAATAAAAAACACAAAAAATTGAAAAATCAATAGAGGTTTTAATACTTGTGAAGAAATGAGAATGATTAAAGGTGGTTCCTTATTGTAGGTTTCAGATCTTTGGGACCTATTGTCTAAACAGGTAAAATGAGAGAAGTTCGTACAATCAGAATTGCAAAGCCAATTGAGATGCAACGCGGTAGATGGAAAATCTAGCATTTCAGAAGATAAATGAAGTGAAAACTTCTTTATGAATTAACATTTTTCCATGGGATCTGAAATAAATTATGCAATTTCTTGAGAAGCAAGTTACGAAATTCAGCACCAAATTCTGTTTATGGTAGACAGATACAATATGATTGACTTAAGCTCCAGATAAAGAATGACCTGGGTAACGATTATAAGTCTCTGAACATCATGATCACACACCAGCGTCTCGTCATCTTCTTCATCAATCCTTCAACAACATACACCAAGTGGCAAAAAACACACACATTCAGTTAACAAACATTTATCAGGCAGACCCGGAAAATTATACCACAAGGTATGACCTAAATAATCAAATTATATCAACAATAACACTCAACTGCTCCATCTCTGCAATCTTTTGAGACAGATTCTTGTAAACTTGTTATTAAAAGGGTGCAGATTCTCATTACATGTAAATGCTATTAGACAAAAAGAAAACAAAGTTATCTTCAGTGAATGCTCATTAGAAGCAACACTACAAACCTGTCAAAATTAATCAACCAAGTCTAGACTCTGGAGATAGTTACTACTTACTATTCCAGTGACTTTACTTGGTCTCTTATGCCACTAAATCAGAAAATACTATCTCCAGATCAAATATATTTTAGGTTTCAAATCCTCATTTCCAGATTTCTTACCATACCATTACAATAAAGTAATAATTACCCACTCACACTGCCAAGCAACAACAAAAAAAAGGATTCCAGCATGCTTATGATCCACAGGAACAGGTAAAAACGCAAGAAACCTGAACCACGTACCGTTTAGTAGGGGGGAAACTAGTACTTTGAAGTGCCTTCTGCTCCAGCTCTAGCTCTTCGTCCAGCATAAACGTGTTAGCAAAATCATTAGACAGTTCACTTACATCATGTCTAGATGTATGTGCTGACAAGCCTCTGCTCCTTTTCACAGAGTAATTAAATCTTGCTGGCTTAGTTACTACTGGATGGTTTGAGGAAGATCTATGAGAAGTACTACATTCTAACGATTCAGCGGCCGACACAGAACTTCCTTTTCTAGACCCATATTTATTATTACCATCATCAGATGCAGCTGCACCACCTTGTTCAGAAATACTGCCTGCATCATCATGGTGGGGATCATTATCTTCAAATTCACCAGTGCTGACAACAGGTTGGCCTCCTAGAGTTTCAGTTATATTTGATGGCTTATCGGCAGGGGATGATGGCAGATATTCTGACCACCGATCACGTTTCCTCAACTTGTCATCCTACAAAATCAATAAACTAGTTTGAGTCTCAGAGAAAATGCTAACAAAATAAGAAATTGATTTTTTTCTCATGTAATTCAAGTGTCTCCTTCACCCACCTTCCTCCCTGAGACGGAAGTGTCAATGAACGAGGTGAAGCAATTGCCTAACACATACACTTCCTCTCAATTAGCCATTTTAAGTATTATATTGCTACACCCACACCACCCCTCCCTCCCCTCTGAAATTATACATTTAGATAGTTTGTCTCTTATCCAATTCAAGCACTGTTGAAATAAAATCCAAGACTGATTCCTGCTCCCTCCTTTTCCGAAAGCTCTCCTTTTTCCTTTTTTAGGGAGACATTCATGATTAGACAATATGATGGAAGTGGCTAGTTTATTCTTTACAATGACTTACAACAGTCCAATTCTACCCAAAACATACTGTTTTTGGCAGACACATTCAGGCAGCATAAAAGCTTCAGATCTTTCATGAAGGCAGAAGTTGTATTTTGGCAACTGGCATGCCAATTCTAAAAGGATCAGATACTGATTATTAGTACATATAAAGGCATGCTCCACAACCTTGCTGAACCAAACATACTATCCAAATGGAATGCATTTATCCAACCTTGACTTCGACTACAGTGGAACTCTGCATGGCATATAGGATGAATTGTATGTCCGAGCACATATTCTTAACCTGTAATGAAAGATGAATCATCGCTTAGGAGCAGCTCGGATGTGTGCTGGCAGTAAGTAAAAAGGCTTGGAGCCTGCAGGCACAGCTAATACAAAATGCAGGCAATGAGGCTAAAATACCCGTTTAAATTCAGCGATTCTCGATACTGGAACCCATCCTTCCTTGTCCATCAACAAAATAAGATAATGGTCATCCTTCAGATTGTCATCACTGCAATTAAGGTGAAAGGAGTAAATGATAATAGGCAGCTTCCTAGTTATTTGTGGCTAAAGAATGAAATAAGCATAAATCATCTAAAGGCAACATTTAGGGGAAAGATTTAGCAGGGAAAACATTGTTTGCCAAGAAAGACACCCAAGACCACTAATGTTGAATATACATGAAACTGAAATGGATATGTCTTGAGAAGTTCCATAATGATCCTATAAGAACGAGGAAATATTAAGATACCTTTATTTTTTTGCTGAAGCTAATTTTAAATATACTTGCCCTGAAGGACTTGAAAACCACTCAAGATTTTCTCAGCATTGATACCTAGTATTTAGTTGCCTCACTTGCAACAGTTTCCTGGTAGATTTGGATTGAGGCATAACCAGGAGTGTCAAATGTAATTTGCGGATGTGGAAGATGAATATGCCCCTGATCAATTTTTTGTTTCATTTAAAAAGCTTAAATTAAAATAAAAGTGCATTCTCTTTGCTTTAACCAAAAATAAAAGCTACGGTCCAACTTTATCCACAACCTACTCTTTGTTCCACCATTTCTTCATTTTCCACACTCTACATCTTGAACTACATCTTTTACCATTAAGTTATTCTATCTTCATCTTTAACATGTGTCATGCAATGAACTTTGATCAGGGCTTTTTGACAAGCTCAGTGATGAATTCCGAAGCTTGGACAAAGTCCATCATAAATTGAACTCAAACTCCAGAGACCCAAACTCGAGTTGAACCCATGAGTACTTGGGTTTGAGTTATCCCAAATCCAAGAACTAACACTTACAGACCAACTTAAGGTTGTTCGAGTTGAAATTTGGTTCTTAGGTTCGTACAGAATGCAGGAGATTATGACAGTAGGCTTTTCTAAGATTTTCACCGAAGATTGGTTCAGGTTCAGGATGAGGACGGAGATTTTTTCTTCAACGTTATGTCTTTTTTAATTTATTTTTAAATTTAAAAAAAGGAACGAAGGGCCATTTGATTGATGGTCAATCTCCTAGATTCTTCTAGTAAATGGATCTAAGATAATATAATGGCAAGTTCAAATGCCAAAGAAAGCACTAACAGACTAAATGCTCTGAAAAAGCATGTAGCAATAAGATGCAATAGCTTCCCAGAGAGGATCTTGGGGAAAATATGCTGACTAGAAGCTGGAACATCATTTCTTAATACTTATATCATTTAATTAAACATCACATTCCGGCAAAAAAAAAAATAGGGAGAAGAAACAGCCAGCGAATAAACTAACTCTTTCAATGGTCTAACCTTAAACTTAACTATGTGATAGTTTATCTACTGTCATCATCAGAACTTATTAAATAAACAATAAATAATTATTTTTTTAAAAAAAGTTTGATGTCTCACATCAATAACAAAACACAAAACTGTGTATATATATGTGGAATATATTTGTGAAGTATTCCACCCTAAGCTTTCGATATGGATATTTTCCCAACTTATTTGCAGCTCAACTATTTGAATTAAACACAAGTAAAAAATAAGGAATTGGGATTATGACAACCAGATCTCTTTGGGTGAGGAGTGTCATCTTGCAGGTAACAAATTAATAGTAGTAGCACCCAACAACTTTAATGGATCCAGTTTATTGCAGTGGATTAAGTTTGGCAACTAAGTGACAGCCATCACTCTTTCACAGATTCCAAAGAAAACAGATGCAGATGTTTGGAAAAACTCGGGCCATCATTTCTTTGGGTCCATGCTGTTTAAGATTAGTATATGGAGGGTCTTTTATCAAACTTCATGAATTATTACCGATATAAAAAACCTATGATTCAAGTCAATGGCGAAAAGTAGGGAACCTCAATTACAAATTAATTATAGAACCTCCTAGCTTGGACTCACAATTGGTGCAAAAGCAGTCAAAATGAACGTCTCTGGCATTCTCTTCGAAAGACTCACCTGAAATAGTACTCAATCTGGTTAATTATATTAGTTCTCAGAGCCAGTGTTTCAGGGGGTAGCGTCGGCGCCGCTTGATTTACAGGATGACGAACATAGTGTGGAGGATGCGGTCCTCTAATAGAGCCTCGTGGAGGGACAACAGGAACATAGTATACAGAACCAGCTCCTGCAGTTTCTTTTTTATTATTAATGTTGGAAAAATAAAATGATAAGATAACTAGGAACATAAATGTTACATTTTCAATATCAATCTTTTCAAATCAAAAAATTGCTGAATTCACATCTTTGTTCTATAAAAGTATCTGATTCAAAACCAACTCAAATCTTACTCATTCAAAAAAGTACCTTACTGAATTAAAGAGTTAAAGCTGCCTTTTAATAAGTATAATTGTTATAAAAAATATTAGTACACTTCTTAAAGTTAAAAGGAATGCATGAAACATTTCAAGATGAAAGAACTTGGACAACTAGAGAAATGTAGATAATTACCAGGGAAGCCTGGGCCAGCCATGAAACCTGGAGCAGGACCAAAGAATGGAGCTCTTACTAATGGCCTTGCTCCAGCAACTTGTGGCATCATAACATTTTCTCCAGGGCCAAATGCTCGCTGATGATCCCATTGACGATTCGGATTGCCACCTGGTTGTTGCACGTTTGGTCTTCTGTTAGGATCTTCCTGTGGCAGAGGTTTAAGACTTTTGTTGGGCTCAGCCCCTTGAGATTGGGGTAGTGGTCGTGTAGGGGTCTCCCCTCCAGATTTTTTATGATTCGAAGGCGCTTCAACACCAGGAAAAGGTCTAGGGAAAGGCTGGTAAGCATATCCAGGTATCGGGATATGTGATGGTGGTGGTATCATAGGATGAAAAACATGAGGGCTCGTTTGATAGTAAGGTACAGGAACCAGAAAAGGAGGCGCACCATTTGGGCTAAGTTTGGGGGATGATTTTTGATGGCGTCCTGATGAATTCTTGTAATTGTTGGGATGTCCATATCCTTGTAGTTTTCGTTGCCCAGGACCTCCCTACGACACAAATAAGCTATATGATAGCAGAGAGATGAGAGATGAGCTTCAACTTGATTTGAGTGAAGTGTAAACATCTCTGCAGGTTATAATATAGCAAATCTTGACTCTTCAAATGAAGAATCATAATCTACTGCTAGTGGAGAAGCCTTCACTTCAAATGCCAAAATAAGAAGACAATTTATATCAACAAAGAACAACACCAGACACCCTTAAGTTGAGCACCAATACATACCCATACACTCGTAACCATGCTTCGATACTAACATTTATCAGAAGACGCACATATAGCTACCGATACGTTGCTAGAGGTAACAGCTATCAGAGAACGAATTGCTGGAATCAATTCTACTGCTATTGAAATATCAAAGCAAGGCAGTATTGCAGACCTGAACCTGAGCATGAGCTGCAGAAACTCCATCAAAAGGGTCCAAAGCTGGTGGCTTCATTGCAGTGTCCGTACTCTTAGGCCGTGGAGGAGCGCCACCTAGCGCAGGCCAGGTCTCTGCACCCATGACCGAGACATCGGTCCCACTTGCATCAGCAACAGGAGTCATCCAAGGGGACCTGGGCCCTCCGACCTCCTTCTGATCATCACTGGTTTCCTTCTCAGTCATCAGCATTGAATGATCTCGTTCAGAAATGACCAATTTCCTACCGAAGAATTCCAACTCAGCAGACTGAATGGTAAGAGAGACGCTGACACAGAAACAGTCAGTGTGAGCTCAAACAGCTAACTCAATCATCATCGTAAACTCCGTCTAGCCTACCAATACAGAAGGATTGGAGGGATGGTGTTACTACAACAACCTGCGATCGTCGAAAAAGACAGGATTTTGCTGTTCCTCAATAAAAGTACATACCAAATGCAGAAAAAGTGGCAAATAGGTCCAGCAGATTCAGTGGTCCAGTGAAGTCAAGCAGTGACACATTAACATTTGTAGTCGTAGACACGCGTTGTCGATACAGCAGGAGAAGTGATGGAGAAAGAAAATGCTTGCAGGCAAAGCAGGTGTTTTGGGTTTGATTTCACCGGGGTTGCACCAACAATTTTGCCATCAAAGAAACGGGGCGTGGAATTAGTAATTAAGACAGAGTGTAATAAAGATTTTATAATTAAATGCATTTAAGGCTGCGATTACAACCCTAAGCGGGGATTCCATGTCATAGCAAACATTTGGGCTTCGGCGGCTTGTGAAGGCCCAACTTGTTTTCTAGTTTTACGAATTGGAATTGTCTCGACTTCATTTTGTTCTACTCGGCTGGGTTGGTTCGAGGAATTTATATATTACTACATCACGCTAATCTTGCTCGTAGGTGATGAATCACGTTTACCAGTAGGATTATTTTCGGTGCTTTCTGAATTGATTCTGTACCATTCCGCTAACCTGCATAGAAGGAAAGTCCGGGTGTTCCCGTTGTTTTCCCTCCGACAATCAAGTCAGTCGAAGGTTCGTTTATGGAGGAAAATAAGTATGTAGCTCAAGTATGTAATGTTACACATAACCTGGTAGGCAGATGGGTGAAGGTATTTATAAGGAAAAAGTATGAAAAAGATGTAACATGTTTGCCCAAAATGGTAATCGATGAAATTTGTTTTGGACCGCGGGTATTTGATGTAAAACGTTTACTTCTGTAGGTTTTTGAAGAAACGTTAGGTTTTCTGTTAATTTATCAGTTAAAAGTTAGCACGTGCTTGTCACGTGACAAATAAATTGAACGTTAAAATAAACAAAAACGATAATACCCAAACTACCCTTGATGAAATTCCCTTCCCTTATTCTCTGCGAACGAACAGTTTCCCTTCTTGATGAGTCGGACTACTTCTTCTTGCTGAAGACATCGAGCAAAACTGATTCTAATTCAAGTGATGAGGACGAGAAGCGCGCGATTTCGATCTATTTTCCGCTCAGCTTCCGCCCGGAACGCGACCTCCAAGATAGCCTCGGAGGCCAAGGCGGCACGGTCACCCTTTTCCGCTGCAGCTAGCCGACCTGCATCTCGCTGCATTCTGAGGTATTCACCGTCTCGCTTTCTTTTGTACATTCACAAACTGGAGATTTGAATCCTAAGCAATTCGCGATGGTTGCAATTGAAGGTCGCCTGTGGAATTGAGTGCCTGCGTGGAGTCGATGTTGCCTTACCACACGGCTACTTCATCGGCATTGATGACTTCCATGCTCTCTAGAGTTCGATATTGAAGCCTGTTGCGCATCATATTGAAGCCTCTTCTTCTCAGTAGCTTGGTTTTAGCCTTTGAGTGGTCGGGCAATGAATTTAAGGGACATAATTCACACCTTTTCGTTTCTGTATCATGATCTCATGTCAGTCTTTGTATCCTTAGTAAACCACTCTATTTTCATGTTGTAGGCCTCCAGAAGACTAGATGAAATGCAGGAAGCAAAGTTGGAATACTTTAATTGGCTTCTTTTTGCTTTCGAATTAAGGTTTCTTGTATTAACAAACGAGTTTGAAAACACATGGTGTGGATGGCCAAGATACTAGAAATTTTAGTATATTTTGAGAAAATTGTGATGATGTTATTGAATTAAAGTTTGGCATTCGAGGTGTTTCCTCTCAATATGCTTCTTTTTTCCTCTGTACTGATCATGTTTATTACTACTACTTAATCAGATGTGTAGTGACTGAGTATTTGGTCTGATGATTCGTAATAAATCAATTACAAGTTACATGAGTTGTTTGTCTTCCCAGATGTTCAATCAGCTCTTGTTGTGCTGTATGTTTCGTTGGAACAATAAGATCTGTTACGTGATTTTCTATTCATGCATCAACATAACTCGAAATTCAGATGATTTGAATACACAGGATACCTTCAATTGCACAAACAATGAATACCCACAAAAGGCAATGATTGCTCAACCAGAGACAGATCGTTCTTCTCGATAGCCAATGATTTGCCCGGTGCTGCTGCTATCGTCCCCTACTCCCGTCCAGGGCACTAAGGGGATAAAGTTTTGGAATAGATATCAGTGTTTTGCTTATGACACGAATCAGATGCATTTTGATAATTTCACTTTTTATAATTAGTAAATACTGGAAGTACTTGGTTCTGTTGAAGTTGTCTGGAATGTGTATGTGTTGTGGGACAGGTATTTAATTGCAGGTGTGTTTCTTTTGGATTTAGTCGATCAATTTTTGTCATGTCACTCAAAACATAGTACATCTATTCTCAACTAGTTGACAAACTTGTTTCTTCAAATACCAACAATTACAAAACATAGGTCATCTGGTCTTTAGACAACATAAACATCGTTAACTTAAAACACCCCGACCCACAAACATTAGTCTTTAAAATACAACTACGAAAACACGTTCACCCAATGACCAGTTTTAGGCTGACACTAAACAGCAGTACCACAAGAACACCAACAGCAGTAATCAACATCTTCTCCCTACTTCGTACAAGAACCACTTCGCCTTGGAGAAATCGGGAAGCTAAGTTGCTTCGGACGCCACCTTGGAGGAGAATGTTGGAGAAGAAACGGATTGGTTCAACGAAGGAGAAGGCTGTTAGAATAGGTGAAGTACTAAAGGGCATTTTGGTCTTTTCAAACGGACAGAAACTCACGTGCAAGGCATGGAGGCAACTAACAGACTTTTTTGACGGACACAAACATATTTTGACGGAATTCATCAAAAACTTACACCAACAAACATATTCCATCAAAAACAAACATTGGGTCGCATTCACCACTTTGGACAAACATATTACATCTTTTTCATACTTTTCCCTATTTATAACCCTCACCTCTAACCTGCTTGTAGTTTAGGTCTGACCATGGTCATACCTCGAGTCATGTGTTGCCTAGTGTATTGTGTATGGCGCCCTGTACATAGGGCCCTTGTTTCCTGGATCCTTGTCCCGCACTACTGTTCCCTATTACCCTTTATACGCCCTGGAGCTTTGTGATGGTCACGCCGCAGACGTAAAGGGAGGACTCCTAGTCAGCGCACCTTTAGGGCGCACCCTTAGAAGTTTATCATGCTGCATCTCTGGTGTGGACTTTTGAAGTCTCTAGCGGGTCGTGTGTCCAGGCGACACCTTCATTATATGTCAAGGCGACGCCTTTCCTTTACCTCGAGGCGACACCATCCTTTACTTCGAGTTAGACCTGTCAATTCGGGTCAAACCAACCCAACCCGTCTGACCTGTCGTACTATGCGGGTTGACCCGAACCCGACTCGTCGTACTGTGTGGGTCAGGTTTTCCAACCCGAACCCGACCTGGTGGGTTGACGGGTCGACCCACCTGACCCGCCACACGATTGTTGCTTGTTGCCCTGTTGAAATTAGTATCACTCTAAGCAGCAAAAAAACAAACACCTGAGCTGCATGCAATGTCTAAAGCTTGTAGGAGTCCAACTTGTTGAACATCTCACCATATTCTACAATAATGGATGGAAATTTCGAGCGAAAAACAATACGAAGGCTAAGAACTGTTTCCACAAACCCAAAGTATAAAATCCTTACTACAGGAATTTGCAAGGTTGAATGACTTGAAGCTAAGAAAACTGAATCTAACCCAGAAAGCAGCTCTACGAAGTCCACTCATTTAACGATTCATTATCCAACTACGAATCAATCCAATCAGAACATATACAAGCAAAATCAAAGAGAGGAGAAGTACATTGAAGATCAGACTCGTTTTTCATTTGGGTTCATTTGATGCTTAAATACTGAATATTTTTGGTGATTTTCCAGAATTAAATCATTCGACATATCTTTCGTCCATCAAAATTGCAATTATCATCCACCATATGAACTTCTCATTCAGATCTGAAATCTGATTAGAGAAAAACAAACAGAACACACATATGAAACGAAAAGGTACAGAAAAGAGGATCAAGCGGATGAAAATTCATGCAAAAAAAACAGCAGACTACCATAATCAAAACTAAAAAAACGAAATAGAGTTCCAATCTATCTTATTCGGCGATGCGAGCAGACGGGTCAGACGAGCACTGAGCTGAGCAAGCAGCAGGCGACGATGACGTCGGCGAGTATGAGCAGACGAGCAGTAGCAGGCGAACCAAACGGTGAGGAATGGAGAATTGGAGAACTGGAGAAGGAGAACCGAGGAGAGAAACTGAGTGAGTGAGAGTGACTCTGACTAGGTTTATGTTTTCATTTTTTTTCCTTAACTACGGGTCGAGTCCGGGTCAGACGGGTCAACCCGAAAATGACCGACCCGTCGCACCTTTTTTGTGACCCAAACCCGGGTCGATTCCAGATCATTTTCAGGTCGGGTCATATTTTGACTGGTCTACTTCAAGTCGGGTCAGTTTTCCTTAGTCAAACCGAGAGAATGCGGGTTAATACCCAACATCTTGCCCCCCCAAGCCAAGGGTGAGCAGCGCTCGCCCTTGGGTTTGAATGCGACACGTTTTCCTCTTTCAGCATATTGGCGCGCCCAATCACTCCCATGTTCAACATAGGCTTTGACAAGTGGCATGGCGCGCCCGTACTCCAATTCTGACCGTTATACTTTTGACCGTTGGGTTTTCGATGATTGCGCTTCTGACCGTTACCTTTTTACAAACCAGCCGTGTCAATGGTTGACGCGTGGCGGCGCACCATAATTGTTTTTACTTAAATTCAATTTTTTGTCCGGCTAGGATTATGCCAGGTGGCAGCCATCTATTTTCCCAAGGTGACCCTTCAGCTCCATACCGGTTACAGGGACCAAACCGTTGTCCTCCAGCCGTTGCTTTATCCAAACAGTTTACTTTGTTCAAACCGGCCAACTGAACCGTTGTCTGGCTTAGTATTAATACTTCAACCGAAGCAGCCGAACCGTCAACCCATCTGAATTGTCGCCTGGTTTGGTTTAAAAATTCAACCTAGACAACTGAACCATCATTTTTATCAAACCAGCCTGCTGAACCGACACTTCTGCCCTACAAATACCATCCTTCAGCCATTTTAGGTCTCACTACTGACTTTCAAGCTCTCTCTCTCTCTAGAATACTCTCCTCCTTCTCTCTAGAATACTCTCCACCTTCCGGCATTTACTTCGTTTTAGCGGCGTCGTTCTTCGTATTCTTCGGCGCCTTGAGATCTTACACCGAGCCATGTCGAAGGAATCCGGGAGTTCTCATTTTTCAGGTGAGGCTAACGTCTTTCTCCTCCCTGGTTTTTCTGACCCCAAACTGAACATGCTCTCTAGAACCCTCTTCGAAAGGGCTGTCGAGGAGTCGGGGATGGATGAGAGCTTTTGTCCTCAGTATCCCATTCATGATGAGATAGACCCTCAAAATCCCCACCCTGTGAGTATGCCTCAACTTGACGAGGAGACCATCTTCTCACTTCAAATTGATGCGGGTTTAAAGTTCCCTTACTGTCCCGATTTGGTGGAGATGTGCACATACTATGATGTTTCTCCTACCCAACTTTCCTCGAACGCTCTTCGCATTTGGGTAGGTTTCAAAGTATATTGTCACGACCGAGGATATCCTTATTCTCTTTCCTTGTTTAAGCATTTTTACCGTCCTGAAACCAATAACTTAGGCATTTTTCTTTTCGTATCCCGTAGTCCCGATCCTACTAGTCGGTCATGGGATACCGCTTGTCCCATTGTCCAAGGGTTTCGGACCCAAAATTCCAATTGGAAGTCGCGGTATTTCATTTTCAAGGGTCGTCTCTTGGTGTTTAAACACCAAGGCGTCGCGTGACCCACTTCCTTCTATGGAAGAATGCTCTCCTACGGACCTGGAGGCGCTCTCCCAGATCATGGTAGAACATGAAATTCGCGATGCCATTTACACTTCCAAAGCGACCACTGAGGAAGATTTAAGGCGCGCCGACGTTTCTTCTACTACACCTCGCCCCGGGTAATAACTCTTTCCTTTCCATTTGGCAGATAAAGATAGAGCGCGCCTTTCTCATGCCGGAACATCCGCGTGGAAAGAAGTCTTTGAAGGGAGGCGATGCTCCCGAAGCTTACCAAAGGAAAGGCGCGCCTAGCATGAGCGAGAAGAAGAAAGCTCGCTATGAGGATTATGTCAATCCTCTAACTGCGCCCCAGGAGGTCCTCATCCCTGATTCTCTAAAGGTTGTGGACACATTTAAATGTGTGATCCATTTTTCTCGTTATGCTAATGATACCGTTCTCCGTCGATAACTTAATATCATGTATACTAAAAAATATGGTGCGCCTGTAGTGACCGATTCGATGCTTTCATGGTTTTATACCGAGTTGTCTACTAGTTCCACAGCAAAGAAGACAAATAGCGACGCCCTAGTGCTATTGGGGTCGTCTTCAAAGATTTCTTCCCGGAAGAAGGTTCTGGTGCGCTGGGCCGATGTCTCGCCCCAGGAATTTGATGAGGATGATTCATTATTTACCTCCCCTGTGCACGCCTTTAGACTTTCTGATGGTGAGTCCCCGCGCCGTGCCGCCACCCCCGAGCTTGAGGATAAGGGAAATATACTCCCTTATCTTGGCCCGATTTTTAATTTAAGGCGTGATCTGAAGGCTGATGTGAGCGAGGAGGCTCTCCTGAAGACGTGGATGCCCTGTGAGCGTCTTTAGGGTGTCTCCTTGGTGAAGGGTAAATTCATAGCGGATACCAACTTGGGGTTCCACTTGCTAACAGGCACCTGCCCCCCAGCTGATAGGATGCCCATTTCTACTGAGGGCGACGCTGCTGAGGGTTTAGTGCGTCGTGGGCTCTCCCTCCTTTCCCAGGTACTATCTCTTTTTCCTTTTTTCTTTTTTTTTTTTCCTTTTTTTTTTTCCTTTTTTTTTTCCTTTAATTTTTATTAATCACTTTGTTTTTCTTCAGATGATTCCCACACAGCTTCAAATGAACGAGGCTCTCATAAGCCTACTCGATGAAAAGGTGCCGACTTCTGAAAGGTTACGCTCTGTTGAGGAGAATGAGCGTCTCCTCAAGGACTTAGAGCGCCAATTGGCGGATGCTGAGGTGTGCCTTGTGGGGGAACAGGTGAGGGTGGACGAGCTTCGCGTTGGAGTGATTGAGAGGGATGTCCTTCTGACCTCGGCTCGGGCAAAGGCGGGTCGCCTTTCTTCCCAGGCAGACGATCTTCGACGGCAACTGGACCTTTCTAAGATGGAGATGCCCACGCGTATTGAGAAGGCGATTGATGAGTACAAGGGGAGTACCTCTTTTGACATGGACGCAGCCATAGCGTGTTGCTTCACCTTTATGGCCGTGTATGGCTCTCTTGAGGAATATATGCAAAAATTCTTCCCTAATTTTGATGTGGCGTGCCTCCAGTGCATGAAGAGTTACTTGGACATGCATCGCCCGACTAAGGCGTCCAATTCCAAAGGTGACACGCCAGAGGCGTCTACTCCCCTTAAAGTTGCAACACCCCCTCAAGATGTGACACCCCCTTCTGAAAAAGGTGCGGCACCATCCCCTAGAGTATTTTTGAAGTGTGTATTTTCTTTATTTATAGTATTTTTCTTTAGTGATGTAAAGACAATGCCCCTTAAATATATGTTTTTTTTTTACTCAATGTTTCTTTTACGGTAATCACGACGCCCTTAGACTTAAGCTTTTAGCATTAAGTAATCACGATGCCCTTTACTAAAATGTGTTTAGCTGATACTTAAGCACTCTTGCCATTAAGTAACTAGTCTGAAGCAACACAATCAATCACTTCCTTAAAACATGAACTTTTGAAATACATGTTGGCCTTTTAGAGACGCTTTTTCAAGCATAAAACTTCTTCAAATGCTTCGCATTGAATGTATTTTTTAGCCTTCTTCCCTCTGCATCTTCTAGGATGTATACATTTGGATGGGCTATAGCAATGACCTTATAGGTCCATTCAAATTTTGGAGAGAGCTTATTTTTCCGATCTTGTAGTGAAATTTCGTTTCTTCTCCATACCCTCCCCCCCACAAAAAACTGTTGTAGTATCGTGTTGTTGCGAGGCGCATCTTGGATTGTACTTGGTCCGATGCCCATCTTTTTTCGTCCACCATATCTAATTCGTGTCCCATTTGCTCATCATTAGTCGTTGATTCGAAAATTTTAACTCTATGAGATGTTACCGCTATTTCAGTTGGAGCAACAACTTATGATCCATAGACGCGCTCGAATGGTGTCTCCCCTGTTGCCGCCTTGGGTGTGTTTCGTAATGCCCAAAGGACGTTTTCCAACTCTTCTGTACATTTCCCCCCCAGGGTGTCGACTATTTTCTTTAATCAGTTTAGGATAGTCTTGTTTGCTGCTTCAACTTGTCCATTGGCTTACGCATGTTTGAGCGAGCCGTGTCTATGATCGATATTTAGTTCCTCACAGAACCATTTTAGTTATTTTCCTGCAAATTGTGGACCATTGTCACTGACTAGGATACTAGGGATCCCATATCTTGAAATGACTATTGACTTGAGGAACTTTATCATGTGGAACTCTGTTGTGGATGCCAGTGCTTTTGCCTTAATCCATTTTGAAAAGTAGTCGATGACCACTATTATGTAGGAGCATTGCTTTGACTTAGGCAGAGGCCTGACTAGGTCGACCCCCCATTGTGTGAATGGTCATGCGACGCTAATACTTGTAAGTTCTGAAGGGCGGCGCACCAAGTTTGGTCCATACCTCTAACAAGAATCGCTTTTTAACACTATGTCGGTCGCCTCTTTGTTCATTGTGGGCCAATAGTAGCCTTGGTTGAGAATTTTTCGAACGCTAGATCTTGCGCCCTCATGGTAGGTGGCGTATCCTTCGTGTACCTCTCTTAGGATGGTGTATCTGGTTGAGTGACGCACCGGAGGTAGGGCACTGAAAATCCCTTTTTGTAGAGCGCCCCATCAATTACTTTATAATTTGGTGCGACCCTTACGATTCGTCTCAGCTGAGCGTCATCCTCTGGTAGTTCTCCTGATTCTAGGTAGGTGCGGGTAAGAGTCGTCCAATCGATCACCTTGTCAATGTTCGCACATTACCAGTCTATCTTTTCTCTGATACTTTCCAAAAGGTGTACCTCTAAAGGCGGAGCCTGACAAGAAAACTTGCTTAGGGCGTCCACTTCTTGGTTTGCTTCACGTGGTATGACTTCAATTTTGAAATTGTCAAACCATTCCACCAAGCCCTTTGCTTATTTCAGGTACATCTTCATCTTCTCCCCCTTCGCGGCGTACTCTCTTCTGACCTGGTTTACCACCAGTTGAGAGTCGCAATAGACATGTAATTGGGCAGCACCTACTCCTTTCACCATTCCTAAACTGGTGATTAACGCTTCATATTCCGCTTCGTTATTTGTGGCCTTGAAGGTCTGAACTAATGCATAACAAATCGGGGCGCCACCATCTAGTGGGCTTAGGACGGGTCCCGCCCCCGAGCCATCAACAGATGAAGACCCATCAGTGTATCGCTTACAGGGTTTGACAATTTCTTTTACTTCGGGCAGCGCCTCCGTTGGGCAGGTTGATTCAACAATGAAGTCAGCCAAGGCTTGACCCTTTATTGTCGTTCTTGGGGCGAAGTTAATTCGGAATTCACTGAGATCAATTGCCCATTTTATCATTATCTCTGAGGCGTCTGGATTTTGCAGGAAGTGTTTTATAGGTTGATTTGTTAAGACAGTGATCTCATGTTCATGAAAGTAAGGGCGGAGTTTTCTGGCCGAAACTGTCGACGCATAAAGATACTTCTCAACCTCGATGTAATTCCTTTCAGACTTTGTGAGAACCTTGGATACATAGTATACTCGGACTTGACCCTTTTTTAATTCCTTTACTAGGACAGAACTGACTGATACAGGATTGATGCTTAAGTAAAGAAAAAGGGTGTCGCCTCTTGAGGGATTTGCTAGTGGTGGGAGTGTCCTGAGGTGTTTCTTAAGGTCTTGGAATGCCTATTCACACTCAGTCTACCATTCAAATTTCTTGTTGGCGCGCAGGACTTGGAAGAAGGGTATTGACTTTTCTCCAGACGCTAATCTGTCATTTTGCCACTGCACCTCCCTTTGGTAGGTTGGACTCTTTATCCCTTTGATTGCCTTTAGTTTTTCCGGGTTCACCTCAATCCCTCTTTGGCTCACCATGTAGCCTAGAAAATTTCCATTGTGGACTCTAAAAGCGTATTTCTCGGGGTTGAGGCGCACTTGATGAAGGCGCATACGCTCGAATGTCTTCCTCAGGTCCTCCACGTGATCGACGCTCTTGACCGACTTTACCAGGATGTCATCGACATAGGCTTCCATGGTGTTGTCGATCATTCCTGCAAACAGCTTGTTGACCATCCTTTGGTAGGTGGCCCCCGCATTGATCAGCCCAAATGGCATGACCGTGTAGTGATAGATGTTACCATCAGCGTAAAAGGAGGTGTGCTGCGCGTGGTTCTCCGCTATTTGGATCTGGTTGTACCCAGAATACGCATCCATGAATCTTAGGAGCTCGTGGCTAGACGTGGCGTTGACCAGCTGATCGATGCAAGGCAAAGGATAAGAGTCTTTGGGACACGCCTTGTTGAGGTCCCTAAAGTCGATGCACATCCTCCACTTGCGATTATTTTTCCTGACCAATACTGGGTTTGCTACCCATGTCTGGAATCATATTTCCTTTACAAAGTTGGCGTCGATAAATTTGCCTACCTCTTGACGCGCCTTTTTTGAGCGATCGACCAGATGCTCGGGTCGATATTGAGCTCATGGGCAATCACTTCTCGACTTATCTCGAGCATATCACTTGGTTTCTAAGCGAACATTTCCTTGAATTCCACAAGGAGCATTGAGAGTGCCTCCGCCTCTCCTAATGGTAGAGCCACACCAATCTGGATAGTCTTTTCCGGTCCTTCGATCTGGACCTTTCTCGTTCCTTCGATCTGGACCTTTGTCGTTCCTTTAACTGGCTGGGAGCGACTCCTTTCTTCCCTAGGATCCTCTTCTATCTGAATAACGAGCGTTTCTTTTTTCTTTAACACATGACGACGTGTCGTGTGTACATAACACGTGCGCGCCGCAGGCTGATCACCTCTCACCACTCCTATGCTGTGAGAAGTGGAGAATTTCAGCATCTGGTGATAGGTAGAGTGCACCATCCTTTTTGGGTTGAGCGTGGAGTGCCCAGTATCACATTGTACGAGGCTGGGGCGTCCACCACATTGAAGGGTGATGGCCCCTACCGGGTATGTGGCGTTTGATGTGAATCCCATTAGGGGAAAGTTTACCTTCTTCAAGTCTTTTGCCGACTTTCCCATCTTTTGTAACGTCTCTAAGAATAGGACATCGGTGGAGCTCCCCGAGTCCACCAACACCCTTTTTACTGTGTAGCCGTCAATGTCTATAGTGACGACCATCGCATCTTCATGTGGTCATGTTACGTGCATCTTCATGACGTCGTCTTCCTCCCTGGAACATTTTCCTGCTTTTGCCGTTTCTAAGAGTTGTGCCGCATACACCTCCCAGGCGGCGCCCATTTCTCCTCCTGCTATATAACCTCCGCTAATCATGTTGACATTTCCTCGTCTGCCCTTTGAGGATTCAAATCTTCTTTTTGGTGACTTCCGCCTTGTCAGAATCCTCAGATTAAACAGAGAAAGAAAATGAAAGTGAACTTACTTGAGAGAGAAGAAATCAATTTGATCTTAATTCAAAAGTTAGTTGAATCTGTTTACAACGGGTTCTATTTATAACAAACGAATCTACTCTAATTACAATATAGTCTCTCTTAGTAATTGCAAACTAATTCTTACCACATATGTAAGTATACATATGACAACATTCTCTATCCAAGATCTGATGTTCAAATTTGATTGAACTCTTCATCGAACTCTTTGATTTCCTGAAATTCAGAAAACTTGACACTGCTTTATTTTACACTTGCTGATCAGACACACTCCAGCATCTGTCTTCTGTACTGCGAGCATCCATATTCTCTGCTGCTTAACCTTATCTCAATGACTGATTATATTTATTTTCACATAAAAAACACAGACATCCTCTGATTTATCTTTGTGAAAAATTGTCTTAAACAATTTCTCAATCTCACTGACCATACTTGACTTAGTATACCATTATAGAACTATCCAATTCATATGAATGTAAATCATTCACAGCATATATAATCCACAATCTGGACCCAATTAACCATGCTGATCATATATTCAAGATACACATCTGCACTCTTTATTCTAACAGATGGACATTATAACTAGAATTAACATCAAGAAAAGATCAATACCAATGCTATTTCATTCAAGATACTGAAGTGACAGTGTAGTTCAGACTGATTGATCGATTTCTTTTAAACATCTTTATTTGACAGCTTTTCTTTTCAACTGTTTTTTTTTCCAGATCAGATTGCATCTGAATATCACTCCTTGACAGAAGGGGTTGAGCCCTTTTCTTACCAACAATGGTTGAAGGGGTTGAGCCCTTTTCTTTACTTCCTCAAGAAATAATCTGAAGTGTCTTAACGTTTTCTTCAGACTGATTTCTATTTTTGGAATCAAACCATGTTTTTATGCCAAGGATATCACACACTATTTTTGTTTTCTTTCGAATCTGAAACAATCTTTTGCTGAACCACAACAGACATATCAGACCTTATTATTGAGCTAGCCCAGGTATGAACAATTCCAAATGATAACCACTAGTCACTGTACCACACATGCAGAACAAAAAAATAGATATGAACCTATCATACAGAAATCAGATTATAAAATCAGATCCAGACACTGAACCTATACATGCCAGAAAATGATTAACAAAACATGAACAAGATATTACTACCACGACACACATCACCAACTATGAATAAGAAAGAAAGAGAAAAGCAAGACATGAATAGAACAGATCATCAGACGATACTATCTTAAAAATGATCAATATAAGCAGTCATTAGACAACACACAGCAGACAATACATGCTATCACACTACAGAAGAGCAGAGAATTAGAGTTTAATCAGAAACTGCATCAGTATCAGAAACTCCTATAGAACTGCCCCCTGCACATGACCGATGATGCATCAACCTTTTCACAGAGAAGATGCCCAACTTTTTCCTACATGGCACAAACATTTTCTCAGTCAGTGGTTTTGTGAGAATATCTGCAACTTGTTCACTAGAAGGAACAAAGTTAACCATAACCTATCCCTAGTTAACTTTCTCACGAATAAAAAATAGATCAATTTCAACATGCTTCATTTTTGAATGTTGGATTGGATTTTCAGATAAAGCAGCAACACTAGTACAATCTGTCCATACTACCGGAACATATGACAACATAAGACCCATCTCTGTGAGCAAAGATTTAACCCACATGATTTCACACACTGCATTGGCAACAACACGAAACTCCGCCTTAGCACTAGAACGAGCAACAACAGACTGCTTTTTAGAGCTCCAAATAATAGGATTGCCATTCAATAGAAGATAGTGACTTGAAATAGACTTACGATCGGAGATATCACCCCTCAATCAGCATCAGAATATGAAGTTAAAGAAACTTCAGTCACCGGAAACAGATTTGTCATGAACATAAAGCCATGATCAATTGTACCTTTCAAGTACCTAACAATATGTAAAACAACCTTCCAATGACTGACACTCGGAAATTGCATGAATTGACTTAACTTGTTAACAGAGAAATTAATATCAGGACGAGTAACACATATATGTTGCAAGGCACCAATCGTACTACGATATAACGTAACATCATCAAAGTTTTCAGAACAAGTAACCATACCTGTTTCTGATAAACATGTATCTGTCATCGGGGTTGGACAAGATGACACACCAGTAAGTCCAAGTTTCTCAACAAGATCATGCACATACTTCTTTTGGTTCAAAAGAAGATAGTCATCCGTAGCCAAAACCTCCATACCCAAGAAATAAATAAGATTGCCTAAATCCTTAAGCTGAAATTCTGTGTTAATGGTATGAATGACTTTTGAAATTGTCACAGCAGAAGGTCCAGTAACAATAATATCATCAGCATAAACTAACAAAAACACATACCCAACCTCACATTGTTTGATGATCAAGCAACTGTCTGCAACCGATGCCTTAAACTCCAATTGATTGAGTAGAAAAAACTTGAGCTTCTCAAACCAAGCCCTTGGTGCCTGTTTTAAACCATAAAGAGCTTTCTGCAGCTTACAAACGAGAGGAACATCAGTAGTGGATTTTATTTCAAAACCAGGTGGTTGAATCATAAAGATTTCCTCCGACAATTCCCCATGAAGAAACACATTATTTATATCAATTTGTCTCAAAAGCCACTTGTGAGACAAGGCCAGTGAAAGAACAATCCTTACCGTAGCAGACTTGACAACTGGACTAAATGTGTCCTTAAAATCGAATCCAGGCTTTTGAGAGAAGCCCTTTTGAACAAGTCTAGCTTTATAACGAGCAATGGATCCATCCGAATTTTTCTTAATCTTGAAAAGCCACTTACACCCAATTGGAATCCTACCTGATGGCAGCTGAACAACAGACCAAGTTTTATTTGCTTGAAGAGCTGAAAATTCCTCTTCAACTGCTGCCTTCCAATGAGCACTGTGAAGGGCTTGATGAATGGATGTTGGTTCTGTAGTAAGCAATGTCTTCGAAGATTCAACCTTTGAAATCAACGCCTGAAGAGATGGAATCTGCTGAGCATGAGACTTAGATCTAGTGAGAATTGGATGAACATTAGAACATCGACCAACTAAAATATCAGAAGAGGATGCATTATTAGAAGAACTAGGAATCTCATTAACAGAGGAAGTAGATGACGAAACAGGAATTAATTGAGAACCACACAGTGTATAAGACACAGACGGTAAAGGAGAAGCATATATAGGATTCAATGCAACATTAGGATGAACACTATTATCACCATTATCAGTATTATCACCAATAGTAGTAGTAATAGAAGGAATAAAATCAATAGATGGAGAAGACCGACCTTCTAAGGGAGAAGGAGTAAAAGAAGGGATAGAAACATAGTCATGAGAATCAAAACCATAAAAAGAAACTGAAGAAGAGAACTGCTTATCACAAGGAATAAAAAATGAAGGAGAAGAGTAATTCTTAGTAGGAGAAGTAGAGGAAAAAATATTACCCTTAACACGAGCAAATGGAAAAACCAGTTCATGAAAAACCACATTCCTAGACGTATATATGCGACCTGACACATACAAACACTTATACCCATGATACTTTCCATAATAACCCAAGAACACACACGGTTCAGAACGAGGAGCAAGTTTATTTTTATGAAATGGACGTAAATGTGGAAAGCATAAACACCCAAACACACGCAAGAAAGAGTAATCAGGAGCAGACCGAAAAAGGTTTTCATGAGGAGACATGTTCTGCAAACTTGAAGATGGTAATATGTTAATAAGGAAAGTAGCTATATAAAATGCATCAAAGCAATAATGCAGAGGAACCGAAGCTTGAGCAAGCAATGTTAAGCCCAATTCCACAATGTGTCTGTGTTTACGCTCCACAATCCCATTTTGCTCTGACGAGTAAGGACACGTGATGGGATGAGTTATGCCAAACTGAGGTAAGTATGTAGATAAGAACTGAAATTCACCCCCACCATCAGACTGAACTGCTTTCACTGAATATCCAAGTTGTTTCTCTGCAAGTTTATGAAATTCAACAAAACATTGAACAACATCACTTTTCTTCTTAAGGAAGTAAATCCAGGTATATCTACTGAATGCATCAACAATGCTAAGATAGTAGAGATACCCATTGGATGGACAAGAGGCAGGTACCCACAAATCAACTTGCACAAGCTCTAAAGGAGAAGAGTAGACAGAACGAGAAGAGGGATAAGGAAGTTTCTTACTTTTACCAACATCATAGGTTGTGCATTGATCCACTGAATGAGAAACAGGCTGATTATGCAGGCGCAAAAAATTAACAAGAATTTTATTGGATGGATGTCCTAACCTCATGTGCCACAGAGAAGAAGATGCATTGGGCTTTAAAGAAGAAACAAGACATTCAAAAGTAGTATCATCAGAAATCTCAGGAGTAATAAACGAAGGAGAAGATGAGGAAGATGTATTAGAATCTATACGAATGGAAATAGAATTGATATCATACTCATTGTTCATTGAATAATCAGAAACCACAACACCATTATTTTCATTCATAGAAGAACCAGTAGCAACAGAAGCATTAGAACAACTATCAGAATGACTAAACAAACACTGATTATCAGACGAAGCATGTTCAAAACCACGAAGCAACACTTGATGAGATTGAGCATCTTTAACCAGACAGTGAGCAGGATGAAATTCAAAATAAACTCGATTATCCTTTGCGAACTGAGAAACATAAAGTAAATTCTTAGCCACGCAAGGAGTATAAAGCATATTATGAAGAATCAGAGAACGAGAACTAGAAGGAATGACAATTGATCCTATAGCCGAGATATTAAGAGATGGACCATTACCTACATCCACCTTACCTTGTCCAGAATAGGGAACACACCCAACATTCTGATTTGGAGATGCGTTTGTAAGATGATTAGTTGCGCCAGAATCCGGAAACCAACTTGCATCATGATGAACTACTGGTGCAACAGAAGCAATATTCGCTTGAGGATGACTGACCACAGATTGAGCATCCATATTGAATCCTGTAAAACCTGAGACAGTTCCAGCAACAGATGGTGCACTAGGAGTACCAGGTATATATGTAGGCATGGATGTATGGAAGGGATACATGACAGGAGGAGGCATATAAGCAGTTTGAGCAGTGGCAGGAGGATAAAAATCGGAAGGATTAAAGGTCGAAGGATAAACACTTGGATAAAGTTGAGGAAATGAAGAAATTGGAACACCTGATGGACCAAATGAGGTATTGAAAGAGGGCTGAGTAAAATTGGATTGCTGCTGAGCATCAGATGAGTACACCATAAGAGAAGAAGTAACAGATTGCTGCTGAGTAATAGGAGCAATATCACGAGCATCCTCCCACTGAGAAGAACAAAGGTTCACACTTGGAGTAGAGGATCCTCCTGGATCTGTTATACTAGTAAAATTTACGTTAAATCTATGATAACACCGATGAACTAAGTGACCAAATTTCCCGCAAAGCTGACATTGAGGTCAATTTGAACCATATCCTCTACCTCGACCCCTGCCTCTTCCTGAATTATACTACTGAGAGTTGTAGTATGAATTGGACGTATACTGCTGAGATTGATTTGAATTATTCTCTGAAGATTGTAGAACAACAGAATTTGCAGGAGATGAACCAGAATTTGTACCAGTGGCACCAGAATTTATACCAGTTGCTGATACATCATTCTTTATGGAGGGCAATTGATTAACTACAACATTAGCAGCTAAACTGCTATCAAACAGAAGGTCAATTGTCTCGTTTCTACATCTAAAAGAACAGAACTAACCGATGCCATGTCATAAGGATTCCTGCTGGCATGAATAACCGAGATGACGTTATCAAATTGTCTTGTAACACCATTGAGAACAATGGATATCTGCTACATTTCCTCGATCGGGTGACTACAACTCGCTAAACTATCACAAGCAGATTGAACAACTGTCAAATAATCTCGCATATATTGGTGAGGAAATTTCCTAACCTTGAGTCGATCATAAAGATGCATTATCCAAGTTGTTGACGAAGAAGAGAAGTCTTTATGAAGCTTTTGCCATATGGATGTAGCGGTCATGCATCCAATTAATCCACGTCTGACTTGCGAAGATACAGACGCCAACATCCACGAAGCGAGAGAGCTGTCTTTCTGAACATACTTCGAGTATTCAGGATTCAGCTCTTCTTCTCCGTTAGGTCCAGGTATGGAAGCTGGAATCGTGACATTTCCATATAGATGAGCTTCTAGATTGTGATCGTGAATAGCTAACAGAACCTGCTGTCGCCAGGATTGAAAATTCTCTTCACCTTCTAACTGAGCGACCTTCTTGGTTACGAATGATGCCGTGATTTCTTCCATTGATCCAACAGAATTAAGACTCAACAAATCACAAACACCGATATGCAGAATTGCAGAGATACGCACGATAACAGGTTTGCAAAAATACGAACGAAAACAGAGTTGCAGCAAGTAGATCAACTATGAGCAGATTCGCAGGATTGAAGAATCTCTGATACCATGCCAGAATCCTCAGATTAAACAGAGAAAGAAAATGAAAGTGAACTTACTTGAGAGAGAAGAAATCAATTTGATCTTAATTCAAAAGTTAGTTGAATTTGTTTACAACGGGTTCTATTTATAACAAACGAATCTACTCTAATTACAATATAATCCTTCTTAGTAATTGCAAACTAATCCTTGCCACATATGTAATTGTACATATGATCTAACACGCCTCTCTCTTCGAGGGTTCCGACTCCTCTCTTGGTGTGCCACAAAGTTCTTAAGGTAGCCCTGCTGGATTAACCTTTCTATATCCTTCTTCAGGGTATAGCAACCATCTGTTCCATGGACTTTACATCGGTGATAGCGGCAGTATTTACTTAAGTCGTTACCCATGGCCACAACATTCATTTTTGGTGCAGGGGGCGTTGCCAAGTCCTTCCTCTCCATCTCTGCCAGTACCACTATGACGTCCCTGTTCAGAGGAGTATACGATTTTTTGTACACGTCACGAGCAGGGCGCTCCAAGAAGGGGCAGCATTGTTCATGTGACACCTTTGCCTGATGGTGTTCGTGACTCTTACCTTTCTGGATTTCTTTCTTTGATTCCTTGGGTTGTCTCCTCCCCCCCTGGGCTATTTCCAGGTCGACGTAGGACTTTACACGCTCCGCTAAGTATTCCACAGTGTTGACCGGGATGATTCTTAGGATGTCGTATAAAGCTGATCCTCATGGACAAAGAGCCCTGACGAATGCTCTTATGGTCTCGGTTCCTGTGATGAACTGGTCGATTCCTGCCAATTCTTTGTTGAACCTGGTGTAGAAATCTCCTAGGATCTCCTCATTTCTTTGTCTGAGGTGGTCTAGCATTCCTACGCTCTTCAGCAGCTGTCTCCCCCATGTATTGCACAATGAATTTTTCCTTCAAATCCACCCAAGACTTAATGGAAGCTTTGGGTAGTCCGAAGAACTAGTGTGAGGCGACACCCCGCCGGGAAGAGTAAGTCGAAGTGGTTGTCGTCACTAGTCCGTCCCAAGAGTGAAGACTCATGTCTTTGTATGTGCTCTACCTGATCACTTTATCCTCTGTAATAGTAGGTTCACTGGTTCTGTACGTGCTTGGGCACGGTCACTACCAGTATTTCGGGGGCTATTGGATGCGACACCCTATCTCGAAGGATAGGCATAATTCCACTTTTCTGTTCTTTAACTTGACGGACGACAAACTCTTTAATTTCCTCCATGGTCATTGTGCCAGGGGGAGGATCCATTGTCGCTATAGAAGGTGAGGCAGTGCTCATTGGAGCCTGGGAGCTCTGGGGCGGCACCTTATGAGGGCGATGACAAGACGTTGCTTCCTCTGTCCAAGGGGAACCTTTCTGTAAGGCTTTTCGGATGTTGCGTGCAATGATCTCGTCCAACGCTACCATGAAGGCAGGCGTTACGAGTGCCTCAGAGCCCGTTTCTACCAAGGGCGGCGCCTAACCTGAGGATGTCATTACTGATTCGACTGGTTTGTGTACCTCAGGTTCAGCCGCTGCCGCTGGTTAGGGTGTGGGCGGTGCTGGGTACGTCGGTAGCTGGGAAGTCTGCCCCTCCGGTTCCCGGGCCAGTGGCGGTAAATACGTCGGGGACCCTAGGTGTTGCTGGAGGTGATGGAGGGTGTCATTTTTCGTAACTTCGACTTGGTTACTCTTTGCTCTAGTGTTGGGCGGAGCCATGACTTATTTGCTCAAGGGTTCTCACAGACGGCGCTAGATGTTGAATCACGTTTACCGGTAGGGTTCTCTCTAGTGCTTTTTGACTTGACTCTGTGCCACTTCGTTAACCTGCACAGAAGGAAAGCCCGGGTGTTCCCGTTGTTTCACCTCTGACGAGCAAGTCAGTCGAAGGTTCGTTTATGGAGAACAATAAGTATGTAGCTCAAGTATGTAATCTTACACATAACCTGGTAGGCAGATGGGTGAGGGTATTTATAACCCTCACTTATAACCTGACTGTAGTTTAGGTCTGACCATGGTCATACCTCGAGTGTTGTGTTACCTGGTGTATTGTGTATGGTGCCCTGTACATAGGGCCCTTGTTTCCTGGATCCTTGTCCCGTACTAATGTTCCCCATTACCCTTTATTTGACCTGGAACTTTATGTTGGTCACGCCGCAGACGTAAAGGGATGACTCATAATCGGCACACCTTTAGGGCACACCCTTAGAAATTTATCATGATGTGTCCCTGATCTGGACTTTTGAAGTCTCTAGCGGTCCGTGTGTCCAGACGACATCTTCATTACCTAACAGTATTAACTGCTTTTAATGATGGATCTGTAGTCACTAAATGTTATAGAGCAGCTATTTAACACCGATGTTATAGAGCAAAATTCTTCTAGTGTAAGTGAATTGAAGAATAAGGGATGAGATAGAGAGGCTGCAGGAGATGGATAAAAGGTTAGAAGAAGAACCCCGCTAGTTTTTTAGTGGATCAACCGAACCATGAACCGTACTCTTTGTCGGTTCAACTGCCAGTTCGGTTAACCGTGAACCGAACCGTGAACCGAACCATGGCAATCAAAACCTCCCATGATACTTTACTAGCAAGGGCATCTTCTATTATCGAGCACTTGCCCCCGAAACTTGACCGAAAATGATTTTTTTGGTCATGATTTACTTTTAATTATCTTAGGCGACCATAATCTCTAAGAATCCTCATTTGGTTAGCTATCCATAATTCGTGCCTTTTATGTTTGGTAGATTTCTAGGCATCTTCCGGTTAAGTTTTATCCTTGAGAAGGTGTTTAAAGGCTACTACGTGTTGTAAGGAATGAAACCTGGTTCAAGACCGTTAGCCATGTCAAACCCTCCTATGTCGAGGGTTCTGAGCGATCATGGTCCACGCAACATTCCTTGTAACCATTAAAAGTAATTTGTGACGATGTTTTTGAAGGATAGTAGAGCGTCATAGGAGTATTTGTGGCAATTACCCACGTACGAATTCACTTATACAGGGGAGGGTAAGGGTGGCGTTGTTGGTTTCAACCTTTCTTGCCCTTAAGGATTTTTCAAAATTCGTCCCAAATAATCATTCATGTGCATGCTTTTAATTTTCATTTCCTCTCTTTTGATAGGGATATGCCCGTTGCTGGATTGACATATGGCAGTAAGAGCCTGCCCTCTGGCCTGTTGCGTGCCCTCAAGTCATTGTCCTCCAATTATCATTAATGATTGTAATGTTTTTTACTTTTCGTTTTATATTCCCAAAACTGTCATCGTTATGAGATTTCGTTTCTACGAGTGTTCATCAATTGTTGCGGTTTTAGGCCAAGGAGATGTTCTTGTAAAACTTTCATATGACAAAATTATTTCCTTAAGTAATGTTTAATACGTGCCTTCCTTGCAAAAGAACCCAATGTAAGGAGCCTTTATCTTCAAATTAGGTCTCTAAATAGTTTTTGAAGTGGGAAAATTTGTAACTTTTAAAAATGGGACTTTATGGGAAAATCCTACCCGAACTGAGTTATTTGTACAAAACATTGCTTATGAGATTGTGAATGGAAACTTTTTTTTAGTTATGTTTATATTGTTGAGTCTATTGATTTATGTTATGATATTTTAGGGCATGTAAATGTTTCTTCCATTAAAACACTTGGTATTTTGAACCTAATACCTACTATGAGTAATGTGTTTCTAGTTGTGTCGTGTATGTGGAATATAAGCACGCTAAAACCTTTTAAATCATTAACGACTAGAAAAATAGATATGTTAGAATTTGTGCATTCTGATTAATTAACAATATTGTTACTAAATGATGTCAACGTTACTATATGAATCTAGTGGACGATTACTCTGGATACACTAAGGTTTACCTCATGAGGTCTAAGATTGAAGTTGAAAGAATGCTCTTGAAATACAAAGTTGAGGTAAAAAAATCATTTGGACGTACGGGAAAATGGTTTAGGTATGAGAGGAGGTTAATTCTCTTAAGAAGTTTTGTGTGAATAACAATATTATCCATGAATTTAATGCACCATATACTCTTAAACAAAACGGAATAACTGAAAGGAAAAATAGGCCCCTTACATAAGCGATTAATGTTATGCTTATTAGTTTTTTTTTTTTGGCCAATTATGCTTATTAGTTTAGGGTTATCTAACCGTATGTGCGGGGAAGATATTTTATCTGCATAATATATTCTGAATAGGGTACAATCTAAAAATGTTAGATAGGACCCCTATAAATTATTTAAAAAAAAAATCAACCAACCTTGGGGTGTAAGCAAGGTAGCATTACCTAGTTTTAAAATTATTAATATTAGTCCTAAAACTGTTGATTGTGTCTTCACTGGTTATTTGCAAATAGGTTTATGTCTTTGAATGATTTTTCAATTATTGAATCTAGGAATGTTGTATTCTTTAAGCATATTTTTCTTATAAAATAACAGTTAAGTTTGCCCAGGAAATGCATGTTGAAATTCATGTTGTTGTTCCTACTCCTGCCTTTTTCTAGCTCTACAAAATGATAATGTCGTTGAATTTGAACCTAGAATAAGTACGATCAAATTATGAATATGACTTGGATTAGGATATCTATATATTTCAACATGAGCTTTTCTTTCTGGATCAAGAAAGTAAGGTGTGTAAACTGAAAAAGGTTCCTTTATAACTTGAAACAAGTACATAAACAATGATATATACTTTGGTGAAACATGGCTTTATTGTAAATGAATCTGATTCATGTTTTTATTCTATGATTGAATCAGATTGTGTTATCATATGCTTGTATGTAGATAAAATGTTGATTTTTGGAACCAATGTTCAAGTTGTCAATCATGACAAGATCTTGGAGAAATCGATATGATTTTAGGGGTTAAAATAGAGAGGATTCAGAATAGTGTCTTTTTGAGTCAATCTAACTATGTTGAAAAAGTTTGATTCTTTTAATGTCTTGCATGTGATTACTCCATACAATTCCTCCATAGTATTTATTAAAAATAAGGAATTTAGTGTTTTTCAAACTTAGTATTACTGGGAGTCTGATGCTTCTGATGAACTACACTTGACCGGCATCACGTACAATGTAAGTAGACTTACTCGTTATACTCATAACTCTTGTGTTGATCATTGGAATGCTCTTCGTCGATAGCTTAGTTACTTGAAAGGTACCATAAGTTGGAGTTTTCACTTTAGTATATTTTCTACCACTTTGGAAGGATTTCGTGATACAAACTGGATTTCAAATTATGATTAAGTACATTCAAGTAGTGACTATATGTTTACTTTATGTGAGGATGTTATATCATGGAAGTCTTTAAACAAACATGTATAACACGTTCAAGCATGGAATATGAATTTATTAGTCTTCAACTGGTAGGAAACTGAATGGTTAAGAAGTCTCATGAAAAAAGTGCCATTGTGGGGGAGACAAACCGTTCTTATTTGTCATCATTGTGATCCACAATCAAAGACCGAGTTAGTAAAAAAAAATGTCTTCAAATACAAAAGAAGGCATATTGTAGTAATCACTTAAAAATGGTGTTGTTTCCTTGGAATATGTGAGATCTGAAAGAAATTTAGTAGATCAACTTTACCAAAGGATTGACCAGAAAATTGGTTCTAGAATCGTCAACGGAGATGAGGCGAATTGTCCCTCTCCTAGAGCACATGCACTAACATTTCGATGTAAAGTCAGTGGAGGGGATGATGTGGCACCATCTTACTAATTTCACCAATGTAAGTTACTCAATCTTGTTTCTCCTTCTATTTATTTTTAGAGTAATATCTAACTGATTTTCCTTTCCATATGATCCATTCTCACATGAAGGTCGGGGTGGTGGTGCATCTGGTACACAATGCATCGCCTTTGAGGCTAAGGCTGCAATGATTAAGGAGATCGAATGCCTCATCGGAGAAGTTATGAGTCTAAAGCGAGAGTTTGACGATGCCAAGCAAGGCCTCCATTCAAAAGGCAAAAAAAATTGGCTCAGTTACCTGAGTTGCAAAAGAGGCGAGAGCCGACAAAAGAAGAATTGAAGGAGGTCACTCCTAAAGAAGGAGCTCCCAAAAAGGCTTGATTAGGGGGTGAAAAGCTTCCACTGAAGTCTTGAATTTGACATCGGTGTCAATCTATACTCCAAAGATAAGATCATTAGGTTGCTCGATAGTTTGGTGATGCAAATAAGAGATCGACGTTGACATCCCTATTGGTCGTGTTCTGGTCCGACAGGAGACGAAGGTTCAACTGGCGCCGCACGAGGGGGAGTCCTGTGATTTTTCATCCAATGACAGCAAGAATTGTTGAAACATAACAATATGTTGAGCTGTTAAACATGTGTTATACACCTACAAAGTGTTAAGACATGTGGAGCAAGGAATCTACTCTATATGTGGAGCATGTGGAACATGGAGCATGAAGTGTAAAGAATGAAATACAACAAATACAACTCATGCTACGGTAGTTAAAAGTAGTAATAGAATAAGTAGCTATAATGTAATATAAATAGAGGTGTAATGTATTAGTGAAAATAAGTTTGTGTGTACAATGAAAGTATGAGCTCATTGAGCTCTTGTTCAAATGTGTTTATGGTTATCTAAATTCAACATGGTATCAAAGCCAATTCGAACTTAGGGTTACCTCAGTCCCGCTTCAGTCTCGCTCAGGTCAGCCGAGCCCAGTCCCTCGTCGCAGCTCCGTTCCAGACGAGGACAGAACCAGTCGGCACTCCAGCCTTCCGCACCACCAGTCGGTCTGTGCTGCTCATCCAGCCCTCGTTCAGTCATCCAGCTGAGCCTCAAGTCCAGCTCGCCAGCTCCGTTGTCACAGGAGTTCGCCAGCTCCGTTCGCCAGCTCGCCAACTCTGTAACACCAGCTCCGTTGCACTCCGTGCAGCTTCCCGTTGCAGCCGGTCTCTCCACGAGCAGGTCTCTTCCAGTCGAGAGGAGCAGGTCTCTTCCAGCACACGTGAAGGAAGCTGGTTGCTTGGAGAAGACGCTCCTGAGCTACAGTCTTGCACTCGCAGTTCCTGAGCTTCTTCCCGTGCTGCTCTTTTCCCTTCTAGTGCAGCTCTTGTGCAGATCCTGTGCAGCTCCTGTGCAGCTCCTGTGCAGCTCCGTTCCAGTTGTTCCCGTTCCAGAAGTTCCAGAGCTTCGTACGTTGCAGCTTCGTGACGGAGAGAGTGGAGACCAGTACTTCGTTGCCGTCTCTAGCACGCGGGGACACCAGTGCTCTGTCTTCGAAGATTTCAAGTGGGGGGACAGCATGCGTGGTTGATTGCTCGAGGAATTGAAATAAAGAACAGATCTCTATTTACTGGTTTAAAACCGGTCCGGTTTGATTTGCTGGTTTAATCCGGTTCAGTAATCCGGTTCAGTAATCCGGTTCAGTAATCCGGTTTAGTGGACAGGTTCAGTGGTCCGGTTCAGTAATCCGGTTCAGTTCAAATCTCCAAACTGGTTTAGTATTTGGTTCACTAATCTGGTTTGTTTGCTGATTAAGTGTACTATATCAGCTTGTGACTAGTCATGGACCGGAGGAACATGAGATGCAGTCATTGTGGAAAGTCTCGTCACAGTCGGGACGAATGTTTCGAACTCAAAGGATTTCCAGAAGGGTGGAAAAGTCAACGACGAGACCGTGTTGATCGTGGAATCGGTTCCAGGAACGTAACCACAACATCAATCGGCACCGCAAACCATGTAGGAACGATTGAAAACAGTAAATGGCTCTTTGATTGTGGGGCCACAGACAGTATGAGTTTTGACAAAGCAGATTTTATAAGTCAGTCGGCACCAAGAAGAGAAATGGTCCAGACAGCAAATGGAGACTTAATGCCGGTTCACGGAACCGGAACCATTGATATTTCTCCAACAATTCAATTGCAGAATTGTCTTTATGTGCCTAGCTTGTCGTGCAAGTTACTCTCTATTAGTCATGTAACAAGAGAGCTAAATTGTATGGTACTAATGTATCCCGATTTTTGTTTACTACAGGATATTCAGTCGGGGAAGGTGATTGGACGTGGGGTTGAACGTCAAGGCCTGTATTATGTGGAAGAAGTGGCTCAACACGGAACTGCAATGCTTGCTCACGGGACAGTCACTAGACAACAGTGGTTGTGGCACCGGAGATTGGGTCATCCATTTGCAGGGTACCTTCATAAACTATTTCCCGATTTATTTCCTTCGAATAAAGAAATTGTGTGTGAGACCTGTATGTTTGCTAAGAGTCATAGACAATCGTATTCCATATCTGAATCTAGAGCCAAAACTGTGTTTTCGTTAATTCATTCGGATGTTTGGGGGCCAGCTCCAAACAATGGAACATGTATGTCAAATACTGGTTTTAAGTATTTTGTCTTGTTTATTGATGATTATTCGCGTATGACTTGGGTATACTTCCTTAAACACAAATCCGAAGTTTTTACTAAGTTTGTAGAATTTAACAAACTTATTCAAACCCAGTTTAGTAAGCAAATACAGGTCCTTCGTTCTGATAACGGTGGAGAATTTGTTAATTCTTCACTACAACAATTTCTTAGAGAAAAAGGGATTATTCATCAAACATCTTGTCCTCATACTCCTCAACAGAATGGAGTAGTGGAAAGAAAAAATCGTAATCTTTTGGAAATGACAAGGGCAGTAATGCTGGAGTCAAAAGTTCCAAGTTCATTCTGGCCAGAAGCTGTTGCAACTTCGGTATATCTCCTGAATCGCCTTCCAACGTCGGCAATTCAATTCCAAACACCTTTAAAAATTCTATCTAGTCATATGAGTGTTCCTACAGCCTTAACACTAAAACCACATATCTTTGGGTGCTCTGTCTTTGTACACATCCCCAAATCGGATCGATCCAAGTTCGATCCTTGTTCTGTCAAATGTGTGTTTGTTGGGTATGGGATTCATCAAAAAGGCTACCGGTGTTTTAATCCAAAAACCAATCGTATGTATATCACGATGGATTGTAATTTTCTGGAAACAGAATTCTACTATTCATCCAAATCTCATGTCCAGGGGGAGAGTATTAATGAAGATAGTCCATTAGATTGGCTGAATCTGACGACCTTAACCACACCATTGTTGACTAAGATAGTTCCAAAAGAGCAAGTTGGTGGAACCACCGAGACGTTGACTCCCATAATACAGGTCCGAGATGATTCAGCATCTACTTCAACACCAACCTCGATTGATATCCCCGAGGTTAGTAGCTCTGAAGAGACTCCATGTAATGATACTTCTAATAATGTTGTGGAAGAATCATCTGTACAGGAGAGATATGTTCTCCCCGCCAGGAGAAACAGAGGTGTCCCTCCAGTACGATATGAACCGGAGTATAGTCCAAAAGCAAGTCGATATCCAGTAGCAAACCTTGTCAGGGGGAGCTTATCACCAACGGCTCGTGCTTTTGCGGCTGCAGTATATTCACAAGATATACCTAGTACGGTGGAGACAGCATTCAAACATCCGGAATGGAGGGAGGCTATGCAAGTAGAAATGGAGGCCTTGGAGAAAAACAAGACGTGGGAGAAATGCGATCTTCCATATGGGAAGAGGGCGGTTGGATGCAGATGGGTATTCACCGTGAAGAATAAGGCAGATGGAACGATCGAGAGATACAAAGCACGACTCGTGGCAAAAGGGTATACTCAAACCTATGGTATTGACTATTCCGAAACTTTTTCTCCTGTTGCTAGAATTGGTACTATACGAGTTTTGTTCTCTATAGCGGCAAATCAAAATTGGCCGTTACATCAGTTCGATGTGAAGAATGCTTTCTTACATGGCGACTTAGAGGAAGAAGTCTATATGGAACCCCCTCCAGGGTTCATGACAGGATTTCAAGGAACAATGGTGTGTAAGTTGAAGAAAGCTCTATATGGTCTGAGACAATCACCCAGGGCATGGTTTGGGAGATTTACGGTAGCCATGAGAAAATATGGTTACAAACAGAGCAATGCGGATCATACCTTGTTCTTCAAGAGTAGAGGAAGCCAAGTAACCTGTTTAATTATATATGTGGATGATATGATTATTACAGGTGATGATGCAGAAGAAATATCCCTACTCAGAAAGAATTTATTTCAGGAATTTGAAATGAAAGACTTGGGGGAACTCAAGTATTTCTTAGGGATTGAAGTTCTACGATCTAAAACAGGTATTTTCATTTCACAAAGGAAATACATTTTAGATTTGCTAGTAGAAACTGGATTGGTGGATTGCAAACCAGCAGAGACACCGATGGTGTCAAATCATGGACTTCAGATAGTGCAAGGGGCCGAGCTTACAGATCAAACTCGATTCCAACACTTAGTAGGAAAGTTGATTTACTTATCCCACACCAGGCCAGATATTGCATATGCAGTAGGTGTGGTAAGTCAATTCATGCACAGGCCACAAGCAGATCATATGGAAGCAGCAATCAGAATTCTGCGATATCTGAAAGGGTCACCAGGAAGTGGAGTGTTGTTTCGAAACAATGGCCACTTGAAGGTTGAGGTGTATACTGATGCAGATTGGGCCGGGAATCCGATTGACCGACGATCAACTTCAGGATACTTCGCTAAAGTTGGAGGAAACTTGGTCACTTGGAGGAGCAAGAAACAGAAAGTGGTAGCACTTTCAAGCGCAGAAGCAGAATTCAGAGGGATTGCTAGAGGATTGACAGAGGTACTATGGCTGTACAAGTTATTAGCGGAAATTGGCTATCGTGTCCAAGAACCGTGCAAGATACTATGTGATAATCGTGCTGCTATAAGTATTTCTGAAAATCCAGTTCAACATGATCGTACCAAACATGTTGAAATTGACCGACATTTCATAAATGAGAAGTTAGAAGATAAAACGATCATCATTCCGTTTGTACGTTCAGAAGATCAACTTGCTGACATACTTACAAAGGCAGTGAACGGAAAAGACTTCAGACGATCTCTATTCAAGTTAAACATTGGAGACCCCACTGTTCAACTTGCGGGGGAGTGTTGAAACATAACAATATGTTGAGCTGTTAAACATGTGTTATACACCTACAAAGTGTTAAGACATGTGGAGCAAGGAATCTACTCTATATGTGGAGCATGTGGAACATGGAGCATGAAGTGTAAAGAATGAAATACAACAAATACAACTCATGCTACGGTAGTTAAAAGTAGTAATAGAATAAGTAGCTATAATGTAATATAAATAGAGGTGTAATGTATTAGTGAAAATAAGTTTGTGTGTACAATGAAAGTATGAGCTCATTGAGCTCTTGTTCAAATGTGTTTATGGTTATCTAAATTCAACAAGAATCAAGAGAATGTATAGGTGTTGCCCAAGCCTTATGACTTTTATGTTTTGTAGTTTGTACTTTTTTTCGATTTTGATTATTTTTTCTGTTGTTCCCTTATTAATCCAAACATTTCATTAATGAAATCATATATGTTTTCCAAGTGTTTGCCAATTTCGTTTTAGTTGTCATCACTTTTATTTATCAATCATTAGTTGATGAAGTCTAACTTCAAGTGTAAAAGGTTAAAAATAACCCAAACCGTGAAATCGATAAGTCAAACTCTTGTAAACTTCCTTAGCCTTCAACATATTATGCATAAAGTTACGAGGGATGACATAAGTCAATGCCCTTAAACCATTAAGGGTTTACATATAAGGTGTTGCCTTTTAAGTATATAAATTTTTAAATTCTCCACATTGAATGTGCTCTTGAACATCTTGCCTTGCATGCCTTCGAGTACATAACCGTTTGGGTTATCTCAATGACTCATAAGTCATTTTCAAGTTTGTAGACGCAATTTCCTCCCAAGACGTCAACTCTTTTCTTTAAGCCATTCATTACTACTTTGGAAGTTGCTTATACCTATCCATTTATCTGGGCGTGCCTCACATACATGAAACGGGGCTCGATGTTTAGCTCGTCACAGAGCCATTTCAACTATCACCATGCAGGAACAAAATAGCTACCCAATACACTGCAAAACAACTATAAATAGTTCGCAGAAAAACTAACTATGCAGGAACAGTACGCTAGCGCAACTACAGAACAGCTAGGACAACTACAACACTAATAGAACTGAACAATCATAAAGCAAGGAGAGAGATTTATAAACCGGTAGCTATAAACCAAGAGAAGTTGGAAAAAGGTAATCGTCGAAATCTTATTTTCAAACACAAAGTCGCTCCACATGGGTTGCTTCCTCTATGTCGTCGGAAGCTCTTTCTTGGTGAGGAAATCTGAGGAATGTTGGTTAAATTAATGGTGATGTTCATCTTTCTTCAGTTTCAGGTTCAAAATTCAGGTAAGAATATAGTTCAACACAAAGGCGCCACAGGCGCGTGCCTCGTGCCTTAGGTTGAGGCACAGTAGTGTGCGACTAGGCGAGCGCCTCCACAGATGGATTGCTCCCCAACATGGTTGCGGCGCATACCCACTTTTGGCGCCTCAGCACCTATGGCGAGCGCGTTTTAATTCACTGATCTATATATCTATCTATATATTAATTTGGCTAGGATGTATAAAATTGTGACAAGTAAAATGATTTTTTTACTTAATTCTATTGGTTCACCTAATCTTACGTTACATTTGCTTATGTCACATTATAATTTTGTATATGTGGAAACATTAAGATTCTTCCTAAATCCTAACCATCATATTCAATCTCGAAAACCATTACGTTTTATCATATTTGTTTTACTCACAAACTAATTTATTATGTGATTTTATTTTTTTCTACAAGTTTAATTTTCTATTTTTTATTCAGTAAAGAATTTATATTAATATTTGTCATTTTATAATATATGTTTCAATAAATGTAATTTAATTATTTTTTATTAAAATATAAAATTATTTTTTTATAGATTATTTGTATAATTATAAAATAAGTGTAGTTACAATAAAAAGAAAACATAATTTACGAATATATTTTCTAATAAAACTTAATATAAAATTTCCAATAAAACTTAATATATTAAAAAATTAATATAATGAATTTTTTGCTTCTAAACAACGAAAGTGCAACTAGACTAAATAATAAATGTAATTAATAAACATGGTTTATCTATATCATAATATATATATATATATATATGATTTTATATAGCTTTCTTACTTATTAATTACTATATAAATAAATTATTTATTGCGCAAAGCGCGAGTCAGATTCCTAGTATAACATAATATGCATCGAAAAGATATCATGCCTATGTTACTATCAAAAGTTATATTTTTTTTTGGTCATGCAAAAGCTAAAATTGAACATAACATATAACAACAGACCAAAAAACAAAATGAATATATATATATATATATATATATATATATTGTAAATGATTATTTAAATATAGGGTTACATACCAAATAACTACCAGAACTTTGGACCGTCAGACAAAATGAATATATATATTGTAAATGGTTGTTTAATTATAAACTTAAATACCAAATAGCTACCCGAACTTTGGACATTTTACATATAACTACCTACAATGTTTACCTAATTTTCTACTAAACTAATTAAACAACGAAAATAAATATTCAATAACTAAATTAATATTAATTTGTATTGATTGATTAATTGCATTAATTAATATAATATATAAAATTATATGTATATTCACAGTCGTAACGGACCCCACGGTCTTTTAGACTTGCAGAACGAACAATTCAAAATGCCAAATCTAACAAAAAAAAATTGACTATAAACCGTATATTTTTAATCAGTTCTTTCGGCCCGTTTCAATACAGTTTTCACTGAGGGTTTGGACTACCCAAAATTTTCTTTGATCCCTAGGGGAGGGTTGTTCATTTCTTTACGACCCTCTCAGACCTGTTGACTTCAATCTCCATCATTTCTTCAATGAGGATGGGGCAACTTTTTCCCTCTAGTTCTTGTCTAGTCCTTGTCTGATTGAAGTGACAAAACCTTGACTTGTTGCGATGCCTAAGGGCATTTACATAGCAATGCCTATGTAAGGTGGTTGCCTATTACTTCTCCAATCCCATAGGGAGTTAGGAATTTCATTTTCTAGTGGTAGGTGGATGCAATGATCTTGTTGGGGTTCAAAGTGGAGTAGACAATAATCACATTGTAGGAGTTGGGAGTGTCAAACACTATGAATACGAAACCATTTTTATCGCATTCAACCATTCGCCCAACATCACAGGGAAGTTGATCACCCAAAAGGGATAGGTAGTCTTTCTCGCAAATTTGACCAGCTGAAAGTCCACCTTATTCAAGTTATGCTTCATATTCCCCATAAACAATAATGCATGGATGATGATTACGTCTATTGATATATGAAATCGACCAAAATATTCTTCACATCTAGTTCGTTGATCTCAACAGTCATGACCAACGCATATTCTTTGCGACGTTCGGTAACGTGTTCCATGTCCTCATTCGTGAAGGGTATGGTGATGCTCTTTGTTGGTTTGGTTCATTTACCAAGGGTTGTTGGGGTTGATATCTAAGTGGCATACACCTCTCTGGTGCCACTTGAGTCTCCTCCTAAGGTGAAGCCTACGTTTATCACATTTAGTGTGTCCCTCATCTCATGAAGGACGTCTCCTTGTAGTGGAGGGTACAATTTCCTTTTCCTTATTTCGGTAGATTGATATCCTTCTTCAAGAAGTGTCAATCATCACTACAGTGGCCCTTAGATTGGTGATACGACAGTATTGATCAACCACTTTCCACATAGGGGCTCCATGCTTTGCAAGCGGTTACAGTTTAGTTCCTTCAAGACCATTGATATATATCTCTCATGAGGAGGGGATGGGGTGAAACCCTCATACACTTCTCTTGCAGGGCGTCACCTTTGTTCCTCCCCTGGAAACTCTTTGTTGGGACCTGCTTCGACCTCTTCCCCTCCCAAATTTCCTTATTCGTTGTTGCCTCCTTAAGTGGGTTTTGATTTTCCTTTGACGTTCCAAGTCGATGTAGGCATTTAACCTCTTCGTAAATTCTTCTAAGCTGAATATGGGGATGACGCCAATGTTGTCATTTAGGGAGATGCCCTTTGGGCATAAACCCATGAAAAATGTTCTAATAAGTTCTCATTGTGAGATTACTTGGTAGATATCCACCAAGTTTTTATTTTAAGAGGTTGCAATATCTCATTAATATTTTGTTCGTACCTTGTCTTACGTCATCTATGGATCTAACATTTCTTAGGAGATGGCGTTTTCCCATATAAGGTTGAATGAATTTCATCTTCAAGTCGGTCAATAAGGAAATTGGCGCCATTGAGGACCCGAAGAACCAATAGTAGGAGTTCACCATAAGCAAAACTGGGAACATGATAGTGAAATGGTTATCATCGCTTGTTCTTCCGAGAAACGAGGACTTATGTTTTTGGATGTACTGGATAGGGTCGCCTTCACCCGTGTAAACATGGATGGATCGCGTTATCATGTCCCGATGGACGAAGATCAACATCATTTTAGCATGAAGGGATGTGATGCCATGTAACGCATAACGAGTATTACCTTTCACTTTTGCTACTTAAGCCGCTTACTGATCCATTCACCCACTTGATCCATCATGAGCACTGTTTATGGAAGAGGTGTTGCCAGAAAGCGAGGTCTGATTTGCAAATTGTGACACAGGTGTTAGATGGGGATGCAAGTTGCAACGCCTCTTGGGTATCTCTTACGCTGGAGGTAGCCTCCTTATGTCTGAGTTTGTTTGTAGAGGCGATAGTGTAAGCATGAACTATTAATTGATGCTACCTTATGTCGAGGAACTGTTTTAGAGCGACGAGCATTTCCGGGTTGAACATGGCCTCTAGTGGTGGGCTCTTCCTAGTTTGTTGGAACGAGTCCTAAGGTAACACTCCAACTCAAGCATTTGGCCTAATACCATTTGGGGTGCCAACGGATATTCCATCGGGGCGTAGTCATATGTGTGAAGTCGTGATGAACTCACCGAGAAAAGTTTAAGGGTGTCCTACCCTAGGGGGAAGCATGCTAAGCAGCGATGGCTACCACTAAGTTAAGTCATCAGAGGTTATCTTCGTAATCAGTTGCTTGGTTACTTGATCATAGGTGTTTGGTGTAGACATGTCTTGTTGTTAGTTCCCACAAACAGAGTCAATGTTGGATCCGAGTGACATGGGTCTTCATTATGTGTGATACTCCTTAATATGCACGAAAGAAACCTCAAATTTTGCATAATGTTTGCCCTCCGATAGCAAAATTAATCCAAATTTTACAAATTAATAATGTATGTATCTGAAAAGTAGGTACCTTATTAATAAGGTACTTAGTAGAGTACTTATAAGGATACTTAACCTTGAACCAAAGTTAATTCCATAACATGATCAATCCTTTTTAGGATGACACATTGAAACACAATAACATTTTATCGAGTTAAGATCACTTCCTTCTCGATGGGTCATTCCTTTTTCATATTTTCGGTATGAGGTGATGTATGTGTTAGGAGGCGACGATGAACATGAGTAGAATTTGGGCCATTCCACAGTATTTTAACATGGACATGTGACTCTTTAGAGAGAGGCATCACCTTCTTACTAACACGAGAATCTCCAACTTGACTGATTGATTGGATACCCTCGAGAGCCAGACGGATCACAGATCACATTTGTTGGATCTTGATATCTCCTGAGTTCTCCGAACTCTCTTTCCTTGGTGCTCCGACGGCCTGCAAGAAGGAAATCCTTGGGTTTTCCATTTGTTTCCCCTCTGATGCTTAAGTTAGCTGGAGTTCGTTATAATTGTATGTAAGGTATAAAAATGATGTTGCATTAGTCTGAAGTGTGGAGGGGTGAAGGTATTTATAGCCTTCACCCTTAACCTGGTTTGGGATGTATATTGACCATAGTTATCCTAGGTGTTGTCTGGTTGGCTGAGTGGACAAATTTCGAGCAGAGTGATGCCTGGTGTTTCGTGCCTAGTGGGATTGTGCCTTGTGCCGGAGCTCCACTCCAGGTGTGCTAGTAGCCCATTCCTCCTTGTCGGGCCTTTGAGTCTTGAACCTGTCAGAAGGCCGAAACCTTCCTTGATGGCGCACCCTAACGATCTTGGCGCGCCTTGACTAGCGCGCTCCTAGTCGATGGGTTGGTTCTTGGGCCTGAAGCCCACTTGCCGAGGCCCAAAAGACCATGATCCATCATCTGCCCCCGAAGCCCAATATGAGCGACACTCATGTTGGGTTTGTCAGGTGCTGTCTGTCTATGGTTACAGCGCTCTTCTGGTTGTCCGTGAACCCGTCCTGTTTGATGCTTTATGCGAGACGTAATGAGCGCGCCATTTTCGGGTCGGTTAGGTTTCCTCATTTCAAAATTCGAATTTTAAATTTCACCCGGGCAAGAAGTAGCTGTTATTTCCGGACCGTTGGCCACCCTTAGCTTCCCGACGACGTTTCATCCAATTATCACCCCTAGGGATAGGGTGACCGTTCACCTCCCCTAGGGAGCTCTTCTATAAATTGGTCTATCCCCCATCATTTCATCACTTTTATTTCTCTAAGACTGTTTCTCTCTAGAAAGCTCTGCATTCTCTCTAGAATTCCGACAGCTTTTCTCCGGCCGCCTTTGATCTTCCGGTCGCCTTCGGTTCTTCAGTCACTCTTCCAAAATAGCTCGCTGTTCTCCTTTCGAGCCGATCCTTTACCCCCGTCGCGAGCGCCTTCTTTCTTCAATGACGAACGGATCGACATGAGGTGAGGCGAACGTCTTCTGTCTTCCTGTTTTTAGTGACCATAAACCCAATATCATTTCTAGGTCTATTTTTAATAGAACAGTAGATGAAGTCTGTATGAGCGACGCATTAGCGCCTCATTTTCCCATCCCGGATGAGCGTGATCCTGAGAACGCTCATCCCATTTCTAAACCGGGTCAGGGCGAGGAAACCATCTATCACCTTCAGATAGACGATGGGCTGCGGTTTCCGATATGCCCAGACCTATCTGAATCCTGTCGTTACTACGACGTCTCCCCTACCCAATTTTCCCCAAAATCCCTTCGCCCCTAGGTAGGTTTTAGGTGTTTGTGTGAGAAAAGAGGCTATACATATTCTTTATTCTTGTTTCGCCATTTTTATAGGATAGACTCAAATCGCTTCAGCGTTTTTAGCTCTGTCATCCGATTTCCTGATAACAAATTCTAGAACTGGAAATCCGCCTAGCCCTTAGTCACCGACTTTAGGACAAGGAACTCCAATTGGAAGAGTTCCTATTTTTTCTTCCAAGAAGGAGTTTCTTGGTGTAGTACTTCCAAGGCGCTCCGCGACCCTTATCCTTCAGACAATGAACTATCCCCTTGGGATAAGGAGTCCCTCCACCCGGTGTACGCCGACCATCTAGATGGGCTCCCTGCGACGCCGCGGAGGGCTCCAAGAAAAGGAAGAGTCAATCTTCCAAAAAGAAAGCGCGCCCTGAGGAAGAGGTAGATCCGTTCTCCACGGATCCCCTTACCCTAAGCCATGCTTCTCAAGATGCGGTAGCTCTTTACAAAGGTGCGGTCCCTTACTCTCGCTATTGCGACGATTCCATTTTAGCTAGAAGGTTATATATTATCCATACTAAGAAGTGGGGCGCGCCTGTTGTAACAGACGCGTGGATAGCTTGGACTTATGATGTCTTCTATGATGATGGTACTTCCACATATCTTTTGGTCAATATCTTTTGGTTTCTTCATCCTCAATTCTTGGATATCTTTTGGTCAATATTCTTGACTTCCTTGTCTCAGAAATGTTTAGAATTGTTTATTCTTCTTCACTCTATCTGATACATTTTTCTGGTTTTTTAATGATTATTAGTTGGCACTGGTTTGATATTGGTTTAGTGTTGGTTTATAATTGCAATTTATTATGACTTAGATTATATTGCATTCTTTTCACGAGACGTTCAAGCATTGTCTATTGCCTAAAGATGAGGAAGGCATCATCTTTTAAAAAATAAAGAAACAGAATACTGTGTTAAGATCAAGTGCAGATACAGTATACAGAAGCATGTGAATGGTTGTAGCAAAAATGTTTTGCAAACACCAAAAAGGATAGTAGAAGAGAACAAATATTGCGTATAATAATTAAATTAACGACTTTCTCATTTAGTTTATTCCTTTCTGTTTAATTTATCTTTTACAATCATATGACTATATATAGAGTTAATTACATGAACCGTTACTTATGTTGGCAACTGTAACTGAACGGTTCAAACTTGAACTCAACCGTTACTTATGTTTCAAAATATGACTGAATGGTTAAGAAACGTGACTGCTGTTAATTATCCCCGTTAAAATTAGGCATGGTCTATGCACGTGACCGTCTTCATAATTCAAATTCGTAATATGTCACTACGGGAGAGGAGGCCAACACCGGCCGAAAAAACAATTTATAACGGCTGGGATTTGCAGCCGTTAGTTATTCACGGCTCAACTGTATTTGAGCCGTTACAGGAATAGTCGGCATCATTTCCACGGCTCAAATACAGTTGAGCCGTGACATTCCACGGCTCGGACTCAAACGAGCCGTGGAATTAATTATCGCGGCTCGATTAAGTCGAGCCGCGATAATTATTTCCGTTTAATTTTGAAGGCAGTATTATTCACGGCTCAATTCTATTTGAGCCGTGAATAAGGGTGCTGAAAAGACTGCAGGGCTCTAATTCGAATGAGCCGTGCTATATACAATATTTATCATAAAAACCAGAATAATTTATATTATAATCCTAATCATAAAACAATAACCATAACCTGAATATCTTACATACCAAAACCATAGTTTTTGCAAACAGTATATTACATATCCAACATACATTACATATCCAGCAGTTCGCTTCATTAATTCAAAAACATACATAATATCTTATAATAAGTCTTCATTCATAACACTGCCTTGACTAAACCGATTCATCTTCTTCATCGTTTTCTTGACTTCCACTAGCAGATTGTTCACTATTAGATGTTGCTGATTGATGAGTTGCTTGATCATTCTATACAAACATCCAACAATCATAACATTATGTGGAGAAATAAGGCTTGGGAAGATCAATTCAATGAACAAATTGAAGAAAAATTCGAAAACTTCATAGATTCGAATATATGTGGAGAAATTAGGGTTTGAGCCGATTGTTCAAAAATTCGGATTTAGACAATTCTAACACAAAATCTAACAATTAGAACACATATAAGGCTTGTGAAGATCAATTCAATGAACAAATTGAAGAAAAATTCGAAAACTTCATAGATTCGGATATATGTGGAGAAATTAGGGTTTGAGCCAATTGTTCAAAAATGCAGATTTCGACATTTCTAACACTATATCTAACAATTAGAACAGATACAAGGCTTGGGAAGATCAATTCAATGAACAAATTGAAGAAAAAAACGAAAACTTCATACCTAAAATCGGAGTGGCGATTTCGACGGAGAAGCCCGATTCAGTGGACTATACTGCAAAATCGAACCTGCACTACACATATAAGAGTTCGGCCGACCATTTCCTTCGATTAATTGAAGAAATTAGAAGAACTTACCTGTTGGAGAGTACTTGGCGCCGCGCGGAGGAGAAGGCAGGAAGAACACCAGCACAGAATGAAGTCTCTGTCTGCTGAAGTCCCGACTTATTCTTTTGTCACGGCTCGATGCAATTTGAGCCGTGATAAATGTTATTTGTTTTTTTAAAACAAACATTGATCACGGCTCAATGTAAATGAGCCGTGATAAACAGCTGGGACAACTCCGGACAGTCTTTCGCACGGCTCAAGCCCAACTTGAGCCGTGATAAATGGGTCGGTTGATGAAGCAAATACGTGTTATCACGGCTCAAGCCCAATTTGAGCCGTGATAACTAGAACGGCTCAGTGGTTTGAGCCGTCAAATTAGCCCAATAACGGCTCAATCACATCTGAGCCGTGAAAGTGACATAAATTTCATTTTCCACGGCTCAATGTGTATTGAGCCGTGAGTGTTGGCCGTTATTTACAGTCTCTCCTGTAGTGTGTTCTTATTCTTCATTTACATACAAACACTCTTAGTAAGAAAAGACATATATATAACCCACTTCGTCTTCTTTCCACAACACAACACAATCAGAGTTTCAACTTTCAAAAGGAGGACAAAAATCTCACTGCTGATTCTTCCACTCTAATCACTCAACAAAGCTTGACAAGGAAAATAATGTTATGTCCTCAAATGAAGGGAGAAAAAAATATAAATAGTCACAACTCTGCTTCGATCAAAAACAAAGTGAAGAAACCTTCCGAGAATCATCATCGACTCAACACGGCTTGAATGGCAGTACGTTGAGGTTGTGTTAGATTATGCAGTTTCAAAACGATAAGGTGCTGCTTTTTCATAACAAATGTAAAATAATAGACTCAAGGAGGGAGTTGGTTTGAGAATATGAACCTGACATAGATAAGTGAAGACACCTCAATTGCTTTGAGAGAACTTGGAAAGGAAATCCACAAGATAGTTCAACAAATTAATCTATACGATACGATGACCAGAAAGACAAATGTTAACACATAAGCAATGAATCACAAGTGTTATATATATATATATAGTAACTATGAGCACCTGATTCATGGGGTCAGCTTTAACGCTAAAAAGATCATCATCATCATCCTGATAACAAGACCAAGTTCCATAATTGATTATCTATAAACAATATAGAACAAAAACAAATATACAATCTGTAAACTCAGGCTGAGATAATAACACTTCATCCTTGTCATCATCTTCTTCAGACGGCAAGGAAGCTCAGGCTGAGAAATTACTGCAAGGTAGCGTGTCCTTGAATTATTGTGAAGTAATTAACCCAAGAAATTGAAATTGTGTTTAACCATTCATTTGCAGACCAAATTCAGATAGAAATTTGAATTTGAATTGGAAAATTAACATGGAAAGAATCGAGAGAAGCGAAAATGCAAATCTTTTGCAACCGAGAGATCGAAGATCGAATAGACCCAAATTCAAGAACAAGTCTTAGAGTTGATTTGGGTTTCGCTTGAATCTGGAACGACATGAAGTTATGGCACAAAGTGATAGAAGGTCAAAATGGTTCTTTCAATTAACTTTAAATCGTTTAAATTAGGTCACGTGATTTTCTCGTGACAGTCTGACGAAAATATGTGACAGGAACTTCACAGAATAACCATTCAGTCACATTCTCAAACTTAAGTAACGGTTCAGTCACAGAAAAAAAAGTAACATTTTAATCACATAGGTCAAAGATAAGTAATTGTTGAGGTAGTTAACCCACATATATATATATATATAGTGTGGATATATAAATATTTCTCTCCGTACTATATAAGATGGCCTTTGGGGAAAAAAATGTGCCAATTTTTCTTAATGACAAATTGAGACGAAAACATATAGCATGCAATTCCTCACCGACAATTTCTTGGTGTTTTGATTGGTATATATTATGTTTGCTTTATTCTGGTGTAACAACTTGTTAGTAAAAAGTCTCTATCGCATGTCCGGGGTGTGTGAATCAATCTGATTGGAACTCTCCGGTTCAAGTTGATCTACGTGTGCGCCCACATCATGTGGACATGATTATCGGTATGAAAAACTTGCCTTGTGCGAGATGGGTTATGTTAAAACTCGCAAATTTTATTTCGACCAGATTCTAACCAGAATTAACTAAAAATATTATGTTTGAATAATATGATTGTTGACATTTCAATTTTTATAATTAATTTGCTTCGGTTTGCAAAATTTAATTAGGGAAAATATGATCTTAATTAAGTCACTTTGGGTGGATGATCCTGTAAATAGGGGTCTCATCTTCAGAGGTGAAATACGTGGAAAACAAATCCAAAATTTACATCAGTAATATTGCTTTCATCACTCCAAAGTTTGGTCATATCCAAGTTCCTTTTGAGTCTGAATTTTCGTCGAAGTCGGAGTTCAGATATAGTTCAGTTCAATTAAAGGAAACATCGTGTTTGGTTCGCCTAATGACACTGTTTTATCATGGGAGGTAATCGTCCCAATTTTTCTCTTACACGAACCTATTACGGTGAGATAGACGAAATTACCTTAAGGAGACCGTGCTTTTCACGAGACTCAGTTTATAAACGAAAATATTTTTTATAGAGGCACTTTCATCATTTTATAATGTTGCATATTACTAACAATATATAGATAATTCTCTCTGCACAAAGCTTAAAATTCTACAATATAATGGAATCATATTTTTTTTCTACATCATATTACTCTTTTCAACATCATAAACTCAAGCTTAATACCATAGGATATACATAGGAACAAGGTACTGATTTAATCTCTTATGTACCTAAAATGGTTTATGTGAGACTTACTTTTTTAGCTCGTATTACTTTGTATTGTTTCGTACCTTAACTTTATGTGGCGTGTCATTGCACTACTCTTCTATTTTTTTAAAAAAAATTAATACATTTGTAAAAAATTTCATCCATTTTAATTAGAAAAAAGTCACATAATATGAACATATCTTTTAAATTACCAAGATAACGCTAGGTTTCTTAAGAAAATGTGAGAATAATAGGGAAGAAATCAAGTTAACAAATCAGGAAAATAAAGAAAGTTAGGAAAAACATTGATCATGTAATATTTCCTGACCATACTTAGAATCGTAAGATGCTATAAACTACAATATTTTAAACAAGTTAATAAAGTACTCTAATGAAGAAAAAATCAATTTCCCATATACTTTTGTTACTCTAACAACATAGTATCATAGTACTGACAATCTCATCAACTGATTACTGTTTGCATCATATACCCTTTATTCATGTATTAAAACTATATGTACTACCTCTCTCGACCTCAATCTTTTCAGAAAAAATTCATCATCGAAGCTTGTTCACCACGTCAATTGCGTCAGAACCAGGCAAATCCTGAACCATAGAAAGTTCAAATGATATTGTCACACATTACTCAACCTTCTAAAAAAATGTCCTCAGAAATTAAGGCACAATAAACACAAGTCATAACTAAAATACATCAGAAACATTAACAACAACATTTAAATTGAATGAATCAAATTATCCTTTATGGGCAATCATAATGAATGCAACAATTGGAGGGCAGCGGCGTTTGAGCCACATTACAAGGGTTCCAATAACCAACTTATTCGGAATGAGAATAACGAGACTTATGTGTATTTTCCTTAATCATTAAGTATATTGAACTTGATTTAATAGGCAATGTGGTTGGTTATCCTAGTGCTAAAGCACTGTGGAACACATTGGAAGTAACCTACGGTGTCGGAGGAGATGCCTTGCAAACATACGATCTTCATGTTAAAGCTAGTGAACCGATGAGAAGATATATGCCTCTGGAGTAGTATTTCAACACGCTACAAAGAATATGGCAAGCAACAGACAAACAACATCCGATTGTTTAAATTCAGTGTTAATCAAATATACGATATACAATCAAGAGAGACAAGAGACATGATTGTTTAAATTTTTGGTCGGTCTCAATATCATATATGAAACAGTCAAATGAGAAATATTGAAGGAGGAATCACTACCTTCGGTTGAATGAGCCTATGCACAAGTTCGACGGGAGGCAACCAAATCTGGCATCCTCAATCAATCGTTCATCAGAGAAACACCACTCGGAAGTAGTCTCATACCCCAAGCATGGACCACCGCCTTAGAAGATGTCAGTTAGAATATGTCGATAAACCAACCAGGATACTGTCTCGAGAAGAAAGAACAAAACAATTGAAGGAAAAAAAGGAAAAAAAAAAAAGCTTCGTTGTTTACACTATGGAATTAGCCGCCATGCAAAGGACATGTTTTTTAGGATTATAGAGTACCCGCACTGGTGGGAAAACTGACACAAGCAAGGCTCAAGTCGAGGAAAACCGATCACCACTACAGGCAACCTGGCGGCCACCAACGACAACGAGGGCGACACCCTTGGAGCAATTAGGGTTGGGTGAAGATGGGTATTCACAGTCAAACACGCAGATGGCAAAATAAAGATATACAAAGCTTGGTTATTTGCAAAAGGGTACACTAAGACACATGGAATTGATTACTCTGAGACGTTCTTGACAGTAGCTAAAATTGATACAATCCAAGTTCTCTTATCAATAACAGCAAACCAAGATTGTTATCTTCATCAATTTGCTGTGAAGAATGCCTTCTTCCATGGAGATCTCACAGAATAAGTATATGTGATAGCTCCGCCAGGGAGTCCGACTTTCAACTTAATGATGTTTGCAAACTGAATAAGGCATTATATGGCCTGAAGCAGTCATCTAGATCCTGTTTGGGAGATTTACCGTTGAAATGAATAAAATACGGATTCAAACAAAGTAATGCAGATCATACGTTGTTTCTGAAGTGCGGAGGTGAGTTGATCATATGTCTTATTATTTATGTGGATGGCATAATAATTACAGGGAGTACATAGAAGAAATAAGAAACTCTGAAAGAACCTGTTCACAGAATTTAAAATGATGTAATTGTGTAAATATGAAGTTTATGAGTGACAAGTGATATTCCTTCGTTCATACATGACAATCATATGACATATTTAAAAAATAAAAAAACAACTTTTAATAGATAATGCAAGAACTAAAAAAAGTTAAGATAATAAAATGAGTACCCTATAGTTGATGCTTCAAGTATGTAATGCTCTCTTCTATAATTTAGATATGAATAATTCATTCTTATAAAGAGACTTACTTGAAAATGTATGAATATAAGTACATCAAAGCTATGGTACATAATATAATACGAACATTTATTGACATTAAACTCTTTTATGGGTTGAAACAAGGTATCAAAGATAATGGAATTGTGATTAACTAGAGAAAAGTGTTCTCTAGAATTTAAGATATCATATGTGATGTTTTTTCAAAAATCAAAATGCATGGGTATAAGTTGATGGATATTAGGCGACACCCCTTATCTCCTTGAGGCTAGAAACATCTAGTCTTGGGAAGCCACATAAGCTTCGCCCGTGAACTGGGGCTACGATTGACGACGAGAGTTTCGCCTATGTACCTCCCATAGGAAAACACCGCTTAGGAACATATGCAAGTTTTGCTACATTACAAGGATGGGGTCTTTCACTTCAAACATGTGTCGCCTCTATCATTAGTCACCCATCACATGTCACATGATAAGAGAGTCGTCCCCATATATGATGATTTAACATATTATTCCTTTTCGGTCGATAAAAAATTATCATGGTCAAATGTTACATAACCACGATACAAAGTTAATCCGGTCAAGATGTTAACTCCTTCTATAAATACTCAACATTTAATGCTCTTTTAACATTAGTGACACACTTTCACTCTCCTTTTAACTGCTCTAAAGACTTGGACTGACATAATCAACGAATGGGAACACAAATGGAATAAATTAAGACTTTCTTTTGTTCATGTCTTAGACCATCAAAGAGTGATGTCAATTTGACGTGAGAAAGTTAAATTTAACTGAAGTAACGAGAGTTTTTGCAACAATTTGAATTTATTAAAGTTTTCATACATGATAATACGTTATCTTCAAAGAGAGAATTTAATAATTTAAACCAAACATATTTTTCTCTTTCAACGCGTTATAGTACGATTTTTTATGATCATAATTCACGTTTAATCAATTTAATATAGATATAGATTCTACGGAATAAAACTATCGGTTGGTTCGGTTTTCATTTTTCATGATTCAAAGATCGAAAAAGGAAGAAAAAGCATCCAAGATCCGAACCGATACAGTTCTTGTCGGTTTCTGAGACCAGCTGTTAGTTTACAATCCCTACCCAAAGTGTTGTATGGGGTCAGAAAAATGCCACGTCACAATACACTCCAAAGCCCACGTGTCATTTCCTGGAGGTATTCTTCCATCCTCCATGTCACTCTAGATTTACTGTGACCGACGGAAAGACATGGCATTGTCATGTTCCTCAAACTCGTTATTACAGCTGAAACATCTCGTTCATCCGTCACAACGAATCAGAATCACTCCCATTAGTCCTTTCCGTTGTCGTCAAATAACAATGGCGTCTTGTTCAGGAACTGAGGCATCGGAGGTATTTCGCATTCCTGATATGGATATGAGAGAGATGGAACAAATTGCAGATCAGACCTTCCACATGTACACCAACAACAGCTCTTCGAAGAGGAGTGGTGAAGGTACGGCCATTGTTTGGTTTAGAAATGATATGAGAATTCTTGACAATGAGGTCCTGGTCGAGGCATGGAGAGCTTCTAGATTTGTTCTGCCTGTCTATTGCATTGACCCTAGATTGTTTGGAACCACCACCACCACCCATTACTTTGGCTTCCCTAAAACTGGAGGTATAGATATAGATATATGCATGGAAATTCTTATCATCTATCCACCATAATATGTCTGCAATTAATTTTATTTTTATTGTTGAATGTATAACAGCTTTAAGAGCACAATTTATTTTGGAATGTGTGGAAGATTTGAGAAAGAACTTAATGAAGCGGGGTTTGAACTTGCTTGTCAAACACGGAAAGCCAGAAGAAATCATTCCTTCTCTTGCAAGAAACTTTGAAGCACATTCTGTTAAGTCTCCTTTCATTACACAGTTGACCCAAATGATCAAAATCAATGGTTCATTAGTATTTGGTATATATAGTCATCATTTTTTGCTGTTACAGAGAGAGAAAAAAATGTGATAGTAATAATCATCGTCACTACTGGTGAAGCTGCAGGTTTATGCTCAAAAGGAAACATGTAGTGAAGAGCTGCATATTGAAAGGCTAGTGTCCACAGCACTAGAGTCAATATCATCATCATCAAATCATAAGAATAACATCTCAGGAAACCCGAGTCTGCAGCTTCTATGGGGAAGCACTATGTACCATTTAAATGACCTCCCTTTTCGTGCCAGTAACCTACCTGATGTATTTACTCAATTTCGTAAGGTATGTAGGATGACTCCTCAGGTCTTTTTTGTTTGGCATAAGAAAGTGTCTTCTGATATAAGACACAAACCAAACGCTCTGCAGTCTGTTGAATCCCAAAGCACCATCCGGGGTTGCGTGAAGACTCCGGTGTCCTTGGGGCCGCCACCACCTACCATTACAGACTGGGGAATCATTCCAATGGCGGAAGAGCTTGGTGTTCGGCCTGATAAGGCATGTAATCGTATACATGTTTTGAGTCATCCATTAAGCATGATGGGTGAAATTATGTTGATTCTTTTTCAACCATTTGATATACTAGGTTCACAGAGGAATGGCCTTTTCTGGCGGTGAAAATGCTGCCCTCAGCAGAGTGAGTGAGTATTTCTGGAAGAAGGTAAGTACATGCAGATACACACACTTACGCATTGAATTTATTCATCAAGGAAATAAGTACTGTTGTAGTACACTTTCATAATCATGTTAAATTACAGGATTTACTGAAAGTTTATAAGAGTACCAGGAATGGAATGTTAGGGTCCAATTACTCGACCAAATTTTCTTCATGGCTTGCAACAGGATGTCTTTCTCCTCGCTTTATACATGAAGAGGTCAGCCTTTGTGTTTGTCTATGTAAGTGGAGTTCAAAATGTGTTGTTGTAATACATTGTAGTTGCATTATCTGCAGGTGAAGCGATATGAAAATCAAAGGCTAGCGAATGACTCCACATATTGGTCTCTTTGTTTCTCTCCTATGAATTGTTTTGTATGTCTGAATCCTGTTCCTTATCAGTTCCATACATGCATGAACATGGTTTTTTTGTGGTTTGATTTCAGGGTGTTGTTTGAATTGTTATGGAGGGATTACTTTCGGTTTCTTTCTATCAAGTATGGGAACTCACTTTTTCACCCTGGTAAACTAGTCACTTCTATACCTACCATCCCTTATATCCTTCCATTGCTGAATTTTTTTGTTTCAATATCCTATCGAAGACATGTTATTCACTGTGTATGTATATATGTTCCTTTTGTTAGGGGGTCCGAGACAAGTGCAGCAGAAATGGAGTCAAGATGAGACATTATTTGAAAGCTGGAAACAAGGCCGTACAGGGTATATGATCTGATGTATTTTGCCAGAATACTATTCTATTTGATTCTCTTATGAATTCTCAACATTACTTGGTATACGGTAGATATCCACTTATTGACGCTAATATGCTGGAATTGGCTACTACTGGATTTATGTCAAATCGAGGACGTCAAGTAAGTTAGACACATCTTTTCTTTTACCTGATTATACTGTCTACTGGTTTCGGTCTTATTATAAAAGTGATGGTTCATTTTATTATACAGATTGTGTGTTCATTTCTTGTTCGTGATATGGGTATGGATTGGCGTATGGGAGCCGAATGGTTTGAGAGCTGTCTACTGGATTACGATCCCTGTTCCAACTATGGAAATTGGACATATGGGGCAGGTTAACTTCTCTTCTGTTTCTGTATTTACTAAGTAAGTTTCTGGTGTTGATTAGTATATAGAACAAGGTGTGATGGTGGTGGTGTAAGTGCAGGCGTTGGAAATGACCCCAGAGAAGATCGTTACTTCAGCATTCCCAAGCAGGTATTCATTCATCTATATCAATAACAACAACTGAGTAATGGGATAGAATTGGCATTTATTTTCGTGTTTATGATTTTAGTCTCATACGTATGATCCGGAAGGAGAGTATGTTGGATTTTGGTTGCCTTCCTTACGTCTTCTTCCTAAAGAGAAAAGACATTCACCTGGAAGATCTTACATCCCACAAATTGTGCCTCTCAAATTCAAAACTACTACCACGTCAACGAAAACATGGAGACGGCGGGGAGACGGAGATCAACACAACAAATAGAATGATTGATGACTGCAAAATCTAACACTACTGGAGTTTGAGTTTGTGGAGATAAAAAAAAATACTTATGGTATTAGTTCCAAACAAAAATAGTATGCTGCACTGCCCATCAAGTGGATTTGAAATTTAATTGACTCATAGATTTTGTTTAAAAATCTGAAATAGTAAAATAAGTAACATGTTGTCCATACATGAAACTTCAAAAGCGCAATCATTCGAGACACACAATAGATATGCATCTTTGCCTCTTTGGATCGTATGAACTTTATTTCATTTGTTAGCTCAAATTTTAGATTTTTTTTCAAAAAGTAATAACTTTTTAATTATATTTGAAAAAGTAATGTCCAGAAAACTTATTTAAAAAAATGTTAATAAGAGTTATACTAGGCAGCGTGTTGACATAACACGCAACAGTTACGGATTGCGGTCTGGACGTATGGAGTAGTGATATTTTAGAGAATATTAAGTCATTCAATTAAACAATGAGATCAACAGTGTTTTTTATTATCACAAAAGAGTACTCTCATTTTATTCATCGATATTGTTTCCATCAAACGAAATACAATCATTCCTTAAAATAACAACTAGTGGAAGTGGAGTTGTAAAACTCAATCATATAATATCACTGCCAATTTCGACTATTTGACAATCCAGTTAGCTCATTCGTTCGTTGTGCGTCTAACTGTTGACCAATGTACCGCCTCAAAATTTCATACCAATGCTAGGATTTTCGAGCATACCACTGCACTCCGCCAATATTGCGCCTCCCTTGTAGTTGTTCCATAATCCTCATCGAGTCAAACTCAATATGATGTTGCACCATCCTTGTTCAGTCGCCATTCTCGCTCATAAGAGGATCGCCTCGACTTCCAATACATCAACATTCGATCCCTTCATACGTCTATTTGTTCCCCCTATCAACCCCCCCCCCCCCCCCCCCCGGGTGTCTCACAAGCACTCCTATTCCACCCATTCCCGTTCAGCTACACCGTGATGCATCACAATTCATTTTCACGTACCGGTGGTTCAGTCTTCTCCATGCTTGTGGTTCCCTAGGGTTATGCTTCAGCCCCGATCTTGCTTGGACACTTCGGAACTCCTCGTACCCCCTCCTCGTGTGCTCTATCACCTCCCGTATATTTGGTCTCTTATTCTCGAACGCCACCTTGCACATTTCCTTCCAAAAATTCCAGCACATAGCAAGGCATAACCACCATATTATTTGTTTGGTCTCGCTGTTTTTGTTCGACAATCGACATATCGCATCTCTCACGGTTCCACTCCCCAATCGACATAGGGTCTTGGTTCATGACGTCCAGTCCCAAGGTTCCCATCCATACCGAGCTCGTCCATCCACACTTGAATGCCATATGTTCGACATCTTCTTCTTGACCACACACAGGGCAGTTCAACTCTATATTCATTCGTATTATCTTAAGATTTGTCATCACCGGTAAAGAGTTGGTAAGTAGTTTCCAAAAGAAAGTTTTTATCTTTAGCATTATGTTTGTCTTCCACACTTCCCGCCATATGGTCGCGAGTCTATTCCCGTCATGTCCATTTCCCGTGGACCTCCCTGATTCGGACTCCTTGAGACGGTGGTAAACCGTCTTAACCGTTACTCTTCCATCGTTCGTGTATGGCAAGATTAAGTGGTTCGGTCCGGTACGGTCTGCTCGGGTAGGTTTATCTCGAGAATATGGGCAGCATCATGAAGTGTTGCCAACTGACGGATTAGATCCTCATTCCACCTACCGTTGATTCAGTCATATAGGGACTCTACCTTCATTTCCGGGTTGTCACTCCACCCCTCCGCCGGTTCGGGTCGAAAGCTCAGTTTGGTTTGAATCCATGGGTCGGTTCCTGCACTGATCGTGGCTCCATCCCCTATAATCCACAAACCCTCCTGATTCAGTGTATCCCACCCTTGCAACATCCTCACCCATCCCCATGATGCTCTCCCTCCTTTTTCGGCATCTCTGAAATTTCCTCTCGGAAAATAGATCCCTTTTAGTATATTTACCCATAACGAGTTTGGTTCCATGTTTACTCTATCTGCCATCTTGGTTAATAGAACCTTGTTAATGTTTCCAATTCTCGAAACCCTAGTCTCCCAACTTCTTTTGTTTAAGCAAGGTCATCCCATTTCTCCCGTGTATCTTCCTTTTCTCATCCGTTGGCCCCCACCAGAATCCTGTTATTAGTGCATTCACCTCATTGCACCAGGTCTTTGGAAATTTGAAGATGCTCATCACATATGTCGATGTAGAGATGCTCACTGACTTGATCAACACTTCCTTTCCCGCCTGGTTCAGTGTCTTTGTTCGCCACCCATTCAATTTTTCCCAGATTCTTGTCTTGAGATACCCCAAGACCTCTTGTTTTGATCTCCCCCAAACCGCTGGTAGTCCCAGATACTTCCTTAGTCCCCCTGTGGGTTTTATGTACTCTGTCCTCTCCCCGTTAACAAGAACACGGTAGCTTGGCGTGGTTATGCATGCCCGCATCCATGCAATCCACTTCACCCCAAAACCTGTCTTTTCGAGTCTCCTTAGCAAAAAGTTCCATTCCACTCGATCGTACGCTTTCTGCAGGTCTAGTTTCAAACCACACTCCACTTTGGTCACGTTCTTTCGTACTCTCAGGTGATGAAACACCTCGTGAGCCACCATGATGTTATCCTGTATTAGCCTACCAGCCACAAAAGCACTCTGAAATGGGGTTATCAAGTCTGTAAGATACTCTTTAACCCTGTTTAATAGCACCTTTTATTTTACCTTATAAGAAAAATTGTACACGCTAATAGGTCTATAATCAGATGCATATTTTGGACTCAGTATTTTTGGGATGAGGGTTATATCTGTCTGGTAAGGGAGTTTGGGAACGTACTTGTTTCAAGGAAGGATTTGACCTCAGTAAAGACGTCTGCACCCACGACCCCCCCATTTCCTTTGATAAAAGACCCCCGAAAATCCATCCGAACACGGCGCCCTCGATCCTCCCATTTGGAAAACTGTTGTTCTTACCTCTTCCATTGTAACGCTCCTACATAGGTCGGCATTCATCTCATCAGTTATCTGTCTCGGCACACGGTTTGAGACTTCCTCATCTATGTCAGTGTTTTCTGTTTCAAACACCTTATTTTTTTTTTGGCCAAGAACACCTTATTGAAATAGTCCCATATTTCCCGATTGATCTCTTTCTCATTCGTTATCCATGCCCCATTTCTCACTTATAGCCGAGAGTTTTGGTTTCGTCATCTTCTAGAGTTCGTTGTCAAATGAAAGAAGGTTGTGTTCCGATCACCCATGTTGAGCCATTTGACCCTTGACCTTTGTTTTCAATAAATCTTCTCTTTTCTCCATAGGTTCCTGATTCGTTCCCTCAACATTGTTTCTTCTTCTTTGCTCACTTGTGTAGGGATGGTTGTTCCAATTACTCTCAATCTGTCTTTCGCCTTCTTCATCTTACCGTGTTATTTCTGAATCGTTCTTTGCTTCACATCATCAAATTTCTTCTACACTGTCCCAGGTTTAGCCATAGGTTAATACCCCACCGCCTCTATCCCCCCCATGCCGATTGGATTACCCCTTTGCATTCCGGGTTTTCCAAACACAACTCTTCAAATCGGAACCCTTTTCTTTTTCGTCTCATACCCTCCTCATGCATTAGGACTAATGGTGCATGATCCGATCCCACCGCCACTTCGTTTAAGCATTGAGCTTGTGGGAACTTTTCTGCCCATCTTACATTCATCAATATCCTATATAGCCTTTCATACACCCTCTAATCCCCCTCCTGTTATTACACCACGTGAATCTTTGGCCTTTCGATCCAATATCTTCCATTTCAATGCTGTCAATGAACTGTTTGAACGTATCCATATGTCTTTGTGATTTTCTCCGAACTCCTTCTTTTTCATGGTGGTGTGTTATGGCATTAAAATCCCCCAGACATGTCCATGCATTATTTTTTCCTTGACGGATCCCCCTTATAGTATCCCAGTTTTGACTTATCATTCCCTCATCTGTATCTACATGAACCCATGTCATATGCATTTTGTTCCCTGTTCCTCTGAATTTGACTTTTGTATCGAGTATGTTCGCACACACACTTAATATTTGTACTTTTTTCCTTTCTTCCACCATAGTATTATTCCCATTGGGTCTACATAGTAGGCATTCTCTATTCCAAGTTCCTATCTTATTCGCTCACAGTAGGCACCTCCGTTCTTAGTTTCCATCAAACATATGTTCTCAGGATTATACCTCCCTATGAGGTCTTTCAAGTGTCGAACTGTCAAGGTAGACCCCAAACCCTGACAATTCCAAACCATTGTATTCATTGGGCCCCTGTGGCTGTATTGGGACAGCCACCAGAACCCTCTTCCTCCCTTTCGCCTTTCCTATATTAGTTCTCTTTGCTACCTTGGGTGATGCCTTCTCATTCTTTTTGCTCCTTTTTTGGTTAAACTCTTCCTTTTCCTCCCCCCTCATCCGTTTTAGTGTCATCTTGTCAAGATAGGAGCTTAACCCCGTTTATTCTCTCATTTTCCCCTTACTTGGGTCGGATGTCGGGGCGTTTGGTGGAGTCTCTAGAACATATTCCTGTTGGGTTCATCGCCTTCCTTGTTTGGTCATCTGGAGGGGATCATCATTGACTGTTTTCCTCCCTCCCTCTTCTTGAATTGTGTTTCCCCTCCTCCATCACGTTCCCGAGTGAGTGCCTGCAAGTTTTCCCTTCGGTTCCCCAGAATACATGTGTTGGGCAGTTCAGTTTCGACGTACACTTTCGATGTATGAGATGCACAATCAGTTCGTTATTCTCCAGTGGGTTTGCATCCTCTCGGCTCAACTCTTCCATGTGGGTTGGTGCCACCCACTTTCCGTCCTCTTCCGTTCGAGACCTCCCAGTATTATCCTCCATTGTCTCGCTTCTGTTCACATTCCATTCAGCTACCTCGGTTTCCATTTTCTCAGGTTAGTCATACATAGGGGGTTCTTGTATCCATATTCTTCTCCCTTCTTCACCACCCGATCTTTTTCCTCCCCTGTTTTTTCATTTTGGTTCATTAAATCGAACTAAGTTCTCCTGGTTACAGATGAGTGTTTTGATTCACCATCCTTTTGCCCCCACCTATCTTCCTCGCCCGGTGGGTTTGCGGTCTAGTCACTGATAACCACGGCCTATACATCGGCTTGTTGGGATTCACCTCGGACACTTTCATCTCCTCCCTACATACATTAGTCGTGTATCCCAATCGCCCACATCCATAACAATAATCCGACAGTCGTTCATATTTATCTCCGTCCACCGTTCCATGCCTTGTGAGTTGGTCCACCAAAACCCCGCAATCAATAGATTTTTTACATTTACTTCCACATTCATTTGCATGTATGTTTTGTATCGACACTCCACCTTCTCCTCTGTTTCAATGAAGTTACCGACTTGTTCCCCTATCCTTTTCACATTTTCCACACTGAATTTTTCCAAACCCAATTCATGAACTTGAATCAATTCTTGCACCCATTCAAACTTCACGTGCGTTATACTACACCTCGGTTTCCATTTCTGCAGACTAAGACAGTGTCGCTGCACAGACCAATGAGATAGGTCAAAGATTTTCCTTCAATCATCCTCATTTTCGAATTCCAGCATAACAATTCTATCTGACACATTCGATATCAATACTGAATCATACTTTGCCCAGGCTTGTTTAAGTACACTATGAATTGCAGAGGATTTTAATAGATTTCTGTGCAATGATCATCCTAACATACTTATCGACGTTTTCCATCTGTGGGTTCGATGGGAGGTGTAGCAGGGGTTTCCGGGGGTGGTTCGGTTCGCCAGAGCTGGGTAGTTGAGTACTCATTTTCGGTCGGGGGCAGGATCCGTCACCGTGGTCGCCACCTCCTGCAAGAAACAGTTTAAGAGAAAAGAAAAAAAAATGGTAACCTCAGTTCTGTGTTTCTTCCGCAGCAATTCGGTTATGTTATGACTCACGTAGTCTTCTCACTCTTTGCATGGTTCACTCTTCATTTATTTGTTGCTTGTCTCCATCGTTATTGCTGCACCAGACTTGATTGACTGATATTGCAAGAAGCCAAACCAATCGACGACAAAATCGCTCACTAGGAGGAAACCTAGGAGAGAGAAGCGCGTGGAGTACACTCGCGTGACTTCAGATGTCCAACAGTGGCCGTTTTCTATAAAATGAGAAGAAGAGAGAATACATTAGTTTTTTTTTCATTTTCTCATGTCTTCTCACTCCAACAGAATTGCATCATCTTCAAACCATCTCCATCTTTTAGTCCTTTCACCCAACATTGTGATAATATAGTCAAGGCATTTTAAATATTTACATGAATATTTTATATACTGATAAAATTTATTTGATTTAGATTAATAATATATTAAAAAAGTTAATATAAGTGTGTATAAGTATTAATTAATCGTAATATTTTTATTTATATAATTAGGATAGTCTTAAATTACTATTATTTACATGTGTAGATTTTATTATATAAACTGATTTAGTAACATATTTATTTTTAGAGTAAACTTAAAAAATTACTATTGGATAATAATTTTTTATAAACATATTTAGGAACCAACATTATATGCTTGTATTATGGAGAAATACTGACTCTGAATGGTAGTGAAGTTTATGTAGGTGGTGCCTGTATTACTACAACCACCTTCGATATATATCTATCTAGACTAAAAAATATTATATGTATGGCATGAGGTTGACATGATGATGAAGTTGTCTGCATCTACATTTCTTATAAATTCATAGGTAGTGGTGGACTCTCTAAGTTTGTATGGATTCGATAACAAAGCGCATTGTCTTTTGCTTTACAATTAAGTGTCGCTAGTCGATGTTTTATGTTCAACATGAGTAGATGAGTCAACGTTATTCAAACAATTACTGATAATCATGAGATAGTGAACATTTTACACAGTCACAACAATGATCTCTCAGGATAAGGTCGACGTCGACGCACTTTTAGATGTTGAAGTAAATGAAAAATATCATTTCATTGAGCATTTCACGGGTCTCAGTGATGAAGACAACAAAGAGGTGATGAATGTTGTCAAGAATTCTGACCATTTAAACAATTATGAGTGTATTAATAGGGCAAGTAGTTCCCAAGACTAGTTGATCATGCAACCCACTAATCAAAATTGGGTTGATATTATCTGGATTTCCAACTTTCAATCAACAAATGAATTGTGTGTGGACAACGAGGAAACGTCGAATGAAGGTTTCTTAACTACGAACATGAAGTTTAATAGTAAAGACGAGTTATCGGCCCATGTGAAGAGGTGGCACATAGCCAATGCTAAGGTTTGCATTGTTGAGTCATTCAATCTCAAATCAATAGTTTTCAAGTGTAAAGGTCAATCCAATAAACTGTTTGTGGTTATTGCGAAGAAACCTTTTTAAGAGTACTGGAATGTGGAGGATATTAAAAATATATTCTCCACACATGTGCGAATGCAATTCTCATTAAATGACACATAAATATTGTTTGGAACTTGATGTCAACAGTCATTATAAATTCAATTTTAGCTGACACCGGGATGAAAACAATTGTCATTCAGTCGATGGTCGAAGACGAGTTTGGGTCGAAGATATCAAATCTAAAGGCGTGATACTCTAAACAACTAGTGTTGGAGTCATTATTCGGAACAGACGAAGAGGCATTTGAACACCTCATGCATCTACTGTCCGCCATGTCACTGTATATCCTCATAGCAATTTATGTTTTTTTGGACGAAAAGAGTCAATGTGGTAACTCACGTAGCAACAGTTGGTATGATGTTTTGGAATTTCGATCCATCCATTGAGGTATTTGTCCATTGTCGACCACTTCTCAGTATAGATGCGACATATTTGTACGAAAAATATAACGGGAAAGTACTTGTAGCGGTTTCGTATGATTTCAATAATGGGACTTATTCATTGTCATTTTGGATTGCATATGTAGAGACCAACGAGACTTGAAATTGGTTTTTGCAGTATTTACGTGATAACGTGATGAAGGATCGACTTGTTTGCCTAATGTGTATGACCATCACAAAGCAATAATAAATGGTGTGGAGAATGTATTCGCTCAGTACAAGCTTGGGACCCATCGGTTTAGTGAACACCATCTAGCGAGCAATTTGAATCACACATTCAAAAGCGTCATCCTGAAAAGACAGTTGTACGTGATGGAAAGTACCCCTGATAAACTGAAGTTTGATGTATGGTATGCCAATCTTTTAACTATCCATTATGGTAAGTATGCAGATTGGATATCGAACATACCTGTTGAGAGATTGTGTAAGATGGAGGAGCTCGATATGACAACGAATTTGGTTGAAGTGTTTAACGGTGTATTTAAAGGCGTCAGGGCATTACCATTAACTGAAGTAATCAAACTCACTTATTGGAGGTCCATGTATTTTTTTCAAACGTCGTCATGAGGCCATGGTGGCTATTGAAGAGAACAAAGTCTAGTCTTATGTTGTGCAAACTACCATTAGTAGAGTTGAGAAACAACCTGGTAGGATGCAAGTTGCACAATTCAGCCAAAAGTAGTGTATGTTCCAAATGTGGGATATTTGCAGATTTGTTTAAGGTGTAGGTTGGTCTACTCCAGGGAACTATACGGTTAACCTTGTAGAGAACACATGCGAGTGTGGTATATGGGAAATATACCATCATCGGTGTGCACATGGAATGACCGCAATCACTAAGGTGAGAATGCAATGGAATCCTTTTGTAGATCCTCTATATTCTAACCGCGTCATACTCTCCATCCTTTCAACAAATACCATACGAAAATTGTTGGCTTCATTTTGAGCTTCCTAAGTACTGTCATGATTTAGAGACGCGTAGGACCAAATGCGGTAGGATAAAATCTACTCGTATCCATAATGAGATGGACGAAATGGAAGGATTTCCCAAGCGAAATAACTGCGGTAAGTGTGGTTTAAGTAGTCATAATAGGAAAACATGTAAGACTCCACGTTAGTATAAGTATTGTGTATGTGGTATTACTGCATGTTGTATATTTCACCAGTTTTATTTGCAGAATTGATCTTTAATAACAAGTTAATAGTTCTCCTATTTTTTTAAGATAGTCTAAATTGACCTAACTTGGATTTTGAGTTTTTTAAGTAGGATAAATCACTCTAAAAAAGGGTATCTGATTTTTCAAATATCTTTTAAAAAAATATATAAAAATTAGCATGGATACAAGTATTGATAATTAATACGAAATTAGAAAAATTAGTATGAATACAAATTAATAGCATTCATATAATGAGAGAGTACAAAATATTACGAAGTTCATACTACTAATCAGAAAAACACACTTTAAACCACAACTTTCAATCTTCGTCTGGTTCTGATCCGTTCGACAAAGATTCTTGTTGACGATGAAAACCAAGAGATCTAAATTTAGCAAATTGTTCGTAAACTCCTCTGCTTGAGCTTTCACTGTCGCAACTACGCCTTGGAGCACCGCGTCCCCGAACTACTCGCCCTTGGTTTGAAGACCTTCTTTCTGATGCACTCACGAATTGTTGTTCGTGGGCGATATTAGTATCAACTTTTCGCACGTGTTCTTCGTACAAGGGGAATTGTCCAACGGTATCGTATGATGAACGACGGGTCTCAAGGTAAGAGTCGACAATCAACTTAAAGTTCTTCTTGGTGAATTTGAGGCTTCCAGTACCAGCTTATTGGCTAAATTGACTCTTTTTGCCATACTACTAAGCTAAGTTTTTTTTAATCAAAAACAACAAAAAAAGGGATGTTAGAAAGTTGAACGTTTTAAGTATTAAATTTGAAAGTACGTACCATAGTTTTGTACTTGACCCACATGAGGTACATAAGGAGTCGACGGTTGATGTCCCTGCAAAGACATTCAAGTGTTCAGTCTGGGAGTCGTGATGAAGCGACGCATTATGTTGCGATACCATGTCGTATAACGATATATGTCAATATATGGTTGTCACTCTTGTTGAATATAATCAACACGGTTGTTACATAAGGTAATAAAGTCTTGATGTATTCTTGCCCAACATCATTCCAGTTGTGGCCCTTTACGAGTTATCTTATGGAGTCTCGCATGCTATGTAATATCAACAACATATTATGTAATACAATAACATATTATGTAACGTCTTATAATTTATAATACACTTACAGATTGTACATGTGTATAATATACTTAAATATTATATATGTACTAAGATGGCATATCCTGAGAATATAGTAACATTAACTTTAGATGCTTCACATAAGCGACGGTATGTAGCCGCCAATACAGTTGAACCCCAAATATAGTGCGCGGCTTGTTGTAAATCTTGGAGCAATGACAAGTATATCAACGATACATTGTCTTTCTTAGTGGTTGTAAACAGAACACCGCCAAGTATAATCAGAATAAGTGTTCTTGCTTGTTGTTCTACTATGCTTGAAGAAGATTTTCCCTTAGCTGTTTGATTGAACAAAATATTTTCAACCATTTCGTAATTGGAGGCCTACCAATTCCGTACACGCCCCAACTATGTCTTCCTTAGTAGCATAGTTGTCGGTCTTCGTCGACTCGAAGTTCAAGTAAAACGGGAGCATCCTCCAGAGTGATCGTCAACTCCACATGTTAGAGATGGAATATGTGGATCTCTGTCCACCAACGCCCGCACAACGCTATGAGCAATTTTGGATCAAGTTTGGGATGTGATATGTGAACCACATCCGACAAACCCATGACTTGCTCTATGGCCATCGACTCCTCCGATATTATATTATCCTCTACTTTTAAATATCTATATGATATCTGTTGATTTCCATTCATATATGAGGAACGCTGTTTATCTTGTACCCAAAGTACATATAGGTCCACCTGACCAAAGTTTAATGCATTTTCTCAAACTAATGTGTGACATAATAACTCTACAATTAAGTGAAAATAAAGTTAACATTTACGACTTTGACATATCAATTTTTCTACAAAAATATAGATCTTTATAAATTTTTAAAATTTAAAGATATTTATAGGTATATAATTGACAATCTAAAGAATTAATTTTCAATAATTAAAATTTAATAGAAATAATTATCAACTTAATAGTAATTTTTAATTATTAACTAATCTAAATGTATATGTATTTTTTTATATACATTTTTAATACATTAACTACATACTGCTAAATATACTTAATAATGTTAAAAATAAAACAATCATAAGTAGTAAATATAATGGAATACATAATATGTAAAATCATAAATTAAATTAAATTAAATATTGATATTTATTCATAATGTAAACGATATATATATTAAAATAAAAACTTAATTTGAAACACAATTACTTATGGTAGAGGGGAGTGACACTGGCGGTGAGACACGACAGCGACGAGATGCGGTGGCTGAAGACACGGTGAACGGTGGAGGCACGATTCAACTAAACGTCTAGAACGCTACTAAAGACACAACAATACGGAACTGGGTTGCTTCGGGGAACACGACTTCCGACGCGTCTGGAGGGGTGGAGGCGATGAGAGTCTTCTTGGTGGAGAAGGGATGAACGACGACGCTGATTTTGGGGTAATATGTCGGTGAGGCGCGATTGATTTCGTAGAGAGGCTGGAGTCATAGGATGAAGGCTGCGGAGGTGTAGCAGGGAGGGCTGGATGAGGTTGAAAGGTGTGGGTGTGAGGCGAGGGTGGGTTGCCGAGGCGTGGGGGAGGTTGGCCTGAAGGAGGCTGTGGATGGGCTGGGGCAGAAGCAAGTTAGGACTTTTAAGGAGAAGGGAGTGGATGGGGCAGATAGAAGGGTATTTATGGCTCAACAGGCTAATGGAGTGTAGCGTGTTGACTCAACCCACTACTTGTAGTCGCGTGTTGTTATTAACTCGCTACCACAAGTAGCGAGTTGATATAATTCGCTACTTAGGGTAACCTGTTGTTTCAACACGCTTCCCGTAGCAATGTGTTGATACAACTCACTATCCCCACTAGTAGCGCCTATACTTACAAATCTAACTATTTTTATTATATATATATATATTTACTTTATTAAATATTAATTATAACATGGTTACTTTTTTAAAACTCCAAATTTTAACTTTCGATATGGTTTCATCTTATTTTTTGTGTTAATACTTCTTTGTCTTTTTCTTTGTATTTATGTAAATTATTTTAACAGTTACTTATGTTGGCACATTTGACTAAACAAATGAAATTTGTATTGTACAGTTTCTTATGTTTGAAAATGTTATCGAACAGTTACAAAAAAAATTATAAGAAAAAATGAGTAACATACAGTTTCTCTCATATTCTTCATCCTCGTATTCTCATCCTCATGCTCTTCATCTTTAAGTTCGTCTTCCTTGTTTCGAACCCGAAATCATATTGTAGACATGAATATGAAGAACAAATGAAGAAGAGATAAAATGAAAAGATAAAATAATCATTTTAGTGATTTAATAATAATTGTCAAACATAAGTGACTGCATATGAAAAGTTAAATAAAAAAAAGAGGTAAATTAACTCAACAATAACTTATGTTGACACATATGACTGAATAGTTAAAAATTGTGTTGAACATTTACTTATGTTTTAAATTGTAACTGAATGATTAAAAAAACATTATGCTAAAAATGACTAAAATACCATTCGATTGTTGTTCTTGTTCATCTTAATGTTATTCATCTTGAATCTATTATTCCTTGATTCAAACTTGAAATTTGATTTCGAACTCAGATTTGTGCAAATCTGAGTTCAAATCAAACCCAATTATGCGTTTTTGGGGTTCAATTGGGTTCGAATTGAACCCGGAATTGCAGATCCGAGTTCATATTAAGCTCAGATTTGTGTTTCTAAGTTTGCTTGAAACCAAAGAAATTATATATGGGTTAAAAATGAACTCAGATCTGCACTTCTAGGTTCAGTTCAAACCCATAAATACATTTCTTGGTTCGGTTCGAACATAGATATGCTTTTCTTGGTTCAAACTGAACCCATATCTGCATTTCTGGGTTCCATTCGAACACAGATTTCAGACATAAAGACCATGAAGAACACAAGATAAAAGGGATGGGTAAATTCGTCATTTGTTTGACCATTTAATCACATTTGTGAAATATATGTGATTGAATATAACACATTGAACCCAAAAGTCACATTTTTTAAATGTACATGATCGTTTAACTACACACAAAACATTTAAGTGACCATTTAGTCAAATAGTGCCAACATAAGTGACTATTGTGGTGGTTTACTCATAAAAAAAAAAATATATTTCTAAAACATAAATGACTGTTTAGCTACACAAAAATTAAGTGACATTTAGTCATATAGTGCTAATATAAGTAAATGTTTAGATGATTTACTCATTACTTTTAAGTAAATGATTTGGTTTTAGCCACATGCTTACTCCAAGTATTATTTATAGCAACATATATTTTTTTATGTGGTTTAGTGCAACTGCATGTATGTTGAATGTGATTAAATACTACCATTACAGTTTCATCCATTTTTCCAAGTAAAATATTACATTTTTAACAAATTAGCATTTTTAACTTTATATTCAACTTTATCTCATCTTCAAATTTTTTGAAACCTTCACACCCAAAATTATTATTCTGAATGAATTTCTAGGTTCAATTTGAATTCATAAATTGCAATTTGGTGAACATCATTTTTCTTATTGATGTTGTTTTGTTGCTAGAGGTAAAAAATAGTATTTTTAACATAACATGTGTCCACTTAACGCATGTTAAATTTGGGTGTAAATAACAACATACTCAAATCTATAAGTATAAATAATTACAAGGGTAGAGAAAATAACAACACAAACAAATATTTGAATGCGCCGAGACCATTTATGATGTGCTCTATGATGTCGTTAAGAGGGCCGTGAATAAGTTGCGTGGGTCAACCACTGAATATGGTTCTCTATACCGAATCACTGGTCCAATTACTCGATCCTAGGATAAATCCGTCAAAATGGACAACGATGATTCCAAAATGATGTTGCCGGTGAAAGAGGGTCCAATGTCTGCTCAAGTCAACTAACATTTAATGCTAATCCGCCCAACCCTAAACCAACCTTAAAACTTGAGTTATGTATTTAATATTTATGTTTTTCTAGTATTTGTATTTCCAAATACATGAATAAATGCTTCTCAACGTGTAGGAGATAGCTAATTAATGTTGGAGTTCTATTATCTTGTAAGGAGCATTGCATTAGCTCTACTAGTGTTCTTTAAGGAATAACACATATTATGAATGAAATTTTCTTTGAGCATATCCTTTTTATTTTCTAAACAAACTTCTTTGTTTAGTGACGAAAACCCTCTGATTCTTATCGCTCATCCTTGAGTGTGGCGAATCAAACCCGGTTGTCTATGTTTATGGCGAGTTATCTTATCAAGCATTGCTAAACAGTTTTACCACCCATCCTCTTTAACTTAATCGTTTATATCATTTTATGTCCAACCAAGTTTGTGTTCCAAGGCACATAAAAAAAATTCTTTTTTTTTTTTTTGTTTTGCTAACCCTTCTTTTCCATCATCAGTAACACGTTTTTTATATGCTATCGTATTTTACATCCATCTTTGTTTTCCTCTACCTTACTCCAATCAATCTTTGGTGCAACCTACACCTACCCTATCAAAATTAACTTTCCCCTTTAAAGGTTATCATCACCTCATCGTTCTTATATCTTTAAAATCGATGGTTCTACACATTCAGATCTAGGTTGATCCAGGTGAAAGGGCTCTGAGCTTGAGTCTAGATTTTGTGATTTGGGTTCGACCATAGAACCTTATATTTTGTGTGAGTCTTGTTGGGTATCGATAGTGATGGCCTAATATGACATAGAGTCCATCATGCCTTCTCGACCCAAAATCATTTCATAGGGGATAAACTCAAGACTGGGTCGGTCCACACTTAGGGTAAGTTGGAACCCATAGAACGATCCAGTATCAAACCCGGAACCAAAGTGATCGCCAAAGTCCAAGTGGTCGCCAAGACCACAGTCAAAGCCTCTCATTGCGATTGCCATGAGAGTGGTCGCGAAAAGAGTCCAACCTCTTATACCTTGTCCTACAAATCGACTCTGAATATGCAACCATACCGTCCCGCGTATCTCGAGCACAAATTCTACATGGATTCTATAAGGCAACTGCAATATGACATGATAATTGTAATATATGCTTTCCTTATATCTATAACGACACAATATTCACAAATATCCGATTACCAAAACAGTTTGGTATTCCATCTGACCCCACCAATGTTCCATTCTGACCCTCAATCCCTTCAGTATATAGGTAGCCGGAGATACCATTCAAGTCACCACAGAGATACTGTCACTCCTATAAACTATCATAGAGATGCTATCGAGGACCTCACCGAATGGAGAATAAAAACCATTATTTACTCTGGGCCAAGTTGAGGAACTAATAAATAAGAAGTTGAAGGAACAACGCGGAGCCACCATAGCTCCCTTCAGAGAATGATCCTCATGTGTTCACAATCACCTTCATAGCGGTGCAAATCCCAAAGGATGTGGTGGCCATACCCATCCCCGAATATAGAGGCGAGGAGATCCCATTATCCACGTCAACATACATGAAACCTCTCTCTTAGGTAAGTCAGATGATGATAATCATGTAGCCCTTATATTTTCGTCAACCCTCTCGGGTTCGGTATTTTCGTGATTCTTTGGCCTCCCTGCAAGATCGATAGGGTCATGGTCAGATTTAAAAAAACATTCCTGGAGCGCTATACGGGTGAAAGCCAATTGCTAAAGAATGTGATCGCCTTAGATGCTGTCAAGCAACAACCAGGAGAAACCCTAGCCGACGTCTACAGGCGTTTCCATAAAAACGTCACTGAGATTGATCGTTGAGTCACGGATGGAGAGATTATTCGAGTTTTTTTTATAGAGGACTGGACTTGGCAAACAAAGCCCCTCTAAAACTGCGGAACAACTACCATGTTCAAGAAGTAGAGACATTGGAAGAGTTGACAATTATAGCTAAAGGTTTCATAGACCTTGAAAGGGCGAATACTGAAGTCGGATTCCTTACATCCGTGCCTCAACGCGATGAAAAAAAGGAAAATGAGAACAGGCAGGAACGTGAGAAACCTAGATCTGAAGCCCCCAGGCCAGGTAATAGAAAGGTTTCTGAGTATTTCAAGACCCTCAACAGACAGATCTCGGCGATATTAGTAGAGATGGAAAAACGTTCCTTGGCCAGACCGCTAATACCTTGAAAGAATGCTCAAGCCATTGGGAAAGATGCAGAAAGCTAATGTCCCTATCATAAAGCGAATGGCCACAAGACCGATGATTGGCGTACAATAAAGCGATGATTGAAAACACCATAAGACCGAAAATATTGACAAGTCCAAGAGAGACCTCAAGCGAGTCGACTTTCCCCTCACTATCTTTGCTGGAAGAACAACATACCCGCTGAGAGCCATTACCTTGCTGGTAATATTGGGCGAAGGATGCAAGAACATAGAGGTGTTGGTCGCCTTCATAGTGGTCGATGCACCCGCCTCGTACAATGCCATCTTGGGAAGTACCACCATCAAACCTAATAAGATAGTAGCCTCCACAGTCCACCAAAAGATGACGTTTCTCACGCCAAATGGGATTAGAGATGTTTTAGGCGATTAACCATCCTCACGCCAATGCTTTGTGAACTGCCTTCGCAAGACGAACTAGAGGGATTTTCTTGCCATTGAGACAGAGGCTGACCCCCGTGAGGATAAAGCTCGAGCTTCCCTAATGGAAGAGTTGACTAAAGTTGAAATCGATGGTCCAGACAAGAAGGTGCGCGTCGGAGCTACCTTAGATAAAAATCAAAGGGACACCCTAACCTTCCTCTTGAAAGAATATGAAGACGTATTCGCTTGGAAGTTCAGTGACATACCAGACATCAACACCGACATAATATCTCATGAGCTACGAATAGACCCTTCGGTCAAGGCCATTGACGATTAGACAGGAAGTTGGAAGGGAGGTACGCTTTCAGAGTTGGGTCGCCAACCCAGTGCTGGTGAAGAAGTCGAACGGAAAATGGCGTATGTGTGTGAATTTCTGAGACTTAAACAAGGACTGCCCAAAGGACTCCTACCCCATGTCGCTTATTAATAATCTGGTGGATGCAACCTATGATCATGAAATGATGAGTTTTCTGGATGCATATTCTGGCTACAATCATATCTGAATGCACCTAGATGATGAAACCCACATTGCATTCAATGCAGACTACGATATCATCTGCTATAAGATAATGCCTTTAAGATTAATCAACGTGAGGGCAACTTACCAGCGAATGGTGAATCGCATGTTCAAAGAGATGTCGGGGCGAAACATGGACGCGTATTTGGACAACATGCTTGTAAAGTCCACCAAGGGGAGTCCTCACACAGAAGAACTTTGAGAAGCTTTCGAATGCATGCGAAGGCACAGTGTTGGCATGAACCCAACAAAATGTGCCTTTCGAGTAAAGTCAGAAAATTTCCTGGGCTACATGGTCAGCGAACGAGGAATCAAGGAAAACCCCAAAAAATCAAGGCTATTGTTGAAATGAGGTCCCCAACTTGCCACAAGGAAGTCCAGAGTCAGAACGGTCGCCTGGCCGCGCTACATCGCTTCATCTCCAAGGCGAGCGACAGATCCCCCCATTCTTCCAAACTATCAGGGCTAACCGCAAATTCGATTGGACGCCAGAGGGTGAAGCTGTTTTTCAGTCACTTAAGAAACTCCTGTAGACACTCCCGGCTTTGGAAAAGCCCATTCACCATGAACCACTTTTCCTTTATGCAAGTGTTAGTGAGGTCGCAGATAGTGTAGTGTTAATCAGAGAAGATGGGGGTAGGCAGAGTCCAGTTTATTTTGGAAGCAAACTATTCAATGCAACTGAAATAAAATATATCGATATTGAGAAGTATCTTTATGCCTTGGTTACTGCTGCTTAAAAAGTAAGGTCATACTTTCACGTTCATTCAATCACAGTCCTCACCAACAAACCCCTCAAGCACTTTCTGATGAAGCCAGATTCTTCAAGAAGGATGGTTAAGTGGGCGATTGAGATGAGCGAATTAAGAATCAAATTTGTCCCCAAAATGGCTATTAAAGGTCAAGCTCTGACATGCTTCATAGGGGAAAGTACCGGGAACTATCTTACCGAAGCAGAACAAGAGCAACCAAAGGTAGAAAAGAAAGGTTAGGATCTCTACACCAACACATCTTCCTCAAAATACGGCTCGGGGCAGGATTAGTCCTCATCCTCAGGGCGAGCCTCTCAAATATGTGATCGCCCTCACAATCAAGGCGACCAATAATGAAATCGAATATGAAACAATCATAACTAGGTTACGAATCGCTAAGCGAATGGGTATAACCTCGCTGAAGGTGAAAAGTGATTCTGAATTGATAGTTAATCAAATAAATGACAACTATGAAGCAAAGGGTAAAAAATAAAGAAATACCTCAGTATTGCCAAAAAGGACATATCGCTGGAATACCAACTTTCGCGAACAAGTCAATCCCTCACCAAGACAAGGAGTTAGTAGACTCTCTAAGAAAGCTTGCGTTTGGAGGAATGAGAATACAAGAAGTACACTTTCTATAACAAGCATTATGCTCAGTACTTGAAATCCGAGTAGAAGTCTTCAATATTCAAGAGCAGGACAGCTGCATAACCTCATTCTAGAACTTTTTGAAATAAGAAACCCTGCCTGAAGACGAAGGTGAAACTACCAAGATCTGTCAAATTTCCGCAAACTATCTCCTTATATACAGAGAACTTTATAGGCGGGGATTCTCAACTCCCTATTTAAGATGCATATCTCATCCTGAGATAGAAAGAGTCACGCGTGAAGCTACGAAGAAGTTGTTGCATGCCATGAAGGTGCACACTCATTAATGCGAAAGATATTTAGATTAGGCTATTATTTTCCAACTTTGAGTAAAGACGCGATAGATTTAACAAAGAATAACGAGACATGCCATCAGTTTACACCAAGAACCGGTCGACCACCCACATTGCTCTCTCCAATGAGGGGTGCCTGGTCGTAAGTACTCGGCAAAGAACCCATATCATCATGGCGATCGACTATTTCTCCAAGTGGATAGAGCTGAAAGCATTGATATCTACAACTGAATTTCAAGTGATCAAACTTTTAAAGGTCAACATAATCTCACAGCTTGGCATTCCCAAGATTCTTATAAGCAACAACGGACCACAGTTTGTGGGAAAATAACTTAAATGGCTCTGCGAAGAGTACAATATTGATTACAGGTTCACCTCAGTGCATCACCCGCAAACCAATGGACAAGCCTAAGCAACCAACAAAATAGGCCTCGCACGACTCAAGAAAATATTTCAAACCTTAAAAGGAAATTGGGTAGATGAGTTGGACAGTGTATTGTGGGCTATCAAAACACACCCAAAACGGCAACTGGGAAAACGCCATTCAGTCTTGTGTACGGATCTGAAGCAGTGGCACCCCCCAAAATAGTTGTGCCCACCAACAGGATTCTACACTTTAATGTCAAAGCTAACAACCTCGAGTTACTTACATACCTCGACCTAGTTGAAGAAAGCGAAGACAATAAAGCGAAGCACAAGCGAGAATTGGGTTGGCAACCGCTCGATACTTCAACAGAAAAGTCAGCACTCACCAATTTTTCTTGGGGAGATGGTTATGAGGATGAATGAATTCACAAATTTAGACCAACACAATAAACGCTCGACCAAGTAGGAAAGCTCGTACAATGTAGTACAAATCGTCGCACCGGGGGCATACTACTTGGAAAATATGGAGGGTACAAGACTAGCTCGTCCTTTTAATTTTGAACATTTACGAAGGTTTTATGCACAGCTTGTAATCAAAAGTATGTGAATTAAACAAAATATTCATTCATACAAGCATAACCACTCGAACGACATTGAATAAAGCCTCAAAAGCGGACGAACCAACAAGGTAACAATCCCTCTAAAAATAATAAGACCTAATGCAAAGAGGCGGACGAACCAACCAAGGTAGCAATCTCCTTAGTTAGGCGAAAAAAGGATTGCAAACGAACCTCCAAGGGTAACAGTTTCTCTCCTAAAAACACCTAAAAGAGAGGAGAACGAACCAACAAGGTAACATTTCCCCCCAAACTAGGCGAAAAGAGCAGACAAACTAGAAGGTGAACGAACCCACACCAAGGGTAATAGTTTCCTTTAGCCTAGGCAAAATGGAGCGGACAAACTCTCAAAGTAACAGTCCTCCCAAAGGAAAAGCTTAAAAGAGCGAACGAACGTTATAAGGTAACAGTTCCTCTGAAAAGCTAAGGGGGTGAATGAATCCAAGGTAATAGTTCCCTTAAGGCGAGCGAATCTAAGGTAACAGTTCCCTCAAATGTAAATGAATCTAAGGTAACAACTCCGTTAAAGATGTACGAATCTTAGGTAACAGTTCTCTCAAAGGTGAGCGAATCTAAGGACAACGTTACCCTAAAAGGCCAACAAATATGTTAAGGATAATTGTTCCCTTAAAAGCAAGACTAATCCTTGGGTAACAGTTCCCTTACGAAATTTGGCGAAAGGAACGGACGAGCTAAAAAAGCAACAGTCCTTTCTCAAAAGCCTAAAGGAGTGAAAGAACCTTCAAAGGTAATATTTCCTCCTAAAGTTCAAGACCCTTCAAAAACAAAAAGGCAAATAATATTCGACTAAAGCTGAAGCAAACTTGAAAAAAAGTATGGTAAAAATTCTTAAAGCTCCCGAACAGTTCGACATGGGAAATAGCCAAGTATATTCAAAATCAAATAGAGGAAAAACTTACATAATGAAAAAGGCATAAATTATATTCAAATATATATCTCAGTTAATGGTCGAAGAAAACAAAATCACAAAATTCCAAAGGAAAGGGAAAACAAACTAACTCTTATTCCTAAATGGAGACAATACATAAGAGGAGAAAAAAAACATAAGCATAAGGAGGTCAAGTGACTTTGCGAGGATGTAATATTTCTTGACATAGCACACGTCTTCAACTTGAAGCTCTGCATCAACTTAGTCAGCTGGAGGCCTGGAGCATTAAGTCCTAGGCTCTTCAAGAGTTGCAGTATCCTTCTCAGCTTCGGGGGAAGCCTTCTCCTTGCTAACAGGAGCTGCTGGAGGAGCGTCCTTGCCATAGCCTCTCTCAATGAAGTTCTGATATGAATTCACATCCAACGCGTTGTCGACCATGACCTGGCGATAGGCAGACACCTCAACAATCATCACCTCCAACGCGATGTCGGTGAACTCTTCATTTTTATTGAAGTCCTCGACCACGCTTTAAGGGGATGGGACAACCTTGAGCGTTAGCTCGAGCTGCTCCTTCTCTGTCCTAAAGGTGTCCCTATGAGCCCAAGCCTCCCTTATATCGCCCTGAAGGCGAGTAACCTCCGCCTCCAGCTGAGCGAAGTACTGGCCATCAACCTTAGATCGACCCTCCTCTCGGAGCCTGCCTTCCTCAGCAAGCTTGACCTGATCCTCCTTCATATTGATCGAGGTCAATATTTACCTTTACCTCTCTGCAATCTCCCGCTAAGCTTGCTCCACCATCTCGGTGGAGGCTTCAACCATCTGCCTCAGCTCCTCCACATCTTCGGGGCCATACCCTAAGCTCCAAAACTGCTCGAGCTCGATAAGAAGCTCAACTTGCTTATTGACGACCTAGGCTACGATATGCTCGATCGCCGTCTCTTTGTTAAAGAGTTGAAGAAAGGAAAAAGGAGTCAAGAAAGAAATAATAAAAAGAAAGGGAAGTATATAATGGAGGAAGGATGGAAATGTTTACCAGGGCTAGACGCTCAAAGTGTGTCCTCATCACGATTTCGATGTCGTTCTGATTAGAGGGGACCTCCCCCAGTCCCGAGGGGGAGGGATCCTGTTCAAGAGGTGCATGCAAAGGTCCGGGTTACCTGCTAACACGTCTTATCAGAAATCTCTATCTCCTAGAGATTAAGGCAAGGGGACCAAAGACCCCTTGGATCAGCACCCTTTGGCGGCTGGTGAAGAGCCCCCAATGGGTAGTACTCCCCAGTGAAGGGAGACTTGGAAGTGGTAGCCATGGTCGAGCCCCGTGTCGGGACCCTCTTCCGAGCCCCACGAGGGAATCAACTGGCTAGGGGCAGGAGCTTAACTCCGGGGAGCAGATGAGCCCCTATCAGCGGAACCCCGATCCTCGTTTGGATCCTTCTCCTTCTTGGTAGGGGAGTAGCAGGAGCAGCAGTGGTCGGGGTCTTCCCTGAAAACAAGCAAACAAGTTGTCAACCATCAAAACAAACCGGATAAGAAAATGAATGAAAGGCCAAAACCTAAAATACTTCTTGGGCGATCGGCAGAGATAGTCCCGAAATGTTCCTCCTCGGGCCTATACTCAGACACGCACCTTGCAGGAGGGGGAGGATTCAAGGTGTCTTGGGCTGCGGACAACCCTGTCTTAACGTGCTTGGAAAAATGCTAAAAATATTAAATACCCGGGTGCCTACAACATAAAAAGAGTTACATGGCATGCCACATAGGAATGAGAATTGGATGTTTGACATGGACCAATAAAAATTGATTAATTTGACATTAGGAATAAAAAAATACATCAAAAAACTTACTTGTGACAATTGCATACAATTTAGTCAAATTAATATATATATAGATTTTTTTTTTATATGTGTTAAAATTTATATTGCATGCATAATTATAATTGGGTACCTAATATTAGACTTGCAACTATTAATTTTTAAAAAAATATATGTAATGCATAAAATTAATTATAATTTAGTCTTAGAAATAAAACTTAAGAACAAAATTTAATATGTCAACTTACTTGATTTTTATAAAGTATAATATTATAAAATTTAAACTTACTTGATTTTTATAAAGTATAATATTATAAAATTTAGTAATTGAATAAATTATTAATAAAAATAGTAATTGCACATGTAAAAGAGGGATATATTATTGAATTTTTGTAACTTATGTGGAGAATGAATGAGAATGCTTGGAGGATTTTAAAGTGAGTTACATGGCATGCCACATTGGAACGAGAATTGTATCTTTGACATGAACCAATAAGAATTGATTAATTTGACATTAGAAGTAAGAAATACATCAAAAAACTTGTCACAATTGCATACAATTTAGTCAAATTATATATATATATATATTCAAATTTCCCAAAATTATTATACCCTCGAACGAGGTTTACGTTTACAACTCAATAACACACGCGAACCTCGTTCTCGGGTACAAGGGAGTTAAAAGAAGACGAAGCTCTTTTCTCCCTCAACCACTGAGACACAACCAACAACAATCTCTATCAAACCTTCCTTCAGCTAGTTGTTCGATGATGTTCCGTTGGTGTCAACTCCGACCTTAGATAACCTATCGTTGTTGGCGAACCACCACCAACCACTGACAACATTCCCCCGCCAGTAATGTCGTCACCGTCAACCATCACCTAGGTAAGCCAAATCTTAATTATTAATTTTAGGCTCAAATGTTTAATTAACTAAAATTAATTTCAATTATTAATAAAAATGCCTAATATTTTGAAATTTATGATTTATTATAACTTTTACTTACTAATTAAGTGTTTAATTGTGAAACCCTAATTTTCATTTTGGAAATAAATGGTTCAATTGAGTAAAATGTAATATCCTCATGGTTCTCAATGCGATGCGTGGTTGCAATACTAAACCAAATACAAATCCCATTAGCCACAAATTTTACATACAATTTTGATAGGTTTTACATGAAGAAGATTTGCCTAAGTATGTTCTATTCGGTACAAGTAGAAAAGTTACCCGTATTGGTATTCTTAAATTTTTAAAATAGAGAAATTAATACCAAACCACGATGACACAAAGCAACCGCTTTCCAAGGATCTTACCATTTTTGAAGGAACCGTTTCTCCACTCTCGTTGATTTGTCCAGGGTTAGCCCACCTTTTCTTCTTCAACAAAGTCGACCCTTTTTCCGCCAGATCTAACGCAGAGCGCACATACAGTTGGGAAGCAAAATATTAGTGGGAGGGGGCAAACTATTACCTTTCTAGCGATTGACCATTGGACAATTTTTATTTTTTTCACTCCTCATTTTATTAGTTAATCACATCTCAACTAAGCGTCTTCAAAAAATAGAAATTTTACATATATAAGAATTCCTTATATTTGTTTCTAGGAATCGATTCATCTGGTCTAGTTATTATGAATGAATTGAAATTGATGCTTTATACCACTGTATTTTATGAGATGATTGAAAAATGGGAAAAGTATGAAATTGCACCCGGATGTTTGCAACAATTGGTAATTGCACCCATGATGTTTGTTTTTACACCCGTATGTTTCTGTTTGTTTGTAATTGAGTTTTTCCATCCAATTCAAACAGTAACCGTTAAATAAATGACATGTGCCATAAACCTAACCTGATATACCTAAAATACCCCAGCCTTTTTAATTAAGTGTTCAAGCCTAACTTTGAGTTCAGGTCCTGTATACTCTTTTCAGCCTTATTTACATGTGACTGGAGAGTTACCTTCTCCCTCTCCTGAGATTTCAAATCCTGTTGGAGCTTCTCAATCTGCACTTGTGATGAGTTACAGAGACAAGTTAATAATCCTCAGCACATTTCTAATGAAGATTTTAATTTTTGGCCAATCATTGTTCAACTTTTAACCTGTTTCTCCAATTCCCCAGCTCGTGCATGAGCCTTTCCTACCTGCTCAGCCGCATCCAATTTTTCCTTTTTCTGAGTAAAAATAATCAAAGTTAACATGGAGTCATTATGTATGACATGCTGGTACAAGCAAGAAAAAGTACCTGTAGTGAGGATACCTCATCCTGTAAGGATGCAACCTTATCCAATTTTTCTTCAAGGAGTTTTTCTTTTTCCACAATGAGTTCATCTTTTCTTTTCAAATCCCGTGATTTTTCATCAACAAGTGATTCTTCAGGAGCCATATGCAAGTCACGAAGAAGGGTAAGAGACGTCATGAATAATGGTGGGAAACAAGGCCAATAAATCTATTATGGAAGTAGAAATGTTTGAATAGATAAAACAAAAAATTGGAAGCAGAGTTTGAAGAATTGGAAGAGGCCGACTTGGATGAGGATCTTTTCCAACCTGCCACAACCGCTCCTGCTGCACCAGTAAAGGTTCCTGTGGCTTCAGGTAAGCAGCCAATGCGTCCATCTGTACGTAAAAATGCAGCTGAGGAAGATGAACTTGCAGCACTGCAAGCAGAACTAGCTCTTTAAACAGGTTCCCTTCTCTAACTTTTTTCTGGGCTCTCTAACTGCTCCATTTCAGAATAGGAAAACAGATCTCTTTCTCGACTCACTAATGATTATAATCATCAGATGATTTCTCCATTGAGTACATGCCAAATGAATTTATTTATATTGACTGATATGATGATTCATGGTTCAGGAATCACTTGATTGGGCTGAATCAAATGTGTGTTATTGCTGCAGATGTTGATATTCAGAAGTTGTGTAGATATACAATCAATCTGACAGCAAACTTCACTGTTTCTTCAGCAGACGCACTGACCTGTGTGTTATTCCACTTTCACACGCCCACACGCCTAAAGGTAATGGTTTGCCTTAGGGGTAAATTGGTCATTTAACATGGCATCAGTTCAAATTTAACGACGACACGTGCCCTTTACGTGACACTTAACGAGATTTTTTAACGTTGGGTGCAATGACCAACAAAATGTAACATACGGGTGTAAATAATTGCGGCAAAAAACATATAGGTCCAATGACAAAAAATTGCAAACATCCGGGTGCAATTTCATATTTTTCCCTTGAAAAATCATACATATATTGAAATGATATATAAGACACAATTAGTAGTTAGAATGGGATATGTTGAAATTGATAATTTTTTGTTAGTTTTGCTTAATTATTATGTGTTTAATTGTGAAACCGTAATTTTGATTTTTTGACTAAATGGTTCAATTGAATATAATTAGATACAATTAGTAGCTGAAATATCTACTATGTTGACATCGATAATTTATTATGAATTTTGCTGGATTATTATGAGTTTAATATTGAAATCCTAATTTTGAATTTTTGGGTAACTAGTTCAATTGAGTAAAATAAGACATAACTAGTAGCTAGAATGCCTACTATGTTAAAATTAATTAATTATTATGAGTTTTGTTGTATTATTATAGGTTTAATTGTGAAACCCTAATTTTGAGTTTTAGGGTAAATGGTTTAATGAATAAAATTAGACACAATTAGTGGTTAGAATGCTTAATATGTTGAAGCTAATGATTTATAGACATGGTGTTATGTTGAAATTGATGAAATGAGTATGTTCAATTAGGTGTTAATATTACGTTATATACATGGTGGTTATCGTTTGTCGCTATGATGGTAGAATCAGCAACAATTAAGGTATTGTTAGATAAGTCGGAGGTGTTTACTCCATAATCCACACCTCTAAATATATAACCCTAACCCACATGAAGAAACTTGTTAATGTAGCGTGTGGGTTTGGTCGTGCAGAACTTGACTTTCAACTTGATTAAAAATTGGACAATGTTGTTATTCCTATAAACGATGAAGTAGCATTGGATCGGTTTTTATTTTATAAATGTGCGAGGAGAGTATGAAGATCTATGTGATGACCAAATACCTTCTTACAAGTTTGGTCAATGAGGGAACAAAGTGATCCCAATGAACAACTAATGACTCATGGAGCTAAAGAAGTTGAAAATGACTTAACTAATGATGATGATCTTGAAAGAGAGGATCATGTTAGATAAGTTGTTTTCAACTTCTTTAAGATCAAAATTTTAACATTAAATTCTCTGCGATGACATGGACAACATCCTGTTAAAAATTGAGAAGTTCTTTAGTGTATTCACCACCCTAAACAACGGTCAGTTCAAACACTTGTTGTTAGAATGCAGTGATTTTAGCTTATGGTCACAATCGTACGATACGAGATACAAACATGGAATAATGACAACTAATAAATCAAAAGTGTTTAACAAAGTTTAAAAGAATCAAGTTCGTTACTGGTGACTGTGATTGTAGGAATAACATTCACAAGATTACATACTTATTTTGTCGACGTGAGCGAGCAAGTTCAATGGACATGAATGCCTCCAAAAAATATAGGAGATTTTGGCGTCCTCAGAGGATATGTCTTGTAAATTTGAGGCCCAGGCTTATTTTTTAGTGGAGGAGTACAAAGTTAGGTCAGGTGTTGGGAGACACCATACGATAAATTTGTTACAAACATCATGTGAGTGTGGAGAGTGAGTGTTATTTGATCAGTCATGTGCACACACGATGACCTCTTTACGTATAACTAACATAAGTTGAACTAAAATGTGGATACTTATTTTGGTCTCGAAGCAAATAGACGTTGATTTGTCTGGGTAATAACTCTAATCCACCCTGTCTTAGTTGATGCATCCCACGCCACGTGAAAATTAATCTTGACTGCGCCCATCTCCGTTCAAACCAAGCTAGTTCTCACATTGAGCTGCCAGAGCTGAAGGCTCATACCCACCGCGGCTGGTGAGTTCTGCCCAAGTTCGGATAAGAAAGACAATAAACCTTTGATGGCCAACCTCGGCTCCGGTAATGCTTGGTCAAAGAGAGCATGAAACCTTTCTTTTCAAATAATCTAACACAATACACCGTACTTTGTCCACCTCCTTTGTTTCTCGTTTTTTTTTAATCTTGGTGTCATAGTCCAAAGTCTTTCCACCACCAGCGTAATGCTTGAGAAGGGTAAGCATCAAGTCAGATGTCCTTGACAGAGAACCAATCTGGTCTCGTCCACGGGCCGTGGAGTAACATGTGCTCAACTAATTCATATGTACTACAAAAGGGCCTTGGGGAACGACCAACATACCTAGTGAGTTTAGGTTCAGTCGAACTGCAGGACAATTTGACATCAACTTCCACACAAATGATTTTACTTTCAATGGATCCTCCATTGCTCAAACCCGTCGCCAAAGTTCCTCTGATACTAACCTCAATCCATGCTTTTCCATGGTGATCGATGGCCTTTTAACTTGATGATAGGCCAACTTAACTAATTCACCAGCTGAGGTATCAAGCCAAAGAAGCTCGGCTCTCCTTCTTTCAAAACGAGTCAGGATCCATAAATATTTTTCTTCTCCTGACCAAGTAATGTGTTTACGAATAGAGGCAAGATTCCAACTGGTGTCGTCCTCTTCTAGAATGGTGCTCATTCGATGGTCTACCCATTATGTGTGTTTGGTAAATTTAGAATCCATGGGCCTTGAAAATCCTCACGTCATCACCATCACCAATGGACCACATCCAAGCTCAATTAACACATTTCTTCCCTCAATCAAGCTAGCTCATGCCCAAGAACCTCTAGCACCGTTAGGGATGTTTAAGAAATCACAACTCGAGAAGTAGATACCTTTAAGCATTTGCAGCCAAAAGCCATTTTCATTCTTCTTTAACCTCCATGACATTTTTGTCAAAAGCACGATGTTTTGGCTTTCGATCTCCATAGAATCGACCCCTCCCATATACTTTGGTAAAGTCATGGAATTCCTACTTTTCCAATGTATTTTTCAATCCTCGTCCTTTTGTCCTCACCAGAAATTTGTCGTTAGCATATTGATTTCATGACAACACGTCTTTCGCAAGAGGAAAATGTTCATGGTGAACATTAGTATAGCCACTACAATCGCCCAGATAAGCATTTCCCTTTCGAAATTGTTGAGGTGTAATTGTTTCCATCCTTGGAGTTTTGGGCAAACTCTCTCCTTAAGAAAATTCATTGCTTCATTCTTCGGTCTACCACATATGGTTGGTAATACCAAGTATTTCCTAGGGTTATCAGTTGGCCAAATTAGCTATATGCCTTCAACGCTCCTTTGTGTATGATCCGACGCGTTTGAACTAAAGAATATGATCAACTTTAACCCGTTGATCCATTGGGCTAATGCTTTGTAATGCCTGTCAAGGATGTCATTCAATGCCTTCATGTTTTGATATGTTCTCTGAATAAAAAAGATGGAGTCATCGACAAACAGTTGGTGATGAACTGTAGGGCATATCCTTTTGATTTTGATCCCTCAAGTAACCTTTCTATCACTACATGTGAAACCATACAAGATAACATATCAGAACCCAAAATGAAGAGACAGGGTGATATCGGCTCATCCAGTTGCAAACCCTGAGAGGGTCGAAACGACATTGACTTTTTCCCATTAAGCAACACACTGTATTTGACAGTAGAGACACATTACCATCCATTTGATCCATCTCTCTTGAAAAACCATCTTCGCTAGTACTGCCGTGAAGAAGCCTTGCTCAACCGTATCATAAGATTTTTGCATGTCAAGCTTAACAAGATAGTTTTCTCTTTACTTGTTTTTCTTCAGACGAGATAGTAGAAAGCTTCATGTGCTATTTTCATGAGCTTGTCTCCCTGCCACAAGTACACTTTAAAAAGGGGTGATTATATCTGAGAGGTAGATTTTTAACTTGTTGGACAACACTTTGGATATAATATTATAGGAAAAACTTATTGGTCGGAAATGACCTGGTGAAGTTAGGTTGAATATTTTGGGGGATCAGGGCAATGTCGGTTCGACCTAAATTAGGAGCAAGAATACTTGTACGTAAGAATGCCTTTACCATAGAGACGACAATTGGACCAACGATGCCCCAATATCTCTGATAAAGCATACCGGGAAATCCGTCAGGATCTGGAGCTTTTGAACCCTCGAGTTGGAAGACTGTCTCCCAAATCTCCTTAGTTTTAAAATCTCGGTCCAACTCACTATTAATCGAGTTTGATACTAGAATTGGTAGACAATATAGGATGTCTTACCAATTTGCCTCATGATCAAATTTCAGGATTTCGGAGAAAGAGAGACGACATTCATTAATCATTTCCCTCTCATCTGATATCCAGTTCCCCACCTCATTAGCGATCTGAATTATATTATTCCCCTATCTTTTCCAACTGAATGTTGATGTCATTTTTGGTCTCAGTTTCTTGCTCCCCATTTATGTGACCTTGGGTCGCTTGTAAGTAGGGGTGAGTGGTTCCGGGTACCTTGTCAATTTAGGGGTTCCCGGAACCTACCCAGTATGTAAATTTGGAACTAGAATCTATTCGTTTAATTTTGGAACTGAAACCTACCTGGAACCTGTTTGTACAAACGGTTTCGGGTACTCTGTTAGGAACCTATTTTTTTTTTCCAAAAACAAATTGGTTCTGGTTCGGTTCCTTTTATTGAGGATGATTCATTATTCAATACTATCATTTCATTCACATTTACACAAATCTCATCAGAGATCACAACATTTATTACAATCATCAACACTTGCGCATGAAGGCTTTTCAGGGTGGTCTCGTTCTATTTCTTTAGGTGTTTTTTTTTTAATAATAGATATAGATATAGATATATAGAACCAGTTTCGGTTAGTTTATGGTACATAGATAAGAGAATTGGAACCGAATAAATAGGTTCTTGGAGTTTTTTCCTGGAATCTACCCTATTTTTAAAACTACTACTCGGATCATACCCGAAGTGTCGATTCTGAATAGGTTCCGGGTCCAAATGAGTACTTTGCTCACCCCTACTTGTAAGTGTTCTTTGGCCTCACAGTTTCTTCTTTTGTTATTTTAGAAGTTGGTGGTGCTCCATCATAGAAGTCTCGTCCAACACTTATCCAAATTGTACTGAAGTGTAAATCAATTATTTTTCTCTTTCTCTTTCGTCCGATCACACTCTCTTGATTTGCTTATCAGATGTCGGATATTCTATCCACATTTACTTGAATTTGAAATGTCTTTGGCAATTTTCTTCCTCTCTATGGATAGCAAGACAAATTGGACAATGGTCATAGGGAAAATGGTTTTGTGATACACATATGATTTTGGGTATTCCATTAGCCAATCTGAGTTTCTTAGATTCGATCAAGCTGCTCGCGCACTCGGACACTCATTAGTCGGTTGTTGCTCCATGTGAATGGATTCCCATGATAGACCATGTCCAATAGCCCCAGGTCATTGATTAACTCATTGAAAAGTGCAATATTTGCTCTCGCTTTTACTTCTCCCCTTTCTTTCTCAGATTGATATTGCACATCATTGAAGTCGCTTAAACACACACATGAGCCCTTCTTTCCTCTACCTAGATTGCGAAGTGTCTCCCATTTCCTTTTTCACTTTTCGAAGTCCAGATCTCCTAGATGTCGGCCAAGTGACTTCAGTATCAATGAAGTTTGTATTCGTATGAGGATTTTGAGGACTTTGTTTGCTGCAGGTGATAAATGTGGGGCAATAATAATGGTGATGGTGACTGGTCAGACGAACCTAGCATCAGATAAACAACATCCGTAGGGCAACATGCAACTAGTTGGGAAAATCCACTAGAGCAACGTGGCATGAGGCCTGAATCATCTGATTCCCATAATGAATGTAAGAGACAACAAGACCAGAAAGCATTGCAGCGGAGCAGGAAGACAGTCGACAAAATCCTAAACACTGTCAGGGGTAAAGAATTCTCTCACGTAGGGGTGACAATTTCTGACACGACACGATTAAACGATCTGCAAACTATCTGCAATTTACACGTTTAGACACGAAATGATTACTAAGCATGTCTAAACAACTCTTATACGTTTAGACACGATTAATAATCGTGTCTAAACGCATCTAACATGCAAATACACGACAAACACACGTTTAGACATGATTAGTAATTTATATCAAGTATGAACAAGTATTATATACTATATATACTAAAATAGATAATATTATATTTGATGGATAATAAGTATGAACATATAAATATTTGTAATTAAAAATTAAATATATTAATTAAGTATAAATATAGATTATGGGAGTGTATAAACATTTTTGGGAGTGTATAAACATTTTTTTGGAATGTATTAGAAATACACAAGCAGACCAAGCCCATCTCTTCCCAGCCAAGCAGCAACCCATCTTCTCTTCCCAGCCGCAGTCTAGCCCAACCCAGCCATAGTCAAGTTTTTACACACTAGTAGAAGCAAAGCAAAGAATTAGTAGAAGCAAAGCAAAGAATTAGTAGAAGCAAAGCATATTTTATTCCTAATAAAAAAATTTACTTTGAAAATTGGTATCGTTTTATGAATAATACCAGTTCTAATTAGAATTGATTATTAAAACAATACTCAAATTTTAGTCTACTTAAAACCTTTTTAATTTATTATTATTTATAATTTTAGGTTCAGTATTCAATAAAATAACCAAAATTTAAGTACTACGTTTTTGTAATTAACCACTTTCCGAATAGGACAATTTCTATAAATCCTCAATGTTGAAAAATTGAAATACTCACTTCACTTATTTTTTAATATTGAACTTTGAATACATTACTTTGTATATATGAATTTGTGTATATATATACTTTAAAGCGTATATGGGTTTGACCTTAACGGATCCTATGTCTAAATAACTTTATACGTTTAGACACGCTTAACGACTTATACGTTTATACACGAGACATGTTTAGACACGTTTAAGATTTATTCGTTTATACACGAGACATGTTTAGACACGACACAATTAATGACACGACATAATTAGACACAACATGACACGATTGCCACCCCTACTCTCACGTCAGGAGCGAGCTTCACTCACTCATTGAGACCTGACAACCATAGACCCACACATTTCACCTAAGATGGGGTAAAATGAATGTCACGTTACATGGTGTGTAGTTATTACTACGACTACATGTTAGTGGATGACATGTACGATCTTGGTGAAGACCGTATCTATTTGCTTGATCTTTGCCCTCGATTATTAGGACACAATCTAGAATGCGAGAAGAGGCATGAGATCAGTAAAACAAATGTGTCATACCTGGTTGAGGATATTTTTAGAGGAATCCCATTGACTCGGGTTGGGTACTGCCAACTTAAGAAGTAGTAATGAGAGCTCTTAGATACATTTCTGCACATGGTATGTGCTTTTTTGTTCCATAGTATTAGTGGGAACAAAATAAACTAGAAGTGCCTTCCACTCTTGGAGGATCTACAACAAATGACTTAATACAGCTAATGGTAATTGTAGTGAGCTACTTATATAATGACTGCGTTAAACTATAGAGAGGAACAAAATCAACACCACTTGATGTGTCATACTACTACATGTATCCCTAAGTTGAAATATCATTGTACTTAGTAATAATGTACGTAGGGTGATAAACTAATTATTTAATATTAAATGTTTTATGTATGGTCATGAGAGCATATATCAGTGTGTCACCCTCTGATACAGACAAATGTTGTGGTGTATGGCCAGTGTTTAATAGGGATGTGGTGGACATTATCAAAAATAAATAAAAAAAACTCTCAAACTCTTTGTTCGTTAGTTTAACGCTACAAGAAATTTGCTCTACAACGATGGTAAATCATCGTTGCCGGAAGCACTGTTGGCGCTACTAAAACCCTGTGTCGATGATAAGAGTCGTGCCAATAGGTCCCGTGGCTAAAGGTATCCACGAAGACAATATACCGACACTAAAGATTTGCCGTGGCTGGAATGAATAGTTGGTTTGATCATTAGCATCACGAATATGCTGACTCTGTTTATGCATAATTACCGTTGACGATTATTTGCGGGTATTACCGATTTAGCGCCTCTACATATGTCAGATGTAGAATTAGGGTATTAGTATCAGGGTATTGTTGTCCCTATTTGTTGTATATTGCGTCACATTTCGTTGAGGCAATATACGTTATTCAACTACAACATTTCCTTGAAAGAAATTACACGTACTTAGCGACGGATGAATTTTGATGGACAAAACGTTAGACCACGTCATAAGTAACCTGCCGATGCACGTACAACATTAATAAATATTACCCTGTTCATCATAGTTGTTGGTAATATGGATTTTCAACTACTGTGAAAGTTGTTGCTATAGAAAGTGTTTTGTGGCTGCGGAGTTGTCATGGTTAAATTGTATATGAAGCATCAATTACGAGTACAAGTACAATCCGTCGTAAATTGTTCGTTTTGATGCAAATGTTAATGTTTTACTCTTTTCAAAATGTTAATCATCGTATGCTCGTAGCCAAGCATACCCAAACAGAGAATACATAAACATCTAAATATGTCAAGCATACCCAAACAGAGAATACATAAACAGCTACATATGTAGAACCATTTCCAACACATCCAAATTTATATATAGCAAAGAATTTCAAACAAATGTATAGCGACAATTGCAAAACACAAAACAGAGATGACATGTTCACATTTACATCATGTCCAAAATATCCATTTACAATCAGTTCTAAATGAAAATAAAAACTGAGAAGCCACAACACCTAGTCTACCACCATTGGACATAACTACTAAGCAGGAATACTTACCGCACCTAGTCATGCATTTGGATCTGCAAACATAGAAATCACAGCAATCATGGTAGCATCATATTATAGAATATACCCTACAATGACTAAATGGGTGTACACAATGCAATTAAATCATTTTTATACGCACTATTGGCAAACATTGCACTTTTCATGACAGCAATATCACGTTGATATGCTTCAATGTTGGCCTGGAACTCCTTGAGTTGATCACGGAGTTGCTCACATTCGGCTGCGTTTCTAGCCACCTCCTCCCTTGCTTGCTTTAACTGCTCACTTTCCATCATCCGTGCAAGCTTTGACACGCGACTTCGACGACGCTCAGGTTGACGAACTTCCTCATACAAGACATCCTTGTCAACTGGAGTCTCCTCCTCCCTAGCCAACGGAGCAGCCTTCTCCTCCACTTGGTCCTATTTTGCGAACAGTGTGACAAGAAAATAAGGGAGCAATCAGATACACTATACAGGGTGTGACTATCGCAAACGCATTACTACTTACCATTATTTATCTGGTTTTAGCATCCAGTGGCTGCCATTTCTTGTCCACATGGTTCTTCTTGAACATATGATACTCCTCGGGATGTTTCCCGTTGTTCTTCTCAATTTGCAAAGGGTACCATATACTTGTTCAAGTGTAGCCAACTCTTTATTAAAGATAACAATTCAATGTTAGGATTACCTCTTCCTGCTCTCTCCTCGCAAAGGACGAAGTGCCAACGGTGTGCCTCATGACTTGGTGAGCTTTGTTGCCTTTGTTACGATCGCTCTTTAACTTGAAACAATAGGTTACAACCAGTTTACGTTTAAAAAATGCAGCACTCATTAACTGTACAAAAAAATACAGTTGCGATAGGGAGTAAGGCACAAACCTTAAACTCATCAGAGCTGAATTAGTTAACAAGCCACACCCAATCCTCTTTCACCACGTCTGGAGGAATGTTTTGTAACATTTCTTCATTCGTAAGGTACTTATCAAAGTACATTCTCTTGAGATTCGCCCTGTATTTTTCTATACTTCTCTTTAAGAGTACAGGTGATCATCTGCTTCAGGTTTTCATCATCCGGTATCACAAACTTCTCATGCGATGTTGAAAAATATGGAAATGTTAGGCTCAGATTTACAGCATTTACAAATAGACAGGTGCAATATCTAAGTACAGTTTCAATTTGAACGATACTGTGTAAGGATTGCCAACAATTGAGACTTACCGCAACCAGCATGAGCATCTTAGCCTCGTAGTTTATGGGAGACTTTGGAATCTCCTTCCAGTCTTTAACCATTAGAGGTTCATTCGTTCGTTTGCGGACTATGGAATCACACCAACTTGCAAACACTGAAGCATTGTTACTGCAGACTTTACCTCAAAAGTTAAATTTCAGAACCTCTTTTTCGTTGACGTCATTTCGAGACAACCTAATGCAACGAGTTCGCCCTCTACGTAGTCTGCCCACTGGTGGCCTTAACTCTTCCTCTTGCGCAGCTGACACGTAAAGCATGTATCGATTAGATAACCCAGTTGGAGAAAAGCAAGCAGTATGGGACAAATTAGAAGTTACCTATTTGTATACCTATTTGAACTGAGGTAACGCTTCAGTTTCGTCCTCATCCGTAGTAGCTGTTCCACAAAGGCCAAACCCTGTAAATTGTCCCGGTAACACAAATTGGCCTGGTGTGAATAATTGGATGGAAGTGGCCCGTGTATTAATGGCTCGTTCCAAATAATGACATAAGATGTATAATAACATATTTTGTATAAATTTTAGATTAATTTGTATAAATTTGTATATACTTATCTTATAGCACAATATTTCTAAATCATGTTTAAAATCAAGACCTAATAATCCTTATGTATGCATTTTAAATAATATTCATTTTGTGTTTGAAATACAACTTTCTTATGTGTTATATTCATTGATCTGTCAAAGTGTCAAAGTTTTATTCATTATAATAATATACTTTATACAAATGTATACAAATTTAATATCGACTTATACAATTTTTACTTACTTTTATGAAAAATATACTTATTCTTTATATTTAATAATGACATAATTTGTATAAGGGAAAAGTCTGAAAATGGTACAACATGTTTGACGAAAATGGTTTTCCAATCCAAACGATTGTTTTTGGTCCAACATGTTTGAAAATGATGGTAATTGGTACCTCCGTTACTTTTCTGTTAAAAAATTCCGTTAAATATTTTTTAGATTTACAAAATTAACCAACTATTTTTCTCAATGTTACATTTAAACCCTACAAACTTACACTAATGTTTCAAACAAGTCCTGACTCGATTTGAGCCACACAGGGGGTCCCCTAACCAGGGTCCGAACCTAGACTAGGTCACCCAACCCTGAGGACCTGGTCTGAGTTGACCAGGTCTGAATTGACCCTTCCGGACGACTACGATTACGCACAAACGACTTCATTATCCCCATTATCCTACGATAAGAACATGTTATTAGTGAGACACCGTCTCTTTAAAGGTATATTTAATAAACGAGCGTTGAAACTTACCTTTCGATTGAATACATCCAACGATATTGCACTGGCCCAGCTAGTTTTGCTTCCCTTGCTAGATGAGTGATAAGATGGACTGTAATATTGAAGAAACTTGGTGGGAAGATTCTCTCTAGATTGCACATTGGCATGGGTAATTGCGACTCCACCTTCAACATATCCGACATGTGCAACTCCTTAGAGAATAGAACTTTGAATGTGTTAGTCATGTCTATCACAACTTTGCATACCTGTTTGGGGAGTAATCCTTTAATAAACACATATATGATACGTTGCATGATAGTCATGACTTTTTAACCCAATCAATTTTATGTCTTTTACCTTAACACAACATGAAATGTTGGATGAATAACCGCTAGGAAGTGTCAAGTTCTTAAGGAACTGACGGAGTGTAATCTTCTGTTCCTTTGAAAGGGAAAAGCAAGTTGGTGGTAACACTAGTTTTGTTCCTCTACAGACTGGATGCAAGCTCGTTCTTATGTCTAAGGCATGTAAGTCTAGCCGAGCATTAAGGTTGTCATTGCTTTTACCGGCAACTCCTAATAACATCCAAATGAGGTTATCACACACGTTTTTCTCAATGTGCATCACATCCAAATTGTGAGGAATTAAGAGGTGCTTCCAATAAGGTAATTGGTAGAATATGTTTTTTTTCTTTCCAATTTCCAGTAGTTGAGTCTATTCCAACCTGAATGGACGGTTGAGTCTTACCGAACATGTAACACTTCCTCCTCCGATAGTCTTTGTGGGGCCATCTGTAACTCTTGTTTCCCATCGAACGAACTTTTGTTTCTTCTCCATGGGTGATCGGTGGGGAGGAATCGTCTGTGTCCCATAAAAGAAAATTTCCTCCCATTCTTGAATCGACAATAATGGGTGTCCATTTGAGAAACAGGACATGCCAAATTACCGTAAGTAGCCCAACTGGACAAGTTCGCATAAGCAGGAAGATCATTAATGGTCCAAAGTACGGCTGTGCGCATTTGGAAGTTTTCTTTCTTGCATGCATCATATGTGAGCACACCATTCAACCACAACTCATTCAGCTCTTCGATTAACGGTTGCAGGTACACGTCTATGTCATTTACTGGAGCCTTTGGTCCAGGAATCAACATTGATAGCACATAGTTCGTATCTTTCAAATACACCTCGGGGGGCACATTGCATGGAATAAGAACAACCGGCCACATGCTATATGGGTGACTTTTATCACTGTATGGATCAAACTCATCCGTAGTTAATCCAAGTCTCACATTCTGTGGGTCTTCCCCAAATTCAGGTAGTACGCTGTCAAGTTTCTTCCAAGCGTCTGTATCAGCAGGATGACGTAGAATACCATCCTTTAATCGTCGTGTATGGTGCCAGGTCATAGAGGAAGCTGTTTTGGGGGACATGAATAATCTTTGCAACCTTGAAGTTATTGGAAAATATCAAAGTACTTTGACTAGTGGTAGCTTTCCTATTTGTCGCTTCGATTGCTTTGATACATCCAGTCCTCCAGTGTTGTGTCGAGGTTTAATCCATCTTGATTCCCCACACGTTGGACACACATCCAAATTGACATACTCTTTTCTAAATAGTATACAGTCATTTACACAAGCATGCATCTTTTGGTAGTCCAACCGTAACCTTCTATAAATTTATTTGCTTTGTAGTAGGACTTAGGGACTGTATTCCTTGGTGGCAATACTTTACTTAGCATGCGAAGTAGCTCATCAACGAACTTGTTAGAAAGCTTGTACGGTGCCTTTAGATGCAACAGTTCAACTAAAAAAGACATCTTGGTGTAGGAGACACAACCTGGATATAAGATTTTTTCACAATCTTCTAATAGCTTATAAAATGTTCTAGCATCTGCATTTGGTTCCAAACCTTCGTCCACCCTCATACCACCGAACCCATCATGAACCATATCCTCCATTTCCCCACGGGAGGATGAATTCCTACCATTAGAGATCACATCTTCGAATTCCTCCCCATGATCCACCCATGTAGTGTAAGTTGACAATATTCCCCATTTTTCAAGATGGAATTTAACAGTAGTTCTTCCTAGTAAGAAAGCACCAACACAGTTATTGCAAGGACAGTAAATTTTACCATCCCAACTTGAATGAGAGTAGGCAAAGTCTAGAAACGAAGCGACCCCTTCCTTATATTCCCCACTTTGCCGAGGTTTGGTCATCCAACTCTTATCCATCACACTTCTATTTCTGCAAAGAAATATCAACACAATAAAAAGTTGAGTTGGGATTAAAAAGACAGCAAAACAGTCCTAGTTAATCAAATAACTTCCGAAACATGCAGTACATGAAGTTAAAAAACAGTTATTGACAGTTATCCAAACCATTTGTAACAAAGACAACATTCATTTTCGTTTATGTGGGGATGGAACGAAACAGAATCAGATAAACAAGTTTCCTCAATTAGACATGCATAATTTCGGGACACTAATACAAATATGTGACAGAACTCCAAGAAGGTGAGTAATTCAGTTTCTTGTAAGTTAATCGGTTATTAGACTCAACAGTAGAGCTCCTTCGATCGAGTTGTCCGTTGGAACCGTGCGAGATGCAGCAAGCTTGTTAGTTAATTAGTTGTTAGACTCAACAATAGAACTCCTTGGATCGAGTTGTCCGATGGAACCGAACGAGCTGCAGCTAGCTTGTAAGTTAATCGGTTGTTACACTCAACAGTACAACTCCTTCGATCGAGTTATCCGTTGGAACCGTTGTCTATCACACAACTAAGCTCATGAAAATTCAATTCGTAATTAGAAGAAGCAACATTCGAATGCTCATACCAGCGTACCTGAGGAGAAATGTTTGTCGCGCGATTCCGAAGATAAACGGATGAACGATTGATCAGGCAAGAACTCTCCTAGAATGTCTGCGAGCAATGTGGTTGCGTCTTGGGAGTCGATCTGCAAGGGCATCCGTTGTTGGATATGGTAGTTGATGGTCCAACGAAGGCTCTGCTCTACACAGGGAAGATTCTGAACTATGATTTGGATTACTGGAAAAAACGGTATGTTCTGTTATAATTGCGGGTATACCGTTTAGCAACGGTAACACATGTATTACTAATGAAGTTATGTCGATACTGTTTACCCCTTTATTACATCAACTAATTTGGAATGTAAAACTGGTTTTTTGCAATACCAACATCTTGCGTGACTGAATGTCAATATTAACCTTAGTTGAGTTTTTGACACATGGATTTGGTTAGATAGACATATTGCGATGACAAAAGTCAATACTAAAAGATTGCTTGTGCTACGACAAATTTGTTGACACTAAAACGTGTCTACTGGGACGTATTAAAATGTTGAAATTGAAATATCGTTTTAGCAACATACTCTTTGTAACAACAAATTACTTTCGTGGCTGTTGATACAGATTCTTGTAGTGTAATATAGATGAACTGAGATCAAGGAAAGCCGAACGACCGAAGACCGACCACAACAAGAATGGCGACCACCGACGTCAAACACAATCAAGATAAATTGTGATGCATCGTGGTGTAAACAATCGCGACGAGCCGGAATAGGAGTGGTAGCTCGGGACAAGGAAGGCAAAGTAGTGGGTGGACTAAACCAGAGATACCAGAGCGATGACATAGAAACAATGGAGGTCATGGCTATACACGAAAGGGTAAGACTAGCGGTAGAATCGGGATGACCAAACATTGTCATAGAGACTGACTCACAAGTAGTTCACCAACAAATAGAGAACGACCTGAGGCATTGGAGGGTGGCAACCATCATCACAAACATCCAAGCACTAGAGAGGCAACTCGAGTAAGTGCGATGGCGTGCTATTCCAAGGACGACAAATGAGTGTGCGAATTGGATAACAAAACAAGCAAGATTGGGAGTGAGCCTAAATGATTGGGTCGAAAGACCACCACTTCCATTTATATGTTTAGTAGCAAATGATTGTATGTACGAACAACTGTGATCATGTATCACGACGTTTTATTTCATCAAGTAAAGCGTTAATTCGACCAAAAAAAGTTTTATATAGATGAGTTGGTGGCCCTTAGAGATTTTCAGTTATTCACATGACTGACTTATATTTGAAGATACAATTCTAATATTTAACAAAAGGTATATAAAAGGTTAGCTGGGACTCGTACACACTGAAACACTTGTCGAATGTACCCCAGGTGTGTATGGAGGATGAGCCTTATGCTTGACCAAGGTTATCCACTTTAACAATATTGAGTGACATATGGCAGATCATAAAATGCCAGTTAGGGCTTTGTCAGCCTATCCTAGAAGCATTTCATGATCGACTAAATTGGGATAAATTGCACAAACTACAATGAGATAAGGTTAAACAAAATCCATGGGTCAGAAGGCATGACGCATACATCCAATTGTGGAAAAAAGTGGTCTGGAACAAAGCATCGATGTTGATTAATGGTCGACAATGTGAGAAATCTTTAATTGAGGGCCCGTAGGCCTAGACATACTTTGCAAAAATGGACGCATCCTTCGTTGGTACACCTTTCCACATGAAACCAGGATTTTGAATGACATGAACTGACCATGAGCGACGACAACCACTAAAATATGTTCTCGTGTGTACCAAACATGGTCTCAATTACCTGATGTTTAGCATACCACACCTTGAGGTACAAGGCATTTTGCACATAATATTAACATTTGTACAATTCTACACTCTACCTAACCAATATTGTCGGCCAACGTGAAATGGTCCAACTATATGGTGTGATCCGCAAATGTTGATTTCCAAACGTGTTCACAGAAAGTTTAGAATTCCCAATTAGATGGATTCTAATTATGCACCACAACCGAAAAATATATGAAATGTGGGCAAAGAGATCACAACATAAGATTGTGTAAACAGTAATGTAAAATGTAAGTTAATTTGCTAAATTTCTTTTGAGTTACAGTAATGCACATATATTGTTGTGTGTGCCAAAGTAATGGAACACCCGATGTCACCCCAAGAAGAACCCCCACCCCATCACTCCAAGAAGAAGGACTGCTATATGGATATACTATAATTATTGGGAGCATCCCACTTAACCTTATCACAACCCATGAAGACACGTTGGTGCACCACCCCGAAAAGAACCACCAACTATCTGTAGATACTATAATTATTGGTATCTTTCATTGTTAGGTGACTTGCAGTCATCTATATGGAGATATCATAATGATATAAGGGTAGATTTTTGCATCCTATACCACCCCATGCAGACTCATCTCTCCTCGACCATATGAAAATACTACACCACCCAAAGACGAGCCTCTATTCCTCTACCATATGGAGATACTATAATTATTATACCATCGTGTGAGTCGAAATGTAATCACGTATGTTTTGTTATAATTGGAATTTGATTAGTTTGGATAATCTCATGTTCAAACAATGACAATCAAATCGAAAAAAATAGTGTTAATGTATGAAAAAATGTCAATATACAATGCAAACGTATTATCCAACAACCAAACCCTTCTAACCCCTCATCCCCCCTTTCTCGACCTCCATCTCGACCCCTTACGTTTCTTATCTTAGTTGGTCTTAATGCTTCAGTAACCTCTTGTGAATCTTATGTAGTGGTGGGTGAAAATTAGGATCCTCAAACCTAATGTCGGAAGCTTATTTCTCCTCGCTAGACGTCTCACCAATGATCTCGTGGCAGTAGCGAGAAGCTTGAATAAACTCCTCAACACATTTCTTCTAGATACTCATTGCCTTCTTTAACAACTGTTTACCAAGTTTTTGTTCTGTGGCGAATAGTGTGCATATGTAAATTGAAAATATAATAAGTGATCATTTGTACAAATAAGTATATTAAACAATAAAAATCTTACTCACCATAAGCAATTTCTTCTCCCGGAGGGAATTATCTATGTTGATTTTGTATCCAGATTGATTAGCGTCACTGTCATTTGGTTATACCATGATAAATAGTAAGTGATGGGTAGACCATCAGGTTCAGAAATCCCCATTTTGTACCAACTCTCCCTCAAGGCCCAATATTCAACATGCCAAGTGATCCATGGTTTACGCGTGTGCTTATCCCAATGCAGTTTGTGCAACCTATCCCATTCTTGACGGTCTTCAAATGGATTTGGGATAGATTGGGGACATGATAATTCACGATACATTCGATCCACCATGTGCCACACCATAATGTTTAAGTGTATCAGTACCAACCTAGACATACACAACCAGTTGTCTTCAATATACACTGTTGGAAGGTGTGTGATACAATTAGGGGTGTAGGGGTCCCAAATTATCTGCACATATAGTATATTAGTACTGTATTTCTTAATAAAATAGAATAAATAAAATTGTACCACTTTAGATAAAATACAATTTGCCTTATTCAGTTCTATTATAGTAAATTCATCTCGATATAATCGATTCACATGGGGTTATGGATTTTTCTTTGGCGTCTTTAGTGGTACCCACGTAATTGATTATGTCAAACACAATAAATTATAATGTACATAATGATTTTAGGAATGAAAATGTTTATTTTTTTCTTACCACATGCCCAACAGTGCATATGTAGGGATCGCAACCTTACTCTTGATCATGGGTCGCCCTACGGATAAATGCTCTCATGACCATAACTACAACAAATTAATACGATAGATGAGTAACGAAAATTAGAATCATTGAGTGAAGGTATTCCCAATTTAAATGTACATGTAGTAGGCTAACGCATCCTGTGGCATTTGATCTCCTAGAGGTCACAACTTTGCACAAACCAGAATACAAATAACTCAATACAGCCGAGGTCGAACTGTATTGAGTTGTTTAGCTTAAATCCATTAGAAGGAGATACTCTAATGCAAATTTATTCTCGCTGGTGTTAGGAAATAAAAATGTATTGAGGAGGTGTAAGATATACCCTCTCGCTCTCATGATGGATTTTTATTCGGTCGCAGGGATCCAGTTAGGGTTATTTTCTTTCCTCTCGAACACCCTATTCAACAAAGTTAATGACACATCATTCTTAGTTTTACCTCCTATTCATGAGAAGGGATAACACCTAGTAGCAGTGTGCATAGGTCTTGCAAGTTGATTATTTCTTCCTGACCCAATTTGTATGTATCGACCATGGTGGGACCGTTGACTCCTAGACTCAACAAAACTTGGTCATCTCTTTGGACTGACCCTAACCAAAGTTAGATGGGTGTGTATCTAGTCTCCATCTCTCAGTAAGAGCATGCATTAACCATGTATCGGCCTTGATACATAATATGTTTGCAGCTCATCCAAACACATCTATATCGACCTAATGTCATGTAATCGTATCTAAATTTCAGCATTTACCCGCTCGCCAATTCTTATCATCTCTACGGCGAGTACTAAAATGAACCTAGAATTATTTTGTAATTAAACATATAAAACTAATTAACAATGTAACAATAACATTTACTCCCAAATAAGTGCAGGGTTACAATATCCTCACCGGTATGTGGTGATATATGATGTGGTTGATCATATAACAGGGAAGGATCCAACAGTTCCTTCTGTGAACAAGATAGTCTGGATGAGTTGTCCTGGCCACGATGCATTATTTGTAGACAAAAGTTCATAAATAGGGTTTTACAATTATTCAAATGATACATTATAATTCAGTCAAAACACATAACATTTCATTAATTACAAACAAGTAAACATTCTACATAACAATTACACTCAATTTAACAATTTTGCCCAAATTTCCAAAATTAGGGTATCACAATTAAGGTCGGCAATGGTTCAGTGAAAAAACAAAAAACATGGTTATAACTGTCATTTTTTTTATATGGTTAACCGTACCATTATGGTGTGGTGCGGTTATGGTAATGATATTTCTATCCGTAACAGTTATGGATATGATTATGGTATTTTAATCATACACATGGTTATAACCATGGTTATTAGATACATATAATGAAAACTTAATATTAATATATTAGTAACTAATAATAATAGAAGTAGGATTTTCACTTTTAGATTTCACAAATCCATAATTTCAGGGTGAAATGTAATTGAATTATGTTAATTTTAAATGATAGTAGTGTTAATTTTGAATGGTGTTGATGTTGAATGATATTAGTGTTGAATATTTTTAGTGTGTGTGACATAACTTTATGTATTTATTTAGATAACATTCGTGATATTCTATCACACTTCACATGTGGTAATAAATATAGTTATACGGTTAAAACCGTCGTTAATAACCACAGTTATGGATATGATTATGGTATTGGAAATTGTACCCGTAATGGTTATGGTATCTGTCGGATGTCAGATCTGACTTTCCCCGACCCTTTTTTGAAAATATTTTTATTTTTGTTTAGCTTGATGATGTCGGGTCATAGCGAGCGACTGGTCCGATCGAGCGGGGTCATCAACCAGACCGAAAAATGAAAGAGTCGCCACTTTTCTGTATTTTAGTTTGCTTTTGAATTTATTTTTTCAATTTACCCGAATTACCTGTTTTGATCATGCTTGGCCAAAAAGATTACATGCACACTTTTTAATTAACAATATACAAGCATTTTTTTTCAAGTTAACTGAAAATAAATAAACAAGAGAAAATAAAGTTAAACGTGCTTGAAAACAAAGATGGTTTAACTTTGGGGTCATTTTAAACGTGCCAAACATACACGAAGGATTTTGAAAATACGAAGCACATTAGACTAATTTTTGACACCTTGAGAAGTAATAAGATGTCCAAATAAGTATAGGGACCAAGATGCAAGTACTTAAAATTTCGAGCTGATTTGGAAAAATCTTTTAAAAATTGCAAAAATGGCCTACAACTTTTTTTTATTGGTTTATAACACTCGGTAAAGTCCCAAAATAATCCAAGAGTCCAAGGACCGAGTTGTAACCTTCATCAAAGTTTGGGAATGACCTAAGTCATTTTTTAAAATATTATTTTTTTTACCGAAACAACCCCCATAACTTTCACATATACTTAACATGACCCCAAAGTTATACCAAACTTAAAATCGAATACGATTCTGACATGAAATATAACTATTAATACCTAATATCGATAACACGAACATTATTCACATTAGGACATACAAATATAGAGTACGGGAGAAGATATACCTAAGTTATTCGGAGTACAAATGGCATTCTCTTCCATTTTCTTATCTTCTTTCTTTTCTTTTTCTCTCTTTCCCTTTTTTCTCCATTTTTCTCTCCAAGTCGTAGCTTACGACCTTGCTAGTTTTGGACCTCCCTTAGGTTTTTCTTCCTTTTTCATTCATTATCGTGGCCTTCTTCCTTGTAGATACTATTTTGCTTTGTATTTTCTTTGATTTGTTTGGGTGGGAGATATGCTTTAGTGAAATGTGAAGACTTTGATGAAAGGTGAGAGACTTTGCTGAAAGGTGGAAGACTTTGGTGAAAGCTGACAAATTAGGAGTGATTGGTGTCATGAAAGGTATTTTGGTTGAAATGCGGGTTTAGGGGTTTAGGGTTAGGGTTTAAGGTTTAGGGTTTAAGGTTTAGGATTGGGAGTTTAAGGTTTAGGGTTTAGGGTTTAGGGTTTAGAGTTTAGGGTTTGGGGGTTTAGGGTTTTGGGTTTTGGGTTTTAGGGTTTAGGATTAAGGTTTAGGGCTTGGGGTTTAAGACTTGGGGTTTAGGATTTAGGGTTTGGGGTTTAGGGTTTAAGATTTGGGGTTTGGGGTTTAGGGTGTAGGATTTGGGGTTTAAGATTTAGGGTTTGGGGTTTAGGGTTGATTTTTCTCGGCTCGGTTTCTCGCATACGGTATTTTGACCCTGACCCAAAATCAGGTGTTTACAGTTGGCTTCTTTGAACACGCTCTCATGAGTGTGTGTTTAAAGGCAAAGAACTGATTTTGGCTCTTGTTTACTTTTATAGTAGACAAACATCATCATGCAACTTTAGGAAATTGGACATCTACAAGTTCTGATTGTTGAGGATGATTTGCGGAGACTGAGCGCCTAAACGCTCATCAGTTTGAAACTCCTAGAAGCTAGACATCTAAATGTCCTCGTTGTTGATGATGTTTTTTATTTTATTTTTGCAATAACATCGTTGAGGATGACTTGTGGGGGTTGAGAACCTCAAGGCCCCGTTCATCGGCTTGTAATTTGCAGAAGCTGAATAACTACAGGTCTTGGTCGTCGATGATGACTTGCGAAGGCTGTTCACCTAAAGGCTCCGCTGGTAGGCATGTGACTCGTTGGGGATGACTTGCAGAGGTTGAACACCTAAAGGCTCCAATCGTAGACTTGCGACACCCAAAAGCTGGATAACTACAAGTCCTGGTTTCGAGGATGACTTGCGAAGGTTGAGAACCTAAATACTCTGCTTGTCGGCTTGTGACTCCCAGAAGCTGGATAGCTATAGGTCCTATTCGTCGAGGATGACTTGCGGAGGCTGAACACCTAAAGGTTCCTTTCTATGGCTTGTGACTTCCAAAAAGTGGATAACTACAGGTCCTGGTCGTCGAGAATGACCTGCGGAGGTTGAACAGCGAACGACTTCGCTCGTTGGCTGGTAATTCACTTTATAGCTCAAATAACGCTGTGGAGAATTCAAATTACTTGTGCGGACTTCTCGGCCAGTTTTCTCATTAATAAAATTTGGAGTCCTTATTTATAGGGTTCCCTAAAATCATTCATGCTACGTCCACAAGGTGTATCTATGCAAATTATCGGGGTATCTCAAATTAATGTCGATCACAGCTTCTCTTTGTTGCTACTATGGGAAATAGTGTCATCCACTTTTGAGCACTTTTTATGATTTGTTTATCTCTCAATTTTCTTTCCTTTTGCTACAGTATTTTTTTACCGCTTCTCTATTCCCTTATTTGTTTTGCCTAGGTCGTCATTTTGGGTTTTCAACCTAGCATGGATTTGATTCATTTCATTTTTCCATGATAGACCTTTTAAGGGATTTTTAATCATGCCCCTCTTCCTTAAATTTTGTCTAAACCGCCCTTTCAGATTTTCGATTTAGCGGGATTTTTCTCTCATATTTGGAGGCTCGCTTGTTGGTTACAAGTTCTTTAAGTTATTTTTTCACTGCATCCATATTGATTTGACTGTAGAGTTCTTGGTCGTTCATGTCGATGACGATCATGACTGCTCTGCTGAAAGTCTCTTTGGCGACATAAGACCCTTCATATTTTAGGCACAAACTTGCCCCGAGAGTCGGAGAATTACATTACCCGCTTGCAATTCTCTCGGGGGTATCTTACTGTTAAATGCACGAGTCATGCATTGCTGGTACAATTGTTAATGGCACAGCGCGATGAACCACCTTTCGTCATGATGTTCAGTTGCTTGTATCTACATCTCGCCCAGTCTGCATCATCCATCTCTACCTCAGCGAGGATCCTACCTAACGGGATTTCTACTTTAATTGGCAACACGACTTCGATCCCGTAAACAAGGGAGAACAGGGTTGCCCATTCTGAAGTCCATATTGAAGTCATGTATGCCATGAGTACCCAAGCCAGCTTGGCGTGCCAGTTCTTTATTAGCTTCTTCCACTGCGACATTCATTTGTGGGCGATATGAAGATGATTTTTTATGCTTGATCTTAAATTGGTCACACAACCCATCGACCAACTTGTTATTCAGATTTCTGGTATTTCCGGTGATGATTGACTTTATACACCCCTATGACGCATGGTGATGTACTGTCTAATGAAAAAAATCAATGGCCTTTGTCGTTATGGACGACAAGGTAATAACCTCTACCCCCTTGGTGAAGTAATTCATCACCACCAATATGAATCGATGATCCTTAGACACCTTTGGGGAAACCAAGTTGATTACATCGATGCCCCACCTTGAGAAAATCCAGGGGGAATCATGAGATAGAGATTGTGCAGTAGCGTGTGGATTTGGTCCGCGTACACAGTTGATAATGTTGGACGTGTTTTACACAGCCAGTGCTCTTGGTGAATCAAAAATATCCAAGTCTCGCACACTCATATATGGGCCGCAACAACTTTCGTGAATTTCTTACATTAGACGTTCAACTTCTTCATCATTAACGCCTCTCCAAAGGGCATCGTCGGGCCAGTGGGAAATTAATTGCAAGTCATTTCTCGCATGACGTTTCAGTCATTTTCTTATGGAGTTCTCTAGGAACTTCGTACGCCAGGTATCCTTTTATATTAATGAATCATGGTTGACCATCTGATTCTTCGATTGTACAACAATAGGCAAACCCCTCTTTGATTTTGATTTTCACTGGCAGTTTTTGGTTTCCCGAAGATATTTTACTCATGTGTGCGAGTGTTGCTAATTATTTTGTATGCAAGGAAGAAAATAAGAACCCAAGATGCTCGTTAACTTGCTTATATTCTTCACAACTTTCGTCCCCGTAATGACAATGTTGCTAGCGTCGATGTTGTTTTCCCTCCATGGGTTTCTCTACGCTTTAAGGAATCCAATCAGTTGGAAGTACTCTGCCTTGATATGACAAAACCTTTTGTAGTGGCTACATCTCATGTCTTCCTGATCGACGACGCCACCGTGAGACACTTTTGTCAACAATGGTGTCTCCTTGTATCGACAACGACGTCTCCCTGATGTCAACAACGGCGTCTTCCCTGCGTCAACAATGGTGTCTCCCGTGCAGGAGTCAACAACGATGTCTTCCCCGCGTCAACAATGGCAACTCTTCTGCAGAAGTCAACAATGGCGTCTCCCCTGCAGAAGTCAACAATGGCGTCTCCCCTGCAGAAGTCAACAATGGCGTATGTCTCGTGTGAACAATTGTGTATCCCCTACGTCAACAACGGTGTCTCTTCAGCTCTATTTAAGTCGCCTCTGCTTCAGCTCGATCGAACGACAGGGAGGTATTTTCCTCATCTCGTTTAGTCTGCAAAAAAACAGTCTTCCCTCTTTCGGTGACCGATTGTGGCCTGGTGGTGTGGGTTGGTTTGACTCTGATTGCCACTTCCTCTAAGCGAAATGTAACATAGAAGTCGGACCTGATTCCGGTGTTGGGAACATCAACGTCCCTCCTTGCTATGGTACCCATTACTTGTCTCCGGTCCCTTTCTAATCGGATATTCACACAAGCCGATTCTACCCTGCGTAACGAGTTTTCTCAGAGTAAATCTTGTGTTTTCCTGATCATACTCCTCACTCACTGCATTCAGGGATTGATACAAATTAGTATCTGCTTCTTTTGTAGTCCAAATTGTAATGTCATATGGGCAACTGGTAGATGATGATGCTAAGGAAGAGTTAGTCGATATGTTACTTAATCGAGAATTATGTCTCTGATACCATGCTGAACAGACTAGGTGTTGTAATTTTAAGTGTAATTGAAAAAAATTCCAATCTTCATTTTTCTCCTTATCGAAACAGCTCCTCCATTCGGTCCGACTGTGGCTTCCCGTTGGCTTCCTCACAACGGGTACATATCAGTCGGGCTCCATCGAAGAAGACAGTAACTTTCAGGGAAGTATTCCACAAGTAATGTTTATCCTGAAGAACCTTCTTAATTGCAACTGTATCTCCTGTTTGACCTGAGCTTGATTGGAATACATGCTGTTAATATGGGTTCCTCCGATTTATGTAATAAATCTCTCGATGCACGTCGTATGTGTTCACGCACTGAGCTCCGGGTGAACTGGGTTAAGAAATCTCGAGATCGAGCTGAAGAGAGGACAATTGCAATTTGATTCTCGAACAATACCAGCGACAACATGTCACCTCTCTTAATTCAGCTAAATCGCAATTTTCTCACGTTGAATTGGAGCAGATAAGTTCTTCCAGTAGCAACCAAATCATTGATAACGACTGCTTATTCACCATGCTAAACAACACCAACATGTATCTCTATACAGTTGGTCTCGTACTCTAACATGTACCGTTCTGAGATTACTTGACTTGGATGCTTCTTGGATATTCGCAAGGGATTTTCGCATGTTTTGTCAATCAAAGTCTAGTTCTTAAGATGTTTCACACGACGACGCAACTCGTTGAGTGCATTTGTTGCTTGTTCCTGGGTTCAAAGGAAGGTCGAGGACATGTATTTTGAAAATCTTTTATTCGCCTTGTACTTCGTATGAATTGTCTAAGGGTGTCATTCAACTCAGCTATGTTTCCCACACATTTCTCCAAAGTGCAATCCCAACCCCTCCCTTCAATGACTTTGTAATTTGTGAGCATGTGAACCTTGCCAATCCTTCTCATTCACGTATTTTTAATCCTTTTTTGTCATGGCTTTCCATATTCGGGAAATTTCGACCGTAGGGGGTTGTATGGCCTTAATGTGAGGGCAATGATTTGTTTGTTTCATCCTTACCAAAGATGTGCGTGAAACGTCCTAAGAATACAAGATAGAATGAGCGGAACTTACATTTTTTTTTTGAAAAATGAAATGCAAGTGCGAGAATGTAAATTTCATTAGTAAGGCTCGTATTACATTTACAACAGTCTGGAATATATAATACAAAATGCCCAATCTTATACATGTCATGATATAGGGCAAAAACAAAACACAGTTACATAATGAGCCGAACTCCCATCTACAATTGTTGGGCTGAATTTTAACTCACAACAGTTGGGTCGAATCTTCTACATGAATTGTGGGTCAATCTCGCATCCAAATACTTGAGCCGAATTCCCATTTACATTAGTTGGGCCAAAAAATGGAAACACACACAAAACTAGTTAAGGTTAAACACGGTGTGGAGCTTTTGTTCTAAATGGATAAAATTTCTAGGTCCTGTGAACCAGCGGAACCTCACCCCCTATAGAGGATCACAAGCCCATTCTGATCATTGAGTTAAGTTGTTTAGGTGCGTTCCGGCGGTCCAAACCGCTCCGGGCGCATTCCCCTACTAAACTCCCTAAGTTATTAATCTGCTCCAAGTCCGAGTGGGTAGTGGTAACCAGTGTGGTGTATGAAAAACGATTTGAATTATTACATTTAATCACCTTGCGGAAAAAATTTAAAAACTGCAAACATGATAAAACAGTCAAAACGAATATAAAAAAATGACACTAGGGAATGCCATTCACGATTGGAACTTAACAATGAAGTTCAAACCATGAATGACATAAGCGGGTATGATGTAAAAACCTAAATCAGAATGTCAGTGACAACTTCACTTTTTCAAAATGCAAAGTCATGAATAACAATCATGGGTAAGTAAATGTTTGTAGATACTTTTCAAGATTTGATATTGTGGTATATTTTTGATTTTTTTGTTGCTGTAGTGTTTGTGAATCAAATTTTGAACTTTTTAGTCCTTAAAGTTTAACTTAACTGTTAAAACACTTTAATATTTAACAACAATCGCAATAATCGAGTTTGATTCAAATTTGATAGGGCTCTTAATTTCTTACGCAATACAATACACGAACACCCACAGAAAAAATAGTGTTCGTGGAAATATATGATAGAATGATAACACGATTTCACAAACATGATAGCACGAAAATATTTTTATTTCGTGTTTAGGTATCAGAAAAAGAAACACACAATAAAGTTGGACTTGAAAGTCTATTTTTTTAAAATACTTTTCTAAACAAGCCTATTTTTTTAAAAGTCTATTTAGATATTTAATTTTTAAAGTTTGTCAATTCTATATTAAATTCTCGTAAAATCTGATGTTTGAATTGTTAATTCTTACTATGAAGGTACAATTCGTTATTTTGATATTTCCTTATAATTTTCGCATGTGAAGATATATCTGACTAACTTAAGACAACGCAATAACACGACAGGAACATGGACGAAACATTGTGTGTTGTGTTGAGGAACATGACGTGATAATTTTATCGTGCGTGCTCGTGTTTTGGTAAGTGTCACACGATAAACGTATTGATACACACGTTAACAGGCATGTCCGGAAAATTTGCCACCCCTAAAATTTGATGCACATATTAAAATCTACATGCTAAGTTCTTTTATATATATATCAATAATTAAATATTATATTAATATATATAAATACAGTTATGCCTATAATCATAGTTATAGATCAAATATCATAATCATTACTGATAGAAAATTCATTATCATAATCGTATCGCACCATAATAGTGTGGTTAACAACATAAAAAAATAGTGCAAAAACCATAATTTTTTTAATTTTTAGTGCATCATTGTTGGTACTATTTTGACTAAAGCGCGGTGTAGAAAATATATATATATGCAAAAAAAAAACGTTTTAGAAAAATAGGACGAAAAATCTCATTTAAGGATACCGTCATTTTGGTTAATTTGAAATTACATAAGTCAATTTATTAATTAACAGTTAAATTTGAAAAACGTTAGTAAAACTTAAAGCCGTCTAGGCTCATTTCTTTTTCAAATTTAACCATAATTTAATAATTAATTACTAAAATAACCATTTGATATTGAAATTTCTAAAATGATTATAAAAGCTAACTAGGTTTGCGTTTAGTACATCCGTCTTAACAAACGTGCTAAATACGAACTAGGTTCGCGTTTACAACAAAAATCATTGTAAATGCTAACCAGATTCACGTTTACAGCATTTTAATCGTAATCAAAGATGTTTTCTTGTCTCTTGTTTATTTTCTAAACAAATTGAAGAACCTAATGGATCGAACCCTTAGTTGCCTTCCGCTATTGTCTTGCGGATGACTTTACTCGATTGCTAATATAGTCGAAATGAAACTGAAGGGGAAGAAAGGGATTCCAGGGACAGAGTAACCTCAGGGTTTATTTCATGCCCACGGAAGGAAAGAAAGAAGAGCTGCTTGTTGGGCGGGGAAGTTCCTGATAGAGAAAATCGCCATCCTGAGAGAATCAAATAGGAAACAGTTCTATAGATGCGACAACAACTCCCCCGATGAGATGAAGGATCAATAGCCACTTCCACTTAACATAAAGGGAAAGGCGTGAAGCTACTTTACCGATATGAATTTGCTCCTTTTGACATACGTTTTTATTTATATTTTTAGAAAAAATATATAAAAATTATTGAGGTAATACTTTATTTAAGTAAAAAATGATTAGTATTTTAAGAGTCTGATGCATTCTTTTTTAAAATAATAGGCAAATTAGTTACCTGATTCGAGTTTACAACAAAAAATACTGCTACTTTCCGTTTAGGACTTCAGTTAAGACAAACGTCCTAAACGCGAACATAGTTAGTGTTTAAAGTCATTTTGGAAAATTTCAAAATCGAAGGTTTATTTTACTATGTTTTTAAGTTTCCCCCTTAATGTTTAAAATTTTAAATTTTGGTCCTAATGTTTGAACAGAATGAAAAATACCCCCATTCTGTCACTTGACCGTTTATTACTAATGGAATAGTGTCATGTGATATTTTAAAGGATGGAAGTGACGAAATTGCCCTCAAAATCTCCTTCTTCCTCTGTGACCTTCACCTTCATTAATTAAGGAGATTGAACTAACCCTAGGACTTTGCATGAACGACACAACCTCAAGCTTTGTTACAGCAACAAGGTTCGGTTCGGTCGCAGAGATCTGTCGGTCGGTGCTGCTAGGGATGCTGGTGTGGTCGGTGCTGCTGTAGGACGCTAGAGCTGGTGTAGGACGCTGGAGCTGGGTGGATGGATTTTAATCAGATAATTCTAATTCGCAGAACTGGAGCAGAGGGAAGGACGAGCGCGGAAGCTCGTGGTGGCGGATTAGGTTTTCAGCAGTAACTATTTTAACTCGTGGAAGCTCATATTAGGTGAATTAGGTGTGTGTGTGTGTGTTATTATTGGATGAATTGATGCTAATTCTATGATATGTCCATTAGTAACTATTTTAACTGCAATCAAACTACTGCAGAGTGTGCCAAACTCTGTGTATCATAAACCAACAGGGTATGTTTCTTCTACAACTTGTTAGTCCAGTCTAGTCCCTATTGCATTCATCACTTGTGAAACTTGTTAGACTCTAAATAAACAGCTAGAGTCAAGTATATTATGCAATTATAAATTAGAACACATGTCAACAAATTTAGCTTTTCAATCTTGTTTTGCCATTGATATCTTTTCTCATATAATGCTCTTACCTGGCAGAGTTGTAGGTGGAAACGATCTTCTAATGGTAGCTTACCTACTCTGAACATTCAGACAACCACTGAGCTGCTTTAGTCCTCTTCAGCTTTGCTCCTCATCCTCTGTCGTGAGGTTGATAAGGAGATCACCTAACGAACGTTGTTCCATATTATGTTGATACAAGTAGTATATAGTGTTGAGGAGCAAATTCACAAATAAATTTTGTGTCCAACAGTCCAAGTAAGTAAATGTATTTAAACTGAGGCAGACATGCAGGAAGCGCATAATGTATAGTAGTTTTTGCATGAAGTTCAAAAAAAAAGAAGGAAGTATTAATTACACGGGAGTGTGTTAAATACGAGACGTGATCAACAGAGTGATGTTCTGGAGGTAAGCAGAAGCAGCTGCGAAATCACTTCCAAGCTTAACTGGGTCCCGACATCCCTGAGAACCATTTCCACTCCAGCAAGAGTTCCCAACAGTTGCAGCTGAAGAAGAAAAAATACACGGTTCATTAGTTTTGTCCAGATCGGCAGTGGTTGTACTGCGGGCAGTTTTGTCCATTTAAAAATAAAAAACTCACATGTCAAGCTCATGACTAAGCTTCCGTTTGGAATAAACGGTTTTTGAACGGAATGAAAATATTTTTCATTCGGTCCAAGTATTAGAACTAAACTTTAAAATTTTAAACTTTAATGGAAAAACTCAAAATCGGGAAACTCATATTTTGGAAAAAAAAAACAAAAAAAACTTGGCTCTGTTCGCATAAATCATATAGTCGGAAGGAAACAAGACTACTATTGTTACAAACTTACACTGTAAGCCTCGTCTAGTCTTCTACTGCTTTAAAGTCTTCGACACTCCACAGACCAGTTGTGCTGCCGCTCTGCCACAGACCCACAGCGACATGGACAAGCTTTCCAACGCCTTCTCTGTGCTGGATGTCGACGCTGATGACGATCGCGTTAACGCGGTGGAAGCATCTGCTCCCTCTCAAAACGGCCCAAACAGTTCAGGTATACAACTGGAATTCGTCTTATCGTCGCACGCAGTTCTTCTTGCATTTTTTTAATCAGGGGATATGGGTTTTGTCGCTTCACGCTTCCAGTGCTCGCCGTTGCTGCTACTCAGAATATGGAATCTACCAGAACTAGCAAAATCGTAGCCTGGATTGGAGACAACACAAGCCGTAAATATACTTTAAAGCTACAAATTTTATAAGCCACCTAGAAAAATGTTGGTGTCTTGTGTAGATCTTGATTTTGACGCGAAGAGACTTAAATCATAGTGCAATTGGTCCCTGAGTTTGAAAAATTTCACAATGATATTTGACTATTCCTCCTTAGATCCCCCCCCCCCCCCCCCCCCTCTCTTGGACTGAAATCTCGCGTTTAGGCTGAATTTAATGCCGATTCCATCTTATATAGGGAAAAGTAAGAGAAAAGCCAATGGCTCAAACCACAATGGAAAAAAGGAAGAAGCTGCTACGACAGTGCTGCAAGAGTTCAAGCAGGCTCTCGTGTGGATTGACCTGGAAATGACCGGTAAGATATTACTGTAGCAAACAACAACCTCCATCTGCTGTCTGCTGCTCTGTATTATAATTTTTAATGTTTCTAATTTGCTGAGTATAAGAGTTTAATAATCTGTCGGTTTCATGTTCACGGATATGTATACTTATTCTTGTAAATATGATATTTTGTGAGACTAAGTAATTTGTGTAATGATTAGCTAAAGCGATGGTTGATCAATTATATTGATGTATAATCGTAACTTTACTCGCCACCAAAGACACTGAAAATTCTCTGCCATTTTGAATGTTTAATCATACTGTTGAATTTCGACGGAAATGCATTGTAGCCCCATGCCTGAGGAAGTTCGATAAGGTGAAAAAGGTCTCTTTGGCGAACAAAGCTTTGGAAATGCACTATCATATGTTATTGATTTAATAAATCGAAATATATCCATCAATGCCATTCTGTAATTTGTATTAGTGTATCACGATGATTGGAATATCTGTTAGACAGGTATGTATCAATGTCAATCTAAGGTTGAATTGACAGTAAAATTCCTTTTCTTCAAAGCATGAAGCACTCGGTTAAACCACCTTAGCAGTGTTGTCACGTAGCTAGTGAGTGAGATGGGATAACTAACCAGAGTAGTTAAAATTTTTATAGGAAATACAACTCTGTTGATTGCTGTTATTTATTTGGTTAAAAGTACATGTGTTAGTCACTGAAATGCAAGTTGCTAAATGCTTTTTTCAGCCACTGAAACATTAAGTTTTCAATACCTGTTATAAGGTTTGTTCAGCAATGTGTCGGCAAGTTTAGTTTTGAGAACATTTTTTTCCCTGAGATACTAAGTATATAATGATTTTACTTTATTATCCAAATATAGAGTTGAAAGCAGTCTACTATATGATTCTGAATACCATAAGTAATTGATCAGTGAACAAAAAACAATCCTCATTGCACAGTGGAACCTTCTAACATTGTTGCATTTTCTCGTATTTTTCTTCTGCATATCCAGGTTTAAATGTTGAAACTGATAGGATACTGGAAATTGCTTGTATAATAACCGATGGAAGACTGACAAAATCAACTGAGGTAAACATAAATTATTATTCTCTCTTTAGTGTTGCAGATGCAGTCCTCTTATTGGTTTGATTCAGTACGCTCAAGTTGAAGTTATGAGACAACATTTTACTAGTTTTGTCACAGTATTAGTTTTTGTTGTACAGTTATGGCTTACAGTTGATAACTTTTCTATCCTTTAGGTTTGATTCAAATGAAGTGTATGCTAATATGTTTTCCCTGAAACTATGTGAATCCTATATGAGTCTCATTAGTTATTGTTAATTGTGTGCGCACCTTGACCTTCTATGTGGTTTTACAAGTGATCTTAAGTTACAGACATTGAATCAAGGTTGCAGTGGGTTATACATAATGGCGTTTGGTGGTTATAAATCACAAGATAGGTCTGGAGTCTGGACGATATATTATGGGATGGAAAAATATTATGCATTACCAAACTCATGACCAAAGATATGACTAAAACTACATCTATTTCTTGAAGACAGATGTAGTTTTGATCACATCGTTGGTCATAAGTTTAGTCATGTATAGCATATCACGACTCTGGGATAAAAGATCTAAATAAATATCAGTGATTAAATTCAGTAACCTTCACAATTCATGGTGTATCATCATTACAAGTTAAATATATATATATCGTGTACATGCATTTGGAAAAGATAACTAAACTAAACATACACATATGCGTACCTACAGCAGAGTACTTATTAGGTCATTCTGCAGTTAACCTATAGACTGGGCGAGTTGACTAGAGGACGTGTATAAAAAATAGCTGAGCGACAGTGCTGCATGTTGATTGTTGTGTATGTGGTTTATGTCATTGCTGTATGTGCAGATCAAAATTAGAGCTTTAGTTTCAGGATTTCTCATTCTAAGTTCAAACATCGTGATCTTAGTCTAAATGCAGATTTAGGCTTCTATCGTGGTCCATGCTGCTGCGTTATGATTTATAATGTTAGATTTTTTTGGATATTCAGTTCTTTTTACTATGACAAGTCATTCCATTGGGAGATTCTCTAGAGTGATGTACTTATACTTTCTCATAAAGTTTAGGAGTATTCTATGATCTTCTAAAAGGTCAATTATATTTGGCATACTTGTATGGGGAAAAAAAGGTGGTCTGAGTTAAGTCTTTTTTTCTGCTGAATCTAAAGGTATTAGGCCATGTTGGAATTAATGGCAAGGCAAAATTTGTTCAGGTTTGTGACATTAACCTGTCAATATTCTAATATGTAGACTGATTCTTGTTCCTTTTTGATAGGGCCCTGATCTGGTCATTCATCAGAGTAAGGAATGTATGGATGGAATGGGCGAATGGTGTACGGATCATCATGCGGCTAGTGGTAAATGATTCATAACCTATGAAATTATTAATCCCAGTACGTTAGAGAAAGATAGATATCCTAAAAGAGAAAAGGACGCTTATGAAACTGCATTATCATGTTGGTATTGTTGTAGGTTTGACCAAGAAGGTACTCCATAGTACAATAAGTGAGAAAGAAGCAGAAAAGAAGGTTGGTAGTTGCTTTATCCCTTTAGAAATGCATTATCGGGAAAGTGTCTAATGATGTGTACTCCCTTTCAGTTTTGAGGGTATAAGAAATATTTGTGGTTTGTGATGAAGATCTTTTTTTTTCTGGGTGGGTTGGGGGTTTAGTGCTACAGTTGTTGTCATGGTAGAAGTTTGCACTTCATTCCCAAGTTGTGCATTGTCATATATACTTGATGTCTCAATTCATCTTTTAGGCGAAGAGACAATTTGTTTTTCCTTTCATGAACATATCTCTGTTTATGCAGGTGATTGACTTTGTAAAGGAAAACATTGGGACACAGACAGCGCTTCTGGCGGGAAATTCTGTGTACGTTGATCTTATGTTCTTGAAGGTAACCAACCTGTTGAGTTGAGCCCCATTTGATTAATAATGTATATCTGTAGCCTATACTTTCTAGGATATGGTTAATCCGTTTTTACACTTTTAAGTGTTTTTTTTTTCCTTTTGTTTTGACATACAATGCAGAAGTACATGCCTGAATTGGCTGCTATGTTCCCACATGTGCTTGTTGATGTTAGTAGTGTGAAGTCTCTGTGCATTCGTTGGTATCCAAGAGGTAAGACACTCCTCTCTGTCTATTTCTGTAAAACTGTAATTGAGGATTGGTGAAGTGAACCAACACAGTTAGTGTGTGGGCGTGTGTTTTCAGAAAACAAGAAAGCCCCAACCAAAGAAAACAAACACAGAGCATTGGATGATATCAGAGAAAGCATCAGGGAACTCAAGTTCTACAAGGACAACATATTCAAACCCAACTCCAGACAGTGAAGCACACAGAAACATAGAAAATGAAGGAAAAAGAAGAAAGAGGGGATGATGGATTCCTTTTTATTATTATTATTATTATTATTATTTAATCCATATATCAATCACTCCTCTCTTTAGGCTGATGATTGTCATTTCCATTATGCTTTTGTATTACCAGATTGTTATGTAGAACTGTACATGACCATTAGCAGTTGGAGGTAAAATTGTAAGGAGACTCCGCTAGGTTTTCGTGTGTTTCTTTTAATTGATCAAACACTAGGCCTAGACAGGCAAAGAACACTGACCTACCTCAGTTCACTATACCGTTCATGACTTGGTTTGACGAATGTTAGGGTAGGGTACTGGATGACAAATATTAACCATATTTTTAAATTGCATACTATAATCATAACCATTACGGGTACAATTTTTAATACTATAATGATATTCATAATCATGTTATTGACTATGGTTTTAACTGGATACTCATATTTATTACCACATGTGAACTGTAAGGGAACATTGTAAGTGTTATCTTAATAAATACGTAAAATTATGTGACAAGTAACAAAAATATTCAACATTAGCATAATTTAAAATTGACACTAATACCATTTAACATTTATATTATTCATTTAAAATGGAATTATACATTTGTGAAATTTAAAAGTAAAAATTCTACTTTTGTTATTAGTATTTATTAATATATTATTATTATTATATTTATATAATAATTATGGTTATAAACATGCGTATGACTAAAATACCATAATCATTACAGATAGAAAATTCATCACCATAATGGTACGGTTAACCATATAAAAAAAATAATGGTTATAACTATGATTTTAGATTTTTCACCGCATCATTGTGGGTCTTATTCATGACTAATGTGCATGTAGGCAAATATCAGTATTATCATATACCCGTTGGTGGAGTGAGCGATTATGAGTATTTGGTTACTTGAGTGATGTTTTTGAGTATTTGGTTATTTTAAAGGTAGGTACCTGGTGTATATTGTAGGTTTTTTCTACTCAGACTCAACCTAATTAAATAACACTGGAACCTCAAAACAAATAGGTTTCGAGTTTTTTCAAATAGTATACCAAGTTTTTTTTTCATAAAAAAAGTATATAAGTTTTTTTTTGTTTAGAAATATAGTAATATGGGTACTACGGAGACGTGAGTTGTCTTTAAGTTGTCTTTAGGTAACTGTTAGGAACAGGATCTCCCATATGCTGATTTGACAGTGATTTGGATGTCAAGTGATTGATGACCACAAGCTTTCGCCGAAGCTCCGATGAACCTGCAAGAAAGGGAGTACAACATAGAGGGTTTCTCTAGGTTCCTCTAGGTTCCATTCCGATGCTTAGATGAGTATACTGTATGTAATAACATATGCAAAGCAGGAGTCTTTATAGGGATAGAAGACCAAACCGTTTTTGGTGACCGAATATATCTGTAAATATTGTACCGTTGCAGATAAGGATATCAGATATTACAGTTATCACGTAATATTGCAGTTGCCTTATGTAATCTTTGTAGAATATGCGCCCGAGATATGCGGTACATAATGGTTGTATATCCAGAGACAGTTGTGAGACCAGAGTTGAGAGGTTGGACTATCTTGGCGAGCAGTGGTAGACTTTGGCCTCGGTCTTGGCGCAGTAGGGACTTGGGCAACCACCTCGATTTTGGGTTTGATACTGGACCGCTCTTATGGGTTCCATCTTACCTTAATGTGGATCAACCCAATCTTAAATGATTTGGGTTTACCATTCTAAATGATATTGGGCCTCAGAGGCCTGATTGACTTTGTGCTGTATTGGGCCATCACTTTCGATACTCAATATTTCCCCCGAAGCTGAAGTGAAGTTTCTTCAGTCGAGTTTGATATGTGGAGTTTTTTCAAAAAGTATATACTTTAGTTTTTTTATTTAGAAAAGTACGTATAGAAAAAAAATATTTGAAAAAATAGATATACGCGCACCCCCAGAACGCGCCTTTTGACAATACGCGCACCCCCAACATGCGCCTATGCAATTGGCAGCGTTGGGGGTGTCTTTTTTTTTTTTTTTTTTTTAAAAAAAAAATTGTTCTATAATGACGACTCGATGTTTAATTAAAAATAAAATTATGTATCTATTAAACAAATTTAAAAAAATTATAGTAAGTAGATATTTTAATTGCGATTCAAATGATGGAAAAAATATTAAATTTTGATTTACGGATTGCCTGTACGGCATGCCGTAAGCTGAGATATGAAAATTTGACTTAAAAAATTATAACTCGGACCATGTAAGTCCAAACTCAACATGGTTAACGTCATTTAGGTCGTAAATCAATTATCTACGTAGGATAATTTTTTTGATTAAAAATACAGTGATTTTGTAACCCCACATCGTTTACACTCAAATTTGACCGAAATAAGTAAATGCATTAGGTGAGAAATTTAATTATATACTTACTCAAAAAAAATCAAAAAAATTACGGTGCGTAGATAATTTAATTACGAATTAAATGACGCTAACTATGTGTTAATTTTTGACTGTTAGACTGACTGTATAATACGGTACGTAAAAAACTCTACATACGATACAAAAACTTCCAAATAGTGTTTTGCACAGTAAAATTACTGTTCAAATAGTAAATTTCACTGTGTAAACGATGAAGTTTTTGTAAATTACTGTTCCAATAGTAAATTACTGTTCCAAGAAGTTTTTGTATCGTATGTAGAGTTTTTTACGTACCGTATTATACAGTCAGTCTAAAAGTCAAAAATTAACACATAGTTAGCGTCATTTAATTCGTAATTAAATTATCTACGCACCGTAATTTTTTTGAGTAAGTATATAATTAAATTTCTCACCTAATGCATTTACTTATTTCGGTCAAATTTGGGTGTAAACGATGTGGGGTTACAAAATCACTGTATTTTTAATCAAAAAAATTATCCTACGTAGATAATTGATTTACGACCTAAATGACGTTAACCGTGTTGAGTTTGGACTTACATAGTCCAAGTTATAATTTTTTAAGTCAAATTTTCATATCTCACCTTACGGCATGCCGTACAGGCAATCCGTAAATCCAAATTTAATATTTTTTCCATCATTTGAATCGCAATTAAAATATCTACTTACTATAATTTTTTTAAATTTGTTTAATAGATACATAATTTTATTTTTAATTAAACATCGAGTCGTCATTATAGAACAATTTAAAAAAAAAAAAAAAAAAAAAGACACCCCCAACGCTGCCAATTGCATAGGCGCATGTTGGGGGTGCGCCTATTGAATAGGCGCACCCCCAACATGCGCCTATGCATTGGCGCGTCCTGGGGGTGCGCGTATTGTCAAAAGGCGCGTTCTGGGGGTGCGCGTATATGTATTTTTTCAAATATTTATTTTCTATACATACTTTTCTAAATAAAAAAACTAAAGTATATACTTTTTGAAAAAACTCTGATATGTGAGGAAGGGATGAGATAGTGACTTCTTGATTGGACATTTGATGTATTGTTTCATCTTTACACCTTTCAATGCTCTGTATCCTCTGGCGAACAGTTTTGATTTCTAAAGTTTTGTAATGTTGATAATTTACCCTTTCGGCGAACGCTTTCGTCCCCAGGGTTGGTGGATGCTCATTCACTACTCTTTTGGCCAACTCTACCGTTGCTAGGGTCTTAGGAGAGGCTTGTTTGAGCTCCTTGGCGAACACTTTTATTCGTAGGGTTTTGGGCATTTAATGAATGCACTGTTTATAGACAAGAAATCGAAAGGACGTCTGTTGCATGTGCGTCTCTTTGACTACTGTAGTAGGGGATAGGCTGATAGCTTTTCGTATCGTTGTTACCTTTTGTATCCCCGATGTAACCCTTTGGGTTCTGACGTTGCTTCGGTTTTACCCAAAAAATGTATAATCATTGCCTCAGTTCAAGGATGTGGCTGCCTTGACGAGCTTAACAGAAGCAGATGCACCTATGTATCCATGCCTAGGTCTGCATTACCCGCAGGAAGGAGAGGTTTACGTCTATGCGACCCAGATTTATGATGGGTTGCGTTTTTTTTTGTGAAGACATGAAGGAGCTATGTTGCTATTACGGGATAAGTTCCACACAACGGGTACACAACGCCATTCGGATGTGGGTAAAGTTTCACTTCATGTGTTTGCGTCAGGGATGGACGTATTCATTTCATGTGTTTAACTTCATGTGTTTGCTATTACCGATTGGTTGCTCGGGCTAACCATCTTCATCATTTCCAAACTAGCTTACTAAAGTTTGAGGAATGGAGGGGCTAGGCTTGGAACTGGAATGTTCACTTCCAACTAGTAGACGACTTCCAAGCAACCAACTCAAATTATAAGAAGTATTATTTCTTCTATAAGTGTGGTGTGCCTTGGGACCTTAATCAGTCGGAGCGGGATATTCCCCCGAGCTTTGGCGAGTTGTCGGTGAGTGACAGGAACATCATTGATGACTTGTTCCAATGTCAAAAGCAGTTAGCTTCTGTTCGGTCCACTCAGCCGCGGAGACTTCAGATTCCATGCTTAGGTTGGCGGGCATTCAATTGTTCGCGTCAGTCTCTATTGACTAGGTAATTTTTTAACCCTTAGTCTTTCTACTTTTTTTTTGTTGTAGGCACTCGGGGACCTAAACTTCTCAATATCGAGCAGGCTAAGACAGAGTTGTCTGTTACCCAAGTAACCTTGAGTCCTCCACATCCTCCTCCTTCCAGGCGCGCGACCAAGCGCAGGCCTGAGGAGGAGCATCCTGGGGCTACCTCCGACGATCGCCCAAGAGGTATTTTTCAGGCTATGACCTTTGCTTCCCTTGTGTTTTTTGACTTGCTTTTAGGGTTGACACCTTCGTTTGCTTGTTTTCAGAGGGTTGACACCTCCGAATTCTGCTTCTGCTCCAGCCAAGAAGGCGAGGAGTTCGGGTGAGGACTGTCCTTCTGCTACCGGGGATCTTTAGCTCCCTGGAGCGAGGCTCCTGCCCCCGGTCCGGTTAATGATCCCGTGGGCGATCATGCTGCTCCCAACCCCTCTAGGGGAGTTGGGGCTCGGAAGAGGGTCCCGACCCGGGTCTCTGCAATGGTCACTGCTTCGAAGACTCCCTTAACTGGGAAATACTGTCCTTTAGTGACTCTTCACCAGTCGCCAAAGGTATCACATCCACAGGATCTCTGACCCCTTGCCTTAATCTCCGGAAGGTAGAGATTTATGATAAGACAATGCTGAGGGGTAAGCCAAACCTCTGCATGCATCTGTTGAATGGGATCCTTCCCCCTCAGGAACGGGGGGAGGTCCCCTCTGATTTGAATGATATTGAGGTCGTGATGAGGGCGTATTTTGAGCGTCTAGCCCAGGTAAATTCTTTCTTACTCTTGCTCCTTTATAGATTTCCATTTTTCTCTTTATTGCTTGATGTTGTTTAACTCCTTGGTCTCTTTAACTTGACAATTCTTTCCTGTTGCCATCTCGCCCGCGAAGAGACGACGATCAAGCATATTATAAGGGGAGCTCGCCGATAAGCAGATGGATTTGCTTATCGAGTTGGAGCAGTTTTAGAGTTTGCGCTATACTCCCGAGGACATGGAGGAGCTGGTGGATCAAGATCGACGGGAGTCTACAGAGAGGGAAAATGAGATGCTCGCTTCGATCAAGGTGCAGGAGGATCAGGTGGCGCTCGTCGAGGATGGCAGGCTCCGGTCTGAGCTTCGAACTAAGGAAGCTGACAAGTACTCCGCTCAGATGGAGGCGGAGGTCACTCGCCATCAGGGCAAGCTGATGAAGGCTCGGGCTCAGAGGGATGCCTTCAGGGATGAGAAGGAACAACTCGAGCTAAGGCTCAAGGTTTTCCCATACCCCAGAGCGTGGTCGAGGATTTTAAGAAGTCCAAGGAGTTCAATGACTGCGCCTTAAAGCTGATGAAGGTTGAGGTGTCTTCCTATCTCCAGGTCTTGGTCGATGAGATCCAGGGGATAGATCCCAAATTTCCTCTCCGGGAGGTGAAGTCTCTTCAGGAATTCATTGACATTGGCTAGACCAAGGAAGCTCCCCTGCTGTTGTTGGTGAGGAGAAGGCTGCCCCCGGAGCCGAGAAGGAGACTGAAGCCTCTGATGAGCCCATACCTTGATGTTCTAGGCCCCAAGGTGACTGAGTTGATGCAGAACTTCAAGTCGACGGAGCATGCTGTGCTAAGAAGGATTGCAACCTTACAAAGTCACCTGACCTCCTTGTTCTTTTGTTTATTGCCCCCCATTTATGAATGAGAGTTGTTTTATTGTCCTTTTGCTTTAGGAATATTGTGATTATTTTTTCCTTCGAATGTTGACTTGGATATTTTTCTTGAATATAATTGATGCCTTTCCATTTCGTAAGCATTTGCTCCATTTGACTTCGAATATAGTTGGTTGTTTTCCTATGCCGAACTTGCTCGAAAGCTTTAAGAAGTTTTACCGTACTTATTTTCAACTTCGATTTAGCCTTTGTCGAATAGTCTCACCCTTTTATTTGAAGTGTCTTGGAGCTTAGGTGAAAAAGTTATCTTTTAGAGTTTCTTTTGCTCCTTTAGGCTTTTGAGGAAGGACTGTTGCTTTTTATTAGCTCGTCCGTTCCTTTCGCCAAATTTCTGAAGGAACTGTTACCCAAGTATTAGACCTTTAAGGAAATTGTTATCCTTTACGAACTCGTTCGCCTTTTATGGTTCTGGTCCTTGGATTCATTCACCTTTCGTGTGGGGAACTGTTACCTAAGATTCACTCGCCTTTATGGGAGTTGTTACCTAAGATTCATTCGCTTTCTTAAGCTTTTCTTTGGAGAGATTGTTACTTTGTCAGTTAATCTGCTCTATTGCGCCCAACTTAAGGGAACTGTTACCCTTGAGGTGGGTTCGTTCGCCTTTTGCGTCAGGTCTTTATTTCACAATCCTCCTTTATTCTAACTGAAAAGAATGTTACATTGACTGGTTCGTCTGTCTGTATGCATCAGGTCTTATTGTTAAAGGGGTTGTTACCTTGTTGGTTATTCCGCTTTTTGGAGCTTGTTTCGTTTTCGTTCGAGTGACTATACTTTATACGAAGGAATGGTTTGTTTTATTGACATAATATTTTGATTACACGTTATGCATAAAACCTCCGTAAATGTTCGGAATTGAAGGGACGAGCTCGCCTTACACCCTCCATGTTTTCCAAGTAGTATGCCCCTGGTGCGACGATCTCTACTACCTTATACGGGACTTACCACTTGGTTGAGAGTTTGTTGTGGCTGTCCAGATTTGTGAACTCATTCTTCACATAACCATCTTCGCCACGAAAAATTAGCGAGCGCTGACTTTTATTTTGAAGTACTGAGCGGTCGACAGTCACATTTTTTGCTTCTGGTTCGTCTGATTGCCTTCGTTTTCTTCAACGAGATCGAGGTCTGTGAGTCGCTCGATGTTATTTGCTTCGACATTGAAGTGTAGGATCCTATGGGTAGACACAACTATTTCGGCGGGTGCTACTGCTTTGGATCCATACAGCAAACTAAATGGTGTTTCCCCTATTGTTGTTTTGGGTGTCATTCTGATAGTCCACAACACGTTGTCTATCTCGTCGACCCAATTTCATTTTAAGGCTTGAACCCTTTCTTGGGTGCTGCCAGGACCACTTTGTTGGCTGCTTCAGCCTCTCTGTTTGTTTGGGGATAATGCACCGAGTTGAATATGTGATCAATACGGTACTCTTCGCAGAGACATTTGAGTTCTTTACCCACGAATTGCGGGTCGTTGTCGCAAGTGTTTTGGGAACGCCAAATCACAAAATTATGTTGACCTTTAAAAATTTGATCACTTGAATTTGTTTGTAGATGTCAATTTTTTCGCCTCTATCCACTTGGGAAATTGTCGATCGCCACAAGAAAGTGGGTTCGTTGCCCAGTGTTTATGGGAAAGGGTCCCAGGATGTCTATTCTCCATTGGGCGAACGGCTAAGCGCCTGCCATTGGGAATAGCAATGTGGTCGACTGGATCTTGGTGCGAACTGTTGTCAAGTTTTGCACTTCTTTGTCAATTCTGTTGTGTCTTTGCTCAGAGTTGACAAATACTATCCTAGTCTGGAGATATTTCGCGTCAATGAGTGTGCACCTTCATGGGATGCAGTAACTCTCTCATTAGCTTCACGCAAAACCCTTTCTGTCTCTGGATGGAAGATGCATCTCTAATAGGGAGTTGAGTATGATTGTCTATAGAGTTCTCCATCTATGAGAAAATAGTTTGCAGCTATGCGACTTATCTTTGTAGCCTCGCCTTCATCTCCTGGCAGGCTTCCTTCTTTCAAAAGGTTTTGGAATGGAATCATCTAGTTATCCTATTCTTGAATATTAAAGCCGCCAGCTCAGTTTTCAAGGCCCTAGCATAGTGATTGTTCCAGGAAGTCTATTTCCTACATTCTTGTTCCTCTAAACGCCAACCTTTTTTGGGAGTCTGCTAGCTGGTTGTCTTGGCAAGGAATCCACTCTATCACAAAAGTTGATATTTCAGCGATAAGTTTCTTGGCAATATCGAGGCACTTGTTCATTTTTTTCCCATTTGCTTCATATTTTCCATTGATCTGGTTTACAATTAGCTCTGAGTTGCTTTTTGCTTTTAGTTAGGCTATACCCATTCCTTTAGCGAGTCGCATTCCATTTATAAGAGCTTCGTAATCAGCTTCATTGTTGGTCGTTTTGAATGTAAGGGTGATTGCATACTTGATTGGCTTGCCCTGAGGTGGGATGACGACTAGTCTTGCACCCGAGCCTTCTTTTGAGGAGGATCCGTCGGTACAGAGTTCCCAACCCTTTTCTTCAGCCTTTGATTGCTCTTGTTCTTTTTCTGCTTCAATAAGACTGTTATTGCTACTTTTCACTATAAAGTCTGCCAAGGCTTCAACTTTAATAGTCGTTTTCGGCGCAAATTTGATTTTGAATTCGCTCAACTCAATCACTCATTTGACCATCCTTCCTGAAGAGTCTGACTTCATCTGGAAATACTTTAGGGGCTTGTTGGTGAAGACTTTTATCGAATGGGCGTGGAAGTATGACCTCAACTTTCGAGCAGCAATAACCAAGACGTAAAGATACTTCTCGATCTCGATATATTTTAGGATTAATTACGTAAACTGTTACTTATGTTGGCAGATGTGACTGAACGGTTATCTCCGTTAAAATTGTGCATGTACTGTGCACGTGACATTCTTCAAACTTAAACTTCCTAATATACCCTTCTTCTTATCCATTTACATACAACCAAAGGAAGAAAGAGTTGCAGAAATCTGAATTGGAATTTGAATTAGATAGAAATTTGAATTGGAACTTCCAGTAGAAGCCTTTTGACCCAATCTTTCTAATTTGAATCGAGTGCAATCTAGGGATCAAAGAACGAACAAACCCAGGGTCAAGAGCGGAATTACATACCTAATGTGAAAATTTACAGCAAGAATTCGCAGACAAATTGGAAATCGGTCGCGATTGGTCGCGAATTAGAAATGGGCCGCACACGAATTACAATAAGAATTTACAGCAAGAATTACATACCTAATGTTGAAGTTTACCATGAATTCATGGTACAATCATCAATTGGAAATGGGTCACGTACCTTTAAGGCTTCAACCATCAATCTTAATTCATGAATTCATTGAGCATAGAACATCAACCATGATATGGAAATGGAAGAAGACTCTTCTTGCTATAGCAGCAACCCATGACTCATCGGAGGACACCTGATTTTGGTCGGAAAATCGTGATGGTTTCGGTCCCCTTGATCGAAGAACGGAGGTTGAATATGAAATATTCGGTTTTCAGCTCAAAAAGGGTAAAATGGTCATTCCATACGTTCAGACAGACGATATTTGACGGAAACTTCAAGGAATAACCGTTTAGTCACATACGACAACTTAAGTAACGGTCCAGACACACAAAAAATGATGAGCAGCCTTTGAATCACATAGGTAAAAAATAAGTAACTGTTAAGGTAGTTAACCTTATATTTTATTTAAGCATAATTGAATAATTTGCTTACAAAATAAACTGGACTATGTCTACCCTCGTCTTCTTTAACGAAGACTGTACTGACTGCGATTTCACTAACACTTATGTAAAGATAAAGTGGTTCATTGAGAATGGGTTTCGCCAAGGTCGGGAGTGTCTGCAGGTGCTGCTTGAGTGATCGAAAAGCGGTCTCGCACTCTGGTGTCCAATCGAACTTGCAGTTTTCCTTGAGAGGCAATTCAGGCGACCGTTCATACTATGGACTTCCTTGTGGCAATTCAGGGACTTTATATCTTATATAGACTTGAGTTTCTCTGGGTTTTCCTCGATGCCTTTTTCACTGACCATGAAGCCCAAAAATTTGCCTGACTTTACTCCAAAGGCAAATTTTTGCTGGGTTCAGGAGAACATTGTGCCTTCGCATGCATTCAAATTCTTCTCAAAGGTTTTTGTGTGAGGGCTCCCTTTGATGGACGTTTCCAGTATGTCGTCCACATAGGCTTCCATATTTCGCCACAACATCTCTTTGAACAATCGATTCACCATTCACTCATAGTTTTCCCCCACGTTGATTAAGTTAAATGGCGTCACCTTATAGCAAATAATATTTCCGTCAGCGTAGAATGATGTGTGAGCTTCATCGTCTGGGTGCATTCAGATCTGGCTGTAGCCGGAGTAGGCGTCCATGAAGCTTAGCATCTTGTGGCCAGAGGTTGAATCTACCGGCTAATCAATACGTGACAGGAGTATGAATTGTTTGGGAAGCCCTTGCTCAAATCGCAGAAATCTACGGACATCCTCCATTTTCCATTCGACTTCTTGATCAACACTAGGTTGGGGACCAAACTTTGAAAGCGCACCTCCCTGGAAAATTTGCTTTGAGAAGTCTTATCTGATCGCTAATCGCTTATTCGATCTGAATGACCTTCTCTTTTGAGCAATGGGTTTGACCGAAGGGTCTATCTGCAGCTCGTGAAATATTATGTCGGTGTTGATGCCTGACATGTCACTGGGCTTCCAAGCGAACAATTCTTTGTACTCTTTCAATAAGTAAGTTAAGACGTCCCTTTGGTCTTCGTTCAAGGTGACTCCAATGCAGACCTTCTTATATGGACCATTTATCTCGACTTTCGTTAGTTCCTTCGTTGGGACTGGTCGAGCTTTGTCCTCACGAGGGTAAGCCTTTGTCTCAATGGAGAGAGACTCCCTCTGGTTCTTCTTGCGAAGGAAATTCACATAGCCTTGGCGTGAGGATGGTTGATCGCCTAAAAATTCTCTAATCCCATTCAGCATTGGGAACTTCATTTTTTGGTGGACTGTGGAGGTCACGATCTTGTTTGAATTGATGGTGGTCCCCTCAGGATGGCATTATATGAGGCGGGTGCATCGACCACTATGAAAGCGATCGACACCTCTATGCTCTTACACCCTTCGCCCAATATTACTGGTAGGGTTATGGCTCCCAACGAGTATGTTATTCTTCCAGCAAAGTCGATGTGTGGAAAGTCAACTCTCTTGAGGTCTCTCTTAGACTTGCCCATCTTTTCAAAGGCGTCTACAGATAGAATGTCTGTGGAACTTCCTCCATCGATCAGAATTCTTTTCATATCACATCCAGCGACGTCAGTCGTGATGACTAACGTGTCATTGTGCGGGGTCGTGACATGTGTCAGGTCTTCTTCAGAAAAGAAGATAATGATGTATTCTTTGGGACAAGGTCTCTTTCCTAGCTGCACAATTGTGGAGATTTGTGCGGCATACACGTCTCTTTCATGGGAGCCCTCGCCTCTGACTCCAAACCCTCATTCAATCAGGCTGATTACCCTATTGTCGTGGGATAGGCTATATTTTTCCTGAGGAACATGCGAGCGGGTTCTACGTGGAGGTGTTCGACTTCGCTCTCTTCCTTCCATGAACTCTTTCAGCATGCCTATCTGGATTAGCTTCTCGATATGGTGCTTAAGTATGCGACAATCATCGGTCTCGTGACCCTTCACTTTATGATAGCAACAATTGCTCTTTGTTTCTTTGCTCATGGGTTGATCGTTCTTTCGAGGCATTGGCGGTGTAGCCAAGGACCTCATTTCCATCACCACTAGTATCACTGGGATTTGCCTGTTTAAAGGCGTAAAATACTACGGAACCTATCGATGACTTGGCATGGGGACTTTGAATCTAGGCTTATCACGTTCACGCATGTCATTGTTTTCCTTTTTACCATCGCGTCGTGGCTCTGCAATATCCCTTGACGAGGTTGATATAAGGAAATCAACTTCAGTTTTCACCCTCTCTAGGTCTATGAAACCTTTGACCCTTACTGACACCTCTTCTAGTGTCTCTTTTTCTTGAACGTGGTAGTTGTTTCCTAGTTTTCTTGATGCTTTGTTCGCCAAATCCATCCCTCTATAAAACGCTCAAACGATCTCTCCATCCGTGACCCGACGATCAATCTCCATGACGTTTTTATGGAAACACCCGTACAAGTTGGCCAGGGTTTCTCATGGTTCCTACTTGACAGCATCTAAGCCAACCACGCTATTCAGCAACTGGCGCTCACCCATATATCGCTCCAAAAATTTGTTCTTTAATTAGGACCATGTCCCTATTAATCCTGCAGGGAGGCCGAAGAACCAATAGGACGCTGAACCCGAAAGGTTTGACATAAATAATAGAACTAAGCGGTTATCATCCTTTGAATTACCCAAGAGAGAGGCTTCATGCATGTTGACGTGAATCACGGGATATCCTCCGCCACTGCATTCAGGGTTGAGCCTTGCTACCACATCATTTGGCATTCTGCACGCTATGAGGGCGACAATGAATGGATGGGAGGATCATTCTGTGAAGGGGATCATGACAGCTCCGCGATGTTCCTTTAACTTAGTGTATATGATATCTTCAACTTGCCCAAGAGTAAATTGGGTATGCTGTTCTCCGGTCGGTGAGGCACTCGACAGATTAACAGAGATGGTGACTGTCGGCGCTGCTGTGGAGGGCGGAAGCATGGATTGATTTTCAGAAGTCATCTTTTGGTCTTCTTGAGGATTAGTGGTGCGAGTATTTCCAGTTTCTGGTCGCCCCGCGGGACGAGGAGCAGGGGTCTGCTTGCCGGTTTGCCCTATGATAGTTTCCAGGAGGGGTAGCATCTCCGCGGTGACCTGGATGGTTTTCCCGACCACTTGGACAGTTGGTCGAACTGACATGTCGGTGGGGGGAGGAACTGGATCCGGTCTTGAAGTGTCGACGTGTTCCTGTGTCGGTCTTAGAGGGACGACATTGGGAATCACCTGGTTAACAAGTTTTTGCTGATGGAGCACTCTTAGATGACCATGTGGTTAATGAAGAAGATCCATGTATTCATCATTTTACAGGGCACATTGATGAAGACAACGAAGAGATGTTTGAAGTTGGCGAGAATTATGAAGATGTACACGGAGGTTTCCATGGTAGAAGTAGCTCACACGACGTACAAATGATGCAGCCCACTGCTGAAAATTGGTTTGATAGTAACTGGATCGACAACTTTTAATCAAGGGATGAGTGGTCTATGGCTGTTGATGACACGTCGAGTGAAAGTTTCCTAAATACAAACATGAAGTTTTGTAGTATAGACGAGTTAGCTGCCGCTGTAAGGAAATGGCACATAGCAAATTCTAAGGTATGTACTGTTGAGTCATCCAATCCAAAATCAATTGTTTTTAAGTGTAAAGTTGATCATACAAATTGTTCGTGGTCATTGAGAGGAAGTGTTTTTAAGCATACTGGATTGTAGAGAATTTCCAAACTGCATTCTCCACATACATGTGCTAATGAAGTCCTCATTGAACGACACCAAACCATCGATTGCAAGTTGATAGCGTCTTTGATAAGAAATTAAGTTTTAGCTGACACGGGTTTGAAAATTTCAGTAATTCAGTCAATGGGTGAGCATGAGTTTGGTTCGAAAATTTCATATCCAAAGGCATGGTACTCCAAACAAGTAGTGTTGGAGTCGTTATACGGAACGCACGAAGATGCCTTTGTAAACCTCCCTAGACTACTGTCAGCTATGGCCGTATATATCCCTAGGACAGTTTATGATTTCATGCCCAAAAGAGTAAATGTTGAAACTGAAGTAGCAACCTTTGGAATGATGTTTTGGTCATTGGTCCAGCCATTGAAGGATTTGTCAATTGTCGGCCTCTTATAAGTATAGATGCGACACATTTATATGGGAAATACAATGGAAAAGTGCTTGTAGCTGTATCGTACGATTCTAACAATGGCATATATCCTTTGGCATTTGGTATTGCAGACGGAGAGACAAACGAGAGTTGGAACTGGTTTTTACAGCATCTGAGGGATAACGTAACGAAGGATCAATATGTATGTCTAATGTATGATCGGCACAGGGCAATAATTAACGCGGTAGAGGCTGTATATGGTCAATACGGTATTGGAACACATCGCTTTTGTGCACGCCACCTAGCAAGTAATTTCAATCACGCCTTCAAAAGTGTTATCCCGAAAAAACAGTTGTACATAATGGCAAGTACACCTGATAAACATAAGTTTGATGTTTGGTATGCTAATCTATTGGCGATCCATGATGGAAAGTACAGGGATTGGATATCCAACATACCCCTTGAGAGATGGGCATTAGCGTACGATGGAGGAGCTCGGTATGGAAACATGACCACGAACTTGGTTTAAGTGTTTAACGGCGTTTTGAAAGGCGCAAGGGCATTGTCGTTGACTGAGTTAGTCAAACTAACTTATTGGAGATCCAATACGTACTTCTTCAAGCGTCGACACGAATTGACCGATAGCATCATAAGACGACCGACAATTTTCTAAGTATGCCTCACCCATTAATTTGAAATTCTGTTTTGTGAATTTGAGGGTACCTCTTGCAGCTTTCTGTGCTAGGTGAATTCCTCTAGACATATACCCCATCTGCAATATTAACAACAATGAATTGTCAAGTATTACGATTTGATGAAATGTACATAAGTGATGTCTACGTAGTTACTAACCACTGTCTCTACTTGGCCCCCGTGAGGGACAAACGGAGCTCTTGGTTGATGAGCCCGTAAAGTCGTACCAGTCTCTGGAAACGGAGTCGTGATGAATCGTCGAGTTATTTGCTGATACCATGTCATATATTGCGCGACATTCATCAACGGTTGGTCTTCCTGCTGGACGAAAGGGACACGGTTGTTCCATAGTGCGATCATATCTTGATGCATTGTTGTCCAACGACGCTCCCCCTACGCACCTTTCCGTGATATCTTATGCAGCCTCACATGATCTTGAACTTCAACATGAGTTATCTCTGGAATGTTTTGATGCATTCCAAATTGTCGCATGACTCTATATGGATGGTGTCACTCAACCACATTAAAATGGATAAGTGGCACCCTCGCTCGGAATAACTCGGGTCGATCATGACAGATAGGGGGTACGACATCCATATCACCTAATATTTGAAAGTTTTTCGCAAATATAACGTAGGGTTAATAATATTCGCAACATAGATAAGAAATATGGATTCAAATATGGTACCTGATCAACTGACAGAGACTCCAAGTCATCCCTATAGTACACCAAATTTGTAGTTCTAATTTGGTGACTAAACGATCGTTTTAGAAATGCCCACCTATTAAGAAAAATATTCACAATTACGATTTCATCAATATTACGGATACAAATTTTTGTGAAATAAAAATAAAATCAACCTGTATCCTAAGGGATGCAACTCTCCACTAGGCACTTCACCCTGGAGCACGGGACAACCAACGTAGAGGTGCTCCCACGACCATAACTGTAGTGTACAAAAATTAATAAAATTGTACAATCAATTCTAAATATTCATACAAAACTATCATATGGAATACCTGTACTAGGATGGCACAGCCTGAGAATGTTGCAGCGTTAAGCTCAACTGCCTCACACAATACCCGATATGTAGCAGCGAAAACAGCTGAACCCCAACTATAATGAGTCGCTCTTTGTAAATCCCTCAACAGTGGTAAGTAGATTAACGACACCTTATCTTTCTTTGTCGTTGTAAACAGCACACCACTGAGTATCATGAGGATAAATGTCCTCGCTTGTTGTTCGACGGTAAGATGAGGATAAAAAAGATGTTGTCGTAACGTAGTCAACTTAATAAAATCTTTACGACCTTGTAAGTTCAGACCTAATAATTCAAGACCTGCAGCATCCATGTCTTCCCCAGGTGCATAATCATCTGTTACTGCATCTCCGTGTATACGGAGTCCAAGTATCACGGCTACGTCCTCAAGAGTAATCGTCATCTCCCCATGTCTGAGATGAAAAGTGTGTGTCTCTGGCCGCCAACGCTCGGACAATGATGTCAGTAACTTAGGATCAAGTTTGAGATGTGACATAATAACCACATCCCATAAACCAACAGCTTGCACAATGGCTTTCGCATCTTCTGAAATTAAATTTTCTTCGAGTTTTAAACATCAAAACGTGATTTGTTAGTTACCACTTAGATCCGACGAACGTTGTTGGTCTTGTCCCCAAAGGACCAATCGATCCAAAGGACCAACATTTACCACATTTGGACCACGCGACTAATTTGTAACAACTACGCGCGGCGGCATGATAACTCTACAATTAAACAGTATAAATTTTTAATTTCTAACAATTTATATTTTTTCCACTTTTTTTTTACTAATCATTAATCTAATAATTCAAATATATATAATTAATTTTTAATAATATATTTAATTATCACAATAATTACTAATATGTGTAATTAGCACAATTACAAATTTTATACATCATATATTCATAATATATATATATATATTAAAAAATAAAACTGTCCGGAGCTGCGGCACGGCAGGATGGGTGGTGGGGTCGGCAACAGTTCGGGGGCACGGGACCACGATGGGATGGTTTTGCACGGGGGCATGACACGGCGGGATGGGTGGCTTGGTTTGCAATCGGAGCAGAGCGGCGGGCTGAGTGGAGGAATGGAACTGAGCGGCGGGCTGGGTCAGGAAACGGAGCTGAGCGCGGAGATGGAGGTGGCGGCGGCTGGAGCTGAACGGAGATGTGGAGCTGCGCACGGAGGGTTGCTGAGTAGAGGATGAGCGGCGGATCTGCGAGGTAGGGTTGCTGCTGTTATATAAGCGTCTATTGCATAGGCGCACCTATAAAGTAGCGCCTATTGAATAGGCGCACCACAGTGCCCCTGCGCCTATGCATATATTTCTAAAAAACTTTTTACCATATATAATTTTTCAAATATTTTTTCTAATAGTAACAGTTTTTGAAAAAATTCGAGTAATAGAAGATGAAAAGAAGATTCGTGCATAGCAATGAGAAGTGGTGGATCACTCAATTGCATTCCTTCTCAACTCAATGGTAATCCTCACCACTTAGATAGTGTGCAACAAAAAATAATTTAATTACAAGATAACACATAAAAACTAATCCTAGTTAAAACTTAAAAATTAAAACAATTCTCAATCAAAATAAAACAGAGAAACAAAACAAATACTCAAAAGTGAAAACTAACATGCATTTTGTTGGTGAAATAAAGAATATGGAATAGTGAATAAAAATATAAAACAATGAATAAAATTTATAATATGATATTGTTTTGGTTAGTTGATTAAAATGAAATGAAATATGAAATTCTAATTATGGTTGGTGAAATAATATAAGAAAATGATATATATGTCATTTGCTTTAATATATATAATATATAATAAAATTATTTTGTAAAAAATTATTTAATTAATTTGGAAAGTTTAAATTAAGATTAATTAAACTAAAAATATATTTTATTAAAAAATTAAAATTAAATTAATATTTAAATAAATAATTAAATTTATAATACAATTAATTAATTAAAAATATTTTATTAAAAACTTTATAATAATTTAAAAGTAATAGTTATATTCATAGTTATCAGAACCGGACCGGACCGACGGTCCGACCGGGTCCGACCGCGAACCGGACCCCTGTCCGGTTTGGTTCAGTTAAAAGACCGTTCTGCAAATGAACAGTGTTTGAACCGGGTCGAACCGGCCGATTTTACAAAAACCGGGCGGTTTCCGGTTCACGTTTTAGTTGATTTTTTTTTTTACAAACCAATCGGTTTTCGGTTTAAACCGATTGGTCTGTTTCTGGTTTTTTACAAAGGTTCGGTTCACTGCTAGCTAGGTTAGATTTCAGAAATCAGTAATACAATCAGTATTCAGTTTCAGGCTTCGTTCCTTGCTTTCCTCTTCCAGTCCTCGCGCAGCTTCAGCACAGCTTCCTCGCGCAGCTCGGTCGGCAGCTTCAGCACAGCTTCTTCGACAGCTTCCAGCCGGTCGACAGCTTCCTTGCGCAGCTCGCAGGCTTCCTCGATAGACCAGGCCGTTCGACATTGAAATTGAAATTGGTTAGCTGAAATTGAAATCGAAATTGGTTAGCTGAAATTGCTGAATTTCTGTTTGAACTGATTAGCTGAATATTGCTGAATTGAAATCGAAATTGGTTAGCTGAATATTGATGAATTGATTAGCTGAATATTGATGAATTGATTTGAAGACAAGGCTCGTTTCATTTCGGTTCTTTGCTAGAAATTGTTTGATAAAGCCGCATTCACTTCATCTTGCAGAGCAGATAAAGCTTTTGCTTGATCGACAAGAGAATTCATATGAAAGACAATCGGTGCTTAAGGGTCTTCTAGAAGCAGCTGCAACCAGGATGGTCCTTCAACTTCATCTCAAGACTGGTGCCATCAATTTGAGTGGGATTCTCGAGCTGATGATGTTAGGCTTAACGTTTTTGGTATATCAAAGTACCGGGCCAATCAGAAGGAGGTATGTGCAAGTTGTATTTTTATAGCTGCATTGCTTCTAGTCAGTTCTCATTTGCAAGTTTAACCTTTTATACGTATAGTTCCTGTAATCCCTCAATGTGCATTGAGCACATCCTGTACGCAAATTTTTTGTTAGAATCCTTATGTAAGCTGTCTTAGATGTTTAGATTCTGTCAATTGCAAGTTGTGTCTGTTCTGTAGACCGTAAAGAGTTACAGACTTTCCTTATTACTTACAGTCTGATTCTGTAGCAATTCTACAACTTTTAATGTGGATAGACATTTAAGATTTAACTGTTCCTTTTTCATTGATGTTCAAATACTGAAACATCTTGTAATTGAATTAATGAATTATTTTATTTTGTTGAAGATAATAAATGCTATCATTCCTTGTATAATTCTATTAATCTGTGAGTATGCTTTGTTGGTCATAATACATATTACATAGTCTGTATTTTCAGTTTTTTTTTGGCCTGTGAACAGTGAACCGCACACTGAACCGGGTTGGACCGGGTTGAACCGTTCGAACCGTGAACCGGCACCCTCGCCGGTTCGATGGCCGGTCCGGTTCTGATAACTATGGTTATATTAATTAAAATGTAAAAAATTAATTATAATATAAATATAAATAAGGGTTAATTACCTAAACCGTTACTTATGTTGGCACATGTGACCGAACCGTTCAAACTTGAACTCAAATGTTACTCATGTTTTCATATGTAACTGAACGGTTCAGTTTTTTAACTTCTGTTATTTCTCACTGTTAACAATTGGAATATGCTTATCACGTGACCTTCTTATATTGTGACCTTCCCAAACTACCCTAAAACTTGTCTACTTAATCAACTTGTTCCTTATTAGCTGTTGGAGATATTTGGGCGCAGAAATTTGGGAGAAGACAGGAAGCAGAACAAAGAAGTTACAGTGGGTTGAAGACTATGGAGAGGTTGATTTACACTACTCACCGTAAGGAAAGTAGAGGGTCGTATATCATGTGTCACGCTAAGGGTTGGTTTCATGATACCACTGAGCATCATCAGATTCTCCCATATAGCTCAATGTGGAGTCCGTCCGTCACATCTCATAGATTTGTACTTCATGTCATTTCAAAAAAGTTCACCAAACAGGTTTAATTACACTCAATCCATAATAAGAAAAACGCACTGTGCTATATTACTTAACAAATTTCAAGGGCAGTATAAGAAAAGGGTAAGTTGAAAGCTCAATTTGAAAAGAAGAAAAAAAAACTGAAAAAGGAGACCCACTCTTCCGTCTCTTCTTCTTATATACTGTCGGAACTTTCTCACAAGACCTTGTTACCTATGGTTTGGTAGAGAAACTTGAGCTGTGTGTTCCATTTATCTATGGCTGTGTACTTCTTCATTCCTTTCGATCTGCAATTCAAACCAAAGAAAGCAACCAATTTGTTTAAGGACGTGATGAAAATACAATAAATGTGCAGGCAAGGAGTTGACATAACAAACAAACAACCAAACCTATCTCCACGCTTCAATAAACGGTTCACTTGATCAATGTGTCCATCAATGCGGTTGTCCAATATCAGGGATACCAACAATTGCTCAACATCTTTCTCTGGAACGTTCAGTTCCTGCACATTAACATCATAACACATTATTCACATAGGCTGGAGTCGCTGAACATATATAAGATTTGTTTCATATCACATCAAAACTGTGTGTGTCCACTTATGAATTATTTTTATATATCATTTTGTATTTTTGTGCCATACATACATCTTGTGCTTCAAAAGGATAAAACTATCAAAATCAACAAAACAAGGCTTCTGTCCTATCTAAAACTCTTGTAATTGTTGATAGAAGGGATGAAAATTAACATCCATACTTCTGTGAAAAGCCAAATACCTTAGATATGAATGGAATACGAATCGCCGTGTGTGGCTTAATGAGTTTAACCAACACCTGAGTTCTGATATTCTTCAGCAGATCCTCAATGTAATTTCGGATAAATGGGTCATCCATTATGGTTCTTCTACTACTCTGCATAATCCAAGGCAAACATGGTTGGAGAAGGAACGATTAAGATGCCAGGCTTCCCACATATTATTTATTACCTTAAGAATTTTCTCAAACTCCAATATCTCATTTCGTTGATACGCTGCTATAAGGTAAGGTTCATCATGGCCAAAATCTCAAGGTCATTCTTATAACTCCCGGATATCATGAATGTTGAAAGCTACCCAAGGAGAAGAGTAGCCCACGTGAAGAATGCAAGGGAGAAGCCACCTACCTTTTGCACCACCTTGGTCAAAAGGAGCAGCCCACTTTCCATGCAAGAAGCAGCCCACGTTTTTCTTGATGTTGAAGAGAACTCCTCCTATAAAAGGGGAGCTCTAATCTGCATAAGGGAGAGGAGTGGGTGCAAGAACAAATACATGAGAGATTGAGAGAATTTGTAAGGTTTTGGAAATCTTGTATCAAATTCTATCAAAGAGGCTCCAGTGGACGTAGGCAATTTGCCGAACCACTTTAAAATTGTTTTGTGTGATTTCCGGTGAGGTGAGTGAAGTATAACAAGTGGTATCAGATCTTCGGTTCGAAGTTGTCCGAAAATTCAAGTTGCTCAATTTCAATTTTCGACAATACCAGTGTGTTCCTCTCGTCAATACGAATCCGTTTCCGCAAACGGAATCGAGATCGGACGTCGGAGTAGCCCACACTTGCTCCTGCAAGTTTCCGAGGTTTTTCACGCGCCCGACGCGCACCGGAGGTCGAAGACGACTGAAAATCACGCCTCGGACCTGTTTGGCAAGTGATTCCACGCGCACGCACGCTCCCCCACGCGCCCTCACGCGCCCCCACGCGCCCGGCAGATCTGAACCGTCCATTTTCAAGATCTATTCTGGTCTTGATCGAATCCATCCGGAGTCCGATTTCAACGATCAAATAGTGTTTTCCAACTATTTGGATCATTCCGGAGTCATCCGTACGGTTAGAATTTAGAAATTTTGAGTCTAAAATTTCTAAATTTCGAATGGAAAGATCAGGAGGAGATGGGAGCTCTGATAATGTCAATAACTCCAGGCGACAGTCCAATGTTTCAAATGCCAAGTTTCAAGTTGAGAAGTTCGATGGGACAAGCAACTTCGGCATGTGGCAATGTGAAGTCATGGACGTCTTGATCCAACAAGAATTGGATATTGCGTTGGGAGAAAAGCCAGATGATGTGACTGATCGGGATTGGAAGAAGTTCAACACTCAAGCGTGTAGTACAATCCGATTGTGCCTTACCAAAGAAGAAAAGTATTTTGTCATGAGAGAAACAAATGCTAAGGTACTTTGGCAGAAGTTGGAGGATAAGTTCATGAAGAAGAGCATTGAGAGTCGTTTGCACTTGAAGAAGAAGCTCTTCAGATTCCAATTTCGTGAAGGTATTTCAATGTCCGAGCATCTGAACAGTTACAACCAAATTCTTGCTGATCTGTTAAACTTAGATGTTGAAATAGATGATGAAGATAAGGCTTTACTTTTGTTAAATTCCTTGCCCGATACGTATGATCATTTAATTACTACTCTACTGTACGGGAAGGAAAGTATTAAGTTCGACGATGTATCTAGTTCTTTAATTAGTAATGAGTACCGGAAAAGGGATAAGCAGGTACAACAAGATACATCAAGTGAGCACCGGCAGGTGCATTGGAGCATGTTCGATAGCAGAAATCTCTCATGTCAAAGCAAATGGTGGATTCATTTGAAGAATGAATACATTTGCAAACAGTCTCGTATGGCACACTTGGGTGGAGGGGGTGATTGTTGAAAGCCACCCAAGGAGAAGAGTAGCCCACGTGAAGAATGCAAGGGAGAAGCCACCTACCTTTTGCACCACCTTGGTCAAAAGGAGCAGCCCACTTTCCATGCAAGAAGCAGCCCACGTTTTTCTTGATGTTGAAGAGAACTCCTCCTATAAAAGGGGAGTTCTAATCTGCATAAGCGAGAGGAGTGGGTGCAAGAACAAATACATGAGAGATTGAGAGAATTTGTAAGGTTTTGGAAATCTTGTATCAAATTCTATCAAAGAGGCTCCAGTGGACGTAGGCAATTTGCCGAACCACTTTAAAATTGTTTTGTGTGATTTCCGGTGAGGTGAGTGAAGTATAACAATGAAATGGAGAAAGATGGCTTGGAATTAAGTAAGCAGGAAAAAAAGAAGAAAGAAAGACCAACTTACGGCTTCGCCTCTTGACCATCAAATGGATTAACCTCAGATTCCATCAGCATGTTTGCCAGAACCAAATATCTGTTAAGTGACACATCAAGTATAATTAAAGCTTTTCAAATTTTAAAAAAGAACTCCAAAATTTCCAACTCTCATGGTCTATATTTGCCAATAATATGGACTTCTATTCTATTGTTCATTTTTTTTGGAGTACAGTTCCAAGCCTGATTTCTATGATGAAACCACAATAACAGCTCTTTCAACCCAACTATGCTAAAATTTCTAAAACTAAATTGACAACGTATCACATCACCCAATCTAATGAATACATAACCTTAACAGGGCTTAGCTACCACACGAAGTTAACAGTAAAAACTAAAAAAGGAAATATATTAACAAGAAAACATACTTCAGGCATTGTATACGTCTTTGGTTTCCAGCTTCATCATAATTCTTGAAAGCTTCAAAGAAATCTGTGGCTGCCTCTGCCCACTGTCGCTCTGCCATGTGCATCTTTCCTCCACATTCCTGAATAATGCCCATTATCCTTGGATGGGGAATTGCAGACTTTATTGCAAGAGCTTTCTGGTATAATTGCTGCATGAATTTATAGTTTAAGTTGATCTTTGTGAGAAAAAAAAACACGATGATCATACATAGGCCAGAAAAGTATGCATTCAGACAGTACAGTGGTTAGATGCAAAGCCTTTCAAATAAAGTGGAGGCAGGGGAAGTGGCATGTAGTTTAGAGCTGAGAATGGGACACATTTTGATTAGAGAAACTTACCTTAAGTTTTTTGTTGTTCTTAGTTTCAGTATACATTTGGATCTCAATAGCATACACTTCCAAAAGTTGACTTCCTTTCTTGTGGTCATCCGTACCAACCTCTCGATGGCAAGACTTGTGAAGTTCCTTAAGAATCTAAGTTAAAAGAAAGAAAAAAGCATATTATTGCAGTTAAGATGCTTATCTTGTAGGCAATTAAAATACAAAACCAATCAAATGCATACCTTATTCATCCGTCCATATTCCCCCATGTCAAACCAAATCTTGCACAACTTGAGATTTGTCTTAAACCAGCGCCTCTGCAGTGAACGTTGACCATGTAAAGGAGCAGCATTTTTTAAGGGGACAACAAAAAGAGATAACATTACACCGACCTCATTCTTTGCCTCTTCAAGGGCCTTCAAGGTTGTTTGATAGAACTCCTGCAGGAGACCAAAGTTCTGGCTAGCTGATCCAGAAACAAAGTCCATAATATTGTTTATACACTTCTCACTATAATTCCGCGTCACTTCTGACTTGATATACGTCAACATCACTCGGCAAGAATCCATCATTTCTTTGTACTTGCTCAAGCGATAATAAAGCTTTACAGTTTGCTTCAGAGCTTTAAATCCCCTATAAAATGATAAAGTATGGACGTAGTTACTAAATCTTATAAGACAGTGACAAAGATAACTGTACAGGAATTCCTAGTGACAATACTTATACAACAGATATATTTTTGCATTTGTGTAGGAGTAGATCTATGTCAGTAGAGAACTTCACAGCACATAAGAGAGAGACCCATTAAGGAGAGGAAACTTTCCAGGTTTAAAGGTATAAAATATTTCCTTGACTCAAGAAGTATCATAGCCTTGCAATCAGTAGAACCTTACTCTAACCTCGAAGTCAAGATCCCTTTAAACTTGAATATACATATATATATATATAAAATATCTAAGTACTGCTCGTACTGCTCACTAATTCACCTGACAGAAAATGATGGTGGAGGTATAGGATACTCCTGATACTCGTCCACTGCCATTCTGCGCAAGAAAAAAGAAGACTGCAAAAAGATCTCATTCATCCTCATCCAACTAAAATTAAAGTCTTGAACAGTCAGTCACCAATACCTTCTAGCGCTTATTCGGACCTTCTTACATTAGAACTTACCCTTCCTACATTCGAAGTACTTACTGCACAAATATCATTTTGGCATCATCCTTTTATAATCAATCTTGGTAATCAAAAAAGCTCATGGGACTTAACCGATTAAGGAAAATAATTAACAAGAGAACTTTTATTAAAAACAGGGCCTCCTGAGTTAGTAAACACAATTAGTGTTTCAAATTGTAAAATGACTCCCATGGAAGAGGAGCGGAAGGGCTGGAGGATTTTGACACTCCCATGACAATCAAAATCCTTAGACACCATATGCAAATACAGTTATATGCTCACCACTCAGCTTTCTCTGGTTCCATCTTCACTACTTCAGCAAAGCCAGCAAGTGCTCCTTCTGGTTCAGTTTCTGTCATACCTATTTAAATAGAAGTAAATAATAGACAATTTGTTTATTAGCAACCTCTGCTCATAGTGCACCAGCTAGTGAGCACAAATAGTATGCCATAAGTACATTTGAAGATAGTTGTGGTTATACAGACAATGAGCCAAGTAATAATATTAGAATGCAGCCTAGAACAATTAATTTTTTTTTAAAAAAAATAGAGTAAAGCATGGGTTCAAATTAAATATAATCAATCCACCACCATCCACAGAAACATTAGCGTAACAATAACCTACAAAACTGGCAGAAGATTTCAGCAAAGAGACTACTGAAACAACAAAACTAGGGAAGAGATTTCAATATTTTGGGGAGAAGGATCAATAAATTCCGACATTCCCTCAAGGAATTATTTGGAAGTTTTACTTTGTTAACAATATATCTGGAGTAGACAGACTTTTTTGTCTATCCTTAACCCACATAAAAAACTTACTGGGTAACATAAATCGAGTTTGACATCAACTTATTGTTCTAAGTGGAATAGGCCAAAAATCTCCTTAAGAAATGAAATTTCCAAAAGGTGCAGGTAGTATTCAAAGTCAAACTATGAACTGGAGGGACTCGAAAATTTCTGACAGTAACAGGAAAGCAACTGGTATTTTTTGGACTTGTAAATAGTTTCTTGACACTTTCTTCTATTCCAACTGGAACTATTTTTTAGACCAAAAAAAAAAACTGGAACTATTTAAATACTTAACACTGAAGTCGCTTAAAGTGTTTGAAATCGACGAAGTCGATAGCATTATGCATTGCAATAGGAATCAAGTAAACAAATAGTGTAACGTGAAAAAATATTTACCTTTAGAGTTGTAATATTGATTCTCAATGTCAACATCCTGTTCTTCAGGTTCCTCGTCTGAGTATTCGAAACCATAATCCTCCATATCAGCATCTATAAATCACAGTATACGGAATAAACTAAACTCAGAAATCGAAATTTGTGAACAACCCTAAGGGCATGTTCTTTTCACGGAATGGAAAAGGAATTCGGCTTACGGATTCCGTAGGAATTTGTTATTTTTCGCGGAATTGCAAAAATTTGGCTTACGTACGATAATCCATTCGAAATCATATTGATTAAAATATAATGTTGTTTTGTATTTGATTCAAATCATATTTATTAAAAAAAAGTCTAGGGATTGTGCTTTAAAATTAATTAAATAATTAAACAAATTATTTAAAAAGTTTTTTTTAATATTAGTTAATTATATTTAAATTTTTATTATTATTAATTTTTAAAATTAATTAATAGAAATTACATGTATTATATACTATATATATATAAGGAGGGGCAAATATGTCATTTTACCACATTCCATTCCCTTTTCATATCCAATTTCACCGAATAAACAACAGAATTCTATATTCCATTCTATTCCATTCCGCCAAAGAAACAACTTCATATTCTTAACTCATATTCCTTATTCTCAATTCCTATTCCCTATTCCGTATTTCTTATTCCGTGAAAGAAAAGTCCCGTAAAACTTCCACCGAATTATCACGGTAAACTACATTATGAAGCTGCAAAGAATTCCATCACTGTTTGTTGCTAAACAGAAAATATGACCAATAACAAGAAGTAAACAGCAGGTAGCCAATTACTAAAGCAAGTGAATTAAGACTTCAAGAAACTAAGAACTGTATCACTCATAAGCCCTTATTCCAGAAAGCTTGGGGTATGCCCGGAGGACGTCCATAGTCCACCTCACTGAACTATTCATGGTCAGCAACCAGGGCAAAAAAAATTCGCGCATATGTGTGTGTACACTGAAAGGGGTGTGGGGGAGAGAGAGTGAAAGAAAGAGACCTGACGCCATGGTTGTCTACAATGCAGATACTGGGTGTAGAAATAAGAGGAGATCTTCGCTGATCTAACATAATGGATTGCTACAGAATGCACAGAGAGGAAGAAAGAGAGGGAGAGGAAAAGGGAGTCTATCTGTTAGCTGCTGTTAAACTTGTTTGAGTGTACAAATTGCATAAATGCAACATCTTCTTCTTTCGCCTTCCATTTCATACTTTGGTACATTACGACATTGCCATTTCATACTTTGGGACATTACCATACGGTTAATTGTCAATTTCCCCCATAAATTTTGGACCGAATTTGAAATTCTCCCTTAATGTTTAAAATTTTAAATTTTAGTCCTAATGTTTGAACAAAATGAAATTTCCCCTCTTACCGTCATTTCTTCGTTTATTTTGGACGGAAACTTATTCACGTGCCAAGCACGTTGGTTTTATTAATTTTGTTTGGACAAAATTGCTTCATTCAACCGAGCTTCTTCCTGATGAAGCAACTCCTGTCTCTCCTCTGCAACTCTTTCCCTTTCCAAACCGCCATTACTGGATACAACACTCGACGATCTAGATACGCTCTTGTGCGAACCTCTATCCGGAGACGTCGATTGCGATGTTTAGCAAAGTTTCGTCCGTTTTTCGTTTTCGTTAATGTTTGAATTTTAAAAAATATTTCCTGATGTTTAGCAAAAGTGAAATTTTTTCATCTCCGTCAAATTTTCCATCCAAATTTAACAAATTAATTGTAACAATAACAGAAAACTTTCAAAAATATCACAGTTTAACCATTTCAAACTTTTTCAACTGTTACAATTGAATCCTGATTCAATTGAGTCTCAATTGAGCCCCAATCGGGGGCCTCGGGTCTTGGTCTTGACCCAGACCTGGTCACCCACCCATTGGGGGTTCGTCTGGGTCAAAACCCAACCCCGAGCCACCTCAATTGGGGCTTGATCTGGTTCGGCCCCAATTCGATTGGGGCTCGATTAAGCCCCAATTGGGGGGCTTGGGTATGGGTCTTGACCCAGACCTGGTCTCCCACCTTTGTGGGATCGGTCTGGGTCAAGAACCAGACCCGAGCCCCAATCGAGGGGGCTAGGTTCTGGGTCTTGACCCAAACGGACCCCCTCATGGGTGGGCGACCAGGTCTGGATCAAGACCTTGACCCGAGACACCTCGATTGGGGGTCAATCGAGTCCTGATCGAATCACGACTCAATTGTAACATCCGAAAATGTTTGAAGAGTTAAATTGTGTTATTTTTGAGTGTTTTCTGTTATTTTTATAATTTTCGAAACTAATTATGTTAAATTTGGATGAAAAAGTTGATGGAGGAGGCAAAATTTCACTTTTCCCAAATATCAGGAGAACTTTTTTTAAATTAAACATTAAGGAGGAAACTGAAAAATGGATCAATCTTTAGGGGCAAAGTCGTATTTGACCCTACTTTTGTATTTTCCTCCTCTTCTTTGATTTTTAATGGGAAAATTACCAAACTAGTACCCGAACTTGTGGGTGATTAGCAAGTAGGTACCTAAACTATTTTTTTGTAGAAAATAGGTTGCTGAACTTTCTTAAATAAGTAAATAGGTACCTACCGTTAATTTCCATTAAGAATAAACGGAAAATATCACGCGAGGAGCAAACAGGTACCTTAATTTACACGAATGATCAAGTAGGTACCTGAATTGTTTCAAAAACCGGTTCAGAATCGGTTCGGTCGAACCACTTTATTTATAAAAAAAACAACAAATAGGGTTTATATACCAAATACATGCATGACTCAATTCCTGACGTTCTTGGTGCATCAAGAAACACTCTGAGAACGTCTCGACTGAATTGATTCTGAACCGATTTTTGAACTGGTTCAGATACCTACTTGCTCATTCGTCTAAGTTCAGGTACATGTTTGCTCCTCACGTGATATTTTTCGTTTATTCTTAACGGAAATTAACGGTAGGTACCTATTTGCTAATTTTCATAAGTTCGGCTATTTAGTTGTTACAAAAAAAGTTTAGGTACCTACTTGCTAATCAACCACAAGTTCGGGTACCAGTTTGGTAGTTTTCCCATTTTTAATTTGTTTTTCCACTTGTCTGGTCAATGGCAATTGCATTACACCTTGTCTCGGTAGCCACCCACCATTGTCACCACGTTTCTCTCCTTGCCTAATCACACATTATTGAAAATTCTAATTTTACAAATAGGACAAATTCTTCAGTTGAGATCATTTATCTTTAATTACTACTAAACAAATGAATTATAGTGTTGATATATTTGGTGACTAATTCTGAAGCTCTAATTGAAAATAGTAATTTAAACAATTTGAGGTTAATATGTCTCTAAATACTAGTAATTAACTTAATTATATTCAAATTGTCAATTTATTTTGTATATTTTTTAGTTATATAAATGGTTCCAATTTACTTTAAACATAAAAGTAAATATGTTATTCTCATATTGTTTAGTATCATAGAAGTATATCTAGAATAATATCTTTAAGTTTATCTTTAGTGATTGTGATCTAGATTTATCTAGAATATATTAGAAGTTAGGTAGACTTATTTGTATATGTATAAGTTGTATCTTGTTGCAATACACAAGAGAATAAAGATTGAATTCTCCAAACTCCTGCTCTACATATCTACCATTCAATATGGTATCAGAGCAACTTCTCATGTGTTCTTCTTCCTTCTGAAGTTCATCACCTTCGGCTAGCCTTCGTCTCCATCACCTGACATTCTTATGATGTTTCTATGATGCTCTGTTCGCGTCAAGATTCGGTGGTCACCTTGCATCAGGGAGTTTTCTTCCCTTGGAAATCGTCACTGTTCACATCTCTGTTCAGCAAGCCATGTCCATAGCTCGGTTCGTACGTTCACCGTTCGCCGTTCGTTCATCCAGACGTCCACCTTCGTTCGTCGATCAGAGCTTTGTTCAGGCCACCTTCTGTTATGTTCAGCCACCTTACATAATGTTGCTCCCGAACGCTGCAAATTTCCTCGACGCCGAACGCAAACATCCATACGTTCATTATTTTGTTGGTCATTGAAGTCGATCTTTTCACGTGTCATCATAGACCTCCTTTCAATCGAGGAAGCATTCCAGCTAACCTTCAAGCTGATTGTTAGTCAAACCACTCTTGATTCTTCAAGAAGCTTGTTGGCTTATTCATCCTCAGACAAACGACAGAATCATCACAGCAGAATCGTGTTTCTTGAATAGTAGAGTCACAGCAAAATCGAATTGTGTTTCACCGAGGACTTTGGAGATGGCTAGGCCTGCAGGAGTTGCGGACGAGGATCTTGAAGCTATCGACATTTTGAAGGAATACATTGACATGAACGCAGTAATCATCGAAGATTATGCTGCGGGAGGAATCGACTAGGAAGACATGTTATACTTACATCTTGCAGATACTCCAGGTTCTACGATCATCTTTTTCCAGTTTCTTGGTTCCGAAAACTATCAATTATGGAGTCGTGGAATTTATGATGGTTTTATTGTAAAGAATAAGATGTGTACATGCTTGCGTGAGTCAGTTCGGATACATCTTCGATTCCGATGGGATAGATGCAATGCAATTGTGAAATCTTGGTTAGTTAACTACATTTCGAAAGAGCTAGTCGTAGGTTTGATGTACAATTTGACTGATCAATCAGTTTGGGACGACTGGAGGGAGATGTTTAGCAAGATCGGCGAAACTCGAATTTTTCGACTATACGAGAGATTTACCAAGCGAAGCAAGGAACAATGAATATCACAACCTTTTTCACAAAGTTGAAGCTATTATGGGATGAACTTGCAGCCATCGACGATCTTTCATTTTGCTGATCGGAAGAAGCCAAACAATATATTGTGATGCGCGAGAACAAATATAAGTTGTTCCAATTTTTGCTGGGGTTGAACGATACGTACTTAGGCATGCGCAACAATTTTCTTATGATACAACCATTACCGAGCCTCAATGCAGCATACTCGGTCCGCATTCAAGAAAAAGGCAGCGTTCGGTGGCAGGCCCATTGTCGATGGAGTGTTTGATCATACAAAAACATTGCATTCATTAGGGCGTGGATTTTGGTGACCTGGATGAGGCACACGACCTGGTGTTTGCGGCACCATCACATCACAATTCAAGAGGGATAGGACTTGCTTTTTTTGTGCAAAACATGTGCACCGTGTAGAAGATTGTTGGCAAAAGAACGGTGTTCCGTTGAGCATGAAGAAAAGGTAGGTCGATGCAGTCGACCAACAACATGAAGAAGAGCACGCCGATCCACTTGTAAAACAATACGCAAATTGCTAAAACACCTACCACACCGACTTCAGACCGAAAGCTGACTCGAGAGCATATTGATAAGCTGCTGCATCTATTACATGAAGAATCTACGAGTGAAGCACGAGATCATATGGCAGGTAACTCCTGTTTTAACAACTTTTATCGTGAGTGGATTATTGACACTAGTGCCACAGATTACATGACACATGACAATCAAGATTTCTTTGATTTGAAGTCGAACACATTATTTTGCATATATGTTACACTTCCTAACGAACAAAAGTCTAAAGTAACCTGTATTGGAGATCTTTAATTAGACACACGGTAGATATTGAAGAACGTGTTGTTTCTTCATGATTTCGATACAATTTAATTTAGGGAAAAGTATGAAAATGATGTCATATGTTTGCCTATTGTTGTAAAAGCGATACCTTGTTTGTTTTTGATGAAACATGTTTATTGCTGTTGGTTTTAGATGAAATCTGTTTGTTACCGTGAAAAATGGTTGTTAACTTGGCACGTGTGTTCGACGTGACCTACTTTAAGTGTGAAATACCTTAAATGCCCCTGTCGTTTTCATCTTCAGTGTTGCTTTACTATATTTGGGTCATTTCAATGTGTAGTTCACTGCACTAAGCTTGATGTTATTTGACTTGACAACCTCAATTCTGTCCGATTCAGCATCTAGGGCCTTGATACATGTCACCTCCGTATTCTTTCTTCCTTCAAAGTCTGTTACGCTACTCTACCATTGAGAATTTATTGCTCTGGCATGATCAAGCGATCAAAGAATCACCGTAGGCGAGTTCGGGGAGGTGGCTGTGCTCCTACTAGAGACTACGATATCTCGTTTTGTTAGGGTAAACTGTTGTCCGACTCAACTCAGGGATTGAGGAGGATTGTAGGTTAGATTGATCGATTGAAGGTGCTCTTACTAGTCTCTATTTACAGTCAATCTTTTTGGGATGGTTTCTTTCAGCTTACAGACTATGAAATTCTGCAAGGATATTTTCGCAACTTGAATTTTTTTTTTTTTTTTTTAATGATTGCAAGAATAACAATACAACTTTTTTTAAGTTCGCAGCCTTTGCGGTAGCTTCATAAAGGGATTATTCAAAGACAATTGAATTGACACAACAGGGATAGAATAACTATTGGGTGGTATAGCTATTGGGTGATTTTTGTGTTAAACTTGCTCTGATACTCATCCTAAGAACTACTACTATTCATCTTTCTTATGAACTGTTCTTAATTGGGTCTTTCGGGGACTTTTTCTTATATATTTTGGTTGAAACCTTAACTGATCTTCTGCTTTGTTGTAAGTACAAGTGTCAATTGCTTGTTTTTGTACCATTCTCTGCAGGGTTTTGTGCAAGCGATGGAGGTGGGTAATATACATCAAGAAACTGATACTAATACCATGATAAGTTTAGATTCGTGTATAAAATTCTTGTCGGTTGTTCGAGACACCACCACCCCCGCCCCGCTGAGTTTATACACTAGTAGGTTCTCAAAAACCTATCATGAATGCAGGAAAAGCATTGGAGAAGTGTCAAGGTGCAGGGACGATAAATCCATGGTGGTGTCACTGCTCGAGACAGAGTCCAAGAATGTTTACGAATGCTCAGAGACTTCTGCAGGAGCAAAGTTGAGGAGAATAAGAAACTAGTCAAGGAAGGTGAAAAACAGTGAGAATGGTCGTGAATGTGAATCAACCGAAGCCAGACCATGTTCCTGAAGTGAACATTGGGGATACTTTATACTATAGGATGGAGCTATTCGCCATGGGTATTCACCACCAAGTACATGGGGCAAACGGTTTCCACAAGTATTGTTGCTTTGAGAAGTGGTTTGGACGATCTATCCAATCCCAATGCATTGGTTTATGGGGGGAGAGGGGGAAGTCGTAGCTGTCATAAATACCACGACCAGCAACTTACGTGTGGCAACGTGGGTTTGAAGAACAACATTCACACAAAGACTCATGTTCGGTAATTGGAGGGAAATAGAGAAGGAGGACAATTTCAGGATTTCCAATTTATTTTTTATTAACGTTCAAAATACAAGTCATGTGCGATGCACATGAAGGATTTAAACAGAAAAAATAACGGAAAAACAAACATTTCATCTAAAACCTACAAAAAAAACATAATACATCATAAAGCAGCGACGCAAAACAAGTTGCATCACTTACCAATTTTTGTAAACATGTTACATATTTTTCACTTTAATTTATGTATCACGATTGACTGAAGAAGGATAACGATAGGGATTTGTAAGAAGGTCAATGGACTTTACATTTCACAGATAGAAAGACAGAAGAAGGAGAATTCATCCAGATCACTTCAGAGTATGAGCGTATCTGGACTTCTATGGCACATGAGGCTTGGTCATATACCCTAGAATCAACTACTTCACATGAGAATCGCTAATCTTGATAGAGTGTCCGATTGTCAAATACAAAATTGTATTATTTTTTCGTAAGCAAGACAACCACGTTTACCGTTTACTGATAGCTCATATCATTCGAGTGGATCATTCAATCTTATTTCATATTGATTGCGGGTTCCGTATAAAACATCTCTGATGAATGGATGAAAGTATTTATTAACAATTTTGGCTGACTACATCAGAAGTACATGGATTTATGTGATGGATTGCAAATCAAATGCTATTATCCTTCTTAAGAATTGTTTACGAAAGATTCTTAATCAATATGGAAAAATGGTCAAAACAGTTAGAAGTGACAATGGTGGTGAAATTTTAAACACATTCAGCAAAGAATTATTTGATCGAGTCAACATAATCCCTCAGATAAGTTGTTTATTTTCACCACAACAAAATGGAAGACTGGAGAGAACGCATCAACACTTACTTAACTTCGCTCGCTCATTGAAGTTTCAAGTCTCCATTCCCTCAAAATATTGGGGATATTGCGTACTTAGTGCTAGGTACCTAATAAATCTAGTTCCCTCAAGAGTATTAGATGTATTATCTCCATATGAAGCCCTACATGGGAAACCACCGAATCTTGATCATCTATGCATGTTCGGTTGCCTATGTTTTGCCACCGATATACATGGCCGGATGCAAGACAAATTTGTTGCAAGATCACGCCCAACTGTTTTCATGGGATACTCCAACACTCATAAAGGATATTTACTATTATCCTTGCATGACTCTGTGTTCTTCATCAATCGAGATGTAGTGTTCAATAAATTAATTTTTTCTTTCTCCATGAAGCGGTCATCATTCTTCTGACTCTTTCTAGATGTAATAACGAGTAAGTATGATGATACATACTTCATGGGAAGCTCATCTCATCTTAATAAAGTGCAACCACCAATGGAGCATGACAAAGAGACCATAATGAGTCTGATTGCTGAAGAGGATTTGGGGCGAGACAACCGAACAGCATGAAGAGGATACTCATCTCCCACCATGTTCTGGACGTACCACCAAACCTCCAACATGGCTAGATGACTATGTTCATTCTCAATCAAGCCGTTCCAATGCAGGTCTTTTCCCAATACATAAATACTAGGGACATGACCAAATTTCTTCGTCACTTTACTACTTCCTCCGCAACACATCTTAGATTCACGAACCAACCTCATACTTAGAAGCTGTCAAGGATAGAAATTGGGATGATGTTGTTCAAACAAAATTGCAAGCCCTCAAGGAGAATGATACTTGGGATATTGTGGAGTTACCTACAGGAAAACGAGCAACTAGATGTAAATGGGTCTTCAAAATCAAATATAACTCTGATGTCTCCTTAGAATGCTACAAGGCACGCCTAGTGCCAAAAGGATACACTCAATAAGTTGGGATCGATTTCATGGAAACCTATTTGCCCATCGCAAAAATGAGTACAGTCAGAGTCATTCTGGAACTCGCTGATGCTTAAGGCTGGACGATTCGACAAATGGATGTAAATAATGCGTCCTTCAAGGTGGTCTCGAATAAGATATATATATATATATATATATATATGCATCCCCCTCCTGGATTAAAAATTGAACATTCACCAGGTACGAAACTTTTATGTCATCTTTGCAAGTCTCTCTATGGATTGAAAAAAGCATCAGTGCATCACAACAATGGATCATCAAGCTAACTCAAGTTCTCGTGAATAATTGCTACGTGCAAAGTCAATTGGATTATTAATTGTTCACTAAACTTGAGAACAATGAATGAGTTTATCTTCTAGTGTATGTGGATGACATTTTAATCACCGGCTCAAATCTAACCATGATTCAAGAATTACAACACATTCTACATAACAACGTTAAGCTCAAGGATTTGGGGAACCTAAGGTATTGTCTAGGATTAGAAGTTGGACGATCCAAGGTAGGAATCGTTCTTAATCAATGTCGATATGCATTGGAATTGATTGGGGATGCAAGACTCGGTAATGTAAAACAAGCAAACACTCTAATGGAATCCAATCTCAAGCTCACTACTGCAGAGTGACAAAACTTTCGGCCTAAACACAGAAGACAAGCCTTGTCAAGATTGTGAACTATATCGTCGGCTTATCAGAAGACTTCTTTACCTCACAATGACACGTCCAGACATTGCATACTCCATACAACATTTGAATCAGTTTGTCCATGATATGAAACAATGTCACTACAATGATGCAATGCGTGTGATACACTATATCAAAGGCAGTCAAGGACAGAGACTTTTTTCTCTTTGAATAATAATCTTCTTCTAACTATCCACTATGATTCTGATTGTGCATCTTGTGTTTTCACGTGCCGATCGATCAGAGCTTATTGTGTCAAAATTGGTTATGCTACCGTGGATTGGAAGGTGAAGAAACAATCAATAATATCACGATCAAGTGCTGAAGTCAAATACTGAAGCTTAGGGATGGCAGTATCAGAGGCAATATGGCTAAAGGGATTAATGAAGGAACTCGTCTTCGATCATACCACTCATATACAGATCTATTGCGTCAACACTTCGGCGATTCAAATTGCTAAGTACCCTATGTTCCACGAATGCACCAAACATATTGAGATTGATTGTCATTTTATTCGAGACAAGATCAAGGATTGAACAGTCTTTACTCATCACATTTCGAGCAAAGAACAAATGGTTGATTTACTTACTAAAGCCCTTGGCCATGAGCAACATCACTGCTTGCTACAAAAATATGGCATTAAGAACATATTCACAGCAACAACGGATCAAGACAATCAACAGAAGGAAAAAAAATGGGAGTATATAGAAGTATATCTAGAATAATATCTTTTAGTTTATCTTTAGTGATTGATATCTAGAGTTATCTAGAATAGATTAGAAATTAGTTAGACTTATTTGTATATATATGAATTGTATCTTGCTGCATTACACAAGAGAATAAAGAATGAACTCTCCAAACTCCTTTTCTACATATCTACCATTCAATAAATATGTTAAAAAATATCATTAATTGATACTCATCTGTCTAATAATTACCTAGAACTATTCTAATCCAACAAACTCATCTTGGTAGAACTGACACACATAGGGTTTGTTGTTGTTGTTGTTGTTGGTGGTGGTGGTGTGTGGGTGGGTGGGGGGGGGGGGGGGGGGGGGGGTATTGTCGATCTTAGTAGGAAGAATGTTAAATGTAGGGTATTGTAATGTATTTATGCTTGCCTGTATGTAAGTGTAATTTTGTTTACCGCATACCTAACTATGCATACATAGAAATTGTTGAGATCATTTTTATGAATGGGTGACTCATTGGTAAATGTTCGTAGGACCATAACTAAAATATTTTATTAAGAAAAAATAGATTATGTACGCAAAGATTTAATAAAATATGTATGACATTAACATATACTTGAAGTAAGATATCTTATTCAATGACATTTGTTATTCTCTACAACTTTGTACAAGTTGTTGTATAAATAGCTCATAATAGTTGCCCCCCCGGGTTGTATTGAGTCGTTAGATATAAATATTCAAGGAGAGGGAAGTACCTTAAATTCACCTTATTCATGCTCCTGCTCATGAACTAAAATATACCCTCTCACTCTCTTCAAAGCATCTTTTTCTGTTTCAGAAACCGAGCCTGGGTCGTTGGGTTTCCTCTCGAACAATCTCCTTAGACAGAATAAGGATACCCCAACCTTTGTGACATTGTCTAGAGCAAGGCAGTATGTATATGTCATTAATGGTACACTAACTCATAGACCTAAAAGAAGTTGTACATCCTGTAGGGTTACAATGGTGCCACTCTCAATAAGAGTATGAAGTAATCTTGCATCAACGTTGATCTGAGATACGTTTGAAGTCCATCCAAAGTCAGTTATACCCAGGTAATGTCGTGTGAGAGGATCTAGAGGTCAACATTTGTTTGCCCTCTAATTTTTATTGACTCTAGATTTGACATTAGAACTAATCTAGAGTATTAATTGTAATTATTACTCTAACAATAAATAATAACTATCAATGTCACATATTAAACGCTACTCTATCATTGGCTGCCAACTGTGACATATGAAAAAGTTGGTCATAAAGCAAATATGGGTCGATTGGTGATCTACCTTAACCACGATCCATTATCTGGTACATGATAAAAATAACTATGGTGAGATTTCTACATATGTAAGTAAAATCTTTAATAAACAGTAAGAACCAACTTCAAGAGTTAGTTTATAGAATTGATATTATACTTACATCAGTCTTTACAAGATTTTTTGTTGTGGCCTATTTCACCACATGTACTACATTTTTTCAGTTGGGGCACACTAGTTGAATTTATCTCATTGTGAATTCTGACCATGTTTATAGATAAACATTCAAGGATTGCACCTAACTACGAGCTCGTTCCACCCAAGCTACCATTGTCCGTGTGGTAGAGGGTGAAATTTGGGTAAATATGTCTGTCTGCAAGCTTCAACGCCAAAATATGGATAAATGTACATCTTTATATCCATTTTTGATAGTTGGATCGCTGTCATTGCATGTTTACATGATCGTTGAAATAACGTCAATTCACCGCAGTCGCACACCTTTTGTATCATCATTACACACCTTTTGTATCCATCCTTACTTCATACTCTTCTCTATATGAGTAATTCAATGCCTCAAAAATGCGATAAACTTTCTCAATGGCTGCCAACAACTCTCTTGCTTTTGTAAGAAAATTGTTTCCCATAAGACAATTTATTTTCATATCGTGCACGAAAATTTATAAAGTACGTGTTTATCCTTGTGAAAATAAGCTCTATCAGGACTGTTACTAGTAATGATCTAGATCCTTTCAAAGCTCTGTGTAATACCTCTAATTGATTAGTTGTCATAACTCCACATCGGTATCCATTATCGTACGCTAGAGACCACAAGTTGAAATCCCACATTTTCATAACCATTGGTGAAATTAACAATCGTTTAAGGTGAATACAGAGAAAAACTTATTGAATTTTTGTATTGAAGTTGCCCACACCATTTTAGAGAATATACTCTTCAGATTTTGATCCTTAAAGAGTATTAAACATATTATCCATATAAAGAATGCAGTATGTATAGATTCTCTAGGGTTCAAGAAAACCCCTAGATACAACTACTTTAATACCACCATAATTATTAGAAATTATACATACTTGGTATTGATCCTTCATTACGTCATGAAATAAACGCTCTAAGAACCATGTTCAACTAGTCGCACTCTAAGAATCTGCAAAGGCGTAACACAACAAAAAGATTTGATTATCGGTATCATATGTCACTGCAATTAATAATTTGTCATTGTGCGTTATGTACAAATGTGTGACATCAATGCTAATCAAGGGTCAACAATATGGAAAAACTTGAATTGATGGATTGAAATCTCAAAACCACTTTCAAAAGACATCACCAAACTCAGTCAGTATACATTTCCATTCATAATCATACATTATCCTTAGATTTGAATGACATAAGGCGACCATCAGATGTGTCAACCTTTGAGAGGCACTCTCATTTGTGGAAAACAGGGTCTCGCTGACTTTTTGTTTACCATATCACATTATGCGTTACAAGGCTTTCTTTGGATATTTATATTTGACAACTTGATATGAATCACAAATTTTGATCCCCATATTATTAAATAAATATTAAAAGATATATTAACTCAGTTGTAGCAATGCAATCAAGTTGTTTATGCTTTTGGATAGAAAGAGAATCCATATATGAGTGGGAAGGACAAACTTTGGTGATTTCCCAATTACCCAACTTTTTTTAGTCTCCTTGTAGAGACCAAAAGCACATACCACCATTCATGTTACTACACTTAAAAACCAATAGGATGATTGTGGATTTTATAGTGTAGCGTTCACGAAATTCTGAATATACCACAATTTCACGTGACGTTGAGGTGCAACCTTATCTTCAAAATGCATGCCTTTATGAAAATGTTCATCGTGAGATGACTCCCCTTGCACAGCATCCCAATTAATACATTCAAAACCCTCTCATTCAATCTCTCGATGTAAGTCTTGGAGGATACTTTTTAATAACTCATCAATTAAGGACCACTAGAACAGAAAGTTGCAGTCATTGATCGTATCTTTTGTTGGTTGTTCAATGTCATCATCATCATTATCAAAAAAAATGACCCAGCATACACATGGTTAATTAATGAAGGAGGTTGTCTCCCTTCGTCACCTTCATCATATTTATCTTCTCTGGCATCTCCAACTACTTGATAATCATCGTTTAAACCTTGTACACTTCTTACAATCATGGAGCGAACTGCAATCATGGGAATTGCACTTGTCATCACATAGATTTCCATACTTCCGCAGCAGATTCCAAAAACTCGATCCAATAATTTTTTATTGATTATTGTAAGAACATTTGTCTCAATATTGCAGCATCGAAGGAATTAGTGAGTGATATGGCTATGTATTCTTCCTAAACATACTTTATCACCTTCCTAAACATACTTTATTTGATACAATCTTGGACAATGAATTGAGAAAGTTTGAAAATGTAGATCGTTTTAGATTCATGAAATGATTTATCTAGTTTTTTAAGATACTTTGACCATTATTTTTCTATACGAAGCTAAAGATGGACTGATTTTGCAGTCATTGCAAGAAAAAGAGTGACTATGTCGAGTTATGTTACTTATGTTGGATTTCTATTGTTGGATTTCTTGCCACAATTACTTGGAATATCAACCACACTAACACTCACACACAATTGCAATTGAAAAACTTGAAGACACAACAAATGAACAACTTTGTTTGTGATGCCTCAACTTCTTGCATCATTTTCTGATTTTTTTTCATTATATTACTAAACCAAAACCATAACTTACATAACTATTTGTCTTACAATTTTGTAACTCTACTATCTTAACTATTTGTAACTCTACTTTCATAACTATGTGTAACTCTACTTTCTTAACTATTTGTAACTCTATTTTCTTAACTATTTGTAACTCTACTTTCTTAACTATTTGTAACTCTAAAATAATGACAAAGCAAAACAACTAAAAAACTTAGGTAGACAACTAGCTTAATATTACAACAATCTCCTCCTTAAGCTTGTTGTCTTACACGATCCGTGCACCAGCTTTCTCTCGCATCTCCAAGAATTTTAATCCAACTAGTGACTTCGTCAATATATCGACACATTGTTCTTCCGTACAAACGTGTTGAACTTCAATCATTTCCGATTCCACACAATCTCTAATGTAATGAAACCGGGTGTCAATATGCTTAATCCTATCATGATAAACCGAATTCTTACTAAACTCAATTGCCGATTGATTATCGATCTTTAGGAGCACTTTCTTCATTTCGGGCCGCATCATATCCGCTAGAAGTCGAGCTAACCAAACTCCTTGCTTAATATCAATCTTGCCTACTAGCTCGTCCATCTCTACATCACTACGGACCCGGTCTATATCCCCAGACATGATCTCTGCAGTAGCTCCTCCGAGTTTCTGTTGTTCGAAGGCTAAGCAAAGCCTATTCACCTCATCCTCGTCTTCGCTACCATCCTCGCCAGGATATTCTTCAGCAACATCCTTTGAATCCTCAATGGCTAGATCCATCTCTTTCCACATATCACCCAGACTGTCATCTTCTTCCCCTGATTCATCTTCTTCATCCTTACTTCTTGTTAGAAGACATTCAGGTAAAGTTTGTGCTATGTTAAACACATATAACCGATTTCCTGACCTACCGACTTTCATTAGTAGTCGTTTCGATCGATCCACAATAGACATAACTCCACCTTCAATCTCGACCTTGCACCCGTTCTCATCCAACTGACCAAGGCTAATGATATTGCTCTTCAAGCTCGGTATATAGTACACATCAGTGAGCACACGATGCTCACCCGTGAGGCACTCAAGTAGAATCGAACCTTTCCCTTGAATATCCACAGCCGATCCATCCCCAAACTTGACGGATCCTTTAACGGTTGTATCAATTTCAGCAAAATGATCAATGCAGCCAGTCATGTGGTTACTCGCGCCGGTATCCAAATACCAAGCCTTCTCTGGAGTGCTGCCAACCTTCGGCACTACCTTGTCTTCGTGGAGTAACACCTTGCCTTCAATCGTGTGATTGAGGACACACACTTCAGCCATCAACAATGCCGGTTCATCATCAACTTCCACTTCAACCAGGTTTGCCCTTTCTCTTCGGTCTGGCTTAGGGCATTCCTTGGCAAAATGACCATACTCATTACAGTTGTAACACTTAACCTTTGACTTGTCGAAGGTACGTGGCTTTCGGTCACCATTTCCTCGACCTCCGCCATTTCCACGATCACGTCCTTTACCGTGAAATCCTCCTCTTTCGTTACTACTCGAACCTTCATGCGACTTGTTCTTCGCACACCTTGTCTCCCATTCGGCTTGGGTAAGGAGCAACTGATCTCCAGTATCCTTTGAATGCATTCGGCCTTTGAGTCCTTCTTCAAAAGTTCGAAGACGACCGATCGCCTCCGAAATCGACATGTTCTCAATATCCCCAAACTGTTCAATCGTTCCGATAATGTGGAGAAATCTGTCCGGGACTGCACTAAACAACTTCTCAACAACCTCACCGTCGTCAAGCTTCGTGCCTAGAGAACGAATTTCGCCCACCAACGTAGTGATCTTCATGGAAAACTCATTGATCGTCTCCGAATCCTCCATTCGTAACTTGTTCAATTGCCGTTTCAATACTTGTACACGAGCCTTCTTGACACGATCCTCGCCAACCCGCATCTCCCTTAATGCGTCCCAAGCTTCCTTGGCCGTCTCCTTCTCCGCGATCGCCATCATCACGTCGTCCGACACGGCTTGGGAAATGGCTACCATGGCGCCTTGATCCTTGTCTTCGCTCGTGTCTTCACCTTCGATCACTGACCATACCCCTAGTGAACGCAAGATTATCTTCATCTTGACAGCCCATATGCCGTAATTCGTTTCACTTAACATGGGATATTGGACAGGAATAGAAGCTCTCGTCGTTAGTTTCATGGTTGCGTTTCTTCCTTCGTGATCATCCATCTTCTTCCAACCTTGCTCTGATACCAATTGTTGGATTTCTATTGTTGGATTTCTTGCCACAATTACTTGGAATATCAACCACACTAACACTCACACACAATTGCAATTGAAAAACTTGAAGACACAACAAATGAACAACTTTGTTTGTGATGCCTCAACTTCTTGCATCATTTTCTGATTTTTTTTCATTATATTACTAAACCAAAACCATAACTTACATAACTATTTGTCTTACAATTTTGTAACTCTACTATCTTAACTATTTGTAACTCTACTTTCATAACTATGTGTAACTCTACTTTCTTAACTATTTGTAACTCTATTTTCTTAACTATTTGTAACTCTACTTTCTTAACTATTTGTAACTCTAAAATAATGACAAAGCAAAACAACTAAAAAACTTAGGTAGACAACTAGCTTAATATTACAACAACTTATTGCACTTTGAACTTCTTACAAAGAAAATAAGTTTTTCTAAACATTATAATGGTGACTGATTTTGGGGATCAATACGAGTAGTTCTGAGAATTACTATGAATCTCATAATATTTCTAGTAAAAACTCAGTTGGAGAGAGACAGTCTACCATTGCTATTGTGGCTCATCCACTACAATTCATTACCGATCTATTTTTTTTTTATAGAAATTGGAATTAACCGTGATGAGTGACAAGAAACTTGCACACAATCCAAACTGCAAATGAAAAACTAGCTAATGTTTACAGTCCTCGAGTAAGAACGAACGTCTTTTCAGAGCGCGTTTGTAGTTTCCCTCGGAGGAGTAAAATGAAGTTGGAGAACTTGTCGTTGGTTGATTTCCATGCCATACATGATGTATGCGTCCACATTTACTTCTCAGAAGATATGTCTGAACTTCATTTTCTAGAACTGCAGCATGAGTATCCTGCAATCCGCAATGATGAACATTAATATTAGATTTAACATGGTGTCGTTCGAGATAACCTTATGTGTTGACGCCCTATCTATTTCTAGGTGGACTGATTTGAAACTGAGTTATTTTGCCAATAAAAATCCATTTTGGATGGCCCTACATTCCACGAGTCTGTTAGAGCAACCCAGTTTCTATGAGAAGCCCGCTACCAATTGACCCATATAATCTCTGATCACCCCACCCTTTCATGCAAACCCTAGGTTCTCTTAGTCACTAAATTTGTATTGATTTTAAACCAACTTTGATTTGAAGGAACCTAATTAACATTAAGAGGTAAAAGTCATTTAGGTGCCTTAGAAGTTACGTGTTTTACAAATAGGTACCTCAGAAAAAAATTGTTACTTTCGGGTACCTCAAAAGTCATAAATGTATCTACTTTAATTGAGTACATGAAAGTAACAAAAAATCAATTGAATAAAGATAAAGTAAATATATTTGATTGATACAATAAAACAACTTAGAGATATTTGAAAGCAATATTAAAATAAAGTAGAGTAACCTTAATGGAACAAAATACTGCCTACGTGACGGGAAGTACAAATGAAAATCACATGACACATAATGAAAACTAGTTAATAAATTTACAGAAAGCTGACAATGTAAGAGTCCAACTCCCAAATGAAAAATTCTCTAATGTTGCGAGCATTGGGAAGTACAAATTTTTAAATGATAAATGTTAAAATAATGTGCTTCACGTACCTGATTTCAAATTTAACATGTTGTATATTTCAAATCTAACAAGAGATTTATCATGTTCTGTAATTTTCTTCCTTAAATTTGTGGTTCTGCATGAGCTTTTAAGTGGAAAGATCTTGGGAACTGGTAGGGAATCATCATGCCTTTATTTGTTTCATCCTTTGATACATGAGAATAAACCTTTTGAAAATACTAGTTCCTTTCATGAGAAATGTATGCCAAGTTTGTTGTGGCACAAAAGATTAGGACACCCTTCTTATTAAGCAATTAAATTTGTATATGGACTGAAATATGATTTTGCTAAGCTTTATGATGTTAAGAACTGTAGGACTTGTCCCATGGCTAAAATGTAAAGATTTTCGTTTCCTGATATATAAGGCTTCTCAATCCAGTGCTATTTTTGAATTAGTTCATGCAAATAGACGGGGTCCTTATCAAGTGCCTTCACATGATACAAAAGGTACTTTCTTACTCTGGTTGATGATTATTAGAGAATAACGTGGATCTAATGCAACATAAGAGTGATGTTGTTGTTGTGATTAAAATGATTTTTAAACTAGTTAAAAATCAATTTTAAACTACCATTAAGAAATTTCATTCTAATAAGGGGGGATTTTTCAACAATAAGTTAAAAGAATTGTTTCAAGAAAAATGTGTCATACATCAGAGCAATTGTGCTTATCCACCACAACAAAATGGTTTGGTAGAGCGAAAGCATAAGCACTTATTGAAAATTGCTAGGGCCTTGAAGTTTCAATCACACCTGTCGAACAACTTTTGAAGTAATTGTATAACCACTACTGTCTATATGATAAACCTTCATACTTTGTCTGTATTAAAAGGAAAACTCCTTTTGAAATCTTAAATATACACCCACCTTCTATCACTCATCTTTTTGGGTTTGGATGTTTATGTTTCACCAAGAACATGAACAACAATGATAAAATGGATCCCAAATGGACTGCAAGCATTTTTTTAGGATATGCAGCAAATCGAAAAGGATATAGATTGTATGATTTACAAAATAACTCCTTTTTTATATCTAGAGATGTAATATTTTATGAGAATGTGTATCCTTTTAAAGGATATTCTGTCAATGAGACACCTTTATTTGTGGAGAATATTACACCATGCTTTGATCCTCCCCCTGTAAATATAACTAATGTTTAAATTGCATATGATGATGATAATAATATGAATGTCTTAGATATATACTGTTAACAATGATGATAGTCAACATAACCTAAGGAGATCCTCCCGGAGGACTACACCACCTATTTGGCACATGGACTATGCAATGAAAGGATCACAAATGCATTATCCTACTATTATTTGGATTAATCTAGTTTTTTAATTTCATATAAAGGTTTTCTGTGTAATGTTTCAAAAACATCTGTACTTAGTTTAAAGCTATAACAGATAGGAAATGGATCTATGCAATACAAGAGAAGATTAATGCTTTAGAATACAATAATACTTAGACTCGTGTTCCTCTCCCAAGTAACAAAAGAACCATTGGGTATAAATGGGTGTATAAAATTAAATATAAATCTGATGGAATTATTGAAAGATATTAAGCTCGGTTAGTCGCAAAAGGGTATAACCAAAAGGAAGGGATTGATTATGTTGAGACCCGAGTCCAGTGGTAAAAATGGTGATTATATGTGTTATTATTACGTTTGCTGCTAAATAGCAATGACCCTTGTTCAAAATGGATGTGCACAATCGTTTTTACGGAGAAACTTGAACGAAGAGGTTTACATGGGTCTACCACAAGGATTTCCCAATTAGAAGGAGCATCTTATTTGTAGACTGCAGAAATCTCGGTATGGACCAAAGCAGGCTAACAGACAATGGCATTCTAAACTCATTGAATCTCTGGTTTCTCATGGTTATTCACAATCAAGGTTTAAATACTGACTTTTTACAAAGTGTGAAGGAACTAGGATTGTCATTCTTTTAGTATATGTTGATGATATGTTAATAACAGAAAATGATGGTGCTTTGATTCAACAATTAGAGGAAGTTTTGCATAATTATTTTAAAATGAAAGATTTATGAGAATTCAAGTACTTCCTCAGTATTTAACTAGCTCGTTCCAATAAGGGAATTCATTTATGTCAAATGAAATATGCCTTAGAACTTATTTCTGAGACGGGACTATCTACTACAAAGCCTTGCAACACTCCAATGGAAATGAATATGAAGTTGACCAATATTGATTATGATAAACATTTTGGGTTGAATAAATCTGATAAATTGTTAGTTGATGTAACTTCTCATAAGAGATTAATTGTAAAATTATATATTTAACCATCACGAGACCTGATATAACATGTTATGTACAATATCTTAGCCAGTTTCTGCAGAATCCAAAAGTATCATTATGAAGCTGGTTTGAGAATTGTAAGTTATGTGAAACGGGAGAACTAGAAGATAGCAATAATTTTGCTTTTTGTGATTCAGATTGGGCAGGTTATGTAGAATCTATAAGATCAATTTTGGGTTATTGTGTCATATTTGGTGACTCTTTAATCTCCTAAAAGGTAAAGAAACAGGTAACGATTTCAAATCTTCTACATAAGCAGAATATTGTTGTATGGGATCAACCGTTTCTGAAATCATTTGGATTAGGGGATTGTTAAATGAATTAGGTGTAGCAACAAATGAACCTACTACTTTGTGTTGTGACAACAAAGTAGTATTACAAATTGCTTCAAATCCAATGTTCCATGTGAGAACTAAACATGTAGAAATTGATTGTAATTTTATTAGGGAGAAGTTACAACTTGGAATTTATTGAAACTAGGTTTGTAAGGTCTAAGGATCAATTAGCTGATAATTTTACTAAGTCTTTGAGTGAGTTGCGACATCAATTTCTGTTTGGCAAGCTTGGTGTGAACAATATTTTAAGTTACAAGATTGAGGAGGAGTGTGGAAGTAGAAGATTGAAGATGAATTAAAGCTTTGAAGTCAAGGTTTGCTGATGGAAACTAGTCGTTGAAGTTTGCAGTGTTGGTAAAAGTTGTTTGTTGTTGCTGAGGATCGATCCGCTGACACAAGAGGATCTGTTGCAGTTAAAGAAGTTGTCATTTTTGTTAATTGAATTTATTGTCAATAGCTTCTTAGTTCCTGGGTTTTGGTTTGTGTGTAGTTTAGGTCCTTTCGTCTATTTTTAGTTAGTTATAACTGAATTGGAATGTACGAACTGAGTTGGTTATTTTGGTAGAGTATTTATTTAAGACCATTGTGAAGGATGAAGTCAAATGAATTGATACTCCAAATTAATTCACGAATTATTTTGTTGATTTCTTAACACGAACAACATATAGTAAATTTATCGTGATAGAGACAAACTAAGCATTACCTTGAAGGAATGGTAGAGATTGAAATTGATCAGCGTAGACGAGCCTTGCTGTGTTCCATCGACTCTCCCTTCTTCGACGAAAAAATTTAGTAGAATTGCAGCATAAACTAGAAAAGCGGTGAAATGGCGAGGATTCGACAATCATCCACGGTGCAAATGCGATTTGGAAGGTGGGTATAACTTACAAGTGTCATAGAGAAAAATATCACATTGCCTCCTAATGCTTGACCAGATTTCGAGTTTTTTCCCTAAAGTTTAAATTATAAAATTTATTTCCCTCATGTTTCGCTAAAGTGTAATGTTTGACCAAATTTCGAGTTTTTTTCCTAAACTTTAAATTATAAAATTTCTTTCCCTCATGTGTTCGCTAAAGTGTAAGTGTGCCCCCTTCATCAACTTTTCGATCCAAATTTAACATAATTAATTTTGAAAATTGCAAAAATAACATAAAACTTTAAAAACAAATTCACAATTTAACACTTTCAAACTTTTTCAAATGTTACAATTGAGTCCCAATTCGATCGGGACTCGATTGAGCCCCAATCGAGGGGACTAGGGTCTGAGTCTTGACCCAGACCTGGTCCCACACCCATGGGGGTTATTCTGGGTCAAGACCTAGAATTGGACCCCTTCGATTGGGGTTCAATCGAGTCTCGACCAAATCACAAATCAACTGTAACATTTAAAAAAGATTGAGATGGTTAAATTATAATAGTTTTGAAAGTTTAGTGTTATTTTTTGCAATTTTGGAAATTTATTCTATTAAATATTTATGAAAAAGTTGACGGAGTGGTAAACTTGCACTTTGTCCAAACATGACTGTAAAAAAATTTACGTTTTAAACTTTAGGGGGAAAACTGAAAATCTAGTCAAACATTAGGGGGTAATGTTGTATTTAGCCCTTGCTTTATTTTATTTGTAATAAAATGCTCCATGTGCACTTCAAATGTCTACTTAGCAGTTGAATATAAGAGGAATGAACAAAAAGTGTAACGACAAACAAATTTAAACCTACCAGTAGAAATAATCGCGATGTAAAACATATTGATGGAGATACAAAAAACTAAAATATACATCCAGGTGCATTTTCATATATTTTTTCCTTTATTTTTTTATTCATTTTATTTATTATTATAAATTCAATGTATATATATATATATATATGTATGTATATATATATAATGTGTTTTACAAAAATTATTAGATTGATAGATTAGTTTTGACTTTATAAGATTGGATATATTCTATTAAGAATAAATATTGATAATAGGTGATAAAAATATAATAATTTAGACAGACTACATTAATAATCATTTGTCTTACGTTTTTTATTTGCATATACTTGTTTCCAAAAATAAAATAAATTTGTATATATTTCATACATTTGAACATAACCATATTAACCGTTTTTACATTAGTACTAAGTTAATTGCATTAATTTATCATCGAAAAAATTAATGAATTTATTACAGCAAAACCTCTAGTAAGTAAAAACAAAACAGTTGGATAACATAGACCAACTCCAGGAGCATAGAGTGATTGTTTAAGTTCATCAAATCATTTGTAAAACCTCTTCTTGGAGAAACTCAGATCTCATAGGAAGGAAGCAACAATACACAGTAAGAATTGTTGAATAATAAACATTAAATGTTGTTTTTTAGTAAGTCTTAAAGTTAGAAAGTTAATGGAGGAAAATAAAATGTCAAGAGTTTTTTTGTAGATGAAAGGTCAAGAGTCATAGTAGATGAAAGGTTAAGAGTCTTCTTTAATAGTTTTTATTGTTCTTGTTTGTATAATGCCTATATAAAGGCATTGTTGTTTTTGATTTGAAGTATGACTCAAAGTAATAAACAAAAGTTAAACATTCTTGTGAGTTCGATTTGAGTTATCAAATTGGTATAAGAGCGGATGGAGAGCGTGACGGATCAAATGTCGTTACCACGACTAACGATGGGGAATTTTGATAATTGGAGCATTCAAATGAAAGCACTTCTCGGATCTCAAGATTCGTGGGAGGTGGTCAAAGAAGGTTTCGAAGAACCATAAAATACCACAGTATATTCTGCGACTCAAAATAAGGCGTTGAAAGAGACGCGATCGAAAAAGAAGGCGGCACTATACATGTTTTTCTGTGTCGTTGACGAGTCAGGCTTTGATAAGATTGCGGGTGCAACTACTTCAAAAGAAGCATGGGACATATTAGAAAAGGTGTTCAAAAGAGCTGATCGAGTTAAGAAAGTGTGTCTCCAAACACTTCGTGGTGAATTTGAGAGCATAAAGATGAAGGAGTCGGAAGTTGTATCTGACTATATCTCGCGTGTACAATCGTGGTAAACCAACTTATTCGTAATGGTGAAGCGATAACCGATGCACGAGTTATGGAGAAAATTTTGAGACCTTTAACCGACAATTTCAAGAATGTTGTGTGTGCGATAGAAGAGTCAAAGGATCTTGCGACGCTTACAGTCGACGAGCTTGCCGGTTCTCTCGAGGCACATGAATAACGTAAGAAGAAAAAGAAGGAGGATGCACTAGAGCAAGGACTCCAAACCAAGGCGACAATTAAAGATGAAAAGGTACTCTATTCTCAAAATTTCTGAGGTAGAGGGTATGGTCGTGGAAGTCGTGGAAGAGGTCGCGACAGTCCTGAATGGTACTATAAGGATAAGAAACAGTCGAATCAACCAAACTGGCGCGGAAGAGAACGCGGTCGAGGAATAGGCGTCTGATCGAACTATTCCAATATCGAGTGCTACAAGTGTCACAAGTATGGTCATTATGCGAAGGATTGATACTCCGAAAAATGTTATAGTTGCGGTAAAGTGGGGAATCTTGCAAAAGATTGTAGCCGATAAAAAGGTGGAAGAAACAACTAACTTGGTCCTGGAAGATGAAGAGAATGACAGTTTTCTCTTGATGACTCAAAATTAAGACAACATCAGCAATGACACTTTGTGGTATCTCGACTCGGGGGCAAGCAACCATATGTGCGGTCATGAGTACTTATTCAAATGTGTGAAATAGATTGAAGATGGTCATGTGTCGTTTGGAGATGCTTCAAAGGTGGAGGTCAAAGGTCAAGGTACAGTTTGTTAGTTATGAAAGGATGGGTTGATAGGGTCAATCCAAGATGTCTATTATGTACCAGATATCAAGACCAACATTTTGAGTTTGAGGCAACTCACGGAGAAAGGTTACTCGATACTCATAAAATATCGGGTACTACACTTGAAGGATAAGAAAGGGTGTCTGGTTGCTCTAGTTGAGATGGGAATAAATCGGATGTACAAACTAAATTTGAGATGTGTGCGAGACAAGAAGTGGCAAACTGCCATGAACGAGGAAATTAAGGCGATTGGCCGTAATAACACATGGGAGCTAACAGATTTGCTGAAAGGAAGTCACTCTATTGGTGTGAAGTGGGTGTTCAAGAAACTGATAAATGCTTAAGGCGAGATAGAGCGGTATAAGGCGCGGCGTTTTGTGAAAGGATACAAGCAAAAGGCAGGAATCGACTATGACGAGGTATTTGCTCCTGTTGCAAGGATGGAGACTATCCGATTACTCATTTCAAAAGTTGATCAATTCAAATGGAAAATATTTCAAATGGATGTCAAATTGGCATTCTTGAATGGTGTGCTCAAAGAAGATGTCTACATCGAACAACCGACCGGGTACATAAAAGTCGGAGAAGAGAATAAGGTGCTAAAATTGAAGAAGACACTTTATGGGTTTAAGCAAGCACCACGGGCATGAAATACACGTATCGATTCATATTTCAAGGAGAATGGGTTCAACCAATGTCCCTGTGAGCATGCTCTTTGCGTAAAGAATAATGGAGGTAACGTGTTATTTGTTTTTCTTTATGTTGATGATCTTATTTTTATGGGCAACAATGGTGAGATGGTGGAAGAGTTTAAAGGCACAATGACACGGGAATTTGAGATGACAAATTTGGGCTATATGAAGTTTTTTCTTGGTTTGGAGGTTATACAAGTAGACACGTGTGTTTTTCTATCACAAGAAACATATGCAAAAGAGATTTTGAAGAAGTACAAGATGGGGAATTGCAATCTTGTTTCAACACCAATGGAACCTAGAGCAAAACTCTCGAAGTTCGATGGAGGAGAACGTGTTGATGCGAGTAAATATCGGAGTTTGATAGGAAGCCTTCACTATCTCACGTGGATAAGGTCGGATCTTTCATTAAGTGTTGGCATTTTAAGTCGGTTCATGGAGGATCCAGATTATTCACATTGGAAGGCGTTGAAGCGAATTTTGCGGTACATCCAAGGAACGGTGTCACACGGGTTGATCTACTCAAAAGAACGATTACAAGTTGGTTGGTTATTCCGACAGTGATTGGTGTGGAGATATAGACGATCGAAAAAGTACCGTGGGATATGTGTTCTTTATGGGAGATACTGTGTTTACTTGGCTTTCAAATAAACAACCGATCGTGACACTCTCAACATGTGAAGCTGAATATGTTGCAGCATCTTGGTGTGTATATATTGTTAGGATCAAACAACACTCAATAATGAAGAACACACCTAGGATTGAGGAAGAACACTTAGGATTTTTAGAGAGGAAAGGAAGGGAAGCCAAAACAGATTTCTTGTGGTAACACTCAAGTGAGCAACCTCCACACGGTTTATCATGATATTATTGATGACGGTTACTGTTACAAAATACGTATACATGGAGAAATACAGTACAGTACAGTATAGCCTATTTGGTTGAACCGCGAGAAGCGTACATTAATACATAACCGACCATTACATATCAATCAGACTACAATACCTAACATATATGTCATGCTATATGGCTTAGAAAATTGTTGAACAAGATGGAGCTAAAGCAACAAGGTGCAACCGTGATTCAAGTTGACAATAAATTAGCAATTGAGTTAGCAAATAACTAAGTGAACCATGAAAGAATCAAACACATCGATGTTCGTTTTCACTTTATTCGAGATCATGTTAAGGAAGGAAGTGTGGAATTGGTGCATGTGGCAAGTCAGGATCAAGTTGCGGATATCTTCACAAAACCACTACGGAAATTATATTTTGACAAATTCAAGAAGATGATCGGCATGACGTATGGTAGAAGCATTTAAGTTTACGGGGGAGTTTTGTTGAATAATAAACATTAAATGTTGTTTTTTAGTGAGTCTTAAAGTTAGAAAGTTAATGGAGGAAAATAAAAGGTCAATAGTTTTTTTGTAGATGAAATGTCAATAATCATAGTAGATGAAAGGTTAAGAGTCTTCTTTAATAGTTTTAATTGTTCTTATTTCTATAATGCCTACTGAAAGCATTGTTGTTTTTGGTTTGAAGTATGACTCAAAGTAATAAACAAAAGTTAAACATTCTTGTTAGTTCGATTTGAGTTATCAAGAATGAGGGAGGCAGGGAGGAATCTCTAACTAAAAACAGTAACCCTTTTATCTATCTAAACAAGAACTTTATTATCCAATAAAAAGGGTAATTACACCCTCCATATAAGGACTTCCGCAGTGATTAAGGACTTCCGCATAGTTTGATATAAGTATAAATGTATGTTAGATACATTAAAAGATTTAGTTATAGACTGATAGATTTATTTCTTATTTAATCTCCTACTTAGTTTTAATAAAGATATATAGGAAATAGGAGTTGAGACATATAATTTTTTTCTACTTTTTTTTTTCGTTTTTTTTTCTAGAACAAAAAAACAATCCAAGATAGAAAACCTAAAACTAGAAGTTGAGTTTTGATACCAAATAATGTGATTCTCGTCGATTTGAGGCGAAAACCATAGAAGTTGATGTCGTCAGGACCGTTTCTAGTTCAGGTTTGGGGATATTGTGAAGACGTCACAAACGAAGATGGAGATTTGTTGAATAAGTCAGTAATCGAACACCACAAGAAAAGTCATGATAAGTTCAATAAAGTATGTCACAAAGGGGGATGAATATCCATTTGATAAGTCAATGATTGAGCGAACGGTAGAGGACACCACAAACGGTGATGGACATTTGTTTGATAAGTCAGGGATAGAACGCCACAAGGGGGAAACCTTGATAAGTTCTCAAAGAAGACCAACTCCTATAGAATTTAACTTGAGACCGAAGTATGATTTTATCCAATTACAAATTCTAAATATATAGAAAAACTATAGCTACAGAAAATAATAAGAAATATATTTTACCTAAAACTAATCCTAGGAATATATTTGTAATATCCTCTTTCCTATATTTATTAAAACTAATTAGGAAACAAAATAAGAAATAAATCTATTTATCTATAACTAAATCTTTTAATGTATCTAATAATAACACAATAACAAACACATTTATTCTAATATCATAGTTCTTCCTCATAGTTAGACTCTTTATTTCAAATGAAGCTTCACCAAGTCATAATCTAAAACATCTTCTTTTACGACACACACAGAACAAAGCCCATCAGGTTTTCGAGGCTCAATATCATGTTAGATGGGTAAAACTCAAATCATTCAAAACTGGGTCAGCCCACACTAAGGGTAAGTTGTAACCCATAAAGCGTTCCAGTGTCAAACCCAGAATCAAAGTGGTCGCCAAAGTCCCTACTGGTCGCCAACGACCAAGGCCAAAGCCTCCCATTGCTCGCCATGGGACGCTCACCAAGAGAGTCAAACCTCTCAACTCTGGTCCCACAACTGACAGCAAATATATAACCACTATGTCCCGCATATCTTTCGCACAAATTCTAAAAAGATTACATAAGGAAAATGCAATATTACGTCATAACCGTAATATCTGCTATCCTTATCTAGAATGGCACAATATTCACAGATATATTCGGTTACCAAAAACGGTTTGGTCTTTCATACCTATAAATACTCATGCTTTACATAATTTACATTACATTCTGAGTTCATACACACAGTATACTCATTTAAGCATCGGAGTGGGACCCAGGGGAACCCCCTCTATTGCGCTCCCATTCTTGTAGGTTCATCGAACCTCCGACGAAAACTTGCGGTCATCAACCAATTGGCATCCAAATCACTGCCAAATCAGCATCCACGTAGAACCTGGGAGATTATGTGCCAACATTTGGCGTCGTCTGTAGGAAACGAATGACATGCAAGATCAGAAGAAGCCTAGATCCTAAGCCCCAGGCCAAGCTATCGAGAGGTTCCCGAGTATTTTACCCATTTAAACAGGCAGATCTCGACGATACTAGTCAAGATGGAAAGAAGGTCCCTAGAAAGACCACCAATAGCTCAGAAGAGTGCTTAACACATGGGTAAAAATATGAAGAGATACTGTCGCTACCTTAAAGCGAAGGGTCGCAAAATCGACGATTCCCGCATTATCAAGCACGACATCGATAAACTGATCTAGAGAGGCACGTTGAAGGAGTTCGTGGCAGGAAGAGAACGAAGTCGAATGACTCCACGTAGTACCCGTCTGCTAGTTCCTCAAGAACAATCTGGCCCATCCCAGGGCTAGAGGGTTATAAACTTGATTGCAGGAGGGTTTGGAACCAAAGGTGAAGGGTCCCATGCAAGAGACGTGTACGCCACGCGAATCTCCACAACTGCGCAGCTGGGAAAAAGCACTCGTCCCGAAGAGGACATCGCCATCTCATTTTATGAAAAAGACCTGACACATGTCGCAACTTAGTACAATGACACGTTAGTCATCACGACTGACATCGCTGGATGCTATATCAAAAGAATTATGATCGATGGAGGAAGTTCAACAGACATTCTATTTCTATGTGCTTTTGAAAAGATAGGTAAATCGAAAGAGACCTCAAGCGAGTCGATTTTTCACTCATCGACTTTGCAAAGAGAACAACATACCCGGTGGGAGCCATAACCGTGCTGGTAATCTTAGGCAAAGGGTGGCAGAGCATAGAGGTTTCGGTCGCCTTCATACTTGTCGACGCACGCGGCTCAAATAATGCCATACTGTGGAGGACCACCATCAATCCAAACAAGATCATGGCCTCCACAATCTACTAAAAGATGAAGTTCCCCACACTGAATGGGATCGAATAAGTTCTAAGCGATCACCTATCGTCACGCCAAATGGAGTATCTCGCCATTGAGACGGAGGATGACCCTTGTGAGGATAAAGCTCAACAAGCCCCAATGGAAGAACTGACAGAAGTCGAGATAGATGGTCCCGAAAAGAAGGTGCGCGTCGGAGCTACCTTGAACAAAGACCAAAGGCACGCCTTGACCTCCCTATTAAAAATATATAAATAATTTTTCGCTTGGAAGCCCAGTGACATGCCAGACATCAACACCGACATAATCTCTCACGAGTTGTAGATAGACACTTTAGTCAAACCCATTGCTTAGAAGAGAATGTCATTAGGATCGTACAAGTGCTTGGTGATCAAGCAAGAAGTGGGAAGACTACTTGAAGTCAAATTTGTCAGGGAGAAACACTTTCAAAGTTAGGTCGCCAACCCAATGTTGGTCAAGAAGTCGAACGAAAAATGGAGGATGTGCGCTAATTTCCGCAACTTGAACAAGGCATATCCAAAAGACTTGTACCCCCTACCGCGTATTGACCAAATGGTAGATGCAACCTTTGGTCACAAGATGTTGAGCTTCATGGACACCTATTCGAGCTAAAACTAGATCCGAATGCACCCAGATGATGAAGCCCACACAACATTCTACGCTGACGGTGATATCATTTGCTATAAGGTTATGCCCTTTGGCTTGATAAACGCAGGGGCAACCTATCATCGAATGGTGAATCGACTGTTCAAAGTGATGTTGGAGTCCTCACACAGAAGACCTTCGAGAAGCATTCGAATGCATGAAAACGCACATTGTTCGCCTTAACCCAGTAAAATGCGACTTTGGAGTAAAATCATGCAAATTTCTAGGTTTCATGATCAGCGAAAGAGGCATCGAGGCAAACCTCGAGAAATTCAAGGATATAGAAGAAATGAAGTCCCCGACTTGCCACAAGGAAGTCTAGAGTCTAACCGGTCACCTGGCTGCACTTAAGCGCTTTCTCTCAAAGGCGAGCGACAAGCCTCTCCTGTTCTTCCAAACTCTCGGGGCAAACCGCAAGTTCGAGTGGACGCCGGAGTGCGAGACCGCTTTTCAATAACTCAAGCAGCACCTGCAGATACTCCCGTCCTTGGCAAAACCCATTCTATCTTTATATAAGTGTTAGTGAAGTCGTAGCAGTGCACTCTTCGTTAAAGAAGATGAGGGTAAACATAGTCCAGACTATTTTGTAAGTAAGTTATTCAATTATGTTGAAATAAAATATACCGAGATTGAGAAGTATCTTTACGCCTTGGTTGTTGCTGCTTGAAAGTTGAGACCGTACTTTCATGCCCATGCAATAACAGTCTTCACCAACAAGCCCCTCAAGCACTTCCTAATGAAGCCAGGCTATTTTGGAAGGATGGTCAAATGGGCGATTGAGTTGAGCGAATTTAGAATCAAATTTGTGCTGAAATTGACTATTAAAGATCAAGCCCTGACAGACTTTATAGTGGAAGTACCAGCAACGGTCTTACCGGAGCGGAAAATGAACAAGAGCAACCAAAGGCTGAAGAAAAAAGATACGAACTATGTACCAATGGATCTTCTTCAAAAGAAGGTTGGGGCAGGATTAGTCATCATACCTTCTCAGGGCGAGCTCCTAAACTACGCAATCGCCCTCACATTCAAGGCGACCAACAATGAAGCTGAATACGAAGCAGTTATAACTGGACTGCGACTCGCTAAGGAAATGAGTATAACGTCACTAAAGGCAAAAACGACTCAGAGTAATTGTCAACTAGATCAACGGCAACTATGAATCCAAGGGGGGAAAATGAAAAAGTGCCTCAAAATTGCCAAGAAACTCATCGTCGAAATACAAACTTTCGCGATCGAGTCAATTCCTTGCCAAGACAACCAACTAGCAGACTCTCTAAGCAAGTTGGCGTTCATAGGAAGAAGAATGCAAAAAGTACACTTCCTGGAACAAGTATTATGCTTAGTCCTTGAAAACCGAGCTGAAGTCTTTAATATTCAAGAGCAGGATAACTAGAAGACCCCATTCTATGACTTTCTGAAAGAAGGAACCCTGCCAGAAGACGAAGGCGAGGCTACAATGATAATATGCATAGACACAAACTATCTTCTCATATATGGAGAACTATATAGGCGAGGATACTCAACTCCCTATCTGAAATGTATCTCCCATCCTGAGACAGAAAGAGTTTTGCGTGAAACTCATGAAGGGGTTTTCGCTTGCCATGAAGGTGCACGCTTGTTGACACGGAAAATCTTCAGACTAGTCTATTACTGGCCAACTTTAAGTAAAGACGCAACAGAATTAACAAAGAAGTGCGCAACTTGTCAACAGTTCGCACCAAGATCCGGTCGACCGGCGGGTGCATGGCCTTTCGTCCAATGGGGAATAGACATTCTGGGACCCTTTCCCATAAGCACTGGGCAAAGAACCCACATTATCGTGGCAATCAACCTTTTCTCCAAATGCATAGAGGCAAAAGCATTGACCTCTAGAACCAAATTCCAAGTGATTAAAATTTTAAAGATCAACATTATTCCGCAATTTGGCATCCCCAAGATACTCATAAGCGATAATGGCCCACAATTCGTGGGAAAACTTAAATGACTCTATGAAGAGTACCATATTGATCACAGATTCAGCTCAGTGCATCATCCCCAAACCAATGGACAGGTCAAAGAAGCCAACAAAGTTATCCTGGCAGGAGTCAAGAAAAGAGTCCAAGCCTTAAAAGGAAACTGGGTAGATGAGCTGGACAAGGTGTTGTGGGCTATCAGAACGATACCCAAAACAGCAACAGGGGAAACGTCATTCACTATGGTGTACGGATCCGAAGTAGTGGAACCCACCTGAAATAGCGGTGCCTACCCATAGAATCCTACACTTTGATGCCAAAGCTAATGACATCGAGCGACTCACACACTCGATCTCTCTGAAGAAAAGCGAAGGCAATCAAACAAAGCACAATCTAAAATGCGACTAGCGACCACTCGTTACTTTAATAGAAAAGTCAGCGCTCGCCAATTTTTCGTGGGGGATATGGTTATGCGAAGGAATTAGTTCACAAATTTGGACAAACACAACAAACTCTCAACCAAGTGGGAAGACCCATACAAGGTAGTAGAGATCGTTGCACCAGGGCCATACTACTTGGAAAGCATAGAGGGTGTAAGAGTACCTCGTCCTTTGGATTCTGAACATTTACGGATGTTTTATGCATAACTTGTAATAAAAATGTTATGTAAATAAAACCAAACCATTCCTTCGGCATAGCCACTTGGACCCAAACGAAACAAACTCCAAAGAGCGGATGAACCAACAAGGTAACAGTCCCTTCAAAGATAAGACCTAACACATACAGGCAGATGAACCAACTAAAGTAACAGTCTCCTCAGTTAGGCAAAAAGAGGATTGCGAACGAATCTCAAAAGGTAACAGTTCTTCTCCCAAGAATACTTAAAAGGAGGGGCGAACAAACCACAAAGGTAACAGTTCCCCCCAAACTATGTGAAACAAAGACCTAAGCTAAAAGAAAAACGAAGCATCAAGGTAACAATTCCCTTAAAGCCATGCAAAACAACGAACCCATATCAAGAGTAAGAGTTCCCTAAAATCTTAGGCAAAATACCTAACGTAAAAGGCGAATGAAACCATCCCAAGGGTAACAGTTCCATTAAGTTAGGCACAATGGAGCGGACGAACCGGTAAGGTAACAGTCTTTCCAAAGAAAAGCTTAAGAGAGCGAACGAATCTTAGGTAACAGCTTCCTAAAAGGCGAGCGAATCTAAGGTAACAGTTCCTCTGAAAAGCTAAGTGGGTGTACGAATATAAGGTAACAACTTCCTAAAAAGCGAGCAAATCTTAGATAACAATTCCCTACAAATGGGTAAATGAATCTAAGGCAACAGCTTCCTAAAAGGCTAGCGAATCTTTGGTAACAGTTCCTTACAAAGAAGGCAAACGAATCCAAGGATAATAGTTCCCTTAAAGGCATCATCCTTGGGTAACATTTCCTTCAAGAAACTTGGTGAAAGGAACGGACGAGCTAATAAAAAGCAACAGTCCTTCTTCAAAAGACTAAATGAGCGAAAAGAACCCCTAAAGGGTTATATTACCTCCTGAAGTCCGAGACCCTTTATATAAAAAGGCAAGACTATTCGACAAAGGCTAAAGGGAAGTTGAAAACAAGTATGGTAAAACTTCCTAAAGCTTTCAAGCAAAATCGACATCGGAAAAAAAAATGTATTTGAAGTCAAACAAGATCTTACGAGATGAAAAGGCGTTCATTATAGTCAATGAAAATATCTGAGTCAACAATAAAAAAGACTAATTACAAGATTCCTGAAATAAAAGGAAAATAAACAAACTCTTATTTATAAATGGGGGCAATAGACAAAAGGAGAAAGAACAAAAACATAAGGAGGGGAACTTACTTGGTGTAGCTGCTCTCATTGAAGTCCTGGAGAGACTTTTCCTCCTGGAGTGGAAACTTGGGATTTATCCTCTGGATCTCGTCGACCAAGACCAGGAGATAGACAGTCACCTCAGCCTTCATCACCTCCAAGGCGCAGTCGGCGAACTCCTCAGACTTCTTAAAGTCCCCGACCACGCTCTAGGGGATGGGAAAGCCTTAAGCCTTAGCTCGAGCTGCTCCTTCTCAGCCCTAAAGCCATCCCTCTGAGCCTGAGCCTCCCTCAGCTTGCCTTGATGGTGACTGACCTCTACCTCCAACTCAGCGGAGTACTTATCAGACTCCTTGGTCTGAAGCTCAGCCCAAAGCCTTCCATCCTCGGCAAGCGCCATCTGATCCCCCTCATCTTGATCGAGGCGAGCAACTCCTTTTCCTTCTCCATAGACTCCCGACGAGCCTGGTACACCAGCTCAGTGGATGCCTCGACCCTCTGCTTCAGCTCCTCCACGTCCTCGGGAGTATACCCCAAACTCTGAAACTGCTCAAGCTCGATTAGCAGATTAACCTGCTTAGCGGCGAGCTCACCTACAATCCGCCCGATCTCCGCCTCCTCGCGGACGAGCTGGCAATAGGAAAAAAGGGGCCAAGTTAAAAGAGACAAAGGAGTTAAAAAAAAAAAAAGCAATAATGAGGAAAAAGGGAAGTCTATAAAGGATCAAGGATCATAAAGAATCTACCACAGTAAGACGCTCAAAATGTGTCCTCATCACGATTTAAATGTCGTTCAAATTAAAGAGGACCTCCCCCTGTTCTTGATGAGGAAGGATCCCATTCAGCAGATACATGCAGAGGTTTGGGTTACCCTGCAACATCGTCTTATTAAAGTATCTATTTTCTAGAGATTAAGGCAAGGGGCCCAGAGACCCCTCAGATCCGCCACCTTTAGCGGCTGGTGGAGGGTCACCAAAGGACAGTACTCCCAGAGAAGGGAGTCTTTGAAGAAGTGACCATTGTGGAGCCCCGGGTCAAGACCCTCTTTGGAGCCCCAACTCCCCTTAAAGGGTTGGGAGCAACATGATCGGTCGCGGGGGCATTAATCGGACTGGTGGCAAGAGCCTTGCTCCGGGGAGCAGAAGATCCCCCGGTAGTAGAAGGACGATTCTCGCTCGAACTTCTCTTCTTATTGGATGGAGCAAGAGCAGGAGCCACCTCAGGATGTGACCTTTTCTGAAAACAAGCAAAGAAATGTGTACACCTTAGAAACAAGTCCAAAGAGACAAGGGAAGCAAAGATTATAACCTAAAAATACATCTTCGGTGATCGTCGGAGGCAGCCCAAGGATGTTCATCCTCAAGCCTACACTTGGTTGCGCACCTGGAAGGAGGAGGATGTGGACTCAAGGTTGCATGGGCAGCAGACAATCCTGTCTTAGCCTGCTTGGAAAATAGGCTGAGAAGTTTGGAAAAGAGACTGAGAAGTTTAGGTCCCCGAGTGCCTACAACACAAGAAGTAGAAAAAGAAAAGGGTCAGAACATTACTCAGTCAATAGAGACTAGTGTGGACTCTTGAATGCCCGTCAGCGTAAGCATGAACTCTGAAGTCTCAACAACCGAGCGGATCGAATAGAATCCCAACTTCTTGTGACATTAGAACAATTCATCAATGGCATTCCTGTCACTCCCCAACAGCTCGTCAAAGCTTGGAGGAACATCTCGCTCCAACTGATAAAGGTCCCAAGGCACACCACCCTTATAGAAGAAATACTACTTCTTGTAATTTGAGTGGCCCGGAAGTCGTCCATTAGTCGGAAGTGAACATTCCAATTCCATGCATGGCTCTTTCATTCCTCAAACTTCAACCAGCGAGTTTGGAAGTGATGAAGGTGGTTAGCCCCGACAGTCAACCGGTAAAAACACCGGAAAAGAGAAAATGAATACGTCCATCCCTGACGTAAACACATAAACTTGAACTCAACCCACATCCAGATGGCGTGGGGTACCAGTTGCATGTAACCTATCCCGTAATAGCAACAAAGAGCCTTCAAGTCTTCACAAAGAGTAAAATGCAACTCAACATCAATGAGAGTAGCATATATGTAAACATCACCTTCCTGCGGGTAATGCAGCCCTAGCCCGGATACCTAGGTTCATATGCTTCTCCTAAGACCGTTAAGGCAACCACATCCTTGAACTGAGTCGGCCTCAGTTCATTGGGTTTAATATCTAAGAAAACATCATGGCAAGGAAAGAACAATACTAAAATAGCAAAAAACAAAAATGAAGCTTTACCGCTCATAGGGGAAAGAAATAACAAGAAAACTAACTGTCGGGGAAAAGGTCAGAACATTGGCCTCGGGTATGTCCACCATGATCGATGCGACATCGTGACTCCCAGAGGTTGGTTTTGGCACAGAGACCCTATAGTCCTGCACTAGAGTGGAGGAATCCTTTTGCCCAGATGAAGAATGGGTCGGAGAAGGTTGAGAGGATGAACCCTTGCCAGAAATCTGATTCTTGTTGCCAGTTATGATCGTAAAAGAAAGATTTTTACTATGGATGAAAAAGGCTTAAGAAAAAGCTTGAACAAAGGATGAAGACACAAAAAAGGGGCACACAAACACTTGAACTCTAAGAAGAAGAAAGCTTGGGATGTGTAAAGTGCTAAGTGACAAAGGTTGGCTTTTTATAGACAAATCTGGGGAAACCCAACGATTGTCTTCGACAAACTCAGACAATGATTACAACTCTCTTGGGTAAAATTGAAGCAACGTCAGAAACTAAAGGGTTACATCAGGGAGACAAAGGGTCGGAATGGTACGAAAAGTCGTCAGCCTATCCCTTATTACAGTAGTCAAAGAGACACGCATGCATCAGACATCCTTTCGACTTCTCGTCTATGAACAGTGCAATCATGAAATGCCCAAAACTCCACGAATAAAGGTGCTCGCCAAAGAGCTCAAGCAAGCCTCTCCTAAGATCCTAGCAACGGTAGCGTTCGCCAAAAGAGTAGCGAATGAGCATTCATAAATCCTGGCAACCAAAAGCGTTGCCCAAAGGGTAAAGGATCAACTTTCCAAAACTCTAGAAACTAAAAATCGTTCGCCAAAGGATACAGAGCATTGAAAGGCACAAAGATTAAATGAGACATCAAATGTCCAATAGAGAAGTCAGTATCTCAAACCCTTCCTTACAAGATAAAGCTCGACCGAATAAACTTCACTCAAGCTTCGAGGGCAAATGTTGGTTATCATTTCATAGGGGTAAAACCCAATCATTCAACACTGGGCTGACCCACACTAAGGGTAAGCTAGAACCCGTACAACGGTTTAGTGCCAAACCTAGAATCAAAGGGTTCGTCAAAGTCTGTACTGGTCGCCAACGACCAAAGCCAAAGCCTCCCACTGCTCAACATGGGAGCACTCGCCAAGAGAGTCAAACCTCTCAACTCTGGTTCCACAACCGACACCGAATATACAACCACTATGTTCCTCATATCTCGTGCACATATTCTACCAAGATTGCACAAGGCAACTGCAATATTACGTGATAACCGTAATATCTACTATCCTTATCTACAACGACACAATATTCACATATATGTTCGGTTATCAAAAACGGTTTGGTCTTTCATCCCTATAAATATTGTTGCTTTACATAAGTTACATTACATTCTAAGTTCATACACACAGTATACTCATTTAATCATCGGAGTAGGACTCAGAGAAACCCCCTCTGTTGCGCTCCCCTACTTGCAAGTTCATCAGAGCTCCAACGAAAATTTGCGGCTATCAACCAATTGACATCAAAATCAGCATCCAGTCAGCACCTAAGAGATCCTGTCCCAACAGATACTATCACGGTTCTATCACTTGTTGGCAACTACGTTTAATCGATAAATAGAGATTGGTGAATGCTATCTGTATTGTAAATATACTGCATATATAGACTACATAACTAATGAAATAAATGTCAACGTCATATAAATTAATTATCAAATACATAATGACTTCATATACAAGACAAAATTATTTTATTGATGCCATTCACTGCCTTAACAAAGTCAAATCTATATTGTTCGGTTTACAAATAAATCGCCAGATACTTCATATGAACTTCTGATGTACAACTGAAAAGACACTAATAAGCATCCAAGGGCTTACCATTAATTAACACATAATGCTATGCTATAAGAAAGCAGCACTTACAGTTTTGCTACTTCAATAACTCCCTCCCTGTAGGTCATCTAGGAAAGCTTCAACTTCTCGATTTCTCTGTATATCATAGCGACAAACAGTAAAATATAAAAAATATATTATAAAGAATAAAGATAAGCGAATTATGAAGCCTTAGTATGTAAAACATATAAACTAGAAAGGAAGTTAGGAAAATAAGAAAGCACTCACATAAGAGATGCTTGATTGTTCAATAGTGTGTAAAAAAGCACTCGCCCTACCGCCTAAGAGCTTGAGGCGAGGCGCATATCTTGGTTTGCACCTCCACCATGTCCAGGTGTAGACTCTATTGCGAGGTGCACGCCGCGCCGCACCCCTCAGGTTAAGGCGCAGCGAGGCACGCGCCTATGACGCTTTTTTAACCACCAACTATATTTAATTTTGGGCAAATACAAAAAATGAATAAGGTATTTGTATTGCCAAAATAGGTAGAGTAAAATTATATAATATAATATTAGGGTTTTTAAATTTGAAACATCATGAAAATGGAGAGTATAGAAAAACAGCGGTAAAAAATATAGTAACTGAAGTGCATAACATAAAGACAACATAATAGAAAGGCACCTTCAACAATATTGTGTAGCATCACAATCCATAGTTCATACCGCTTATTCTGCACCGATCAACATCATCTTTTAGTCTGCTGCGACTACCTAACACAACAACCCAGCTGCCACCAGCAACCCAGACGAGCAAGCCTTCTCCTCTAAGGTTAGCATAGTTATTGTGTAGCTATTTTGTACAATGTAATATCTTATATTCGTTTCTTTCGTCTTTGAAAATCTTAAACTGAAATAAGCCTTCATCATACTATCATAACCTTCTTGTTGCCATGTGTAGTTAGACTTTTCTTTAAGTGGGAAGTGTTGGTTTGGTTCTTCATACAATGACGAAAGTAATGATTGAAAATCAACTATTTAATAGTGTGTGTCTGTATTTTTTTTTTTTGGTCATAGTGTGTATGTATTAGATATGGATAATACTTGAAATGTATAATATATATACTTATAATGTTGTCCACCTTGGCTACTATTCATACCGTAGCTTTTTTTTTATATATAGAAATTTCTTACTTCTTAGAAGAAAAAAAAGTATGTGAAACATCATGCATTTTTTTTAAAGATTATGGAGCAGACTAATATTAAAAAGAAGGATATGACTTGGAACTATGCACTTTTGAATGATGCAGACGAAAGAAATTCAGTCACGTGCATATATTGTGAAAAAGTGACAAAATGAGGCATTCATACGCATAAGCAACATCTTATTGGGGGTAACATAAATTGTACAATGTGTGTGAAGTGTCTATTATGAGAGAGACAAGAATTAAAGGACTGCGATGAGAACAAGAAATAGAAGTTAAGCTACAGGTTGTCTGACTTTGATGATCTTGATAATCTGTTGGAGATAGAAGAATAAGATGTTGAGGCCCAACCTCTTAAGAAAAGAGATAGCCAAGCGACTTTGATTCCAAACCCAAAGATGGTGAAAGGGAAATGATCAATAGATTCTTACTTTCAGACGAAGCCTGAGCTAGTAGCTGAACGAAGGAAACAAGGAAAGGTGAGATAAAGAAACATTGATGAAACACTTGATAAGGAGAGGAGAGCTGCAACAATTCAATATGTTGAAAAATTCTTCTACCAAGCATGTATAACTTTCAATGTTGCTAATCTAAAGAGCTTCAAGTGCATGATTGAAGCTATTGGACAATATGGTCCAAATTTGAAATCGCCTAACGCGTATGAACTAAGGGTACCATTGTTGAAAGAATAAGTCTCATATACAAAGGGTTTACTGAAGGATCATAGAGTGACATGTAAAAAATACGATTGCTCAATCATGGCAGATGGTTGGACAAGCAAAACTGGTCAAACCATCATTAACGTTTTGGTTAACTCTTCTAAGGGAAGTGCATTTATTGAATCTGTTGATATCTCAAGCTATTCAAAAACAGGTGAGAAGACCTATGAATTGCTTAATAGGTTTGCTGATCGGATAGGTGAATACAATGTTATTCAAGTTATTATTGATAATGAATCCAATTTTAAGAAAGCGGGTAAGTTATTAGATGTTGTGAGACCACATTTATATTTGACTCCGTGTGCAGCACATTGTCTTGATTTGATGTTGGAAGACATTGGAAAACTAAGCCGTGTTGCGAGCACAAGAGAGGAAACCACTAATATGACTCACTACATTTATAATCATGGAATTATTCTGAATTTGATGAGAGAAAAAAAACAAGAGCAAACCTTGTTAGGCCGACCATTATTAGATTTGCAACAAGCTACCTCTACTTGAAGAGCATTCACAAATAAAAATATGCATTGAGGGATATGATATCGTCAGAAAAATGGTATCAAAGTACATGGTCTAGAGAATCAAAGGCAAAACAAGTGAAAATCACTATCACAAATACATCATTTTGGAATAACGTAGTTTGGATTCTCAAAGTGATAGGGCCCCCTATTAGAGTTCTCCGATTGGTGGATAATGAAAAAAAACAGTTATGGGCTACATATATGAAGCTATGGATAGAGCCAAGGAAACCGTAAAACAATTGTTCAATAGTAGAAAAGAGAAGTATAAGGACGTGTTCAAGATTATTGATGATCGATGGGAATGTCAATTAGGGGTGGCAATTCGTGTGTATCGTGTCTAATCGTGTCGTGTATAAACGGATGTCGTGTGTAAACATATAAATCTTAAACGTGCATAAACGTGTGTCATGTTTAAACAAATAGGGTCTTAAACAGATCACACGTGACACACATGTTAAGGCACGGTTAACTTTTTGAACAAATAAAAAATTCATATATACACGAAACAAACCGTGTCACATGACAAGAAATTTTACAAAATAAATAATACAATATGAAATTCACAAATTCTATAATTTAATTTCATAATCAAGTTTTAAAATTTATAAGTGATTAAAAACTAAGTTAAAAAATAAATCAAAATATTAGATAAATATACTTAGTCGTGTTTAAGCGTGTATTTGCATCTTAGATGTGTTTAGACACTGTTATTAATCGTGTCAAAACGGATAAGAGTTGTTTAGACACGATTATTAATCGATAATCGTGTCGTGTCATTATCGTGTAAAATGCAGATTGTTTAATCGTGTCGTGTCAGAAATTGTCACCCCTAATGTCAACTTCACCATCCATTGCATGTTGCTGATCATTTTCTTAATCTAGGGTTTTATTATTCAAATTCAGAAATAGAATTCAACTAAGAGGTTGTTGATGGGTTGTATAAATGCATACAAAGATTGGTTAAAGATGAAAGTGTGCAAATTGTGAATTTAGATGAACTCTCACCGTACAAGAATGTGGAAGGTATATTTGGCACATCTTTTGCTATTAAGACAAGGAAAACAATTTGTTGGTGAATCAACAAGAACAGTTTGACTACCCACATTAACTAATGCAAAGCCTTTTATAAGGTCAGTGATCATATAGAGCCAACGAAAAAACATTTCTTGTAACTGACAACTTCAACTAAAATCTTTCCTGACGTGAGTCACCAATAAAGAGTGCACAAAAGTACATAACTTGCAACACGATTCTGCAAGTTCCTTCACATGAATTAGTTCCCCATACAAACTGTCAAAAAGGGGTACAATAATGAGTTAGCACCAGTTGACCTAGAAGATACACTGGAAACATGTAAAAACTAAAATCCTAAATCCATCATCCACTCAACTTGACATGAAAAATAGATAGGACTAACATCAGTTGATTTACGGTAAATATATAATATACTCAGTGCAAAAGGTAATTTCTGAAAAAGATCCGCAATAAGAGCTAAACACAGGAAAGTCTATGTCTATCCAATAGAATGCTTAAGCACTGAATTATATAGAGCCAAAAACTATTGTGAAACTTAACCGGTACAAATCCTTCACTCCTAATCCTTTGCCCTCTATCTAGGGAATCCATCATATCCATGTTACACTTGCCAGGCCATTTTTTTTGTTGGTAGTATTTTCATCTAGACAAACCTAAGTTATTAAACTAATAGATATTATAAATAATTTATTATGTTTTATTCTCGACTAGTAAAGAGCATTTATCAGCTAGAAGTGGGTAACCCTGTTTAATCTAAACAGTAACAGATAGAGTAGCAGAATCAGAAGTTTCTAAACTTCTAAGTGTTGGCCATTTTCCATTAGGTACCGCGGATTGTATAGAACAAACTCTTCATAGCTATTTGCTTTAGATTTTGTCCGTGCAACAATTTGCATGCCATCTGCAGCAAGACCAGCAATAACCTGAAAGAAAAGAGCAATGTTAAAACCTATAACAACATATAGGTCACAATATAGTACACATGTCCACTCCAGAAACAAAGTTAGTGTAGTAATGTGTAAGGCGATCCCTGGAAAGAGGCAACCAGAGAAAGTTGAGAAGAATGTGGGTCTTGGTGTTGCATCAGTTAAAATTATCTTCATAGAATTATGAAAGTTACGAAAGGTACAAATATTGATATATTCCGGGAGCACGCAATATTTGAGTCAATTAACGAGCACTCTCAGTCCAAAGACCGTTCAAAATTCAGAACGCCCTATAACTCTATGCTCAAAGGTTAGCTAGTTGAAAACAAAGCTCGAAGATTATGCAGTGAAATGTTTACTTTAAGGAAAAGAACATAAACCATATCCAAGAATATGCATTCTTCAGCTTCCTACTAAAGAATTACATACTACGAACGAGAGTGAATGAAGACAGTTGAGGGTAGCATACCATTCCAGAATGATCGTGAACTTAGTGGATTCTTCTAATAGAACCACGTAACATCACCTTTCAGGTCATGAGCTTCTCCACACCCTAGTTAACAGTAAACCAAACACAATTAACACTCCCAAATCCAGACCACTCACTACTGCCAATCTTGCAAATGCAAACGTACCAGGACAATTCCATCCTTACACTTTATCCCAATCACCGTACTGCAACTCATCACCAAAATAATTCATAAATTGATCCCATCCGAAGATGACACACTAGCGTTGGGATAATTAAATATGCAAGGAAACTAGTTACCGGCTGTTATCGACTAATGCGAGTCATTGATGTGAACTGAACCGAACCGTGATAACCATAGTTCTGACTGTAGTTAAATAATCGTGGTCGATGATAACTCTAATTAGTATTGCTCTCCTTATGGTTGTAATGCATGCTACTTTTGGATTATGCATGAATATTACAACAACTTTATTTTCTCTCTTTCTCAAATTTCTGAGCGTACGCACAGGGGACCTAGGTATACTCTATTGGACTGTATCATCTCGTATCAGAGCAAGTCTACCCACTATTCCGTCGCCGCCTTGATCATTAACCCGTACTATGGCAGCAGGAACAAGGGTATAACGGGATAACAGGGTGGATGAAACTTTGAAAGAGTAGGGAATAGCTTTATCGGAGTAGAGAAAAACACTATCGGAGCTTCTTTTATCCAATGAGAGACTATTAGCCACCATGGAACGACACTCTGCGTGTTTGGAAGAAATCAAGTCGATGTTGATGGTAGTTTTGCCCAGACAGACAGGAAAGATGGTGGACACGGGTATACTGGGTTCTGGTTCTGGCTCTACTATGACAGCGACGAAAGAAAAGGGATCTACGGATTCTCCGACAGAAACGATGACACCACCGAATTGCGAGAACAACTATCGCTCCGAAGAAGCTAAGATGTGATTTTTTGTTGGTTTGATTTTTTGTTGTCAACATTATTTTGAGGTGGATGAGACTCCTGAATAAGCTAAGATGAAGATAGTTATTATTCATTTAGAGGGGGTTGCATTACAGTGGCACCAGGGCATCACGAGGGTTTGGAACCACTAGGGTCGAAGGATAACTTGGGACAAATATGTAGCAGCTCTCCAGCCTCGGTTCGATGAAAAATTGTATGACCCTGTCCTTGAAATGAAGAATCTGAGACAGGAGAGTTCCCTCACGGATTACTTTCACAAATTTGACTCCTTACTGAACAAGGTGCATGTGATTGAAACTCTATCTCAAAGAGCAGTGCTGAGTTTTTTTATTGGAGAGATTCACGAATCGCTGCAGGGACAAATATGTAGTAGCTCTCCAAATTATGTTCGATGAAGAATTGTATGGTAACCCTGTCCTTGAAATGAAGAATCTGAGACAGGAGAGTTCCCTCACGGATTACTTTCACAAATTTGACTCCTTACTGAACAAGGTGCATGTGATTGAAACTCTATCTCAAAGAGCAGTGCTGAGTTTTTTTATTGGAGAGATTCACGAATCGCTGCAGGGACAAATATGTAGTAGCTCTCCAAATTATGTTCGATGAAGAATTGTATGGTAACCCTGTCCTTGAAATGAAGAATCTGAGACAGGAGAGTTCCCTCACGGATTACTTTCACAAATTTGACTCCTTACTGAACAAGGTGCATGTGATTGAAACTCTATCTCAAAGAGCAGTGCTGAGTTTTTTTATTGGAGAGATTCACGAATTGCTGCAGGGACAAATATGTAGTAGCTCTCCAAATTATGTTCGATGAAGAATTGTATGGTAACCCTGTCCTTGAAATGAAGAATCTGAGACAGGAGAGTTCCCTCACGGATTACTTTCACAAATTTGACTCCTTACTGAACAAGGTGCATGTGATTGAAACTCTATCTCAAAGAGCAGTGCTGAGTTTTTTTATTGGAGAGATTCACGAATCGCTGCAGGGACTGGTGCGCCTTCTTAGGCCTATAACATTACACGAAGCGTACGCCCTGGCTAAATTGCACAATGACGGTGGTGAATTAACAAAAGTTGAAATTCAACGGTGCACGTAAAGCACACTATGAGGGAGCTATTAGGCACGCACCTGCCTCCACGAACCAGTTCTGGTCACCCAACAAGAGTCCACCCGCCAAGACTATGTCGAACAAGGAGATGGAGAACCAAAGAGCTTAAGGGTTTTGCTACCGGTCCCCGAAGAAACACGTAGCGGGTCATTGATGTCGCAGAGGGAAACAATTGTTTGTGCTTGAATTCAATGACGAAGATGACGTAGAACCGAATATAGAAGCCAAACGGGATAATGTTGAGGAAGAATTTGTCGAACAAAAATCACCACAAATCTCTATACATGCTATTAGAGGGACCTTACAATATTCCACGATGAAGATGGAAGGGATTATGCAGAACCGAAGGACCCAACTTGATCAATTATTCGTAGTATGGCAGCAAAAACAAGGGCCCAACGGGATAACAGGGTGGATGCAACTTTGAAAGAACACATAATAGCTTTATTAAAGTAGAGCAAGACACTATCAGAGTTTCTTTTAGCCAATGAGAGACTATCCGCCACCATGGAACGACACTTTGCGTGCTTGGAAGAAATCAACTCGAAGTTGATGGTAGTTTTGCCCAGACAGACGGGAAAGATGGTGGACACGGGTATACTGGGTTCTGGTTCTGGCTCTACTATGACAGCGGCGAAGGAAAAGGGATCTGCTTTCCGACAGAAACGATGACACCACCGAATTGCGAAAATACGTAACAGGTCATCGATGCAACAGATGGAAACAAATGTTTGTGCTTGAAGTCAATGACGAAGATGATGAGGAACCGAATGTAGAAGCCAAACGGGATAATGTTGAGGAAGTATTTCTCGGAGAAGAAGCACCACAAATCTCTATACATGCTATTAGAGGGACCTTACATTGTTTCACGATGAAGATGGAAGGGATTATGCAGAACCGAAGCTTACAAATATTGATAGATTCAAGTAGACAAATTTAAATATATAATAAATAACACTAACTAATATTTGTATCATGTTTAACATTCTATAACTTTGTACATTATAATTGTTTATTAACTTCATATCGAATCTAAATTTATATGATGATAATGTTAATAAAAAATATCGCGAAAATCGCGAGTGAGTTATTTAGTTGAAGGTAATGTGGGACAGCTACGGCTTACATGTTTTCACCAATCATGGTCATCATCATTTTCATTTGAAATATTTTCTTTAAACTATTAAAAACGCCATTAGAGATATTATAATCAAGGGTTGTGATATAAACTTTATGAGTGTGCAATTTGTTAATTTTGTTTTAGCAAATTGTTTGCTGGACATTCTGTATTGTACAAAAAAATGAAATGCGTCAAATTTCCTATTAAACTTTATAGTAAATATTTTAGAAAACACACCAAAGTTTAATATAACGATAAACTGAACTAAAATTTGAAATAATAAATTATTTACAAAATCAAAATTCAAAATAACACATGTTATTAAAAAAAACAGCTAATAGTGAAATTGTTACTTTTAGCATTTTGAAAATAAAGCTAAAATTTAGTGTGACTTTTGGGAATTTTATTTGTTTATACATAAAAATTGAAGTTATTTAAAATAATAGTAAAATACTAGATTGATTTGAGTAGTTTTTCAAAATATTTTCTATCGAACTTTAACCGAATATTTGACGAAAATAACTTTTTGTAAAGTACAGAGAGTTCAACGTAACTAGCAATTTGTTTCAAAAAAGTTCACAAATTGCACACTCGTATAAAATTTAACCAGTAATTTGGTATTTGACCCTATAATCAATGGTCACGGTAAGATCTTGTTTATATCTCACATAATCAAGTATTTTCGATAGTTACAAGAATCGCTTCACTAAATGGTTAGGAACTTGACAAAAAAATATATTTCTTTTACAACTTCCAATTATTATCAACATAACAAGCATTTAAATACCTGTCTGGCATATTTTGAACTGAATTTTAAGTGTCGAATATAAAATAAATTCGAGATTTTGTCTTTGAAAATACTATGTTAACTTTAGTTTTTTCTTATTGAACAAACTATACAATCCTAGATCTAAAAGGTAATTTACCATTTGAAGGTTAGTATCAACGGTTATTTATCTTTGTCATGTGATTAATTGGTTATAATTTATACACAATAATCAACACATGTTCAACCATATGACTATTTGATCATTTTCACTATTCACAATTTATTTATTTTTCATTAATTGACTATTCTAGCTATTGAAATGACTAAGTTCTTCACTTCTACCCAATCCAGCTCCATCCTCAATCGTCGTAGCTCCTATTACAGAAATTTAATTTAATTTGAAATTGATATAAAATATGAATTTCTAGTTGAACTTCAAACCCGAAATTGCTCAAACATAAATCCAATTTCCGGGTGTTCAAACTAGAAATTCAATTTCTCGGTTGAAGCTCAACCAAGAAATTCAATTTCTGGGTTGAACTTAAAACAAAAAATGTTTAACTTCTACCCAGAAATTCAATTTTTGTGTGAAGTTTAAACTAGAAATTCGATTTCTAGGTTGAACTTCAACCAAGAAACAAAGCATCAACGAAGATCAAGAATCGAAGAAGATGAAGAATCGAAGAACATGAAAAATCAAATCCACACTTGAAGCTCTAGTATTTGAATCATATTTGGAAGAAGGAGATGATTGAAGAAAAATAGTATGAAAAATAAATGTATTGATAATGGAAGAAGATGAACAAATGAATATATGAATAAGAGTAAAATAGTCATTTAACAATTGAAAAATATGTTAAAATGGTTAATGGACGGAAAAAAATAACGGATGTTTAACGGAGTGACCAAATAATCACATATTGAAATATAAGTAACCATTTATCACGCCAAAAAAAAGAATAACCAAAATTTAATATCTTAATAATAAAAATATCAATTAATTAAATGTTAAAGGAAATATAAGACAAAAAGTTAAACAATGTAAATAAATAACTAAACATTGATATATATATATATATATATATATAAACTTAACTAACATGGAGATCGTTAATGTATTATAACAACATATATAGATATATATAAAAATAGAGAGAGAGAGAGAGATTTTATGCATAAATAAACAAGAATCATATACATGGGGAACTTCTTGGAGCAATGGTGTAATAGAATCGATCGAGAGAGCTTCTCCTTTTCTTTTTTCTTTTTTATTTATCTTCCCCCTCTACACAATGCATAACACTCCTATTTATACAAGTTCCTGAAGTTTTCTAAACTAGGAAGTGTATATGCAATACAATATAAAATATTCATGAAATATTATCTAAATATTTCACAATATACCCTATATATTAATCTACTAAATATGCATGAAACTTGTTTTTAGAAACTTCGTAACCCGTCATATCTGGAATCTTCATAATAGCGCGCCACGTGTCGCGATCCTGAACGCGTCACATCTAGGTCAAAATCGAGTGTCTACAATTATTATTTGGAAGGGGGATGCATTGAAGTGGCATTAGGGCATCACGAGGGTTTGGGACCACTAAGGTCGAAGGATAACTTGAGACAAATATGTAGCATCTCTCCAAGCCCCCTTCGGTGATGAATTGTATGGTGACCCTGTCCTTGAAATGAAGAATATGAGACAGGACAGTTCCCTCACGGATTACTTACGCAAATTTGACTCCTTACTGAACAAGGTGCATGTGATTGAAACACTGTCTCAAGGAGCAGTATTGAGTTTTTTCATTGGAGAACTTCACGCATCGATGCAGTGACCGGTGCACCTTCTTAGGCCTATAACATTACACGAAGCATACGCCCTGTCTAAATTGCACAATGACGTGGTGGGACTTAACAAAAATAAAAGTTCAATTGTTAGAGTAAAACACACTATAAGGGAGCTATTAGGCGGGCATCTGCCTCCACAAACCAGTTCTGGTAACCCAACAAGAATCCACCCGCCAAGACTATGTCGAACAAGGAGATGGAGAACCAACGGGCTTAAGGGCTTTCCTATTGGTCCCCAGAGAATACGTAGAGGGTCATCGATGCAACAGATGGAAACAAATGCTTGTGCTTGAAGTCAATGACGAAGATGACGAGGAACCGAATGCAGAAGCCAAACGGGACAATGTTGAGGAAAAATTTGTCAGAGAAGAAGCACCACAAATCTCTATACATGCTATTAGAGGGACCTTACATTGTTTCACGATGAAGATGGAAGGGATTATGCAGAACCGGAGCTTACAAATGTTGATAGATTCAAGTAGACAAATTTAAATATATAATAAATAACACTAACTGATATTTGTATCATGTTTAACATTCTATAACTTTGTACATTATAATTTTTTATTAACTTCATATCGAATCTAAATTTATATGATGATAATGTTAATAAAAGAAATCGGCTACGGATTACATGTTTTCACCTATCATGGTCATCATCATTTTCATTTGAAATATTTTCTTAAAACTATTAAAAACACCATTAGAGATATTATAATCAAGGGTTAAATATTAAATTGTGATATAAATTTTATGAGTGTGCAATTTGTGATAGTATAATCAAGGGTTAAATTTTTAGCAAATTGTTTGCTGGACATTCTGTATTGTACAAAAAATGAAATGCGTCAAATTTCCCGTTAAACTTTATAGAAACTATTTTAGAAAACACACCAAAGTTTAATATAACGATAAACTGAACTAAAATTTGAAATAATAAATTATTTACAAATTCAAAATAACACATGTTATTAAAAGCAAATAGCTAATAGTGAAATTGTGACTTTTAGTATTTTGAAAATAAAGCTAAAATTGGTGTGACTTTTGGGAATTTTATTTGTTTATACATAAAAATTGAAGTTATTTAAAATACTAGATTGATTTTAGTAGTTTCTCAAAATATTTTCTATCTATCAAACTTTAACCGGATATTTGACGAAAATAACATTTTGTAAAGTACAGAGAGTTCAACGTAACTAGCAATTTGTTTCAAAAAAATTCAGCTAACAAATTGCACACTCTGTAAAATTTAACCAGTAGTTTGGTATTTAACCCTATAATCAATGGTCACAATAAGATCTTGTTTATATCTCACATAATCAAGTATTTTCGATAGTTACAAGAATCGCCTCACTAAATGGTTAGGAATTTGACAAAAAAATATTGTTTTTTTACAACTTCCAATTATTATCAACAGAACAGGCATTTAAATGCTTGTCGCATCTTTTGAACTGAATTTTAAGTGTCCAATATATAATAAATTCGTGATTTTGTCTTTGAAAATACTTTGTTAACTTTAGTTTTTTCTTATTGAACAAACTATACAATCCTAGATCTAAAAGGTAATGTAGCATTTGAGGGTTAGTATAATCAACTGATATTTATCTTTGTCATGTGATTAATTGGTTATAAATTATACACAATAGTCACACATATTCAACCATATGACTATTTGATCATTTTTACTATTCACAACTTATTTTTTCCATTAATTGACTATTATAGCAGTTGAAATGACTAAATTACCATTGAAATGACTCAGTTCTTCACTCCAGCCCAATCCAGTTCCATCCTCAATCGTCGTAACTTCTATTACGGAAATTTAATTTAATCTGAAATTGATATAAAATTTGAATTTCTGGTTGAACTTCAAAGCAGAAATTGCTCAAACATAAATCCAATTTCAAAGTTCAAACCAGAAATTCAATTTCTAGGTTGAAGCTCAACCAAAAATTCAATTTCTGGGTTGAACTTAAACAAAAAATGTTTAACTTCTACCCAGAAATTCAATTTTTGTGTGAAGTTCAAACCAGAAATTCGATTTCTAGGTTGAACTTCAACCAAGAAACTAAGAATCGAAGAAGATGAAGAATTGAAGAACATGAAAAATCAAATCCACACTCGAAGCTCTAGTATTTGAATCATATTTGGAAGAAGGAGACGATTGAAGAAAAATAGTATGAAAAATAAATGTATTGACAATGGAAGAAGATGAACAAATGAATATATGAATAAGAGTAAAATAGTCATTTAACAATTGAAAAAATATGTTAAAATGGTTACTGGACGGAAAAAAATTAACAGTTGCTTAACGGAGTGATCAAATAATCACGTATTGGAATATAAGTAACCATTTATCATGCAAAAAAAAAAATGAATAACCAAATAATCATATTGATCAAATATGTGTGTCAATTGAATATATTAACCCAGCATTTGAATGCAAAAAATAAAATATTTTTTTAAAAAAAGAAACACTGCGTCGAAGGAAGTAAAAATGGTATTTTGACATCAACGTCATCTTACTATCATTCTTCTGTTTGGCCGCCTTTACACGGGTTTAGGTGCATACCATACATGATCCGTTATGACGCGTATTGTTTAGGTGTGGCTGAGGTTCTCCAGTAGTTCTGATAAGATGATCAATGCAGAGCCTCCCATAACCAGTGCCAGCGTAAGCTGCCCTCCAGGAACCAACTCGGGTAGTCTCCTTGTCATCGATGATGATGAATACCTATCCGACCATGACATTGCAGCTGGGAGAATCCCAAACAGCAGCAGCACTTATAACCAAAACAGCAGCAACATAATTAGTTCACTTTGGTGGTTTAGAATGCAAATATGCAGTGCATGAAACAGCTATATAGGTAGGTGGTTGAGCTTTTCAACTGTTGGATAATTACGTATATATTACCTCCGTATGTACCAGCAAAATCCAAGGCCTTGAAAAATATATCGGGGTCCAGCAATGACAGGATTAGAGGTGGAACCAGAGTTATGAGGTAGGGGAGTGGCCTGCTCGGACCGGATGGTAATTTCAACACTGCAGAAGAGAAAGCCAAAAACACTTCCTTTATTGTATATATTATTAGCAGAAGCAGATGATCATGTCATGGGGAATGCAGAAGGTCGGCTCCTGTGAAGTAAGAAGAATACTTACAGTCAGCTATGAAGTCAGTAAGGCCTAGAACGAATCCGATATAAGACGTTGCTATTGCTAAAAGGGAAAATACCCCTACAATTGGCTGCAAAATCAAATCAAACAATGTAATTGGGAAGAGACAGATAGTAGTTTGAGTTGATTTGCAAAAATTATTTATGATCAGATGGTCAGCTTACTCCAACAATTGCATTGCTAGATCTCAATTGCTGTAACGGGTCAATCATCTTATCTACGTTTGTGCCAATATCGGTAACGGTTCCTAAAATGACAGCATTCCACACAAGAAATAGAACAAGAGGTATAGCTGTTCCAAGGACAATCGCCGTCCTGCATATAATATAACGGATTTGTTTATGATATATATCAAACTTTATACTACTTTGGTTAGACTAAATGAGCAACCAACTTCGGAGAATATCACCTTACTTTTGACAAGTCTCCTTCTAGATTTGTACACACAACAGGTACTACATTCTGAAGATGGAAAACAGAATAGATATGGCACTATTAAAGCACAGTGCTTCTCTTAATTCTTGTTAATATAACTGTTCTCTAAAAGAATTTAAGAATAAAATAAAAAATGGAATATCCTGTCGGTAACTTGCCTGGTAAACAAATGAAAGTGCAATCACCGGAATGCTCATCGGGACTGCTTCAAAATTGGCTCTAAGAAGAGCATCCCAGTGCAAATCTGCAGTTGAAACTGCCTACAGAGTGAACCAAATTACTTTAATGCTCCCTTTGTGAGACAGGCAGCTATTTATAATTTAGTCAACTGTTAGGTTTTTGAGGCTACAGGACTTTGCTTAACAAACCCTATTGTTCATTATTTTAAGACTCACTTTTTAAACCCATAAACTAAGTCCCTTGGCTGCAAGGGAAAAATAACCTCTTGCGTATATATATTGCAACTGTGTTAAAAATGGTCAGAACATACCACAAGCACAGCAAAAGAAATGATGATACCAGATACTAAAACACCGTTGACAGCACCAATCACGCGCTGGCTACAAAATCAGATGATAATCAAAGTCACGCTCAATGCAAATGAAGGAGGTCTAGAATGGCGTTGCACTGAATTCTTAAATTATGTCAGTGAATCTTAGTTTGTTTCTCCTTCCTTTGCTCATTATTTACATACAGTTTAAGGATTGCAAAAACCAACCTACCAAAGTAGCAGATACTGCCCATTACCAGTGAGAATATGGTTGCACTCTCCCATCTGCAATGATAAGCCTTCAATTAATCAATCAACCAACACATTACAGGGATAGTCTCTACTTGTGACCTACACTCCAATTATTTCACATTTGAAGCCGGGAAACAGATTTACTAACAATGAGCAAAAAGAAAGAGGAGTGGTTCTTACAATGGAATCCCAAGAGAGGTTGTTAGTATATCAGAAGAACGAGCCACGTAAGCAACTAGAAGAGCATAGTGAATAAATAGATAGGACCAACTGCAAAACAGATAGAGAGAGAGTGTGGAGGAACTTTTCTTCAATGCCAAGAAAAGTCATAGATGGGGAAGTCCTTGGCTAAAATTGTAAACAGTATTCATATCAGCATCTGTTTCCTTAATATAGGCGCCTCATAATTGACTTCAGAGTTTATGGGATTAGAAACACCATGCAGGAGATGATGATACTGGTGATGTATGTAATTGCTTCTGAAGTTAATAATACATCTTACATATTATTTTGTCAATGTCATCACAAAGGGGAAAACTAGTTAGACAATTCAACAGTATCTGTATTGGGAGACAAACTGAAAAGGTAGACATACTATTTACCAGGTAATTTGAACCCCAACTTTTCCCAAAGTTCTCATGGCCATCGATACCTAAAATCAGTGGTAACTAACGGTGACAAAGTAACCAACTGAAGATATCTCAACTCAACTGTATAAGATGATCGCAATGAGAACACACAATACTCATGACCACAATATAATGAAGATGATGCTTAAAAGACGAGAATGTACCAGCGATACACCGCCTGAGCCCAACTCGCTCATGGTACTCACATTTACTTCGGCAACTAGCAGTCCTGTTGCGACCTGCAATGCATGATGTATCATTTTATTATTATTATTATCAGAAAGTGAAGAAAAGAAACAGACTTTGAAAACACCAAGAAAGAAATAGCAAATATTACCATGAATGCCCAGCAGACGATGCATGTAACTGCAGAAGCCAAAAAGCCAGATTCCTGAGTCACTGCAGGAATGGCTAGAATCCCTGCTCCAACCTGTAAAGAGAGCATACGATCTGTTAACATCTATCTATTAGTTACAAAAAAAAAATGCATCAATTTTTGGGTGCTTAACATTCTATAAGCTAAATTAGATAATAAAAATTCAAGCACTAGATCAGTTCTAAAACAAATGCAGCAGACACTAGACTTGTTTATGTGAAGATCATCTTCTTACCGTAGTCCCAGCAACCAGCAAAACTGCACTAGATAGAGACCCTGCAAATGTAAATTCATTTTGAGCCATGCCTTGAGCGAATTATCAAAATTTACACTCGATTTGTATGTGCAGAAGTTCTCTGACCAGGTTCTCTCTTCAGGGTGGCCTGGTTGAGATTAGAGAAGAGCCTCTCTAGTTCGACTTCTTCTGTAGACTGGTGCTTCGATGAGCACTTAATGGACCACCTCAAAAGTGAAGAGGTAGAAGAAGACAGCGAAAACTGATGACTTCGCAGAAGCGAAGGGGGAGGAGTACGGAACAAGTGTCGCTTCCTTCGAGTGGTAGAAAGAGCAGGCAATTGTGAAGTGGGACAGGATAGTGCTGCCATTCCAGCTCCAGCCAGTTGTGTGCTTCTGGTTGGTATCTTGAGCATGGATTTGGCTGCCACTCTGACCGAATGCTTACAATAAGCACAACAGGTAAACTGGTAATGATGCGGAACAGTGGCGACGATGAGGAAGAAGATAACAACGTGTAGGAGAGGGGACCGTTGGTTGGTCTTCCAGTTTCCTCTTAAATTTATTCTTTTTTCAGACTGGATTTATTTTAGAGCTTCCACACCCCAAACAAATGTTTTATATACAACCATTCTTATATTCTTTTAATTCATCAAAATAGAAAAATATTTATAATCAATATTTTATTCTTTATATATTGATAATTCCGCTTAAAGTACCATTTTTTTACAATCTACATCCTTATTTAAATGTGCATATCTAAAATAAAAATTAAATTACTATTTCGACCTCTCCTTATATATGATATTTGTAAACTCAACTTATTCCATATTTTTTCTAATAACAATTTGGATCTCTTCCCATTTCTATGTTTAGCTTACATTTTATTTTAAGGATTCTAATCATCTTACGTATGTAATAATTGATGAAGTCTATCCATCCGACTATGCATCATCTTAATAATTGAAGTAGAGGAAGATTCATTACATCATGTTACAACTTGTAACCTCAATAGACAAATAACTTCATTCTTCTGAAATTTTTTGTTTTCATAATAATTACTTCAATTGTGCTTTCTATCCGTGCTCGACTCAAGTAAGAAAAAGTAATATCTACATAACCATGGTAAGAACAATCTATATTATATATAATAGGGTTAATAGGTCCAATGGTACCATATGTTTGGGTCATGTAAAGTAAGGTACCATATGTTTTTTGATGTGGTCAAATAGTTCGTTATGTTTGGAGGATGTTGTCCTACGCTATTATATTAGTCAACCGTTAGATTTTTCTGTTAAATGATCCATGTTGTACCATATGCGTTTTTACCTCTCTCTTTAAACACAATTAAATACTGCTCTACTCTAATAAATTAGGATCATTCTTCTCATTTGTTTTTCAAAATAGACATATATGGGAAACTAAATATCTAAATAACATTTATTATTATTATTAAAGTAGTTTAATATGTGAATCTCATTCACAGGTAGAACTTCTGTTAACTTCTAACTGCAAAACTTCTACTAACTTCTAACTGCAGAACTTCTGTTAACTTCTAACTGCAGTGCCATTCACGGATGAGGATGATTTTTTTAAACCTTTTTAATTTATAAACTTTGTTTAATCAAAATTTAACGTTGTTCATTTGGTTATACATATAATCTGTTTATCCATTGAACATACTTTTTCAATTTTTTAGGCATGGTCCCTAAAAAATTGACATTTCAAATTAGAAGGTTTTAAGGTACATTGAATAATAATTTGACAATGAAGTTTTTTTTGGACCATCTTAAATATAAAATGTAACGCCCTAAACTCGAGCGACTATCTTCACAGCCTCACTAGCCCAACCAAGCCTGATTAATCTCGTTGTCCTGATCACTTGGGTCCAGAAAAAGAGGAAATCTTATTGGACTTAAGTAGTACATCTCTGCTTATATGGTTACAAATCATTGCCCTCGGTAAATAACTCGGTCTTGCAAGTCCTATATTTTTCAAATACTCTCATGGTTTGACCAACTATTTTCTTCTGTTAGCACGGGCCTCAACCTTGACAGTCACTCGGGTTAAGGTGTTACAAATGGTATCAGAGACGACCCAGGACCATGATTGTGCTTGCAAGGTTAGCCCAAACCCAACTTGACTGAGCCCGTTTTCCTCACTTGGACCCAGGAAATGAGAAATTTATATTGGACTTAAGTAGTACATCTCTGCTTATATGATTTTCACATCACTTGTTTCAATCCGATGTGGGACAAAGTATCACATAAAATTATGTTTACTAGATAAAGAGGTTAAAAGTATAACCAAACAAACAATATTAAATTTTGAGTACAACGATCTAAAATTTTGGTCTGGTCCAAAAGCAATTAATATTAAACTGTCAATTTTGATGACAAAAAAAGTGGCAACTTTGACTGGCTAGTAGGATCATCGTGTATATTGAAACTCAACGTCTTTTGTTTAGTTATTCTTATAATTTTTTTTTATCTATTTTGAACACATTTTTATCCAATTTATTTTGGAAATGGTTACATAAAATAATATTTTTAAATTAGAGAGTTTAAGGTATCCCGAACAACATTTTTAAAAATGAAGTTTTTATTGGATCCTCTAAAAAACAATCATATTTTGTCATAGTAGTAACAGATAACTAGAAATATCGTATAATTAAAAGTCATTTGAGTACATACTACGACACTCAACTTCTACAACCACATACGTATCTACTAGACCATCGATCTCCATCTCGACTGCTACCATTTCTTATCTTGTTGCTTCTTCAGGGTTAAACTTCCTCATTTATTAGAAAATGTTGAACTTCCTCATTATTAGAAAATGTTGAATTACTGGTGGTTTGAATACTAACTGTACCTGGTTATAATCAATTGAACAACTAGTCCCTAAAGTTAAAAATTGGAGTTTCACAATTAATCAAAAAATAAATTATAATTGAAGCAAAACACATTTAAAATAACTAATTTCAAAGTATTAGACATTCTAAGTAGTAATTGTACCTAATTATACTCAAATAAACAATTAACTCCCAAATTAAAAAAGATATAGTTTCAAACTACCTCAGGTAGTGACTAAAAAAGTGGTGGCAACGACTATGGACTTTTCACAATATGGAGGCGATCATGGAAATGGTCGACGAGTGAAATTGGTGGTGGGGGTTGGTTCGAGCAAGAGATGAGGTTTCGAGAATGAAGGCTGGGAGTTTGCAACTAAGCGTGGCAGTTGGTGGTGGAGGGTGTTGGAGGGTGTTGGAGGGTGTCTGACTACAGGTGATGATTGGAGAGATGCAACTGGAAATTAGAGGCACAAGGGGGCATGATGGATGAGGGGAAAGGAGTAGAACTCCTTTTATTCCTGCACTCAGGAAAGGGATCGTTCAACCCATAGTTATCAAACCCGGACCGCCGGTTGGACTGTGAACCATTCATAGAGGCGGTTCAATTCATTTAAAATGTGAAATGCAAGTTGAACCGGATTTGAAGAGTAAAAACCAGACGGTTTTTAAAGAACCGTTCGATTTTTTGAAGAACCAGTCAGTTCACCGGTTCACCATATTAATTATATGTATAAAAAAAACTAATCCCAACCCACTTTCACTTCACAGTCGCCGGATGAATAAGTTTCGACGGAGAGCAGGAGGAGGCGTGTGATGGGGAAGGAGAAGGCGGCGTGTGACGAGGGAGGAGGAGGAGGAGGAGAGTGACGGGAGATGAGGAGATGACAGCGGACTTGGAGGAGGCGAAGACAGACTTTGAGAAAGATGAGGCGACGGACTTGGAGGAGGATGAGGAGACAACAACGGCTAAGAGGAAGAGGAGACTGCAACAGACTTAGAGGAGGAGGAGGCAGACTTGGAGGAGGAGACGACGACGACTAAGAGGAGAAGGATGAGGAGGAGACTGCGACGACTAAGAGGAGGAGGAGACTGCGACGGATTTAGAAGAGGAGGAACGATGTGGGCGATCTAGAAGATGAGTAAATAATGGTGGAAGGGGATGAAGTGACGGAGAAGGGAGGAATGAGAAAGTGGGAGAAGAGAGGGAGAATGAGAAAGAGGAGAACTAAGAAGAGTAATAGATTGGGTAGGAAGATGAATAATATGGGGGGGTGATGAATAGAAAAAGATAAGATAGTGAAGGATCGATGGTCAGATCGATTGCATTTCCCGAACCGACGGTTGGCCCGAGTGAACAAAAAACTAACCCCTCATCTAATTTCATGACCGACCTGATTTAGATAAATATGGTTCTACTGGTTAATGACATTTATGGGTAGTATTGGTAGTTGTCACACGCGAATCTCATTCTCGGATTTGTTTTATAAAGAAAAAATTAAATTTTTGAGTCCTTTGGATAAATTTGGTAAAAAAAAAAGTAAATAAAAATAAAATTGCCATTTCGATTTTTGATTTCTCATGCAAGTCAACCTACTAATGGAATTGACGAATTAGTTATTTTGGTTAGTAAAACAGATTGGTATTTCAGTTTTTAATTTCCCTTACAAATCTATTTTGAGGGAAAAAACAAAATCCTTCTTCACTTAGTGTTAATATCTCATTTATGGGTGTTAACTAGTATTCAGAAGATGGTAAAATACGACAGTGACCCCTTATGTTTGATCAGATTTTGAGTTTTCCCATTAAAATTTAAATCATAATTTTTTATTCTCTCGGCCCAAAGTGCAAGTTTACCACAATTGTTAATTTTTTTCATCCAAAATTAACATAATAAATTTTGAAAATTGCAAAAATAACATAAACTTAGGTCTGAGTCAAGACCTAGACCCGAGCTTCCCAATTGGGACTTAATCGAGCCCCTATCAAAATGGGGTTGAAGGAACCCCCAATTCGATCAGAGCTCGATTAAGCCCCAATCGGGGAGGGGGGATGCTCGAGTCTTGACCCATATGTGGTGCCCATAAGACTGAACCCTCTCGATTGAGACTCAATTGTAACATTTAAAAAAAATAAAATGGTTAAATTGTGACATTTTTTAAAGTTTCTATTATTTTACAAAACATATTTTGCTAAATTTGGATGGAAAAGTTGACCGTTGGGGTAAACTTGTTTGGCCAAACATGACAGATGAAAATTTACGATTTAAACTTTAAGTGAAAAACTCAAAATCTATCCAAATAATGTGGGAAAAGTCTGAAACTACACTCGGATGTTTGCCTCTGTTGGTAATTGCACTCATAATGTTTGTTGGTACACCCGAATGTTTTCATCTATTTTTAATTACACGTTTTCGTCAATTATCGTTATAGTTCCGTCAAATACACCCCATATGCCTCTCTTGTGACCACAAATACCTCTAGCCCTATCTTTTCTTAATCCCTTATTAATTATTGAAACATGGTTGAGGAGTTGGAGGTTTATGTGGAGGAGACGAATAAACATGAGAGATCAGCATCACAGTCTCTGAATTATGTTCTTCAACAATTGGAATAGAAAACCGATCTACTCCACGATGGCAAATCTGAAGCTGTTGCGCTTAACGAAAAGGTTAGGATGTTGGAGATGACTGTGGCAACACAAAAGATCAATCTTCATGTTTCAGAACAAAAATTATGAGTCATTGAAGAAGAAAATGCAGAGCTGGATAGACCCATTGAGTATCTTAAGCTTAAGCTTGAAAATACAAAGGAGGAGAAAGCTTCCGCTTTAAACAGTGAAAAGGTTGCTGCTTCAAGTGTTCAGAGCTTATCCGAAGATAAAAATAAGATCATGAATGATTTGAAAACCGCCAAGGAAGAAGAAGAGAAGAGGCAGAAGGCAATGGAGAGTTTAGCTTCAGCCTTGCATGAAGCTTCAGCTGAAGCAGGGGAATCAAAGTCGAGAACAGTGCCTTGTAGAAGGAGAATGACAGATTGATTAATTTGCTTAGACACGCCGAGAAGAAAGCTTAGGCAGCTATGGTAAAAGAATCTCTACAGAGGGATAATGTGAAGAAGGTTGAAGTTTATGTAGCGTTACTACGGAAACTCTTGGAGAGGCGAAGGGCGAGTCTTGAAACTCAAAGAAATCTTACTTAACAAAGAAAATGAATTGCAGAGTGTTGCTCAAGAAAATGAGGAGATCTGTGCAAGGGAAGCTGCAACTCTAAAAAGATTAAGGATTTATCCAAGTTGATTGAAGAATCCAAAACTCAGACCCATCAAACTGTGGTTGAAAATGGTGATCTCACAGATAGTAAGAAAGAATACGATCTGCTACCCACAGTGGTTGAGTTCTCTGAAGAGAATGGCCATGGTGGAGAAGATAAGAACATAGTGGCGATGCGGCCACCTGAACATGAAGATGATCCTAAAAAGGATGAATCTCCAGAAGAGGAGAGCAACATTGTGTTTTACGATGAGGCTGCCCAAATTGCCATGGCCAAAATGGAGAGTGCAACTACAAATGGAAAAGACAAAAGAAGATGAAGGTAAACACAAGGAATATGATGTGGAAGAAGAGTACAAAATGTGGGAGAGCTGAAAAATTGAAAAGAAAGATTTCTCACTAGAGCAGGAATCTGCAGAAGAGGAAGTGAAATCAAAGACAGATATCGTTGACCAAGTAAATGGAGGAAACCTTCCAAATAACTTAGAGTGTTGAAGATGGTGGAAACTCACGAATCGATTTTTGGGAAGAACTTACAGGGGTATTCAAAAGGTGATGGGCTATTAGGAAGGGTATACTCGTCTTTTACTTTTTGTTCTTTTCGGTATTAAATGATGCACTGCCCTACACGTGATACTTAACGGATAAATTTAACGGAAGGTGCAACGACATACAAATTGAAACACGCAGGTGTACTTATTTGCGAAAAAAAATATGTAGGTGCAGTTACAAAAAACGCAAATATTCGAGTGCCGTTTCAAACTTTTTCCAAATAATATTTTACCCTAATCGCAAAATAACAAAACTAGCGACTGGAGAATTACTAGTACTAGTAACTCTCGTCTTGAAAAGAACACATGAATGGTGATGTAGCTCAAATGGTAGAGCGCTCGCTTTGCATGCGAGAGGCACAGGGTTCGATCCCCTGCATCTCCATACTTTTCCCATTTCTTCTTCTTCAAGTCTAACAATTTTTGACACCCTCCGAAAGAAACATTTGTTATTGCTTATCGGCGTTTGAAAATATCACTGCTGAGTGCTGACCCTTACCTTCTCAGCTGCATGAGCAGTAATTTAGTAGACCCTCTTTAACAATAAATGCTCGAACTTGACTCCGACATGCCCACAGAATATACAACTGAATCGAAAAGGTCGTTGTTGGGCATGTAGCAAATGAAAAATATTAAACAAAACCATGGATGATATCATTTAGTTCCTCATGGAGATACCATTTTTGATAGGAGAAAGTAACAAGAAACAGTATATAAAAAGTAATGATTTATCAAGGGTTGCAGTTAATCGATTCTTTCGTCATCTACTTTCACTTTAGTTGAGCAGCAGCTCCTCCTCCTATGACTAGGTCCTCCAGTCTCGCTCTTTGTCCCATCGCTACAAGCCATCTCCTCTTCAATATTCACTACTCGACCAACTTTCCCAAGATCCAATCTCCTCTCCAGAAACTCCGAGTTCTCCTTCCAAACTTCACCATTAGTGTAAACCTCCTTCTTCCAAATGGGAACCGATGCCTTTATATCATCAATTAGAAACTTACAAGCTTCAAGTGCATCCTCACGGTGGACAGCAGATACTGCAACAAATACACTCGTCTCTCCAACCCCTACTGGACCAAGACGATGAGCCACAGCAATGGATTCCACATTCCACGATGATCTCGCTGATCTACACAAAGATTTAATACACCGAATTGCCATTGGAACATAGGCTTCGTACCTGAGCTCCAACACTGTTTTGCCCTCAAACGTGTCTCGGGTTGTGCCTGCAAAAGAAGTGAGCATCAATTATTTGCTTCCCATCAGTCCAATCAAATCTAATCCACAACAAGCAATCATCAATATAAACATAACGATGAAGAAGCTAGAAATAGTGCCTACTAATATCATGCCAACTCCATAAAATTTAGCAGTGTGATTCGGATTGGGTGAGAATATTTTCATATTTTCTTTGTTGTACCTGAAAATGTAGCAATTGCACCTGCTTGTGGAACACTGACATAGTTGATGTATTTAACAATGTTAAGAGGGTTATTCTCTTCCAGGATTTCAACCAGATTCTTCTCTTCATCACCCATCTTGGCAAATTATTGCTTCACTAAATTTTTTGGAGTTAGTGACTTGTAATATCGTGAGACAATCGTGTCGTATCTGCATGAGAAGAACAACTAAGATTCAGTTTAAGACACAATGACATGATAATTGTTGAAGAAGGAAAAAAGCAATTGGGTTGTTAAGGAAAATTTCTAGTCTGGTACTGGAAATATAAGCCCTCTTTTACTATAATACATACATCTTGACAATGCAAAAACAAAGTTTATTATGAAAAGGGGACAACAATTCCAAAGCTAACTATACAAATAAAATAAATTATTCTTAGTAGGCTCTCTGAAGAGATGAATAACACCACCACCATCACATACTCTAGTATTCCATGAAGCAAGTCCTATAATTCTCAAATAATTCTGTTCTTTTTCCTTTTGATTTTTTTTTTCAAAGTTAAAGGTTAGTATATATCGTTAGAGCACACCAAAGGGGTGTCATACTCGTATACCAAAATTATTCCTTTTGTAAATATGCAGAAGATTGATTCAGAAACTGATTCAGAAGATGATTCCCAATGGAGTGCATTGCATATTGAGACATCCGATGCTTAATCGTACCTGTGATGACATCTGATGCAATGTGCATTTATTAAAAAACTGCAACTACAAACATACTCCAGAGGAAACAACTACAAATGACGTTAAAAAAAAACTTAAATCTCACTTCAGTAATTGCTCACAACAGCAAAATTACAAACGATATTTCTTCCTTCAAATTTACGAAATGTCAGTTGATAAGGCCTTACATCTATTACAAAAGCAAAATTACGAAAAGATATTTCTACCTTCAAATTTACGAAATTTCAGTTGGTAAGACCTTACATCTATTAAAACCAAAAATTTAGTCTAAGACTCTAAAAATGGTCCATCATAAACATCATCTTCATTATAGTCCAATCCATTCAGTAACATGTTTACACATATAGCATCTTATATAACAAAATGCTGTCCAAATTTACCTACTTAGAGTACGGATGATGATAAAGGCAATGTCATAAGACCAATCACAGGTAAGTAAGGCCACATTATGTGATTCCTTCCCTTGCCAGGGAAAGATGCACCGTCTGGAAGTAGGAGGTGAGTTGACGAGTAAAATGACCCAAACTCATCAACAAAAGCCAAAACATAATCAGGCAAGGTAATTCTTTTTAATAACCAGAGCTTTTCGTGTTTTGTACAGTTTTCTGCCATTGGTAGTTGTGATTCCTTGTTTCACCCACCCAAAAAACAGACTCTACAGGAACCAGAACCCTTCACCTGAAGTGCAGGGATATCTTTTATTTTCATTCTTAACTTCACTAGTACTCATAACAAAACCATGGCTATCCTATCACAGCTACAACAACGCTAAAGAGACGCAACATATGAAGCATATATTAATCAACAACACAAAGAACCAAACAAGAACGTAGAGAATGAGTACCCTACGATGAAACAAACTTTCCTAAGCCTCGTCGCTTTATATCTTCTCTTCTCTTCAATTTCACACCCAGCAAAACCCAAAGTCCCACTGGCTAAAGTCAAATTCGACTAGATTGGATGAAAACTTAACTTGATCGAGATAACGAAACGAGACCAAGAAGAACTTGTCATCCACCCGAATCAAAAGGCAGTGGATTCAATAAATAGGACGAGGTAATCTCCTCCTCCTCCTCCCCCTCCCAATCGAATTCCGTTTGTCGTTTTGGCCTCCCTCCAGCAGTCAGCAGCTTCAGTCTGAGAGTGAGAGCTCCCCCGTTCCTTCGCTGTCCCCAAGAGTCACCCCTAGGACCGGTGATCGGCAATGTTGCGGTCCTTATATATAAAGTTATTTTTTTATATGGTTATTTGCTGTAAGATGAATTTACTACTCGTAATAGTTATTGTTATGTTATTTTAGTCATACCCGTGATTATAATCATGAATATTACATAAATATAATAATAATTTAATATTAATAAATACTAATAATATAAGTGATATTTTCACTTTTAAATTTCACGAATCTATAATTTCACGGCGAAATGTAATTGAATGATGTAAATGTTAAATTGTATTGGTATTAATATTGAATGTTGTTAATGTTGAATGATATTAATATATAATGTTTTTGTTATTTGTGACATAATTTTATGTATTTATTAAGGTAACATTCATAATGTTCCATTACATTTTTTACATGGTGGTAATAAATATGGATATACTGTTAAAACTGTGGTTAATAACCATGGTTATGGATATGATTATGGTATTGAAAATTATACATGTAATGATTATGATATGCAATTTAAAAATATGGTATGGTTATGATATTTTACATACCTGCACCATACCCTAAGCATTGTCTGTCATAGTTGCTTATTCTCTATTCATATTATCTATTTCGTATTCCGAATTCTGAATTCCACCAAGTAAATGTATCGTTATTAATTTCGACACAGAGATAGCAATGTATCACAGACTTAAACAAAGTTTGATATTCTCACCACATTTCGTGTCCTTCAAACTCACTTAAAATACTCAAAGAGTCAAATCTATATTACAATAGATGCAATTGTGATAAATAAGTTTTTTGATATATTTTCTCACTGTTAATATCAAAATAATTAATTTTAATTAGTCAATATCGAACATACAATTCTCACTACTAACTGTCAGGTCATGTAAATCACTTTAAAATTCTCCAAGTCTTCTCATTCACTCTTAAGATAAGTTAGAAAACTATATGGGCGTTTGATTGAATGTATTATTTAATACACATATTAGTTAATGCATATATTATGTAATACATGTATTAGATAATACTATATTTGGATGAAACATGTATTAAGATATACTTATACATGTATAACCTAAGACATTGTTTGATTCAATATAAAATTATACATAAAGTGACAAAAATACTTAAACACACTTAAATTTATTTTGCAATGTAAATAAGTTGTACACATGAATTGATTTATTTTTTAAAATAAAATATATTTATATTCAAAATATTTGAAAAAAACAATTACGAACAGAAAAATAAAATAAAATAGTATCTCCCCTTTGAGTCATGACCGGTTCAATCTACTTCGACTTTTTTCTTCCGATCTTTGCAATTTCATCCTTAAAATGTTACTCCTGTGCATAAAACTTCAAAACCTTCATGTTCCTAAGTGACTTTGTGTGATTGATTTCAGTTTGAAAAGAAAAAATAGAGCATTTCATTAGTTTTAAAAACATGTGGAACTACATGATTTTACAAATCGATTTTGGGAACAACATGACATATGAAACCACACTTAGCAAAATATAGAAACAAAACAGTTAAATAACCACTTCTAATTTATTTTTTCTCATGACACATGCTTATAAACGGTCAAAAAAATAGAATAAATTATATATGTTTGTTTAATGTTATTTTTAATATATTTTAAAAAAAAATATCAAATATTAAAATATTGTTGAGTAAATATTTCATTAATTGTTTAACTATTTGTTTTAAAATATTAACTATATGTCATATATCATCGTTGAAGTGAACTCATAAATCGTTTCTTAATTTGAATGGTACTCAAGAACTCTTGTTGTGTTTGGCTTAGTATTTTTTTAAAATAAAACATGAATGGAAGAATTAATGATGAAAATTTATAAATAGTATTACATAACTTTATTTCTCATTTAATGTATTACTTTTTTTATTAATTATTATTAGATAATCCGAGTAAATAATAATTTTAAAATATTTTATATTAAAATTCACAAAGTTTGATAAAAATTAAAAACTAACATGATAAACTATTATTAGGTAGGATTAATAGACTTAGGATAGTTAAGTAAATTTTTGCTATGTATTAAATAATATCATGGTTAGACTATGTATTTATTAGTTAATACTCAATTAACACTATAAATGTGTATTAGCTAATACATATGTATTAGTTAATACATACCATTATTTCTAATCAAACATTGTATTAATTAATAATAATACATAGTTAATACCCCAATCAAACACCCCCTAATATTTTGTCTTTATTTCACATGTATATTTATGATTTTATATTAAATATATTGTATATAGTAATTTTATAAAATACATAATATTATATTTGATGGATAACAAATATGAACATATAAAAATTTACCATTATAAAATATATAGACTAATAAAGTATAAATTTAAATTATTAAATAATATTTTTATCAAATTGCATGTCAACATTGTTTACCTTAATATAATTAAAATTTTAATATAAATTTAGCATATAAATGAATATGAATATAAGTTTTTGACATTTTTATATAAGTATATAAAACTAATATAAGTCAAAAACAATAATAGTTAAGTTAAAAGTATTGTATGGATATTAATATATGAAAAAATATGAAAAATATTTTTATATTTATAGACTCAATATATTTTATAAATAGAAAATAAATAAAATGTTGTTTGTAGATATTTTTACTATTATTATAATGAGTAAAAAAAATTACTATTGATTTTGAATTTTTCATTAACATATTCCACATATAGAAGTGACAAAGCCACAAAAACTAACTTCAAATTATGAATAAATAAGGGTAAAATACGAGTTTCCCCATAAAGTTTAAGCTGAAATTTTAGTTCTAATATTTGGATCGGATGAAAAATCCCCCATTTCCGTCCATTTGTCGTTCATTCTAACACATTGAAGATCATGTGTCAAACACATGTTTGTTTAATATTTTAAAATGAGCAAACTGCCCTTCATACCCATCTTCTTCTTCATGCCAACCAAACCCATGTCTCTACAAGTTCTGAAGTTCCGATCTCTTCATCGATTCTAATTTTTCATAGGATGTTCTCTTCACCGAGCCCTTTGTCTCTTCAGTTTTCTCTTCACCCTCCTCCACGAGAGATTCAGACAGAACAACAATTTGATTTGAAATATAACACAAAAGAACTGTCCTGTTCTTCCGAGGTTACGACATTCTTGGACTCACTTTCATAGATTTCAATACTGTTAGTGACAATATTATCATCTCCCACCGGGCCAGTGACAGAGGGCGGAAAATCAACAGATTTTGAAAGGATTTAGGGCAAATCTTCAATTTACACTTCATGAAAAGAATATTATCAAATTTCTACTAGCGTATCACTGGCTCGGAAGCAGGCGATGGCTCGGGTGATGGTGGGACTATTGAAGCAGACATACATCTCTCCAACCAACTCCATGCAGAGTTTGTTTGTGATATCTCACACTTCATATGATCAGCTTTCCTTTGGGGTTGAATCCAACAGAAAACTGAAGAGGACTGCTGCGGCGTGGTCAAGGACTGCTGCGACGGAGTGCTTGAACGGGAACGGAGAGGATGAAGGACAATTTTGTCCATTCAAAATGTATAAAACACACGTGCTTGACACGTGACTAAGCTTCCGTCACAAATAAATGGTTTTTGGACGGTAAGGGGGAATTATTAATCGTGTCCAAACATTTGGACTAAAATTTCAAATTTCAAACATTAAGGGGGGGTATTAAATTCATCTTAAACTTTAGGGGGAAACTCTTTAATAGTCATTCGTGTATTTTTTTTATTTAGTTTTATGAATAAATAGACTTAATCTTGATTTTCTTTAACATAACTTTAATATTGAATACATATAATAATTTATATTATACACAAATACTAATAGGGTTAATATTATTTATAAATATACCTAATTTTTTATTGTATATTATTAAGTTAATTTTATTCTTAATTAAAAGTACTTTTATAAATTAAAAATCTAATAAATAATATATATATGTATATATATAATATTTTTCGCACAAAACGCGTATAAGCTTTCTAGATAAAAATATTGTTTTACTTGTCCCTTGAATTCTCTTGGTGTCTACAAGTGAATATAAGACTCTTTTAAATACACATGAAGGGGACACCTAAATGAAGCTATTATATGAATGAGAATATACATAGGGCTACCAATGTATTCTAGGATACTTTGTATCTATGATACAATGAATCTAAGAGTACATTGAATCTAGGATACAATGTAGCTAAGGATACATTAAATCAAAGATATAGTGTATTTAGCTCGGTGCGCCGAATCTAGATAATGGAACGCCCTCTCTGGAAATTCTAATGTATGTGTGTGTTATGTGTTGCTTCTATTCACCCATTTGACTGATCCGTGACATTCTCCCTCACCTAATTAAGTGATGCCCTTGTCGTGTCTCCCGCACAGAATGCCTTGATTGTCCATGTGAATTACCAAAGGTGTTATGTCGGCCCTTAGCTTGTGTGAATCCTCGGTAGTCCCTTTTACTTGATAAGGTCTTTCGTATTGACTTTCGTTGATGTTCCCGCACGTCCCAACCTACCAAGATTCTCCTGATGTCTTGGTTGTGTCCCTTTTTCTCAACTCGTTTGAAACCTATGAGTTGGTACCTTTCCCGCAAGGTAAAGTCCCCATGGACGTGCTTATGTTTATGAACGTCGTTATTCATTCATGTTGGCTTCTTCCATGTCTGATCGCTTCACTTATGCCCACTTGAATTTCTGCATTCGACTCATTTTGAAGTTTCAGTGGTTTGTCAACTAAAATCTTCGGAGACTGAGTATGTGCTGAACCGAGAAACTCCTTTAGCTTCTTTTGAAATTTGGACAACGTGTCTTACTTTAGATTTTCGCAAAATTTGGCTAACTTCTCTGGGATGTCGCTCACTTTCCCTTCGCCTTCGTCCATCCACAATATTGTGGGGGTAAACATTGTTACCTTCTTGGATGTCCTATACTTTAATTACACCGCTAGCTCTTTCTTGTCACATTCATTCGAACGCTTGACCGACGCGACACATTGACACCTCACTACTAAAATACATATGCAATCCTCGAAGGGAACTATCATGGCATTGATTTGATCAAGGAAGTCCATCCTTATAACAAAATAGTAGTCCTCGAGAGGAGCTACTTCAATTGTTTCCTTACTGCTCTATAAGCCCATTTTGATACTGCTCGCGCATGACAATGCATACCAGTATTTCTTCTGAATTCACCGCCTGAATCGCGCACATGTGTTCTCCAAATGAATCTCCATCTTCTTTGCAATTGTCTCAGACATGAATAAGTTGGATGCACCCGTATTAATAAGCGATTTCATTCCTTTGCCTGCGAATTCCATGTCAACAAACATTAGGCCCTTCATTTTTAACTTCATGCTTTGAATCAAGTTTAGGCTCCGCAACGCTTCCAACTGTGTTTCTGCGTGCATATCATTTTCTTCTACGTCATCCACGCTAATGAACGCGACAAGCGTTTCCCTAATTCAACATTCCCACACCAAATGGGGGTCCTTTCATAAGAAGCACTCTATCGGGCCACACTCACCTTTCTATCTCAATAAGCTTTTCTATTAGATATCCCCCACCCCTACCCATCGGCCCTCTCGTCATCAGAATTGTATTTTCTTTCTTTATTCGACTTGTAAGACCTATCTTGACCTCCTCTATCATTGGTCTAACTTGAACGACCTCGAACCTTAACACCATTTGAATTATAAGCTTTGTGACAATTCCCTTCATCATCGAACCTGCAGGACCAGTCATGATCTCCTTTGTCGTTGAAATTTTCCTTATGTTTGTGCTTCTCCGATTAAAACTCGTGTAGGGTCTCAGCCGTTGACATGACTCTATCAACGAATTTTTAGGATGTACCATAAGTAACTTAGGTGAAATGAAATTTTAATGTCCATAAACCCCACATAGAATCATAATCAATTCAACTACTGGTTGGGACATACAAAGTTACTAACCTTAGTGCCAAATTGACTAACAAGATGGTTTATGTCAAGAATATCTCTCCCCTACAAAGATGAGTAGTCCATATATTCAATCAAGAAACATCTATAAGACCAGTTTTCTAACCAAACTAGACACAAAAGATTTACAACCATGTTGCCAGGGACAAAGCCGGAAAAATTATCGAGTGAGGGCAAATATTAGAGTAAGGGAAAATAGTTAAACTAAAAAAATTCAGTGGGGGCAAATATATGATTCAAATGGACTAAATTGAAAATGATTGCATTTTTTAGGGTCTACAAATGATTTTAGAGTTGGTTAACAACTATTGAAAATCGATTCCCCATGACCATGCAGTTGTACTCCCATCAAGACCATGTCCCATTGTAATATGTTTTTTTATATATATAACATCAAGACCAAATATATTCAAATTTGGGTCTAAGGATGCATCACAATTAACATTGATAAAGCCCATTCTGGGTTCGGTGAACCTAGAAATTCGAAGAACTGATTTCGGCGAACCCAGATACTCGAGGATCTAGGTTCAGGAAACCCAGAAACTCGAAGAACTGGGTTCGTCGAACCCATATACTCGAGGGCCTGGGTTCGTCGAACCCATATACTCTAGGACATGGGTTCGTCGAACCCAAAAACTCGAAGTTTTGAGATCGATGAACCCATTCTCCTATAACCTTATTATTATCAAGTGGGATGATCAAGTGGTCCTTTAACCTTATTATTATTATCTTATACGTTTATAATATTTTACTATTAACAAAATACTACATAAGGAAAATCTATCTATCTATCTATCTATCTATCTATCTATCTATTAATTTGATTAAGTATCCTATAATTTTGACAAGTAAGTTTTTAACACAATTTTCTCTATCATAGTGCCATAATAATTTAATTTGATTGGTTCATGTCAAAAAAATAAAATTAAGTTACATCTATGTCATCATTCTCTCACATCCACATGGACATTCTAAAATTAATCAAAAACTTCACATTCAATTTCAAAACATGTTACATTTATAAGTATGTCAAATTAAATTTTACCTTCAAACAATAGTAAATTGAGTTTTGCACCTAACAGTTTACTTTGGAAAATTACACAAAAATTAAGAGTGAAATAAATAAATAAGAATGTAAACACGACATTTTTAAAAAATGAAATGAATAAATGATAAACAAGACTTGTGATATGTAAATTATATTTAAGCCTAATTTATAATTATAGTTTAGCTTAATTAACTTAAAAAATGAGTTAAGTGTTGAAAATACATACTATTTATAATTGAAAAATGATAAACAATAGTAATTAAGTTAATTAAAAACTGAATTAAATAGATATATTTTTTTCAACAAGAATTAAAATATATAACTATTTATTTGATTTCTAAATTTAAAACAAAAATAAAGGTAAAATGAAATCAAAATTGAAATAAAAGTTCTAAATGTGTACACAATCATATTTGTTGAGAATTGTTTTTTGAAAAGAAAATTATAATACAATAATATTAAATTTTTTAAAATTAAGTATATAAATACTAGGGTTGGGCATGAACCGGTTCAGCCTCAAACCGGTTCAGAACTGCACATTTTAAAGAGGTACGGTTTACCGCTCTCGTTTTTGGCTGATTTACCGTACCTATTCTGAACCGGTTCAGAACCAATTCGGTCGAACAACTTTATATATATTTAAAAAAATGAATAATCATGAATTGTTAAAATCAATGAACAATCATGAACAAATCAGTGAATCACCAGTCCATCAAAATCAATTATTCAAAACTTTCGGATCTATTAATAAATAACCGTCACAATCACATTATCACAATAGCAATTAGGTATGGGACGAAATGTGTCGAAGAGCTGAAGACCAAAAAGAAGTGAAGAATCAGCTGAAGACTGAAGAGGAATGATGAAGGAATAACCAGTTGACTAAAGAAGTGAAAATTTTGGTTCAGTTTAGTGATTTAGGTTAGTTCAATCTAGTTTCGTAATTAAATTAAATATTATATTAAAATCGGTATAAGAAGTGGTTCGGTTTACCATTTGAGAACCAGTTGTTTGTATCTCTTCTGAACCGCTCCATATTTTTGCAAAAAAAAACGTTTGGTTTGTGAACTGTACGGTTCACAAAAGGTACAATTCGGTTAGGCCGAACCGATTTTTTGTGCCCAGCTCTAATAATTTTAATTAATTTATTTATAATTATAAAATTAAATTAAAATGATACTTTTCATAAAATTTTGTAAAACAATTATGTAATACTGCTATTTAGAAATTATTATTATATTTGAAGTAAATTATATATATATATATATATAATAAAATTAATAGTATTCTAAATAGTGTATATGCATATATAATTTATTAAGTTATATTTGTATATATAATTTTCACATATTTTTACTAAGAAAACACATAAATGAAAAATAAGAAACAATTAACTATTACTAAATAAAATGTTTATAAATAACCTTTTTTATAGTGCTATTACAAAATGAATTTAACATATATGTAATTATTATATTATAAATAATAAACATTATACAAAAAGTAAACTGAATAATAAAAATATTTTCATTTTGTAAGTTGAGTTAATCCTATCAATTTAATAATATAATAAAAATATTTTTAATTGATTTATTTTTGTTAATTAATATAATAATTTAAATTATATTTATATAATGATAACTCAAAAACTAATTATATTCTGCACAAAGTGCAAGTCAGTTCTCTATGGGTTTATGATTCGATTAGTACTAGGACGTAGCAATAAAAATTGCCAAATCGAAATTTTCGAGGAAAAAACCCGCTCCTAAATTACACCTCACGAGTTCACAATCGAAATCGTACCAATTTGTTTTATAGGTAGGTCAGACTTGAATTGTTTTTCAACCTAATTACCAATTGGACCGAGTTCGGACCGGTATTACCGTCTATATTATATCATTTTGTGTTGTAGTGAGAATTTGATATTGTGTTGTATTAATACAATCAATTATTTAAAGTTAAGTATTGAGATTTGGTGTTGTTTTTTTAAACTTACTACAATATATGTGCCTATATAATAATATTAATTTAAGACTTAAAATGTCAACTGTTTTTTCTTTCTTTCTGAGATTGGAATATGTACAACTATTTTCGCATATATGTTGAGTTATAGACAAAATAATATATATATATCTTGTAATAAATCATATATGAGGAACACCAAATACACAGTAGTTCGTTGATCGACCATAGCATACACTTCAAACTGAACAATCCAACAGCCCTGACAATCGATTGAGCTTCATAGTATCAATCAACAGCATACACTTGGAACAGAGCAAAATCATACGAGGGAAGCCAAAGAATGGAGACAAGTAATAAACCATGCAATGGAAGGGTATACGACGTAATTACATTTCACAAACATGATGATACCAACGGAAAGGCAAGTTTGTTTCTTTATACAGCTGCTGCGATATCTTCTGGACCGACAAGCTTGATCTGCCCCAGTTAAAAAGGGTTGTTATTTACTTCTCATTCATAAAGAAGATGGAAATCTATATAACAAAGAATGGAACTTACATTGCAGTCAAAAGCAAATCTTCGAGCAAGCATTATGGCTGCATTTCTTTCCCTCTCTGTTTCAAAGGCCAATATAAAACAACATCCTTCAGTGGCTCTCCAAAACAATGCCTGACTTGCCGCATTGCCCCCTCCTCGAACTCCACATAGCTGAAAGTACAACAGAAGAAAGAAAAAGGCAGTTTATGGTTATTAGGTGCAGAAATGATGTAAAACCAATTTTTTTACACTTTTTATCAGATCAGATCTAACTTGGTATCTTACTAACCATATATTAAGAAAGTTACCTGCATTGCATTGGAATAATATTCCTTTGCTATGGTTGTGTTATCCTTCGAAAGCTTCATTCTCATTTTACCAACATGAAGGACATGAATAGATTCCGATGGATGTTCCATGCCATTCATCCGAGTGATCACCACCTGCAGAAGCAAAAGAAGCTTATTGGTCGGTCTCGGTGGAAATTATTAGACAGAAAAATGGAAGTTTACTCCTTACTGGCGAAGCACTTCCCTAAATTTAGTGATTAATTAGAAACATCTACCTCTTCATCATTCTAGCTATGCTAGCATGATTTAAGGACAACTTACATTGAATTGGGTATCGTGTTTACGCACAAGTATCTCCACATAGCTTGCTAGACCAGCAACTGCACAAGACCATCCAATCAAAGTCACATGCTTACTTACATAAGAGGAAATGAATAAAAAGATGTCCAATGAAAGGAATATATGGAACCAAAAGAACGACCATGATGACAAGAAGTTAGTGGTGAATCACAACAAAGGCCTGACCTGGATCAATCGGCCCTGTTGTTGTTAATGTGATATGGTGATCACCCAAACTGATATGAGCTTGCAACAGCCGTCCAACATCAAAAGGTTCTGGAGCATACACTGTTTTAGTAGCTCCTGAAATTGTGAAAAAGTATTACAGCTCAGTCTCATTCAAGAATACAGTCGTCAGGACTTAAAACATCCGACATTCCATGCTTTCAATGAATCAGTGTAAAAAACAGAAGTGATTGCATATGCAAGCAAACAGGAAAAAATGTGTGATTTTTTAGTCTTGGAAAAATCGTCCCTTGCCAAGAACTGCATGGTTTTAGACGATGTGTAGTAGGCCCACCTACCTGAGATAAGCTCGCTTCTCCCACCTTCACATGGCAGTCGATACCACTGAATTGAACATTTTGATAACTCTGGAGCATCATCAGAGGTAGGAACAATTTGCAGATATGAACCCAAGGCTTCCGCGCCATTTAACTCGTATATAAGCAAAATAGCCTCCCCTTTTTTCTTAAGCACCAGCTATTAAAGAACAAAAGGGAAAAAAATATTAATCACATGGATGTATTTGCTTAATTTCCATGCAACAAGAGAATCTATCAAGGAAAGTGCATTCTAAGGAAGCATAAGTCTTCTGAGGGGGAGGGGGATCGCAAACCTCTTTCTGTAGTTCAAGGGAGCGCTTAGATTTTTCTGAGAGCTGACTCCTCAAAGCTTGAAGCTCATATTCCATGTCCACAACCTAATAAACCAATTTGATCACTGATTTCAGATGTCATTAAGTTAATCTGACTGCATATACGTTTGGAATAACAGTATTATGTCTACCAATTGACTTGATGAAGGTACCATCATATTTAAATTGAGAACGTACAATTATGTTGTCTGGTATAACATTATTATATCTCAGTGTCAGTAGATAATTTTTGCAAGAGTTAAAACAATCCATCAAAGCTGAGGAGGATGGGTACTGAAGAGGGAGATGCAAGAAATGCTAAATTCTTCGCAAAATATTTGCTGTTACAGACCGTTCATATTGCATGAGGACCAGCAAATTCCATCACCAACTAAGGGAAGCTTCCAATACCTGTCGTACTTCTTTCATTTAACTCAAAATATGTACTAGCTATATGGTCATATAACTCAAAATAGTAACTAGATTAAAAACCGGGAGCAGAGGTGAATGAAAAAAATGCCATTTCTCACCATGCTAAAACCAAATGTTTATAGATTAGTTAACATGATAAGGAAAATAAGACGCTTCTAGTTTACATCTTGAACATAAAACTTTGAAGAGTCAGACAACGATAAAATCTATGAATCCACAAGGGTTTGAAAAAATGTAACTGAAATAATATTGATTCCCAACTTTATATTTACCTTACTTTGTCGATGTAGCCTTTTAATCAGCCTGGCCTCTTGAACCTGTTTCATCAATTCTTCCAATTCCTATAATATACCAAAAAACGCAGATAAGGTTAAGCTTCTACTTAGATATACTTGTAACTAGCAAGGCTCAAAAAGTATTTGCCAATATTGATCCAGTAGCTGTCAAAAGATTTTTGTCCATCAACTCACAATATTGTGCAAAAATAGCAAAACTATCTGTTAGGGATAGTTAAAGCCTTTTAAACTGCAACTACACAGACATTTTTTGAAAGAAGACTGGAGATTTCATAAGTATTATTATCATAATGAAGCATACTTGTTTGCTTAAGGTCCGAGACTTATTCTCATGCTCCTTCAGTGCCTCCTCTACTCTTTGAACTGCAGCTTTGGCCCTATTTATTTCAGCACGAGCAAAGCTTCTTTCTTCATTAACCAGTTTCTTGGCATCTTTAGAAGCCTAGGATGTAGAGAACATCATGTAAAAGAAAATCAACTATAAGTTTCCTCTAGACCATAAAATACATATATACTAGCTGAGTTTTCAGTTTGAACAATTTCTGCGAAAAAACTTTTTCACAAGAGATTACCTGCTTCAAAAAATTTGTCAATTTCTTCACTTCAGCCTTTTCTTGAATGATCTCTCCTTCCCTTTGTGTCAACTTAACAGCTAGAGATTCTATCTGGATGAAATAATAAAGGGTAATTACCTATTTGCCAGCTGAATTTAAGAATATAGACAATTGGCTAGCTGTTCTTTTTTAACAAATTGCTTGCTTAGTTTACATAAAGTTGCAATTCGTTAGCTCCGTCTAATTTGTTGTTAAATAGTGATGGAAAAATGCGTGTTTGTCACGTGTCAGGTAGCCAAATTGCAAATTTTCTCAAAACTAAATTAGTAAAGTGCATATTTCTGCAAAGTTCAGCAAAAAAATTTCAATTTTTTGTAAAGTTTAGTTAACAATTTACACAAAAATTAAAAATAAAATAAAAATGTAAGTTTTCATCACAATTTAACAGTAAATTAGACGGAGCTAAAGTCAATTACAAATTTGTTCAAAAAGAAAAGTTTAGCTAACAATGTGCTTAAACCCTTAAAGTTTAACTAGTAATGGATAGCTTATTCAATCAGAGTGCTTAGCTTTTCTTTACTCAAAAGGATCTTTTTTAGGTTAATGACCAGTTGAACACAAGTAGTGGTTCCTAAAGATCCAATCATCAATACATGCATGTTGTAGCTCGATGTTGATAGAGCAAAATACTCTACCAAACAAATTCTATAGAGAAGCAAAATAACATAACTTTTGATGCAAGTAGAAAAACTAACCATAGATATGACTTCTTTTACATCTTCCCTGCTTTTACTAGCAACTCGTTCTTTGAGAGATTCTAATGAGTCCCTTAGCTTCTTCAAGAGAACATGCTTCTCTAAGGAAGCAACTTCCCTGAGTTTGGCCTGAATGACAGCGGTAGAAGGCTAACAAATATGCTAAAGATGAAGCTTCAAGTGGAAAACAGGTACCAACTCTTCAGTGTCAAGAGAACAACCAAATTACTTCTACAGTGTGTTTTTTTCACTAGCTTATTCAGAAGTCAAGTTGTAAGCTTGTAAGATAAGTGAATACCAGAGTGCTAAAATGAGCACCCAGATCTACAATTAATATTATATAATATACATACACATGACAAGCAATTGCAGCAGAAAAAACAATGAAAAGATCCATGATAATGAGTTCCCAATTAATGAAAAACAACTGAATCTAGTCTATGAAGGGTACGCACCTCATCAGACAATTTAGCTGCAGCAGCCAACCCTCTCTCAAATTTATTGGCAAGATCACGAACAGACAGATGCATCTGCTGTTCTAGCAATTGAGAAGTCTCCCGAGCAACAATATCTTTCATGGACATAATCTTTGGATCATTTCGTGTATCTAGAATCTGATTGTAAACTCCAGTCCGATAATTTGTGAAGCGATTAGAAGCAAAAATCACGCCAGCTGACATGCCAGGGACTAATGGCTTTTGGATCATGGTACCAAAATCACGCGATAACTTTGTCATTTTCTTGAATCAATCAATCTGATGCAGAGAAAACCATATTTGTTGTTAAGATATAATGAGCAACCAGAACCATCACAAAAAGAACAACATAAATTACTACAGAAGGTCTTCGATGGCTGAATCAAAATGTGGGTCAGACTGCACCAAACCAAATGAACTGAATTAGGTGGAAAGCCGTGTAAGAGAATAATTTTACTTTAATTGTAATTAGATGTATCAAATAAAAATATTGGCCAATTATGATTTGGTTGAAAGCTAAGAATGTACTAAACCAAAAAGAAAGACGAAAATAAATATAACTCAACAATCCGAATAGCACAGCTCCATTTCCAACTCACTGAAAATCACTATATTACATTCTGAAAGGCAAAACTCATCTACCTAACAACAAATAAGAAATCAAAACGCTATTTTTCGAGAAAAATAAAAATGTCACGCTGAGCTCAAACTCATCAACCACGATAGTCACGATTACTCAGCGATTTTACATAATTTATAGTTCTAGCAATGTAAAATTTATAGTTTTGACAATTTAGCGTCAAATCTAAACTCATGAGATTTCAAAAAGAAGGAACTCAACTGAATTTACACAATAGAGACCACTGGAGGAGAAGAGAAGTAAGCGAAGAGACACAATCGAAGTCGAAGATTACCGATGGTGCCACGGAAAATAAATTTCTCGGCAATGAGATCGAAAAAGAAACGACCTTCAATCTGGTTTTCGAAGGAGACAACTTGAACAGTGACAGTGTTCCGCTGCTAGCTTTTTGGAGTGCAAAAGCAGAGAGAAAAGGAAAGTAAGGCGGATGAGTTAAGCTCCTTCATGATGCTTCACACTTACGTGATTGATGAAGGAGCAGCGATGAGAACACCTGGTGTACTGTAATCCCGGTTAGTTATTAGCTGGTGGGTGCAGTATTTATTTTTAATAACTGATCGGGTCGGAAACCGCAGCATGGTTAGTTAAAAGAAATGAATTTGATCCCGGTTCATCCATTCGAACCAACGGTTCTGAGTGAATCGAAAAGAACTCATAAAATCCGATTCTCTTGGGATACCTTACAAAAAGGCAGTTCTAGTCAAATAATAATCAATCAATGTCAGGACATGCCAAAGTAGTGTTGAAAAGTGGTAAGCAAATGTTAAGGTAATGCAACCTCATTCTCACATAAGTCTGCTGATGGATCTGGCATTTTGGATCCTGGTAAAGGAGGCTCCTAGATCCAAAATCAAGGCCCGCTAGCAGGGGCTCGCCACCAAGGGCGCGCCACGAGTAGTATTTTCCCTATTTCCTGACAGGTTAAAGACTCAAGGACCGGCAAGGAGGGATGGGGATCTCCATGCCTGAAGTGGAGCTCCGGCGCAAGGAACAATCCCACTAAGCACAAAACACTAGTCAGCACACTGTCCAAGGGTATCCCACTCACCCACGCCGAACGCCACCTAGGACAACTAGGGTCAAAGCTCAACCCAACTCAGGTTAAGGGTGAAGGCTATAAATACCTTCACCCCTCTCTACATACCTTCAACGAACTCCAGCTAACTTAGGCTTCGGAGGGGAAACAAAGGGCCCAGCCCAGGATTTCCTTATTGCAGGACGTCGGAGCGCCGCGATAGAGTAAATAGGAACACCCAGGAGATCAGAATCCAACATTGACGCCGTCTGTGGGAAGCTTAAGCATAACAACCATGGCTCCCCCATCACCAGAGCAAAGAACAACCGAGGAGTAGAGGAGAATGACTCGCTCCACGTCCTGCAGCAGCATCTAGGAAGCACATCGGTTATACCTCCTCAGAAGGTTATCCATGAAATTCCAACTTCAGAGGCAGCTCGCCCAAGCGTGCAATCCCAGCAACCATCCCAGCAGCCCACGACTATAAGAGCTGAAACAACCAAGCCGGTGCATTCTCGGATCGCCTATTTAGTAAGAGCGCCTCCGAGAGCCGCGACGAGGTCAGCGAATGCGTTAACGCCAAAGCTTCTTGCTGCTCTGGAAGACCTGCTTGACAAGCGAGAGCAGAGAGCCGAGGCTGCTAAGGCCGCTCGCCGGGCAGAGACTACAAAGGTGGAGGAGGCCAATTCCAGGCCAGTACCGTCAGTGCGACAGTCCCATCCCCCCACCAGCGGCGTCAGCTCTGCATCCAATCGCGTAGGAGACATGACGAAGGATGAGCTACATCAACTGATTGCTCGACAGGAAAAGGAGACAAATGGCGGGTGGGTCATGCCTACGCTCCGCGATAGGGCGTCGCTTCCGCTCGTCCCCGAGCTACTGTGTCTTACGGTTCCGCATCGAGTGCGGCCAGCGAAGATTGACATATACAGGGGTCAAGGCGATCCAGTGGAACATATACAGAACCATGAAGCTTCCCTCTTGGTATGAACGAGTGACGATAACCATTTTGCGCTCCTCTTTACGGCAACCTTGAGCGGCGTTGCGTCAAACTGGTTCTTTGGGCTTCCCAAGGCGTCAGTTAAAAACTGGAGCAACCTAAAGTATAATTTCATCATCCAGTACATGAGTGGCAGGCAGCTGCTCAAGAGTGTAGGAACCCTGGACAACATCAGGCAAGGGAGCGAGGAAAACCTGGACGACTTCTACACGAGGTTCAACACGGAGCTGGCCGGAATAGACAAAGTCATCACGGAAGGTGAGACCATTCGTGCCTTCACACGAGCTCTGGGACCAAAAGGCGTCGCTCTGAATGACAACCTTAGCGTGATCCCGGTTAACACTGTGGAAGACATGGGCGTCAGGGTCAAGTCATATATAGACTTGGAGATTGCCATAGAAGGGAGAAGGACGGGACGAAAAGAGTTTAAGAAGGAGGTTCCAGAAGGAAGTTAGAATGGAGCAGCGCGCTCCGAAGGGGATCCACGATGACGCGAAGCGTCGTCCTATCATTCCACGCCCCCTAGAGAGGTCTTTGAAGCCTTTACGCCCCTGACCAAGGAGATATCGATGGTCCTGACGGAGATGGAGAAGAAGGATCCGACGATCCCACCTGCGGCAAGGAGTGGTGACACCCCGATGGGGAGCGACAAGAAGGCTTATTGTCGCTACCATCGGTGCAAAGGACACTCGACCAACAATTGTCGAATCCTCAAGAAGAACATAGAAAGCCTCATCCAGAGAGGCTATCTTAAGAATTTCATCGCTGGGCGCGACAGAACCAGGAGTCCAAGAGGGGAAAGGCGAGCGTCGCTTAAGAAGAACACGGGGGCATCCGACTCAGGAAAAAGCGAGCTGTATGTGATCAGCGACGGTTTCACCGCGGGAGGGGAAACCGGCGCCGCAAGAGAGGTGTACGCGGCTCAGCTAGCAGGGACCTCCAAGGTTGGGAAGCGACTCCGGGAGGAAGATCATGTGGTCATCTCCTTCTTAGAAAGGGAGATGGAGCATGTCACTTCGCCCCATGATGACGATCTTGTCATCACAATGGGGGTAGAGAACTTCAATATGAGAAGAGTCTTGGTTGACTCTGGGAGCTCCTCAGATGTACTCTTTTTGGAAACTTATCAAAGAATGGGAAAGGAGGAGAAGGATCTAAAGAAGGTTAATTTCCCGGTCATGGGATTCACCTCGCTCACCACATATCCGGTGGGAGCGGTTACCTTGCCAGTCGAGATTGCAGATGGCTGGAAGGTCCCGAATAAAGACATCACCTTCATCGTAGTAAACGCCCCGGCCGCCTACAACGCCATTTTGGGGCGTTCGACTTTGAACCCTCACAAAATTGTGTACTCCACCTACCATCAGATGTTGAAGTTTCCAACGCCGCATGGGATTGGACTGGTCAAGGGAGATCAGCCCGCGTCTCGGAGTTGATACATTAACTCCACGCGTCGCCACGTCTTGAAGGGCAAGGGGAAGGAGGCCATGGAAATTCACACGGAGGAGGACACCCGAGAGGAAAGGAGTCGCCCACAGGCAGTGGGAGGACTGCGGAAGGTTGAGTTGGAAGGAAAAGGAAAGACAGTGCATATAAGTGCGTCGCTCTCGGAAAACGAGGCCAAGGCCTTGTCCATGATCTTGGTTGAGTTTTAGGAGCTCTTCGCCTGGAAGCCCAGCGATATGCCAGGCATCAGCAAGGACATCATCTTCCACGAATTAAGGATCGACCCTACCATCAAGACAATCGCTCAAAAGCGACGTTCGGTAAGATAAGAGAATGCGATCGCCATAAGGCAGGAGGTGGGAAAGTTGGTAGAGGCCAACTTCGTTAAAGAGATCAGGTTTCAGACATGGGTGGTGAACCCAGTACTGGTAAAGAAGAGTAACGTCAAGTGGCGCATGTGCGTGGATTTCAGGGACTTGAACAAGGCATGTCCCAAAGACTCCTACCCGCTGCCAAGAATTGACCAGCTGGTGGATGCCACGTCAGGACATGAGCTGCTTAGCTTCATGGATGCCTATTATGGGTACAACCAGATCCAGGTGGCCGAAGTCGACACCCAACACACGGTTTTCTACGCAGATAGTGATATTTATCATTATACGGTGATGCCATTTGGTTTGCTGAATGCAGAAGCAACCTACCAGAGAATGGTCAACAAGATATTCGTTGGGATGATTGGAGACACCATGGAGGCATACGTGGATGATATGCTGACGAAGTTGGTGAAAGGCGTGGACCATGTGGAGGACATAAGGAGAACCTTCGAGCGCATGTGTCTTCACCAGGTGCGCCTGAACTCGGCCAAGTGCGTCTTCGGGGTGCACTCGGTGAAATTCCTAGGCTATATGGTGAGCCCTCGGGGTTTGAGGTGAACCCAGAGAAGTTGGAGGTGATCGAAAACATGCAGAGCCCTACTTGCCACAAGGAAGTCCAATCTCTGAATGGGAGATTGGCGGGGCTCAGCCGCTTCCTGGCCAAATCAGGAGAGAAGTCTCTCCTCTTCTTCCAGGTCCTCAGAGCCAGCAAGAAGTTTTAATGGACCCCAGAATGCGAGCAGGCGTTCCAGGACTTGAAGAATCATCTGAAGGCGCTCCCCCGCTAGCGAAGCCTGAAAAGGGCAAATCTCTTTTTCTATACCTAGGCATCAGTCCTATAGCTGTAAGCTTTGTGTTAGTGAAAGAAGTCAACAAGGCGCAGACGCCGGTGTATTATGTTTCTAAGGTCCTTACAAAGCCTGAAATGAACTATATGGAAGTTGAGAAGTACCTCTATGCGCTAGTAGTCTTGGCTAGAAAGCTTCTCCCCTACTTTCACGAACACAAAATTACAGTCTTAACGAATCAACCCTTAAAACATTTCCTCCAAAAGCCTGACGCTTCAGGGAGAATGATTAAATGGGCGATCGAATTGAGCGAATTTCGAATCAAGTTCGCATTTAGGAACGCCATAAAGGAGCAGGCACTGACAGACTTTATAGTGGAATCAACTTGTCCACCAGAAGCGTCGCCTCAAGAAAGCAATGAAACAAAGGAGACTTGGATGCTCCATACTAAAGGATCTTCATCAGTTGATGGTTCGGGGGAAGGTCTAGTGCTAACACCACCAGACGGGAGCGCGCCCCTGCGGTATGCTTTGGTACTTACCTTCAAATCCACCAATAATGATGCAGAGTATGAAGCACTGGTCACCGGCCTACGACTCGCCAAAGGGTTAGGCATTGACCACCTAAGCGTCTATTGCGATTCGCAATTAGTGGTGAATCAAGTTAAAGGAGAATATGTCGCAAAAGGCGATCAGATGAAGGTTTACTTACAAGTGGCGTGCCAACTAGTAGAGGGATTTAAGAGCTTCCAAATAGAGGTTATCCCTAGGGAAGAGAATAAGGAAGCAGATTCATTAAGTAAATATGCATGGCAGACGACGCCTCTACAAGTACATTTCGTGGAAAGTATGTGTGCGAGCATTGAAAAAGGAGCCGGACAGATGTGTGCAAACATTGAAAGAGGGGTGGATTGGGCGACCCCTATCAAAAATTACTTGGAGAAGGGCGAGCTACCGGAAAGCGAAGTAGAATCCAAAAGAATATTAAGGCTCACTCCAAGTTATAAGATTATTGAAGGCACATTGTACAAAAAGGGATTCTCCACACATTTCCTCAAATGCGCCGTACATCCAGAAACGATCATCATACTTAGGGAGGTCCATGAGGGATACGCCGCTCATCATGAAGGCCCGCGATCCATTGTTCGAAAAATTCTTAATCAAGGCTATTACTGGCCTACCATGAATCGAGAAGCCAAGGAAATTGTTCATAAATGCGAATCGTGTCAAAAATATGGCTCAAGCATAGCGCGCCCACCTGCGAACCTAACCTCGATAAGTGTTGCCTGACCCTTCACACAATGGGGAATAGACTTTGTAGGGCCACTCCCTAGGTCCAAGCAGTGCACCTATGCCCTGGTAGCGATCGACTATTTTTCTAAATGGATTAAGGCAAAGGCGTTAGCTTCGACCACAGAATTCCAAGTGATCAAATTCTTAAAATCTATAATTGTTTTTAGATATGGCATTCCAAGTGTACTAGTGAGCGATAATGGGCCTCAATTTGCAGGAAGAGAATTGAAGTGTTTTTTCCAGGAATTAAAAATACATCATAGGCATGGTTCAGTCAGGCATGCACTGGCGAACAGACAAGTTGAGGTGGCCAATAAAACTATTATGAACGGATTGAAAAAAACGATTAGACGCCTTACAGGGAAGATGGATCGAGGAATTGGAAAATGTCCTATGGGTGCTCCGCATTACGCTAGTACTCTACAGGGGAGACACCTTTTCCCCTGGTATACGGCTTAGAAACGGTAGCACCAACAGAAATAGTAGTTGCCTCGCACAGAACAAAACACTTTGATGTAATGGCGAATGACGTTCAAAGGCGTATTGAATTGGATTTGGCGGATGAAAAGAGATGGGCATCTGAATAGCTTCAAAGAAGGATGCGGCTCGCCATAGCCCGATACTACAATAGGCGAATCTCCGCTCGTCAATTTTTTGTGGGGGAGATGGTATGGAGGAAGAACGATTTTGCCCATCAAGATAAAATAACAAGCTCTCGCCTAAATGGGAAGGACCATATAAAGTCATCGCCATTCCCCATCCAAACGCCTACATACTAGAAGACAAAGAAGGAAGATCGTTGAAGAATACGTTCAATGCGGAACACTTGAAAAAGTTCTATTCTTAGGCATTATGAACAATGTACTTAGGCATCTACCATGGTTTACAAAAACCTGGTAGCAAAGCGCCGCCCCATTGTATGTTTTGGGTACTTAGCCAAAATAAACGAATTATATGCATAAATCGATAAAGGCGCCCAAAATAAGAACAAGGAATTGATAAAACACTTGTCTAAATTAAGAGCAAGGAATCCATAAGGGCAAACACCCCAGTTGATTACAAATATGTTGCCTCGCCAAAAAGAGGACTTGCTATAAAAGGAAAAGCATAAGTTAAACATGAGGAGAGTCTTCGGAAGGAGGAGCGGGCAGTACATGCGCCTCGTCTTTAGGTAATGCGGGCAGATCTGAGGGCTCGCCAGGAGGGACCGCCTCCACCCCAGACAAAGGCTCGTCAGAGGCAGGAGCGCGCTTGGATCGATGGAGAGGGTTCAGGCGACTCATCCTCTTTTTCTTCCCAAGAATCTTGATTCCCCTCTACTATCTTCTTCTTAGCTGCCTCCGCCTCAAGTCTCTTTTGCTTGGACGTTTCTACCCGGGCCTCATACTTCAAGAAGTTGGCAAAGGAAGGCAGCGTCGCAATGGGGAACTGGGCATCAGTAGTCAAGATATCCTTGCGAATCGCATTAAAGGCATCCACCAAGGCTTGGCGAGCCCAGCCCCCTGCAGCAGTATTAAAATCCTCGCTATTCTTAAATTCTTCAACAGCCTCGGCGAGGCGTTTGGGAACCTCCCCTTGGATAAACGATACATCTTCCTCCAGACTCCGAACGCACTACTCAGCCTTAACAGCGCGGTGCTCGAAGGAGCCTGACTTATTCTTCTCTAGCTCGAATTGCTTGAAGAGATCCGCAACCTTACTGCGCGCTTCAAATACTTGCTCATGTGCTTTCGCGGCCTCAGACAGTTTGGCCTGAACCTTGAGCATCTCTTGAGCATGGCGAGAGGCTTCCATCTCCAGCTCATCCCTAACTACCCTCTCCACAGCTAGCTTGCGTTGGGCGCGCTCCTGCGCCATCTCTAACTCATTAACTCGCCCGAGTTGGGCAGCAGTGGCCTCCCTCTCCTCTGATAGCTCCACAATGGCGCTACCCATTTGGAGTTGTAGCGGTAAAAGCTAAACAAAAAGCTAACTGTTAGAGAAAAGAACTTAATACAATATTGAAAACTAAGGAATAAAGAAGAATACCTGGGAGAAAAAGGTCAGGCCCTGGCGCACGAGATTATCCAAAGCGCTGCTAGGCTTATCAATAGGCAAACTGTCAGTAGGAGGGCAGACGCCAGTCAGTAGATGGAGACCCAAATCAGGGTCCAGCAAGGTGTTCCCCCGCAGCAGAGGAGCATCTTGGAGACGCTCACAAGGAGTCCAAGGCGCACCGCACGGATCCTCCCGAGAAACCCACTCAGGAGGTTCATCGACTTTGAGGTCTCGGTGTAGGTCAAACACTGGACCCATGTACAACCTATAGCACCCCTCTTGGCCACTCAGCAAAGGCAAGGGCGCCTCTAAGCTAAGATGAGCACTGGGGAGCAGCTCCTTATCCGCCCCCGAGGCGGGTTCCCTCGCCGGGGTCTTCTTCTTCCTTGAAGAGGGAGCGCCAGGACATTTCCCTATGTACGCAGTTCCGTCGTCCCTAACGTTTTTTTATGTTGAAGTGCCATCAGAGAAGACGTGATAAGTCCAAGCTATCCACAAGTCCGTCATGACAGGCACCCCCACTTCTTATTATGGAGAATATTTATTATTCTAGATAAAACGGAATCCTTGCAATAGCGAGAATAAGGGACCGCACCTTTGTAAAGAGTCATCGCCTCTTGACTAGCAAGGCTTAGGGTTTGAGGATCCACGGAGAGTGGATCTACCTCATCCTCGGGGCGCGCCTTCTTTTTGGAAGACTGCCGCTTCTGTTTATTGGAGCCCTCGGCGGTGTCGCTCGGAGCTTGACTAGGGAGCGACTCTAGTTCCTGTTCACCGAGCAGGGTGAAGGCAAGGTCAAAGTGCGAAAGAATTTGGTATGCAAGAGAAAACGAAACAAGTTATTACCCGTGTATTGTAAGAGCTAGGGGTGAGCTTGGGCGGTCCGGGCCGGTTTTTTAGGCAAGACCGAGCCCGAGCCCGAAATTTCGGTCTTCACCTTTGGAGAACCGAGACCGAGACCGAGACCGACTTCGATATAAAAAGCCCGCCCGAGTCGGTCTTGCTTGCCTCGGGCCGGTCTCGGTCCATTACCGAAATTTTCAATCCAAATTAAAAAAAAAAAAATGTCTGAATTTTCACCAAATTTAGAACATACAAACACAATAAATCAAGTATCAAACATACAATCCAAACACACATTATAAATATAGAACATACAATCCAAACACACATGGAGACTTTGTGAGTTGTTGTATACTACTATACTTGTATAGTATATATAGTATTATGTATTAGGTTTTTAGGCAACTCGGGCCGGGCCGGTCCTAATCGGGAATTTCGGGAAAAAACCCGAACCCGAGCCCAATCCCGACTTTAGAGGAAAAAACCCGCCCGCTCGGTCTCGGTCCTAGTCGGTCTCGGTCTTAGTCGGGCCGGTCTCGGACCGGTCTCGGACCGGTCTCGGTCCAACCAGTATTTTTTGCTCACCCCTAGTAAGAGCAATGCTGGAATGGAGAAATGCCAGTGTTGAAAAGATCCTCCTCCTTGGTCTTCTTGGATATCCAGTTGGCGCGCCCTTCGAGATGATCAGCGTACACCATGTGGAGGGACTTCTTATCCCAAGGGGATAATTCATCATCCAGAGGATAGGGGTCGCGGAGCGCCTTGGAAGTAATACACTAAGGAACCCCCCTTTGAAGAAGAAATAAGAATTCTTCCAATTTGAGTTCCGAGTCCTATAACCGGTAACTAAAAGGAAGGAGGATTTCCAGGTCTGGAACATGTTGTCAAGAAAGAGACTGACAAAGTTGAAAACGCCAAAGTGGTTGGAATCTATCCTATAAAAATGGCAAAATAATACTAACGAATATGCATAACCTCTCTTCTCACATAAACACCTAAAGTCTACCCATGTGCGAAGAGAGCAATGAGAAAATTGGGGTAGGGGAGATGCCATAATAGCAACATTCTTAGGCTAGGTCGGGGCAGAGAGGAAACGTCAACCCAGTATTTATCTGAAGGGGATAGATGATTTCCTCGCCTCACCCTGGTTTTGAAATAGGCTGGGCGTTTTTAGGATCACGCTCATCCATGATAAAGAAGGGAGGTTCTAAGGCATCGCCCATACACGACTCATCTACGGCTCTATTAAAGATAGACCTAGAGATATCGTTGGGTTTAAGGTCACTAAACTCGGGAGGAAAAAGACATTCGCCTCACCTCCTGTCGATCCGCTCGCCATTGAAGAGAGAAGGCGCTCGCGACGGGGGTAGAGGCTGGGCTCGAAAGGGGAACATTGAGATATTTTGGAAGAGCGACTGGAAAAGTCAATAGTGACCGAAGGAAAGTGACCGGAATCCTAGAGAGAAGGCAGAGCTTTCTAGAGGGAGAAACTATGTTAGAGGAGTAAAAATGACAGAATGAAGAGGAAGAAGCCTATTTATAGGAGCTCTCCTGGGCAAGGTCAATGGTCACCCTACTTCTAGGGGTCATGATTGGACAAAACGTCCTCGGGAAGCCAAGGGTTGCCAACGGTCCGATAGCAACGGCTATTTCCTGAAGATGAAATTCAAAAATGGAATTCAGAACAAATAAAGCCCAAACCGTCACGCCAAGGGCACGCCACCTCGTATCGAACAAACACAAACAACAGATGGCCTGGGAAACGCCATCGCTCTATATCAATAGAACATCTGATAAACCCAACACGAGCGTCACTCAGGAGATCGGAGCACCGCGACAGAGTAAACAGGAACACCCAGGAGATCAAAATCCAACATATGCCATGTAGAAAAGAGAAGAATGAAAAGCTACTGACTACATGCGGAGAGCCAAGGATCTCCCAGACATGCAAATTGCATTCATACGCAAAAAGAATACATAATATTCATTTACAACATTTGTCTATATATGACAATAAATAATATGCAACAAACTAAGAAACCTTAATTATCAATAACTCCCTATCATATTATGAAAGATACTAATGGCCCTTATATTTTATATTTCTTCATTCACTCATACTTCTTCCCTGCTGCTACCTTAGCTCTGTTCTTCTGGTCCTTGCGCTCCTCTGGTTCAATCATCTTCAACTTTTCTTTCTTCAACTGAATTTGATCATTCCTTTTCTGTTCTGCTTCTTCCATTGCACCTTTCTCGTATAAATTTATCAAACCGAACTTGTTGATCAATTCAAAGTGTTGTTGCTTCCCCAACCCCTTTGTCAAAAGATCGACTATTTGCTCCCTTGATGGAATGTATTCTGCAACGATTATTTTTCATCAATTTTCTCACAAATGAAATGAAATTTGGATTCCCTGCAATTTGGATCACTGCCTTGTTGTCACAATACAATCTTGTGGGTGTTGATAAAGAGGCCCCCAATTCATCCAGCAACCTACGAATCCATATAACTTCAGCAACTGTCATTCCTATACTCCAGGATACAGTTGCATCACCAAGTATAATACAATAACTTGTGATAGATTTTTGAGTGACAGAGCATGATGCCCAATCACTATCACAGTATGCCTTCATGTCTTCAACCCGATTTTGTGCTACAAAGAACAAGCCCTGTTCTGGACTCATTTTCACATATATGATTATTCTCATTGCTTCTATCCAATGCGATTCCCTTGGAGCATGTAGAAACTGACTTAAGTATTGCACCTAGAATGATATATTGGGCCTCGTCATTGTAAGATATAACAATCTTCCAACTGTTCTTCTATATTGTTCAGGATTTTGCAGCAGTTTGTCATCCTGATTCAAGTTGAAACATTCATCATATTCGGTTGTTGTCAGCTTCATATGTTGCTCCATGGGTGTTGCAGCCGAATTTGATTCCATCATCCCTACATCTTCTATCAATTCCAAGGAGTATTTCCTCTGATTCAGAACAATACCAGCTTTGGATCTTATCACTTCTAGTCCAAGAAAATACCTAAGAACTCCTAGATCCTTCAATTGAAAGTATTTGTTCAAAATCAGCTTCAACTCATTAATCATTTCTTCATCCGAACCTGTGATCAAAACATCATCAACGTACACCAATAGATGGATCTGCTTATTGCCTTCAATTTTGTTAAACAACGAGTAATCATAATGACTCTGTGAGTAGACATGTTCGACCAAGAAATCACATAGCTTAATGTTCCATTGTCTTGAAGCTTGCTTCAACCCGTATAGAGATTTAAGAAGCTTACATACCTTTCTTCCTTTAACTCCCTCATTCACTTGATCGAATCCTTGTGGTATCTCCATAAAAACTTCCTCTTATAAATCACATTGCAAGAAGGCGTTATTGACATCCATCTGGTACAAAAGACCAATTCCTCGAAGCCGCAAGGCTCAAAATGACTCTCACAGTTACCATTTTCACTACAAGTGAAAATGTTTCGGTGAATTCAATCCCCTTTTGCTTCGTATATCCTTTTGCAATGAGCTTTGCCTTATATCATTCGAGTGTACCATATGAGTTGTATTTCACTTTGTAAACCCACTTGCGCCCAATTAGAGTCTTCCCTTTGGGTAGCTCGACTAATTTCCAGGTTCCATTGTCTTGAAGTGCTGTCATTTCTTGCTGCATAACCTTCATCCAATGGGGATCAGTGATAGCAGCTTCAAAATCCTGTGGTTCATGTATTCTGTCTATAGCAGACAAAAAGCATTGATATGCAGGTGTAATAGTTGAGTAGCTGATTGTATTGCAGGTCATCACATAGTCTTTGTGCCATGTTGGTGGTTTAGAGCTTCTTGTACTTCTTCTTTGCGTGTTGTCTTATCGAACAAACATAAATTCATTCTCTATTTCTCTTGTTGGTTATTCATTCACGACCACTGCTTCCGCCAAGTTCTCATTCGTGATCCCTTCCTGCTGTAAGGTTTCATCTGTGACCACCGTCTGTTGCATTGCCTCTAATTCTGCAAGAGTAAATATGACAGACCCCCAGACTGCATCATCAAAGTCATTGGTTTAAGAAGACACAAACATCCGTTGCAAACTTTCCTGGTTATGTTGAAAAGAGAAGGTGTCTTCTCTGAAAACTAGATCCCTGCTAACAAAGAATGACCATATGGCGAGATTTAAGAGGTTATAACCTTTCTGGCTAGCTGAATAACCCATCATCACCGTCGGAGTACATCGAGCAAGCATTTTGTCACGAAAGATCAGGTTGATGGCAAAACACAAGCAACCAAAAACTCTTAAATGTCCAATATCAACTACACTGTCAGTTAGAACTTGAAGGGGAGTTCGTCCATGAAGAACCGATGAATGCATTAAATTTACCAAATAACATGCTGTGAGCAAACAATGACCCCAAAATCTATCTGAGATTGAAGCTTGCAACTTCAAAGCTCTGCAAACACAAAGTAAATGTATATGTTTGCGCTCCAATATCCCATTCTGTTGTGGTGTATATACACAACTGGTTTGGTGCTTGATTCCCAAAGAGGAAAACTCTGTCTGAAGCTGTGAATTGCAGAATTCACTTCCATTATCAATCCTAAAGCACTTGATTAACTCACCAAACTGTGTTTTAACCAATTGACTGAACTCCTTAATATGTATTATTATTTTTTCCTTGATGCGTAAGAGATATACCCAAATCGCTCGGCTATAGTCATCGACTAAGGTAAGGAAGTATCGAAAACCATCTATGGTAGGTATACGATGATGGTCCCAAACATCTAAGTGTATGATATCAAAACGATTCAAAGCATGTGTATTACTTGAAGGAAAAGGTAATATGAATGGCTTTGCTAATGGAAAACATTGCAGTCTTTCTTAACTCCTTGTGATTTTGAAACTATGCAAAACAACTTATTCATTTCTTGCAAAGACACGTGACATAATCTTATGTGCCACAATGTTGCATATTTATTATTGATGACCGGTCTTGCTTTTCTATCCGCTATTTGTGACTCCCCATCTCGAATTTGCAATGATGTTGCTGCATCCACCTTTTCCTTCCTTTTGACAACAAGCACATAGAGACGTTAGGGTGCAAACCAGTCCCCACTATTCGCCCATTTGAAGGGTCCTGAAACACAACAAAATCAGGAAAGAACACAATACATAATCCTAAATATTTTATTAATTGAGAAATGGATATCAAGTTGTATCTGAAACCCAGAGCAAATAATACCCAACTGATAAGAAAAAACTCATTAACAATGCAATCTCCATAGTGAGTCACAAGGGAGCATTGTCCATTCGGGAGATGAACCAAGCGATTGTTTGTATGATTATCTCTCACATTGTTCAGCCATTCAAGACAACAAGTCATATGATTTGTCGCACCACTATCTATAACCCAATAATTATGTGATTTACTCTCAATTGAACCACAGAACATCATGCATGTCATGTTGGCCTTGATATCGATATGAGTTTCTATCTTAGTGCTATGAGCAAAGTACTGCAACATTTTATTGAATTTTTCTGCACTGATCTGTGACACAACCTACGGTCTGATTAGAGTGTTGTATGAAGATTTTTTTTTTTTTTTGGGGGGGGGGGGGCTTCTTGACCTGCATACTCCTGAATCAGAATGAGCAACATTAGTAGACCATTTCTTCCTTATGTAATCTGACACTCGATGCTTTTTCCAGCACCTGGTCTTCTTTATGTCCTTGCTTTCCACAAAAATTGCAGGTAAAATCATTCTTCGGCTTGAACTTCACACTTCCACCAGCATTAGCGGAATATAATGTGACCGAGTTGGATTCGGTTGTGGTCTGTTCTGCGTTTTGGTCGAACGCCATGAGTATATTCCTTCTAAATGTTGTTAAAGAGCAGGAGATGTCCATACGCCTCAACAAGGCGGTTGAAGAGTACAAAGGGAGCGCTTCCTTCGACATGGATACGTCCATAGTGTGCCACTACACCTTCATGAACATCTACAGCTCGATCGAGGAAGACTTGAACAATTTATTCTCTGATTTCGACCTAGCGCGCCTCCAGTGCATGAAGAGCTTCCCGGAGATGTGGCGCAGGGAGAAGGAAGCAAATGAGGACTTCGATAGCGGGGCGGAATCTTCTGAGGCATCTCCTTATCCTTCTTCCCTAAAAGGCGCATTTGAGCAGACTGATGACCAACCTCCCATTCCGTCAGAGCAACCTCCCCTTCAAGCGTCTCTCCCTTAAGATGATGCGACATCACTAGAAGATCATAATGTAGAGTAGTTGTTTATACTTAGTAGTTTTCCTCGGTGTTTTTATTTTCCTTTTTTAGTAGCAAGACCCTTTGGACCATTACCTGTAAAGGGAATTTTGTAAACACGACGTATATCTATAGCGTATTTCCTTTGGTTAATCATTTGACTAAGTTATTCTTGATTGCTTCGTACGCGTTTATAGCTACTCATTTATACCAGTCTTGGCCGATTGCGCATTTATAGCGACATCCTTATGTTCATTAAGCTGTTTGAAAACGAATCCGTTAATGAATGTAACACTTCATCTGCGACGCTATTTTAACATTTGTGTCAACCAAAAGATCTAAGATTTTGTCCATTAAGTCATGGTAAACACATGAAGAGCGGCGCCTTTCAGACTTCGAGCCTTCGAGTTTTCTTCGGACACTTCTATATTTAATAAGGCGGCGCCTTAAATTTGTATTTAATATGCCTTAGAGGTTATATACCAGCGCTATTTGTCGAGTTGTCGCGTTTTGTACTTAAGCAAATTGTCATTAAGTAATCAATCCGAAGGTGGCAGCGCTATAATCGTTCAATAAACATGAATTTACAAATTACATGTGATAGGAATCTCAAAATGAAATGAAAAAACAGAAACTAAGCTTACTTGCTTGTGAAGAAATAACTCTGATTCATTGATTCAAGTTAGTTATGGCCAGTACATTTCTATTGTATTTATAGACTAGAGGAAATGAAGAATTACATCTTAGTCCTCCTAATATTTGCAGATTAGTCCTTTACTCATATGTAATCATACATATATCCTAACATTCTCCAATCAAGATCCAACTTCCTGATCCAACTTCTTGTTGATGAAAGCAGAATCAGACAGAACTTTCCTATTGAACATGTCCTGAATAGATCCTTGATTTAGCACTCACAGCTTCTTAGTAAAGATACCTGCAAAATTCTGAAAACGATCTTCGTTTTTTTTTTTGTGTTTTTTTTCCAGAACAAACTATACCTTCAATAGCTTCATACATGCTGAGTTTTAACAAACACATCAGTACCTTCACTTAGATGCCATTCATGAGATATGTACTCAAAATCATATGATCACACCTTTCACAACATAATCTCGACAAACTTTCCTTACGTATAGTGACAGAATTACTTCACTTATCATACATATTCTAACACATATGCAAGTAGACCATTCTCAGTACACATTTGTCACATCCAACTTCATTCTCAGCACATTCACTACTTCCAGAATATGCACCCATCGAAACACATCATAGTCATTCAGTGGATCTCCTGAGTACACAACAAGACAGATTTGTCACATTCCACTTCCGACACAGAAACCACTCCTAGTTTTTCATGCAAGGAACAAAAAGTTTCATGGCTTTGTAAGTATATCAGCAACCTGTTCAGAAGAAGGAACAAAATTAACCATAACATGACCCGAATTCACTTTTTCCCTCACAAAGAACATATCAATTTCAACATGTTTCATTTTTGAATGTTGAATAGGATTCTCCGTAACAGCAGCAACACTCATACTGTCAGTCCAAGCCATAGGATTTGAGGATAGTTGTAGTCCCATCTCTGTGAGAAGAGATTTCACCCACTTGAGCTCACAAACTGCATTTGCAATTGCTCTAAACTCAACTTCAGCACTTGATCTAGCCACTACTGATTGCTTCTTTGAACTCCATATGATTAGATTACCATTCAGTAAAATATAATGACCTGAGATGGACTTCCTATCAGATATATCACCACCCCAGTTTGCATCAGTATAGGAAGTTAAAGAAATGTCTTTCACCGGAAACGAATTGTTACGAAACATAAGTCCTTGATCTAAAGCTCCTTTCAAATATAGAACCACATGCAGCACAGCTTTCCAATGAACAAGAGAGGGAGTTTGCATGTACTGACTTAGTTTGTTAACAACAAAATTTATATCAGGTTCGGTAACACAAATATGCTGAAACAGTCCAATCGTACTCCTATACAAGGTAACATCATCACAAGAATCAGCACAAGTAACAACACCTGTCTTAGACAAACATGTACCTATCATAGGTGTACGAAAAGTAGTAGAATCATGAAGACCCAACTTGAAAATCAGATCCTGAACATATTTTTTCTGATTTAACAACAAAAACTCATCTGTGGCAGTAACCTCCATACCCAAAAAATAACTAATGCTACCAAGATCCTTAAGTTTGAATTCAGAATTTATTGAATGTATTACCTCAACTAAATCAGAAGATGAAGGATCAGTCACGACAATGTTATCAACGTAAACTAACAAGAAAACATAACCCACGGCAGTTTGCTTAATAAACGAACAACTATCAGCCATAGATGCATGAAACTACAGAATGTTTATAAGAAAACATTTAAGCTTCTCAAACCAAGCTCGAGGAGCTTGTTTTAAACCATATAAAGCCTTCTTCAAATTTGCAAACAAGAGGAGTTTCATAATTGTGTTTGATTTCAAAACCAGGTGGTTGAATCATATACACCTCCTCAGTTAATTCCCAGTGCTAAAAGGCATTATTAATGTCAAATTGTCTTAGATTCCACTTATGAGACAAGGCTAAGGATAACACAATGCGAATAGTTGCAGATTTAACAACCGGACTAAAAGTTTCTTGAAAATCAAAACTAGGTTTTTGTGAGAATCCTTTAGCAACTAACCTTGCTTTATATCGAGCAATTGACCCATATGCATTTATCTTTATCTTAAACAACCATTTGCAGCCAATTGGTATCCTACCTGGAGGAAGATCAACAACAGACAATGCATTATTAAGCTGAAGAGCAGAATACTCTTCATCAATTGCAGTTTTCCAGTGAGGGCTATTGATACGATCTTCCAGGAGTCGGCACTTTCGAGGGTAGGTGGTGATACGATTCTCCCAAGGCTCGTAATATTGCTGTCAGAATTCCGACTCTGTAAAGGGTTCCCTTTTCCGCGAAGCTCTTCTCCGAATTGATCCGAGTGATGAATACAAAAGTCGCAGATAATTGGGTCCTCTTTTTGTAATGGGTGGGCTCGTCGAATTCCGATAGGTATTCCGTCTTCTAGACTAATTTTGGTAAGGTCGGTCCTCCTGGATACGATTCTGCCGAGACCAGAATATACGAGGATAGATGATGGATGAATGATGGATCGATTGGATCACACAAAGGCAGCGACAAGCCCTTGATACCCCCACAATGGATTCTCCAAGATATGACGCACTCGAAGATTCCAAAGCTTGAACCTTGGATATGACGCACCAAGATTCAATTGCCGGATATGACACACCAACAATCAATTTCTCATTCAATGAACAAGAAGAACAATGTGGCTAGCACACAAGTTTGTAAAAAGGTTCCTCCCTCTAATTTCGGCCACCCTAACTACTTATCCTAAAAGAAGTAAAAACCTAAACTAATTTGGGCCTAAGGAAAGCTCTCCTATGGGCCGAATTTTATTCTCCTCCTCTTATTGGGTTTGGTTGTCTTGTGGACCGTTTGCCTCATTAAAACCCCCCTTTGTAAAACCCAGTGGGACAAAACCAAAGGTCGGGAAAAAGAGTACAAACGAGCCCCTCTTGACTTAGTCCATTCGAGCAACCAAGAGGTTCTTAGGCTCCATGTCTCCGGACGGAATGATAGTTGGTCCTATGCGGTCCAGTAGTGTGGTGATTGTATGTCCAAGCTTCCTAGCCCTTGATCGTGTCATTGGTCCACTTGGCACGGTTATCTCACCCCTGTCTTCAAGTGTGGGCCGCATTTCTTCCATGATCACATCATCCCCTCCCTCTTCAAAAAGATTTGTCCTCAAATCCGGATCATCTTGGGACTGTACCTTTGCTTTGGCTTGTTTGCAAGTGACACATCTCCCACATATCCGCTCGACATCCATTTTCATTTGCGGCCAATAGAAGTGTTCTTGCATCACCTTCAAGGTCTTAGTGATCCCAAAATGTCCCATCAATCCTCCGCCATGGGCTTCCCTAACTAACAATTCTCGCATCGAACAGTTAGGTACGCATAATCTATTTTCAAACAAAAGAAACCCGTCGTGCCTTACATACTTTCCATGAGCGAATTTAGCACATGCTTTAAAGATATCTTGGAAATCCGAGTCAGTTTCATAGAGCTCCTTTATGTATTCAAAGCCTAAAAGCTTAGCATCCAAAGTAGAGATCAAGGCATACCTTCTTGATAGAGCATCGGCAACAATATTTTCATTACCTTGCTTATACTTGATCACATAAGGAAAGGTTTCGATGAACTCCATCCACCTAGCATGTCGTTTGTGGAGCTTTTGTTGACCCTTCAAATGCTTCAAGGATTCATGGTCGGTGTGAATGACGAACTCCTTGGGCCATAGATAGTGTTGCCATGTTTGCAAGGCTCGAACTAGCGCATACAACTCCTTGTCATAGGTCGGGTAGTTTAGGGCAGCTCCTCCAAGCTTCTCACTAAAGAAGGCTATGGGCCTCTTCTCTTGTGTCAAGACAGCTCCAATACCTACACCCGAAGCATCACACTCAATTTCAAAGGTTTTAAGAAAGTTCGGTAAAGATAATTGGGGTGCATTGGTGAGTTTGTCCTTCAAAGCTTGGAATGCTTTTTCTTGTGCGTCCTTCCACTTAAACCCAACACTCTTCTTGATCACTTCGGTGAGAGGTGCGGCTATGGTACTAAAATCCCTCACGAATCTCCGATAGAAACCCGCAAGTCCATGAAAGCTCCGCACTTCGCCTATGGTAGTTGGCGTCGGCCAATCGCGGATGGCCTTAACCTTCTCTTCGTCCACCTTAATACCATCTGCACTTATAACAAAACCCAAAAACACAAGGTGATCCGTACAAAAAGTGCACTTCTTAAGGTTAGCATAAAGCTTCTCCTTTCGAAGAACCATCAAAACAGATTTTAAGTGCCCAACATGCTCTTCTAAGCTTCGACTATAGACTAAAATGTCATCGAAGTAAACAACCACAAAAATTCCAATGTAGTTACGCAGGACATGATTCATCAATCTCATGAAAGTGCTAGGTGCATTAGTCAATCCAAAGGGCATGACTAACCACTCATATAAGCCATGTTTAGTTTTAAAAGCTGTTTTCCATTCATCACCTTCTTTCATCCTAATTTGATGATAACCACTCTTAAGATCTATTTTAGAAAATATCGTGGATCCATGCAGCTCATCTAACATGTCATCTAATCGAGGAATAGGATGGCGATACTTTACAGTGATATTGTTGATGGCTCGGCAATCGACGCACATCCTCCAAGTCCCATCCTTCTTAGGGACGAGTAGGACCGGTAACGCGCATGGGCTCATGCTTTCGCGGATGTATCCTTTGTCCATCAAGTCGTTCACTTGTCGTTGAAGCTCCTTGGTCTCCATAGGATTAGTTCGGTATGCAGGTCGGTTAGGTAGTGAAGCTCCCGGTACAAAATCGATTTGGTGTTCAATACCCCGAAGGGGCGGTAATGCGTGGGGAGTTTCATCCGGCAAGACGTCTTCAAAATCCTGCAAAAGGGAAACGATGTTGCTCGGCAAATCCGGCACGGGATTAGTGATACTCAACAACGTTTCTTTGTACATAAGTAGTATAACGGGTTGCTTAGAGGACAAAGCCATCTTTACAACGCTAGACCTCACCACAAAATTGGACTGCCTCACGGGTTCACTCACGGGCGTAAACTCACATCTCTCGGCTTTGGCTTTCCTCAAACTCTCACACTCATTTTGGGTAAGGGTACTTGTGTGTTCACTCACATTAGTTCCTTCGTGTTGTCGAAGTCGAAGTTGATCTAGGTGTATCTCATGCGGCGGCATGGGAGCAAGTGTGGTCTTTCGGCCCTTAAACTCGAAAGAATAACGGTTGGTGAACCTATCATGTATGACTCTCCTATCAAATTGCCACGGTCTCCCGAGTAAGATATGGCCGGCCTCCATAGGTAACACATCACATAAGATCTCATCCTCATACTTGCCTATGGCTAAAGGCACCAACACTTGGCGACTCACAATCAATTCGCCGGCACCATTAAGCCATTGTAGCTTAAATGGTTTCGGATGCTCCCTAGTTTTCAGTCCTAGTTTCTTAACCATCAATTCACTAGCAACATTAGTGCAGCTCCCACCATCAATAATAAGGAGGCAAACTTTACCTCGAACCAAACATCGCGTGTGAAACAAGTTCTCCCGTTGTTCTTTAGCCGCATCCTTGACTTGAACGCTTAAAGAACGTCGCGTCACCAATAACTCGCCGGCAGTGGGAAACTCGATGTCATCCAGTTCGGTATCATCCTCAAGCGGTTCATCCTCAGTTTCAATCTCCCCGTTGTCCAAAAGGATCATCACCCGCTTGTTGATGCATTCATTAGCATAGTGTCCGCGGCCTTGGCATTTAAAGCACTTGACATCCCGGTTTCGAGACGAGCTTGCCACGGCTTTGCCCTTCGCATCTTGAGGCGTAGTGGCTGGTTTTGGTTCAGGTCTCGGTTTGATTTGAGGTTTATCCTCTCGGTTGAAATGGGTCCGAAAAGAGCCCCTCCGCTTGAGTTGTTGCTCGACCAACATGGCTTTGTGAAGCAGCTCTTCAATATTGCCATAGGTTTGGAGTTCCAACCTATCTTGAAGGTCACGATTTAACCCACTCAAGAACCTAGCCATGGTAGCTTCGTTATCCTCAATCACATCGGCCTTGAGCATAAGTGACTCCATCTCTTGAAAGTAATCCTCAACACTCTTACTTCCTTGAGACAATCGTCTAAGCTTTTGATGTAGTTCCCTATGGTAATGGTTAGGAACAAACCTCTTCCTCAAAAGATTTTTCAGTTCATCCCAAGTATCTACGGGTGGATCACGATTACGTCGTCTACTCGTCACGATTTGATCCCACCAATTGATAGCATAATCACAAAATTCCGTTGCGGCTACTTGTACCTTTCTAAGCTTCGAAAGATTTTGACAATCGAACACAAGTTCGATCTTCTTTTCCCACTCCAAATAAGCATCCAGATCATTCTTCCCGTGGAAAGGTGGGATTTTTAACTTGAGACCACCAAGTTGATCTTCAAGCCGACCTCTTTCCCGCCGTGGTCTCCTTTGGTCCCGATTGGAGTGGCGGCTGCCCCTACTATAATAGTTGGACGATTGAACCTCTTCATCGTCTGCTTGAGGTTGAGCTCTTCTTGGAAGATTCCCCATAGGTGGCGGCATGGCTCGATTAATGGACTCTTGTATGATAGGTCCTAATTCTTGCTGCATCATTCGCCGAATCTCATTGCGAAGAATTCGCAATTCCGGGGGTTCGTTCCTTGCCCCTTGAGCTTGATTGGTGCTCTCCTCTCCATTACTTGCGTGGTTTGACATTATAATGCGCAAGGACCTGATTATCACAAAACACAAATCAGCAAAATTAAGTCTCGAAAGTGTGCTCTGATACCACTTGATACGATCTTCCAGGAGTCGGCACTTTCGAGGGTAGGTGGTGATACGATTCTCCCAAGGCTCGTAATATTGCTGTCAGAATTCCGACTCTGTAAAGGGTTCCCTTTTCCTCGAATCTATGCTCCGAATTTATCCGAGTGATGAATACGAAAGTCTCAGATAATTGAGTCCTCTTTCTGTAATGGGTGGGCTCGTCGAATTCCGATAGGTATTCCGTCTTCTAGACCAATTTTGGTAAGGTCGGTCCTCCTGGATACGATTCTGCCGAGACCAGAATATACAAGGATAGATGATGGATGATGGATGAATGATGGATCGATTGGATCACACAAAGGCAGCGACAAGCCCTTGATACCTCCACAATGGATTCTCCAAGATATGACGCACTCGAAGATTCCAAAGCTTGAACCTTGGATATGACGCACCAAGATTCAATTGCCGGATATGACACACCAACAATCAATTTCTCATTCAATGAACAAGAAGAACAATGTGGCTAGCACACAAGTTTGTAAAAAGGTTCCTCCCTCTAATTTCGGCCACCCTAGCTACTTATCCTAAAAGAATTAAAAACCTAAACTAATTTGGGCCTAAGGAAAGCTCTCCTATGGGCCGAATTTTATTCTCCTCCTCTTATTGGGTTTGGTTGTCTTGTGGACCGTTTGCCTCATTAAAAAACCCCTTTGTAAAACCCAGTGGGACAAAACCAAAGGTCGGGAAAAAGAGTACAAACGAGCCCCTCTTGACTTAGTCCATTCGAGCAACCAAGAGGTTCTTAGGCTCCATGTCTCCGGACGGAATGATAGTTGGTCCTATGCGGTCCAGTAGTGTGGTGATTGTATGTCCAAGCTTCCTAGCCCTTGATCGTGTCATTGGTCCACTTGGCACGGTTATCTCACCCATGTCTTCAAGTGTGGGCCGCATTTCTTCCATGATCACATCAGCTATGAAGAGCCTAATGGACAGACTTGGGCTCCTCCTGAATCAAATAACGAGAATCATATGAAGAAGTAAGCAGAGCATGAAGAGAAGTAGGCTGACCAGACAGAGATTGAGTCTTTGATCTGGTCTGCATATGATGAACATTGTTGGATTGAACCAAAGTATTAGTAGAAGAAGAGATTCTATTAGAATCCATATGTAGAATAGGCACAAGAGAAGAATTTTGAGGTTTATAAGTAATAGTAGGAATAGTATCAACTGACTGAGATGCAATAGAAACATCATGCAGTTGATGAGCAGAATTGTCAAAATGAGTCAGACTAGAAGAGTCAGGCAGACTGTGAGGAAAAGAAATTGGTGCTGCAATAGATGAATAAACAATGTTAGGAACATAAAGAATATGAGAATAAGATGAGGAATTTCTAACTGTAGAAGGAGGTGTAATGTCAGGAAAAGAAGCAGAACCAAGAGCAGTTCCATTATCCATTTCCTGAACATCGGAAACAGAAAACTGAAAATAACACGGTATGAAGAAAGGAAGAGATGTATAATTCTAAGTTGGATAAGAAGAGATACTTAAACTACCTCTTTTATCAGCAAAAGGAAACACTTGTTCATGAAAAATTAAATTTCTAGTGGTATAAACACGACCTGTAGCAGATAAGCATTTATAGCCATGATACTTTGAACAATACCCCAAGAACACACACGATTCAGATATCAGAGCCAATTTGTGTTTGTTATATGATCTCAAGTGTGGGAAACATAAACACCCAAACACTCGAAGAAACCCATAATCAGGAGGAACCTTAAACAATTTCTCATGAGGAGACAATTTTGCCAAACTGTATGAAGGTAACCTATTTACGAGAAACATAGCTGTGAAGAAAGCATCCAACCAGTAGTGTAAAGGAGTAGATGCTTGAGCTAGAAGCGTTAATCCTAGTTCAACAATGTGACGGTGCTTCCTCTCCACTATACCATTCTGTTCAGAAGAATATGGGTAGGTTATTCTATGCATAATACCAAAAGAAGACAAGTACGATGACAGAAAAGAAAATTCACCATCCCCATCAGACTGAACTGCCTTTAGGGAGTGTCCAAGCTGTTTCTCTGCAAGCTTGTGAAACTCAACAAAATACCGAGATGCATCACTTTTCTGTTTAAAAAATAAATCCAAGTGTAACGACTGAACGCATCAACGATACTCATATAATATCTGTGTCCATTGGATGAACAAGCTGCAGGTCCCCATAGATCAACCTGAACAAGCTCAAGAGGATGAGAGTAAACAGTAGAAGATGAGTGAAATGGTTGGTTTTTACTCTTCCCAACAGCACAAGCAGTGCATTGTAAAGCAGAATAAGACCCAGGATGGTTGTGAATACGTAGGAAATTGAGCAGAATTTTATTTGATTGGTGTCCTAGTCTCACATGCCAAAGATGAGCAGAATCATTTACATTTAAAGATGAAAGAAAACACTCAAACTCATTGTTATCAATCGGATCACAACAAATGATGCTTGAACTGGACGTATCTTTAGACGAATCTATACGAATTGAGATAGTATTGCACACAGAATTATTACTCACAATGATAGGATTTTTATTCATATTATCAACTTCACCAGAATAAGATTGTACATTACAACCAACCATATCATGTTTTTCAGCAACACAAGCTCTAGAAGATAAACCTATCTCAGACATACAAGGATTAGCAGAAGAACATCTTTTCAACTTGGACAAATCAAGTTTATATAGACCAGAACTTTCATAACCATGTAACAAGACTTGATGAGACTGTGAGTCTCTTATTACGCAATGAGAAGCATGGAACTCGAAGAAGATGTTTTTATCCCTGGCGAACTGAGACACATATAACATAATTTTAGTCACATAAGGAGTATACAACATATTATGTGAAACTAAAGGACGAGAGTTTGAACCAACATAGTTCACAGCAGCAGGAATAACAGCAGACCCTATAGCAGATATTTTTAACGAAGAACCATTACCTACCGTAACCTTACATTATCCATTGTAAGGAATACAAGCATTAATAATGAGGGAGTCACATTGGTGAGATGATTCGTAGCGCCAGAGTCCGGAATCCAACTTGAATCGTGCTGAACTACAGAAGCAACCGAGGCCATGTGAGCTTGAGCATTGCTAACAACAGATTGATTATCCATGGATTGATCATTGCTCTGACTATAACTGGCCATATAAGGGGCATACGAAGATGGAGGTAAGGAAGAAACATGATAAAACGGATAAGGAGAAGCAGGCACATGCATATGATATGTTGAATAAGCCACGGGAGAGTAAATCATGTAAGAAGATGGATTTATATGAGAAGGTGTAGATGCATAGGTAGGTAAAACTGAATTTGTAAACTGATAAGGTTGAATATAAGGAGCATACGACATAGGTGCGGATTGAACAGGTTGAAATGAGTGAGCTGACTGAAATGGAGGAGAAGAAGGAAACTGAGACACCGCTGCTGAAGTAGAAGTTGAGGCTGGCTGAACTGACTCACATGCATCATCCCACTGAGCAGAGGCAATATTAACCATTGGAGAATTAGAACTACCTGGATCTGTCACACCTGTGAAGTTCACATTGAAACGATGATAACATCTGTCAACCAAATGTCCAAATTTCCCACACAGCTGACATTGAGGACGATTACTGCCATATCCTCTTCCACGACCTCTCCCTCTTCCAGAATTGAAATGCTGAGTTTGAGATGAATTAGACATCATTGGAGAATGAAGACTGGAATCAGCCACATTCGACGAAGTCGGTGTACCAGTTGCAGATGTGTTGTTCACTACATCAGTTGTACCTCCAACAGTATTTGGCCTCATTACAGCAACAAAATTGACAACCATATTCGCCGTAAGATTAGTATCTAATAGCAAATCTACTTGTCTAGCCTCTACATCCAGTAAAACCGAATTTATTGAAGCTATGTCATATGGATTTCTGCTAGCATGAATGACTGAAACAACACTATCAAACTGTCCTTTAACTCCATTTAGAATAATTGAAATCTGCTGCATTTCTTTTATCGGATGTCCGCAACTAGCTAAGCTATCACAATCTGATTGAATAGCTGTCAAGTAATCACGCATGCTCTGCTGAGGTAGCTTCCTAAATTTAAGCCGATCATACAAGTACATAATCCTAGTTGTAGAAGATGAAGAGAAGTCCCTATGCAATTTTTGCCAAATTGAAGCAACCGACATACAACCTATCAAACCTCTGTTTACCTGAGCTGATACAGAGGCAAGCATCCATGACGCAAGAGAACTGTCCTTCTGAACATATTTGAGATATTCAGGATTTGGCTCATCATCTCCGGCAGGACCTTGAATTCGAGGCTGAATTGTGTTGTTTCCATACAAATGCGACTCCAAATTATATCCACGAACAGCTAGAAGCACATGTTGCCTCCAAGTTTGGAAGTTCTCTTCCCCTTCCAGTTGACAGACATTCTTATTGAAGAGGGATGCTGATATCTCTTCCATCTAATCGCAAAATAGAAACAGATAACCAGGCGAAAACAGAATCGCAGAATTGAACAGAACAAGATGAATCACAACAAGTCGCTGAATCGCAACAGATCTGATACCATGATAGGAATCTCAAAATGAAATGAAAAAACAAAAACTAAGCTTACTTGCTTGTGAAGAAATAACTCTGATTCATTGGTTCAAGTTAGTTATGGCTGGTACATCTCTAGTCTATTTATAGACTAGAGGAAATGAAGAATTACATCTTAGTCCTCCTAATATTTGAAAATCAGTCCTTTACTCATATGTAATCATACATATATCCTAACAACATGTAGGCCGTTGTTGGTGCTATTTTAAGCACATAACTTTTTCAAGGGCTCCGCATTGAACGTTTTCTTCATCCTTTTTCCATGTTTCTCTACAAAGATGTATGCATTCGAGTGGAGTATAGCAGTGACCCTATAAGGGCCTTCCCACTTTGGTGATATCTTATTCTTCCTGTCTTGCAACGCAAACTCGTTTCTTCTCCATACCCTCTCCCCCACAAAACACTGGCGAGATGACACTCACATGTTGTAATATTGTGTTGTAGCGAGGCACATCTTGGCTTGCAATTGCTTGGACGACCATTTTTTCTCATCCACTAAATCCAGCTCGAGACGCATTTGCACATCATTAGTATTTGCTTCAAAATGTTCGACCCAATGAGACATCATGACTATTTCAGTTGGCAACAAATTCAGAACCATACACGAGTCCAAAGGGCGTCTCCTCTATGGCCACCTTGGGTGTGGTTCGTAGTTCCCAAAGCACATTTTCCAGCTCCTCCGTCCATTTTCCTCCCAAAGCGTCAAACAACTTCTTCAATCCGTTCAAGGCGATCTTATTTAAAGCCTCGATTTGTCCATTGACTTGCGCATGCTTGACCGAGGCATTCCTATGCTCGATCTTTACTTATTCACAGATCGAATTTAATTATCTTCCCGCAAAGTGCTGGCCATTGCCACTAACCAAGATGCTTGGAATACTGGACCTTAAAACTATTATTAACTTGATAAACTTTATCACTAAGAACTCTGTGGTGGATGCCAGTGCCTTAGCCTCGATCTATTTCGAGAAATAGTCGATGACCACTTCAATGTAGGAGTGTTGCTTTGATTTAGGCAGAGGTCCCACCAAGTCAATCCCCCACTGCGCAAATGATCACACGACGCTAATGCTCGTTATTTCTGTAGGGTGGCGCGCCAACTTTAGTCCGTATCTCTGGCACGACTCGCATCTCAGCACCATGTTTGTTGCCTCTTTGTTCATGGTGGGTCAGTAATACCCTTGGTTGAGGATCTTCCGAATGATGGACATTGCTCCTTCGTGACATGCGGCGTACCCTTCGTGCACTTCCCCTAGTATAGTGGTTGTGTCGGGCTGAGCGACACATTTGAGAAAAGGTGTTGAGAAACCTTTTTTGTAGAATATCCCGTCCATTATCTTGTAATTGGGATATATCCTTATAATTCTCTCCGTTTCAATCTCATCCTCTGGTAGCTCCCCTGATTCCAAGTACTCCAATCTCGTTTTCTCGTTGATGCTCGCGCAATTGACCGCTTTATCAATGTTTGCGCACTCCAATCCCGTTTTCTCGTTGATGCTTTCCAAGAAATGTACCTCTAGGGGCGGTGTCAGCCAAGCATACTTTCTTAAGGCATCTGCCTCTTGGTTTGACTCCCTCGGTATCACCTCTATTTTGAACTTGTCAAACCCTTCTACCAATGCCTTAGCTTCTTTTAAGTACATCTTCATCTTTTCTCCTTTCGCGGCGTATTATCCTTTAACTTGGTTCACAACCAATTGAGAGTCGCAGTAGACATGTAGGGAAGCGGCGCCAAACTGCTTTGCAACCCTTAAGCCGGTGATTAATGCCTCGTATTCTGCTTCGTTGTTCGTGGCCTTAAAGGTCAACACCAATGCGTATCTGATAGGGGCGCCACCATCTGGAGAAGTGAGAGCGAGCCCCTCCCCGAGCCATCAATGGATAAAGATCCATATGTGTTGAGCGTCCAAGGCTTTTCAAGTTCTTTGGGTTAGGGTGACGCCTCTGGTATGCAAGTCGACTCAACGATGAAGTCTGCCAATGCATGACCATTTATTGTTGTCCTTGGAGCGAACCGTATCCGAAATTTGCTCAGTTTGATCGCCCATATTATCATCCTTCCTGATGTGTCCGATTTTTGTAGCAGTTGTTTTAATGATCGATTCGTTAAAACTGTAATTTCATGATCGTGAAAGTAGGGGCGAAGCTTCCTAGTCGAAATAGTCAATGCATAGAGGTACTTCTCAACTTCGGTGTAATTCATTTCAGAGTTGTTGAGAACCTTGGATACATAGTAGACAGGGACTTGACCCTTAACTAACTCATTTTCTAAGACTGAGCTAAGAACTACAGGACTGATACTCAAGTAAAGGTAAATAGAGTCTCCCTTTGATGACTTGGCCATAGGTGAGAGCGTCCTAAGGTGTTGCTTAAGATCCTAAAACGCCTTCTCACACTCACGCATCCACTCGAACTTCTTATTGGCGCGCAAGACTTGGAAGAAGGGCAACAACTTTTCTCCTTGTTTGGCCAATAAACGGTTGAGCGCCGCAAGTCTCCCATTCAGGCACTGCACCCTGGGATGACATGTGAGGCTCTTTGTTCTTTAAATTGCTTTCAATTTCTCGGAGTTGACTTCGATTCCCCTCTGTCTGGCCATGTATCCCAAAAACTTCCCTGAATGAACTCCGAAGGTGCACTTGGCGGGGTTGAGGCACACCTGTTGGAGGCGCATGCGCTCAAAAGTCTTTCTTAGATCTTCAACGTGGTCGACGCTCTTTATCGATTTTACCAGTATGTCATCGACATAAGCCTCCGTTGTGTCGCTGATCATTCCGATGAACAACTTATTCACCATCCTCTGATAAGTGGTATCCGCATTGATCAGCCCAAATGGCATGACCGTGTAGTTATAGATATCACTATCAACATAAAACACAGTGTGCTAAGCGTCTCCCTCACCTATTTGGATCTGGTTGTATCCCGAATACGCATCCATGAAGCTTAAGTGATCATGGCTAGATGTTGTGTTGACTAATTGGTCGATGCGAGGCAAAGGGTAGGAATCCTTGAGACATACCTTGTTGAGGTCCCTATAGTCGATGAACATCCTCCACTTACTGTTGTTCTTCTTGACTAAGACCGATTCACAACCCATGTCTTAAATTGGATCTCCTTCACAAAGGTTGCGTCGATCAGTTTGCCCACCTCTTAGCGAATCACTATTGCTTTCTCCTCCCTTATGGTGCGCCGCTTCTTGGCAATCAGACTGATGCTCGGGGTGATATTGAGCTCATGCGCGATCACCTCTCTGCTTATCCCAGACATCACTCGACTTCCAAGCAAATAACTCTTTGAGCTCCACGAGGAGCGTCGAGAGCGCCTTTCCCTCTTCTTTTGGTAGTGTCGCTCCTATCTTCACTGTCTTCTCCGGGATCGATCTCGACATTTTTTATACCCTCAATAGGCTGAGGGAAACTTCTGTCCTCCCTAGGATCCTCTTCGGTTTGAATAGTGAGCGTTTCCTTTCTTCTCAACACATGGCGACACACCGAATGCACGTAACAGGTGCGCGCTGCAGGTTGATCACCCCGTACCACCCCTATACCATGGGGTTTTTGGAACTTCAACATCTGATGATAGGTTAAGTGCACCATCCTATGTGATTTGAGGGTGGAGCACTCCAAAATCGCGTCGTATGAAGCCGGAGCGCCTACCACGATGAAAGTCACATCGATTGTCAGCGCCTTCCATTCTTCACCAACGTACACCAGTAGGGTGATGACCCCTACTGGTACATAGTGTTCGAATTGAAATCCATCAAGGGGAAGTTCACCTTCTTCAGGTCCTTCTCTAACTTCCCCATTTTCTTCAATGCCTCCAAGAAGAGCACATTTATCGAGTTATCTGAGTCGATCAGTACTCGTTTGACGTCGACGCTGGTCATGCGATGCTTTCGAGGAGCGATGCTCGGGATTTTTTCTCTCTTGTATATCCTTCTTCGTTTCCTTGGGCGCATTCCTTCCTTTTCTATCTCCAAGTTGACGTACGACTTCACGCACGCCGCTAATTCCTCCGCGGTGTTAACTGGGATGATGCTCAGACTGTAATACAGAGCGGAGCCTTGCAGGCCAAGTGCCCTAACGAAGGTGCGTATGGTTTCACCTCCCGTGATGTCCTGGTCAATTCCTGCCAACTCTTGTCATTCCTTTGCTTGAGGTGGTCTAACGTACCCACACTCTTCAGCATAGCGACACCTCCTAGGGTGGTAGGGAAAAGCATAGTGAAATCATTGTCATCATTCGTTCGCCCTAGGAATGAAGCCTTATGTTTTTGGATGTGTTCGACACGGTCTCCTTCACCACATTAATAGTTGATTCGGGGAAGGGGGGTATGCAAGTATGAAGGCACGGTGATAACCAGTATCTCGAGAGAAAAAAGGTGCAATGCTCTATCGTGAAGACGAGGCATGATTCCTCTCTTCTGCTCTTTGACCTTTTGGGCGACAAGCTCCTTGATTTCCTCTATGTTCATCGAGCGAGGGGAAGAGTCATTGTCGTCCCTATTTATGGTATGACAGCGCTCACGGGGAGTTGGGCTAGCTGGCGCGGCGCCTGATGAGGCTAGGGCCGAGACGTATCCTCCTCCACTCGGGTAGTGTCGGCATGCCGGGTTGTGCAGAGCCATCTTTGTATGAGCTCGTCCAACGCTACCATGAAGGTAGGTGTTAGAATCACCTTTGGGGGAACCTCCAACCAGGGTGGCACCTTACTTGAGGACGCTATGGCTGATTCGGCTGGCCTAGGCGCCTCAGGTTCGACTGGCCTAGGCGCCTCATGTTCGGCGGGAACTGTCTATTGGTGCTTGGGTCCCCTGTTGCGTAGGTATGTGGGAGGTCTGCCACTCAAGTTGCCTTGCTAGTGGAGGCAAATATGCTGAGGCTCCCAGGTGCTGCTGTAGGTTGTGGAGGGAGTCATTTTCTGTTGTCTCGAGGTAAGTGCTCTTCAGTCGAGTGTTTGGGGGAGTCATGACTGGTTTTGCTCAAGGTTCCTGTCAGACCTAAATTCCGACTTAAAGGCGATATTTGAATATAAAAAATTAGAGTAGTCAATAGTTAATTAAGACTAACTAGAAACCTTGATTACCTAGGAAAATAATTAAATTAAAAATCTAGGATTTCAAAACGGTCTACATTCAGAGATTAGAGTTCGGGGATTCTGTTACGGAATAAAAATGTAGTTGAAATTCTGCCTTTTCAGTACTCTATTCGCTTAATTTATCATTTTTAAAATATATTTACAGAAATAACAATATATTGATTATAAGAAATTTAAATTCTTTATGAGTTAGGATGAAACTATAAAACAAATACACAATCATGAAATATATATATATATATAATAAAGGTGAGAGTACAATAACTAATATTTTCACAATTTAATATCTTAATAATAAAAATATCAATTAATTAAATGTTAAAGAAAATCTAAGACAAAAAGTTAAACAATGTAAATAAATAACTAAACACTAATATATATATATATATAAACTTAACCTAACATGCAGATCGTTAATGTATTATAACAACATATATATATATATATATATATATTAAAACAATAGAGAGAGAGATATTTTATGCATAAATAAACAAGAATCATATACATGGGGAACTTCATGGAACAATGGTGTAATGAAACCGATCGAGAGAGCTTCTCCTTTTTTTTATTTGATTTTTGTTCCCCCCCCCTTTTACACAATGCATAACACTCCTACTTATATAAGTTCCTGAAGGTTTCTAAACTAAGAAGTGTATATACAATACAATATATTATACAATATAAAATATTCATGAAATATTATCTAAATATTTCACAATATACCCTATATATTAATCTACTAAATCTGCACGAAACCTATTTTTGGAAACTTCTTAACTCGCCATATCTGGAATCTTCATAATGGCGCGCCACATGTCGCGGTCCTGAACGCGTCACATCTAGGTCAAAATCGAGTGTCTACAGTTTGCCCCTCTTTGGACATGCACATGGAAAATATATTTGAGGAGTGCTTGTCCAAAGATATGGTGACCTCGATTTTGGGCTAGAAAGTTTCTAAATCAGTTGACATGCTTATAATGTGGCGACTAGCATATCTGGGACAGCGTTGCGTCAGTGAATATGGTTGAAGACTGCATATCCGGGACAGCGTTCCGTCTTCAACATGAGTGGGGTAAAGACTAGCATATCAAGGACAACACAACTTTGGGAAACTGAAACGTCTGGGATGGTTTCACGACTAGCATATCTGGGACAACATTGCGTCTTTTGGAGGATGGTAATCGGAAGCAAGCATATCTGGGATAGCGTGGAGCTACTCAAGACCAACTAGAGCAAGCCAAAGATTAACATATCTGGGACAACATGACTTTGGAAGCGAGGTTATAACTGTGATGGCAAGACGACTAGCATATCTGGGACAGCGCGGAGCTACAGTTGATTGACAAGAGTGAGCCAAAGTCTAGCGTATCTGGGACAGCGTGACTTTGGAAGCGAGGTTATGCCTGTGATGGCAAGACGACTAGCATATCTGGGACAGCGCTGCGTTTTCTAAAGATGATAAATAATAGCGAGCATATCTGGGACAGCGCGGAGCTACAGTTGATCGACAAGAGTGAGCCAAAGTCTAGCGTATCTGGGACAGCGTGACTTTGGAAGCGAGGTTATGCCTGTGATGGCAGGACGACTAGCATATCTGGGACAGCGTTGCGTCGTTTGTGTAAGGATTTACTGTAATAAACATATCTGGAACAACGTTGAGCTACTGGAAACCAACTTGGAGCGACTAAAGTACAGCATATCTGGGATGGCATGACTTTGGATGCAGGGCTTACACCTGGATGATGATATGAAATGTTTTCCTTAACTTTTGTCTAAGATGCGCATTGTGCTACAACCTAGCGGGATTCTTTTTTTTTCTCTCTCTTTGTTCCCTCCTTTTGCCACGGTAATCCTTGTGAGATTTTTCTGACCGTGCCTCTCAATTCCCTATTTTTTCATGGACCGCCTCTAAAGGTTTTTAGCCCATCAGGATATTTTTTCACCTTTTGCCATGATTGTGATTTTCAAGTTTACAATCATGCCTCTCTTAATTTTTCTAGGTAACCCTTTCGGGTTTTCAACCTAGAAAAACGCTCATTATTTCATAGCCAATTGTGGGTGGATGTGGCCCTTGTGTTTTTCATTGTCGTGAAAATACTATTTATTGGTAGTCAATTGGAGGGTGACTGTGGCCCGTATGACTTTCTCTTCATAATGACATTCTCGCGTAAGTAGCTGATTTACGGGTGGCTGTGACCCTTCACAACTCTCACTTCATAATGACATTCTCATGTAAGTAGCCAATTTACGGGTGGCTGTGACCCCTCTCAATTCTCACTTCATAATGACATTCTCATGTAAGTAGCCGATTTTCGGGTGGCTGTGACCCCTCTCAATTCTCACTTCTTAACGACACTCTCATGTAAGTAGCCGATTTACGGGTGGCTGTGACCCCTCTCAATTCTCACTTCATAATGACATTCTCATGTGAGTAGCCAATTTTCAGGTGTCTGTGACCCCTCTCAATTCTCACTTCTTAACGACACTCTCATGTAAGTAGTCGATTTACGGGCGACTGCGACCCCTATAAGTTTCACTTTGTTGATCTCTCTTTATATATAGCCAATTGAGGGTGGCTGTGACCCATACTATCTCACGAGAACACACAGTCTATTTGTTTGTAGTCAATTGAAAGGGTGACTATGACCCATATCTAAATTTTTCCATCTTGCGAAAACACTCTCTCATATCTAACCATTTGAGGGTGGATGTGACCCATATAAATTTCCTATCTCAAAGGAACATTATTTTTATTTGTAGCCAATTTAAGGGTGGTTGTGACCCCTACAAATTTGTAATCTCTCTGCATTATCATATATATAGCCAATTGAAGGGTGGCTGCGACCCATACATTTTATGCACTTCGTGAAAACAACTCTATTTACGTTTAGCCAGTTAGAGGGTGGCTGAGGCCCGTACATTTTTTGTTACAACAAGACAATAATGAATAAGATAAAGGTATACAAAAGGACTCATGAATGTGAGCAGAGTGACACTTTGCTTCTTTTTTTACTCATGAGTTTCGCTTGGACAATCTCTAATAATTTTCAGTCCAACGAAGATTTTACTTTATCGCATATTGTCATAACTGCCCCTGCGGGGTTTCAATAATGCCCATCATTCCCTAATATTTTTGTCTAGGTGTTCTTCATATGTTTGATAAATTTTTTTTTTTCATGTATGATATTTAGTTTAACAAAAAGAATATATTCAGATAAAGAATTGACCTCTCGAGGCACAATTATGCAAGTGCTGCAAATGGAGGATACTGGAATAACTTTGGTGCTCAATGTCAGTATTTCGACCGAGCTTGGATCAATGATCACAATTGGATTTGATTAATTTATTCATATTGGAACCCGATCTGTGGCTATCTTTCAGTTTCATGATCCCTCAGGCTTATAAATCTCATGTGTGTAGGTCCATCTGTCAAAGGTATCAATATATCAAATACAAAAATTAAAATAAAAGAAAGATATGTCATGCATGATTATTAGTTGTTTTTAATTTTGAAAATTTTAATGTCATTTATTTAATTCTTAAATTTCAATTGTTTCTAAGGAAGAAATGTCAAAATGTATGATCTACGATATTTTCATTATCATATCGATCGTCAAATTCATTAAGTGCTTATTCTTGGTGAAACAAAGGTTAATATAAAATCTTGATTTTTAAAATAAAAACCTTTTTTGGAGCCCACTTGGTTAGAACTGTTATAATCACACTCAAAAATCAAATTATCTTTGTAAGCTCATATTGTTTTTTTTTTATATATTTGAAATGGGCGTGAAATATCTTAGAAAATAATGAATGACAGTTTAAGTTGTTTTTTTTAAGGAAAAAAAAGTAATTCATGTGATGTTTGCATAAAAAAAATCATTGCGAAAGACATTAAGAGTTACGTGGTCACTTTTCACATCTACAATGAAATATACAAAATGCGCATATGATATGTAATAAGCATATTTAAGGGACATATAAAAAAATGCAAAGACAATAGTGTGGCTTTGTTCTAAGGGAGGGTTCCACTGATAGGCTCCCGATTAGTGGTTTCTTCACCCCATCATAGAGATCACAAGACCTTCCAATCGAGTGGAGTTTTTCAGAGTCGTACCGGTTGCACAGCAGCTCCGACCGTTTTCCCTACTAAATTTCTGGGTTCCTACTTTCCTTGGGTTTTAGGCATTTGGACACTATTACTAATAGTGGTGTGTGCAAAATCATGCATGAAATAAATATAAAAATATTTACAGGAAAGAAACTCAACACCTGCATATACACACACAAAAAACGTTAAAATAATTAATAATAATAAAATAATAACTAATAGAATGTAAGCTAATATAATGAGCCTGAACCCTCTAAATCTTCCCAGCAGAGTCGCCAAATTGTCAGACCTAAATTCCGACTTAAAGGCGATATTTGAATATAAAAAATAGAGTCGCCACTAGTTAATTAAGGTTAACTAGAAACCTTGATTGCCTAGGAAAATAATTAAATTAAAAATCTAGGATTTCAAAACGGTCTACGTTCAGATATTAGAGTTCGGAGATTCTGTTACGGAATAAAAATGTAGTTGAAATTCCTCCATTTCAGTACTCTATTCGCTTAATTTATCATTTTTAAAATATATTTACAGAAATAACAATACATTGATTATAAGAAATTTAAATTCTTTATGAGTTAGGATGAAACTACAAAACAAATACACAAGCATGATATATATCTATAAATATATATATAAAAGGTGAGAGTACAATAACTAATATTTTCACAATTTAATATCTTAATAATAAAAATATCAATTAATTATATGTCAAAGAAAATATAAGACAAAAAGTTAAACAATGTAAATAAATAACTAAACACTGATATATATATATATATATAAACTGAACCTAACATGCAGATCGTTAATGTATTATAACAACATATATATATATTAAAACAATAGAGAGAGAGATATTTTATGCATAAATAAACAAGAATCATATACATGGGGAACTTGTTGGAACAATTGTGTAATGAAATAGATTGAGAGAGCTTTTCCTTCTTTTTTTTTTGTTCCCTCCCCCCCTTTTACACAATGCATAACACTCCTATTTATATAAGTTCCTGAAGTTTTCTAAACTAGGAAGTGTATATGCAATACAATATATTATACAATATACAATATTCATGAAATATTATCTAAATATTTCACAATATACCCTATATATTAATCTACTAAATCTGCACGAAACCTGTTTTTGGAAACTTCGTAACTCGCCATATCTGGAATCTTCATAATGGCGCGCCACATGTCGCGATTCTGAACGCGTCACATCTAGGTCAAAATCGAGTGTTTACAGTTCCCACATACGACACCAGATGTTGGATCACGTACTTTAGCGTTACTCAGTTTGAAGTGTTTTGAGTCGGTCTCCTTGCTGCTCCAATGACCTGCACAGAAGGAAATCCCGGGGAGTTCCCGTTGTTTTCCCTCTGACGATCAAGTAAGTCGAAGGTTCATTGAAAAAAGAGTAAATGCAAGGCGATTTGGTAGATAGTATTCAATGTAGCATTAAACTCAGGAATGGGGTGGGTGGGGGTATTTATAACCCTCACCTCTAACCTGATTCGGGTCATTCCTGACCCTAGTTAGGCCAAGTGTCATCTGGTCAAGTGACCATGGTTGGGTGCTCATTAATGTGTTGAGTAGACATATGATTTTGGCAGACTGTCCTTTCTGACCTTTTGGTCAGACCTGTTTGTATCATCCATAAATGGTCGTAAGATGATCAGGGGGCGCAGTGTCAGCGGTTATAGGCACTTGATTGCCCCTCTGACACTCATTGTACCTTGTACCATCTTGTCCCCTGTACGAAGAGAGCCAAGGATGGAAGAGGGGCACACCACTTTGGTTAGGTACAGGCGCGCCAATTGGGTCTAGGGTGTCACCCTAAGTTGTCTTCATCAAGTAGTCTTCGGAAGTTCGCATGTATGGCGCGCTCTTGGGTTCCTCGAGTGTCCAAGGCATCACCATGGACATAGGTTCGTGGAAATGGCCCATACCAGCCTTGCCTTCAGACTAAGGTCATATGTCGCGCACCCCTTCGTCTAGCTAGTAGTGGCGCTACTGTCTCATTCGGGTTAAGTCGGATCTTGATCGGATCACCCGAGAGATGTCGGGTCAGGACGCAACAGAATCCATATTGTTTTAACATTGAAACACTTATCTTGAAGTATTCAAATCGGTCTCTAAATGGAAAATTTGTTGGAGTTGTATTGTTGTAGTGTAATTTTATGTTTAATATATTGAACATTAAGAGATAATATGTATTTCTTGAGAATATATAATATTATATATATATATAATACATGAGAGAGATTAGTTACATATATAATTTAGGGTATGCCTTGTAATATTTGACCAGATTTTATATTTCCTCCCTAAAATTTAAATCGTAAGATTTATTTCCCTCATATTTAGTCATGGTGCAAATTTGCTCCAACCGTCAATTTTTTCATCCAAATTTAACAAAATAAGTTTTAAAAATTACAAAAATGATAGAAACTTTCAAAAATGTTATAAGTGAGTGGAGTTTCAAAAATTTAACAGAATAAGTTGTAAAAGTTACAAAAATGATAGAAACGTTAAAAAATGTTACAATTTAACTTTTTCAAATGTTACAATTGAGTTCCGATTCAGAACTCCAAGCGAGGGGGCTCGGGTATGGATGGGTCTTGACCCAAACTGACCCATCATGGGTAGCTAAAACGCCAATTGTGGGGTCTCAGTTTTGGCCTAGACCTACCCCCCATGCCCCAATCGAGGGGGGGCAGGTCTGGGTCTTGACCCAGACCGACCCTCGATGAGTGGATGACCAGGTCTGGGTTAATCAGACCCCAATCAAATTTGGGTCCGGTTTAACCCCAATTCGATTGGGACTCGAGTCTTAGTCTTGACCCAGACCAAGTCCCCCACCCATGAAGGGTCAGTCTAGGTCAAGACCTAGATTTGAGCCCCTCGATTGGGGTTTAGTCCCGATTGAATAGGGACTCAATTGTAATATTTGAAAATGTTTGGGATAGTGAAATTGTGATATTTTTGCAATTTATAAAACTTAGTCTGTTAAAAATGAATTAAAAAGTTGACGGAGGGGTCAAATTTGCACTTTGGTCAACATGAGGGAAGAAACATTTACGGTTTAAACTTTAGGAAGAAAAATCAAAATTTGATCAAATTAATATTAGAGGGAAGTGTCGTTAAAATTTATATATATTTGAAAAGTTTGTAAATTATGTAGGTATAAGTAAAAAACTAATTGACGAGAGTAGTTATGTTAGAGATATACTGTTAGTTTTAGAGAGAAATGTTTAGAAGATTGCCCAAAGTTTCTAAATTATCTTTTGTAATGCCTTTGAGTGAGAATTGTAATGTTGTCATGTGGATATAGATCAAATTGAATGAAATACATAAATCTTGTTGGGTATCGATAGTGACAGCCCCATACGGGTACAAAGACCCAATAACGTTTCAGAGAGGTAAAACCGAAAACATTCAGAACTGGGTCGACCCACAGTAAGGGTAAGCCGACACCAATAAAATGGTCCATCACTAGACCTGAAACTAAAGTGGACGCCTAAGTCTCTACAGGTCGCCATCGACAAAGGTCAAAGCCTCCTACTGCTCGCCATAGAAGCACTCATCAAGAGAGTCAAACCTATCAACTCTGGTCCCACAACCGACACCGAATATATAACCACGATATCTCGCGTATATTAGGTGCAAATTCTACAAAGATTACGTAAGGCAACTGCAATATTGCGTGATAATCGTAATATATGCTGTCCTTATTTACAACGACACAATATTCACAAATATATTCGGTTGCCTAAAATGGTTTGGTCTTCCATCCCTATAAATACTCTTGTTTTACATACGTTATAGGACACTTTGAGGTCATACACACAGTATACTCATTAAAGCATCAGAGTGGCACCCAGAGGAACCCCCTTTGTTGCGCTCCCCTTCTTGCAGGTCTATCAGAGCTCCGGCGAAAGTGTGCGGTAATCAATCAATTGGTATCCAAATCACTGCCAAATCATCATCCAGTCAGCACCTGGGAAATTCAGACCCAACATTTGGCGCCGTATGTGGAAAACGAGCAAATAATCATGCAGACTCGCTCTAACTGCAATTTTCGAAACAGTCTAACGAGCAATCCTCAGATAGCTCAAAGTCTGCCACCACTTTGCCGCTCCATCAGCAAGAACCTGTTAGCCAAGCAATCTCTAATACCGTCCCTCCAAGACCGACACAGGAGCACATTGACAATTCAAGACTGACACTGATTGCGCCTACCACCGAGATTCCAGCTCGACCAACCATTCAAGTGGTTGGGGAAACCATTCAGGTAACCGCAGAGATGTTATTCCTCTTGGAGACCATCATAGCACTACAAGAATGTTCAACTACACCTACAAACGAAATTTGTTGTCATTAAAAGAGGTGACTAAATAGGATCATTTGTAATGGTAGTTATTATCGTTGTTATAAGTGTTATTAAGTGTCGACTAATATTCTGTATCTAAAACCAGTTTTCTATGGTGACATTTGTCGTCACCAAAACGTTATGCACATAATATTTTAGTGTCGAACAATTTTTGACGTTGATAAGTTTAATCAACGACAGTATAAATCGGTGATGTTAAAACAATGTGTTAATGTTAATGCGTGTTGTAGCTAAATGATTATATACGGCAACGGTATATAACCGCCTCTGTTCTTGATTTGCCGCTAGGAATGTATTTTGGACAGAATATTACAGAACGGATGGACTGATTGCAAAACAGTACTACGGAAGACCCAAATCGAAGAGTACTACTGAAGACCCAAATCGCAGAGTTTGAAGTCACCGTTTTCTTTGAGAATAACAAATATTCCAAGAGGGGAAGATCTTCTTACGTGGTAATGTACTCTCCGATCATCTCTTTCCTTCATGATCAATTTGGTGTAGTACATGCTGTAATTACAGCAAATTTGCTGCTCAAAGAACGACAAATCCTGCAGCACGATTTCATCAATCTGATCGACTTGCCAACATTTATTCGTTCAGAATGATTCCAGTTATTGCAAACACTCCAATTGGGGTTGATGTATGTCTTTACTCTGTTTTTGTGCTGCAGAATTACCACAGGATAAACGTGCGAAGACATTCTGCAGCAATTGCACTTTGGTTCACTTTGTTTTTAACAACCGAATCTTAACCAAATGGATAAGAGTTGGATGAGCAAACATCGTCAGACGGCAGAGTATAAGGATGGTGTTAATTCGTTTCTCGATTTTGCATTTGAACGATCATCTTGGGAAGAGAGGATTTACTGCCCTTGTTTAAATTGTAATGGTTGTCTGTTAATGTCAAGAACAACTATGAAGTTGCATTTGGAGAGATATGGAATAATTCCCACGTATACTACTTGGGTTGATCACGGTGAGGAGTACGAAAATGTCAGGTCTTCATTGGGTAGTACTGATCATGATATGGAGAACCTGGTAAATGACGGATTGGGTGGAAGCAGTTATGAAAATATTGAGGAACCAAATGCCGATGCCAAGAAATTTTATCGTCTGCTAAAAGATTGTGAGACTAGCTTATACCCATGTTGTACTTCGTATACGAAGATGTCTTTTCTCGGCGAATTGTTGCATTTGAAGGCGCTTTATAAGGTTCTAACAAGTTTGTGGATGAGTTACTTCACATGCTACATAAGGTACTTCCTGAAGAGAATAACGTACCAAGGTCTTGCTATGATGCTAAGAAATTCATTTCTGATATGGGCTTAAACTATCAGAAGATCCATGCATGTACGAACGACTGTGTCTTATTTAGGAAGGAGTATAAGAATGTTGATGTTTGCCCAAAATGTGGGCAATCCCGTTGGATGTTGCCTAGATATCCTTTGGATACAGTTAATCCTTTGAGGGAACCCCCAAGAAAGGCCAAAAAGATTCCTGTCAAAGTTGTTCGTTATTTCCCTCTAACTTCAAGGCTTCAACGATACTTCATGTCACCTAAAACTGCATCCACTATGTGTTGGGATGACGAAAGTCGAATCAAAGACGGGGTATTAAGGCATCCAGCTGACACTGAAGCATGGAAAAAATTGGATGTCGTTTGACCTTCGTTTGGAGAAGAACCAAGAAATGTTAGACTTGGTTTAGCTACTAATGGTTTTGACCCTTTTAGCGATAAAAGTCACCCATACAGTATGTGGCCTGTAGTCCTTATTCCATATAACGTTTCACCGGAGACATGTTTGAAAGATACCAATTATTTGCTTTCCATGTTAATCCCTGGACCCAAAACTCCAACCAATGATATTGATGTGTACTTGCAACCCTTAATTGACGAGCTCAAGGATTTGTGGGAGAACGGTGCTAGGACATATGATGCATCGAAAAAGGAGAACTTCCAAATGTATGCAGCTATCATTTGGACAATAAACGATTTGCCTGCTTATGCAAACTTATCCGGTTGGGCGACGTATGGGAAGTTGGCTTGTCCCGTTTGTCAAATGGACACCCACTATTGGCGACTTAAAAACGGGAGAAAGTGTTCTTTTATGGGTCACAGGAGATTTCTATCGTGCGATCATCCTTGGAGGAGAAACAAAACTACTTTTGAAAACGGTGTGTTAAGGTCCAAGATAGAAAACTTGTTGGTTTGAAAATCCATGACTACCATGTGTTAATGCAACGTCTACTCTCTGTGGCGATTAAAGGCTTATTGCCAAAGTATGTGAGCTCTGTGCTTATTGAATTGTCAAATACTTTCCGAGTGTTATGCTCTAAGGAATTGAACTTGATTGATTTGGGGAAGATTGAAAATCAATTGCCTATCACTATGTGTAATCTAGAAAGAATTTTTCCACCATCCTTCTTCAATATTACAGTCCATCTTATTGTTCATCTGGCTAAAGAAGCAAGAATTGCAGGTCCTGTTCAGTATCGTTGGATGTATTCCATTGAACGGTAGGTGGTGAAATCAAAAATACAAAAGCAACTATTCTATTCAATTATATTAGTTGAGACAGGAAATTGAGTTACCATTCTTTTTATCCTTTTTGCTTTTTTTAATATTAGCATTATGGGGATAATAAAATCGTTTATGCGGAATAGAAGTCGCCCGGAAGCTTCTATAGCTGAAGGCTATATTACTTTAGAATGCCTCACGTTTTGTTCGAGATATCTCCACGACGTGGAAACAAAGTTCTCTCGACAAATGAGCTTCATTATGTAGGAAACTCCCATTGATTCGACTGATGGCTTGACCATATTTGGCTATCAAGGGAAACCATTAGGTGATGCCTTGATGCGTGAATTGACGGATCCTGAATGGCGGCAATGTCATCGATATGTGTTGAACCAATGTGAAGAAGTTAAACCATTCATAGAGTTCGTCTAGCACCATAAAAATTGAACATGTATATATTTGGATGTATGGAGTTGTTTAGGGGTGCTAATTCTAATGGATATTATTTGCAGAGAACATAAACGACAAATACTTTGTGAAAGGGTCTCCAGGAGAAACGTGGATTTGATCCACAACCGACGATTTTTAGATTGGTTTGTAGGTCGGGTAAGTTTCAGACTTTATGAATTGCATGTTCTATATATATATATATATATATATATATGCAAAATACTCAACAAAGAAGGCACGTGTTTTGTTTATATGTAAGTGTCCTGTTTGTGAATTTAGGTAGGTAGAATTACAACCACAATACCTTCCAGAAAGATGCGTCAATTGAAGTCATTGTCTCAAGGTCTATTGTATGATGTGAAGAGTTATTCAGGATTTACTTGTTCAGGTGTCACTTACCACAGTAAGGATAGGTCTATGAGGAGGAGTTTTGAAAATAGTGGTATATTATGCAAAGCAGACACAACTTGCTATAGCAGTCGCCTTGATAACAATCCTATCTCGGGTGAAATTGATTATTATGGGGTACTGAGAGAAGTTATTGAGCTGAGCTATATGGATGATCTTCGAGTGTTCTTATATAATTGTTCTTGGTATAATGTTTTGGCACAAGGGACTGGTGTAAAAATTGATGAATATGGGTTTACTTGTGTTAAAAGATCAAACGTTTTGGACACGGATGAGCCCTACATTCTCGCGAATCAAGCAAGACAAGTGTTTTACGTTAGAGACAATACTGACCCTGCATGGAGTATTGTACTTGCTGCAGAGCTCAGTAAACCTTTCAGCATGAGTGGTCAAATGACCAGGGCAACAGTTGAGCCATACCAAGAAACACGTTTGAACTTCCCCTACAATTACAGTCTGACTGATGTGGACCCTGTGCTTGACTGGTGTAGAGCAGATATTAAGGCAGAATTAGTGGATGCTGGGGCAGCTGTTGTGAATTCTGTAGTATCTAAAATGGTGGGAGCTGCAAATGAAACCGGTCAAGCAGCAACTGAGAATATAACTGATGTCGTTGTAGATGAGGAACATAACATGGACATGGAAGATGATGATTTCAGCTAAGAAACATTTGGATTCGAGCAGGAATCTGTTGATGAAAGTGATTCCGACTTTTAATAAATGTTCTGTAATTGAATTGTATTTTGTTGATGATCACTTGCAACCCTGTGTTTATTTTATACACACGTTGTGAAACCAACAAAATGCAATGCAATTCAATTGTATTTTGTGTTTACCACTTCATGATCCACTTTGAAAATGTGGTTCTGTTCTGTAATTAGTTTTGTGAAATGTTGTTATGTTCTGTAATTAGTTTTGTGAACAGCTGTTATGTTCTGTAATTAGTTTTGTGGAAATTAATTTCCTCTGCAATGTTTATTGATAAAGCCTGTGCTGTTCAATGTTCTTAGTTCATGGTCACTCTTTATTGATAAAGCCTGTTCTGTTCTCTGTTAGATGAATGCGTTTTGAAATAAATTTAACTTTCAGGCTTTTTTGCAGCAGGAAAAATGCTGTTGTCAGTTTATGGTGTTGTAATCGACAGGTGGACGAATTAAAAAGGTAACCTCGTTTTTTGGTTAAGTTATTTTTCTTTATTGTGTGTCAGTGTATATTTGTGGGGACCAAGGTGTCTCCTTTTATGAACCCTCTGGCCTTTATTCCCGAATTCTCCTCAACTCCCCCAATCTTCACTCCTCCGACAAATTCTCCTCAGCTCCTCCGACGAATTCTCCTCAGCTCGCCCCATCTTCAGCTCCGTCACGCATCTACATTGGCTAGGACAAGTAAGTTCTCATGGCGGTCATGAAAAATCCTTTCATCCATTCACCGCTGCCCTCATAGCAGTCAAGATACCAAATGATGTGGTCGTAAGACCCATCCCTGAATATAATGGCATATGAGATCTTGTGATCCACATCAACATGCATGAAGCTTTTCTCTTCGGTAAGTCGGATGATGATAACCACTTAGCCTTACTATTTCTGCAAACCTTTTCAGGTTCGGCGTCGTCTTGGTTCTTCGGCCTCCCTGCAGGATCAATAGGGACATGATCTGAACTAAAGAACGAATTCCTGGAGTGATATATGGGCTAGCGCCAACTGCTGAAGAGCGTGGTCATCTTATACTCTGTCTAGCAACAACCAGGAGAAACCTTGATCGATTTTTACGCGCATTTTCATAAGAATCTCGCCGAGATCGATCACCCAGACATGGATGGAGAAATCGTTCGAGCATTTTACAGAGGGATGGATGTGGCTAACAAAGCCTAAAGAAAACTGTGCAACGACTACCATGTTCAGAAAATAGAGACATTGGAGGAGATGACAGTAAGGGCGAAAGGTTGTGGAAAGGGTAAACTCTGAACCTAATTTCCTGGTGTCAACCTCGCCAAGGGCTATTCCAGAGCCCCGACACGATGGAAAAAAAGGAAAAGAAGGACAAGCGAGGTCATGAGAAGCCCATATCCGAAGCCCCTGGACCAAGCTATCAAGAGGTTCCCGAGTATTTCACGCCTTTAAACAGGCAGATCTCGACTATACTAGTCGAGATCGAAAGAAGGTCTTTAGCAAGACCACCAATGCCCCGAAAAAATGCTCAGCCTATGGGTAAAGATTTTAAGAGCTACTGACACTATCATAAAGTGAAAGGCCACAAGACTTATGATTGGCGTATTCTAAAGCACGACATCGAGAAACTCATCCAGAGAGGCATGTTGAAATAATTTTTGGCAGAAAGGGAGCGCAGTCAAACGCCTCCACGTAGAACCCAATCGTCTGTTCTCCAAAAACAATCTGGCTCATCCGAGGGTAAAAGGGTGATAAACCTAATTGATGGAGGGGTTGGAACCGAAGGCGAGGGGTCCAATGCAAGAGAAATATACGTCACTCAAATCTCCACAGCTACGCAACTGGGAAAGAGACCTCAGCTCACGGAAGATATCATTATCTCATTATCTGAAGAAGACCTATCGCATGTCACCACTCCACACAATGATGCTTTAGTCATCACAGTAGATGTTGCAAGATGCGCTACGAAATAAATTCTGATCAATGGAGGGAGTTCGACAACATTCTATTCCTGTACGCTTTTGAAAAGATGGACAAATCCAAAAGAGATCTCAAGCGAGTCAACTTTCCACTCATCGACTTTGCTCGGGGAACAACATATTCGTTGGGATCTCTAACCCTGTCGGTAACCGTAGGCGAAGGATGGAAGTGCATAGAGGTGTTGGTCGCCTTCATAGTGGTTGACGCACCCGCCTCTTACAACGCCATCCTGGGAAGGACCACTATTATTCCGTATAAGATCGTGGCCTCTACAGTCCACCAAAAAATGAAGTTCCCCAAACCGAATGGGATTGGAGAATTTCTAGGCGACCACTCATCCTCACGACAGTGCTATCTGAACTACCTTTGCAGGAAGAACCAAATGGACTCTCTCGCCATCGAGACAGAGGATGACCCTCGTGAGGACAAAGTTCATCCAGCCCCCATACAAGTACTGACAGAAGTCTAGATAGATGGTCCAGAAAAGAAGTTGCACATCATAACCACCTTGAACGACGGCCAAAAGGACACCTTGACCTCCCTATTAAAAGAGTACAAAGAATTATTCGCTTGGAAGCCCAGTGACATGCCATGCATTAACACCGACATAATCTCCCATGAGTTGAGCATAGATCCTTCGATCAAACCTATTGCTCAGAAAGTAAGGTCATTTGGATTAGGCAACCACTTGGCGATCAAGCAAAAAGTAGGCAGACTACTTGAATCGAAATTTGTCAGAGAGGTACGTTTTCAAAGTTGGGTCGCCAATCCAGTGCTGGTGAAAACGTCGAACAAAAAGTGGAGGATGTGCGTTGACTTCTGTGACTTGAACAAAGCCTTCCCCAAGGATTCGTACCTCCTGTCGTGAATTGACTAGCTAGTGGACACAACCTCTGGTCACGAGATGCTAATCTTCATGGATGCCTATTCAGCATATAATCAGATCTGAACGCACCCGTCCGACGAAGCCTACACAACATTCTACGCGGGTGGCGATATACTGTGCTATAAAGTGATGCTCTTTGACTTGATAAACGCTGGGGCAACCTATCAGCGAATGGTAAATCGAATGTTCCAAGAAATGCTATATCGAAACATGGAGTCCTATGTGGACGAAATGCTTGTCAAGTCAATCAAGAGGAGCCCTCGCATAGAAGACCTTCGAGAAGCATTCAAATGCATGAGGAGGTATAGAGTTTGCCTAAATTCAAAGAAATGTGCCTTGGGAGCAAAATCAGGCAAATTCTTGAGTTTCATGGTCAACGAAAGAGGCATTGAGGCAAACCCCGAAAAGCTCAAAGCTATAGAAGAGATGAATTCCCCTACTTGCCACAAGAAAGTCCAGAGTCTGAATGGTCGCTTGACCGCAGTTAATCGTTTCCTCTCAAGGGCGAGCGACTGGTCTTTCCCGTTCTTCCAAACTCTCAGAGCAAGTCGCAAGTTCGAGTGGACGCCGGAGTGCGAGTCTGCCTTTCAATTGCTCAAGCAGCACTTGCAGACACTCCCGACCTTGACAAAGCCCATTCCCAATGAACTACTCTTTCTATATATAAGTATTAGTGAAGTCACAACCACTATAGTTTTAGTAAAGGAAGAGGGAAGTAAGCAGATTCTAGTCTACTTTGTAAGTCAGTTGTTTAATTCGACTGAAATAAAATATATCGAGATTGAGAAGTATCTATATGCCTTAGTTATTGCTACTCGAAAGTTGGGACTGTACTTACACACTCATGCCATAACAATCCTCACCAACATGCCCCTCAAACACTTACCGATGAAGCCAGACTCTTCAGGAACGATGGTCAAATGAGCGATTGAGTTGAGCAAATTCAAGATCAAATTTGCGCCGAAAACGACCATCAAAGGTCAAGATTTGGCAGATTTTATAGTGGAAAGTACTAACAATGGTCTCACATAAGTGGAAAAACGGCAAGAACAACCAAAAGATGAAGGAAAAAGTTGGGAACTCTATACAGATGGATTATCTTCCAAAGAAGGCTCGGGGTCAAGATTAGTCCTCATCCCTTCTAAGGGCGAGCCTCTAAAATATGCGATTACCCTTACGTTCAAGGCACGGAATAATGAAGCTGGATATGAAACACTTATCAATGGGATGCAACTTGCTAAGGGAATGGGTATAACGTCACTAAATGCAAAAAGTGATTCAGAGCTAATTGTCAAACAAATCAACGACATCTAGGAAGCAAATGGGGGAAAAATGAAAAAGAACCTCGACATTGCCAAAAAAACTTATCGACGAAATTCCAACTTTCGTGATCGAGTCGATTCCTCGCCAAGACAACCAGCTAGCTGACTTCTTGAGTAAGCTGGCGTTCGGAGGAACAAAAGTACCGAAAATACACCTCCTGGAACAATCACTATACTCCGTTCTAAAAAATCGAGCATAACTCTTCAATATTCACGAGCAGGATAATTGGGTGACTCCATTCCATAACCTTCTGAAAGAAGGAAACCTGCCAGAAGACGAAGGCGAGGCCACAAAAACAAGTCGCCTAGCCTCAAGCTATCTTCTCATAGATGGAGAACTCTATAGACGAGGATACTCAACTCCCTATCTGATATGTATTTCCCATCCTGAGACTGAAAGAGTTCTGCGCAAAGGTCACGAATGATTCGTCGCATGCCATGAAGGTGCACACTCATTAACGCGCAAAATCTTCAGACTAGGCTATTATTTGGCAACCTTAAGCAAAAACGCAACAGAATTAACGAAAAAATGTACGACTTGTCAACAATTCACACCAAAATCTGGTCAATCATCAACATTGGTATCACTAATGGTTGGCGCCTGGCCATTCGCCCAATGGGGAATAGATATATTGGGACCCTTTCCTATAAGAATTGGGCAAATAACCCACATCATCGTGGCAATCGACTATTTCTCCAAATTGATAGAGGCGAACGCATTAGCCGCCACAACAGAATTTCAAGTGATCAAATTTTTAAAGGTCAACATAATTTCGCAATTTGACGTCCCCAAAATACTTAGAAGCGTTGATGGTCTGCAATTCGTGGGAAAAGAAACCAAGTGGTTTTTGTGAAGAGTACCATATTGCTCACAGATTCAGTTCGGTCTATCATCCTTAAACCAACGAACAAGCTAAAGCAGCCAATAAAGTTGTCCTGGCAGGACTCAAAAAGAGAGTTCAAGCCTTAAAAGGAAACTGTGCAGATGAGGTGGACAATATATTGTGGGCTGTCAGAACGACACCCAAAACTGCAACGGGGGAAACACCATTGCCGTCTGGTGTACGAATCCGAAGCAGTGACACCCGCCGAAATAGTGGTGCGTACCCGTAGAATCTCCTACACTTCAATGTCGAAGCTAATGACATCGAGCGACTTACAAACGTCGATCTTGATGAAGAAAAGTGAAGGCAATCAGACAATGCACAAGCTAAAATGCGACTGGCAACCCCTCGGTACTTCGATAGAAAGGTCAGCGCTCACCATTTTTTCGTGGAGGAGATGGTTATGCGAAGGAATTAGTTCACAAATTTGGATAGCCACAACAAACTCTCAGATAAATGAGAAGGCCCATACAAAGTTATAGAGATCGCCGCATCAGGGTCCTATTACTTGGAAAATATAGAGGGCATAAGGCTACCCCGTCCTTTAAACTCCGAACATTTACGGATGTTTTATGCATAGCTTGTAATCAGAATGTTATGTCAATAAAACGAACCAATCTTTCATAAAAAGCATAACCACTCAAACCAAAACAAATAGTTCCAAAAAATGGACGAACTATTGAAATATAAGACCTCACACATACATGCAAACGAACCAATAAAAGTGACTATATCCTTAGTCAAGCAAAGCAAGGATTGCGAACGAACCTCAAAATGTAACAGTTCCTCTCCCATCACGATCTAAAACGAGGGTCAAACGAACTATTAAAGGTAACAGTTCCCCCCCAAACTAGGCAAAACAAATACCTACACTAAAAAGGCTAACGAACCATCAAGGTAGCAGTTCCCTAAACGTTAGGCAAAAGACCTGATATAAAAGGCGAGCGAATCCATCAAGGATAACAGTTCACTTACAAGTTGGGCAAAATCAAGACCTGATATAAAAGGCGAACAAAACCATCAAGGATAACATTTCCCTTACAAGTTGGGCAAAATCAAGAGTTGCTATAAAAGGCAAACAAATCTAGCAAGGATAACAGTTCCCTTATAATTTGGGTCAAATCAAGACCTGATATAAAAGGTGAACGAGTCCATCAGGGATAACAGTTCCCTTACAAGTTGGGCAAAATCAAGACCTGATATAAAAGGTGAATGACTCCATCAAGGATAACAGTTCCCTTACAAGTTGGACAAAATCAAGACATGATATAAAAGGCGAATGAATCCATCAAGGATAACAGTTCCCTTACAAGTTGGGCAAAATCTAGACATGATATAAAAGGTGAATGAATCAATCAAGGATAACAGTGCCCTTACAAGTTGGACAAAATCAAGACTTGATATAAATGGTGAACGAATCCATCAAGGATAACAGTTCCCTTACAAGTTGGGCAAACTCAAGACCTAAAATAAAAGGCGAACAGATGCATCAAGGATAACAATTCCCTTACAAGTTGGGCAAAATCAAGATCTGATATAAAAGGCGAACGAATCCATCAAGGATAACAGTTCCGTTACAAGTTGGGCTAAATCAAGACTTAATATAAAAGGCGAACGAAGCGTCAATGTAACAGATCCCTTACAAGTTGGGCACAATGAAGCGGACGAACTGATAAAGTAACAGTCTCTCCAAAGAAAAGCTTAATAGAGCGAATGAATCTTAGGTAAAAGCTTCCTAAAAGGCGAGTGAATCTAAGGTAGCACTTCCTCTTAAAAGAACAGTGGGCGAATGAATATAAGGTAACAGCTTCCTAAAAGGCAAGCGAATCTTGGGTAACATTTCCCCACTCTTAGGCGAACGAATTCAGGGACCAACATCCTAAAAGGCGAACGAATCCGTCAAGGATAACACTTGGCTTAAAGGCATAATCCTTGGGTAACAGTTCCCTAAAAGAAGCTTGGCGAAAGGAACGGACGAGACTATAAAAGGCAACAATTCTTCCTCAAGAGCCTAAAGGAGTGACAAGAACCTCTAAAAAGTAACATTTCCTCCTAAAAGGTTCAAGACTCTTTGAACAAAAAGGGGAGACTATTATACAGAAGCTAAAAGTGAACTTGAAAACAAGTATGGTAAGACTTCCCAAAGCTTTCAGGTAAAGATCGACATTGAAAAAATAACCAAATATATTCGAAGTCAGAAATGAAAGCTTACGAAATAAAAAAGGCATGCATTATGTTCAAGGAAAATATCGGAGTCAATGATCAAGAAATAATTATAAAGTTTCTGAAGCAAAAGGAAACTAAAATGATCTCTCATTCATAAAAGGGGGGGACAACATGTCAACATACAAAAGAAAGAGGAGCAAAAGCATGAGGAGGCTAGGTGACTTTCAAGGTTGTAGTCCTTATTAGCACGAAAAAGTCCTTCGACTTGAAGCTCTGTATTAACTTGGTCACCTGAGCCCTATAACATCAATGTTTGGGTTCACCAAGGGTTGCAGTCTCCTTCTCGGCCTCAGGTGAAGCCTCCTCGCCAACAGTAGCAGAAGGAGCTCCCTTGGGGTAGCCACTATCAATGAAATCCTGAAGAGACTTCACCTCTCGACGAGGAAACTTCGAATTTATCCCCTGAATCTCGTCAACCACGACCTAGAGATAGACAGCTACCTCAACCTTCATCACCTCCAATACGCTGTCGGAGAACTCCTCGAACTTCTTAAAGTCCTCGACCACGCTATAGGGGGATGGGACAACCTTCAGCTTTAGCTCGAGTTGCTCATTCTCGGCCTTCATGACATCCCTCTCAGCCCAAGCCTCCGTCAGCTCGCCCTGATGGCAAGTGACCTCCGCCTCCAGTTGAGCAAAGTATTTGTAAGCCTCCTTGGTCCACAGCTCAACCTGGAGCATGTTGTCCTTGGCAAGCGCCACCTGATCCTCCCTAATCTTAATTGCGGCGAGCAACTCATTCTCTCTCTCCGCAGACTACCGTCGAGCCTGCTCCACCAGCTCAGTGGACACCTCCGCCCTCCTTTTCAAGTCCTCCACCTCTTCCGGAGTATATCCCAAACTTCGAAACTGCTCTAGTTCAATAAGCAGATCAACCTGCTTATCGGCGAGATGCCCTACGATCTGCCTGATCGCCGTCTCCTCGCGGACGAGCTGACAAAATGAAAAAAAAAAAAGGAAAAAAGTTTAATGAGATCAAAGAGCTAAAAGAGAGCGAGCAATAAAAGGCATAACGGGAAGTCTATAAAGGAAGAACGAGGAGAAAGGAACTTACCAAGGCAAGACGCTCAAAACGCGTCCTCATAATGACCTTAATGTCGTTCAAATCAAAAAGGACCTCCCCCCATTCCTGAAGAGGGAGGATCTCATTCAGTAGATGCATCCAAAGGTCTGAGTTACTCCGCACCATCGTCTTGTCTGAAATCCCCACCTTCCGGAGACTGTGGCAAGGGGTCCAAAGACCCCTCGTATCCACCTCCTCGGCGGTTGGTAAAGAGTCACCAAAGGACAGTATTCCCCAGAGAAGGGAGTCTTCGAAGTTCCCGTCGCGGCACCTCGGGCCAGGACCCTCTTCCGAGCCCCATCTCCCCTGGAGGAGTTGAGAGCAACACGATCGAAAGCAGGAGCATCAACCTGCCCGGGGGAAGGAGCATCGCTCCGGGGAGCAGAAGATCCCTCGGCAGCAGCAGGGCGCTCCTCGCCCTCTTGGCTGGAGCAGAAGCAGAAGCTACCTCAGATGTGACATTCTCTAAAAACAAGCAAATAAGGTATTAAACCTAAAGGCAAATCAGAAGAAGAAAAAACATAGGTCATATCCTGAATAACACCTCTTGGGTGATCGACAGAGGCAACCCAAAATGTTCCTCCTTAGGCATACACTTGGTCGCGCACCTAGAAGGATGAGGAAGTGGATTCAAAGTGGCCTGGGCAGCATACAATCCTGCCTTAGCCTGTTTGGAAAATAGACTGAGAAGTTTAGGTCCCCGAGTGCCTATAACACAAAAGTCAGGAAAAGGGTCAAAACTTTACCCAATTAATAGAGACTGTTGAATGTCCGCCAGCTTAAGCAGGGACTATGAAGTCTCTGCCACCGAGCGGACCGAACAAAAGTTCGGTTGCTTATCACATCAGAAGAAAACATCAATGACATTTCGATCACTTCCCGACAGCTCGCCAAAACTTGGAGGAACATCCCGACTGAGTAAGCTCCCAAGGCACTCCTCCCTTAGAGAATAAATAACACTTCTTATAGTTCGAGTTGGTAGCCCGGAAGTCCTCCACTAGTCGAAAGTGAACATTCCCGTTCCATGTCTGGCCCCTCCATTCCTCAAACTTCAGCCATCGAGTTTGAAAGTGATGAAGGTGGTTAGCCCTTGCAACCAACCAATAGAACGATCAGAAGATGGAAAGTGAATATGTTCATACTTGACGTAAGCACATAAATTTGAACCTAACCCACATCCGAATGGCGCTGGATACCAGTTGCGTGGGACCTATCCCGTAATAGCAAATAGGAAAACGTCAGATTGTCGCAAAGAGGAAAACGTAACTCAGCATCAATCTGGGCCGCATAAACGTAAACATGTCCTTCACGCGAGTAATGCAACCCTAGACCCGGATACCTAGGTGCATTTGCTTCTCCTAAACCTTTCAAGGCGACCACAACCTTAATCTGAGATGGCCTCAACTCGTTGGGCTTAATATCTAAGAAAAACATCATGACATCGTTAGAATAAGCGTAAAATAACAAAAAGGAGGAAACTTTACCGCCTAAAAAGAAGCAGAAAGGGCAAAAGACTATCTGTCGGAGAAAAAAACGGAATGTTGGTCTCGGGCACATCCACCACGATCGTTGCGACAACCTGACTTCCAGAGGTTGGTTTCAGCATAGAGGCTCTTTGGTCCTGCACCGGGGTGAAAGCATCTCTAATGGAAAGAGGGGCATTGGAAACCCTAGTCATAGCTTTCTGCCCAGAAGTAGAATGAGCAGGGGAAGGTTTGGAAGACGAACTCTTGCAAAAGTTTTATTCTTCTTGCCAGCCATGATAATAAAAAGAAAATTTTTCTTGCGAGTAAAAAGTCTGCGAGAAAAGCTTGAACGGAGAATTAAGGCACACAAAGAAGCACTTGAACTCTAGAAATAAGAAAGCTTGGAGGCATAAAGGGCTAAGTGCCAAATGTTAGGGTTTTATAGCCAAAAATGGGGAAACCGAACAGTTATGTCCAGAAAAAACCAGACAATGATTACACCCTCTTTAGGGTAAAATCGAAGTAATGTCAGAACCCAAAGGATTACATCAGGGAGATACAGAGTTGAAAAAGTACAAAAAACTGTCAGCCTACCCCCTATTACGGAAGTTAAAGAGACATGCATGCATCAGACGTCCTTTCGACCTCTCGCCAAACATTGCATTCATTAAATGCTCAAAACTTTACAAGATAAAGATGATCACCCAAAATCTATGAGAAGACTCTCCTAAGACCCTAGCAATGGTAGCGTTCACCCAACGAGTAGTGAATGAGCATGCATATACCCTGGCAGCCCAAAGTGTTCGCCTAATAGGGTTAGAGATCAACATTCCAACAATTCTAGCAACTGAAATTGTTCGTCAAAGGATACGGAGCATAGAAATGCATAAATAGCAGTTAAAAACATCAAATGTCCAACCAAGAAGTCACTATCTCAAACCCTCTATCACAAGATCAAACTCAACCGAAGAAACTTCACTCAAGCTTCAGGGGCAAATGTTGGGTATCGATAGTGACAACCTAATACGGGTAAGGCCTCAAAGACTCAATAACTTTTCAGAGGGGTAAAACCCAAAACATTCAGAACTGGGCCGACCCACAGTAAGAGTAAGATGACACCAATAAAGCGGTCTAGCACCAAACCCGAAACTAAAGTGGACGTCAAAGATCGCCATCGACCAAGGTTAAAATCTCTTATTGCTCGTCATGCGAGCGCTCGCCAAAATCTTTTACATGCCCCGTGAATATAGGTCGTCTATGTTATGTTTCTTTCCTCTCTGTTTTTACTGTATGCATAGCAATGTTATCAATCCATTCTTTATTAGAAAATGTGAATATATGTATTTTTACATTAAAAAAAAATTATTTAATTTGCATAATATAAACGGAAGATGTTCCTTATCAAACAATGTGAACATCTCCATAGTCATATCCTTTACATCCTTTATAGAGGTGTATATAAATAATGAATTCAATAAAGTGAAAAGGTAGAAGATAAAGTAAATAAAATCACCTCATTCTATCAAAATAAAAACATGCAAAAGAAACCCACTAAACATCCAATATCTAGGAGCTTCAAGTTACGAATTGTTTGGGTTCCTGAAGCGACGTCGTCGGCATCTTCTTCCTCGTGTGGATGGTCAAAATTGGAGGGAACGATCGTGTCAGGTGCCGCCTCATCGTCAGTGCCTCCTGAGTCCGGGGTAACAGGGCCTGGTGCTTGGTCCTCATCCTTGGGCAGCCCTTGGCCATGGGTGACATTGATTTGGAAGCGTTGCCCGTTCTGACATTGCTCCCCGTCATAGTCGCTAGAGAAGAAGTAGATCATACCCTCTTTCACGAGAGGGACAGAGACCGTTACCGCATGCGTATCGGTGTTGGATGGATCTGCCGCCGACCACTGCGTCGTATCGTCTGAGGAATCGTCGCAGAGTTTGTAGGCTGTGGAGTTGTATGTCTGCACGACCGAGTGGTTGTTGTCCGTATTGAAAACTATAAACCATTGCAGATACAGCTTGTTAGTATTATGCACAAGTGTAATGACATCCTTTTCAAACAACAATTCATGAGATGAAAAAGAAAATCATGAGTTTTTGTTGAAATGTGTGTAATCTGTTTTGCAGCAATCCGACCAGAATTTTGTTTACGTCTGGACCGACCTTGTCAGAATCTTCTATGTGGAAGGACAGAAAGAAAATGGTAGTAGATTCCTTTTCCCAATCAGAAATAAATTCAGGATCATGTTTGGTTAATTACATCTCCTTCCTTCTTCCTTCCACATGGATGAAGAACAATATGAAGATTCCAAACTTCATCGCAGGGGTTTCATCGAATTCCACGTCAATATATAATCATTAACTAAAATTAGAAACCAATATAATTTCCCTTGTTTTTATAATAGAACACATATACATATACTACCTAAATTGGACAGCTGCGTCATGTGTTGAACCAACCCACTGAAATGATTTTTTTTTTTTTTCACACTTATCATCAATGCTCTAGTTAACAGGGAAGTTTCAGGAATGGAAAAATCTCAGATCCAACGAAAACAAGAAGCCTATCAGTTCTTGAGCGTATCAATCAATGCAAGAAACATCATGGAAATAGGTCGGTGGATAACTGGAGATAGGTTGAAGATCACTTACTAAGGAAATCTCCAAGACTGAAAGTTTTGCCAGCGACCCATTTCTGGTAGTCGACATCGGGATTCTTGAGGTTGTCGTACCATCCGAGTGTGTCTCCCACGGTGTAGTTCTTGTAGGCTCCGACCGCAGCGAATCTAGATAGAAGACCGATGAAGAAGATGATCATCTGAAACCCTATTTTACTATTTTCCATTGTTATTTGGTCTGGAGAGCAGAGCAATGGTAGATGTAACGAGAGAGCGAAGTATCTGGACGGACGTGAGAGAATTGGAAAGGAAGGAAGCCACGTTGATTGTAAGGATGGATGGTGTTATATATAAGATCTGACCCCACCCATCTCCTTCTTTGTTCTTATGGATAGGAAAACGAAGGACTAACCAATGTTGTGTTTACTTTAGATGGTAGAGTGGATTTGGGGGCGTCGGCAGGGCTTCTTTCATCTATTGTATTCATCAAGATGGATTGAAGAAGCTTACAACCTAATACACAAAAAGAAGTACGGTTGGGGAATCATACAAGATTTGAGGGCGGAATAAAGTTCTATAAAATTTATATTTTGATTTTTAAGCTTATTAATTACTCAAAGAACATTAACAATTGAGCAACCTTATTATGACATATTACTACATAATGAAACTTAGTCAAGCTTGGCCAAAATTTAAAAAAAAAAACTTAGTCAAAATAAAAAAAAAATAATAATATTGTGTGGGGTGTTAAAATATTTTAAGAGCATATTGATTTTTTTTAGTTATAAATTTAACCTATAGTAGTAGATTGAATCATAAGTATTTGCAGGGTTCTTTGATTAGACAACTCTGTTTTATGTCTCAGTTCAACATTATTGGGAGGACTAGGAGAACCAGACTCCTCACATCTCTCTGTACCATCCTTATTAAATGGGTTTCTTCCAATTTTGGGTGGAAAAATGTTAATTACACATGGGGCTTTCGAGAAACCAGGGGAAAGGCAACAGCCGATGGGGCATCTGAAACACTAACTAATGATTGTTGGATTTTCAATTTTTCTAGCAACTTGAGGATTACTAATAATCGAGTATCGAAACCTTATAGGCTATTTGAGAAGGAAACTTTCTCGCACTCAATTTAGAATTTGAGTCGTTGCATGTGGTCACTGATGGTTTAACATTTTTTCCTCTCCAAAAACTGATGTTTTAACCACTCAACATATTATGTAAGATAGTTTTCTCATTAATTTGAAATGTATGAATATTATTTTGAATTGTATAAACTTGTTAAGGTAGCTAAGGAGACACAAGCTTCAACATGTCTACTAGTAAGCAAACTCGATCATCCATGCAAAAGCTAGAATTGAAGATCCCTCACAGGACATCAAAATTAGCATATCCTTTTAAAAATACTATGGGTGCATTGTGAGACTCATTTAGTTAAAAATAGTAACTAATTTGTTTTTAACTTTCATTGATTCTATTGGTGTCAATTCTTACAATCAATTCGTTCGAGTTAGGGTTAGCAATTTCTGACACGACACGATTAAACAACACGACACAATTTACTTTAAAGTATATATGTGTTTTACATTAACAAATCTTGTGTCTAAACAACTCTTATACATTTAAATACGATTAATAATCATGTCTAAACACCTCAGATCTGCAGATATCTGTATAAACACAATAAACCACGATTAACTATTCGCGTATAAACGTGTCGTGTATACCTCTGACACGAATGGAGACACATTTAACTAATCGTGTCTAATCGTACCGTGTAAACATGTGACACGTTTATACACATATAAATCCCTGCATTTATTCACCGTTGGATTGTTTTCAATACAACAGTATGGAATCCCATCGTTCCAATCTTTGCAGCATGCAGACTGCAATCCCACCACAAAAAGAAACGTCCCAGTCTCAGTTTTCATTTTCAAACTTTTTTTACTTTGACTGAAATCTTCTACCAACTTCAATTGTTAAATTAATGTGTTGGTTTGCTTTTTATATTATTATATGTTGTTGTTGTTGTGTTTAGTGAAACATGGGTTTAGTGTTTTAGAAAGTGAGAGAATAGTAAGTGAAGAAGAAACACATAACAACATGTGTGAAGAAAAGACAGAGAGAACAATCGTGCCACTACAAGAATCTGTTGCAACAACAACGAAACTTCCGTGTTGACGCTAACCGTTGTAGTTAAATATATGTATATTGTGTCGACAGTTTTTGTTGTCGTTATTTTTACTTATTAGGCACAATATGTTTACCATTGTTATAAGGTACATTTAGTTTTAAATTTTCCCGTCACCTTATATTTTACATGGATGAATGTGTAATGTCGACCAACACTTGATGTTAAATAACTCCATCAGTAGCAGGTGAATTTTTCATTGCAAATGTACATATTCAAATGCGAAACGTTCTGTCATAAATATAGTGATATAAGCAACGGTTGTTTGCCGTAACTAATCAATTTTTGTTGTCGTTAAAACATAAGTACCGGGAAAATGTAAGAATAGATTTGTGTTTCAATATATGGTCGACATTAGTATAGTCATTCAACAACAGATTTAATTGTTGTTGTCAAATAGTTTATTTAGTGACGACTATTGTTGTTGTTAAAAAATCAAATTTTCAAAAATTTTTCCCGCTCTGATTTGAAAATTCAAATTTTTTTCATTCAACAACTTATTTTTACACGTTTTACAGAACTTTCTCTTATCTTCCCTTCACTTTCCCTTCATCTTCCCTTCCTTCCCTTTACCTTCCCTTCATCTTCCCTTCATCTTCCCTTCATTCAAAACGTTTTCCAAAGTGTCATGGAGCTGCTCGACCGACCTGTAATGGATGAAGTGTTGGAGCTGCTCAAAGTTCCATGGATGAAGGCATGCTGGAGCTGGAGCTGGAGAATGCGACTTGGAGTTGGAGAAGTCGAGTTGGAGCTGGAGAAGTCGAGCTGGACCTGTAGAAGGCGAGCTGGAGCTCGAGAAATGCTGGTTCTCCGATGCCTTCACCATTGATGAAGTGTCTTGAAACAATCGGCCATGGATGAAGCCATAGATGATGAAGTGACGATATATGGATGAAGAAGCCATGGATGAAGAAGGAGGAAGAAGTCATGGATGAAGAAGGATGAAGAAGCCATGGATGAACACAAATAATTTAAAATCGGACAACAAAATCGCAGAAAAAAAATCGACCAACAATAACCTGAGTCCGCTCTAACATCGGAAAAGTGTTGTCGTCGTTCATCTGTGTTTAACAACAACCTGATTCCGCTGTAAAGTTGTACATGCTAACAGCGGCAATCCTTTTACAACGGCAAATTGTCGACGTATAGACCTTTAACGACGGGGGCTACCGCGGCGGAGATTTTGTCGCTGTCCAGACTTAACAACGGTATTTATGCAGTTAGCAACGCATTTTTGCCGATGTGTATGCTCGAGTTTCTTGTAGTGTGCATTAGGGAAAGTTGAGTGCTGCAGACAAACGCACCAAGAAACTCATCGAAGACTTTATCATTTTGAATGTAAATGTGTGTTACTTGTTCTTGTTTGTTCTTGTTGTTATTCTTATGCTAGATTAGCCTCTCCCAAACCATAACCAACTCCAACAATAGGGGTGAAAACCCTAAATCCTTCAAATGCAGGTCGTTTGTTGCTCAAATCAATTACCGTTGATGAATGTTGATTCTGACGAAGGTATGTACAAGTTCATACTTTAGGTTTTGAAAAGTTTCACCCAATTGGTGATAACCTATATCAAGATGCGTTCGACTCACCCAATGGTGGTGCTATCCCCAGTGATGCTCATTCCATTCTTGCTACGGGAATGATGGATAATTTTCACCCTGATTTAATGGTGGGTAAGTGCGTATTCTTCTTTTGTGAATGTTGACATGAAATTTCACCCTAATCTTATTTCGTTTTTTTTCATTACTTGAATGTTGACATGAGATTTGCAGAGTCTTTCAACCAGTTGAGGAAGGAGATGAGGGAACAAAGTTCATCATACAAGACGGAGCTCGGACCAGTCTAATTATGGCTGCTTGCGGTTTATTTGAGACTGTTATAACAAGAAAAGGAAGACATACTGCAATTCCTCATCAAGCAGTTGACCCAATCGTGACTGCATCTATTGTGGTTTTTAGTCTGCAGCATCTGGTTTCTCGCGAGACGGATCCACTACAATTTCAAGTACTCAATCTATTTCTTATTTTAAATTCTAATACTAGATTACTCTTTCAATATATTTGTCTTTCTGTCTTACCATGAACACTGTAAAGCTACATGTCTATCTAAGCTACACTCATTTGCAAGTTTTATCTTGTCTGTTGCAATCTAACTAATAGTTGCTCATCTGTCACATGCAACTCCTATGGTCTACACTTGTTATTTTACAAGGTAAGAAATTTTACATTCAAGGTCTTCTCGGAAAGGAAATAGATTCTAGTGCATTTGTTGGTGGTTTACTGATGATATTTCGATTGGCGCCTCAGGTACCTCTTTCTATCTTTTTATTGGATCCATTCTAGGAACCATATTATTGAACTCGTGTGGTTTACATGGTTCTTGTGTTCCTTAATAGGAATATGAATACTCTTTTTTATTATTGCAGGGCTACCACCGATCTCATGTCCCGGTCAGTAGAATAATTAAGCAATTTGTTGATATACCTGGGTGTTTATTCACGGTGAGTCCGTTTATGAAATTTGGGAAACGAAGCCTCAAAAAAATTCTAACCCTTGTTTGAGAACATAATTCATTGTTTGTGGTTAGTTTAAACAGTACCTTATGATTCTGTCATAGTTTGAGAACATAATTCATTGTAGATTTGAACATAATTCCTCTTGATTAAACTTTACGTGGTTGTTTATAGAATTTGATTAAATTAGTCACTCTATTTGTAAATTAGATTTCTTGTTCTTCTAAATATATCTTGTATATGTAATATTTGATTATTCTTCTATTTGTAAATTTATTTATTTGTTTATTTTTTTTATAAAATCAGTTCTTATTTTACCGACGAAATGTTCCGTCGACAAATAGGTATTTACCGACGGCAACCATTTGTCGGCAAAAAAGTATTTACCAACGAAAACCATTTCATCGCTAAATATATTAGTGCTGACGAAATGATTTTCGTTGGCAAATAGGTATTTACCGACGAAAACCTTTTGCCGAGGAAATCGATTATGTCGGCAAAAGAATTTTTTTTTTACGAAAAATAATCTTTAACGACTAAAATTCTGTCCGTAAATATATTGTTTTACCGACGACATATTTGTGTCAAGTTTCTCCGGTAAACTTTTATCGACGGGGCATTCGCCGACGATACCTTTACCGACATAAATATCATTTTGCCGATGGAAATTATTTTTACGAACGGAATTTACACCTTTTACCGACGGAATAATTTCGTTAGTGAAGACTAAATTTTCAGTACTGATCGCCATCGAGCAGTGGTTCAGGTTCTAGGTCATCCAATTCGAGTAGTACACCGAAAAGAACGAGAAGACTTACAGATGTATATGTGACATGTAATTTGTGCATTGTTGAGCCGAAAAGCATTGAAGAAGCTATACAAGAAGAAGGGTGGAAGAAAGCCATGGAAGAAGAGTTACACATGATTGAGAAAATCAAGACATGGGAGCTTGTAGACAAGCCAATTGATAGACAAGATGTTGTGGTGAAGTGAATTTACAAAGTGAAGCATAACCTTGATGCTTCAGTCTTGAAAAATAAAACAAGACTTATTGCTAAAGGGTACTCACAACATGATGGGGTCGACTACCATGAAACGTTTGCTCCAGTTTCACGTAAGGATACAATTCAAGTCCTCATTGCACTTGTAGCTCAGAAAGGTTGGTTGTTATACCAACTTGCTTGAATGGTGAATTGGAAGAAGAAATATACGTTCACCAATCTGAAGGATTTGTGAAAGAAGGAGAAGAAGAGAAAGTGTACAAGTTAAATAAAGCATTATATGGTTTGAAACAAGCACCGGGACAGTGGTATAGTCAGATCGACAACTACCTCATTTATCATGAATTCAATAGAAGAAAAAGTTATCCCATTCTTTATGTTAAGAAATAATATACTTCCATTATTGTTGTTGCTATATACGTTGATGATTTGATATTCACTAGCAATGATGATGAGTTGATTAGATAATTTAAGAATGGTATGATGAGAAGATATGAGATGAGTGATGTGGGGTTGCTACATCATTTTCTTGGTTTGGAGATTGATCAACAAGAAGATGGAGTGTTTGCTTTTCAAAAGAAATATGTTGAAGACGTTTCATATGTTTGGCTGCAAAACAATGGCAACACCACTTCCTTCAAAATGAGAAGTTGTGGAAAGAAGATGGAGGTAAAAAATTAGATAACACATATTTTAGGAGTATTATGGGAATTTTGATGTATCTCACTGCCACGAGACCAGATATTATGTTTGCTTCGAGCATGTTGTCAAGGTTCATGCAAAGTCCGAGTCACTTTCATCTTGGAGCCGCCAAATGTGTTCTCCGTTATGTTCGGGGGACCTTGGCGTATGGTATCAAGTATTGCTTAAGAGATTAGTTGAAGTTAATTGGCTTTTGTAATAGTGATTCGGCCGGTTGTAGAGATGATATGATGAGTACAACCGGATATGTGTTTTCTCTTGGCTCAAGTGTGTTTTCCTGGCAATCGAATAAACAAGAATCAATTGGTCAATCATCTGCGGAAACGGAATATATTTCAACGGCTAAGGCATGTTCTCAAGTCGTGTGGTTGAGGAGAATTTTGAAAGATATTGGCGAGAAGCAAGACAATGCGAAATTGATGTTTTGTGATAGCAACACTACAAAAAAACTCGAGCATCGACGTCGGTGAAAAATCGTTGTTAAAGGAATAAATATTGTTGTTAACTTTTAACAACGATGAGATCTTCGTGACGGTAGCGCCCGTCGTTAAAGGTTTATAGGTCGACAATTTTTCATTGTCAAATGCTTGCCGCTGTTAACATGAGACTTCACACTTCTGCTTTACATCGGCATCAAGTTGTTGTTACACACAGATGAAAGGCGACAATAGCTTGCCAATATTATAGATTACTTTTAGTGATGACAACTGTTTGTCAATATTTTGACCGATTTTTTGGACGATTATTTTTTTTGCTTTGATTTTTTTGGACGTTTTTTTTATTATTTTCGTTCATCCATGGCTCCTTCATCCATGTTTGTCTTGTCACTTCATCCACCATGGCTTCATCCATCGAGCTCACTTCGGTTCATCCATGGCTGATTTCTTCTCGGCACTTCATCCATGGATTCTTCATTGGAGAAACAGCAGCTTGAAGGTAACATCCATGGAGCTCACTTCGGTTCGCCTCTTGAAGGGAAGCTTCGACTTGAAGGTAACATCTATGGCTTCATCAATAAAGTTCGCTTCACTTCTGAGAACCAGCTCCAACTTTGGTTCGGAAAGATCTTAGCAGCTCGTACTGGTCGCGGCGCAAAGTTCATAGCAGATCTTAGATCTGCTCCATCGTCAAGAATCTGTACGAGAACAGTGTGAAAATCAGCTGAGAATGACACAAATCCGTGGGAGATCAAGAACCGGAAGACCTCGACCCACTTGATCGGAACAAAAGCCTTAACGGGAACCTTGGATTCGTTGGAGTTGCAGGACAGCGGAAGAGACTGGAGGTAAGATGGGGAGGAGTGCGACCATGGCGTTAGGATTTGGGAGGAAATAGATAGGGAAGATGGGTAGGAGTGCGGCCATGGTGGTGAATCTGGAGGATCAGAGGGCTTGTGAGGTGTTGATGGTGAGCTATTGGGCAAGGATGGAGGGTGCATTCGAGGATTTGTTTGGCAGCTTCGTGATTACCATGACATCATTAAACATCCTATGGATTTTGGAACTGTTAGGAAGAAACTAGATGAGGGAGCATATGCCAACTTGGAACAATTTGAAGTAAGTTGTAGTGGATCTTCTTAAATGAATCACACTGCTACTAGAGTTTCATGAATTAGTTTGTATGTTATTGTTAATCATTTAAATTTGGCTAAAAGATATCTCTATTTAATATATTGAGATGGTGGTTCCTTGTAGTTTGAAGTTTAATTCTTAGTCTCCAAGTCCTTTGCAAGATCGATATTGTTTATCCTATCAATTTGCAATTGGAAATACACTTGTTAATCCTCTTTGTATTCTCTTTTGATATTCTGTACTGAAGCATTTTATGGAGAATGGACATATAACAGTAATTTGAGTATTCATTTGGATTGATTCTTGCAGAAGGATATTTTATTGATCTGCTCAAATGCAATGTAGTATAATGATGTGTAGTAAAGTTTGTTAATCGTGTCGTGTTGTATTGTGTTTAATCGTGTAGTTTCGTATCCGTTTCAAGTCGTGTTTAATCATTTCGTCTCGTGTCGTGTCTAATTGTGTTGTATCATATCGTGTATATTTGTTACGTGTCATGTCGTGTCGTATAACATGACATGTTTTTCATTTTGTTTCCCAATAAAGTTAATCGTGTCACATGTGATCTTCTACTTAATCGTGTTATGTTCGTGTCTGAAGTTTTGAGACACATTTAAGACTTATCCGTTTAGACACGACACATTTTAAGACACGACACGATTAATAACACGATACGATTAGACACGACACGATTGTCATCCCTAGTTCTAGTATTACTCATTCTTTACATAAATATATACAACACCCAAATTACTTACTTCCACATATTAAGGGCAAATCCTTAAAATTAGATTTTCATTTTATTATTTCTTTATCATCGGATTAAATGAGTTAATTAATAAACAATTAGGATTAATTACCTCAACAATCACTTACGTTGGCTGTGACTGAACATTTAAAAGTTGACTTTAACAGTAACTTATGTTTTACAATGTGATTGAACGGTTATAAAGAATTTTTATTAGAAAATATGACTAAAATACCATCGTTCTTCCTTTGTTCTTCATCTTCATCTTCTTCAATAACAAAAATCGAATACCAAAAATTAAATGAACCCAAAATCGAATATTGAACCTAGAATTCTAATATTTCTGATTTTAGAACCAGGAAATCTCAAGATTTCTTAATTCTGAAAATAAATTTTGTGTTTGAATTGAGGAAGAACATGAAGATGATGAAAAACATGGAACATGAAGAAGATAAAAGAAGGGTAAAATTGTCATATTAATTATCATTGAATCACATTTGTCAAACATAAGTGACTAAAAAGCACAAGATTTAACCAAAAAAATACATTCTGAAATGTAATTGGTCGTTTAGCTACACCAGAAAATCTAACTGAACCTTTAATCACATAGAATAACTATAACTGACTCTTGATGTGTTTTATCCCAAATCGTTATCTGAATTTTTGTCACTTTACTAAAAGTCATCCAAACTTTATTTTTTCAAGATTTGCAAGTTTCATTTAAGAGGTGGGGCAATAAACTTTCTCTGTTTATTTTTCCGTCAAATCTGAATGGAAATTGAGGTTGCAACACGTGATTAGACCATACAACAAAAAAAATATTTTTTTTAAATAGTCATACAAATGAGGCTTAATACAATGAGACTTTAATACAATATTTTTATTGAATATAAAATAAATAAAGAGGCATTGGTTAATTATTATTTTTGTTTATTTTATTAATTTAATAAAAATATTATATTACAAAATCATATTTCCACCTTTCAGATTTTCAAAGTATTTCTTTCTTCTAATTTTTTTCTATATATATTTAAAAGCAATATACTTTTTTCTATTATAGACCAATCATATATGTTGTTTCGTCAATTTTCATTAATATTTGACGTAAAAATAAATAGAGATACTTTTATGTTCCAACTCTGAGAGTATGTAGCAAAAACTGAAAATTAAAATTCAGATATATTTTCATAATTTTTTTTTTCAGATAATCCTTTTTGTTTAATCCAAGAGTGATAGTTGTATTAAATTGAGTTGACTTTAACTTATTCTGTTTAAATAAAGAATATTTGAAAATCTAAGACAGAGTTTAACCAATGCAAAATGAAGTAACAGTTTATCGGTTGGTTCATTAATAAGAAGTTTCGATTTTGAATCGTAAGAATAGAAAATCTTCCTGACCAGCACTATAAGGTTAACAAGTATCCTAAAACCTGGATAGAAAAACCCTTTCTACATAACCCTGAAGTAAAAAAAAAAAAAAAGAGGAGAAAAGGTACACTGAAAGCATACCCATCGAGGCGTTCGCACCAGGAGCTAAGGTCACCTTCTAGGCAGCCTGGTTAGTAAGGTCTGCCCCTATCGTCATTCTGGAACTAAAGTCAACGGTAAATATATATAGAGAGAGTAAGACGTAGAGAGATAAGGCGTAGTAAAGAAAAGTAAAAATGACGAGGAACGATATCGGGAATGGCCTCAAAATCGGTAATGGCAGTCTAAGAAAGCATACTTCAGGACTGCCACGAAACATATCCAACGTTCATCAAAGTAGTAGATGAAACGAGAACGTATACTTATTATAGACCTGTCAATTTGAGTTGGTTGACCCATTACACGATCCAAACCCAATTCATCATCTTTCATTAGTTAGAATGTTTAACTCGATTATGACCTAGCGGGTTGACTCGTCAACTCATATGACCTGCTGCAAAGGTTTTAGTATTAGAAGCATTCACCATTCAAGCTATAGTATTTTTCTTCAAACGTAAGAAAATTATGTCAGTTGGTAAACCATAGAAGAATGGAAGAACAAAGATAACCAATACCCATTCAAAAAAAATAAAATTATTGACTCATTTTGTTTCAAAAGTAAAGAACAAAGATAGCTGAAACATAAAATACATCATTGATGACCTTCATGTTAGTGAAATAAAGATTTATGAGGAGAGAATTGTGAGTTCAAAGCAATGATCAATTAGAATTTGATCTTATCATTGATTAAACTTGAAGATTACAATAACAAGCTACTCTATTTATAGGAACATGTGGACTAATATGAAAGTAATCTAGAACAATCTAGTTCATACTCCTAGAACAATCTAGCTCATACTCCTTAAACAATCTAACTCATACTCCTAACGTTACCCTTACTAGATCACACACTCATGTATATACTCCTAGCATTGCCCTTGTTAGATCACCTCCTCAAGCTTCTTAAAACATTCAACAAAGTCCTCAAACATTTGAAAAAGGAAGATAAGTTGCTTAGATTCAATTGTACTTGCTGAGATATGAGGAAGGCGCAATGACTGTACTACATCTGTCACTATGGGTGCACTATATCTGACACTATGGTTGGCACTGAGGAAGGCACTACGTCTACACTGTAACTGACACTATAGTTGTAATTGGGTTGAGGATGGCACTACGAGTGCACTATGAGTAGCACTAGACCTGCATTGTGCCTGACACTGGAGCTGGCACTGGAGTTGGCACTGTGAAAGCATTGCAAGTGCACTAGGGATGGCATTGTGACAGGCACAACAAGTGCATTGGGGATGGCATTATGACAAGCACTGCAGGTGTTCTACTGATGACACTATGACTAATCTGTTTTATCTTGCCAAAGTATCAAACACATATAGAGTTACTGAATTGCTTGATGTCATAGTATCATGCTTGCTAATCCAATTCAGATGTTTAATGACAAGAAAACAATGAAGAAGAAGACACAATCATATTTGCGAGGGAATCGAAGTACGACACCTCAGTTGGAGACAATAGAAAAGAGGAAAAAAAACTCCATCATAGCTAAAGGAATCAAGGAAGAAGAAATCAGCTCTCGATTGAAACAACGTGAAGAAAACAACCTCGAGATGCAATAAACGTGTTGAAAAACACGCAGCGAAACATAGAGAAGCGGAAAACATGTTTGAAGCCACGTAGCTAAACATGGAGATCGTAGAGGATGCAAACAGCAAATCGAAGAAGCAGAGTGTGTATCGTTGTAGCTTGCACATGAAGATCATTAAGAAAGAAATGAAGAACACAACAAATTGAATAAGAAGAAGTAAGGAACGGATCATCAATTGATTTGCTGAAGAAGAAAGTAACAGATCATCAACTGATTTGCTGAAGAAGAAAGGAATATAATCATTAGCAGCAACATATGAACTCAAATCATCAGTTCTTCGAATTTTTTTGAAGATGTTAGCAACAAATCATCAAGCAGTCTCAGATTCATGAACAAAATCAACATCAACACAAAAGCACATCATTAAATCTGTACAGCTAGATATAGCTAGGCATTTCATCAAGCATCAGAACATTGTACCAACAACATAACCATATGATAATAGAGGATCGATACCACTAGAGTTGTAGCAGAATAATCCAACAACAAATCATAACACCAGCAGAACTGCAGTTTCACAACAAATCAGCAACAACCATGATCGATAGTAGGAATCGATCAACAAGAAGATATTGATCATCTAGAATTGTGCATTAGTGAATGCAGCAAAATGGATTCAATAACTCAGCAGATCACATTTGCACCAACAAAGGAAGGCAGCGAATGTAGAATTTAAAGTGTAAATTCAGATCAACTGAAGCTACGCAACGTGAATTCAAAATTAGGTCAGATAGAAGAACAACATAATCAAGCTCAGCAACACACAATGGAAACACTGCAGCATCACAACAACAACTCCGAACAATCAAGTTGAAGAAGATCAGTAGCAACTTGTCTTGCAAAAGAAAAGTTTAGATGAGCAGCAAACATGAATAGATCTGCACTGGAGCAAGCACTTGAAGAGAACTAGAACGGGCACTGGTTGAGCACTAGAGATGCACTACGCGTGCAATGTACGTGCACTGCAACTTCCATTGACTTGAAACTTAAATGTGATGAAGATAATCGAAATGAAAAACCTAGGAGTGTCCAACCATAACACCATGTTAGTGAAATAGATGAGAGAAGTGTGAGTTCAAAGCAATAACCAGGGAGAATTTCATCTTATCATTGACTGAACTTGAAGATTGCAATAGCAAACTACTCTATTTATAGAAACACGTGGATTAATATGAAAGTAATCTAGAACAATCTAACTCATACTCCTAGAACAATCTAGCTCATACTCCTAACACTTTACAGTTTGCATACTATAAGAGCTAATTTAGATTAGGCAGAGGCAGTCGAAAGTGTCGAAGTGGACGCATCAAGACGAATAAATTGAATTTAAAAAACAAACACAAGCAAGCCGACAAAGTGGACATATTATGGCAACACTGAAGAGTTGAAGTCTTTTGGTCTATCCACTTTATGACAGAATATATGATGATGCACTTTAATTAAATAGTTGAGGACGAACAAACGATGCAACTCTCCAATCTCCACAACGTTTCAATGAAGAAGAATCGTAGACAAAACACAAGTACAAAGTACAAAAACGATTAAAAAAAATACTAAATAGTATGCTAGTTTTTATTATAGGCGGGTTTACATGTCGAGTAGAGGTCCAACTTCAGAACCCAATCCCGACATGACTCATTGGCCGGGCCAACTCAAGTTTGACCCACCACCTTATTACGTTGACCTGAACATAGGTCAAGTTCGAGTCATTTTCGAGTTGGATCAGATTTTGCCACCTCTAGTTAGGCCTCAAACATCACATGTTCATTTTTCAGTCGATTAGACTACTAATCAAAAATTGATGCGAAATTATTCATGAATGATTTTGAAAGCAAAAAGTAAAATTTCTCATATGAGTAAAAAAACAACTAATCTCTTGCACTTAAAATGGACTCAAGCTACCACCTAGAAAATATGATATCAAGAAATTACCACTCGCCCACGAGGAGACTTTAATGGATTCCTACTTACTTATAGCGAAGCCTTGAATGAAATTTCTTCCATTCAAGCCCACGATAGTAAATGTTGAATACTACACGACGATCTCGTGATCTTACACCTTACCACAATGATGAAATCATAAGCCCATTGTTCCCAAGTAGTTGACTAGATGGGCACAGGAACAACGTGCGATCCCTTACCTAATTAACAACCTTGGAAGTAGCAAAGACAATGTATGTGAAGTAATGTTATTAGAGAGACCTAACAACATGTTCTTTTCATGGAATAAGGATGGAATAGGTGATACAAATTTCGTATGAAGTTGTTTGTTTCACGGAATTGGAAAACTTCGAAATACGGAATCCTAGAGAGGTGGTGATATCAATTCTCAACAAAAAGGTCGGAATTCGTATGCCGAGCACTCAAGGAATACGGAATTGAGCGTCAAAAGGCAAATTTGCCCTCAATTGTTTTTAGTAATTCCTGAACTACGCTTACCTTCCTCATTACTGGTTGTTATTCGTCTTCTCAGTGAAAGCGGTGCCTTCGTCTTCACTTCTGCTGCAGCTTTACTTCTCCTTTTTCAGTTCCATACGGTCCTCACGTCTGTTGTGTTCTTCTCCGTCTTCAAGTCGTGGGTGCCTTCTCAGTTCCAGCCGTGGGAGGCATTCCTCTTCTCCTCACTTCTGCTGCGCTCGACGTTCCAACGTGCTCTTCTTTGACCTCACTTCTGCTGCATGAAACCTTCAGCCTCTCCTCTCCAGGTGCGTGAAACTACAGCTCGTCTTTCGCAAATTGCTGCGTGAAATTACAGCTCGTTCTTCGGCTTCTTGTGGTTATTAGGTTGCTGCGTGAAATTAGGTTTCTCCTTAATTTTGCAGCTCGACCTTGAAAGTTTTCAGTATTGCTCAAATTTATGCTTGAAATTACTGAAATTGAAGCCTAGTTCTACTTCTTGATCGTACATGTTGAGTCTAAATTGTCTGTTATCTGCTGTGACTCTTGGTCATGGAAGTGCTTGATGAAATTCCCACATGAAAGAACCTTCATGGTTAGACAATTGATAGTTCCACATAAACATTAGAATACAGATTGTTGGGTGCATTCATACTTGATCCTCGGGCTATTTGATTGAAGTCCCATTAGCGTGCATTCATACTTGCATGGAAGCACTCGATCGATGCTGGTGGCATGTGTGATCGATGCTGATTAGTGTGGCCCGGTTGGGGTGATATTGTTCAACCATTCTAATGTTGAATTTGAGGTAAAATTGGGTGATAGAATTGGATAAGTGATTATTGAGAAGATCATAACCCCTGAAGCAATGGAATTTGAAGATTTGGATGCAACTTTAAGAGGTGAAAGTGGGTGCATATCGACTAGTGTTTGATTCTTCAATGTTGTTTTATGGCATTTATACTAACTAGGTGATGGATATTACAGTGTTCTCGCATTCTCTTGTGGAATGACGGTGTATTGCATTGATGATGTTGCTCAATTTATGGCATTTCTACTAAAACTTTTTCGGACGGTGTATTGTCGTGTAGTAATGAAATGTTATATTGCGGATAGTGTAATTAAGGATATTCCAGTTCATATTTAATGCATTGTGGGAAAAAGAATGAATTTAGATTATAATTTACATTAATTAAAATATTTACTAAAAAAAAGTCAAGGGATTGTCCTCTAAAATTAATTAAATAATTATTTATTTCTTTTAAAATTATTAATTATATTCAAGTTTTTTATTATTCTTAATTTTTAAAATTAATTAATATAAATTAATTGTATTATATACTATACATATAAAAGTAGACTTCATATTATATTAATTAATATAAATTAATTGTATTAATATAAATTTCATTACATTTCCATATACCATTCCACTAAAGAAACATTAGAATTCTTTCTTCCATTCCATTTTAATCCACCAAAAAAACAACTTCATATTATTATCTCTTATTCCCTATTCATATTCTCTATACCGTATTCTGAGTTCCATGAAATAAACACACAGTAAGACTCCGGCGTTTTCCCAAAATTCAAGAGGCCTTCGTCATATTGATCCTTTCTCCATCGCCCGATGCAATTTAACACAACTAACCAAACAGTTTAGATCTTGTAATCATGATTGATGAATTAAAAAAAAAAAAATGTATGTCAATGGTTTTTTGGGTTTCCTGTAGTGCGTCTTAAAGGGCCCATCATAGAACATTATCTTTGATATCATACTTTACATCTAGAATAATCTTCAGTATCGTAATCATTTCATAATAATTACGAAATATGCTGATAATAAATATTTTTTTATTTTTAAAATTTGAACTCAATTTTTTAATTAAGAGATAATGCATTGAACTGCAACATAATATTACTATCATAATTAAATATGTCAATGATTGCTGCTACATAATATTACTATTATAATTAAATATGTCAATGATTGGGATTAGGAAAAGAAAAGTTATTTGACCAAAAAAAAAGGAAAATTAAAGTTAATAAAAACTTTGATCATAAACATAGCTAACTATAGTGTAGTATCATAGTAGTTGGTTGTGAAAGAGACTAATTACCATCGGCACTCTAAACTTGAAGAATTGGGTCACAAAGAAATTAATATATATATATATAACATTGTCCTTTAAAATTTATGCTGATTTTAAATTTTTTTATTAAACTTTAATATTTCCTACTATTTGAAAATGATGAAAAATCTCCATTGTCAGATGTACTTTTAGGGGATGATTTTTCATCATTTCTAAAGATTAGTGATGACTTTAAATTTTAAGGAAAAATTTTAAAATCGGCGTAAACGTTAGGGTGCAATGTCATATTTAACTATAGATATCTATATTATTAAGGCAAAAATGGTTTTTGTAACCGCCGTCTGTAAATTGACACAAATACCCTTTAATAATCTAATTAGTTTATATTTATCATGATTATTTTTGTCATTTAAATGTCTTCTCAAAAAGGTTATAAAATATATTTTCACAGATACTTGAACTTATGACCTTATAGCTTGAAGACATACGTATTAATAAGTTACACACTTATGAAACATTACAAATTAAACAAGATGATAAATATATTTTCTTTATCACTATCTCTTTCTTTTTTCTCATGCACCAGTTTTTTAGATCTATATATATTTATATTATATATATATTATTAAGGCAGAAGTGGTTTTGTAACCGTTGTCTATAAATTGACACAAATACCCTTTAATAATCTAATTAGTTTATATTTATCATGACTATTTTGGTAATTTAAATGTCTTCTTAAAAATGTTATAAAAAATTATTTCTATGAAGACTCGAACTTATGACTTTATAACTTGAAGACATACATATTAAGCAGCTACACACTTATGCAAAATTACAAATTAAACAAGATGATAATTATATTTTCTGTATCACTATCTCTTTCTTTTTCTCATGCACTATTTTTTTATATCTCGCTACCAAAAGAAATTATATTTTCACTTTAGTGAACATTAAGATAACAATGAATTTAAATACTTAGATCATTTATATTTTAGATTTAAATACTAATATCATCTACAACTAAGAAAATTTAGATTTAATTAATATTTTAAATATGCATTATCTATTATTTGAAGCAATGAATAATTAATATGTACAATATAATCAAGTTTGAAATTTAAATTAGAGTGGAAGAAGAAATACCATTTATTATTTATTCGATTTTTAAAAATTAATTTAATTTAATTATTATATATGTTATTTTATATAACTTAAAAAATTTACATAATAATGATAATTGTATATTATGTTCTCAAATCGTCATATTTGTTTTTGATAATTGTGACTTTTTTTAATATTTCTACAATTAATTATATAATTTCTTCAAAACATTCTTCTTCTTTCCAAGAAGTTAAAGATTTTTTGAATTGTGAGAATTGTCGTTATAAAAATACATTTCATCTATAAATTTAAATAATTAAAATAAAATTAAAATCGATCAAAATTAACTATATTTATATGTTGAATATACATAATCTATCGCGTGAAGCAATGAATACAAAATAAATTAATCAAATTTTAAAGGAGATATTTGATTAATGTATATATATATTTGTAATGATAATTATGTATTATAGAGTATTTTGAAATAGTGATATTATTAAAATGTTAAAAAAATTATAGAATTTTTAGTATTATTAATATTAATGCATAGATGACTCCAGCTGCCCAAAGTTGTTAATATATTATTACTCCAAATTAATATCATAAAAAATTTAGGTATTACATGTTGAGAAAAAGTAACAACAATATTTTACTACAAAATTAAAATAACCCCGGTTATGTGTTGAAATAATATTTTACGGATTACTGAAATATAAAAATCAACATTAATTTTAAGTGTTTATTATTTATTATCTTTACAAAATATCTTTAGGATTGGTCAAATATGAGTATTTCTTTACTTAACTCTACATTTCAAGTATATCTAAAATTAAAATATGAATTTACTTAACTCTGAACCGTACTTTATGAACTCTGAAAATACCAAAATAAGGAAAAAGTTAATCAAATATCTAATTTTATTTTTTGGGGTAAATTTTTCTAGTAATATCTTGATGTTGTCATAGTAGATTTTTGATAATCGTCGTTTCATAGACATGGTAGTTTGATTGTTAAGAGATCTTCAGAGTATATTAAATTTCTTCAGTGACATGTTCGGAATTATGAGACAGTTGGTTAAGGCATGCGTCTTAAATTATAGATAGTAACAGCGCTCATGTTCAAATCCAGGTGATGTCGGCAGTATAATAATCAAAAAAAGGTTGGATGTCGGGAGTATAATACTCAAATAAAGGTCGGATGTCGAAAAAAGTTGGATGTCGGGAGTATAATACTCAAAGACAAATCGGATGTCGGGAGTATATAACTCAAAGAAAGGTCGGATGTTGGGAGTATATAACTCAAAGATAGGTCGGATGTCGAGAGTATCATACTCAATGCAAGGTCGGATGTCGGGACTATAATACTCAAACAAAGATCGGTCGAGTCTCGAGAGTAAAATAATCAAAGAAAGGTCGGATGTCGGGAGTAAAATACTCAAAGAAAGGTCGGATGTCGGGAGTAAAATACTCAAGCAAAGGTCGATCGGATGTCAGGAGTAAAATAATACTCAAAGAAAGGTTGGATGTCAGGAATATAATATCCAAAGAAAGGTTGGATGTCAGGAGTAAAATACTTAAAGAAATGTCGATCGGATGTCAGGAGTAAAATACTCAAACAAAGATCGGTTGGATGTCAGAAGTAAAATACTTAACTTTGTCCAAATATCGACATATATTTTTTGATTATATTCTTAGAAACAAATATGATAAATATTTGATCGTGCTTTAGGTGTTGATATGAGAATTACACATTTGATAAATATATCTGAAATTAAAATATAATTAAACTTAACTTACCCATATTTTATAAACTTTGAAAATATCAAAGTAAAAAAACAAGAAAAATTGATCAAATATATATTTTTTTTTTTTGTGCAAATTAGTGGGAATTTCTTGATGTTGTCATGGTAGATTTGTATTAGTCGTTATTTTATAGACATGGTAGTGAACGTGTTAAGATAACTTAAGAGTATATTGAATGCATTCATTGACGAGTTCTGACTTATCAGCGTATGTTTTAAATCTCAAATAGTATGGTCGCATAAGACTGAATCCTACGGATGTTGTCAGAGTGAAAATACTCATAGAAAGTTCGATGTTGGTATGAATACTCATAGAAAGTTCGAGGTCGGGCATTAGCAATAGTTGGTATGAGATGAGATAGTGTGACATGGTATATGAGTGAAAATTACTCATACAAAGTTTGAGATCGAGCATTAAACTATAGTTGATATTATCATGATAGATTTGTAATAGTCGTTGTAATAGTCAGTATGAATACTCATAGAAATTAGTTCGAGGTCGGGCATTAAGTGATAGTTTATATGAGATGATATATTATGACATGGTATGTGAGTGAAAATACTCATAGTATGACTATAAGTGACTATAAACAATGCGCAAAGTCAACTTTATCAAATATCGACATATATTTGTTTGATCACATTCTTAGTAACAAATATTTTTAAAAAATTGCTCGAGCAACCGGGAGCAAGAACAACTACTAAAGAGGCTCTCGGTTGCTCGAGTAATTTTTTAAAAATATTTAAAACAAAATTAATTTTATTTAATTATATTAGGTAATTTAAGTTTAGTTTTACAATTCAAATAATATTTTTAATCAAGTGTTTAGAGTAAGATTGGAATAAACTCAACGTTGTACCTTCATAATATGTAGATATGTGTTGCGTATATATATAAATATATCTAATTAACTACTAAACTATACTGAATTTTTTGTAATTCACTTAAGTGTATTTTCCTAATGGTTATACCAGACCCCAACATGCGCTACGTGCGTGCACGTTGTCATCGTTGGCCATGCGTGAGGTCTTACGAGAACCTTAATAACCCGACTCCGAGGATGATACAAGAATAGTAGAAACATTGAGTACTTCAAAAAAATATTATTAATGTAAAACTAAACTGAATTTGCATAAGATAATGAAATAATATATTTAAAAACACTTAAATATTTTTAAAAGATTGATCGAGCGATCGGGATCATATAAGACTATCAAAAGGAATTCCAGTCGCTCGAGCAATTTTTAAAAATAATTTAACAGTTTTTAAATTTTATTATTTCATTATCTTGTGCAAATTAAGTTTAGATTTACATTAATATTATTTTTATGAAGTGCTCAATGTTTGTACAATTCTTGTATCATCATATGAGTCAGGTTATTCATGTTCTCGTAAGACCTAATGCACGACCAACAATTACAACGTACACGCGCGTAGCGCATGGCGAAAGTCTATATATATAATTAGTAAACTGTGAATGAATGATTAGGGTTTCGAGCTAATCAATGAATGATTTGTTTTGCTGTCATCATAAGATGACTATTAACAACAATTATTATCATTGACTCAACACCGAGGGTCCGAGGGATGTTATATATTTTAGTGTAATTGGATTGACTAGTTGACCAATGGGATCATAGTATCTCATTAAACAAGTTAGGAGGGTGCGGAGTGCACGCTTGTTTAAGTATATTATGATTCATTGTATCGGAGATTCATCGGTTGATTAGAGATGAGGCAATGGGGGTCAAAGGGGGCAACGCCCCCTTTGCCGGGTCCAGGGGCAGCGCACCTGGCTGGTGTCGAGCTATTTTAAGTCACTATACATAATGTCACTATTTTAAAAATTCATTGTAAATTTGAATTTTTGGAATTAATGACTTAACATTTTAACTTCAAAATTCCCGGTTTTTGGACACTTGCTTTAGAGCCAAATATTGGACCAAACCAATTCTTGGCCGAACCATTATTGAACCAAACCATGTGTTGGCCGAACCATTGCTTGTATGTCATCCTAAGGTGTCCCTTTGATTTTGGAGCCAAAATTTGAATCAAAAGGGGTGTTATGGCCGAAATGACACTTTGCCTCTTCCAAAGGACATGGTGTCTTCTCCTAAGGGTGTGACAAACACTATAAATTGGTCATAGGGGGTCCTAAATCTTCATCTCAAACATTCACAATCCTTCTCTCAAGTTCTAGTTCAGTATTCTGATTTTATCCGATTGAAAGTTTGGGTGCCTCCAAATAGTTTCAATCTGAAAGTGTCGTCACGACTTCAGAATAATCCAAGCATACAAATTCGAGTTCATCCACCACATCCATTCGAAATTTTACAACAAGTGACAGAGTTTAGATTTACATTAATAATATTTTTATAAAGTGCTCAATGTTTGTACTATTCTTGTATCATCATATGAGTCAGGTTATTTACGTTTTCGTAAGACCTAATGCACGACCAACGATTACAACGTGCACGCGCGTAGCACGTGACGAAGTCTATATATATAATTAGTAAACTGTGAATGAATGATTAGGGTTTCGAGCTCATCAATGAATGATTTGTTTTGCTGTCATCATAAGATGACTATTAACAGCAATTATTATCATTGACTCGACACCGAGGGTCCGAGGGACAGAGACAGCTCGATTTCCCTCCACATTAACCATCTCACCTGTATCTATTATCTATATTGAATATATATATATATATATAAAGGAAACGGTGGACCGGTGGTCATGTAAAGCTAAGTAGAAGAAAAAAGAAGGAGAGGATCACGTGCAAATGAAATCAGAGAAAGAGAGAGGTAGCTTGATTCGTAAATATTGGCACGGCAGTTCGCTTTAGGGTTGCGCCTTCACGTGGAGATAGATGCCTTTTCTTATACACGAGACTTTTACACTATTCCGTTTTGTATTGTTAATATCAACTACTCTTGTTGAAGAATTGGGATTCTTCATCGCTTTATGTATGATTGATTAACTAGAAAAGAAAATTACTCAAAAGAACAAATTAAATTTGGGTAAGTCCAAACTTATAAAATTGAAAGAACTTTGTGAATAAAGTTGTTTATGATGTAAGTTAGTTTAATCGTAACAATGGTCATAATCCTGTGCAATGTAAAATAAATTGTTGGGTATGCAGTTGGACTAGGTAAAATAGATACGAATGATGTAACTTAATGATTTAGATGCAAATGAGAATTCAAATCCCCATTCAATTCCTAACAAGAAGTTCAAAGAAATTTTATAAGTCTATATTTCCAAGAAATATGTATATAGGATCAAACTTAATTTAGAAGTTAAATATCACTTATCAATTTGGTTATATTTAATAATCTTGATCACGAGAGGAAGCATTCAAGTCATATGTTATTTTTAGTAATTGTTCTTAGTTTATTGAATTTTTTTTTAACAATGAATAAGTTGAATTTCTGTGTTAGACGGTTTATCCCATAAGTCCATTATTTAGGTTAGTTTGTTTAGGTCTTTTAAGAGTTCAATAGAATGAAAAACACACTTTTTTTAGATAAGTCCATTAGGGCTTCGTTGAACTGATAATTGATGTCAAGGGGTTAGTTTGTAGTATTGTGAAAATCATATTATATGATGGCCGAGTTTTCTAACTTAGATAGAAATTTTATTGTCTTGATTATTTAAAAACTATTGAACTTATCAGATTTCTTGTGGCGTTCGACTCTGACTTATCAATCATGTCTTCCATCCTTGATTGTGGTGTGATATTCATATCAAGGTTCTTGCTTACCTAAGCAACGAGTCAAAATTTATCCATACTTACCTGAAACATAAATAGTCCAACGACATCGGCTTGTTAGGGTTTTCGTTTCATATCAACGATAATCATATCAATTGGTATAAAATCTCAATTTATAGCTTTGGGGTTATCCATTTTATATATTTCTTTTTAATTTTAACTTTTATTAGGTGATTCTATTCAGTAAAGCAAAAACAAAAATATGAACGCAAGTGCTGAAAGTTTTAAAAACTAGAAAGAGATGTTAATTTGTCGTCCAACTTCTCTTGACTGGAATTTATGCTACCACATACCTAATATTCACCAAAGTAGGTTAGTGAGGATTTTATTTGTATGTCTATAAGTGGAATTAGATTGCTACAATATAAGGACTTACACTCATTGGATTGAAGATTTTGTCAGAAAAATGCTAGGTGGTATTCTCATAGTTCAACAATTTTCTACCGACGATTGATAGTCGGTGCAAAGTTGTTGAGATATGAGAATATTCAGTAGGGATCCTATCTTTATTGATTGGTTAGTTTAGAGTGTATTTGTCACGAATTATTTTATTGAAGTTAGTTAGATATAAACTTTGAGAAAAGAAAATAGGTCTGGAAAAAGACAAAAAATGTGAGTTCATAAGAAGGTTAAACAAATTGAATTGAATTGTGTGTTGGAACGCGAGTGTAAGTGACCCTTTTAAGTGACACACGTGTAGGAGAGTTCTGAGTTCCATATTTTTCCTACCATTTTGTTTAAAAAAATATGTCTAAGACATAGTTGAGGGGGAATAAGAACGAATGAAAATAAGTTCTCTCTTTAATATGGATGACCGGAACGCGTAAAAAACAAAAGAGTGGAGGTTATGTTCCTTACATAAACAAAATGGAAGTAACTGCCACAGACATAATCGAAACGATTCAGAGAATGATTACACATTTTGGGTAAAAATCGAAGCAATGCCAGAATTCTAAGAGACACCTTGGGGAGGCAAACGGTCGGACGGTACAAAAACTGTCAGCCCACCCTTGGGTTATGGAAGAATAAACGACAGGCGTGCCTCAAATGTCCGTTCGACTTCTGGATAACCGTGCAGTCATTAAATGTTCAAGACCCTATACAGATAAAGTGATCGCCAAAGCTTTTCTAAGTCTTTCTGGAAAACCCTTTCACATGCAGTGTTCGCCAAAGAGTAAGGAATAAACATCTATAAACCCTGGCAACTCCGAGTGCTCGCCAAAAAGGAATAAATGATCGAATATTCCATAAACTCTAAGCGACCAAACGATTGATTGCCAAAGAGCATAAAGTGTGCAAAAGGGTGCAAATAGCAGAAAAGAACAAAGAAGATCCAATCCAAGTGTCACTATCTCAAACCCTATCAAATAATCAAGCTCGACCGAAGAAACTTCACTCAAGCTTCGGGGGCAAGTGTTGGGTATTGATAGTGACAACCCAATAAGGAAAAGGCCCCCAGAGACCCAATAACTGTGAAAGGGGTGAAACCCATGTCAATTGAACCAGACCGACCCATGTTAAGGTTGATCTGACCCTCGTGAAATGGCCCAGTATCGAGCCCAAGCTAAAGTGGACGCCAAAGGCTCCATCACTGGTCGCCATTAACCCAAGTCGCAGACTCCTACTGCTCGCCATAGGAGTGCTCGCCCAAAGAGATCCCTACCTCTCTTCTCTGTTCCTGCCAACTGTCAATAAAGATATGGCCACGATATTCCGCATATCTCGGGCACATATTCTCTAAAGATTTCATATGGTAACTGCAATATTACGCCATATCCGTAATATCTCCTATCCTAATCTTCACCAACACAATATTCATTAAGATATGTTGTTGCCTTTTACGGTTTGGTCTCCTTGCTCTATAAATACCTTTGCTTTACATACATTCAGTTACATTTTGAGTTCATATACACACATATACTCATTTAAGCATCGGAGAGGGATCCAGAGACACCCCCTCTGTTGCGATCCCCTTCCTGCAGGTTCACCGGAGCTAAGGCGGGAGCAATCTTCACCCTTCTATTGGCATTCAATTCACTGCCAAGTCAGCAGTCAGGAAATCAAGATCCAACAATCTATACTCATTTGGAATGATTTGGGTCTAGTTGTCATGAGTATTGTCTAATCGATCAATTCGCTCATGCATCTCCTACATTTGAGCTTTCACCAACCTCTCATTTCACTGAATATCACATCAATAAGTTCTCCATCTATGATCAAGTAACTAGGTGAGAGGCATCTTATCCTTGTGGATTCACCTTCGTCTTCTGGGAGAATTCCATCTTTCAAGAATTTTTGGAATGGAATCATCCAGGTTACCTGTCCTTGAATGTTGAAGACATCTGCTCGGTTGTCGAGAACTGAATATAAGGCTTTTTCTAGGAACTGTACGTCTTGAATTCTTGTTCCTCCAAACACCATCTTGCTCAAAGAGTCTGCCATCTGGTTCTCTTGGCGAGTAATAGACTCACTCGCGAAATTTGGAATTTCGGCGCTGAGTTTCTTGGCGATGTTGATGTACTTCTTCATATTTTCCCCCTTGTTTCATAAGTGTCATTGACCTGATTGACAATTACCTCAGAGTCGCTTTTCACCATGAGTGCTGATATGCCCATCCCTCTAGCAAGTCTGAGTCCATTAATAAGAGTCCCGTATTCTGCTTCGTTGTTGGTCGCCTGAAATGTTAGGGCGATCACATACTTCAAAGGCTCACCCTCGGGGGTGGGTGAGAATTAGACCTGCACATGAGCCTTCCCTTGAGGAAGATCCATCTGTATAAATTTCCCAGTTTTGGCTTGTGTCTGCTGATGAACTGAGCCTGTTTTCCATTTCTGCCAGACCATTGCTTGTATTTTCCACTATAAAATCAACCAATACTTGACCTTTGTTGGTCGTTTTCGGCGCAAATTTGATCTTGAACTCGCTGAGCTCGATCACCCATTTGACCATTCTTCCTGAAGAATCTGGTTTCAGCAGGAAGGTTTTGAGAGGCTGATTGGTGGACTATGGACATTTCCTTCTCCCCTTATTAAGATGGTACTGGCTGCTACGTCGCTGATGCTTAAGTAAAGGAAGAGCTGCTCGCCAGGAATAGATTTTGCCAAATCCGAAAGTGTTTGAATATGTTTCTTCAGGGATTGGAGGGCATCCTCGTTGTCTGGTGTCCACTCGAACTTGCGGTTGACCCTTAGAGTCTTGAAGAATGGTAGTGACCTGTCGCTCGCCCTGGAAAGAAAGCGATTAAGTGCAGCTAGGCGGCCAGTCAGACATTGGACCTCCTTATGGCAAGTTAGCGACTTCATATCCTCAATGGCCTTAAGCTTTTCCGGTTTCGCCTCAATGCCACGTTCGCTTACCATGAATCCCAGAAATTTCCCAAACTTGACTCCAAATGCACACTTTGCTGGGTTCAAGCGAACATTGTGCCTCCTCATGCACTCGAAAGCTTCTCAAAGGTCCACCGTGTGAGGACTGCCATTGATCAATTTGACAAGCATGTCGTCCACATAAGCCTCCATATTTCGCCCCAGCATGTCTTGAAACAGACGGTTTACCATCCGCTTATAGGTCGCCCCAGCATTGATTAGACCAAAGGGCATCAATTTGTAGCAAAGAATGTCCCCGTCTGTATAGAAAGTTGTATGGGCCTCGTCATCTGAGTGCATCCGGATCTGTTTATAGCCTGAATAGGCATCCATGAAACTCAGCATCTCATGACCAGAGGTTGCATCGACCAATTGATCAATTCGGGGAAGAGGATAGGAATCCTTCGGGCAAGCTCTGTTCAGGTCGTGGAAGTCGACACACATCCTCTACTTGCCATTCGATTTTTTGACAAGAACTGGGTTGGCGACCGAGCTCTGAAATCTCACATCCCTGACAAAATCGGCCTCGATCAGCCTGCCTACCTTTTGTCTGATCTCTAAACGCTTGTCTGACCTGAATGACCACCTTTTCTGAGCGATGGGATTGATGGAGGGATCTATCCTCAGCTCGTGAGAGATGATGTCAGTGATAATACTCGGCATGTCGCTCGGCTTCCAGGAAAAAAGCTCCTGAATTCCTTGAGGAGTGCAGTCATGGTCTATTTCTGGTCGTCGTTCAAGGTAGTCCCAATGCGTACCTTCTTATCTGGACCGTCAATCTCAACCTCCACTAACTCATCCATAGGTGTTGGAGTATCCATGGTGTTGGGAACGGGAGTCGGTCTGTAATTACCGACGTGTTCTCGGGTCGGCCTCGAGGGGACGACATTGGGAGATGCTTGGCTAGCAGGTTCTTGATGGAGCGGCGAAGCTGCTGCGGAATCAGAGCTTTCAGAGGACTGATCATTGGTCTGGTTCCGGCGATTGCTTTTGGATCGAGTTTGCATGGCTGTATTACTCGTTTCCCACAGACGGCGCCAAATGTTGGATCTTGATTTCCTGAATGCTGACTTAGCAGTGAATTGAATGCCAATGTAAGGGTGAAGATAGCTCTCGCCTTAGCTCCGGTGAACCTGCAGGAAGGGGGTCGCAACAGAGGGGGTGTCTCTGGATCCCTCTCCGATGCTTAAATGAGTATATGTGTGTATATGAACTCAAAACGTAACTGAATGTATGTAAAACAAAGCTATTTATAGAATAAGGAGACCAAACCGTAAAAGGCAACAACATATCTTAATGAATATTGTGTTGGTGAAGATTAGGATAGCATATATTACGGTTATGGCGTAATATTGCAGTTACAATATGTAATCTTTAGAGAATATGTGCCCGAGATATGCGGAATATCGTGGCCATATCTTTAGTGACGGTTGGCGGGACCAGAGAAGAGATGTAGGGCTCTATTTGGGCAAGCACTCCTATGGCGAGCAGTAGGAGTCAACGACTTGGGTTAATGGCGACCAGTGATGGAGCCTTTGGCGTCCACTTTAGCTTGGGATCAATACTGGGCCATTTCACGAGGGCCAGATCAACCTTAACATGGGTCGGTCTGGTTCAAATGACATGGGTTTCACCCCCTTCATAGTTATTGGGTGTTTGGGGGCCTTTTCCTTATTGGGTTGTCACTATCAATACCCAACATAGATGAAGGTGAGTAGCCCTCGTTGCGGCTCAACGTGAATAATGGAAGGTGACCACAATAATGAGGATAGAGAACCATTCAGAAATAATCGAGATTATGTGGAAAAGTTTAGAGAAGGCAGAAATCACAAAGATAACAACATTGGTAATATTAAGCTGAAAAATAACATTAATGTTTGGTGTGACTCGTGGATAGTACAAACTAAACTTAGATCGATCATTAGTGGCCCCCTGAATCACAATGAGGAAAAGATTTGTGTAAAAGATTTAATGCAAGAATCGGGGGAGTGAGATTTTTCTAAGATCTCCTTTCATCTCCCTGATGGAGTCAAATAAACAATTTGGGCAATTCATAGAGCCTCTTCGATTGTTATTCAGGATAAGTTTGTTTGGATGGGAGGTCCGAAAGGTATTCTGTCTCTGTCTTTTGTACATTCTTTGATTAAACAGGATAGAATCAGGAAATTAGATATCGTTTCGGGAAACTGGGAATGGATCTGGAAGTGTGAAACCATCCCGTGCATTTAAACCTTCATATGGCTATGTAATCATAATAGGCTTTCCACAACGCATACTCTTCACGAAAGGGGAATGAACATTAACCCTATTTGCAGGGTTTGCAGTATCCATGAGGAAAATACTATACATATTATTTGAGATTGTGTGGTTGCGAGGGAAGTTTGGAATGATATTCGTATTCGTTATGGTTTAAATGACTTCTATGTGTTTAATCTCCCAATTTGGCTTGAGTTGAATTGCAGGGTCAATTAGCTTCGTGAGAAAGGCATTGAATGGAGATTTATATTCCCATCGACCATTTTCCTACTCTGGAAGAACAAAAATTCTTTTGTTTTCAATAACCCTCATCTTTCAGTTGATGTCTCTACTTTAAGTATGATTCTGACAAAGGACGTATCAGATAACTCCAAGAGGAGAAATATTCAGTAGAGAAGAAAGACCATCCGGGTGGGTTGGACGCCTCTGAAACATGGATGGGTTAAACTTAACACTGATGACTCAGCAATGGGGAACCCAAGCCCGACAGGTAGAGCTGGGGTAATGCGAAATGAATGGGGAGACTGGCTAAAAGGATTCCAAAGGCGCATCAGAATCACCAATAGTCTCGTGGCGAAACTGTGGGCTATAAGAGACGGTCTAACCATGGCAGCGAATTTGGGAGTGCAGGATCTGCACGTCGAAGAAGACGCTTAGGAAGCAATTAATTTGATAATTGAGGATCCAGATGCAGATAGACCACTAATGACTCTCATTTTGGATTGTAGGAAGCCTATTTTGGAGTTTAACAAATTCAAAATCATACATGTGTTTTGGGAAGCAAATGGGGTGGCGGATGCTTTGGATAAGGAAGCTGTCAACCTGGATGAGCCTTTTCATACTCTAGCGAATCCTCCCTCAGATATTCTAAAGCTCCTAATGTTTGATAGGCAAGGGAAGATCACTACTAAAATAGTTAAAAACAATTAGTTTTCTTTTCGTTGTTGTAGTTTATGATTAACAAAAAAAAAACTGAAGATCCCATTTTGCCAGGGGAAATGAAGATCCCATCTTTTCAGGGAAAAGGTACCCATAAATTTACCTTGAATGAGAGAAAAAAGTAGAGCTAGTGTTCGGTTGCTAAAATTTCTTTGAGATGAAGAATGTAGGACTAGTTGTCATTGAGTTCTATGGTTATGCTATTACTTGGTGAATAAACTAGTTATGAATAGACGGAGGGAGGAATAAGGAACGTCTGATTGAGATGTGGGAGGAGATGAATGTGATGATGAGAAAACAATTTGCTCCAAGCTATTACTACATAGAGTTGTAAAAAAAGTTGCAAACTCTTAGAAAAGGTAACTAAACTGTAATACTTTAAGAAAATAGAATCTTTTTTATTTGAGCAACTATTGAAGAAGATTGTGAGGATACTATGGTCAAATTCTTGGTGGATCTAAACTATGAAGTTCCTTATGTTGAGTTAGAGCCTCTAACTTAGAGGAGATGGTGCACATGGCGATAAAATTTGATCAATAAAAGTAGAGGGGCAACATGCATCCATGGCAAATATTCAAGTACTTCTACTTGTAGATTGAATCAATGGAGGAAGGATAAAAATCAACCAATAGTTAAGCCCAAATTTGAGCTCAAACAAAGATGTTTCAAATCACAAAGTGAAAGTTCAACTCATTCTTCGACTCTGAAGATTCGAAATATAAACTGTCAAGGCAGAGGTCATATAGCTAGCGATGGTTCGAACATGGTCACACGAAACGATGAGCAAATCGAACTGGTTATGAATATGAAACTGAATTGGTGCTTCAATCTGCTGATGAAAAATATTTAACCCATGAAGAGTTGTTAGTTTGTAGGAGATCTTTAGTCCATAAGTCAAAGATGATATGAGCGTGCAATATGGTAATATCTTTCAAATTAGATGTCACGTACAAGTCAGTATGATTATCAATGGTGGTAGCGGTACTAATGTAACTAGTACTACTATGGTTGAGAAATTGGGCTTATCAACGACCTAACAACCCTAATCTTACAAAGTTACATTGACATAATGACCTAGTGAAATAAGAGTGACTACGCAATTGTTGGTTATTGGGAAGTGTGAAGATGAGGTCTTATGGGATGTTGTTTCAATGATGCTACACACTTACTATTAGGGCATCAGTGGAAGTATGATCGATGTACCAATCATGGTGGCTCTAAAAACAAGTAAGCCTTTGAAATTAATTAAAGGGTAATACTCTTGTACCTTTGACACCAAGAGAAGTGTATGGAGATCAAGTGAGAGTACAAATGATAGACAGAAAAAGGAAATAAGTGAACCTAAAAGAGAGAAAAACTATACTTGAAAATAGCAAGAGAGAAAATAAGACACTGAAAGTTTCAATGTGAAAAATATAGAGAGAACAAAATTTCCATGCGACAACGAGTGAAGTCGCAATATTTACAAAATAGCCAAGGAAAAAGTCAGAAAATTTTATTTGCACCAACATATTTTTTGGCGAATGGTCCAACATGTTTGAAAAGAATGGTAGTTAGTCTTTCCGTCAATCATCCATTACAAGTTTTCGTTAAATACATTTAAAATTTACAAAATTAACTGAATATTTTTCCAAACGTTACAATTGAACCCTACAAACCTATAATAGTGTTACAATTAAATAGTGACTTTATTCGGACCCAATCGAAGTCTCATGGTCTATGTTTAGACCCATACCATAGGACCAGCAATTAGGTCTACAATTGAGCCCCAATTGGGGTCCCCTATTATGGGTTCGAACCTAGAACTTGGGTGACCTGATCTCGGTGAGAACCTAGACCATAGGATCCCCAATTGGGGTACCAACTAAGCCCTAATCAAGTCCGGATTAATTGTAACATTAATATAAGTTTGTAGGATGTATTTGTAATATTTTAAAAAGTATTAAAATAATTTTGTAAATTTGAAAAGTATTTAACATAAATTTTTAATGAAGGACCAATTACAACCGTTTTCAACACATGCTGGACCATTTAAAAAAATTTGGGTTGAAAAAAGAATGTGTGTCATGTTCACCTGAAGGATGCATCTGTGTCATGTAAATCTTTAAAACAAACATTTATAGTGAGATCCACCATAAAATCTGAGTTTGTAGCACTGGATGAATGTGCTAAAGAGGTTGAATGATTACACAATTTTCTTGAGAATATTTTGAGACGGCCAAGACCAGTGTCTACATTTTCCATACATTGTGATAATCAATCTTCCATTTGCACGACACAAAGCTAGATGTATAATGGTAAGTCTAGAAATATCCATTGAAGACATAATTTCATTAGACAATTGCCCTCAACTGGAATTATCACGATCGACTATGTGAGGTCAAAGGATAATATTGCGAATCTGTTAACAAGATGGTTAAATAAAGAGAATTAATCATCAAGTGGAATGAAACTAAAGTCCGTGCAGTAACACGTTAGTTGACTGAAAATCCCAAGATCTAAGTTCAAATGGACAACTTGATCATAAGAGTGAGGCAAAACACTTTGTAGATTTTCAACTCTGAGTTCATTCCCATGATGAGAAACATTGACGATAACATGGATAAGGTTAAGCAAATACTTTTAAGATTCATAAATTAAGAAATCTTACTAGAGTAATGAAGTAACACTTGAAATAATAAATCACATATGCAAGTGAGAAGAATGACTTCTTCAAAAGGAATTATTGGTGACATAATTCTTAGAAATGCTTGCAAAAATAGGCAATGTCCATGAATAAGATTAACATGTTAATCGTGTATACGAGTTGTTCAGACAAAAAATATATTAAAATTGAACTAATATATTCATAAATAGAAATCGTTACATATAGTATCGTATAAGAAATTATTAACCTTACTCGTATGGAATAGAAATCGATGTCACTTCAATATTGATTGGATCCGCTTCTACATACATTTCCATCCATTGAATAATTCCACTAAACGTCGTTGGTGCCAAATTAGGACCAAAGTTTATTTTCTTTGAAGAGAATCCAGTATTTAAGCTGGAAAAGGAAAATGACGAAGGAAGTTCTTCCAAAATTCAGCTTACAAGCATCTGCCTTCTTACATAATGCAAACTAGGTTAAAGGAAACTAAGAGATTGAAAATACTAAACAGACCCTAAAGTTTCAATGTAGCTAATTTATGACCTAATACTTTTATACTTCAACATTCATCTTCACTTCTCTTCTCTTTTGTTTCTCCTCTTCCATCTCCCTTTTATGTAAATTCTTCATTCCAAACCCCTGAAGCAGTCGTTCCGTTTGTGATTTTCCCAATGCCTTAGTCAATAGGTCCGCAAGTTGCTCGTGAGAAGCCACATACTCCGTGCGAATAACACCTTCTAAGATCTTGTCCCGAACAAAGTGACAATCGATCTCAATATGCTTTGTTCGTTCATGGAAGATAGGATTTGCCGCAATTTGGATGGCGGCTTTGTTATCGCAATGTAGGACCGTTGATGTGTTCGAACCGAAGTGAAGCTCATCCAATAATCCACGCAACCAAACGATTTCGGAAACCATCATTCCCATGCTTCTATACTCGGCTTCCGCACTTGACCGAGAAATAGTCGATTGTTTCTTTGACTTCCAAGAAACCATAGCACTTCCCAATTTTATGCAATATCCAGTTACCGATTTTCTTGTCATTGGACAAGAAGCCCAATCGCTATCACAATAAGTAACCATGGACCGAAAATCATTCTTCTTAGGAAAGAACAATCCCAATCCCGGATTTCCTTTTATGTATCGAATTATCCTCATCGCCGCACTCATGTGAGATACCTTTGGATTGTGTATGAATTGACTCAAGAGATGTACCGAATAGGCAATGTCTGGTCTAGTCATCGTTAGGTAAAGAAGACGTCCCACAATCCTTCTATAGCGATCTCCATGCTCGAGTAATGGGTCTTCTACCTTTGTCTTTGAGGAGGTGTCATGCTCGTGAGAGGTCAACTTGACGTTTTGCTCTAGAGGAGTGGTTACGCACTTTGCATTGTTTAATCCCACATCTGCAATTAGCTCGAGAGAGTATTTTCGTTGACTAAGCACGATTCCATCTTTCGATCGTGCCACTTCCAATCCAAGAAAGTATCGCAATTCACCCAAATCCTTAAGCTTGAAATGACGCTTAAGAATTCTTTTCAACTCATCTATCATCCTGGTATCGGACCCCGTGATCATCAAGTCATCAACGTAAACCAATATGTGAACTTGATTTCGACCCGAGAACTTGCTAAACAAGGAATAATCAAATCGGCTTTGACTATATCCATTGCTCAAAAGACAATCAGTCAACTTGATGTTCCATTGTCGGGAGGCTTGCTTTAGGCCATATAGAGATTTCCGAAGTTTGCATACTTTCTCGCCTCGCTTACTCCCATCACCGAATCCTTGAGGAATCTCCATGTATACATCCTCATCCAAGTCCCCTTGCAAGAAAGCATTGTTCACGTCCATTTGTGAGATGGACCAACCTTCGGCCGCGGCGATTGATAGAATGGTACGAACGGTAACCATCTTGAACACCGGTGAGAATGTTTCGGTGAAGTCGACGCCTTCCTTTTGGTTATATCCCTTTGCCACGAGCCTAGCCTTGTATCTCTCAATAGTTCCATCCGAGCGATATTTCACCTTGTATACCCATTTGCAACCAATGGGTCTCTTATCTGGGGGTAAACTAATCAACTCCCAAGTATCATTTTCTTGAAGAGCAGTAATTTCTTGTTGCATTGCCTTGATCCATTTACCATCTTTAACGGCCTCGTCAAAAGAACAAGGTTCAATTACCTTGTCCAAAGCACTAAGAAAGCACATATACTCTCTTGAAAACTGTTTGTAGTTCAACGTGTCAGAGGATAAAGCGTAATCTTTATGCCAAACGGGTGGTCCTACACGACGAGTTGAACGTCGAATACCCACATTCGTATTCTCCTCCTCCTGTTCTGTTTCGGCCTCATGAGTTGGAACATCCTTAGTTGCTCCATCGCCCGAAAACTGGTCTTCATCCATGGCGTGACCTACTGCATCATCATGTATTTGCGTGTGAACGGGATATGTGTCACTGCGTGGTAGATCAAAGTCTTCACTAGTGGGAGTAGGAATGACAACCTGAGGTTGAGCTCCCTGCAGATTCGTCAAATGCTCACGATTCCTGAATGGGAAGATATGTTCTTTGAATGTGACATCACGAGAAACAAATATTGATTTCGTTGCTAAATTCAATAGGATATAACCCTTTTGTCCAACAGCATATCCAAGGAACACGGCTTCAATAGATCGAGGTCGAAACTTATCTGAGATATTAGTATTCACTCCAAAGCACAAGCACCCAAAAGTGCGTAAATGTCGATAGTCAACTGGGTTTTGGTGTAGGATCTCATAGGGAGTCTTTCCATTCAAAACCGATGATGGCGTCAAATTAATCAAGTAGCAAGCTGTGAGGACACAATAGTTCCAAAACCGATCCGGAATAGCGGCTTGGAACTTTAGGGCACGTGCAATGTTCAACAAATGACGGTGCTTCCTTTCCACCACTCCATTTTGTTGTGGAGTTCTAACACAACTTGTTTGATGAAGAATACCCAAACTATTAAGTAACTCTCGCATTGAAGTGTTGCAAAATTCAGTCCCATTGTCACTTCGAAAATACTTGATGAGGAGACCAAATTGAGTCCACACAAGAGTAATGAAATCACGAACGAGTGAGAATACTTGGTCTTTTCGATGAAGCATATAGACCCAAGTTGAACGACTATAATCATCAACAATCGTGAGGAAATATCGATGTCCATGAACCGTAGTAATACGGTGCGGACCCCACACATCCAAATGAACGAGATCAAATATAGTCTTCGTTCGACTATTACTCAACGGAAAAGGTAACCTTGTTTGTTTAGCCAAAGGACAAACCAAACAATCTCGTATAGTAGAGGCACAACGAGTGTCAAATCCAAACAGATGCTTCAATTTTTGTATCGAAGCATGACCAAGACGACGATGCCACAAAACCAAATCATCCGGAATCGAAATAACATCACAAGACCGATTATTGGAAGAAACAGAAGGTGCAACCATAGTTTTAGGTGAACGGGGGCCAAACTGAGTAGGAGTGGTGACGGGATGCAAATTATGTACATTATCCATGCGAGAACGATCAACCTGAACATCCTTCAAAATGTATAATCCATTATGGAGCGCCCCAATTCCCATGACTTTCCCACTTGAGAGGTCCTGCAATATGGCCATATTGGGAAGAAAAACAACAGTGAACCCAAGTTCTTTCGATAACTGCGAAACCGAAAGTAAATTGTATCTGAATGCGGGAGCGTATAAAACTGAATTGAGACGTAAAGAGTTGCCAAGACGACATGTTCCATAGTGCGTGATTGGAGATGTTTCACCGTTTGGTAGCTGCACCGATCCACCAGATGAAGTACGTTCTCGCAAATCACATAATCGAGACTTATCACACGTCATATGGTGTGATGCACCACTATCTATAATCCATGAATCAATAGAACGATTTACTATCGTCTCAGCACAAAAAACAGTCAAACTGATTAGTGAAGTTCCAGGCGCATCGGAGGGGTGGAGATACAGTCTGTCCTCTAAACTCTCTGTATCAGCAACCTGATTCGCTCCGTGTACTGCCACAACCTCTCTCACGCGTGGCCAAGCGTTTCCCGAAATCAGATTGCCAGCCATCTCAACAAAAATAGAACGACGATATGCAGAACAACGATCGTTTGGTTGCTTCTATTGCAGCAAAGACAAAACACTACGTGGGACCTCCATCAAGAAATTACCCAACTACCAATTGATTCAACCAATTGATTACACAGCAGGAAATTTGCATTTGCTTTTATCACAGCAAGGACAAAATACTACGTGGGACCTCCAGCAGGAAATTACACAACTACCAATTGATTCAACCAATTGATTACACAACTATTGTTTACGAGAGGCAAGGAGGAACGGACAGCGTGAAATGGATTTGAGCTCCGACGATAATTTCAGCTCCACTCTTGGTCTACACAGTCCCGTGTTTGGCAAGAGGAAAATCGTGAAGAAGTCGTTCCACCTTCTTGATCAACAGAACGACCGAAGGTGAGCATAGCTCTGATACCATGAAGAGAATCCAGTATTTAAGCTGGAAAAGGAAAATGACGAAGGAAGTTCTTCCAAAATTCAGCTTACAAGCATCTGCCTTCTTACATAATGCAAACTAGGTTAAAGGAAACTAAGAGATTGAAAATACTAAACAGACCCTAAAGTTTCAATGTAGCTAATTTATGACCTAATACTTTTATACTTCAACATTCTTAGATAGAATTAAGTTCAAATTATATCATTATAAGTAGGGTTAAATACCAAGAAACTACCTGAACTTTGGACGTTTTGCAATGAGCTACCCAAACTTTAAAAATTCAAAACGGGGTACCTCAACTTTGAAGAAGATGCAAATAGCTATCTCCGTCCAATTTCTGACGACTTTCCAACAACTTTCCGTCAACAGTTAGACGGAAAATTGGACGGAGGTAGCTATCTTCACCTTCTTCAAAGTTGAGGTAGCCCGTTTTGAATTTTCAAAGTTCGGATAGCTCGTTGCAAAACGTCCAAAGTTTAGGTATCTTAAACCTTGTAAGTAATTTTATCGCATTTTAGATTGATAAGTTTATTTAAATAATCGTTACCTATTTAGTTAAAGATTTCAAAAAGATGCACCCATCTGATTTTCAAATTTATTTCGTGAATACATCCATCCAAGGAATTAAAATCTCTCGAAACTTCAATCATTCATTTCTTCATAGTGCAAATGGGTCCTACTGCAAGCTGCGCAGCACCAAAGTTAAGCAACAGCTATTTTAGATGGCACCCATCCATCAACTGTTTTACATGCAACCACTGGGATAAGTGTACCTATATAGATAGATAGATAGAAAGATAGATAGACCGACAGAATAAACAAACCATCATAACACCATGGGTATTGGGTAAGGTAAAATAACAACTAGACAGGGTCTGCTCTCTCGTTCTTTCTGGTCATTATTACAAATCTTGATCGGGGTGGTCTTCCTCTTCTTCCTCGTAATCAAGATCATCATCTGCTGTTGCATCCTGGTACTGCTGGTACTCCGACACAAGATCGTTCATGTTGCTCTCAGCCTCTGTGAACTCCATCTCGTCCATCCCTTCCCCAGTGTACCAATGCAAGAAAGCCTTCCTCCGGAACATAGCCGTGAACTGCTCGCTCACCCTACGGAACATCTCTTGAATCGAAGTAGAGTTACCAACAAAAGTAGATGCCATAGCAAGACCCCTTGGAGGAATATCACAGACGCTGGATTTCACATTGTGAGGGATCCACTCTACAAAGTAGGATGAGTTCTTGTTCTGGATATTGATCATCTGCTCATCCACTTCCTTTGTGCTCATCTTTCCCCTGAACATGGCGGATGCAGTGAGGTACCGACCATGGCGTGGGTCTGCAGCACACATCATGTTCTTCGCATCCCACATCTGTTGGGTGAGTTCTGGGACGGTGAGGGATCGGTACTGCTGGGAACCACGAGAGGTCAGAGGTGCAAATCCAACCATGAAGAAATGGAGGCGCGGGAAGGGGATGAGGTTCACTGCAAGTTTCCTGAGGTCAGAGTTGAGCTGTCCTGGGAACCTTAGGCAGCAAGTCACTCCACTCATGGTTGCAGATATCAAGTGATTCAAGTCACCAACTGCAACAAATCCACAACATTAAATAAAGCTTAACTTATTCTACGAGATGAACAGTCTTTTGGGATAGCTAAATTAAGGTGAAATTGATAAACCTTATACATGCTTCAGCTTATTTAAGCCAATACCAATCTTCAGACCGTATACTATTACTACCCTCCCGGAAGCTAACAGCATGAATCATAAAGAGACAACCAAATAGTGAAAAAGACAAGAAGACTTACAGCTTGGAGTAGTTAGCTTGAGAGTTCTGAAACAGATGTCATACAAGGCCTCATTGTCCAACACCATGCACTCATCTGCGTTTTCCACAAGTTGGTGGACAGACAGGGTGGCATTGTAAGGTTCGACCACTGTGTCCGACACCTTAGGAGAGGGGAACACTGAGAAAGTGAGCATCATTCGGTCAGGGTACTCTTCTCTGATCTTAGAGATCAACAAAGTGCCCATTCCAGACCCAGTTCCACCACCAAGCGAGTGGCAGACCTGAAATCCTGACACACAAAAGCCAATAGCAAATTAATAGTCAGAATTTAAGTTTATACAAGAAAATCCAATCTAGAGTGTATAAGTGTAGGTGAACAGCATATCTTGCATACTTGATAAATGAGGACATTGTTAGAGGTAATGATATGAAGAATTGAAAATAATCTAAAAGATATATGTTTTGCTCTCTTAAACTGAGTTGAATATAATAAATAGAGACATGAATATCCATTCCCAAAGCCAAAGAACTACATATCAAACGTATTGGCATACCTTGAAGGCAGTCACAGTTCTCAGCTTCCTTCCTGACAACATCAAGAACAGAATCAATGAGTTCTGCACCCTCAGTATAGTGCCCTTTGGCCCAGTTGTTACCAGCACCAGACTGCCCAAAAACAAAGTTATCTGGCCTGAAGATTTGTCCATAAGGACCTGTCCTCACGGCATCCATAGTCCCAGGCTCCAGATCCATAAGCACAGCACGAGGCACATACCGCCCACCTGAAGCCTCATTGTAGTACACATTTGCACGTTCAAGTTGGAGGTCTGAGGTGCCAATGTAGCGTCCAGTGGGATCAATGCCATGTTCGTCGCAGACAACCTCCCAGAACTTGGATCCAATCTGGTTTCCACATTGACCACCTTGGATGTGAAGGATTTCTCTCATTTTCACAACTGCATAAGAACCTATAACATGTAAGCACGACTTCATCCCTAGATTTCAATACATGTAATCCATGACTGAATAAAAACGAAGAAGCCCCAGAATCACATACAACTTCTGCATCAGAACCATAACTTGGAAATACATAAATTTGTCTCACTTATTTGCAATCGCAAATTTGAAGATATAGAATATAATTGAGGAAATAGAACAGAACTTCAGTTTTAAATTAGAAGATAAAATGGACCAGATCGGACTGCAAGAGGACAAACCATAAATAGAAGATCCAGACACTGAATTTATAACTCAATTCCTTGAGCAGGAACATCGGACGAGGTCTAACAATTAGATTTCGCAATCATCGAACGTAACGCAAAGCTCCACAGCTCCTCAAAATCAGAATTCAAATTGAGTGGACACTCCAGTACATTAATTGAACAAAGAAACATCGACGTATCAAGAACGATGTAAATCGCAAACTTACCACCAGGAGGATCTCTGGGAGGAGCAGCTAGAGGGCCAAGGTCGAGGGTGATCGACAAGCTCCGGAGAAACTCGAGGGACTAGTTATAGGAGAGGTGAGAGAGCTGGACAGAGGATACAGGCGAGAAATTCGGGTAATATATACACCAGGAAGGGAAAGGAGGGGACGAGAGAGGGCCAGGCTGAGAGATCAAATGGTCCAGAATGCTTCCCTCCATTTTTGGAATTGGCCACTGGATGCCGTTGGATCAGTGCATTTTTGGACGGTCAGCAATCAAGACTATTGTTTCTTTAAAATATATTCACATTCTCCATCCACTGTTTATTTTAGGTTTACCTCAATATTCCAACATGACAATCTAGATGGATGGCAATCTCTAAACGTGTATGCAACGATCGGTCATTATTTTTTTAAATATTTATTAAATATATGATCAATTACTATAAAAAAAAAATATAAAAAGAGCTACAATAATATCTATTGGAACCTGATTTTTTGCTTTTCCTTGGTTCAGTGCTCCTCGGATTGTCTGTCGGACGCTCCGAAGACCTGCACGGAAAGAAAGTCCGGGGTGTTCCCGTTATTTCCCCTCTGATGGTAAAGTCAACCGGAGTTCGGTGATAAATTAGAGGAATGTGTAGTTGAGAGTAGTAAATGTAAATTGGAGTCATCTTTCGAGAGTGAATGGTAAATGGTATTTATAGAGTTACATTGGGAACTTGAGCATGGTCAAGTTCTTACCATAGTTGCCCCTGAATTTTCGGCGAGCCAACCGTGGTTACTTATGAGTTGAGTGACAGGAGTCAGACCTGTCACTTCGTTCTGGGATATCCGGGATAGGGAGCTCTTGAAATCCATCTAACAAGATCTTGTCTTCCCGTACAGTGAATAAGTGAGTGTTTCACGGAGAGGTGTCTAGGGGAGCATCCTATAGGCCGATCTGATAGGAGCGATTTGACCAATGGCGAGTAGCCCTAAGGCGATCTGACCAAAGGCGATTCATCTGACCAATGACGAGTCGCACTAAGGTGATCCAACCAAAGTCGTTCCGTCTGACCAATGGCGAGCCGATTAAAGGTGTTCTGACCAATGGCATTCCATCTGACAAATGGTGAGTCGCCTTTAGGCAATCTGACCAAAGGTGAGTCTATCGGACCAATGGCAAGCCCATTAAAGGCGATCTGACCAAAGGTGAGCCTATCTGACCAATGGCGAGCCGCCCTAAGGTGATCTGACCAAAGGCGAGCTTATCTGACCAATGGTGAGACGCCCTAAGGCGATCTGACCAAAGGAGAGGCGATCTGACCAAAGGAGAGCCTATCTGGCTAATGGTGAGCCACCCTAAGGCGATCTGACCAAAGGCGAGCCTATCTGCCCAATGGCGACATGGACTAATTAAAATTAATTATTATGACATTAGAAGTGAGAAAATGTATGAAAAAGATTATTTGTTACAGTTGTATACATTCCAACTAAATTAATATATACTAGATATTTGATATGCGCTTTGCGCAATTAGTAGTAAGTTTTATTTTTTTTTAATATTTTTATGTTTTATATTTTTTCCCATAAAATCACATCGTTATCATTCCATGGTAATATTCAAATTGTCCAACAAACACAAAGAAATAAGTGAAGGAAGATGTATAATCGTCCAGTTGTTTGGACACATCCCCTGTCTAGCCATACTAGCTAACCAATTAGCACATCTATTTGCTTCTCCTTACAAACCTCCATTGGATACATGGTATCCTCCTCGCCAGGTTGCTTATGTCCGTCATTATGTTCTTTAGTTCCCAGTACCATTGTGCTTTTGTGTCTTACAACATGTTGATGATCCGTTGTGCATCCGACTCGATCACCACCTCGTTCCATCCATTTTGTATCACTAGTTGGACTGCTTGTAGGATCGCTTTCACCTCCAAGTTCTTGATGCTCGTGTCCCTGCATGCCGATTGCCTTCCGACCATGATCGTTCCTTCCCAATTCCTCGCTATTACTTTCATACCTCCCTTCCTTATAGCCTTCATCCAGGATGCATCGGTGATGATCTTCACCGTACCGAATGTTGGCTTCTCCCATCTTTGTGTACCTCTTTCAGGGCCCCCTGTCACAGCGCTCACTCGTCGGACTCTTCTCGTCCTCCACGTCTGAACCACTAGTTCGGTTGCCATCCGTATAACTGCTTCTGTCTGTGGTTGTGCTCCGGTGTTGATTGCCTTGCATCTCTCTTTCCATATCTCCCACACCATTGTTTCACCTTGCAACCTCTGTTTTCTGCCCTGTTCTACACCTATTGTACCGACCATGCGCATGTTCGTCAACCACTCATCCCAGCTTGTACCTTCAGCTGTATTCCAACTCATTCCCATGCCTCCAAACCACACTTTCCTCACCCAGTTACAGTTCAGTAGTTCATGACTCAATGTTTCTTCCACCTCTGATTGGTTTCCTTCATCTCGACAGAAAGGACATATCGATGATGTTTGGATCCCTCGCTTCTGCAGTTCCGACAACACTGGTAATGCTGTAAGTGTGGCTCTCCAAATAAAATTCTTTACCTTTGGGATCGAATCACTTCTCCATACCTCCTTCCATCTCCTTTCATGTTGGGTGGTTTGGTCGTTGTCATAAGTTGCTTAGCTTTTCTAGTGTCGTTCCCGAATGTATCTGTATACCAGTTTCAGCCGAGGCACACCATCTGATGAAGTTGGCCAGTTTAGCGTGTCTTCATGGATTGTTTGGCTCAGGTGGACAGCTGCTATCGTCGTGCGCTCCTCCTCGGTTGTCTCTCGGTGCAGTCGTGTTAGGTCATAGGTTCTGCAATTTGGTTCGATTATCTCTTCCACCCGGATGTGCTCGTTCGCCACCTCCCTACCTTCCAACTGTAACCTATTCATACCCGGTATCCATGCATCTTTAAACACCCTTATTTTGCTCCCCTTGCGTACTCTCCATACTCCATTTTCTTTTAGTGTGTCCCTCCCCGTTATTATACTCGCCCATGCCCATGATGTCCGAACTCCTTTCTTCGCTTCCATGAGGTCTCCCATTGGGTAGTACAAACCTTTCATTACTCGCGCCCATATTGTTTCTTTGTCATCTTGCAGCCTCCATGCTGTTTTTGTGAGCATGGCGATGTTGAAATCCATCATATCTCGAAACCCTATCCCTCACATATCCTTTGGCATTGTAAGGCGGTTCCACCTTACCTAATGTATTTTTCGTTTCTCATCTCGTCTATTCCACCATGCTCTCGCTATTAGTTTAGATATCTCATCACACCACATTTTTGGCAACTTGAACGATGTGATAACATACGTCGGTATCGCCGTTATGACCGACTTTATAAGTTCCTCCTTTCCCGCATTGTTAAGGAAGATGGTTTTCCATCCATGTAGCTTTCTTATGATGCGTTCCTTGAGGTATCCAAGTGTCTCGCGTTTTGATCTCCCCCAAGTCATTGGAAGGTCAAGATACTTGCCTATATCTTCCACAACTGTTATTCCTAGTACTTCAACCACTTTCATCTTCGCTTCCTCCGTCGTCGATGCCCCAAATTGTATACAAGACTTTCCTAAGTTGATGTTTTGGCCGGAGGCCTCACTATACCTCTTTATCGTCTCCTTTAGCGCCTGTGCATTCTCTTCCCTCACCTTGATGAAGAATATTGAGTCATCCGCAAACAACAAGTGATGTATTTCCGGGCAGGTTCTATTCATACGTATCCCTTACAACTTCTTCTCTTCTACATCCCTTGTTATTTGTCGGGATAGGACATCGGTAATGATAATGAACAAGTATAGGGAAAATGGGTCTCCTTGCCGAATTCCCATTGTCGGGCGAAATCTTACCGTTTTTTGGCCATTCACTACCACACTATATTGTACTTTTGTTATGCATTCCTCTATCCATCGATAGCATTTGTTCGAGAATGCCAGTTTTCTAAGAGTCTTTATGTGGGAATCCCACTCCACTCTATTGTATGCCTTGTTCATGTCAAGTTTCACCGCACATTCCTCTTTCACTCCTGTTTTATTTGTTCTCAAGTGATGGAATAATTCATGTGCGATAAGGATATTATAGTGTATGTACCTTCCAGAGACGAAAGCACGTTGTAAAGGTATTACTAGAGTAGGCAATATTACTTTCAACCGGTTAGCAAGGATTTTTTATATGATTTTGTAGGAGAAGTTACAAAGGTTTATAGGTCTAAAATGATTAGTATTAAAGGGGTTGGGGATCTTAGGTATCATAATAATATTAGTATAACAAAAACCTAGAAGTAGATTGCCTGTTTCGAAGAAGGACTGGATCGAATGGAAAACATCTTCCCCGATTTCGTCTTAGAAGCGATGCTAGAATATGCCCGTGAAACCGTTTGGACCCGGTGCTTTATTACCCCTAACTGAAACACCACCCTTTTCACTTCTTCTCGTCCTACCCTTCGAGTTAGCATTTCGTTCATCTCCTCCCCAACTAGATATGGCACACATTCTAACCGGTCCTCTATTCCACTACATCATTCCGTTTGAAATATATTGTGAAAGTATCTCTCACATTCCCGCATGATGTCCTGTTCATTTTCAACCCACGTTCCATCAGTTCTTTGTAGTCGACTTATAGTGTTTTTCCTTATCCTTTCTATGGCTGTTTGGTGAAAAAATCTTGTATTTTGATCACCCGCTTCCAACCATTGGATTCTCGACCTTTGTCTCCAGTAATCTTCCTCTTTAGCCCAAGTACTTTCCAATTCCTGTTTCAGCTGCATTTCAACCTCACGGTCATAATATGTACTCGACCCTTGCTGAATTTCACCAAGCTTCTGTGTTATTTCTTAAATTTGCCTTATGATGTTTGTACTTTGGGTTCGGGTCCAACTTACGATTTGGTTCCTGCATATTCCTAGCCAATTGTGTATCCCTTGCCTACTCTCATTCTGTTGGTTCATCTGCCATGTCCCCTTGACAATCCCCCTGCACTCTTCCTTTTCTAGCCATGTCTTCTCAAACCGGAATGGTCATCGACTTCTTCGCCTCTCCGGTGCGGTACGTAGCACAATGGGGCAGTGATCGGAACCAATGTTCAGTTTATGTATTACTTCGGACTTTTGGAACTTTCTCATCCATGCTGCATTCCCTATTGCACGACCGAGTCTCTCCTTGATCCGCTCACTCCCTTCCTGGTTATTACACCAAGTATAATGTTGCCCTTTATAGCCCATACCAAACAATCTCGTGTCTCGCATCATCATATTAAATGCCTCCATCATCCTTGGTTGTTTCGGTCTTCCCGGTTCTTTTCCGACTCCAGTGCGATTTCATTGAAATCACTTATACACATCCATGGACCTCTTCTAGTCTTTGCTATACTTCGCAGTTTCTCCCAGAGGAGGAGTCGATATTGCCACCTTGTGTTCCCATAAATCCATGTCACTTGGGTTCCATCACTCATGTTGATCGAGGTATCTATCATTGACTCCTCCTTCGCATGGATTGTTACATTAATCTCCTTCTAACACCAAACTGCTAGTCCTCCAAACAATCCATTCGGTTCCATATATTCCCCTTTGTCCATCTTGATTTTCCTCCTTAATGTTTCACAATATTCTTCCATGTTCTTTGTCTCTATTAGAAAGATGATATCCGGTTTTGTTCTCCTACTGAGATCGGATAGGTACGGAACTGCCAAGGCCGATCTCAACCCCCGACAATTCCACATCACGTATCTTATTGATCTCGTGTGGCTGTTTGGGGACAACCACCAGAACCCATGTTATTCTTCCTATGTTTCGTTTCTGTAATCATCTTCCTACGCACCACAAATGCTGTTTTCCTCCCCTTCCCGCCTTCCCTTGTTACCCTGCTTATATTCTCGGATACATTGTCATCTTCCCCCATTGATCTAAATCATTTTAGCTTTCTATCTTTAGGTTCTCCCCTTTCCGATTCTGATTCTTCCTCATGCTTCCTTTTTAAATTTACCTTTTGTAGTAGGGGCTTAGTCCTGTTGGCAATGATACATTCACTCTGTTTTGATTCGGGGAATCTGTAGGGGACTCCACCCAGTATGGCATCTCTGGTTATGTTTCACCTTCCCTCTAACTTCTATTTTGTTACTATACTATGTCCATGCTGGTGAAGCCCCTCTTCTGTTTAGTATCATTGTCCTCCTCTTGGGTTACAACCTCCATGATTCTCAGTTCTTGTTCTTTTTGTTCTGCCCTTCCCATCAGTATCTCTTCAGTTTCTTTCCACCCCAGCAGTTTAACCTTTTCATTCTCCCCAGCCTCTGTCAAGGTGTATTGTCTCTGTATATCTGTTTTGTGTTCCTCCCTAAGTTCATAACGATGTTCCAGCAAACACTCGAGGTTTTGTTGGTGGCTTGGATTGTTTACCCACAGCTTAGGCATGGTGATCGTGCTACTGTTGTTTCCTACGGGTCCATCATGATTTACTTGTCTAATTTCATACAATATTTTGTGCCTTCCGAATATTTGGCCATCACCCCCTTCGTTCATCTCTCACATATTTTCCCCTTTATTGCAGACCATGTCCACCTTCTGGTTATAGTTGCTTGTTTCCTGTCGTTCCCTCTCCATCATAGTATCTACTCCTTCTGAATCAATGAAATTACTTGCTCCTCCCTTATGGTTTATTTTCTTCGTAGTATCTTCATTAGATGATGCTGCCCTGGCGGATCCATTCTTATCCGCTTCCTCCCAGTTTCTCATTTGTTCTTTCTCCTGTTTATCCTTCATAATCTCTCGCCGACTTCTTCTTATATTCTCGTCAACTTCTTCTTGTATTCTCGTCATTCCCCCCCCCATTCCCTTGCCCACCATTCTGCATTGCTTGTCTCTCCTTCTTGGTCTTTCTGCACGTAGTCATGGCATGTACATCGGTCATTTTGCATCTGTCTAGGACATAACTATCGTGGGTTTGCCTTTTCTTTCGATATGACCAACCTTCCCACATTCGAAGCAGAATTCATGTAACCGTTCGTATTTTATCTTTGCACGTCCCTCACTACCATTTCTTGTCTTGTACCAGAACCTAGCAAGCAATGGCTTCATAGAGTCAATTTCCACTTTGATTTGAACATAGTCTCTATCTAATCCCATAGGACCCAATATTTCATCCACTTACAGCACCTTCCCTATGCATTCCCCTATCTTCTCAGAGTTCGGGTTAATGAACTTATCCAATTCTAATCAATGAATCGGTAACCAAAACTGAAGCATATGAAATTGTATACCTGTTATTCTCATACCTTTTCGCCATTCCTAGAGTGAGAGGTATTGAACTTGGATTGCCCACGGGCACCAATCCATTGCATCCTTCAAATCCTCTCCGTTTTTAAATTCGTAGAGTATTACCTCTACTGTTGTTTCATGGACTAGTACCCCTGAGTACCGTTCCCAAGCCTGTTGAAGAACATCGTGATTAGTATTTAAAATAACTTTATGGTACATAGTATAACATATTTAAATTATTTATAAATGAATATATAATAAAATAATTTTCAAAAATAAAATAATAAGTTTACTATTATAAAATTTAAAAAGTTATATTTTTCATTGAATATATACTATAATAATTTTCAAAAAGTTCATTGTTATAAGTTTGAATTGTTCACAATAAAAATATTAAAAACTAAAAATGCATGAAATAATTAATTATAGGGTTAATTACTTAATTGGTTACACATGTTTGACCATTGTTCATAATGGCTACACATGTATCAATTGGTTTTGCTATGTGACTAATTGGTTTTTCTACTGTTCATCGTCAAAAATCACCGTTAACTCACTTTTTATCATATTAAATGACAATATTACCCCTCTTTAATGAGCTTATTAACTCTAAACGTTATGATTCACTCAAAGAACATGAAGAACACTGAAGTCTAAAATCGAAGGGGAGTTATTCAATGCTCTCATCGATACTACGTTGAAATCGTATGCCAGAGAAGGTAGATTTCCGGATTTGGGTAGCGACTCGTCTATGAACTCTGATTCTCCAAGCCTGGGTTGGGATGAGATATGGGTTTCGTTGATTTTTGGGTTGTCGATTGGTCGAAGGTTCTTGCTGACCGAAACTTCCATTTTTTCTTTGAGTGATTCTGTTTGGGCACTCATGAGCAATCAATGGCAATTATGGATCTAGTTGAAGCTCAATGGGATGAGCTGATTCTACCATGGAAGAATAGTGAAGGAGAAAATGAAGAACAGTACGAAGAATCATAAGATTGGGAGGAGCTCATTCTGCCATGGGTTTCAGTTATGTACTGATGTTTTTCAGAACCTAGGTTTCAGTTCTTCAAATCCTGGGTTTCATTAAATAATTTCTAAATTAAAGAGTTCATTCTAACTTGAAATTTGATTAAATAGTTACATATGTTATCCTAGAATGTGATTAAATGGTTACATATGTTATCCTAGAATGTGATTAAATGGTTACGTATATTTTCTTAAAATGTGGTTAATAGGTGGACTTGTAAGCGTAGTATATGATTAAATAGTTAAACATGTTTCATATAAATGTGATTAAATGGATAAAATGTTGTAACAGTATGAACAAACCCATTTCATTCCAAGGTTCACAGAAACATCTCATTTACAACAAAACATCCAGAACAACAACGTTCACAAAAACATCCATTTACAACAAAACAACCAGAACAAGTTCAACAACAAATCATAAAGCAGTTTCAACCTGGTAAGGCCTATAAGCCAGTACTAAATACAACAGAAATTTAACCACTTGTTCTCTTTACAATTAATCATCCAACTCTTGAATAAAGACACCACATAACTCTTGAACTCCATCTGCAACTTAGCGAGCCAGACATGCATTATTTTGCTCCCTTTATAAATAGTAGAGGTTTTGAATCAGTAGAGCTCCCTTTATGTAGAGCTTTGCACCATTATTCCTTCAAGGGTGATGATTCATGTAACTCGATTCCTCAATGTCAAGTTAGGTGCATAATAAACCAAATAATGGCATACTTTTTCTCTAGTGATGATGGTTGCTTGGAAGGTTAAACTGATTTGAAGATAGCAATCTTCTCGTAATGATGATAGAAGAAAAGCAAAAATATACTAAAGAGAATTAATTATTTCTTCTGGCCATCCTGGCCCTTATGTTCAACATTTTTAAGGAGACATTTGCCTATATTTTCTCTACAAGATAAACAAATTTAAATCTTTGAGAATTTGTATTCAAGAACATGAGGTCAATTGCAAAACAATGCAACAACTTCGTCGTAGGTAACACATAGCAGATAGTAAATAGATTAGTAGTTGTTTAACAGATTCAACCACAGAGATAATGCAATTAACCATAACAGACGCCTTGTTGACGAACTGATCAATTACCTTCGATTGCCTTTGCTCGATGCCCATCGTTTCCGTACTCCAATTCCGCACCAATACAATTGTAAAAGTAAAACCCTAACCAAACAAGAAGTGTACCTAACAATTACCGAATCGTAGAGTTCAGAGTTCGAGTGGATTTGGGGAGAAAAAATAGAGAATCAACTCCACAATGAAAGGGATTTCCTATTGGCGATTTATGTAAAAAGTTTTTCTAAAGGAGTGTTGAGTATAATAAGTAATGGATCACATATTTCCTTTAGCATTTGTGACAACCTTTTGATTGTCTAACTAAACCAGATTGTGGAGCTTTGGACTAAGAGAAACTTCTGTTGCGATTGTGGAAATTCCAAGTTCAGGGAGTTCATCTGCAAATAGGGGAATTAGGTGAGACAGGGGGAAATAGGTGAGAGACTCATGTTTAAGGGCAGAAAGCTCTTTTCAAACGTATAAATTATTTAAACAGGGGTCACGTGTTACGCGCATGCGAAGTTGACGGAAAAATTGACGGTTCAATAACGGATTAACCATTTAATCACATTGTAAAAAACATGTGTAACCAATTAAGTAATTAACCCTTAATTATATCGATAAATTATATTATGAAATACAAACAATATATATTATATTAAGTGTATTTGTTCATAAAATTAGTTAAAAATGCATGAGTCAATAATTAGAATTAATATTAACAATTAATAATAAGATAGTAATTATTACTTTTAAGTTAAATATTTTTATGACTTAATTTTGTGAATATGTTTACAAAAGACTATTAATACTTTTATTATATAAATAGTATTTTAATAATTCAAAATTATGTTGAGTTATAAATATACATAAAATAGTTTTCACAAAATTGTAAAAAATATGTTAATGACCATATAATACTTTTAACTTAAATTTTATGGTTTATTACTTCTATAAATATACATACAAAAATATTAGTATTTTTCTAGCAAATGTAACAATCTCTAATGTTTTAGTATATATATATATATATATATATATATATATACTATCTATTTGTTAACTGTAAATTATATTTAGTTTATAAATATATAATACTTAATTTTGTGACATTGTTAAATATTTTTGTAATATTAATGTAATGAAGTAGGTGATGTTTATATGTGACTTATATCTTATTTTAATAAGAGTATTATGTAATATATGAAATGATCCTTAATTAATTTATAAAAGTAAATTTTAATATGTGCATACTTTATATTCATAAAATTTAATATTATATAAATTTCATTTCATAAAATATATTGAAGGAAAAATCATAATTACTAATGTGAAATAAAAGAGAAATGATATAAGTTTTGTAACTTATCTTGATAATGAATGAGAGACTTTGAAGAATTTTAAAGTGATTTACATGGCATGCCACCTAGGATTGAGAAATTTATGATTGACATGGACCAATTAGAAGTGGTTAATTTAACATTAGGAGTGAGAAAATACAATAAAAAGCTTATTTGTCAACCTTATATTTGATTTAACCAAATTAATATATATAGATAATGTAGTTATTGCGGTTAATGAATCTTTGGTTGTTCTTAGAATGCTCCCAACTCTCCCAGGAATCTTCCTTGTCTTCGCACCCTGATCTTCATTCGCAACGGTGCTCCACAGAGATGGATTCTCGGTGCAAGTCCCTTGAGTACATTAATCTGCAGCATATTTTTACAGGTAAGTATGATAGCATGGAAACAGATATGGATCCTGCAAGGGAAACATATCCGTCAAAATAATATAAATCGAAACTCACAAGAGTAATTCCGTGAGCATTTGAGAAAGCTTTTAATATTGAACAATTGTTATTCGATGATGTTGAAGAAGAAACGGATGAATATCCTGATGTAAACTGCATAAAAATTTTCTTCTCTAGAGAAAAAAAAATTGCTATGAGAAAGAAGCATGCTCTTGATATTATAATCCAGTTATTCGGAAAATCGATAGATTATCGATTCCTATATAGAAAAATAACTCTTATATAGAAAACCACTGAAGGGTTCAGTATGATGGTTCTTGAAAATGGATTTTTTAAGGTGTCTTTCTAGAACAGGAATGATCTCGATAGAATGCTTAAGGAAGGACTCTGGTTTGTCAATGCAAGTTTCCTCACGATGAGGATTTGGGAACAAAAATTCCAACCCATGAAAGTATCCTTCTCTGCGGCAGCTATCTGGATTTGTATTCTGATGTTACCATATAAGTATTATGAACCGAGTTTTCTAGAGAAAATTGGGAACAATCTGGGATCTTTGCTAAATATTGACCTAGCCACGGTTAATGGGAGATAGGCAAATTTGCTAGATTGTGTGTTCAAATGAACCTGATGAAGCCATTACCCTTGTTTATGAAAATTGATAATTTACATCTTGATTTGGTGTATGAAGGTATCACCTCATTGTATTTCGATTCTGGCATGATTGTCCATAAAAATCAGCATTGTTGTGAGAAAAAAGAAGAAAAATCTTACCCAGAATCAAAGATAAAGTCAGAGAATCGCAGGGATGAAACAAACGTGGATGAGCAAAGTTTGATAAACCATTCAGACAAAACAATGGTGCATGGTATGGCAGAGAAAGGATCCAAGGATCAAGGGGAGGAACATAATCGGGGGTATAGTCCATGGATGATGGTTCCATCACGGAGGAGGTCGTCGGGAAAGGTGATTAAACCACCGTTGAGGAGGGACAAGACCGGTGATCACTTTCCTAACGGGAGGAAAGTAACGGGAACTGGGAAAGGTCCAAGGGTGTCTGACAGCAGTATGGAGCGAAATTATTTTACAAATGATCAAGGAAGTGCTGGTCTGAGGAAGCTGTCGTTGAAGAATGGAGGGCCACCAATTGAGGAGTGTGGTGGGACAACAAGGAAACATGATGATATTCTTTGGGAGCATCAAAGGGAGATTCTTCGTTCAAATGAGTGTGGTCAAACAAAGGAGCAACAAATGGAATGTCTTAGGCCAATGGAGGAGCGGGGTCCGGTCTAACCAAATGACCAACAAATGGACAAATTCAGTCCAATCCAATTGAAGGAGAATAATGGAGTAGGGCTAGAAAGGAATAAACAAAATAAATCCATTGCGGTGGTCCAGGTGGTAGGAGATTTTCCCAATCTAATTACAATTGGCACGAGAAAAATGAAGTCACGGGAGGCCATGGAAAACGGTAAACATGTGGCGCAGAAAGAATCCCTCACGGTTCTATCAATTGATAGGCATAAGGAGCAAGTTGGAAAAGAGCCCAGAAGTGTAGAAGAGTCGACTAGCTCAAACTCGAGTGAGAGGAAGATGGAGCGAAAAAGAAATAGATCACCTGGGCGGCAATTGGGTGGTAACGAAATGGAACTGGTGGAGAATTCAGATTGAGGGAAGTTCTCTACCTTTGTTATTGTTTGTTTTTCATTTGTTTTTATGTTTAGTACAACGTTTTTAAACTCTGGTCGACTCTCTCTGATTGACAGTCCGAACTTAGATCCTATTTGCGCTAACTTAAAAATATAGCCTCGAATTGTAGGGGTTTAGGTAGTAATTTGGCTATAAATTCTGTTAAAGATTTGATTTGTTAAAAAAATCATGATATGGTAATCTTGAATGAGACAATGATTAGCGGTGAGAAGATTATTTCTCAAGCCAAAAAGCTCAAGTTTGATAATTTAGAAAGTGTGGACTCTAGGGGGCTCAGTGGAGGAATTCTTATACTTTGGAATTCGGCTAATCTCAACATTGAGGTCCTAGGATCTTCTGAACAAGAGCTCATGTTTTGGTTAAGGTACACATCTCTAATTTATCGCGGGTGTTATCGGTTATTTAAGCTAGTGTAAATTTGGAAGAAAAAATGATTTTATGGAACAATTTGAAGGTTGTGGCTGATTCGTTGACTTTACCTTGGGTAGTTCTAGGTGATTTTAATGATGTCATTTGCCAAAATGAAAAAAAGGTGGTAGACCTATTGATTTAAATCGTGCTTCTATATTTAAAGATATGTTGGATTATTGTGCTTTGATGGATTTAGGGTTCTCTGGATCCATGTTTACCTGGGCAAAAATGTGTAGAAACAGTAATTTTGTCCAACAAAAGTTGGACAGAATTGTTGCTAACTCTGATTGGATTGTGAAGTTTCCTAATGCTAAAGTCTTCCATCTTACTAGAATTAAGTCGGATCATTGTCCCTTGTTGCTCTTGCTGAATAATGAAGATTTGAACTGGACGAATAGACCCTTTAGATGTGAAACTATGTGGTTAGGCCATCCAGACTTCAAAAATTTGGTTTCTAGGACTTGGAAAATAGCCTTAAATAGCCACCAAGAAGCTACTAAATTCTTCCCTGTTAGGGCTAGAGAGTGGAATGGTAAGAAAACTTTGAGAACAGAGTATGCGGAGATCCTAAATTAAGAGGAACAACTCTGGGCCTCTAAGTCTGGAGCAAAATGGTTTGAGGATGGGGATATGAATACTAAGTACTACCATGTTGCCATATTGGTTAAAAGAAGTCATTGAAAAATTAGACCTTTTAAGGATTCTTGGGAGCAATGGGTTTATGATCCTAACCAGATAAAAAATATTTTTCAAACTTTTTTCATTAATTTGTTCTTGACTAGCAAGAATAAGGTCATGATAAACCCTTGTTTGGCGTTTAACCCCCCTTCGATTATGACTTCACAAATGAGGGAATCTTTGAATCGCTCAGTTTCCGACAGGGAAATGTTTGTGGCCCTGAATTCTATTAGTCCCCTGAAAGCTCCAGGACCTGATGGCCTTCTTCCCATATTCTACCAGAAAAATTGGGATCTAGTGGGAAGCTCGGCTTGTATTCTCATTAAAAGCATTTTCTCTGGTAATTGGCTCCCCGCAAATATGAACAATAGTATTTTGTGCATGATCCCTAAAATTGGTAAACTTGAAATGGTAAATCAATTGAGACCTATCAACCTTTGTAACACTTCCTATAAGATTTTGTCCAAAGTCATTGTTTATAGAATTCATTCGTTTATGCATCATCTGATTTCACGATTCCAAGCTAGTTTTATCCCTAGCAGACGAGCAAGTGATAATGTTGTGATCTTAAGGGAAGCTTTGCTTTCCCTGTGAAAGAAGCGAGGAGATTCAGGGCTTATGGTCCTTAAATTGGATCTTGAAAAAGCCTATGACAGAATGGAGTGGGATTTCATCCATCAAACTTTGGTCCATTTTAATTTTCCTATGAAGTTGATATCTATTATCATGAATTGTGTCACCTCATCTAGGTTTCTATTCTTTTGAATGAGGTAAACTTGAATCTTTCACCCCCTCCAGTGGTCTCAGACAAGGAGACCCTTTATCCCCATATCTTGTCATCCTATGTATCGACTTTCTTATCTTCCTTATTGGGGAGAAAGTTAAAAAAGGTAGGTGTAAACCTCTGAAGTTAGGTAGGCAATCCATTGAACTATCTCACTTGATGTTTGTCGATGATCTGATTATCATGGGAGAAGTTTCTTTTGTAAATTGTCATTCAGTGAAAGGGATTTTACATTCGTTCTACTCTATATCCGGTCATAAAATCACATTTGAAAAGTCTCAAGTTGTTTTCTCAAAATATTTGACTATAGAGTCAACCAATCAGATGGCGAGTTTCTTGGGCCTTAAGAAAGTGGATAATCTGTCGAACTATTTGCGTTTTCATATGACTCTATCTAATAAGGATACAAAATCTTTTAATTTTATCATGGATATAGTTCGTTCGAAACTTGTAGGTTGGCGTGCAAATTTGTTATTAATGGTGGGTCGTGGTATCCTTATCAATTCTGTTATGTCCACTATTCCTTCTTATTTTATGCAATGCACTTATCTCTTGTTCTATACTTGCAAAGAGTTGGATAAGATTAATAGGAATTTTCTTTGCGGCTCTTCGGAGATCAAAAGGAAAATGTACAATCTGAGTTGGGAAGTAGTTACTCTTCCTAAAGATAAGGGGGGTTAGGTATACATCAATCTAGGGAAAGAAATAAAGCCATGATCTCGAATTTTGCATGGAGAATGGAGAATTCTAAGGCTCCGTGGGCTAAAATCATAAGGGATCGTTATTTCAATCCAACCATTAGAGCTTCTAAGGGCGAGTCTCTTACTTGGAAAGCTCTGATCCAAGATAAAAATTTGTATGAAAGAAGGGCAAGGGTGGATTATAGGGGATGGTTCCAACATAAATCTTTGGTCATACAATTGGCTAGGATCCTATACTTTTCGTGATCTAATTCAGGGCCTTTTGTCTTTTGGGGAAGAGAATTGGAAAGTGAAAGAGATTATTAGGGAAAATGGGGAGTGGGATGTCTCAAATCTCTCCTTCAATGTCCCTGATCACATTTATGAGATTATTAGAGCTACCCCGAGGAGCATTTCTCTTGGGAATATTGACAGGAGAATGTTGATGGGATCACCGACGGGAACTCCATCTGTGGCTTTGGTTCACAGGAGTATTACTCAAAAAAGGCACAATCATATTGATCCAGTGCCGAATAATTGGAGTTGGATCTGGAAATGTAAAAACATTCCTAGAATCAAACATTTCTTGTGGCTTTGTAATCATGATTGAATACCCAATGCAAGCATGCTCATGAAAAGGGGTATGGATATTGACTCTATTTGCAAAATATGCGGTGTCTGTGAGGAAAATATGCTTTTTGTTTTGCGAGACTGTGAGTCTGCGAGAAAAATTTAGTTTGATTTAAGGACCCTCGTTGGAATTGATTTCTATGGGGTCCCGCTATCTATTTGGTTGAAAGATAACGATCAGAACAAATTAGAACATAAAAGGGGGATGCAATGGTGTTTGATTTTCTCTTCTGTTGTTTGGTATATCTGGAAGAATGTAAATTCTATTATTTTTAATAATAGACCACTAGCTATAGATATTGTTAGTCTAACTCTTTTGCAGATAAGAGATGCAACTGCTTTTCTGGTGAAGTCCAAAAGCACGCGGCATAGAAGAGAAATTGAAGCTCGGTGGAGCCTACTAGAATGGGGATGGATTAAACTAAATACAGATGGATCAACGACAGGAAACCCGGGACCAGCAAGATGTGCAACGATTCTAAGAAACCATCTTGGAGGATGGGTGAAGGGATCTCAAAGAAAACTGGGAATCACTAATAGTTTGGTTGCAGAACTATGGGGGATCAGAGATGGGCTTGTTTTGGCAAAAAAAACGTGGGGATTCAAGTTATACATGTGGAATCAGATGACAAAGAGGCTATAGGTATGATTGTGGAAGAATAGATTAAAGATAGACCACTAATGCCTATTATTTCAGATTGCAGGAAGTTGATATTGGAATTCAAGAAGGTTAAGCTAAGATGCGTGTTCCGAGAAGCAAATGGAGCAACAAACATCTTTGCAAAGGAAGCGGTCAATTTGCAAATTTTGTGGAACTAGGTCACCCTTCGATAGTTGTAATACATGTCCTTACATTGGACTTTGTTGGCTTTGCCAAGACTAGACGTGTAGTTGTATAATTTAGTCTGTTTTTAATAAAAGTTACTCCTTTTACCAAAACAATTATAGATATATTTTTCAATAGTGTTACTTAAATTTATTACTTAAATGATTTTGTTTATTCCTTAATGAAAGGGAACAAGAAGTGATATATAACCTCTTATGATATGACAGTTAATGTATTCATTAAATTTAAGAAATGCAGTATGAAATTATAAGTTCGAGATAATTGTAGGAATAATGACTTTTATACAAGTGAGAAACGGGTGAATTGTTTTATCTCAAATTTGGGCTTGGGCTTAAGATTTTTTTCCAAAATATCGAATAAATCGGTCCGACCCGAGTATATGTTTAAATAAAAATTTATTGTATTTTTTTTAATTAATTTATTGTGTGTTTAAGGTTGGGTTTAGAATTTAAACTCTTTTATATTGGATATTTGGTATGATATTTGTATTTGTATTTTATATTGGATACTTAATATAATATTTGCATTGTATTTTGAATTTAAAAGTTTTGAATATATATTTTTGTAAAAATAGAGAAAAAGTCGATTCCGGATCGAGATCGGCCCGAATCAAGAAAAACTGTCTCGGGCGGATTTTTTGAGATGAACTCGGTCTCGGTCCTCTAAACATGAGTCCCGAAATTCGGGCTCGCAAGTTAATAACCTCGCCAATAATAACTTTTTTTTTAACGAGGAAGTTAATCTTCTCGCCAGTAATTTTATTTTATTACCAAAAAAAATATTATATATTAAAAAAATATAATTATCGGCGAGATTACTTATCTCGCCAATGAAAAAATTAATTTACGGGCGAGTGAACTTATCTCGCCGGTAATTATACTGATTTATCGGCGAGTGTAAAATGTGGTCGCAAAAAAGTCTTTGTCGACAAACTTTTATGTGTCGCCGGTAAAATAGTTTTATCGGCGAATATTTTCTATATCAGTAAAAGCATTACTTCTACTAGTGTCAGACGTTTTTTTTAAGAGAAACTCGTCCCGAGCTCACCCCTATTAGAAATTGTGATATTTAAACTGTTGGATCACGTACTTCTCGGTAGTACTCGGTTCAGAGTGTTCCGTGTCGGTCTCCTTGCTGCTCTAAAGACCTGCACGGAAGGAAAGCGCGAGGAGTTCTCGTTGTTTCCCCTCTAACGATCGAGTAAGTCGAAGGTTCGTTTAGAAGGAGTAAAGGCAGGACAGTAGAGAGGTTGGGAGTATTCAATGTAGTATTAAGTTCAGAACAAAGGTGGGTGGGAGTATTTATAACCCTCACTCTTAACCTGATTCGGGTCAACCCTGACCATGGTCATCCCAAGTGTCATCTGGTTAAGTGCCTATAGTTGGGTGCTCATTAATGTGTTGAGTGGACATATGCTTTAGGTAGGCTGTCCTTTCTGTCCTTTTGGTCAGACATGTTTGTCTATTATCCTTAAATGGTTGTTCGTAGGTCAAGGGGCACCGTGTTAGCGGCTGTAGGAACTCTATTCTCCCCATGATGTGCATCGTACCTTGTACCATCTTGTCCCCTGTACGAAGAGAGCCAAGGATGGAAGAGTTTGTGTGGATTAGTGGCGCTCCTATGAAGGGAGTCGCGCCCCACTCCGTATGACCCGACAAGCCAATCGAGCCTAGAGTGTCGCCTGAGGCTGAACTTTGCCATACAAGGTCCCTTCCGAAGTATGTTCATGTGGCGTGCCTATGGGGTTTCTTCGATTGTCCAGGGCGTCGCCATATACAGGTGTTTGCGAGGTGTGGATTAAATTGTCCGTCTTCGTAGGCTATGATCACGACAGGTGCGCCCATACTTCTAACTAGTAGCGGAGATATTGTCTCCTTTAGGTCGGGTCGAGTCAGTTCTTGGTCGGGTCACCCGAGATATGAACGTTAATACCCAACATCTTGCCCTCCAAGCCTAGGGTGAACGACGCTCACCCTTGGGTTTGATAATGCTTTTGAGGGCGACGCTCTGGTTTGTGGCTCCAATTATGTTGCTGTTCATTCGTAAACCTGACATGGCTCACCTTATATGGAGGATCCCTTTTCACTTTGTCGAGCAACCCCTTTCGGGGGTTCTTCATTGTATTGTCGGACTTTAGCTATGAGATGGCGTGCCATACATTATTTTCCCAACAAAAGCTTTGCCTTTGTTCATCTTTTGGTGTCGTCCCGAAAATGGTACACTATTTCGTACTCTATGGAGTAATGTCCTTTCAATTTTCCATCTGTCTCGTCTTTGTTCTGTTCGAGAAACAGTCACGCAATTATGGTGTTATGACATCATGATGACACAATTTCAAATTTTGAATTTCCATCCATCCTGGCGTGACACGTGGTTGGCTTCTCCTGCAAGCCACACAATATTCAAGAAAACTCTCCGATTTCCAAGGTCGTTTTAAAGAAACCAGACAAAATCCATTCGAACTGTCACCTGGTTCGGTTGAGAAAACTGAAACGAAGCAATCGAATTGTCACCTCATCTCCTACAAATACTAATTTCTTCCTCATTCCACCATTTTCGGAACCTCAACAGAAAATTGGATCTCTCTCTCTCTAGAACCCTCCTCTTTCTCTCTACAAAATTGTTAGATTTAAATAGAACATGAAGACGTGAAGGAGATGAATAAAAAAAATATCTCACTCCATTATTGAGCAACTTCTTATTTTGTACATAGAGAACTAGATATATATAGTATAGATATAACTATCTATATATATTGATTCTATCTATAAAGATACTCATACTATATATCTAACTATATATATATTAAACTAAATCTAAAAGGATAAACTAATTAATATAGATTTACTAAAGATAAAGACTAATATTGATTAATCTATACTAGACAACATAATACTCTAACATTCACTCATGTTCTATGTTTTTCTTGATTTTGATCCTCAAGATTTCCAATGCTTCTTTACTTATGTCGAATCCCAAATCCAATCTCGGATCCCAAATCCAATCCCCAATCGAATTGAGCTCGCACATCTTCATCATTGGTGAGATACTCCACATTCAATACAAGTTTTTCAAGCTAAGATCCAGATGAAAACTGAAAAAAAGGACTCGGTCATGCCATCGCGGTGCCGTATTGGTCATCTCGTCGTGATCATGACGTAAAATAAAGAAGGGTCATCCCGGTCATGCCATCGCGGTGCCATCTCGGTCATCTCGTCGTGGTCATGCCGTAGTAGCTAACAAACTAATCTAAAATATGAATTCTAGAAATCCAATCTTCTATTGAATCCATTGTAAATCATCAAAAAACTTGGTTGTGCAAACTCAATTTGATCACACATTTTCACGATACAAATTCGGGATTTTAGCACAATTAATTCAGCATTGTTAAAGAGGCATTGTATCAACAAATCACAGATCAGCAGCATAAATGTTTCGGTCCTTGGAAAGAAGGCTCTGATACCATGTTAGATTTAAATAGAACATGAATACATGATGGAGATGAATAAGAAAAACATCCGACTCCATTATTGAGAAACTTGTTATTTTGTACATAGAGAACTAGATATATAGTATAGACATAACTATCTATATATATTGATTCTATCTATAAAGATACTCATACTATCTATCTAACTATATATATATTAAAGTAAATCTAAAATGATAAACTAAAGATAAAGACTAATCTTGATTAATATAGACTAGACTACAAAATACTCTAACAAAAATCGAACACTTTTGGTGGAATTTTGGCCTATCGATCTTCGAGACACTCCTTCAAACACGAACAAGATAGCTCAGTGAATCCACTAACTCCTCAAGCTTTTATATCACGCCATCTCGCAGGAAGGCTCAAAAACTCCTTGGTCAGGTGAGGACAGTTGTCCCTTCTTCCCTCTCGGGTTTACGGACCCTAAGCCCAATTTCATCTCCAAATCCATTTTCGAAAATTCCGCCGAGGAATCGAGAATGGACGAGAGCTATTGCCATCGGTACCCTATTCCCGATGAGGCGGATCCTCAAAACTCGCACCCTATGAGCGTTCCTCATCCAGGTGAGGAAACTGTTTTCCCTCTTCAAATTGACGCGGGGGTGCGATTTCCTTATTGTCCCGAGTTGGTAGAAATGTGTACATATTACGGAATTTCCCCTACCCAACTATCCCCAAAAGCTCTTCGCGGTTGGGTCGGTTTCAAAGTGTTTTGTCATCAACGTGAATACTCATATTCTCTTACCCTTTTTCATCATTTTTATCGTCTCGACTCCAACTATTTCGGTGTTTTCCTTTCTGTTTCCCATATTCCGGATGTAAATAGTCGGTCATGGGACACTTCTCGTCCCATCGTCCAAGGTTTTAAAATCTAGAATTCCAATTGGAAACACCGTTATTTTTTTAAGGGGGGGTGTCTCTTGGTGTCTTAAAGCCAAAGCACTACACGATCCGATTCGCTCTCCGGAGGAGTTGTCTGAATCGGACGTAGAGGCGTTCTCCCAAATATTGTCGAACATGAACATGGCAGCACAATTTATATATCCAAGGCAACGACCGAGGAAGATTTAAGGGGCGCCGACATTTCATCCGTAGAGCGTCACCCTTCTCCACCACGTCGTGTAATAACTCTTTCCCTTTATCTTTTGCAAAGAAAGATTTTGCGCGCCTCGCTCATGCCTTTACTATTATTCGGGAACAGAAGCGCAACAAAAAGGATAAAAAGGAGTGCAAGGAGCGTAAGTCATCAAAATTAGGGCCGCCAATGGTGCGGTGAAAAATCCATGACCATGGTTATAATCGTCACTGTTTAATATGGTTAACCGTACCATTATGGTGCGGTACGGTTATGGTGATGATTTTTCTACTCATAATGGTTTTGGTATTTGAGTTATACCCATGGTTATAACCATGGTTATTATATAAATATAATAATTATTCATAAATATAAATATAATAATTATTCATAAATATAAATATAATAATTATAACCTCCTGAAGGGCCGAAGAGGAAGAACGGCTCTAGACTTAGCGAGAAGATGAACACGCGCTACGAGGATTACATAGATCTGTTAGGACATATGTATATTTACATATGTTCAAGGATCTGTTTGTAATTAAATAAGAAGGATCTGTTTGCAATTATAGGATAGTCGTAGGTTATAAATAGTAGGAGTTGTAACAGATTACCTAACTTTTGAATTGAAGAACAATCTGATTACTTCCAAGTAAGCTTCAATCTCTCTTTTTATGTTTTATCTGAGGTACCTAACATGGTATCAGAGCCGCTTTCAATCCTGCGACTCTGTTAATCGTTGCTTCATCCACTGCATTTCTGGTCTGTGTGATTGTTACGGTGATTTTGGTATATCAGTGTTGTTGTGCGATTGTTTTCTCTGATTGTTGAAGAAATGGAAGAAATTACTGAATCATTTGTCAATAAGAAGGTTTCTCAGCTAGAAGGAGAAGAGAACTTTCAATCATGGAGACAACAAGTTCTACTAGTTGTTCGCGGCCATAACCTTGAAGCACACCTATACGGAAATGTCACGATTTCGGTATCAGTACCTGGACCTGACGGAGCAGAAGAGCCGAATCCAGAATATGCGAAGTATGTACAGAAAGACAGCTCTTTGGCTTCGTGGATGCTCGCGTCTGTCTCGTCGCAAGTCAGTCGTGGATTAATTGGATGTATGACAGTAACATCGATTTGGCAAAAGCTCCACAGAGTCTTTTCTTCATCTTCGACGACTAGGATCATGCATCTGTATGATCGCCTCAAGGTTAGAAAACTACCACATCAATCAATGTGTGATTATTTGATGGTTGTTCAGTCTGCTTGTGGCAGCTTAGCAAGCTGTAGTCATCCGATCGAGGAAATGCAACAGATATCGATTAATCTTAATAGTGTTAAAGGACAATTTGACAATGTAATCTCAGTAATACATGCCAGCAGGAATCCATATGATATGACATCAGTTAGCTCTGTTCTGTTAGATGCAGAAACAAGACAGGCTGATCTTCTATTTGATGGTAGTATATCTGCGAATGTAGTGGTCAATCAGTCGTCTTCCATGAAGAATGAAGTGTCAGGTTCCAGTGTAAATTCTGTATCCACCACTGCAAATACTGTTACTCAGCCATCCTATGAGAATTAGTTTCAATCCTCTACAAGTGTTGCTCCAAATCAGAATCAGAATCAGAATTTCAACTCATCTTAGTAGTTTAACTCAGGCAGAGGCAGAGGTAGAGGTCGAGGATATGGATCTAATCGACCTCAGTGCCAACTTTGCGGAAAATTTGGTCACCTAGTCCACCGGTGATATCACAGATTTAATGTGAATTTTACTGGTGTTACAGATCCATAGGCATCATCAACACCGAATGTGAACCTGTGTTCGTCTCAGTAGGAGGATGCTGGTGAAATATCTTCCTCTGTTCCGCATCAATCTATCAGTCCTTCTCCTCAGATGTACTTTCCATTTGCTCAGCCTTCTTACAATCCTCTAGCTAGTAATCCATCAGTTCAACTTCCTTCATACCTCCCTTCCTATTCAAATGTCTATGTTGGTCCTACTTCTTTTACCTCACCTGCTTTCTATCTTCCTCATGCCTATCAAGCTGTCAACACTCCATCTGTTTATCAGTCTCCTGCGGTTTCTTATCCTTCTCATTTATCTATGCATCCATCTATGCCTGATACACCTACTGCTCCCTCTGTAGCTGGATCAATTTCAGGAGTCACAGGCTTCAACATGGACACTCAGTCGATAATAAGTCATCCGCAAGCTCATATTGCGTCTATTGCTCCAGTTGTTCAACATGACCTCAGTTGGTTTCCATATTCTGGTGCTACTAATCACCTTACCAATGCCTCGCCTCATCCGAATGCAACATGTGTTCCTTACTTAGGTCAAGGTAAAGTATTTGTTGGTAACAGATCTTCTCTCAATATTTCAGCTATAGGTTTTGCAGTTATTCCTTCTCACTCTCGGTCTCTTCATCTTCATAATATGTTTTATACTCCTTGTGTGACTAAGAATTTGCTTTCCGTGTCTCAGTTCGCAAAGGATAATCAAGTGTATTTCGAATTTCATCCTACTCACTTTTTGATCAAAGATTCGCAAACTAATCAAGTGCTGCTTCATGGACATGAGAATGCTAGATTATATAAGCTTGACCTGTCAAAGTTCTGTCAGTTTTCTTCTAATAATAAGTGGTTGTTTAGTAAACATGCTAGAATGAATAAGGTTGTGAATGTGAATTCAGCTGAAATGGATAACTTTTGTTCTCAGTTGTCAGATAACACTAGTATGTCTATGAATAAGAGAAATGAAGTTTTGATTGATGATTTGCCATCTGCTTCATTAATAAAGACTGATTCTCATTTCAATACTGTTTCTATTCGTATAGATTCACCTAAGTCCTCCTTGTCTTCATTTATCACTTCTGATGTTCTTGATTATTCAGATTTTGAATGTTTTGTGTCGTCTTTAAATAAACATGATTCCTCATCATTGTGGCATATGCGGCTGGGACATCCGTCCATTTTCTGAGATTACATAGTCATTCAGTTTCTCATTCTTCCTCGCAACGCACTGTTTGTGCTATTGGTAAAAGCAAGAAACAACCATATCATTCTTCTATGTCTGTCTATACATCTTCTTTGGAGCTTGTTCAAGTTGATCTGTGGGGGTCTGCGTCCTGTACTTCTAATAGTCATAACTATTACCTTAGCTCTTGTCTTCATATCTTCCTCAATTCGGAATAGCTCATCGTATCACTTGTCCACATTCATCGGAGCAAAATGGAATTGTGGAACGCAAGCATGGACACATTGTTGAATTTGGTTTAACTCTGTTAGCTCAAGCTTCTGTTCCACTCCATTACTTGTCTGATGCATTTTTTATAGCTACGTTTCTTATTAATAGGCTAGCTTCATTAAGTTTGCAGAAACTGTCTCCGCATGAAAACCTTATTTTGGAAATGGCCCGACCAAGTCGATCCCCCGGTGCGTGAATGGCCATCCGACGCTAATGCTTGTTAGCTCTGCAGGGTTGCGCGCCAATTTTGGCACGTATCTCTAGCACAACTCGCATCTCAATACCATGTCGGTTGTCTCTTTGTTCATAGTGGGCCAGTAATACCCTTGGTTGAGGATATTTTGAAAGATGGACCTCACTCCTTAGTGGCATGCGGTGTACCCTTTGTGCACCTCCCTTAGTATAGTGGTTGTGTTGGGGTGAGCTACGCATCTTAGATAAGGTGTTGAGAAGCCATTTTTGTAGAGCGTCTCATCCATTATCTTGTAATTGGGATCTATCCTTATAATTCTCCTCGCTTCAATCTCATCCTCATGTAGGTCTCTTGATTCCAAGTAGCTGTGAATGGGTGTCGCCCAATCAACCACTTTATCAATGTTCATGCACTCCAAGCCCGTTATTTCATTGATGCTTTCCACAAAATGTACCTCCAGGGGCGTCTCCTGCCAAGCGTACTTGCTCAAGTCGTCTGCCTCTTGGTTTGACTCCCTCGGTATTACTTCTATTTCAAAATGGCGAACCATTCCGCCAATGTCTTCGCTTCTTTCAGATACACCTGCAATTTTTCACCCTTTGCAGTGTATTCTCCTTTAACTTGGTTTACTATAAATTGAGAGTTGCAGTAGACACAAAGGGAAGCGGTGCCAATCCCCATCGCAAGCCTCAAATTGGTGATCAATGCCTCGTATTCCGCTTCGCGGTTCGTGGGCTTAAATGTCAACAACAATGTGTATCTGATAGGGGCGCCGCCATCTGGTGGTGTAAGGACGAGTCCTGCCCACGAGCCATAAATGGATGAAGTTCCATCTGTGTAGAGCGTCTAAGGTTTTTCCAGTTTCTTTGGCTCGGACGGCGCCTCAGGTGTGCAAGTAGATTGAACGATCAAGTCTGTCAATGCTTGGCCCTTTATTGCAGTCCTAGGAGATAACCTTATTCGAAATTCACTTAGTTCGATAACCCATTTTATCATCCTTCTTGATACGTCCATCTTTTGCAAGAAATGTTTTAATGGTTGATTCGTTAGAACTGTAATATCGTACTCATGAAAGTAAAGGAGGAGCTTCCTAGCCGAAATTGTCAATGCGCAGAGATACTTCTCAACTTCGATGTAATTCATTTCATATTTGTTTAGAACCTTGGATACATAGTAGACCGGGACTTGACCCATTTCTAACTGCTTCACTATTACCGAGCTAACAGTTACATGACTGATAGTCAAGTAAAGGTAAAAAGAGTCTCCTTTTGACGGTTTTTCCAAAGATGGGAGCGTCCTGAGGTACTTCTTAAGGTCTTGAAACACCTTTTCACACTCAGGTGTCCACTCAAACTTTTGTTGGCGTGCAGAACTTGGAAAAACGGGAGCGACTTTTCACCAGACTTGGCTAGGAAGCGACTGAGCGCCGCCAATCTCCCATTCAGGCATTGTACCTCGCGGTGACATGTTGGGATATTTATCATCTCATTCAGTTCCAGCTTCTCGGGGTTGACTTTGATTCCCCACTGGCTGACCATGTAACCCCAAAATTTTCCCGAGTGAACTCCAAAGGCGTACTTGGCGGGGTTGGGGCGCACCTGATGGAGGCGCATACACTCAAATGTGTTCCATAGATCTTCCACATGGTCGACTCTCTTCACCGAATTTACTAGCATGTCATTCACATATGCCTCCATAGTGTCGCCAATCATCCCGACGAACAACTTATTCCCCATCCTCTGATACATGGCACCCGCATTGATTAGCCCAAAGGGCATGATCGTGTATTGTTAGATATCACTTAGTGTAGAACGCAGTGTGATGAGCGTTACCTTCAACCATATGGATCTGGTTGTACCCTGAGTATGCGTCCATGAAGCTTAGTAGCTCATGGTCAGATGTGGCGTCGACCAGCTTTGTCAATGCGAGGCATTTGGTCTGAGTAGTTGGGACATGCCTTGTTGAGGTCCCTGAAGTCGATGAACATCTTCCACTTGCCATTGTTCTTCTTCACCGTGACCGGATTTGCCACCCATGTCGGAAATTGAATCTGTTTTACAAATTTTGTGTCGATCAGCTTGCCCATCTCATGGCGGATCACTATTGCTTTTTCCTCCCCTACGGCGCACCTCTTTTGGGAAATCAGCTTGATGCTCAGGTCGATCTTAAGCTCTTGGGGATCACCTCACATCTTATCCCAGGCGTGTCACTCGGCTCTTAGGCGAACAACTCCTTAAACTCCACGAGGAGCGTTGAGAGAGCCTCTACTTCCTCCTTGGGTAGCGTCGCTCCACTCTATACGGTATTCTCCAGACCATCGATCTAGACCTTTTTCATTCCCTCGACAGGCTGAGGGCGACTCCTTTACTCCATAGGATCCTTTCGGTCTGAATAGCGAGGGTTTCCTTTCTTTTGAACACATGGCGGCGCACCGGATGCACGTAACAGGTGCGCGCCACAAGTTGATAACTCCTCACTACCCTTATGCCATGAGGAGTCGGGAACTTCAACATCTGATGATAGGTGGAGTGCACCATCCTATGTGGGTTGAGGGTGGAACACCCCAAAATTGCGTTGTGCGAAGCCAGAGCGTCTACCACGATGAAAGTGACATTGATTGCCAGCGCCTTCCATCCTTCAACAATGTGTACGGGTAGGGTGATGGTCCGTACGGGGTACGTAGAGTTTGAAGCGAAACTCATCAAGGGGAAGTTCATCTTCTTCAGGTCCTTCCCTGACTTCCCATATTCTTCAAAGCCTCTAAAATGAGTACGTCTATCGAACTTCCTGAGTCTATCAGCACTCGCTTCACGTCATAACCATCGGTTTAAGTGGTAATCACCAACGCATCTTCGTTGGGGCACGTGACGTGCTCCATGTCATCTGCCGAGGAGGAGATTACGACATCTTCCTCCTCTGTGGAATGCTTCCCTGCTTTAGTCGTTCCTGAGATTTGGACCGCATAGACTTCACGGGTGGTGCTCGTTTATCCTCCTGCGATGAAGCCGCCACTGATGACATTGAACGTCTCTTTCTTTTCCCTTGGAGGCTCGTTCCCTCTTCTAGGCGATGCTCGCCTCTCCTTCTAACTCCCCTCCCAACGCGCCACAAAGCTATTCAGGTGGCCCTGTTGTATCAATTCTTCTATATCCTTCTTCAGGATAAAGCAATAATATGTGCTATGGCCTTTACAGCTGTGGTAGCGGCAGTATTGGTTCAGTTCATTGCCCATGGGCGTACCATTCTTCTTCGGGGTTGGGGGAGTTGCCAGATCCTTTCTTTCCATCTCCGATAACACCACGGAGACGTCTTTGTTCAGTGGGGTGAAAGAAGTCTCAGAAACATCTCTATTGGGTCGCGCCAAGAATGGTCGACGTTGATCGTGTAACGCCTTCGACGGGCGGTGCTCAGGCTTCTTACCTTCTTGGACTTCCTTCTTCGATTCCTTGGGCAATCTTCTCCCTTCCTCCGCTATTTCCAAGTCTACGTACGACTTTAAGCGCACCGCTAACTTCTCCACGGATTATGCTCACATTGTCATACAAAGCTGAACCTCACGGCCTGACGAATGCGCATATGGTCCCACCTCCCGTGATGACCTGGTCGATTCCTGCCAACCTTTTGTTGAACCTGGTGTAAAAGTCACCAGGCTCTCGTCATTCCTTTGGTTGATGTGGTCTAACGTACCCACGCTCTTTATCAGCTGCCTTTCACCCATGAATTGCACGATGAATGTTTCCTTCAAGTCTCCCCAAGACCTGACGGAGGTCTTGGGTAGCCCGAAGAGCTAGTGGGATGCGACACCCCCTAAGGTGTCCGGAAAAAGCAGAGCGAAATGATTGTCATTATTCGTCCGCCTTATGAGTAAAGCCTCGTGCCTTTGGATGTGTTCCACAGAGTCTCCTTCGACACGGTAATCGTCGATTCGGGGGATCTGCACGTGCGAAGGCATGGTAACATCTAGTATCTCGGAAGTAAACGAGTGTGATGCTCTGTCGCGAATACGAGGCATCACTTCGCTCTTTTGCTCTTTGACCTTCAGGGCGACAAGCTCCTCGATTTCCTCCTTGATCATCGAACCAGGGGGAAGTGCCATTGTCGTCCCTGTTGAGGGTAGGGCGACGCTCACGAGGAATTGGGCTGGTCGGGGCGGCGCCTGCTGAGGCTGGGGTCGAGACGTAGCTTCTTTAACCCGGACCATGTCGGCGTGTCGGGCCGCTCCCTCTTCCCTTAACTCGAGGAGCTCATCTAACGCTGCCATGAAGGCAGGCGTCAAGATCATCTCCAGGGTCACCTCCACCCGGGGAGGCGCCTTTCCCAAGGACGCTATGGCTGACTCGGATGGTCTGGGCGCCTCAGGGTCGGGCCCATTCACTCGCTCGGCTAGAGCTGCTGGCTGAGGCATGGGCGACGCCTGATACATTGGCGGATGGGAGGTTTGTCCCTCCTGTTGTCTTGCTAGTGGAGACAAATATGCTGAGACCCCTATGTATTGTTGGAGATGGTGGAGGGAGTCGTTTTCTGTCGCTTCTAGATGACTGCGCTTCACTCTAGTGTTGGGGGGAGTCATGATTGGTTTCGATCAAGGTTCCCACACACGGCGCCAGATGTTGGATCACGTATTTCTCGGTAGTACTCGGTTCAGAGCGTTCTTGGTCGATCTTGTTGCTGCTCCAGGGACTTGCAGGGAAGGAAAGCCTGGGAAGTTCCCTTTGTTTCCCCTACGACGATCAAGTAAGTCGAAAGTTCGTTTGGAAGGAGTAAAGGCAGGAGAGTAGACAAGTTGAGAGTATTCAATGTAGCATTAAGTTCAAAAAAGAGGTAGGTGAGGGTATTTATAACCCTCACCCCTAACCTGATTCGGGTTAGCCCTGACCATGGTCATCCCAGGCGTCATCTGGTTAAGTGACCATGGGTTGGGTGCTCATTAATGTGCTAAGTGGACAAATGATTTTCACAGACTGTCCTTTCTGTCATTTTGGTCAAACCTGTCTGTATCATCATTAAATGGTCGTTCGTAGGTCAGGGGCGCCGTGTCGGCAGTTGTAAGCACTCAATTGTCCCCTGACATGCATCGTACCTTGTACCATCTTGTCCCATGTACAAAGGGAGCCAAGGATGGAAGAACTTGTGTTGATTAGTGGTGCGCCTATGAAGGGAGGCGCGCCCCACTGGGTATGACCCGATGCGCTAATCGAGTCTAGGGCGTTGCCCGAGGCTGACTTTTCCCAAACGTGGTCCCTTTCGAAGTCTGTTCATGTGGCGCGCCTCTGGGATTTCTTCGATTGTCCAGGGCGTTGCCTTATACATTTGCGAGGTGTGGATTAAATTGATCGCCTTCGTAGGCTATGATCACGGCAGGCTTGCCCCTACTTCTAACTAGTAGCGGCGCTATTGTCTCCTTCAGGTCGGGTCGCCTGAGAGATGAGGGTTAATACCCAACACAAACATATTTTGCCAGATTAAGATATTGCGAACCTGCAACACCACTTGCAGGAATGGAAAAGACGATGAACAACGTTAATCAAGTCATGGCATTAGTCGAGTCAATCAATAAATGCATGCAGTTGTATGTGTCTTTCATAGTTACTAATAAGTGTAGCTCGACATTTCATACATATATGAGTTATTGAGAATTATTATTTAGTCGGTTGTGCAATGGTAGTTTTTCCTATTATCTATACCATTATAAAATTAAAGATAGGTGATATTACTTATGTATTGCATCCAATAAGATATTTTTGTTGTTATGACTATATTGTAAGTCCATCTTTGTATTTTAACTAATTTGTGAAAGGGAGTTAACGCTGAATGAGATTTCTAATTTTTCGATGGATAATTTCTCGTATATCCCTAGATAATGTCAAGACTAATGGAGTTGTATATCTATGACCACCAATTTTTATTTTTACGAAGAAGCGTGAACGTAGTTCATAGATGTTACTTTTTTGAAGAAAGCAAATAGGGCCTATTAGTATCATTATTTGGAATAGATTAAAAGTTGTAATACTAAAAAAACTTTTTATCGCACCTGTACAATATTGTCCTTACTTTTATGCATTTAGTTTAAACGAATATAAATGAACAATGTAGGTGACTCTGTCACGCTTATAATTTCTTTGAGTTTCTTAACCCTTTTATATTATTTTGTCAACATCATATATTACATACTTTTTGAGAGAAAAAACGTAATCGACCTGCAAGAATAAAAGATGTGGGCAATATTTGAATTGTCCGACAACTTGCCACTTTTACTACAACATCAGAAAGATCGAAGTCTGTAAAATGTTGAAGACTCATAAAAAATGCTTCATCACTATTTATCTGGTGTTCGTATGAAATGACCTTTATTAAGATATTATGCAATTATTTGAATAAGACTCATGTAATAATATATTACTATGTTTGGAAGCACGCTAAGAAAATTTATGGGTACAAATTTAAAAATGACATGAGTTAAATTTGAGAATCTTAATGTTTTTTATATAAAGGGTATTAACTCATGCTTATTTTCACATGTACATAACTCTACTATTTGTTCATTGTGCCATCTTTACTATGAATGTTTTCTTACACTCCTTGTTTATTTTTATAGTTTCAGTATGAAGATTCATATTGCAGTTATATTTTGTTGAACTGTTATGCAGTTGATATTTTAATATGATACATGAAAACCTATCAAGTATGATTCATCTGAAACAATATACCCAGTTTGACATCACATGACTTCATTTGATCATTATTGACATGATAATATTATTAATATAAAAAGTCATTTAATTCTAATATTTCATAAAATCTAAACAACATTTTTCAATTTTGAACCAGTAATATGTGCAACACATATTAATCGAGTTCAATGTATATTTAGAAATAGTTGAGGAATTATTAGTTTTGGTAGTTGTTAGATCATGTTAATCGCTTTTTGTGCGCACCGAGTATTCGGTCTCCTTAGAGCTGCTCTGGTGACCTGTAAGAAGGTAAGGGTGAGTTTGTACCCGTTGTTCCCGCTCCGAAAATTAAGTTAATCGGAGTTTTAAGATAGAGTATAATGTATGTAGTATGGAGAGAAGATTAAATAACAATACTATAACATAAGAGAGCTATTTATAGCTAAGAGAAACATGACTTGATCGGGGTTATTTCTTATCTTTAACAAATGTTGAGAGTCGTTTCAAGTAACTATCCCGTAAGATATGCATAAATCATGAATTCTATAGGATTCTCCATATATTTTGTTATTTCAGTATGATGCAAGTCTCGAAGGTCGGCGTTTTTTGTAAGGCGGCGCCCGCATATGTTGACATGGGTGATACCCTGTTAGGTGGCACCTTACTTATATATATAATATAACTTTTGTTTTGTCATATCATACGAACAATCTGAAATTCAAAACAAATTACATTTATGCTGTAATTCAATTATTTACCTAATAAATTTTTTGAGTAAATATTCAATTAGATTTTTTAAAAGTTAAAATTTTAGATCTCAATTTAGGGCGGAGCGTCAGTAAGTACTTATTGTTAAAAAAGTATTGATGTGAGAAAATAATTTTGAAAAATTAAAGTGTTAAAACATAATTAAAAATGTAAGCATAGGTGCAGCTTCATGTGGTAGGTGTATTGTCTGGGTTCGAATTAAATTTGAACCGAACCCTAATTATCCCTTTCTCCAATTTCAGCCGTCGTTTCTGTCCTCTCCCCCACAGTGTTTCTCCATCTCCCCTGCAGCTTCCTGTCCAGCCGACCCAGCAGACTCCCTCTGTCGTAGGCCTCTCCTCCCTTCGTATCCCTCTACAGACGCTCCACCCCTTCCCCATTTCTCTGTCTACGATCATCCCCCGATGCAGCCATTCCCTAGCCTCCACGTTGGGCCCCAGAGTTGCTGCCCTCACCACGTCGAGCCTCCGACGAAGTCCGTTTTGCCGCCGCCCTCACCTCCCTACATTCTTCTTTGCCCCGCCGGAGACTGCAAGGCTGTGCTTTTTCTTTTTTAAATATATGATGCATAATATTTGTGCTAATTGGACATGTTAGTAATAATTATTGTGCTAATTAAATATATGATTAATATATATATATATATATATTTGAATTATTAGAAAATGATTATTAAAAATAATTGTAGATAAAAAATAAATTGTGAGAAATTAAAAATTTATATTGTTTAATTGTAGAGTTATCATGGCGCCACACGTAATTATGCCAAATCAGTCGTGAGGTCAAAATGTGTTAAACGTTGGTCCTTTGGACCAATCAGACCTTCGGGGACAAGATCAGCATCGTTCCTCATATGTAAATGGTAACCAACAGATCACATTTCGATGTTTAAAAATTCAAGAAAATATAATATCAGAATATGCTAAAACCATTGTGCAAGCTATTGGTCTATGGGATGTGATGTCACATCCATAACTGGATACTAAATTACTGGCGTGATTGTCTGAGCATTGGCGGCTAAAGACACACACCTTTTATCTCAGGCATGGGGAAATGACGATCACTCTCGAGGATGTAGCCGTGATACTTGGACTTCGTATACACGGAGATGCAGTGACAGATGAGTATGCACCTGAGGAAGACATGGATGTTGCGGGTCAGGAATTATTGGGTCTGAACTTACAACGTCGTAAATATTTTGTTAAGTTGACTACATTACGACAACATCTTTTTCATCCAAATATTACCGTCTAAGAGCAATCAAAGACATTTATCCTCATGATATTCGGTGTTGTTTGCAACATTCTCCAACTGTGCCATCCTAGTATACTTGGTATTTCAATTTTATTAATTTTTGGTACACTACAGTTATGGTCGTGGGAGCACCTCCACGTTGGTCGTCCCGTGCTCCAGGATGATGTGCATGTTGGAGAGCTACATCCCTTAGGATACAGGTTTATTTTTTATTTTATTTTTATTGGTTGACCGTGAAAAACATTCTTATTAATGAAAACATTGAAATGTTAATTGCAGATATTTCCATATCGTTGTCATATTTCCATATCGAGCTCCTCCATCGTACAATAATGCCCATCTCTCAAGGGGTATGTTGGATATCCAATCATTGTACTTTCCATCCTGGAGAGTTAATAGATTAGCATATCAAGCATCAAACTTATGTTTATCAGGTGTACTTGCCAATATGTACAACTGTTTTTTCAGGTTAACACTTTGGAATGCGTGGTTGAAATTACTTGCTATATGGAGTGCACAAAAGCGATGTGTTGCAATACCATATTGAGCATATACATTATCTACCGCGTTCATTATTGCCCCGTGTATATCAGACATTAGATAGACATATCGATCCTTCGTTACGTTATCCGGTTGATGCTGTAAAAACCAGTTCCAACTCTAGTTTGTCTTTCCGTCTGCAATACCAAATGCCAAATGATATATGCCATTGTTAGAATCATACGATATGGCTACAAGCACATTTCCATTGTATTTCTCATACAAATGTGTCGCATCTATACTTACAAGAGGCCGACAATGGACAAATCCTTCAATGGTTGGACCAAAGGACCAAAACATCATTCCAAAGGTTGCTACTTCAGTTTCAACATTTACTCTTTTGGGCATGAAATCATAAACTTTCCCAGGGATATATACGTCCATAGCTAACAGTAGACTAGGGAGGTTTACAAAGGCATCTTTGTGTGTTCTGTATAAAGACTCCAACACTACTTGTTTGGAGTACCATGCCTTTGGATATTAAATCTTCGAACCAAACTCATCCTCAAACATTGTCTGGATTACCAAAATTTTCAGACCCGTGACAGCTAAAACTGAATTTCTAACCAAAGACGCTATCAACTTGCAATCGATGTTTTGGTGTCATTAAATGAGAACTTCATTAGTACATGTATGCGGAGAATGCAGTTTGGAAATTCTCCACAGTCCAGTATGCTTAAAAAGATTTCCTCTCAATGACCACAAACAATTTGTAGGATCAACTTTACACTTAAAAACAATTGATTTTGGATTGGATGACTCAACAATACAAACCTTAGAATTTGCTATGTGTCATTTCCTCACAGCGGCAGCTAACTCGTCCTTACTACTAAACTTTATGTTTGTATTTATTAAACTTTCACTCGACGTGTCATCAACATCCATATACCACTCATCCATTGCATGAAAGTTATCAATCCAGTTACTATCAACTCAATTTTCAGCAGTGGGTTGAATCATTTGCACGTCGTGTGAGGTACTTCCACCATGGACACCCCTTGTACATTCTCAGAATTCTCGCCAACCTCAAGCACCTCTTGGTTGTCTTCATCAATGTGCCCTGTAAAATGCTCAATATTGCGATCTTCTTCATTAATCACATGGTCATCTAAGAGTGCATCGACATCGTCATCTGAGAGATCATTGGCGTGACCTCGCAAAATATTCACTGTTTCATGACTATCAGTAATGTTTGGAATCATATTGAGTCCTCTAGTCATGCTAAATACAATAAATCGACCGGCAGAACTTAATTGTAAAGCAAAATACAATGCACTTTGCGATCAGATTCGTACAAACTTGCAAAGTCCATCAGTATATGTAAATTTATATGAAATGCTTATGGACATGGCTTCAACATCCGTCCAACCGCACTCCATACATATAATTTCCTTTAGTCTACAAAGAGAGATATCCAAGGTAGTTGTAGTAATACTGGAGGTACCACCCACATAAACCTCACTACCATTTTGAGACACTATTTCTGCCGCCATACAAGCAAATTATATCAATCTATGTCATGCTTGATACTAAAGAATCAGTATTAGAAAAGTTCTTATCATATATGTTTATCTTTTAGTTAACTTAATATTTATGTAAATATAATTTGTACTAATTTTTTAAAAATTAGTATTATACAATATACAAAAATAAATAACATACCTTAAAATAAGCTTACTGAAGGAGCTGAGGGATGGAAAGAGCTAAGGACGAAAGGAGCTAAGGGAGAAGGAGCTAAAGCCAATGGGAACACATTTAAAGAGAAAGAAACGTATAATAATTGGAAAACACTGTATTTACTTCGTAAATAATTGTGCACTTCGCAAATAATTGGACGTAAGAATGAATGCAGATTGTTAATATGCGCTACCAGTGGTAGCGCGTATTAACATTTTCATAAATTGTTTCTGTCGATACCTACTTCTTCCAAAAAAAATTCTTACAGCACTAATTTTTGAAAAAAAAAACTTATTGTTACTCTGTTTACTAGATTAATAGTGGGTCTACATAAAAAGATAAATAATCATTTCAATGTGCACACTTCTTACACTACAAGAAGTCGTGATTTTCTTGCAATAATGCTTTATATAGTTGACGTTATATTAGTTCTAATTGAGTGCGAAGGTTTCACAACATTTTTACAGCAAATTAAATTAGTATCAGGATCCCTTCTTCTCCTAGCATGCTTCATATAAAGGGTGTCAATATCAGCCAAGTTGTCATGTATGTAATCTCTATATGAAAGATACATTTTACGTAATTTTGAAGTTGTAAAGAAAACGTGGAATGAGATTGACTTACTCCTTGCTGCAGTCAATTTCTTTATGGATACTATACCAAATTGGCTTAACTAGGGTAACTACAAAAATACTATTTTACACTTAACGGAATTGAGTAGGGTTTTGTTTTTAACTCTGCCATCTGGTTTATTTAAAAAAACAAAAACTAGAATGCTGCTATTTTCAATAATAAATTGGTCAAAATTTCTCTATGATAATATTTTCGCGACTTTGGAAATCTCAAATAAGATTGCAAAGGGACAATGAATCAAGATAAAGAGACATCATTAAAATTGGATGGACGTCCTCCCCCACCTCTTGGTTGGACTAAGATAAATACGGAAGACTCAGGTAGTTGCAATCCAGGTAAAGCCGGACGTTCGAGAGTTCTATGTGTTAAAATTGCAGGCAGGCTGGTTATACTGGACTTCTTATGGACTGGATCTATTCTTCAGCATTGATGGGTTTGTTCTTTTGTTTTGGCCTGTGTTTGTTTGGTCCGTTTTGTTGTTCGACCCGGTTTATTTTTCAGACTGATATTTGTAATCTTTTGTGGCTTTTCTTCAATTTCGAATTATTTAAGGTGTAATTGAACAATAGTTTGTAGGGTTTTGTTATTTAAGGGTAATAGTCTGCCAAATGAAGGAATCAGACTAAATGATCCCCAAGTGCTTCTGTTATTCGTTTCTTCGTTTTAGGGTTTTCCAGATTTCTCAAGTCAGATTCCATTTTCAACATGGTATAAGAGCCTAAGACGATTTCGTCTTACCTGTGATCTTTTCCCTGCCTGTTCTGTGGTGTTCTTAGAATCTCTCCGTCCCGACGGTTTGTATTCCTTGCGATTTTTCATTTTCTCTGTCCCGACGGTTCGTCTTCCTTTCGCGATTTTCTTAATCGCGTCTCTGGCCGAAGTATTTTCTTGCTCTTGCCGGATTCTTGTGGTGGTTAACCTTGTCATTGCCGGTTTTTTCCTTGGTGCTAACTCTGTTGACGATTCGGTTCTTCTTGACTAAGGCTTCGATTGACGGTTTATTTCCTTTATTTTCGATTATAAAGGTAACCATATATTTCTTGTTTCTCTGGTGTTTTTGTATCATGGCTGAGGATAAGGTTGTCAAGGAGGCAGTTCATCGTGCCACATATGACAATGACGATGATGTTATGACCATAGTAGGGTCCCATCAACCTTTGTTCTTGCATGCCAGTGACAACCCAGGTGTAAGTATGATTTCTACTACTCTAACAGGGCCTGAAAATTATGCTATGTGGAGTCGTGCTATTAGATTTACCCTGTTAGGTAGGAACAAATTAGGGTTCATAACTGGAACTTGCATGCGTTAGAAATACGATCCTGCTTTTCACCACTTATGGGATAGGTGTAACGCTGTGGTAATAGGATGGATTATAAATTCAATTGCTAAAGATCTTGCTAGTGGATATATGTATACTGATAGTGCCTTATTGATTTGGAAAGATTTAAACGAAAGATTCGACAAAGTTAGTGGTCCTAGGAGTTATCAGTTGCATATGAAAATAGTCATGACTCGCCAAGGTCTTGATTCTGTTTCCAAACTTTTTACAAAACTTAGACTTCTGTGGGCAGAATACGATGATGCTTGTGCCTTACCTCACATTGAGGTTGATGATTTTAAAAAAACACATAGAGCATAAGGATAACCAAAGGTTATTCCAATTTTTGATGGGTTTGAATGAAACGTATTCTGGTGTCAGAAGTCAATTGCTTTTGTGGAATCCTTTTCCTTCGGTCAATCAGGCTTATAATCTTGTGATGCAAGAAGAAAGCCAAAGAGGAATAAATTCGGCTATGAATTCTAGTTTTGATTCTGGTGTTGCAAATATATCTGTTAGTTCGGACAAACCGAAAGGAAATCAAAATTTGGAATGCACCTTTTGCAAGAAAAAAGGTCATACTATTGAAAGATGTTTTTCCCGAGGGTGTGATTTCTGTAAAGAGAAGGGACAATCAAAGGAAAACTGTTTTAAACATAGAGATTTTTTGAAAGCAAAATGGCAAAATTCCAAAGCTAATGTTGCCTTTTCTGAGACTGGTGACATTAGTTATGTGTTTTCTTAAAAATGTTTCTAATGATGCATCTTCAAGTTCTTTTGTGCAAGGTTCTATCACCCTTACCCGAGATCAATTTGAGAAGTTATTGCACAGTATTGGACAGGTTGACAACACTGCTTCAGCAGGTCCTACCCCTACCGAGGAACATCGAGTTAACACAGCAGGTATATCTCTTAATTTGTTTGTTCCGCATAATAATGATTATTGGATTTTATATACTGGGGCAACAGATCACATGACCAATAGAAATGATTGGTTATGTGATCATAAGTTGGTTCCAGGGACTAAAGTTCAATTACCAAATTGGGGGTGTTACCAGTGTTGGAAATTTGAAATTTAGTAAGAATAAGAAACTGATGAATGTTCTCTATATACCTAAGTTTAAATACAATTTGTTGTCAGTTTCTAAACTTACTAAAGATTTAAATTGTTATGTGGTTTTTTACCCCAAGTTTGCTGTCCTGCAGGACCTCTCAAATGGGAAGGTCTTGGGGACTGGTAAAGAGTTTGCGGGGCTATATTTCTTTAAGAATGGTTGTGACAATGTTGCATTGGATATGTGTTCTTCTGTTGTTAACGATGTAATGTTGTGGCATAGACGTCTTGGGCATATTTCTTTGAAAGCCTTGGAACATATTGATTCTATTAATTTGCCTAAGAATAAATTTTTTGATATGGAAGAGTGTCCTATTTGTCCCAAGGCTAAGATCATTAGAAAATCTTTCCCTCTTTCTGATTGTAGAGTTGATGCTGCGTTTGATCTTATACATGCGGATGTGTGGGGGTCTTATCATAATCCCACACATGAAAATAAAAGATTTTTTTAAACTTTGGTGGATGATTTTTCAAGAGTTACCTGGATCCATCTAATTCAGTTTAAGTCTGATGTCATTATTGTTCAGTAACACTTTGTTGCTATGGTCAAAAATCAATTTCAAAAGAGAATTAAAGGTGTCAGAACAGATAATGGTAGAGAGTTTTTTAATGAACAACTGAATGCTTTTTTCAAAGAAAAGGGAATTGCTCATCAAAGCAGTTGCCCTTATACTCCCCCCCCCCCCCCCCAACAGAATGGGAGGGTCGAAAGGAAGCATAGGCATATTTTGGAAGTAGCTAGGACACTTAAGTTGCAAGCTTTTCTTCCAAATGAGTTTTGGGGTGATTGTGTGTTTACTGCATGTTATCTGATTAATCTAATGCCCTCTAAGTTGTTAGATGGAAAGTCACTCATTGAGGTTTTAGGAAAAAGAAAACCTGTGATTGATCACCTTAGGGTGTTTGGGTGTCATTTTTATGCAAAAAAATATGTCGGTGACTGATAAATTTGCCTACAGAGCAATACCATCTGTTTTGTTGGGTTTTTTTGAGACACTATGATTTAATTGAGAAAAAATATTTTGTTAGTCGTGATGTGCAATTTAATGAGAAGATATTTCCTTTTGAGAATGGCAAATCAGATCAGTTACCCATATTTCTTTAGTATCGTGATGAGTCGGAATCCTATGATGTGAGCATCCCTCAAGATGCAAATACTGAGGATAATAGCACTGATATCAGTGCAAGAAATCCAAATGATGATGCTATTGATGGCATTGATAGAATCTCACCGAATGATGACTCTCGGAATGACTCTGATGGAGATGCTGTCCCAAATACAAATGAAAGCACTATGCCTGTTATGAGTAGATCTGGAAGGACTGTAAAGCCTCCAATATGGATGAAGGATTATCAGGTTTCAAATGTACACTGTACTCATTCTATTGATAAATTTGTATCCTATGACAAATTATCTCATGGTTATCAATCTTATTTGAGTTCAGTTTCTAAGTTGACCGAACCTGACACCTTTTGTGAAGCTGTGAAAGATAAGGCTTGGATTCAGGCCATGGAGGATGAAATTCAGGCTTTACAGCAGAATGAAACTTGGGAGTTGGTTTCACTCCCAATAGGTAACAAATCGATTGGTTGCAAATGGGTTTACAAATTAAAGTACGAATCTGATGGAACTTTAAATAGATATAAAGCCAGATTAGTGGCTAAAGGATATAGTCAGAAACATGGAATTGACTATTTTGATACCTTTTCCCCTGTTGCAAAGATGAATACTGTGAGAGTGATTTTAGCTTTGGCATCTATATATCAGTGGCCCCTTTATCAAATGGATGTTTACAATGCTTTTTTGCAAGGAGATTTGGATGAAGAGGTTTATATGAATGTTCAAGAAGGTTTTGTTGATAAAAATAACTGTCAGCTTGTTTGCAAATTGCGAAAGTCTTTATATGGCTTAAAGCAAGCTAGTAGGCAGTGGAACATTAAGTTGACTGATTCTCTTGTTAGTGCTGGATATATACAATCGAAGTATGATTATTCCTTATTGACAAAGCATGATGGTCATCAACTGGTTATTCTTCTTGTTTATGTAGATGATTTGCTTATATGTGGGAATAGTGATGCCTTGATTTCTGAATTAAAGCATGTCTTAGAAACGAAATTTAAAATGAAGGATCTTGGTGAATTGAAATATGTCCTTGGCATTGAGATAGCTCGATCTGAAAAAGGATTAGTACTCTGTCAAAGGAAATATGCTTTGGAACTCATTTCTGATGTTGGATTATCTGGTGCTAGAACTGCTAGAACTCCTATGGAACAAAATGTGAAGTTTACTAGCATTGGTTATGATAGACATCTTACTGTTAATGCAGAGGATGAACCCCTAGATGATGTTACTCTTTAAAGAAAACTAATAAGGAAACTGTTATACTTGACTATTACCCGACCAGATATTTCCTTTGCTGTGCAGAATCTTAGTCAATTTATGCAAAATCCAAAATGTTCTCATCTTGCGGCTTCCCTTAGGATTGTCAGGTATATAAAAAGGGAAACAGGTAAAGGTATTCTTCTTTCATCTAGTTCGGTTCCTAAACTTGTTGCTTACTGTGATTCTGACTGGGCTAGTTGCATTCAATCAAGAAAATCTGTTACTGGTTTTTGCATAATGTTGGGAAATTCTTTGGTTAGTTGGAAAGTAAAAAACCAGACCACCGTTTCTAAATCATCTGCTGAGTCTGAGTATAGAAGTATGGGTGCTTGTCTTTCTAAGATAATTTGGCTCATAGGATTGATGAAAGAATTGAGTTTCAAACATGATGATCCTGTTGTTTTACACTGTGACAACAAAGCTGCTATTCAAATCGCTAATAATCCCGTTTTTCACGAACGAACAAAACATATAGAAATTGATTGTCATTATATTCGTGAAAAATTGCTTGAGAAAGTTGTGCAGCTTGAATATATAAAGACAGGTAATCAGCTAGTTGATTTGTTCACCAAGCCCCTTGGTACTCAACAACATTACTTCTTGTCTGGAAAATTGGGTATGAAGAACATCTTTAGTAAATAGGGGGATATACAATCAGATCAGTCGTGACAGACTTCAGCCTGAGGGGGAGTGTTAAAATTGCAGGATGGCTGGTTATACTGGACTTCTTATGGACTGGATCTATTCTTCAGCATTGATGGGCTTGTTCTTTTGTTTTGGCCCATGTTTGTTTGGTCAGTTTTGTTGTTCGGCCTGGTTTATTATTCAGACTGATATTTGTAATTTTTTGTGGCTTTTCTTCAATTTATTGTTTAAGGTTTAATTGAACAATAGTTTGTAGGGTTTTGTTATTTAAGGGTGATAGTCTGCCAAATGAAGGAATCATACTAAATGATCCCCAAGTGCTTCTGTTCTTCGTTTTAGGGTTTTCCAGATTTCTCAATCTGTCTGATTCCATTTACAACACTATGTAACTATTTGAGTGGAGGGGAAAATGGGTTTCAAAAACGTCCTGAGATCATGAACAACTTTGTAACTGAAATTTGGAGAATAAAAGATGGTCTAGTCTCAGCCAGAAATAGGGGAGTTGGAAATATTTATATAGAATCTGATGTGCACGCGAAAGAAACCATAAATTTGATTGCAGAGGATTATGTGAAGGACAAAACACTCATACGACTAATTCTTGATTACAGCAAATTGTTTTAGGAGTTTAGAAGATACAAAATCAGACATGTGTTTTAAGAAGTGACTGTAGTAGTTGATGCATATTAAGGAGATAACCATATTGGAGGAGTCCACGAACAACCTTGTGACTTGGAAAATGGGTTCCAAAGACATCCTGAGACCACAGACAGTCTTGGAGTTTATTTTTTGAAAAGTAGGCATTTGAAAAAAATTTAGAAAAGTAAATATGTAGAAAAAAAATTTGAAATTTGAGTATATGCGCACCCCAAGGTAGCGCATCTATTGACAATACACGCTACCCACAATGTCGTGTATTGTCAAAATGGTGGCAATACACGCCCAAAAGTGGGCGGAGCTTTTTTTTTTCTTCAACGACACGACTCAATGTTTAATTAAAAATTAAATTATGTATCTATTAAAAAAATTATTGTAAGTAGATATTTTAATTGCAATTCAAATGATACCAAAATAAATAAATTTGGACTTACGAATTGACTATACACTCTGCCGTAAGTTGAGATATAAACATTTGGCTTAAAAACATATAACTCAGACTTTGTAAGTCCAAACTCAACAGAGTTAACGACATTCATGTCGGAATTCAATTATCTATGCTCTAATGATTTTGGATTTGTTTGGAATTCAATGAATCTAACATCGTTTATCCTATAATTTGATTGAAATGATTAACTGTATTAAGTGAGAAATTTATTTATATACTTACTAAAACAAAATCAAAAACATTACAGTGCGTAGATAATTTAACTACAAATTAAATTACGCTAACTAGACGTTAATTTTTCACTTTTTGATTGTCCGTATAATACGATAGTGTAAAAACATATACATACATATATACTCTTCTGTCTATATATATAGATGTATGTATATGTTTTTGGGTTAATGGTCAAAGTGCCCCCTAAAGTTTGACCAAAATTTAAGAATCCCCCTTAAAGTTTAAAATTTGAAATTTTAGTCCTAATGTTTGGACGAAATCAAAAATTCCCCCTTTCCGTCCTAAGACCGTTTATTTGAGACGGAAAACTGACATGTGCCGTGCACGTGACGTGACTTAAATTTTAAAGACAAAAATGCCCTTATGGCTTAGCTTCTACTGTTCTACTCTTCCCACTACACAGCTTCAATGGAGTATGTTACACTTCCACTTGTAATCTCCACCACCTCAATACCAGGAGAAGTAGAAGTCACATCTACATAGCTCAAATCAACCAACCAAACAACATTCATTCTCTAATTTATGTAAGCAAACTTTAAACAGCATTCATTCTCTAATTTCCGTACTTGATCGTGATTCCAGCGAGAGTATCCATCTTCGTCACCTGATGCAGCATGTAATTGCAGCCACGAACCTCCCCGGAAACACTACCATTACCGTTTGGAGACATCGCCTCGCTCAAACCTTCGGCAGGAGACAGCGCCAAAGCAACTCAAGCTCTGAAAATGGAACAGCATTGCAGACGGGGAAGTTTTGAAGATCAAATGGATGAATATTCCTTTTTCTTGTATTGAAGATGAAATCTATATACATGGATGGGGCTGCAAAAAGAAGGAGAATCTTCTTCAGTGTTAAGAAGAAGTTCGAGCAGCAGCTTCGCTCTTGCAAACAGGGCATCTGTTCTTATGAGAGAGTCACTGCTTTATACACTCAAAGTGGCAGCCATGTCCGCACTCTAAGTTCCCCACCTCATCATCTTCTTCATACTCTTCCTGAAATTGAACACAGACACAATACTATCATGCAGGCCACGCCAAGGAAATGTTACCACAAGAGAAAGGTAACACTACAAGAAACTCGAGCATACACATCGGAAAAAATGTGTTGCTAACTGCGTAAATACCGTTGTTAAGTCTGGACAGCGAAAAAATCTCCATCGCGGTAGCCCCCGTCGTTAAAGGTCTATACGTCGACAATTTGCCGTTGTAAAAGGATTGCCGCTGTTAGCATGTACAACTTTACAGTCGAATCAGGTTGTTGTTAAACACAGATGAACGACGACAACACTTTTCCGATGTTAGAGCGGACTCAGGTTGTTGTTGGTCGATTTTTTTCTGCGATTTTGTTGTCCGATTTTAAATTATTTGTGTTCATCCATAGCTTCTTCATCCATGGCTTCTTCATCCATGACTTCTTCATCCATATATCGTCACTTCATCATCTATGGCTTCATCCATGGCCGATTGTTTCAAGACACTTCATCAATGGTGAAGGCATCGGAGAACCAACATTTCTCGAGCTCCAGCTCGCCTTCCACAGGTCCAGCTCGACTTCTCCATCTCCAACTCGACTTCTCCAGCTCCAAGTCGCCTTCTCCAGCTCCAGCTCCAGCATGCCTTCATCCATGGAACTTTGAGCAGCTCCAACACTTCTTCCATGACAGGTCGGTCGAGCAGCTCCATGACACTTCATCCTTTAGAAAACGTTTTGAATGAATGGAAGATGAAGGGAAGGAAGGGAAGATGAAGGGAAGGTGAAAGGAAGGAAGGGAAGATAAGAGAAGGTTCTGTAAAACGTGTAAAAATAAGTTGTTGAATGAAAAAATTTTGAATTTTTAAATCAGAGCGGGAAAAAAATTTGAAAATTTGAATTTTTAACAACAACAATAGTCGTCACTAAATAAACTATTTGACAACAACAATTAAATCTGTTGTTGAATGACTATACTAATGTCGACAATATATTGAAACGCAAATCTATTCTTACATTTTCCTGGTACTTATGTTTTAACGACAATAAAAATTGATTAGTTACGGCAAACAACCATTGCTTATATCACTATATTTACGACAGAACGTTTCGCATTTGAATATGTACATTTGCAATGAAAAATTCACCTGCTACTGATGGAGTTATTTAACATCAAGTTTTGGTCGACATTACACATTCATCCATGTAAAATATAAGGTGACGGCAAAATTTAACACTAAATGTACCTTATAACAATGGTAAACATATTGTGCCTAATAAGTAAAAATAACGACAACAAAATTTGTCGACACAATATACATATATTTAACTACAACTGTTAGCGTCAACACGGAAGTTTCGTTGCTGTTGCAACAGATTCTTGTAGTGTAAGAACTCTTTCAACTCACTTGACAAATGATGCATTTCCCATCAGTTTTTGTGGCAAAGTAGTCTTGCAGATCATTAATGTTCAAAATCTTGATTTTTCTGTCCCTGATTCTGTCCCCGCGTTTGGCCAATTCAACCAATTCATTAATGGGTAACTTCTTGAGCAGAATGTTGTTTCCCTTCTTGACAAATCATTAGGGTTGTTCCTAAACTAGATTGATGCTTTCTCTCCACTCGACACAAACCACAGAACATGCTTCAGGTCATGGACGATGAAATCAAGAATAGATTCTGAATATAGTTAAAGTAGACAGAACATGATCGATCGGACATCGAGTCGCCTATTACCTCGGAGTTGACAGAAAAACTGTTGTGACCCATCAGCGATATAGACGATGCGAAGACATCCACACAAGTCTGAGGCTGGTATAGAACTCCGCCTACAAGGTCCGCGCTTTGTTGGACATCGGTCGTCGGCTTCGGGACGCTACCATTGGTTCCCAAAAGGGGTTCCGACGAGCACCTCTTCAGCATCCTAACGGGTTTAGGGTGCTTAAAGGATGATCGACGAGGCGGCGTCCGCCTCGGGGTAAACGACGGTGATGATTGGGACAACTTGCTTTGGCGACCATTGGAGGTGTGGATCCGGCGACGTAGATTGACATCTGACATAAGGGCATTTTGGTCTTTAAAATTTAAGTAACGTCACGTGCTAGGCACATGTCAGTTTACCGTCTCAAATAAACGGACTTAGGACGGAAAGGGAGAATTTTTTATATCGTCCAAACATTAGGACTAAAATTTCAAATTTTAAACTTTGAGGGGGATTCTTAAATTTCGACCAAACTTTAGGGGGCACTTTGACCATTAACCCTATGTTTTTACACTATCGTATTATACTGTTAGTCGAAAAGTTAAAAATTAACGTCTAGTTAGCGTCATTTAATTCGTAATTGAATTATCTACGTACTAAATTGTTTTTGATATTTTTTGAATAAGTATATAATTAAATTTTTCACTTAATGCATTTAATTATTTCGGTCAAATTATTGGATAAACGATGTTAGGTTAATTGAATTCCAAAAAAATCCAAAACAATTAGAGTAGGTAGATAATTGAATTCCGACATAAATGTCGTTAACCGTGTTGAGTTTGGACTTATAGGGTGTGAGTTATATTTTTTTAAGTCAAATTTTAATATCTCAACAGTCAATGTGTAAGTCCAAATTTAATATTTTTGGTATTATTTGAATCACAATTAAAATATTGACTTACTATAATGTTTTTATTTTTTTTATTAGATACATAATTTAATTTTTAATTAAATATCGAGTCGTGTAGGTGAAGAAAAAAACCCAGGCCCAACCCACTTTTGGGCGTGTATTGCCAATACACTCTAACCTGAAGTGCGCGAATACCCAAATTTCGAAATATATATTTTACATATTTATTTTTCTATTTTTATTTTTCAAATGCTACTTTTTCAAAAAACTTGCAGCCTTGTGTCTGAAATTTGGTGAATAGAAGATGACCTAGTCTTGACCAAAAATAGGGGAGTTGAAAATAGTTACGTAAAATTTGCGCGAAAGAAACCGTAAATTGACGATGATTATGAGAAAGATAAAATGTTTGCAGAAAAACCACTAATATTATGATTATGATTACGTAAAACCACTAATATCATTATTTCGTGTTTGCAGAAAAATGTTTTTGAAGTTTAAAAAATATAAAATCAAACTTGCGCTTCGAGAAACGAATAGAATAGGTGATGTTGTTGCTAATGAGACAACCAAATTGAGAGAGTATTTTGTGACTTTAGTAGAAACCACGTGGGGCGTAATATCTTTTATTACTTTTAACATATTTAAGTTAACCAAGAATATACTCATTGTTTTGCAAATCATTTTATATATTTTTAAGTTATAAAAAAAAAAATCAGGGCATTAGATCCATACAAACAAATCTACTTGGTGTTGAATAAGTTGTTTCAGTGTTGAAAACAAAGCAAACCGAAAAATTCAATGACAATAATTTCTTATTGCACATTGCTGAAATGATACTATTCCAGTTTTTTATTTTGTTTTAGGGGGCCATTTGGAGGATACTACCATTGAAAAACTTATATCTCATATAGAATCATTCTCATTCGTGTTAAAATGAGTCCAGTAAATGATATAAGTATTTAGTCATAAAGATTTGTAGAACTCTAAAGGACAAAACACTAAATAAGTACACCATCTTGCAAATGGTTTGTATGATTCCAAGTTATTACACAATAATATCTTGTTGAAATTGATGGAGTTGAGTTCTTTTTCTAGTCACATGAATACTATACATGGACAACTCGCACCAATGATCCATATATGACAATAGGTGAATGTGTACAACTCAACTAGACTTCAAAATCTGTCTGATTTTAGTTTTACCTAACAATGTCAACAATCAAATTCATTAGTCTTTAATGTTGCTATAGTTGTAGTTCTTAAGAAACAAAGTCAACCCAAGTTGAAATTTCAATAGTGACGAAAGAGATCAACATAATTGGAAAATTAAATACAAGGTAATAGAATGAGCAACTACTAATATTTATAGTATTTATTTCATTATTTACTAACATTAAATATGTTTTGTACCCATAGGAAGCAACCATGCAATTAACCCTTGAAAATGATCCCCACTATCCCTCTTTTTTGTTTTTTTGATCACAACTATCACTCTTTTTCAAACAACTAAATACCTACACCGTTGATTGATTGCAAGGATGACATATTATTAGAGGATAGCTGGGGTCCAAAGTCGGTGGATGACACACTGATATTTGGGAATGAGACCTCTCACCCACCACCCTATCTTTGCACTTTCCATCCCTATCTCACCAATTTCTATCAACAACCCTACAAATAATAATTGAAACCATTCATTAATTATATAGATTTAAAATTTAAAATCCGAAAATAAAAAAATATTCATAATCATTATCTTATTTTATAACTTACAAATTAATTACGGTGAGATTGAAAAATATTTTAATTGTAAAACAAACATGTTAAAATGTTATCTCCTAATGACTACACATAAAGAGAAGTCTTTTTTTTTTTTTGCCTTGACAGTTGCCAAGCAACCGGAGCGGGCCGGCTACCTTTTACATTGTATGACCTTTTCTTTTGTGATTTTATTTACTAGAGTACCTCTGGTTGTTACCCTACAAGCAATGACCATATTTCTTCTCTTGGTGTTCTTTTCTTTATAGATATTCTAGTCCTTACTCCTTCGTCTACTGTTTTCCTTCTTTCTTCTTTATTTTGTTCGAAACAGGAATCTAACTGATAAATCAAAACCAACTCATTTCAATTAAACACAAAAGAGAATGATGATCAGACATAAGTCCATAACAAGTACTGGATGATTTTGATTAGGATATATGTTAGTCACAAAAAGAAGTCTTCCTCGACTAAAAGTCGAGAAATATAATTGCAAAATGCCATCCATTTTGTCTTTACCCAACTCTTCTTCAGTCTAAAATCAGTGGTACAGTGTACCCAGAATATCATCATCCCTAAACAGTTGATACCTGCAATAATTCATACGAAATCCATCCGTTCAGTGTCTCAAAACATGAAGTGATCATAATGCGACAATATATCCCAGAACATATCAACACCATGTCTATGTTCAATATTCCCCATCAAAACAGTCCAATGTTAAGTAAAAATGGCACCAGGAATACAAGGAAGAACCAAATCCATCCGAATCTGTGCACATTCAGATGGTAAAATTAGACCTAAAGGGTACCATCAACGACAAGACATCACCATCGCCTTCCAGAGTTCTTATGGAATCATGTTACCCTATTCCTACACCTTACAGAATTTGAGAGCACTAACACAGTAAAACGAATTCTCTTGATTCTTTAACTAACACAGGAAGGGAATTATCCTCTTACATAGAATGCCAAGATAGGTAAATCTACTGAAAGCACCACCTTATCGTTCGATTTGCTCATGTGAACTTGTAAACATACATCAGAGTAACTTTCGTTCGAGGGAGAATTCAATCATACTCATAGAGATGCTGCAATATCGATGCTGCAATATACGAAACTCCATACCACTGTAAAAAAAAGTTCAAGCAAGAAAATGCCAAAAAAACTTTCAAATCCTTGTAGCAATTATATCAGATTATAAACCCACCGAGAAGGAATGTAGGGATATATTTCACATGATCTAAGGCAAAATTCATATTTTGTTCAATACATGAGTAGAGTTAGTGAATCTGTTGGGTCTGAAACTCCCAGGTGCTGACTTGACAGTGAAGTGAATGTCAAAGTATGGATGATCACGCACTTTCGCCTGAGCTCCTGTGAACCTGCAAGAAAGGGATCGCAACAGAGGGGGTGTCTCTGGATCCCTCTCTGATGCTTAAATGATTATACTGTGTTTATGAACTCAAAACGTAATAAACGTATTGAAAAACAAGTGTATTTATAGAGTGAAGAGATCAAACCGTTATAGGCAACAGAATATCTTAGTGAATATTGTGCCGGTAAATATTAGGATAGCAGATATTACGGTTATGGCGTAATATTGCAGTTACCGTATGTAATCGTTAGAGAATATGTGCCCGATATACGCGGGATATCGTGGTAATATCTTTAGTGTCGATTGGTGAGACCAGAGTTGAGAGGTTAGACTCTCTTGGCGAGCACTCCTATGCGAAGCAGTAGGAGGTTGTGACCTTGGTCAATGGCGCCCTGGTCTGAATGTGGACCGACCCGGTCTGAAGGATATGAGTTTTACCCCCTGCAAAGTTATTGCGCCTCTGAGACAATTCCCTTATTGGGCTGTCACTATCAATACTTAACATTTGTCCCCGAAGCTTGAGTGAAGTTTCTTCGGTCAAGCTTGATTCTGTGATAGGGTTTGAGATAGTGACACCTGGATTGAATCTTTTCTGTCTTTATCTGCTATTTGTGCATTTTTGATACTCCGTATCTTTTGCCGAGCGGTTGTTTGGCCGCCTAGAGTTTATGGAATGTTCGATCCTTTACCCTTTTTTGGCGAACGCTTTGGGCTGCAAGGGTTTATGAAAGCTCATTCATTACTCTTTGGCGAGCACTATCGTCAAGAGGGTTTCAGGAGAGGCTTAGAGTAGCTTTTGGCGATCACATTTATTTTTATGTGTAAGGTCTTGAGCATTGAATGACTACACTGTTACCTAGATCACTTCTTCGATTTCAAAAAGCTTTCTACTGTTTCCATGGCTTCCAAGAATCAATCTTCAGGAAAGGAGTCATCCCACAAGCCTTCCTCCAACCAACCTTCCGATCAGAAGGTTTCGACCAGGGCTAACAATGCCCCTTTTTTGGCGTCCACTTTGGTTCGGTTTGATACTGGACCGCTTTATGAGGGTCAGATTAACCTTATTGTGGTCTGCCCGGTCTGAATGATATGGATTTTACCCCTGCAAAGTTGTTGGGCCTATGAGGCATTTCCCTTACTGGGTTGTCACTATCAATACCCAACAGAATCGACTATCATAGGGAAGACTGGAAGTATTAACATACAGAACGGCGAGTATATATTTTAGTAGTACGTAGCCTACATATGTCATTAAATAGGAAAACTATTATACACAACTAAAGAATTTTCATCAGAAGACCTTTGACGAATGGAAATCCAACATTCTAGATTAAGAGAAGTGGAGAAGATGACGAAGCGTGAAAGGACCTTGGTGATCTTCTCGGGTAGTGATGGATCTTAGGGCGTCACTTTGATGTATCACATGCGTCGACATGCTGATAATACCAGCGACGCCTTGTCTCCTAATAAGGCGTCGCTTATTAGCCCTTATAAGATATGACCGACATGACCGACATAAATGACAACTCCGACTGAGGGGATAAGAGGCATTTATGAGCTTTGAAAGATATAAAACGTGTACAATACTCTTGGTGAAGTGTATCCAATACGATTCATATGATATTTTGGAAATGTATTCAATACGCTTGACACAATATTTTCACCCAAATAGTAACCAATGATAGACTATAAATATGGTATTACCTATCTTTGTACAAGGTAATCAATTTTTTGATATTTACCCACATTATTCACAACCACCTCTTATTGACTTAGTTATCAAAGCGGAAACAAAGGGATACACCTGGGTTTCTCTTCTTGCAGGACTCAGGAGATCAAGAATTTGTTGACTTTCTAGAAAGCCCACATAAAAGTTGACGCCTTGAAGTACAAGATCTCGACACGTGGCACAATACATTCACAGGAACCAACATTGGCGCTGTATGTGGGAAACGATACAATAAGTTATGGGCACACCAAGCGATAAAGAGAATTTGTGCGACTCTATTCAAGGTCAGTCCTTTAATCCTACCTCGCCTAGGGGTGGGAATGAACAAGTGTCGACAACTCGATCCTCTAGGTTCCATTAAGGGGAGGATGATAACCAGCAAACGCCATCTTTAAGGGCACCATCTTCAAGAGTATGGGAGGGAAATACAAGGTTCCTGCCAACTGTTGAGGGATATTCCCGCTAGGGAAGCGCACGTTACCCTTTCTCTTATAACGGCGTTGGAGGAATTCCTCAAACGAGAGTGTCGCTATCAAAGCCCTACCGCAACGCACCAGCAAGGTCATACGTCAACGCCTCATTTTAAAACAACCCCTCACATAGAGGACGATACCACTTATACTCTTCTGTCTGGTCTCACTCACCGACCACAAGATTTTCAATCAGCCCAAACGACCCCTCAATATACGCCGTCGTATCCTAATGCATGCGCATCACCGGCTAGCCATGTCTCAAGTGGACCGAGCTATACAAATATACAGGCTCCTCCTCCACCGACGACGTTCACTATGAGTCAAGTGGAGGAGGTAATAAATAGGAAGCTCAAAGAGAAAAAGGGAGATATTGTGCCTACTCTCCGTGATAGGGCTTCACAGCCTTCACCTGACAACTTATGTCGACCATCGTCCCTCGTGACGCGATGACCCAACAAATTTCGGATTACACCGGTGAAGGTGAACCAGTTCAACATATTCAAAAGCATGAGTTATCGTTGTTAGGTCAGAAAAGTGAGGATAATCACTTTGCTCTTTTGTTCCGGCGACACTCTCTAGAGTGACAACGTACTAGTTCTTCGACCTACCAAATGCATCAGTCTACTCCTGGGATGATTTGAAAATAAAATTCATCACTTAGTATGTCGGTGAATGATAACTTTTAAAGAGCGTCAGATGTCTGGATCATGTACGACAGCAGGAGGATGAATCTCTGGTGAGCTATTACAGTCACTTCAATAAAAATTAGGCCAATATTGATGAGGTCATCACTGAAGGCGAGGTGATGCGAGGTGATGCGAGGTTTTTCTAGAGGTTTGGGTTGTCGTGGAAAGGTTGTGGGGAACACTTTCAGGGTGGCCCCAGTTTTGACTCTGGGGGAATTACCCGAGAGGGTTAAGGCTTACCTTGACCTCGAACGGGCTGAGGAAAGGGTAAGAGACACAAAGTCTGGGACCGGAAATTCGAAGGAGGCAAATACTCAACAGAAGCAGCCACAAACGCCACACCAATCCAAGAAAGCCCCATGGAGAAATGACCCCCGACCGCCTCCGATAGAGGATTCGAGGTGTCGCAAGACTATGGCCAGCACCCCATTAACTAAGGAAATGATGAAGGTATTAAGGGAGATGGAGCGTTGTGATTTGGTGACACCTCCGACCCCTAAGCAGGACAGTAGACCGATGGGCCAAAATTTGGACACTCACTGCAACTATCACAGAGTCGTAGGTCACCACACCGATGATTGCTACATGTTATGTCGAGATATTGAGGCATTATCACAAAAAGGATTTTTGAAGCAGTTTGTGTTTAAAAGGAAGGCTTCGAGGAGTCCTTCAGGAAGGAAGGTGATGCCTCCTCCACTGCCTTCTAAAGAACCTTCACGTTCAAAGTGAGGAACTATTGATGTCATTAGTGGCAGTTTTGCTTGATGAGTAGAGTCAAGCGGCGCTCGGGAGGTATCTATAGTTGACATACCTACAGGGGTTGCCTTAGGGAAAAGACTTAGATCCTTGGAAGGCGATGCAATACCCTTCTCATATGAGGACCTGAGCTATGTAGCCAATCTGCATGATGACGCCTTCGTTATAACAACATAAATTAATGGGTAGGATGTTAAAAGGATACTCGTTGATTCAGGAATATCTACAGACGTTTTCTTCAAAGAGGTGTATTTGGGTATGGGGAAGTCTATGACGAATTTGAAGAAAATCAACTTCCCCTTGATAGAATTTGTAGGAAGGACTACTTACCCGTTGGGTGCGATTAGGTTGCCAGTGGTCTTGTGAGATGGTTGGAAGACTTTAAGGACGGAGATCACTTTTATCATGGTCGACGCTCTGAACTCCTACAACGGTATCCTAGGGCGCACCACCTTAAACCCTCATAAGGTTATTCTCTCTACGTGCCATCGAAAGATGTAGTTACCAACCCCTCATGGGATTGGGGATGTAAGGAGCGAGCAGCAGACCTCAAGAAGGTGTTACGTTAACACCTTCAGGCATTACAATCACAAGGAAACTCGGTTTCTTTAAAACGACGATGATCCTAGAGAAGAAGCACGCTGCCCTACTCCCGTGGAAGAGTTAGTGGAGGTAGCAGTTGATGACCTGACTAAAACGGTATGAATAAGAGTGACTCTCCCCGCAGGGCAGGCAGAGCAGCTAACATAACTATTGATTAAATTCAAAGAACTCTTCACCTAGAGCCTGAGTGACATGTCGGGAATCCCCATGGATGTCATCACCCACGAGCTGCATCTAGACCCTCTGATAAAGCCAATGGCACATAGGAGAAGAGCAATGTGTGAAGTAAAAAGGCTAGCCATCCGCTCAGAGGTGGGAAAGTTGGTTAACGTTGGATTCGTTAAGGAAGTCAAATTTTAAACCTGGGTAGTCAATCCTGTTTTAGTCAAAAAATAGACAGGAAAGTGGAGAATTGTGTGTCGATTTTAGGGACCTTAATAACGCTTGCCCTAAGGAATGCTACCCCCTCCCTCGCATTGACCAGTTGGTCGATACCACATCAATACATGAGTTATTGAGCTTCATGGACGCATATTCTGGGTATAACCTGATTAAAATGGCAGACCAGGATGTTCCGCACACCGCTTTTTATGGAGACAATAATATTTATCATTGCGCGGTGATGCCCTTCGGTTTAATTAATGTGAGGGATACCTATAAGAGGATGAAGAATCAGTTGTTTTCAGCAATGATGGGGACAGTGTGGAGGCGTATGTCGCCGATATATTGGTAAAGTCCCGTTTGGGCATCGACCATGGTTCAGATCTAGAGCAGGCTTTCAAGCGAATGAAGTTGCACAATGTTTGGCTCAATCCTGCTAAGTGCGTTTTTAGTGTCTTTTCAATAAAATTCCTCGGATTCATGGTGAGTCAGAGGAGGATTGAGGTCAACCTAGAAAAACTTACCGTCAAAGATGATATGAGATCGCCGACCTGTCACAGGGATGTACAATGCTTTAATGAACGACTAGCATCCTTGGGAAGATTTTTGGCAAAGTCAGGGGAAAAGTTGTTACCTTTATCCGAGTGTTGCAAGTAAACAAAAGGTTTTCAGTTTGGCCGCACGAATGCGAATAAGCTTTCCAGTTTTTGAAAAACCATCTCAAAACCCTACCACCCCTGGCTAAGCCTCTAATAGGCGACGAACTATACTTATATTTGAGCATCAGTCCTGTCGCTGTAAGCTATGTTCTTACTAAGGACGAAGATAGGAAGTAGGAGCTAGTTTATTTTGTAAGCAAGGTCCTTAGCCCGGTTGAAATGAAATATCTATAAATTCAGAAGTATTTATATGCGTTGGTCATCTCGGCTAGAAAGCTACGACCTTACTTCCATGCTCATAGCATTACCGTTCTAACAAATCAACCATTAAAAAATTTCTTACAAAAATCGGAAGCCCAATGGAAGAATGGTTAAATGGGCGGTGTAATTAAGTGAATTTCCCATAAGGTTCGCCCCAACAGAGGCCATTAAGGGACATGCCTTCTCCGATGTCATTGTAGAGCCAACGGGTCCTCTAGTTGAGGAAGTGATGCCTATTATAAGGGCTATACCCAAAGAAGAACTTTGGGAAATGTGAATGGATGTGTCCTCTTCAAAAGAAGGCTTAGAGGTAGGTTTTGTATTAACGCCACCCAATGGGGGCAAATCCCTGTGATATGCCTTGGTATTAACATTCAAGGCCACAAATAATGAAAAAGAATATGAAGCCCTTATCACAGGTCTGCGCCTAGCAAGGGGAATAGGCGTTGACCCTTTAACGGTAAAATGAAGGCCCTCATAGAAAGAATAAAATGTTTCGACATAGAGGCCATTCCAAGGGAAGAAAATCACGAAGTCGACACCTTAAGCAAGTATGTTTATGAGGCGTCGCTATGGCAGGAAATTCACTGTGTAGAAAGATGCACTCCTTCAATTATTGATAAGGATCAACCCTTAAGGGAAACCTTTACCTGGATGACCCTCATTAGGGCATTCTTGGAAGAAGCAAAGGTATCAGATATGGAATCCAACACTCTTAGGATACGACACGTTGTTCCTAATTATTTGATAATAGACGAAATGCTATATAAAAAAAGGCTACTCCTACTTTATCTCTGATGCGTCGCTACTCCCAATAGTGATCGTATCCTCAGAGAGTTTCACGAAGAGTACGCAGTTTGTCATGAAGTGGCTAGATCAATGGTCAGAAATGCATTGCGACAAGGATATTACTGGCCGACAATGCTAAAGAATGCCTTGATATCTGTGCAGCAATGTGAGCCTTGTCAAATTACACCCCTGGATCAATCAACCCCCCCCCCCCCCCCCAGAGTTGGTGTCGATCCCTGGGTGTATGGCCTTTTGTGCAATGGGGAATTTATTTAGTAGGACCTCTACCCCGATCAACAGGATAACAAAAATGGATTATTGTCGTCGTCGACTACTTCTCGAAGTGGGTTGAGGCAAAGACGTTAGCCAAAACAACGTAATTTCAAGTGATAAAATTATTGAAATCACAAGTTTTATGACAATATGGGATACCACATGTGTTGACAAGTGACAATGAACCACAATTTGTGGATAGGGACCTCAAATTGTTCTGGGAGGAACTTCGCATAGAACACTGATTTGTCTCGGTGCGACATGCGCAGACAAATGGACAAGTTTAGGCTTCCAATAAATTGGGATTGGATGGTTTGAGAAAGCGTTTCGATGCTCTAAAGGGTAATTGGGCTTACTAATTGGAACATGTCCTATGGGCCAATCGTACCGAACCAAAACGTCGACGGGTGAGACCCCCTTCGGTCTTGTTTACATTTCGAAAGCGGTAGCACCAATGGAAATAGATGTATTAACACACGTGATTCAATGTTTCAATACCAAAATTAATGATGGCGAGCGTCGCCTCAAATTGGATATGGAAGATGAAAGACGTTCGACATTAGATAAAATACAGGCTAAAATGAGATTAGCAATGACTAAGTATTACAATCGTCAAGTCTTTACTCACCAATTTTTGGTATGGGAAATGGTGTTAAGACGAACTGAATTCGCACATCAATAGAGGATAAACAAATTATCACCTAAATGGGAAAGGTCATATAAGATCGGTTCTATTGCGCACCCTAACGCTTATGTACTGGAGGACATACATGGGAAAAACTCCAAAAATACGTTTAACACAGAGCATTTGAAAAAATTCTATGTATAATGAACATCGATGAAATTATCATTTTCAGATGCATCGACTTCGTTACTACAGGTTAAAGATTACATCGTCGACTTCTATTTTGTTTGTCGACGACCAAGAGCGTCAAGAAAGGTCTTGGCCATAGTTGTCGACTTTTTATGGGTACTACATGCATGTTATGGGTCATGCCCGACATTAAGACGGCCTCTTGAAAGACCATGAGGGAGATAGTATTGGGTTTGGGAGTAGGGAAAGGGGAGTGGGAAATAGATGTTTTTCTTCCTATAAGACCGCTGGATGCCATCAGAGCAGGTCGGAGTGTGCCCGAAGATTAAAAAAAGAAAAGGGTTCACGGTGGAGCTTCAAAAAACAAGTTGGGGCAAGCAAAAACTAAGGAGGGAGAGGTTGTCAGAACAAGTAAATTACATTTGGAAAGATTCAAGGATTGAATAGTACGGTTCAAAAGGCTCGCGAAGATCTGAACCGTGAAGGTCAAACGTCATCAACTTTCAGCCGTCAGATCTGAACTGTAAAAAATGCAAGGAAAATCTAGACCATGATTGTCAAGAGTGACAAATTTTAAACTGTTGGATCTAAACGGTTAAAAATTTGCAAAAAGGTTCTCAAGGTGTTTCATCTCCTTCTATGAATCACCTTCCTTCAAAAGAGTATAAGCAACGCATAACCCCACTTATGCTCGGGGCCAGATGATAGTTCCTAGGGCGTCGCTTTGATGTATCACCATGCGCTGACATCCTGATAAGACCAGCGACGCCTTGTATCAGTAAGGTGTCGCTTATTAGCCCTTACAAGATAGGGCCGCCATGACTAGCAGAAGTGACAACTCCGACTGAGGGGATATGAGGCATTTATGAGCTTTGAAAGACACAAGCGTGTATAATACTCTTGGTGAAGTGTATCCAATACGCTTCGTATGATAATTTGGAAGTGTATTGAACAATAATTTTTAACCCGAAAAGTAACCAATGGTAGGCTATAAATACAAGCTTACCTACCTTTGTACATGGCAATCAATTATCTAATATTTACCCACATTATTCTCAACCACCTCTTATTGACTTAGTCATCAAAGGGGAAACAAATGGATACACCCGGGTTTTCCTTCTTGCAGGCCTCAGGAGATCAAGAAGTTGTTGACTTTCTAGAAAGCCCGCATAAACGTTGACGCCTCGAAGCACAAGATCTCGACACGTGGTACAGGAATTTCATAGAAACCAACAAATAGTAGAATACTAGAGTTGGTCTTCTCTAGGGAGACGGTCTTCTCCACGAGGCTCCGATTTAATGTAGGAATCAAGCGCTTCACCATTGACGCTATGTGGGAAACAAAGAAAACTGTGCATAGTTATCAGAACCGGACAAAACCGCAGGTCCGACCTCAAACCGACATCATGAACGGTTTGGTTCAATCAAAAGGCTTCCATGCATGGTGGACTTGGTTGAACCAGTGTGAATCAGGCGATTTTTGAAGATTCAGCTGATTTTTGAAGAACCGTTTGGTTCCGATTCTTGATTTTTTTTATGGCTTTTGATTTTTTTTAAGGGAAAAGTATGAAAAAAATGTAATATGTTTGCCAAAAGTGGTGGTTGATGGAACTAGTTTTGGAGTGTAGGTAATTGATGTAACACGTTTCATGTTGTATGTTTTAGATGGAAACGTTTGTTATTCCGTTTGTTTGCCCGTTAAAAACTAGCATGTGCCAGACACGTGACATGATTTGTCAGATTTTAATGAAATATTTTTGTAAATGCCCAAGATACCCCTACACCTATTTCCCTCCATAAGCCTTCTTGAAATACTAAGAACATGGCACCTCACGACTGTCTTCTTCACCGAAAGACTCAAACCTCCAAAGCAGGATACTGTAGCTATAATTCACCAAAAACCATTTATTAGAAACGAAAACGAAAAGAAGGAGCAGAAGAACATACTGATCCATTCCATAGAGCGTGATAAACAGTTCCACAAGAACCTGACATAGGATAAACCAGCAGAACATCAGAATGAAATGAATAACATAGTACTGTACATTGTTTTGGAAGAGATCATTGACGCAGGGGACATCAAAATAGCCATTGATTGTCACAACATGTCTCTTCAACTGAAATGTTTGTAATTCACAAAGAAAATGCAGATATCAGCATAATCAAACAATTTTTTTTCTTCTGTTTTATGTTCAAGACATGGACTATAATATGAGTTGAGTTATTACCTTTTCCTTGTTACAGGGATTGTCTTTACCAACGTAAAGGTAGTCTTCCTCAGTGTCGATTCCATGGTTCTTGACAACAAACTGAAATTCATAGTCCATGAGTCCACCACTACAACCCTCATTGAAATTTCTGTCACAACCGACAAGTTCTTGCTCAGAGAGGCTAACAAGGGAACCCGAGACGATCTTATTGATGCCCTCAATAGCCCGGTATTCGAGAATGACCAGCGGGCACCTGTAAAAGAGCAATTTTCAGATTTGATTCCGGTATAGATATTAACAGCAATAGGTCAAGAGATAAAACTAGAAACAAAGATTGTATCTCTCCAACTAAGAATCAAAGCAGCTTGCTTTTGAAAGGGCCAAATCCTGTATGATCTAAATATTCATTTTTTATCATGCAGCTTGCTTTTTTTCATTTGCATGGTTCCCAAAAGTTATATGCAGCAAGAACCCAGAATCTACTTCAGCACAAAACAATCTAGTCCTTTTCTTGAATTTACATTGGAATAGTCCAATTGATGCAGTTGATCCAGCCACCATGAGTTTATTTCCATGAACTCAATAAAGTTCCTTAATCTTTGAATTCAATGAGGGTCGATGAGGGTCAGCTTCTTGTAGCCAACTGCTACAAGCTGGTCTAACAGTTTCTTAGCTGAAATGATGAACCAAATTTTTATTCATTTCCAGTATAAATCTTTCTATCAAATATGTAAATCCAGTTTATCCAATCTACTCTCTCACAAAATTATATCGCTCGTTGTGTTTACTTTTGAAGTACAACTCTAGAGCTCAGTTCAATTTTTGCTGATTGGCTAATCTCAACTTTCCAGATTCAGAAATCCCAGATTTCTTGTAGCCAAAAATTCATTGCTTTGCAGAAGATTGAATCTCACTGACAGAATTCCCCCATATCCGCACATCAAAAGCTCCATTATTTGATCATCTAGAGTAGAAACTGAACAGTACTTCTGGGAAAGTAAAGTATGTTGCCCTTTACCAAAATCAAATACAAATATGTAGCGTACCGGCAAGCAGCTACCAGATCGCCAATCATAGTGATCAAAGAAAATTTTAAATTTGACGAAGAAACCGAAGTTGATTAACTATGAGACTAAAGTGAGAGTGTAGACTCACGATTATCGGAGTACCATGAGCCAGCATGCGATGCTCGTCGGATTTTCTCCATAATCGCACAGAACGAGTGGAATCAGAGTTTAGGGAAAGGTGCGACCCTCACGCGTAGTTGTCCTCGAAGACTTTGAGTCGGTGAAGCTTTTCTTGCTCTGATGAGTAGATTTTGCCGTGGTCCTTGCACCAGGACTCGAACAGGTCAGAGATGCCTGAGGCTAACGAGAGAGAAAGGAGGGAGAGGATAGACAAAAGGAGGACATGGCGGTACTAAATGTTCATGGCATGAATCAAAGAAGGTGAGTTTTGTTTGGAGATAGAGGCGTGTGACCACTTAATGCATCGCCTTCGTTAGGAAGGGGATCAAGGCTGCTACTCTCCCTCTGAAGCGGTGAAGAGTGCGGAAACGATGCTGAGCCCTGGCTCCACTCAGAACGGGAGTCGAACCTTATGGCCCCGCCACCGTTGTTCCTCCTCCGTGTAGCTGAAGTCAACCTGTTGCCCCAAATGAGTGTATAACTGATATATGAAGAAGACAAGGACATTTCAGGAATTTCACTATACAAATACGTCATGTGCAGGGCATGTGCACACTTAACAGATATTTTGGACGGAAACATAACGACTGCATCAAATACCTACAACAACAAACATGTTGCATCAAAAACTACAAATGTGTCGCTTTGACAACATTGAGCAAACATGTTACATCTTTTTCATACTTTTCCCTTTTTTTAACCGTGACTTTTCTTTTAGTCTTCTTCTCTGTAAATTTCTTCGCTTTTCCTTTAGGTTGTAAACTTCTTCTCTGTAAACTACTCCATTTTCGTCCACCAACTTTTTCTCTATAAACTACTCCAACGTCCTCCACAACCGGAGTTCCTCTCCTTGTTTCTGCTCGCTGCGGTTCTTCATCTCGCTCGCTACTCGCTGGAATTCGTTCTCTTTCATTCTTGTTCGTCCTTCGCTCCGCTGGAAGGCGCTCGACCTTGGTTCGCCTTCACCTCCGCGCCTGGAAGTTGCTCTGTTGGTGTTCGTCTCAAGGTTTGCTGTCTTTGTTCCTCTCATCTATAGCTGAGCCTCTTCCGTCATTCCTCAGTCTAATCCTCATCTTTCTTCGGCCTCACGACGCGTGGCGTCAGCTCGCCTCGAAAATCGTTCAACCTTGGTTCATCTTCATTCACGTTCGACCTCCTCTCTACTGGAAGCCACTCGACATTGGTTCGGTTCCACCTCCGCACATTCACCTACAACTTAGGGTTTTAAGTTAGCCGACTTCGACGTGTTAAGGTTGTAGCATCCATCTTCAGTATATTTCTATACTTTGACAATAGATCTCATCATCTTATGATGTTGGTTGTTGATTTCAAGTCCTGCAAATTAATCTCTCTTTCTTTTCTGTTTTTTTTTCATATTAGCTAAAAATAGAATGTCCAGTTAGTGGGATTAGTGGCTAAGATATCCAATTTAGTGGGATTAGTGGCTGAGATATCCAAGTTAGTGGGATTAGTGGCCAAGATATCCAAGTTAGTAGGAACACAGTTTGTTATTCTTTTTTTTCCTATAAATTATGTGCCTCTGGTTGAATAAAATTGAGCAATTTACAACAATCTCAATACTTGTGTTCTCTGTTTTATCCACCAACTGGTATCAAAGCTACCTTCTTAAGGGGCCTGTGAGTAATCAATCCCTTCCCAAGTGAATTGCGTTCTTTTCTCCACCAAAACACCTTATTCAATGGACGAAGGATCAAGCTCATTTTCAACCATGGCACGACTAGTATTTGATGAAGAGAATTACCAAGGATGGGCAGTGAAGATGGAGGCATACCTGGAGGGTCGTGATTTATGGGAAGCAGTAGAGGAAAATTACGACATTCTTGATCCTCCAAACAACCCAACCTTGGCGCAAATCAATGTCCAGAAGGAAAAGAATACCAGGAAAGCTAAGGCAATGTCATGTCTATTCTCTTCAGTCACTCCAACAATCTTCACGAGGATCATGAGACTCAAATCAGCCAAGGCTATCTGGGACTACCTGAAAAAAGAATACTCGGGTAATGAGAGGATTCGAGGAATGCAAGTCCTGAATTTAATCAGGGAATTTGAGCTCCAAAAGATGAAAGAGTCTCGGTCAATCAAGGAATACTAAAATAATATAATCAACCTTGCAAACAAGATAAAATTACTGGGCACGTACTTATCTGATTCACGAATTGTAGAGAAGATCCTAGTCACAGTACCAGAACGATATGAGGCTTCTCTCACAACGTTGGAGAACACAAAAGACCTCTCTGCGATTTCGTTGTCTGAATTAATCCATGCCTTGCAAGCATAGGAACAAAGACGACTTATGAGGCAGGAAAATGTTGTGGAGGGAGCCTTGATCGCCAAGTTTCATGCTGCTGCAAAGACAAAAAATCAGCAGTAGAAGACAACAGCAAGGGAACGACAACGCCGAGCATAGTCAGGAGACTCACAGGGGAAAAGACCACTGGAAGACTTATTCACCATATAGTCACTGCAGCAAGGAGGGTCATGCACCATTCAAATGCTGGAAGAGACCAGACGCAAAATGTTCCAAATGCAATCAAATGGGGTACGAAGCTATAATTTGCAGAGGTCAAAAGCAAAGTCCAGTTGCTCAAATTGAGGAGGAGGATAATGAAGAGCAAATCTTTGTAGCTCATTATTTTTACCACCTGTGAAGAATCTGAAGCTTGGTTGATTGATAGTGGTTGCTCAAACCATATGACCTATGACAAGACTCTCTTCAAGGACCTCAAACCTTGTGGAGATATCAAAATCTGAATAGGAGATGGAAGAAGGCTCGTTGCAAAGTCAAAAGGGACAGTCGCAATCACCTCAAAGTCTGGTATAAAAAACTTCTATGATGTTCATTATGTACCAGACTTAAGTCAGAATCTTATGAACGTAGAACAGCTGGTCGATAAGGGTTTTTCACTGACCTTTTGTGATGGATACTGCCATGTCCATGATGCAAAAGGGAAGGAAGTTCTGAGTGTTCAAATGTGAAGAAAAAGCTTCTTTTTTGACTCAACTCGGGAAGTTTATTCTGCTTACGCTACCAAGACGAACAATATAGAGACTTCGCATAAAAGGCTGGGTCACTGCAACATTCAAAGAATGATGGCCTTAAAGTCATTATCAAATGGCGTACCTGATTTGGAAGGTGATGTTCCAGATTGCGCCGCATGTCAGTTCAGAAAATTAAGCTGGAAGCCATTCCCTAAATTGGTCCGAAGAGCTTATCAAAAATTACAGATCGTGCACTCTGATTTGGTGGGACCTCAAAGGATACCATCACTACAAGGTAGCATCTATTTTGTGACTTTCATGGATGATTGCACAAGAATGTGCTGGATTTATTTCCTCAGAGCCAAATCAGAGGTGTTTGCGGTATTCAAGAAGTTCAAAAGAATGGTGGAAAATCAAAGCAGCTATAGAATTCAAGCTCTAAGGAAAGATAATGGAGCTGAATACAACTCTGTTGAGTTCAATAGTTTCTGTGAAGAAGAAGGGGTTCAAAGGTAGCTCACTACTCCATATACTCCATAACATAATGGAGTAAGTGAAAGGAGGAACATATCGATCTTAGAGATGGCAAGGAGCATGATTCATGAAAAGAATCTGCCAAAATCATACTCGGCAGAGGCAGCTAGCACGACAGTCTTCTTGCAGAACAGACTTCCAACTAAGGCCGTGAAGAATTCAACACCTTTTGAAGCTTGGTATGATTACAAACCTTCTTTAAGTTTTTTAAAGGTGTTTGGATGTGTTTTCTTCGTTCACATTCCTCAGATCAAGAGGGACAAGCTCGGTAAAAAGGCAATTCCTGGAATATTTGTTGTCTACACTACAACATCAAAAGCCTACAGAGTCTATCATCCACAAACTCAAAGGATATCAATCACAAAGGATGTCCACTTAAGTGAGGAAGACGAGCGGGATTGGAAGAATTCAGACGTAGTGGCACCAGCAGTACCTGCCTTTCCATTCGATGAGCACTGGATGCAGGAAGTCGAGGATGATCCACCAGTGAGGGGAACAAGGTTGCTGTCAGATGTCTATCAAAGGTGTAGTGTGGCAATATGTGAACCTGCTGGACCTGAGGAAGCTCTTCAATTCCCTGAATGGAAAGAAGCCATGGAAGAGGAAATGTCGATGATCCAAAAGAACCAGACGTGGGAGCTTGTGGACAGACCAATAAACAGAAAAGTCATTGGTGTCAAATGGGTGTTCAGGACCAAACTGAATGCGGACTCCTCCATTAACAAACTAAAGGCAAGGTTAGTTGTTAAAGGGTATGCTCAAATATTTGGAGTAGATTATTCATATACATTTTCTCCAGTCGCCAGATTAGATACAATTCGATTATTGCTTGTCGTTGTTGTGCAAAAAAGATGGAAAATATTTTAGCTAGATGTCAAATCAGATTTTCTCAATGGTGTCCTCAGAGAGCAAATCTATGTGGAGCAACCATATGGATTCAAAGTACATGGGAATGAAGACAAAGTCTATATGCTAAAAAAGGCTCTTTACGGACTTAAACAAGCCCCTAGAGCATGGTATAGCAAGATCGATAATCATTTGCTAGAACTTGGCTTTGAAAGAGTGTCTGAAGCAACTCTCTACCTCAAGTACAAAGGAAGTAACATCATTATTGTATCTCTTTATGTGGATGATTTATTGGTGACCGGAAGCAATGTAGAACTAATAGAGAAGTCAAAATGGAGATAAAGCAAACTTTTGAGATGACAAATCTTGGGTTAATGTCCTTCTTTATTGGAATGGAGGTCCACCAAGGCGAGGAGAAGATCTTCATAAGTCAAAAGAAGTATGCCCAAGAAATTCTCAAAACGTTTCGAATGGAAGGCTGCCAAGAAGTCAACGCTCCAATGAACCAGAAGGGGCGACTTTGCAAGGAAGATGGATCTACAAAAGTCAATGAATAGCACTTTAGAAGCTTGGTCGGTTGTCTAATGTATCTCTCAGCAACCAGACCTGATATCTAATTCGATGTAAGTGATCTATCCCGCTATATGCATTGTGACAATGAAACGCATTTAGTTGTAGCAAAAAGGGTCCTAAGATACATCAAGGGTACAGTGGAGTATGGAATCAAGTTCAAGAATAGGCATGCGGTTCAGCTAGAAGGCTATTCAGACAGTGATTGGGGTGGTGATGTAGATGATTACAAAAGCACCTCCGGTTACTGCTTCAATCATGGTTCATGAATCTTCTCTTAGAGCTCGAAAAAACAGGACTTCGTGACTCAGTCGACAGCAGAGGCTGAACTTGTGGTAGCAGCTGCAGCTGTGAATCAAGTTATATGGATAAGGAAAATCTTTGAAGATAACACAATTTGGAAACACGTCCATTCATGTCGACAATCGGGCAGCCGTAGCCATCTCAAGGAATCCAGTCTTTCACAAAAGAACCAAGCATTTCAATATCAAGTTATACTTTGTTCGTGATGTTCAACAGGATGAAGAAGTTAACTTGGTCAATTGTAAGATTGAGAATCAACTAGCTGACTTGTTGACCAAGACACTACCAGTTGATAAGTTCGAGATTATGAGGAACAAAATTGGAATCTGCGGTCCATGAATCAAGGAGGAGTGTTGCTGGTTGATTTCAAGTCCTACAAATTAATTTTTCTCTTTCTATTATGTTGTTTTCATATTAGCTAAAAACAGGAATGTCAAGTTAGTGGGATTAGTGGCTAAGATATCCAAGTTAGTGGGATCAGTTTGTTATTCGTTTTTTTTCCCTATAAATGGTGTGTCTATGATTGAATAAAATTGAGCAATTTATACCAATCTCAATACTTGTGCTCTCTGTTTTATCCAACATATGCAGAATTGATTCTGTTATTTTTTTATCAATTTTTATTTACTACTCCAACGTCGTCCACAACCGGAGTTCCTCTCCCTGTTTCTGCTCGCTGCAGTTCTGAATCTTGCTAGCTGCTCACTGGAATCCGTTCGGCCTTCATTCATGTTCATCCTTCGCTCTGCTGGAAGTCGCTCGGCCTTGGTTCGCCTCCACCTCCGCGCCTAGAAGTTTCTATGCTAATGTTCGTCTCGAGCTCCGCTGAATTTCTTCCTCTCATCTATAGCTCGGCCTCGCCGTGCATGGCGCCAGCTCGCCTCGGAAGTCGTTCGACTTTGGTTCATCTTCATTCACGTTCGACATCCGCTTTACTGGAAGCCACTCGACATTGGTTCAGTTCCACCTCCGCACATTCGTCTACAACTTAGGGTTTTCAGTTAGCCGACTTCGACGTGTTAAGGTTGTAGCATCCATCTTCAGTGTATTTCTGTACTTTGTCAATAGATCTAATCATCTTATGCAGAATTGATTCTGTTTTTTTTTTTATCAATTTTTATTTTTGGGGCAATGACAATTGATATTATGGTCTCCATAGCTCGAGGCCTTGCCGACCATGCCACAGCTTCAACCTCGCCACGCCTCGTCTTTGGTCCTAGCGAAAGGCACTATTCCAGTGAAAGGCGCCATTCCATTGTTAGACGTCTTTTTCTAGACTTCTAGTATGACAAAATAGTGAACCGGACATTCGGACCCAATCGAACCACTTGAACTGAGAACCGTCTCCCTTACTAGTTTGAAGGTCGAATAGGTTTTGATAACTATAGAACTGTGAACTGTCTTGCTGAGAGGGGAGTTGGTACTCTGGTAATACAAGAACTAGGGGTGTCAATTTTGGACACTACCCGTGGGTGACTCGCGCCCGATTCGTCAACGGATCGTGTTTGGGTTCGAAATTTTTGATCCACGGGTCCTTTTGAAACAACCTGTTTGACCCGTCCTAAAAATGAGTCGTGTTTGGGTTGTAACATTCGATCCACGGGTCAACCCATCGATCCATTGAATAATTTACAATATAGTATTAAATATTATATAAATATAAAATAAATATATTATAACCATATACCTAGAAGGTCATGTGGGTCGCACGGGTCATGCGGGTCGCACGGGTCGTGGGTTGATTAATAAATTTGCAATGTGATTTTTTGATCGTGCGGGTTGCGTTGGTTGATTCATAGACCCATGGGTCGTTTTTGAGTCACGAGAATTGACCCGTGGAAACTGAAGGTCGTATTTTGGTTTAGTAAATCTTGACACGACCCGTGGATGACACGGCCCTCGATTGATCCAATCCACGAAATTGACACCCTAACTAAACTGGAACATTCTCTTAACGAAGAAAGCCCTTGGCTCAATAGGATTTTAGCATGGTAAATATACGTACATCAATAGCGAATGGGTTGTGCTAAAAATACACATCTCGCTTCCTAAGGTAGCCTGTTGTTCTACATGATATTTTTGGGGGTTAATTACTAAGTAGGTACCCCAACTTTACATGGTTTGACAAGTAGGTACCTAAACCTTTTTTTGCGGCAAATAGGTTGCCTAACTTTGTGAAATTAGCAAATAGGTACCTACCGTTAATTTTCTGTTAAGAATAAACGAAAAATAAGATGAGGAGCAAACAAGTACCTGAACTTGACATGGTTTTACAAAAAGGTAACTGAACTTACACGAATTAGCAAGTAGATACCTGACCCGGTTCAAAATTCGGTTCAGTCGAACCACTTTTTTTTTTTAAGTAGGGTTTATATACCAAACACATGCATGACTTAACTCTAGACGTTCTCGGTGCATTATGGAAACATCATGAACCGATCGCTCAGGTCCATCACCATCCCGACCCCATCGATCCCTGTTACCCCCGGTCGAGATAAGATCGCTCTCGACTTCATTTACGTGATTGTTGTTTTCGTTCGAGTACTTAAATGCACCGAGAACGTATGAGTTGATTCATGCATGTGTTTGATATATAAACCCTACCTTTAAAAAAAAGTGGTTCAACCGAACCGGATTTTAAATCGGTTCAAGTATCTACTTGCTAATTCGTGTAAGTTCAGGTACATGTTTGTCAAACCATGTCAAGTTCAGATACTTGTTTGCTCCTCACGTGGTATTTTCCATTTATTCTTAACAGTAAATTAATGATAGGTACCTATTTTCTAATTTCACAAACTTGGGCAACCTATTTGCGGCAAAAAAAGAAGTTTAGTTACCTACTTGCCAAACCATGTAAAGTTGGGGTACCTATGTGATAATTAACCCTTTTTTTACCAACGATGTTTTATTAGAAAGTAAGTTATGTATCTACTTAAAACTAGGAAAACATTACAGTGAATAAATATTTGAATTGCAATCCGAACGATGTAAATGATATTAAATTTGAACTTACGGATTGATTATACCCTATGTCTGAGGTTGATATCTAAAAATTTGATTTTAAAAAATTCAACTTAGACCCTTTAGGTCGAAACTCAACACCGTTCACGATATTTATGATGAAATTCAATTATCTACCAATTGTAACTATTATTATTTTTAATCAAGTACATTTAAATTTTTAATTTAATATCTTTTGTCATATAATTTGACTAGAATGACAAAATGATATGATTGAGTAATTTAATAATATACTTATTGAAAACAATAATAAAAAATAGAACGTAGATAATTGAATTACGACATGTATGACACTAACAACATTGTGTTTCGACTTTCGAATTGATCATACAACACAATAAACTAACTTAGGAAGTGTGATGTGTGTTTTTAGCACGGTTTCCTCCCTCTTGTGTGCATATCTAAATATATACCTATTTTTCTAAATATATTTTTTATACTTACTTTTTTAAATAATTGTTTTTACAAATATACTTATTTAAAAAAACTATTTTTTTAAATAAGGAAAACTATGCATTTGCTGTGGATATTATTATTTTCATATTTAAGACTTAATAGTTTAAATTTTCTATCTATTATTTTCATATTATTCCAATTTTTTAAGGGGTTAATTACCTGAACCGTTACTTATGTTCGCCCATGTTACTCAACCGTTGAAACTTGATCCCAACCGTTACTCATGTTTCCATATGTGACTGAACGGTCCAGTTTGTTGACTCACAGTTTGTAACTTGTGTTTCACGTGACCTTCTTATATTCTGATCTTCCCAAACTAGACCTCTCCTTGTCTATTTAGTCAGCTTCTTCCTTATAAGATGTTGGAGACATGAAGTCACGAAAATTTCGGATAAACCACGCTGGCAAAAAGAACGAAGAAGTCACGGTGAGTTGAAGACAGAATAACAAGCAGCCATGAAGTCTGGGGATGAATGTGTTCCTTTCGTGGCGTACAACCGTCGAAAGGTTCGATCTCGGTCAAGCTTTTCCCCTAATCCCTGCCACAAAGTTTTGCGTATGAGAATGTGTTACTACGGGCTTGTATGATCCGTAAAATCTGCTGGTACGTGGGAGAATTTCTCTCGTCGTTTCCATGGTTGCCCCAAATTTGAGGAACCTTTGTAGTGGGTAACCTTAATTGGTAACCCTAATTCGTTTTGATGCACTAATTTCTCATTTTCGAACCATAATTTGAAGTCAGTGGTACCTGTTTTTTTTGTAGTCAGTACAAACCTCGGATGTAGGGTTTTTGATTGGGAAGATCCATCTATGTGTCCATATGGCAGGATTGCAGTGATGCAATTTCAACGAGAAATATTTGAAAGAACAATTGAATGTTGTGAAAACCCGAGCTCTTGAAAGTCGACCCAATCGGGAGTTAGTTGTAGCGTTGGTAATTGTTATTGTTGTTTTTGTTATAAGTTCAATTGCGAAGAATTGGATCGAGTATGTAGCTACTTAGTATGTCATTTGTCAGTAACCTTTGTCTGTAACTGAAGTATGAAGAACATTGTGTCGTTTGCGAAGGTGGTGACTTATGTTTGTGGAAAAGTTGTTAAATGAAGTTTTATCTTCTCATAAATGCTATTAAGCGGTTAGTTTAGTTTAGACATTTTGTTACCTAACTGTTACTTCTGGTTTAGAGAACCTACATCATAATCCATAAACATAATCCATCATACATATTAAAACATAATCCATCATACAATACAAAAACAGATTATGTTAAAACAGACCTTCATAACCGACACTATAATCCCACAATAACCACAAAAAGGGATTTATAAAAAATATAGAACACTAACATAAATCTGACTCTACTATCTAGACCGCCAGTATTGCCTCGTTCTCTTTGGAAGGACTGTCTTGAGTGGCTGATCCAGTACAACCAACGTTCTTGAGTCTGATAGGACGGGTTCCGATGTTGCAGTATCATCAATTTCTATAATTGTTGGTTTATCTCGTCTTTTCTTGAGTTTTGCCGGACTGCTTGAATGTGCCTAAATATCATACCAATATAGTTATTACACACATGTGAACATGACAACAACATGTTAAACACAGTTTGACTAACCCTTTTTTGCTAGTGTTTTCACACGCTTCTTCGGTGTGAAAATCACTTCCGGTTCCTTCGGCCCTGCATGTGCATGTACGCCTATTAATATCAGTCTTGTATGGGATTTGGGAAGCAACATGCACCTCGTACTCTCCATCCGCAGCATATATGACATAACAACCACTAATTTCATTTGTGATATTCTTCAGCTTTCTCACAATATTCTTACCAAGTGCTCCAGCTTGACTGGTGATGGACTTCCTTTTTTTTCAAAGTATTTCATCAACATTATCCTTAGCTCCTCGACTAGTGTTACTGGATACTTGTCTCTTACATTAATGACTTTGTTGTTGAAACTTTCTGAAATGTTGTTGACAACCAAATCTGTTTTGGAGACTTGCCTAAATTGATATATGCACCAAGCGTTTGTGTCAATGGATGACACATAATCCCAAGCCTTCTTGTTCGCTTTCTACAGCAAGTCCATGTGTCAATTATGCCTCTGGTACGTGTATGCACATGAAGCCGACCATACTCTTTTTCTTACTCACGCCTCTCCCAATCCTCTTACCTGCATGTTCTGGTAAATATGTCGCATACAGTACCAATGCTCAGAACCAGAAAACATATCTTGAACAGACTGACACAACCCCTAGACATGTTTATAAGTAACGTATTAAACACTTCAATCACAAACATAGAGAACCATATAATCACAAAAATAAAACATAAGTTATAATTTAATCACATAAATGTATACCTAATAGACCATTTAATCACAAACATCAGATGATAAGTTAGTAGGTTGTCAAAAATGCAATGCTAACCTTTTGCATGTCAGACATAATAGTCCACGTTTTGTCAGTGCCATTGTCTCTGACCAGGAATTCTAAGAATCAACTCCATGAATTTTGATTTTCGGCCTCCACCCATGCAAACGTAACGGGTAATAGAGAATTATCAGGGTCTCTAGTAACTGCACATAACAGTTGACCTCCATCTGGTCCCTTCAAGAAGTAGTCATCAAGTACTATGAATGGCCTACAACCTTTGAGGAATCCACTCTTACATGCCTCCAAACACATCTACAACCTTTCAAATCTGGGTCTTAATGGACTCGAGATTGAATCAACATGCACAATGACTGTGGTGCCTCGATTATGCTCTATTAAAGTCGTTGCGTAGTCCCTAACCCTAGCATATTCATAACTGCGATCTCCATATGTGTGTAGTCGTTGCAATCACCCTGAATCCGCAGTTATGTGTGTAGTATACTTCCATATAGATTTTGTTATTCAGCGGGATGGCAATTTCATAACCATGAAATATTGCATGGTCTCTCATAGACTACCCAAAGGCTGACCTACTGACGAACAACATTCTGAGTTGAAGCTCGAAATCTCCTGCATGTTTTTGTCCCTGTAATGTTTAAAACCCTACAACACGTACCAACCAAACGAACACAAAACCCTAACCCACAAGCCGAACAACCATGAGGATCCTCAAAATCGAACAATCAAAAAACAAATTTGGAACATCAATCCGCAACAAATTCGAAATTTTGAACATTCACATGGCTAATAGACGGAGGAAACCGTAATCTTCAAAGGAATCGAGTATCACCAGAGCAAAAAAGCTAGATGAACATAAAACTAAATTTAAGCACATATAAGAATGTAAAATGACAATCACGAAGTAGTACAATCGAATCGCAAACGAGAACTTACATAGAGATGTCGTTTCTGAACCACAATGTTGCTGAGGGTGAGGTCTGTGCTTAAAGGGTGAGAGTTCTGCTATGGAAGTAAAGATGAAAGTGTGGGTTGGAGGGAAATGAGAGTTTATGGGAAGTTAGGGTCTGTGCTAATGAGAATAAAAGAGGGGGAAATGGGTTGTGTGCTAATTTGTACTAAAATTGTGTCATGTGCAATGATTGACTATGAGAATAAGTTTTTTTGTTGACTCTGAAATTTATGTATGTATTAAGATAACATTCATGGTGCTCCATTAGATTTTACATGTGGTAATGAGTATGGGTATAAGGGTAAAACCATGGTTAATAACAACAATTATGGTGTTGAAAATTGTACCCGTAACGATTATGATTATGTTATGTAGTTTAAAAGCATGACATGATTATGATATTTGTCATATTCGCACCAGACCCTAATCATTGTCAGACCTAAATGCCACCACTTGCTACTTCTGTAACGACCAAGAGAAAACTCTTAAGTCCAAATAAAATGCATAATCAGAAGTCCTCTTCTAGACATCGTTTGCCCCATCGCCATCTACATATCCGACCAACTGAAATTCTTTTCACGATAAATAAAATATACCATCATCAGTTGTACCCTTGATGTACCTCAAACTTCTCTTTGTAGCTTGCAAATGACAGTGAGACTGTCGTGGAGACTCCATGAATCTGCTAATAATCGCAACATTATATGCAATATTTGATCTACTAAAGGATAAATACCTAATATAACCTACTAGACACGTTTAATTGGTTGGATTTGTAGTGATTTAAATTATGATCAAAGGTTGAAGGAAAGGAAAAAGGAAAACCTTCGTCGTCATAAGGTCAACTGCCTTAACAGCAAATTCAGCGGACTGGGGTGCAAAATCCTACTGTCGGTCATTGTCCAAGGTTAACATGGCTAGTTATCTAATCACATGCACTTGCAATGAAGAACTTGGAATTTGAACTAAAACCTCAAAGTTTGATTGCTTTATGGATGATTGAATGAGTTGAGACTAACTCTATTTATAAGTATAAAATCTTATCCCAACATATTTTTTAACGAGCAAAATCTAGTTAAATATGTGAGAATTGTTTTATAAGGATCATATATGTACACTAGTATATTTATGAATATAATTTGTTAGAGAAAAATATACACAAATATATTTGATAAGGGATCAAATATGGATATATTCTATTAGAGATAAATATACATAAATATATTTGATAAGGGGTCAAATATGGATATATGTATATTTTATATAATTCGTTAGAGACAAATATACATAAATATATTTGGGTAGGATTTGACCATAAATTGGGTTGTATCCAAAAATAAGTTTAAAGGAAGACCACAACCCACAACCCTGCAGACCAAGAGGAGTCATTATCTAACAATCCCCCACTAATGACGACATAATACACGGAAGAAAACCTGAGCGAAAGGAGAACATGTACTTAAGTGTTAATATATCTTTCGATTTGAATTAACACATAGTCATGTGATGCAACAATAAAGAATCCAATGAGTGAACGAATCTTGAAACAAATATCAAATTAAGCTTTATTGAGACCCCCACAACACATACCTCTCATTAAAATCAAAGTGTCACAATGTGCATACAACATGCAGAGGGAAACAAATTGAAATACATGTCTATAGTACACATATCCTAGAGTACCATCACATAACTTGGTATTTGTGAGTGCTTTTAAGAAAATTTCTCCAAATGCTTCCAGAGAAGGTGTCCTCCCACCTTCACACTCAAATAGATAATTCCATCAAGTCCGTCTCTATAAGACCACCAAATCATGCTACAGATATCATTAAATCGATGATTTCATCAAGTCCGTCTCATTAGGACCACCCAAATGGGGCTATGAAAATCAGTAAGAGTATAAACTCAACCTTACACACAACACTACAACGCCATAGGGATGAGAATCAATTTTGGGATTTAACCCCATCCCCCTCAACGATTCCAGAACCATTTTTTTGGTTAATCCCTTGGTAAGTGGATCTGCTAAGTTTTTCTCTGATCTCACATATTCCAAGGCAACAACGCCATTTTCCAGGAATTGTTTCACCATACTATGTTGAATGTGAATATGCCTTATTTTTTCGTTATAGACGTTGTTCTTGCCTACCTGTATCACGGATTGTAAATCACAATGAAGAGAAACATGAATAGTTTGTCTCCCCCACAATGGCACCTCTCCCAAAAGACTTCTTAACCATTGTGTTTCCTATCTTGCCAACTCAATAGAAATAAATTCAAATTCCATGGTGTAGCATGCTATACATGTCTGTTTTGAAGACTTTCATCATATAGCACCTCCACCCAAGGTAAACACATAACCACAAGTTGAATTTACTTCATCATTATCTGAAACTCGGTTTGCATCACAAATAATTCCAAAACGACAGGGAATCTATTAAATTGCAAACTTCAATATATAGTACATTTCAAGTACCCAAGATGTTTTTCAAAAAGTATGTATGTCAGAATTTGTTTTTGAAAAAGTATATATGTAAAAAAATTATTTAGCAAAATGTGCATTTGCACAGGTGGTAGTAGCGTTTTTCAGAAAAACGCAGGTACCAGTAACTCATACCCTGTAAGTCCAAACTGACCACGGTGAACGTCATTTATGTCGTAATTCAATTATCTACCTAGAGTAATATTTTTGATTTTTTTTTAGTAAGTACATAATTAAATTTCTCACCTAATGCATTTGATTATATCGGTCAAATTTTAAGACAAGCGATGTTAGGTTACAAAATCATTGTATTTCTAATAAAAAAAAATTACTCTAGGTAGATAATTGAATTACGACATAAATGACGTTCACCGTGGTCAGTTTGGACTTACAGGGTATGAGTTATATTTTTTTAAGTCAAATTTTCATATCTCAACTTACGGTAGAGCCTACAGTCAATCCGTAAGTCCAAATTTAATATTTTTTGCATCATTTGAATCGAAATTCAAATATCTACTTACTGTAATTTTTTAAAAATTGTTTAAGATTTAAAAAAAAAAACGCTACTACCAGTAGCGTTTTTCGGAAAATCGCTACTGACCTACCTGCGCAAATGCACATTTTGCTAAATATTTTTTTTTATATATATACTTTTTTAAATATTTTTTCTGACACAGTTACTTTTTAAAAAAATTCCAACAAACGATGAAGAGTATTCCAATGATTAGTACAAGGGTTATGAGTATAACGAATGAGTTTGCTTAAAGTGTACGCGGTGCTGGGTCAAAAGGAGAGACAATGGAACCCTTATTTTTCTTGAGTACTATGGATGAGTCAAAAGGAGTTCTTACACGCAAGACATCAAGAATCAAACATTTTCAATATAATGAGATTGACTTAACGAGATATCATTCTTAGTCCTCTAGATTTTGACACCTGAAATTACGCCAGCTTCTCTGTTGGGTATTGATAGTGACGGCCCAATAAGGAAAATGCCTCGAATGCCCAATAACCCTGGAGGGGGTAAACCCAAGATATTCGAACCGGATCAGCCTAAGTCAAAGTCAACCTGGCCCACCATAGAGTGGCCCAGGATCGAGCCCCAGACGATATGGACGCCAAAGGCTCCCCAACTGGTCGCCATCCTTCATCAAGTCGCGACCTCCTACTGCTCTCCATGGGAGTGCTCGTCCGGAAGAGAGCCTTTCCTTTCTCCTCTGGTCCCACCAACCGTTAATAAGGAAGTGGCCACGATATCCCGCGTATCTCGGTCACATATTCACTAAAGATTAGATATGGTAACTGCAATAGCTCGCCGTAACTGCCATATCTATTATCCAAATCTTCAACAGCACAATATTCACTAAGATATACGGTTACCTTATACGGTTTGATCTCTCCTACCCTATAAATACCTTTGCTTTACATACGTTCATTACGTTATGAGCCATATACATACATATACTCATTTAAGCATCGGAGAGGGACCCAGAGACACCCCCTCTGTTGCGCTCCCCTACTTGCAGGTTCACCGGAGCTGAAGCAGAAGCACTATTCAACCGTCGTCTGGCATTCAATTAACTGCCAGATCAGCAACCAGGATTTCACGATCCAACATTCTCCAAGATCTTTAATTTCAAATTGAGAAGACAAAAATGTATTAACATGATTTACAACTTGCATAGTGGTGCCAAAAATCAATATTTCATCCACATACAAACATATGATAACACAATCTGATTCAATCATTTTAGAATAAACATAAGAGTCAGATTCATTCACAGTGAAGCCATGTTTCACCAAAGTGCCATTAAATTTTTCATATCATTGTTTAGGTACTTGTTTCAAGCCATAAAGGGATTTTCATTTACACACTTTACTTTCTTGTCGTGGAATTACAAAACCCTCAGGTTTCAACATATAGATCTCCTCATCCAAATCACCATTCAAGAAGACAGTTTTCACATCCATATGTTGTACAATCAAATCATGAATGGTTGTTAATGCAATTAGGGTTCTAATAGTTGCAATCTTAGTTATAGGAGCATAAGTATCAAAATAATCTATACTCTTTTTTATGGGTAAAACCTCTGATTACTAGTCTAGCCATGAACTTTTCTATTGTGTTATCATGCCTCAACTTTTTGTTAATAATCTACTTGTTGCTAATCGGTTTACACATTGCAGGTAAATCAGTCAAAGTCCCAAGTATAATGTCATGTGATCGATTCATATTCACTATTTATGGCTCCAAAAACTAGCATCAACAAATTTTATTAGTTCTTGATAAGTCTTAAGATCTTCCATAATTAAGTAAATTGACACAACTTCTTCACTAAGCATATTAGTATGAAAATTCTCAAACAAGAAAGCAGTGGTAAAATCAGGACCATATTTAATTTTAGTTCTACATATTTTACTTCTACTAGGTTTAATTTTGTCAACATTATCATTCGCACAGTTAGAAAATATATAGGAGCAATAACAATAGTAGGAACTTCAACATGTAAGGGGACCTGCTCAACTGTTTTTTTCAAATGAAAAACATGCTCAAAGAATACTGCATCCCTAGATTCAATAATTGAGAAATCATTTAAGCACATAAACCTATATGCAACACTATTTTGACCATAACCAACGAAAACACAGTCAACAGTTTTAGCTCCAATATTAATCTTCTTAAAGCTAGTAATGCTACTTTTGCCAAACACCCCCACACTCTTCTACGTATTCCAGGTTAGGCGGAAATCTTTTTCACAATTCATAAGGAGTCTTATCTAACATTTTTTGAGATACCCTATTTAGTATATAACATGCAGATAAAATGGCTTCCCCCAACATATTGTCAGATAGGCCTGAACTAAGAAACATAATTCAGCATTTCTTTAAGTGGCCAATTTTTTCTTTCCGCTATTCCATTTTGTTCAGGATTATGTGATGCACTAAATTCATGTATAATACCATTATTATCACAAGAACTCTTAAGAGAATTAGTATTATATTTTCCTCCTCTATAGACTTGAATCTCTTAATTCTCATATCCAGATGATTTTCTACTTCAGCTTTATATTTCAAAAACATTCCCTCAGCTTCATCCTTAGACCTAAGAAGATAAATCTTGGTGTATCTAGAGTAATAGTTCACTAAGGTCATCTAGTAGCGTTTACCTCCTTTAATAACAGTATTCTTGAATTCAGCTAAATCATAATGCATAAGTTTTGTCAGTTCTATTTTCTTGGTTGTTACTGGCTTAAAATATTTCTTAACGTGCTTAGCTTTTACCGACACGAAACAATTAGAAAGACATTCAGCGTTCAGAGTTGGTATCAAATTAAGATTACAAAGTCTTTTAATGGAGGTGACATTCACATGTCTTAATCTACCATGCCATATATCAATAGGCTCAACAATATAAACTGAACTAGAAAATTTTTCATTCACAATCTCAGAAGCTGATCAGTACAAATAACCCAATGTTCAAGTAGCCCTTTCCTACAAAGTCCCCATTTTTAAGATAACAAATATATATGCTTCAAACATTATTTTGAGACATACTTTAATGAGTAAGACTCCTGACACTAGATTCCTTCGCAAGGAAGGCACGTACATATTATTACTTAAGGAAAAAACTTTACCATAGTTAAGTTTCAGAAGAACCTTTCCTTTTCCCAAAACTGCAGTAGTTGATGAGTTCCCCATGTAGATGCATTCGCCGTTTGTAACCTCCTTTAAGTTGTGAAACAACTCCTTGTGTGCACAAAGATGTTGGAGGCTCTAGTGTCCAACACCCAATCAATCTTGTTGGCCACCAGATTTCTTTCTACAGCCACTAGAACGATCAGTTTCTCAACTTCTGCAAGGTCGACCTGTCCATTCGGTTTTGGAACAGGATTGGTTTGACCTTTCCGTTGGTAACATTGATGAGCTTTGTGTCCAGCCTTTTCGCAGACAAAACAGAGTCTACCCAGCTTCTGAATTTTGTTATAGAGATTGTTGAATTTGTTTGTCTTCTTGAATTGACCTTCTCGTCTTTATTCTTCCTGTTCTTCAACTTGCCTTTATTTCCTGGACTCACACATTCAACAATATTAGCTTTAGAGGAACTTAAAAACACACAATTCAACTCATCTTTGATAGGATTGACCTATTCAGTTCTCATGTGGCTGATAAGTTCCTATAGATTCATGTCCTTCTTTTTGTGCTTGAGAATGTTTCTGCAGTAGCTCCAGGAAGGTGGAAACTTCTCTAGCAGGACAACTAGATTCTCATACATCTTCATGCCTTCAGAGACGATGCCAACAACTAGATTCTCGTAGACATGAACCTGCTCCATAATAGGTTTGTCATCAACGATTTGAAAACACAACCAGAATAGGTTTCCTATCACATATTTCCTTTTATTGGCATCATCAACACCATACTTCTTCTCTAGGTTGTTCCATATATATTTTGCATGTTTTATGACACGAACAGATCGAACAACGCATTCGTCACGCGGTTCAGCAGGTGTCCTCTGATGATCTTGTTGTCTTTGTTGTAGTCTCGATCAAGGGTCACAAATTTTTCTTTGTATGTCTGCAAAGGGGTTTCTGGGGTTGTTTGTGAAGGGTCCTCAAGTTGTATTTTGGGTGCGGATGGAAAACTATGTAGATCCTTCTTGGAACAGCACATAGTCGACATAACGTTGTTCCAAGAAGACTAGCAGTTTCTGAGCCCAATGTCGGTAGTTAGTGTCATCGATAGGTTCCAACTTTGATAGGTCTGGAAGAATAGATCGACGCGGAGCAACGGTAAAGTCAGCCCTTGATCACAGGAAATATTAACTGTTAAATTGTAGTGATTTGAAGTATGATCAAAGGTTGAAGGAAAGAAAAAAGGAAAAGCTTCACCGTAGTAGGTTCGAATTCCTTAACAGTGAATTCGGCGGACCGGAGTGTTGAATCCTATTGTTGGTCGCTGCCCAAGGTTAACATAGTTCTTCAATCACACACACTCGCAATGAAGAACTTAGAATTTGCACTAAGATGCTCAGCGTTTGATTGATTTATGGATGATTGAATGAGTTAGGACTAATATAAAATTATATCCCAACAGATTTTCTAAGGAGAAAAATTAGGTTGAATATATGAGAATTTTTTTGATAAGTATCAAATATGGACAGTAGTATGTTTATGGACAGTAGTTACCTGAACTTTGGATGTTTTGCAAAGAGCTACCCGAACTTTAAAAATTCAAAACGGTTTACCTCAACTTGGACGAAGGTGCAAATAGCTACCTCTGTCCAATTTACTGTCAACTGTTGACAGAATTACGTCGAAAATTAGACTGAAATTCGTCAGAAAATGGACGGATGTAGCTATTTACACCTTCGTCCAAGTTTAAGTAGACCATTTTGAATTTTTAAGTTCAGGTAGCTCATTGCAAAACGTCCAAAGTTCATGTAGTTCTTTGCTATTTAACCCATGAATATAATCTGCTAGAGAAAAATATACATAAATATATCTGGGTGGGAGTTTGCCCATAAATTGGGTTGTATCCAAAAATAAATTTTAAGGAAGGCCACAACTCACAACCTTGCAGACCAAGAGGAGTCATTATCTAACATTATTCACTTCAGCAATACTTCCTTATTTTGTTAACCTCAACCTTTATTCCATTGGAGTACGAATCGGGTTGCAATCAGATATCTTAGTCTTATCGAGAATATCTTATGCATTCTTCTTCTTTGACATGAAGATTCCCTAATATGCATGAACAACTCCAAGATCCGAAAACAATATGACATAAGATCCATGGCCTTCAGTGTTTGTTTAAGTTTGTACAAAGCTTTCTTTGGCTTGTAGAATTTTTCTTCATGTCCTCGCGTGATATGACCTTCTGGTTATATAGTCTAAATATACCTCATCTTCAAGTACTCCCTTTAGAAATGTTAACTTCACATTTATTGGGTGTATTCTCTAACTTCTATGTGCAACATGAGGAATAATCGTTCATATATTGTCTAATTGGGCAACTGAAGTAAACACCGCTTAAAGTAGTCAATCTCTAACTTTCAACTTGTCACTATCTATATCCATTAGGCTTGGGCAAAACTTATAATTTTCTCTGCTGCATTTGTATACTTGGATAACACATATTCTTGCAAACGAGCTAGTAAGACTCATTGTTGCTGACATCGAGATACTTTTAGATTTGTTTGTTCATGAGCATTCACGTGATAGGTCTGCAAAATAATCAAGAGTCTAAAGAGTTTCTTAGAGAATTTAACAAGGAGATTTTGAAATTTTTATTTATGGGGTGTTCTGTTTGCGGAATAGAGCAGTAATCATGTTTATTTTGTTACCCAAAACTTGCGAAATACGAAATTGAAATTTTGAAAAGTTTCGGAATAGTCATTCTTTAGTTTTTGGATGAAATGCTTATTCTCTGACTTCCCGGAATAAGGAATAGGACTAAAATGACAAAATTGTTTTTTTTTTTATTTAAAATTTTAATTATTCTTTTAATAATTTATTCTAAAGTTTCTAATAAACTATATTTTTAATATAATTTTTTATTACTTTTTTTAGTGATTTATTCTAAAGTATCTAATAAATTATATTTTAAATTAAACTTAATTAGTCTATTTTTTAAGTTTAATTTGCTTAGGTATAAATATATATATGCTAGCTGTTTAACTTAATTTAATTACATTTCCATGTACATTTCTATTAATCAAACATTGAACTGAGTTTTTTATTTATATTAAACAATCAACCAAATAATTTTATATTCTCATTTCTTATTCTCTATTCCAATTCTCTATTTTTATTTCATCACAAAATATTCTGTATTCAACATTGAGAAATGTTTCTAGAGTGTTGGTTGTTCAAATGATTATTCTCGTGATAGTGTTGCAAAATTTTCAAAGGAATCGTTGATACAATTTTTTTTTAATTGCACCAAATATGGATTATTTTTCAATTATGAAACTTTTGAAATTATCCCACGAAAAAGACACTACAAAAGATCTACATACCCCGTCATCTCTTTCCCACAAATAGGTAGGTCCCCTTTTCAAATTGTTCTTGTCTTCTCTCTTTCGTCCTTCTTCTCCTTCTCCCGCAAATCGTGCCCGGTCGTCATCTTCCATTGTCTTCTGTTCAATATATATATAAGTTTCTGCATCATTTATACTGTCTTGTTCCGATCGACGATATTCAATCCCGCAGTTGTCCATATCAAAAGGAAGTATTCTCAACCGAAGTTCACGCTGTCACGCCTCTTCTTTGGGTTCCCATCTGGATTGCCTTTTCTCATCATCGCCACAAACTCATCATAATTGATTCGACCATCCTGTAGAGAAAAAGAAAATTATAACCTGTGTGTGTGTTGGGTATTTGAAAATGAATGCAGATTAATTAATTACAAGAAAGATGAAGATACCCACATTATCATTATCGACTTCCGATATGATTTCCTTTAAATCTCTTCCGTCATGCATTCCATACTCTCGAAGAGCTTGCTCCAGTTCCTCTGTGGTAACGTATCCACTGTTATCCTTATCGAAATATTGGAATGCAGTATAAAGATGTTCCTCACGATCCATTCGGTTCATGTGCACTGTGGCTGTGATAAACTCGTCATAATCAATGATCCCATTTCCATCGGCATCGGCCTGTGAAAACAAATTTTGGGAGTTAATTCCCATGTCATTTCAGATGGATGCAGAGAGATAGATTTATCCAAACGTACGGCTTCCATTAATTGCTTCACTTCTGTCTCCGTGAGCTTGGTTCCATGCTTGGATAGACCTTGCTTCAGCTCCTCAAGCGTTATCGTCCCGCTATTATCAGTATCCATTCCCTTGAACATCTCCTTCAATCCCATAATTTCTTCTTCAGACAAACAGCCAGCAATCACCTACACAAATCAACACAGATAAATCAGGTCTCGAACTATACAAATGATTAATTGATGGTGGTTGAAGAGAATGGTAGGGGTTACCCGTAGTGCAACTTTCTTGAACTTGTTCATGGCACGGAATTGTTTGAGCCTATTGAACACTGCATTGTCAAGAGGAGTATCTGGTGCTTCTCCGTCCTCCTTAATCCACGGATGGTCTGATAAAAAGAAGAATAAACCCTAAAAGCTCCAACCAAACTAACGTTATAAATATACGTGAAAGAGTAGATAATATATATACTTACTGAGAACTTGAAAAGCCGTTAACCTCTGCTTGGGATCGGTCTTCAGCATTTTCCTAACGAGATCTTTCGCTCCTGGTGAAATGGACGGCCATGGATCGCTCGTGAAATCAATGGAACCACGCAGAATGGCGTTGAAAATGCCGGTTTCGTTTTCTGTAGTTGTGCAATCGTTTCCACTTCAACAGAACATTAATAACTCAACATCCAACCAAACACCAAACCAGCTCTTACCTGCCCAAAATGGAGGAACTCCAGATAGGAAAATGTATAGCATTACACCAATACTCCAAATATCTGCCTCCGGACCGTATCTCCTTTTTAAGACTTCAGGTGCAATGTAATACGCACTACCTACTATATCTTGAAACGTATCACCTGCAAAGTAAACCCTAATTGTAAGCATATATATATATTTGTTGTTGATGATGAGGTAGGGTAAATTTTCTAACCAACTCTCTCTGTATCAAACCTAGCTAGGTACGTACCTGGCTTAAAGAAGACGGAAAGACCGAAATCCGTGGCCTTGAGTGGTGCATTCTCCTCCTTGTTCAATAACAGGAAATTTTCTGGTTTCAGGTCCCGGTGAATGACGCCCATCGAATGGCAGGTATGCACGATCTGTACGATTGTCCTCAATAAGGATGCAGCGGCCCTCTCCGTATAATGTCCTTTTGCAATGATTCGATCAAAGAGTTCTCCCCCTGCACATAACTCCATCACTAGATGGACTGAGTGTTTGTCCTCATATGCTCCCTTGAGCTCCACAATATTGGGTTGCCCTGACAAATGATACATGATTTGGACTTCTCTCTTCACATCCTCGATATCCTCCTTGTTTGTAAGTTTCCTCTTTGCTATCGTCTTGCATGCAAATTGCTCTCCGGTCGTCTTGTGGGTGCACAAGTGGGTCACTCCGAATTGTCCCCTTCCAAGTTCTTTCCCAATGGAGTAAATACTTTTCACTTCCTCCATGGGGCGTCCAAGAACTGGACCAATCGCACCTTGCTTTCCACCACCACCTCCTCCTGCCTGCTGAGTACTGGGTTTCGACCCTGCCGGAGGAGGAGTGCTAGGATTATTTTCTGCAATGGCGGCTGACTTTACATTCTCCTCGGAGTTGCCTTCTTCGTTCGAGTTGCCTCCGGAGCAACAATTGCCCATGGTGGCAGCCGAGAGGAGGAGGTTCTACGTCGCGTCGATCTCACAAGGATTAATGAATTGGGGAGAGTCAAGAAAACATTCGAAAATATTTCCTTTTTCCTCCCCAAAAGAATACACATTCGAGAGAAATGGGGAGAGCCAGAGATATGGATTACGTTTTGAGGTTCGTTGACGATAATTAGGAAAGGTAGACAAAAATAGGAAAGTCGACGTGGCACAGAATTTTCGCGGAAAACTCAACTGTCTTATTTTACAGAAGCTTTAATTAGGAAATGAGCGCGCCATAGAGTAGAATATGCATGTATGCACTCATTTTACATGTCGGAAAAGAAGATAGCATTTGATAGTGTGGCATGCACGGACGAAGCTGTTCAAGGTTGGGATGGGGCAATTGCACTTTTAATGGCAGTATATTATATCCTATAAAAAAAATTAGAATTTACCCTTATTGAAAAGAGAAAAAAAATTGACCATGGGTACAAATACTTTGCAATCACGAAAAATTGAGAACTCAATCTGAACAATGAATTTTCTGAAGAATACAAGTTTACCCATATGGAAAGTCAGTTTTAAGAGAATGTTAATTTATTTACATATAAATGCTAAATCTACAAGAATTTGTTTCTAACTCACTGCAGAATTCGAATCCCTGTTTTTAGTACCAATTATAACATTTTTCAACTCCAATTCATTAGAATTTTCTACCACAAATTCAAACAATAGAAGAGATATGGAAGACCAACTTACCTAGATCCACAGTACACAAAACGATTTTAAATCAATATGAAAGGTACTTTTGATTCTTCTCTTGATTCCTTCAAATATGATAGCAAACTAGCACTGATAAAATCCAACAACATCAGTGTGTTGGACATCCCTATCATCATATAGTAGTTTATCTCTTTGTTTAGTCGTCATGGACCTCGTGGTTACAAGAACGAGAGATGCCATGGTCTCATGGAGGAGGAAGAGAAGAGACGTCGTGGTTCCGTGAAGGAGGAAGAAAAGAGTCACTGCCTCACTAGTGCAGTAGAGAAAGAGAAGAGTCGTTGTCCACTGGTGCCGTAGAGGAAGAAAACAATTGTTTGTTTAATTTAGACATCTAGGGTTAATAGTTAGTTTTAGACATTTACGGGGTGTTTCTTTCACGAAATTTGGAATAATAAATACGGAATAGGGAATAGGAATATGGAATATGAAATAGCAGATAAGAATATGAAGTTGTTTCTTTGGTGGAATGGAATGAAATAGAATAAGGGATTCTCTTGTTTCTTTGGTGGAATTGTATATGGAAATGGAAGGTGGTAAAATGACATATTTGCCCCTACTTGTATATGTATAATATATAATACATATAATTTGTATTATTTATTTTTAAAAATTAAAAATAATCGAACCTTTAATATAAATAATTAATAATTAATATATATATATATAATTTTTAATTTATTTGAAAGACAATTTCTTAACTGTTTTCAATTTTTTCCAATTCCGCGAAAAAAACAACTTCTTACGGAATCCGTAAGCCGAAATTCTTACACATTCCGCGAAAAGAACATGTAATTAGGGTTAATTGTCTGGTGATGCTATTTATAGGGTTGAATACTCCTTTGAGAAATTTAGTTGAATATTTTGAGCTAATCTAACTAATTTGTTAATGGGTTGAATTTTTTGGACTACGTGACTAAATAAATTAATTATTTATTGTAATTAGAGTAAATAACTATTAGTAATAGGAATATTAAATTTATAATTTACTAATAATATTTTCGGAATACAAATGCATAAATTTGTAAAATTACATGCAAATTGACGAAATTACAAAATTACCCCTAAAAATGGATTTTGTTGAAAAATATTGAGTCTCGTACAAAACTCTCTTTAATGCAATTTCGCTCCCCTCACCGTAATAGGTTCGTGTAAGAGGAAAATTGGGACACTTACCTCCCACGAAAAAAACAATGTCATTAAGGCGAAACAAATATGATGTTAAACTTAACTGAACTGAACAATACTTGAACTCGGACTTCGACTGAAATTCAGACATAAACACGAAATGCACAAAGTTCTAACCAAACTTTTAGAGCAACCTAGGATTTTCAAATTTTTCAAAAGTATAAAATGAGAAGAATGCTATCCTATTAATAGGGTTTAAGAGTATTCATTGTCATTAAGGATACCCTTAATGATTTTGTAACCCTAAAAATAAATTCACTAAAAAATGAAAAATTAATTCTTAAAAAACCGAAAATTACCCAACAGAAAAATTCCAACAGTTACAAATGATTAATTTTCCAACAGCTATAAATGTTTTTGAGTCTAGTCGATATTTTTGCAGTTTTTAGCAAAACTTGGCTCACGCAAGGCAAGTTTTTCGGAGCAACAATCGTGTTCGCATGATGCGAGCACGTACGTGGCTCGACCCGAACGAGGGAGTGCCTTTCGGATCAATCTGCACCACCACTTCCCGGGCACGTGAGAGAGTCTCTTTACTAGCAAGTTGTTACACTATAATAAAACAAAATACAATATATATATCCACCAAACTTGCAAGATTTGGGCGTTGTGGTACTAGGGAATGCAAGCAAAATTGCTCCCTTCCTCATTTTGCCATTCATAACAAAGAATTGGGCCAGTTTTGGGTTAACCAGTCCCAGGTCGAAATAGACTGGCCCAAGGGGCTGGGCCACGACCAACAATCTCCCACATGAATGGAGAAATGAAAGAATTCCTAGACGCTCTAGACTCGTAATAAGAGTTCAATGGTTCACACCAGCATAGGATAGGTAGGTGTTACCCTTTGAACCTTCGACTTTACTGGCTAGTTAGTAGACGCGATGTCTTTGTACTGTCTGCCATTGGTGTAAATGATGACATAACCCACACATGCATCTTCCTACTATTGTTTAGTTCACACATTCATGTCTGTTTTGTCCATGGGCATTGTCTGGTTTTACAAGAGTTTCTAAGAAATTGTGCTCTCAACAATTCATTTCGAAGCGGACCCTCTTCTCACTTGCATAAGTGATTTTTTATCTCAAGGGCTCCTCTAACACTCTACTGGAATTTCTTAATTTTTGAATCATTAAAAGCATTTTTTTTAACTCATCCTCTATTATCACTGTTTCTCATCATATGAGTGGACTCAGGGTTTAAAATCCCTCGCAGTGATCCAACATCACTCTTGTGATTAGGTTGTCCTTTTGAATCTAGAACTTGGGATCTCCAGTCAACTAGGTTGGGCTTTCCTTCTCAAAAGTGTTTACTGAACGGGATTTAGTCTTATTCCTCTCGATGATTGGTCAACTTGCTCTTTATTTAACCTTTTGGTTAATGGGTCTTTTATATTATCCTTCGATTTAATGGAATTGTGATAATTCCAGTCTATAGCAATTGTCTAATGGAATTATGTCTACAATGAATACGTCTAGACTTGCCATTATACATATGACCTTGTGCCATGCCAATCGCAGATTGACTATCGCAATGTATGTTGATTGCAGGCACTGGTCTTGGTCACCTTGGAATATCCTCAAGAGAAAGACGTAGTCATTCAGCTTCTTCATCACATTTATCCTGTGCTATAAACTCAGATTCCATAGTGGATCTAATTATTCATCCCCTAGAGTAAACACGAATCCACTTGTGGAGTTCGAGACTGTTGAAGTTGATATCCAATTAACATCACCATATCCTTCTATCACAGTTGGATATCTCGTATTATGCATCACATAACTACAATTATATCTCAAGTACCTGAGTAATCTTTTGATTATATATATCCCAATGATCAGTACTTGAATTACTTGTATGTCTACTCAACGCAGAAATAACGTGTGCTATATCAGGTATAGTACAAGTCATCAAGTACATGACACTACCAATAACCCTAGCGTACTCAACTTGAGAGACACTTTCTCCTGTATTTCTTGAGAAATACTTATTTGGATCTATTGGAGTGCTGACCTCCTTTTTATCATCCTTGTTGAATTTCTCTAATATCTTATCGATTTAATGAGATTGACTTAGAGCAATTCCTTCTGATGTCTGAGTAATCTTAATTCCAAGAATTACATCAGTAAGACCCGTGTCTTTCATTTCAAATATCGAATTCAACATATCCTTCGTGGATTTAATCATCTTATCATTACTTCCAATGATAAGCATGTCATCAATATAAAAATACAAAATGACATAACCTTCATTTAAATCTTTCACATAGATGGATTTATTACATTCATTGATTTTAAATCCTTTTTTCAGGATGACATTGTCAAAAAATTTATGCTACTTTTTCGGTGTCTGTTTCAGACCGTACAGTGATTTCACCAGTTTACAGACTTTCTTTTCTTGCCCTGACACAACTAAACTCTCATACTTTTCCATGTAGATTTCTTATTCTAAATCTCCATTTAAGAAATATTTTTTAATATTCATTTGATGTATTTCCAAATTTCGCAATGCCACTATTGCGAGTATCATTCTTATGGATGTTATTCTCGTAACCGAAGAATATGTGTCAAAATAATCAAGGTCTTCTCTCTGCTTGTAACCATTAATTACAATTCTAGCCTTATACTTGTCAATTGATCCATTTGTTTTCATTTTTCTTTTGAAAATCCACTTGTAACCTAGGGGCTTGGATCCAGGAGGAAGATCCACTAATTCCAAAGTATCATTTTGCAAGATGGACTCAATTTCACTATTGATTGCCTCTTTCCATAGAGGTCTTTCTGAAGAATTTACGGCTTCTTGAAATGTTTGAGGTTCAGGCTCAAGCATATAGGTTAAAAAAATCTGGACCAAAAGATTTTTCTACCCCGACTCGTTTGCTTTTCCTAGGTTCAACCTCAGGTTCTACCTCAATATTTTCTTCATTTTATAGGTATAACCCATTATCTTCAATAGTCTCATAAGTTCGTTTCGACGAACTTGTATTCCCCCTAAATTTTGCCAAAAATACTTCTTCAAAGAAATATGCATTTCTTGATTCCATTATCATATCTTTCTAATATGAATTTCTAATGAAGATGCAGTCAACGTTTTTTAGCAAGATACCTCCACACTTATGGGTGATTAAAAGAAGGTTTTCTACCTTTCATAATTTGAAAGGTGTTATCTCATCTTTCTTTCTTTCGGGGCATCTTAGTTAAAGGTAATTGCTATTTAAAATAGCTTCCACTTACATGTTCTGAGGTAACCCAGAACTTATACACATTAAATTCATCATCTCTTTTAATGTTCGATTCTTCCTTTCCGTCACCCCGTTTGATTCGGGCGAACAAGGTGCGCTGACCTCATGTATGATTCCGTGTTGAACACAAAACTCACCAAATGAAGCATCATACTCGACATCTCTATCACTACGCAACATTTTGATTTTCTTGTTAAGTTGATTTTCAACTTCTTGTTTATAAAGCGTGAACTTTTCTATAGCTTCGTCTTTACTTTTTAAGAAGTATACATAACAATATTTTGTACTATCATCCACAAAAGTGATAAAGAACTTATTTTCGCCTCTCGTTTAGACAAAGTTTAAATCACAAACATCGTTATGTATCAAATCAATAGGTTCATGTATTCCTTTGAACTGAATGAAAGGATAACCGAGTTAATTTAGCCTCAACACATATTTCACCGCTTATAGGTTGATGTCGCCAAGGTCTTTGGTGATTCCTTGCACCATGTTGGTCTCCTTTGTCTTAGGAAACCTGCAAGCATTGGATTTATGGCCAGTTTTACCACGGTTATAACAAACGCCTATAAATCCTTGAGGTTTGGATCCCGACTTCTTCGAGACTCCGCCCTTAGGACCCACGATGAATCCTTTCTGCTTCTTTTGCTTGCATTTGGCAGCATGTCTGCTCTGCCCATGCTCCACCACATTTGCCTTTGCCGGAGGCCATCATGGTCATGGGGATGATTGAAATTCCTCGTGCAACATTCATGTGTTGCTCTTGCACGTTGATCCTTTCGAGCAACTCTACCATGGTCATCTCCTTCCGCTTATGTTTCAAGTAGCTCTTAAAGATATTCCACGTCGGGGTAACTTCTCAATTATGATGGCTACTTGAAACGTCTCCGCGAGCTCCATCTTTTCAGCATGTATACTCTGGATGATGACTTATAGATATATCACTTGTTTCATGCATGGTTTATTATCTACCATTTTATACTCAAACATGCGACTAACTAGGATTTTTTTCCGGCATCCTCGGACTCATACTTTTGTTCCAAGGCATGCCACAGCTTCCTAGCGGACTTTGTTTTATTATATATATATATATATATATATATCATATAATGAATCAAACAAACAATTCATTACATAATGTTTAAATAAATAATTCGAGTAAATCCAAGCTTCTAGAGCTAAAAAGTACCCTTGATCATCATCCTCGCCTTGAGTTGGTAGTTCTTCTGTTAGGAATCGAGTCAAGCTCAGAGTGGTCAGATAGAACTTCATCTTATCCTGCCACGTCTTGAAGTTTGAGACATCAATTTTTTCAGTATTTTCAGTTTCGAAACAAGAATTCATGAATCTGGGTCGAACCCAGAAATCGTGGTTGCTGAATCCACCACCCTTACTAACGAAGATCAATATTTAGTCGGTAAATATAATAAAATTGTCGATGGAAATGTATTTTCGTCAGTACAATACAAAGAAAAAAAATGGAAAATTTTATTTTTGCCGACGAAATGTATTTGGACGCTAAGTATAAATTTTACCGACGAAGATAAATATTTCGTCGGTAAATATAATAAATTTACTGACGATAATCAATTTCTGTCAGTAAAATACACAAAAAACAAATTCAAATTTTGTGTGATGAGTGTTTCGAACCCAATAACTCCTGATTCATAATCTAACCAAATAGACTACAACTGAATTGCATTTTTATCTGATATTTTATTATATACATGTATGTACGGACTAAAATATGCAGCAGAAACCCTAACTATATAACTATTCAACAAGCAGTAGTCACATGAATAGAGAACACACAGCTTTCTCTTGATCTTCCCCCGACCAGTGACGAAGCACGAAGGCGATCTGGCCAGTGACGAATCGCTCGTTTTCCGCCAGTAACGAAGGCCAGTGACGAATCTCTTCCAAGTCAATTCCTGTCGGCATGTGATGAATCACTCTTTTCTTATGCTTCTCTCCATCTGTCCCAGTCCTTTGGATTGCCTGGTTAAGGTTTTGGAAGAAGGATTTCCTTCGATCTCATTTTTACTTCGACATTAGTTCCTCTGAAGAATCTATCAAGTTCACGATCAAGTTGTCAATGGTACTTTTCCTCATGGGTAATAATCTCCTCACTTATACCCGTCATATCGCTCAGTTTCCAAGCAAAGAGCTCTCGAAACTCAATTAACAGAAGGGTCAGAGTTGTAGCCTGCTCTTCGGGAAGCGTCGCCCCAATTTGGACGACCTTTCAGGACCATCTATCCATATCTTCACCAGACCCTGTACTGGTGTTGGGTGAACCTTCCCTTCCCTTAAATCCTCCTCTGCTTGGATAGATAAGGTCTCATTTCCTTTCAACACTCGATGTCGAGTGGATTGTACATAACAATTTCTTGCCCCAAGCTGATTGCCTTTTACCACTCCTATCCCATGAGGCGTTGGGAGCTTCAGGAGTTGATGGTAAGTTGAATGAACCATTCGATGGGGCTTCAGGGTAGATCGTCCCAATATCACGTTGTAGGTTGTAGGGGCGTCGACTACAACAAAGGTGACATCCATTGTCAAGGATTTCCATCCCTTACCTAAAAATACTGGTAAGGTAATGGCTCCTACAGGGTATGTGGGGGTTGAAGTAAAGCCGAAAAGTGGGAAGTTCACGTTTTTCAGGTCTTTCTCATTCCTTCCCATTTTCTTCAAAGCGTCAAGGAAAAGAACATCTGTCGAACTTCCCGAGTCGATAAGCACTCGCTCCACATCATATCCATCAATTTCAGCAGTGATGACCAGTGCATACTCATGTGGGCATGTCACATGATCCATCTCATCCTCTCTAAAAGTAATAGTTGTTTCATCCAACGATCTAAGGCGCTTTCCTGCCTTGGAGGTTCCAGATAACTAAGTAGCATACACCTGTCTGGCGCTACTAGTCTCTCCTCTCGAGGCAAAGCCACAACTGATCACTCGTACATGTCCTTGTTTGCCTCTAGAGCCTTCATCTCCCACCTCTCTCTTAGGCGACACCCTCCTTTCCCTTCGTGGGCTAGGAATCCGATCACCTTTTGCCACGAAGTTTTTGAGGAGCCCCTTTTTGATAAGCGCCTCAATATCTCTCTTCAAAGTTTTTCAGCTATCAGTACTATGCCCTTTACTTCGATGGTACCGACAATACTACTCATGATAGGGGCCCATAGATCCTCCTGTTTTTCGTGGTAATGGTGGAGACGCCAAATCCCTCTTCTCCATTTCATTTAGGACGACATAAATCTCTTGGTTTAAGGGTGTGAAAGCCTCAAAACTTCTTGATGTGGGCGCGGTATATTTGGGTCGCGCCTGTCCTCCTGGGGACGACTTCTTTGTTGTCGTTGTTCTGGCCTTTTTCCTTCTTGCACCTCCTTTCTATGATATCTAGGCGGTTTTCTTCCTTCTCAGGCTATTTCAAGGTTAATATATGACTTGACTCTCGCTGACATATATGATATGGTATGAACAGGGATGACACTCAAGCTGTCATGTAAAGCTGAACCCCTGGGACCAAGTGCTCTAACGAAAGCTCGAATGGTCTCACCTCTCGTTATGACCTGATCGATACTAGCCAGAGCCTGCTTGAAGCGGATATAGAAATCTCCCAAACTTTCATCCCCCACTTGCCTGATACGGTTCAAAGTGCCAACACTTTTCAGCATTTGTCTCTCGCCCATGTACTGGACGATAAACTTTTCCTTCAAATCCGCCCAAGACTTGACTGAAGCTTTAGGCAAGCCAAAGAACCAATGAGAGGCGGCGCCATTCAGAGTTGAGGGAAAGAGGATTGCAAAATGCTTTTAATTTTTATATCTTCCCAATAGGGAAGATTCATGACTTTGGACATGCTCCACGGAGTCACCCTCCCCTCGATACACCTCGATCCTAGGGATCTGAACAGACTTTCGCACCTCTACATCCAGGATTTCATCCGTGAAAGGGTGTGACGCCCTATCTCTCAGCTCGGGCATTACTTTGCCTCGCTGCTCCTTGTTCACCTCAGCAGTAAGCTCCCTCACCTTATCAAGGGTTATTTCACCCGGAAGAGGAGCCATTATTAGTGGGGGTATTTGCGTAGCGACACTTCTGGGCAAAGGATCCACCATAACTGCCAGTCCTACTACGGGAACCTCTCGGTGTTCTGATGTTGCTTCACTCGTGCGGTGATGCTCGTTAAGACGAGTTGCACGAGCAGCAACCATAAGCTCCCTTCGATTCAAGAGCTCATCTATCGCCGCTATAAGCGCGGGAGTAACAATCTCTTGGGCAGTAGGCTCTATTGAGGGTTCTCTTCCTCCAGATGATGCTATATGAGACTGTGCTGGCATGTGTGGCGCTCGAATCTGCTGAGGTGGCAGTACTCTAGACTGGACTCCTATTGGGGCTGAAGCACTTGGGAGCGCCGCTTCTGAATTCCGCTGAAACCTTGGCCTAAAAGCTGAAGGTGTCAGGTGTTGCTGTAAATCATGGAGTGAGCTTCCTTCTTCATGTTGCTGAGTTTTCTTAGCTCGTGTATTGGCAAGAGTCGTGGCAATATTTTGCTCAATGTTTCCCACATACAGCGCCCGATGTTGGTTCCTGAAAATCTTCTTCTCTACACAGGATTCGCTTATCTCAGGTTGAACCTGCACATATTGACAACTTCGGGTTAACCCGCTTATTCCACTCTGAAGCTTAAGTCAGTCTGAGGCTTTGAAGAGTTTTTATGTGGATGTGGTTAAATTCAGAATGTAATAAATGATAATGAATGCTGGTATTTCTAGGCTTTGATTAACCCGATGAATAGTGTTTTTAGTAAACTGAGCACAAGCTAGGAGAAGATGAAGAGAAGAAAGCTTAGAGCTTAAGCAATCCAAGATAACAGAAATAACAGAATATGAAAAACAGAAATCTTTCTGTTGAAATGAGTTACCCAAACCATTACAACTTAGTCCTATTTATACTAATCAATAAGAACTAAGCCTATACACAATTACAACATAATTGAATCATCTATAAGCGTCTCAACATTTCTTAACCACCACGGCACTAATCTTGAAATCCTTGAGCTGCAAGCTATACTCTTATACATATATACATCCTAACATTCCCTTGAGAAGTTTCCTTTTCAAATCCAATTTGAGAATCTGATACACAATCCGAATTCTTCCTTCTGAACACTAATTGAATTGACTCAATCAATCTTTTACTCCATCTATATAAATGCATTCAATTGCATTTACTCTCAATATCAATGGACATCCACTGACTTGATCGTCGAAGGGGAAACAACGGGAACACCCAGTCATTCTGAAGGTTATCAGATCAACAAACGGTTCACCTTAGTCATTCTAAATTGAGGACCACCGACAACTTGTGATCCAACATCTGGCTCCGTCTGTGGAGAACTTGAGCAAAGATTAGTCATGGTTCCCCCAACACTAGAGCGAAGACAAAACATCGCGAGGCTACCAAAGATGACTCACTCCCCAACCTCCAGCAGCAATTGGGGCTTTTAGCCTTCGTGTCGCCCCAACAAGTGCAACCCAATGGGAAAACCCCATGCATTTTCTCCCCTGAGGGCGCACCTATCAGACCCTAGCCTACCATCCCCGTCGAGCGAGTACCTAGGCCCGAGCATGAGGTCCACCAACCTGCACAATCCCATATCGTGTCCATGGAGCAGGCGTCGCCCCTGGTGGAGATAACCTAGAGACAGTCTTGACACCCGCCTTCATGGGGGTGCTGAACGAACTCCGCGATCACAGGGAGCGAAGAACAACTGCCCAAGCAACCCGCACAACATACACTTTCAGGGTGGAAGAATCCACCTCCCAACCACAATATCAGCAAGCGCCGCCCCTGACATCACAACCAGACCTGCTCACGATGAGCGCCGCCACCCTAGGTACTAGAACGACAATGACTATTCCCCCTAGCGTGATGACCAAGGAGGAAATCGAGGAGTTTGTCGCCCAGAATGTGAAAGAGCCAAAAGGTAGGTTCATGCCTCGCCTATGTGATAGGGAGTCGCACCCCTTCGCCCCAGGAGAAGTCGTCTCCTTTTTTCGACCACCCTAGGAGAAGTCGTCTCCCACTGTTTCTTCGGACTCCCCAATGCCTCAATTAGGTCCTCGGGGGATCTAAAATACAAGTTCATCGTCCAATATATGAGTGGGTGACAACTCCTCAAGAGTGTGAGCACGCTGGACCATATCAAGTAGAGGAATGATGAAAGACTGGTAGATTTCTACACCAAGTTTAACAAGGAGTTGGTCGGGATTGACCATGTCATAACAGGCGGCGAGATAATCTAGTCCTCTGTAAGGGCGCTAGGACCTAGGAGCTCTGCCCTATATGACAAATTGAGCATTATCCTGGTAAACACCGTCGAAGAAATGGTGGTCAGGGTTAAGTTCTACATCGATTTGGATAGTCAAGGAGGGGATGAAGGTGCACAAGGAAACAAAGAACGTGATTCAAGAAGGGAAGCGACCAGAGTTGCGTATACCAAAGGTGGGGCACGACGATTACAAGCGTTGCCCAGTCCTGCAGCGCTAAAACCGAGAAATCTTATGATAATTTCACACCTTTGAGCTAGGAAATCTCGATAGTCTTGCTTGAAATGGAAAGGAAGGACCTTGCGACACCCCCAACACCGCAGAAGAACGGTGCGCCCATAAGGAATTATTTAAACTAGTACTGCCGCTACCACTGCTGCAAGGGCCACAACCCTGATCATTGCAAGATTCTCAAGCGAGACATTGAGAGCCTGATCCAGAAAGGATTCTTAAAGAATTGTGGCACGCAGAGAATGGAGCAAAAGCCCCCACCGCGGGGATAGGAATGTGCCGCCTAGACGAGGACAAAAAGGGGCAGGGCAAAAAAAGGGAACCACAACGTCATAAGCGGAGGCTTCGCCTTCAGAGGAGAAACCAACGAAACCAGGGAGGTCTATGCCTCTCAGATCTCGGGAACCGCCCTGGCCGTAAAGCGCCTTAGAGAAGAAGGTGAAGTGTTTATCTCTTTCTCAGAGGCAGAGATAGAGCATATTACCTTCCCACATGAGGACACACTCCTAATCACGACAGAAATTCATGGGTATTACATCAAACGAGTATTTATAGACTTTGGTATCTCCACAGATGTTCTTTTTCTAAACACTTTGAAGAGGATGGGGAAAAGTGAGAAGGATTTGAAGAAGGTAAACTTTCCTTTGATGGGGTTCACCTTTACAACAACTTACTTGGTGGGGGCCATCAACCTACCGATATACTTGAGCGAGGGCTGGGAGATGCTGACTATCAATGTCACATTCATTGTGGTCGACGCCCCTGCTTCTTACAATGCCATCCTGGGGCGTTCAACCTTGAACCCTCATAGAATGGTTCACTGCACCTACCATCAACTGATAAAATTCTTGACTCCCCATGAGATAGGGGTGGTAAAGGGCGATCAACTAGTGGCGCGCAACAGTTATGTTCACTTAGTGCATCACCATGTTTTTAAGAAAAAGGAATCCCTATCACCCAGTGGAGGATCTGAAGAAGGTCGAGGTGAACAGACAGTCCAGATAGGAGCGTTTCTCCCCAAAGAGAAGGCGGAGGCTTTAGCGTTGCTCTTGATCGAGTTCAATGAGTTTTTCGCTTGGAAACCCAGTGACATGTCAGGGATAAGCAAAAAAGTGATCGCCCATGAGCTTAACAATAGCCCCAGCATTAGGTCAATCGTTCAAAAGCGACGCCCAGTGGGAGAAGAGAATGTCATAACCATCAAGCAAGAAGTTGAAAAGTTGGTCGACACTAATTTCATCAAGGAAATTAAGTTCCAAGCGTGAGTGGCCAACCCGGTATTGGTAAAGAAGAGTTACAGGAAGTGGAGTATGTGTGTGGGTTTCAGGGACCTGAACAATACATGCCCAAAGGATTCATATTCTCTTCTTCGAATTAACCAACTTGTTGATGCCACCTTAGGGCATGAACTCCTCAGTTTTATGGATGCCCATGCTACAATCAAATCGAAATGGTTGAAAGCGACGAACAACATACCGCCTTCTACGTCGAAAACAATATCTACAACCATATAGTGATGCCATTTGGGTTGATCAATGTGGGAGCCACCTACCAAAGAATGGTCAATGAGCTATTTACAAGAATGATAGACGTCACCATGGAAGCTTATGTGGATGATATGTTGGTCAAGTCAATCTAGGGTGTTGACCATGTAGAAGAGCTACGAAAGACCTTCAAGCGTATGCGTCTCCACCAAGTGCGTCTGAACCCCGTCAAGTGCGCATTTGGTGCCCAATCAGACAAATTCCTAGGCTACATGGTCAGTCACCGAATAGCACAGATCTACTCAATAATGTTAGACTGAAACCACAACAGAAATAGATGCACCGAAGTTGAAGATTCATCTTGACAATTGATCAACATGTGAACGAGCATAAGTCTGCTCAAGGACGAGCACAGGTCTGCTCAAGCATGACGAGCACAGCATGTCTGCCCAGGAAGATGATCCAGTTGATTTTTAGTCGGTTTTGGATTTACGAACTTGAGACTCCTTAATTGCTCGATTTGCGAGATCTTGAGCCTCATGTCTTGTAGCCCTCACGACTTAGCATAGAGCAACTCGAATAACTAAAATACTGATGAATGTCTGAAGGAACAAAGCACAGAACCATAGTTGAATGGAGCACATGTCTGCTTAGGAAGATGATCTAGTTGTTGTTTAGTCGGTTTTGGATCTACGAACTTTGAGACTTCTCGATTGCTCAATTTTGCGAGATCTTGAGCCCCATGTCTCGCAACCCTCACGGCCTAGCATAGGGAAACTCGAATCAGTAAAATGTTGCTGAATGACTGAATGAACAAAGCACATAATCACAACTTAATGGAACAGCAGTAAGCTAACTCAACTATATGAACACCGCACAAAAACGCAGCTAAACAAACATAATATAGCAGCAAGCCAATCACAACACATCATGAAGCCAAAACGAAATCAAAACAGTGGCTATTTTCTCGGATAATCCACAACAAGATGCAGAGGTTCTTCACCAGGAAAACCAGAGGACCAGATGTAGAGCAGGAGTCACAACAGCAAATCCACCAAACATACCAAAACGAACGAATCTTAGTAACAGATATACAGACAAACACCATAATGAATGAATCTCAGCAGCAACAAATCACAACATCCAAATCATAGACCAACGGAATAGAAGAAACAGAGGAGCATCAAGTAGAACAGAGAATCGAATAGGAACATAGATTATCTGCATCGATCAGATGTTGATTAAACCAGATTGAGAATCTTATTGCAGTCTTGGAATGAATCATTACAAGAAGATTCGAGGAAAATTTTCACTGATTATTAAAGAAGATCGTGCTAGTTCTTCTGCAGATTTTCGGTTCAGATCTTCTGCAGATGTTGAAATTGAATCTCCTACTATGTGGAATCGATTGTTCCAGTTGGTCTGAAATTGTTGAGATGTGATCTGCTTGATTCGAACAAAACTGAAGTTGCAGCACTGCTCATTGAAGACATGAACTTGCGCGCGGGAAGCTAGAGATCTTCAATTTTAGACTTGTGACTAATTTGCAATATATTTTGCAACAGAATTTCCAACCGAATCTTAATTTCAGTCCCTAATCATCCAGCTGTGATACCATGTTAGAATTTAGGGATGTGTGGAGAGAATTGAGAGTTTAGAGCAATTACTAATGAGAAGATCATTTTAGCATTACTTAAACTTGAGGATTACATGAAGTATAAATGTATATATATATTAGTATCTAGGGACTAATATGGAAATGTTCCAAATATTAGGACTACACTAGAATACTCTAAACCATATATCCTAACATTCTTGGCTTAATCTGGAGACAAGTCACGCCCATTCTTCCAAGTCTTGAGGTTCAACAAGAAATTTGAATGAACTCCTGAGTGCGAAAAAGCATTCCAAGACCTGAAACAACACCTCATGACGCTCCCCCACTGGCCAAACCCTCCAAAGGTGACACACTTTCCTTTTACCTGAGTATCAATCCTATAGCTGTAAGTTCTGTCTTAGTAAATGAGATAGCTAAGGACCAAGTACCCGTGTATTATGTATCAATGTTCTCACCAAGCCTGAAATGAATTATCTGGAAATTGAGAAGTACCTCTACGCGTTGGTAATTTTAGATAGAAAGTTTCACTCTTACTTTCATGAACATGAAATCACGGTCTTAACGAATCAACCATTAAAACATTTCCTACAAAAACTGGACGCCTCTGGAAGGATGATCAAGTGAGTGATCGATTTAAGTGAATTTCGGATAAGGTTTGCCCTAAGAACAAATTTAAAAGGGCAAGTGTTTGTTGAATTTATTGTCGAGTCAACTTGTCTACCAGATGTGCCGCTCAAAGATAAGGAGGAGACGTAGGGTCCAATATCACCCTGAACACTCCACACACATGAATTATCATCCAGGATTGGTGCTAACTTCCCCAGACGGTGGCGAGCCCTTGAGGTACGCTGTGGTGCTAACCTTCAAGGCAACAAACAATGAGGCAAAGTATAAGACGCTGACCACAAGCCTGAGATTGGCAAAGGGAATAGGTGCCGCTTCCCTAAAATATTGTGATTCGCAACTGATGGTAAACCACGTTAAGGGAGAGTATGTGACGAAAGGAGAAAAAATGAAGGTGTATCTTAAAGAGGCAAAGGCGCTAGCAGAATGGTTTGAAGACTTCCAAATAGAGGTCATTCCCAGAGAATTAAACCAAGAAGCAGACACATTAAACAAATCGCCTGGCAAGCGACACCTTTACATGTGCACTTTATTGAAAGAGTTCACAAAAAATTCAATCGAGAATGCGCAAATATTAACAAAGCCATTTATTGTGTGACACTTATACGTGTCGATCTAGAATCGGGAGAATTGCTAGATGACGAAGTCAACGCTAAAAGGATTAAACGTTTAGCTCTAAATTACAAAATAATCGATAGAACGCCCTACAAGAAAGGGTTCTCAATGCCTTATTTCAGGTGTGTCCCCTAACCAGAAACCACCACCATCCTGAGCCAAGTCCATGAAGGATACGTCACCTGCCACAAAGGGGCACAGTCCATTGTGCAAAAAATATCAACTAAGGGTATTACTAGTCCACAATGAGTCGGGAGGCGACATACTTAGTACTAATGTACGATTCCTGTCACAAGTACAGCCCAAAGATGGGACAACCACCGAACGAATTAACCAGTATAGGAGTCGTCTGACCCTTCGCTCAATGGGAAATCGACCTCGTAAGTCCATTACCACGATCCAAGCAATGCATTTACATCATAGTGGCGATCGATTATTTCTCAAAATGGATCGAAGCAAAGGCGTTGGAGTCCACTACACTACATAATTCCAAGTGATAAAATTTCTTAAGTCTATAATCATTTCTAGATATGGAATTCCAAGTGTTCTGATAAGTGACATTGACCCCCAGTATGCAGGCAATGAGTTAAAGTGATTCTGTGTGGAGCTGAAAATCGAGCATAGACACGCCTCAGTGAAGCAAGCAAAGGCGAATGGGTAAGTAGAGACGGTGAATAAAACGATCCTAAATGGTTTGAAGAAGAGGTTGGACGTCGTGAACGAAAAAGTACAAAGGAACTGGAAAATGTTTTGTGGGCACTCCAAACCACACCCAAAAAGGTGACTGAAGAGATGCCATTCAACCTGGTTTACAGCTCTGAGGCGGTCGCCCCAACATAAATAACGGTTGCATCTCATAGGGTAAAACACTTTGAGGTGGCAACTAATGATGATCAAGGGCGCCTTGAACTATAACTAGTAGATGAGAAAAGATGGGCATATGAACAAACGTAAGGAAGAATGCGCCTCGCCACGACTCGATATTATAACAAGTGATTATATTCTCGCCAATTTTTTGTGGGGGAGAGATTATGGAGAAGAAATAAATTTGTGCATCAAGACATGATGAACAAGTTATCTCCGAAATGGGAAGGACATTACAAGGTCGTCGATATTCCCCCATCGCAACACATATGTTTTAGAAGATAAAGAAGGAAAGAAGTTGAAGAACACGTTCAATGCAGAACACTTGAAAAATTCTATGCTTAAAGGCATAGTGCATTTTATTTCTTTGTACTACACTTAAAAATTTCCTCAAGTAATATCCAGTGCAAACAAAAGGCGTTATGGTTCCTTATAACTTAATTGTGAAAAGCTTAAGTTTGAATCTACTAAAACGTGATCAGTGCCTAAGGCGAGAAGTCCTTTTAAAATTTTTACTAAGGGACAAGTATCACTAAAGGACCATTGAGACTTTAAGTGCCATTCTTGATGATCACCAAACACTTACAACATGTTCTTTAGAATGGAATAGGTGATACAGATTCCGTATGAAGTTGTTCTTTTTGCGGAATTGAAATTTTTCGGCTTACGGAATCCTAGAGGGGTGGTGTTAGAGATTCCAGGCAAAAGGGTCGGATTGCCTAAGACGTGAGGTCTGGGAATAAGGAATCGAGGTGAAAAAGATGGAATCACCCTCAATTTCTTTTACTAATTCCTAAACTACCATAACCCCTCACTTTAATTCTCACTGAACCCTCCACCAGAGAACTCTCGCTTCCCTCCTCGATCTAGCCTTATATTCCTCTTCTCTATCTCCTTGAACTCTTTATGATCGATTCTTGATGCCACCAACCCACTATGAAGAACACCAGGTACGTTTTCTCTTGGTTTTGGATTTCAATCGCCAAACCCAGAAATCGTGAAATCTGGGGTCAGACGAACCCAATCCTAATTTCTAGGTTCGGCCGAGCCCATAATCATTTTGGGTTGTGGCCAAACCCAGAATCATGATTTCTGGGTTGTGGCCGAACTCAGAAATTGTGAAATTTGGGTTCGACTGAAATTGATGTTTACTGCAGATAATGATGTTCTTGTTCTGGATTCAGTCGATTATGCTGTAGAAATATGTTGTTTATGTTGTAGAACTATGGTGTTCAACCTATTATGTTGTAGAAATGCTGATTATGTTGGGTTCTTGTTCTTGTTATGCTGATTATGCTTGGCCGTTTATGATGATTATGCTGTAGAAATGTGATGTTCTTGATCTTTGATCTGCTGATTATGTTTTCTTAGTTTAGATAGTGTGTTTCTTCATATATGTGGTTCGTAATTATGTGGTTTCTTCATATATGTGGTTTAATGTGATTTTGAACAGCATAGGAACTTCATATATGCTGTTTTCACTAGTTTATTTGAACATTTCAAAATTGGCGCGGAGATAGCAACGATAATTGGATATGAGGTAATGTTGAATTGATCTATAGTTGTTTGGTGAATTGAGCCTAAAACGTTGGTGTTGTTCTGTTTGTTTTTGAATCAATTCAGGTAGGCCATGCTGTGGCTAGACATTCGATAGAAAAATTGAGAAAGAATTGTTTTTTCCTGATTTTGCAGCTTGTTCTTTGTCAGTTTGTCATGCCTGATCTTGTCAATACTATGTCAACAATGGTGTATTTTTATTTTTAATGTTTAAATATATTTCGGATATTGTAATTATTGATATTATGGTTCAGATAAATATATCATCGATGCGTATTGATAAAAAAAAATGGATTTCTATTAAAATTTACACTAATTCAACTATTTTATCTTAATTAATAATTAAATAAATAATTTGTTTTAATTAATAATTATATTATAAGTTTTTATTATTCTTAATTTTTAAAATTAATTAATACAAATTGTTTATATTATATACTATACATATGAAAGAAATGACATCTATGTCATTTTACCATATTTCATTCCATTTTCATATACTATTCCACCAAAATAAACATTGAAATTCCTTATTCCATTCCATTCCATTCCAATCCACCAAAGAAACAAATTCATATTATTATCTTCCATTCCTTATTTCCTATTCATATTCCCTATTCTCTATTCCGAATTTCGTGAAAGAATCACATCGTTAATTGAAATGAAAACTAAGTAAAATAAGTAAGAGGTGTCAAAATATTTCCATTGAAACATCGCATTTACATGAAAAAACCTTAAAAATGATAAATAAAAAAAAGACAGAAAAATTACAAGGTTAAAGCTATTTTAACGTGGGAGGCGCATCCTTTGGGGGAGAAGGCTAGGTGGGTGGCGCATCCCTTGGAGGAGAAGGTGGGGCGGGGGGGGGGGGGGGGGCCGTGGGGATAAAAAGGAAGATTAGATTCCTCGGAGAAGTCGTTTCCACTCTCCGACCCTTCCTCTTCGGCCACCTTCGCTGCCTCTGTTTCCCTAGCCTGGAGCACCAGAAAAGTCCCTCAAGGAAGGAAGATGATCCAAGGGGAAATGGGCGTTGACCTTAAGGATATCCTTAGACACCCTCTTGAAGACACTCACTAGGGTCGATCGACTCTAAAGTGCAGCGACGAGCTCAAATTCCTCGCTTCGCCGAAACTTCTCGACCACCTCGGTAACTCTTTCCTCCAGCCTCTTAGTGAGCTCGGTCCGAAGGAGCTACACTTCCTCCTTCGCTTTTGTGTATTGCTGCTTGGAAGTCGCCGTCTTTTCCTTTAAAAGGGTCACCTCCCTTTAAAGCTTCTCCACTACAACGAAGAGGGCACTATATGATCTCCTTTTCGCCTCCAAAAGATTGGAGGCGAGCTGCTCTTTCTGGGCTACCTCCGCTTCAAGATCGGAACGGGCAACCCACTCGATGGAAAGGTGGCGTTCCTTATGCTCCAAATCATGCTCCAGAGTCTGCACCTTCTAGAGTTGCGCCCCATTCGCTGCCTTCTCCTCTGCCAGTGTTAGGAATCATCTCAAAAATGAAGTGTTAGGAAAATTTCCAAAAATAACACAGGCAAAGGAAATTAAAGAGAAATACCTGGGCAAACAAGGAAAGTTTCTGTTTAACCAAGCCCTCAAGGGCACCTTCCTCCAGGACTAAGGGCGTCTTGTCGGCCGGAGGGCAGACGCTGATTACCGATAGAAATTAATGCACTGTCAAACTAAAGAATTCTAGGATTCTAGGTCTTCGATTTGAATTTTCAAGTTACAGAACCACAACCAAGATTTGAATTCTAGGTCTTCAATTTCTTCTTCTTGAAATCTTTTTCACGCCATGGAACTCCAATTTTTCGATTTCTTTTGGGTCTTCGATTGCTTCTAGGGATTCAATTTCTTCACACCTGATTCAACCTAGAAATTGAATGGTCTCCTCTGTTGAATATCCTCTTCTGTCTCATCGTCTTTCTGGATTTTACAAGAGTTCATGAAAGAACCACATATATCATTTGATGGTTCCAGCTGATAAGCAAAAAAAATCCAGGATGGTTGAAAAGTCATAACACTTCTACATGAACACGATCATATGAAGAATAAACAGGTAAGAGTGAAAGAGTCATTTAATAATACAAAAAGAATTAAAAATATTGACTAACGAAAAAAACTAATTGTTTGAATGACGGAGTGACCAAATAGTCACATGCTGAAACATAAGTGACCATTAGTCACACAAAGAAAGATGATTAACTAGTTAGTCACATTGGTCAAACATATGTGACCATTGAATATATTAACTCTAAAGAAAAATAGGCGTTTTTCCAATTCGAATTTTGGATTCGAAACCCGCTAACCAAAGGACGAGAAGAATCCCAACATTAGTTTTTAAAATCGGGGGTGCAACTGGTGAAAAGAAAAACAACGAAATGATTGGAATCGAGACAGTAAAAAATGCGAAAAAAGACCAAAGAGTAGTGCCAATCCCGGAGGTGGCACAACATGTGAAAACCCACCCAAGTGTGAATAGCGTTGGGTGAGAGTTGAGTAGGAGAGATACCATACTGGCGTCACATCTCCACCATGTCAGGGCAGTAAGGAAACCGTAGCCCCACATCTATTTGAAGCGGGAATATGGTCTCCTCGCCCTCCAGAGGAAGACACATATGGCGAGGATTTTATGGATATGCATCATCAGAGATGGAATATTGGGGGCAATGAGCGTCGCTCATGCCTGCCTCAACCATGGGTTTATCAAACGAAAGGCGGGACAAAATGTTTGGTTTTGGATCTGTGAAACCCGGGGGTAAAAAAGACGTTAGCCTCACCTGTTTCCGAATCGCTTCCCACCATTGCTTGAGATAGGCTGGGGACGTGTCGGTGGTAAATTCTAGGAGTGAAAGGAAAACACCGAGCTATGGTGCCGAAAAAAATTCAAATGCGATCGGAGGAAGTGTAAGGACAGAGGTTCGCCGGAAGCCCTAGAGAGAAGGCAGAAAACCTTTTTAGAGAGAGAAAATGCATGATTTCGACAAAGTAGCGGAAATAAAGAAAGAGAGAAATTATAGAGGGTCTGCCCCATAGGGGACCCGGATGATAACCTAGGCTAGGCCTAGGGATGAAAATCCTAAAAATGCCCTTCAGAGGTGCCCAAAGGTTTCTTCAACACCCATTAAGCTTCTAGAAAATCCTGTCGTTCTCTTCGAAATTCAAAATTTGAATTCCCCAAAAGCAATCATTACCAGTGCTAGACGTCCTATCACAACAGTAGACCAGATGAACAAAATTTTGCCTAACACCCGGTTAGGGCGCCGCCGAACATAGGAATGCGTGACCGTAAAACGCTAAATCGACCACCGAGTAAAGTTACGCGTCACTCAAAACTGAAACGCCTCCCAAATAATTCCATGATAAAACCTAAACTGAGTACCACTCACCCTACGCTTCAGGAGCAGATGTTGAGTATTGGGCTACACGACCCGAGTATCTCAATACCAACCTGGAAGAGATCGATCCGACCTGGACTAAGAGCAAGAGTGACGCCTTAGGGGACCCTCGAAAGGGTGACACCCGAACCGCCCTACCAGACACTTATCGCCTATTAGGCCCCTCACTGTTGTTCCCCGCCTTTGACCCGCTCCCAACACTCCTCATCTCAACACCGTACAAGGGACACGAAGGTACAATGTACAGAGAATGTCAGAAGACAAATGAGTATCCTAGTCGGCAATACGACACTCCTTACAACTTATTACGACCATTTATGGCTTGACAGGGGACATGCCTGACAAAAAGGTGGCTCTACCCAAAAGCACCCTGCCATTCGACTAATTAATGTCATCCTAACTCCTGTTGGCTCGCCTGAGACTACTTGGACTGACCATGGTAAGGACCAGACCTAACTCAGATATGAGGTAACAAGTTATAAATACTCATTCAACTACCCTTTATTCACATTCAATTTCTATGCATTCAATTGCATTTACTCTCGGTATCAACGAACCTCCACTGACGTTGGGGGAAACAATGGAAACACCATGACTTTCCTTATGTGCAAGTCATCGAATATGTGCAAGTCATCGAAGCAGCAAGTGGTTCACCTCAGTCATTCCGAACCGAGGACCAGCCACAACTTGTGACATAGCATCCGTGACTAACAATTACAAAATAACAATTACAAATAAGAGTAAATACTCCAAGTGACTGTCGGTCGCAGGCTATAGTTTAATAAATAATTTTAAGAACTTATTATTTTAGTATTTAGTTTTTTTTTGGCCATATTGGTTTTTTGGCTATATTTCAAGAAAACATATATTATCTGTGGATGTGCCAGTCATTGGAAGCGAGGACTGATGCTTACCCCGCACGACTCACTTCTCGTCTCCTTCACTGCGTCTGGAACTATTCTCTCTCTTCCTCTAGACCGAAGTTAGGTGAAAAGCCAACTCCTTCGCCTTCATCAATCCACGAGGCCACAACTCTTTTTCACATTTCATTGCGATATTTGCTCTTTTACCTAATGTCTACGTCTACCCCATCTCTTTACAGAGAGACGACGGAAGAAAAATGATAGAAATTAGCTGCTGTAGTTTGAAGATATAGACAGAGAGAGAGAGAGAGAGGACATCCTTGACGACAGTCTTCATTAAATTACGCGGCGGTAGTTCAGGTTGGTGCTGGTTCCGTGTCCAATCGAATGCAGGAAGCTGAACAGAAAGTGAAAAGAGTAATTGAGGTACCATCAGTTGGTGGTTCTTCCTTAGTAGTTCATCAAACTCAGTAATTCGGAACCCTAGGATTTTGATTCCCTCCTTTTTAGAGGGGTAGTGGCCGTCGAGTTCAAGATTGACCATTTGCTCGCCGATCTACTCAGACATATTGATGTATTCGCTCAATGGGTAGTTCCGCCAATTCAGTGAGATGAGATGTTTTGTTCATTGTGCGGTTGTATACATTGGGTTGAGCAAGTATTCAATGTTGCTATAGTTCCGGTGGTTTCCTCTGCAAATGTCGCTTCCTTCAGCTTCCTTGCGGCCAAGGCTTGGCGCTTCAAACACGGTATGTGACGATTATTCTCTTGCTTTGGTTGCAATTATAGGATAAGTAGAGTTGAAGACACTCTAGAATGGGATGTGATGCATCTGTGCGCTGGTTTAGCTTCTCATGGAAGGCATTACAGCTTGTCTATGTCTTAGTTGGACTACAAGGTCTTAGACCCTTAATTGACAAGTCTAGTATCCAGGACTTGAGTTAGTTGTCGCTTCAGTAGAAATTTAAGTTTCAGGATGAGTCTTAAGTGAATGATTTGATTACCTTTTGTCAGTCGTTGTAGTTAGCAAATTGTTCCCTGGTTCTTTAGTGCCTATTGCTCATTGATGGGCTTAATAAGATCCTTGTTCATGACAAGGTTGAGTTAGTAAGGAGTAGGGTTATTCACAGCCCGAAGCTTTATTGATATTGTGCTATCACTTTTGAGAAATATTTAGTAGGTTGGTCACTGATGGACATCGTGGACTTTGAGAGAGGACCTCTATAAGATATGCTTCCTGTAAGGTTCCGACAGTTAGGACTTTCTTAATGAGGCAATATGTTTGGCAAAGGGGATCTATGCTGTCTGCTGGATGCAAACAACAGTATTCCATCAGATGAGAAAGAAACATGCATCTCTACATTGGAGTTGAAAAAGGACAAATTATATTCCTCGAATTTCTTTTAGTTTTATCTTACCTGTTCTGCGGAGAGAAGTTAGATTATGATAATTTGGGCAAACCATTCTGTTATCTGAAGGAACATAACGAAAAGTAATTCTTGGATGTTTGGTGAAATTGTGGATACTAGAATCTAGGGGTTGCAGGTTAAACTGTAAATCATTCAGAGTAGCAATTGTTGAATTTGGACCTTTACTGAATGGTCCAGTTTATTCCTTTTCTCTCTTTGAAGTTTTCGAGAAGATAGGTTGTGTTCTTGTATTCTTGAGTTTCAAAATTGTAAGAGTTTTTATAGAAGTAATATATTCAATGGGAATCTCAGTGTATATTCTATTCTAAAGTGAGTAAATCCTGACAGGTGTTCAAGAGTGGCCCACTTTTCATATCTTCAAAAGGTTAGTGAGGATGTTTCTCTCTGTATTTGAACACTGCTTTTGGTTAGAATCGTATAGTGACGCATTCTTGTATATATTTGCTCTTTATATTCCAGGGGCTAGACATGTTGTATTATTTTGCCTTGCTATGGTGGTGCATTTGATTGTACTTTCTTGTTTATCCTTTTTGAAGTTTGTTCAATTCTTAAGGTTCTTTTCTTGCTTTAGAAGATTACTGTACAAAATCGTTGGTACTTTCATCTTTTGTACAAAATAAGTGGATAACCACTTAACTGTTAGTCTGTTACCTTCCTATGATCCTATCACTTTTCTTCAATTGCTAATCTACTGTTTATTGTCTCATAAAAGAATAGCAGCCTCCTTAAACATCTCCATAGGCCAAAGGTTCCCCTCTCCCCCTTGACAAACCTTACCCAATTATGTGCTCTTTTATCCCATTATGCTTCCTCTACAAATATTTGCTCCTGTGCAGAGATAGTTGCCACATGAGAGTAAGAGTTATTGAATATACTACGGAAAATATTAAAGAAAACACAGACTTATAAGTAAGAGAGGTTCCACCACCTACTAGTTTAAGGTTTTGGTTGGATATGAGCTTGTCTTATTTGTCAATGATTTGTGATTTTAATTTGGTAGTGAAGTGGCTTTTAAATCTGTGCAAATGCACTAGCTTTTGGACTGCAACAGTAGTATTATTTTTCAATCAGGCACTAAGCCTTGCTCGGTGTTAACGGATATGTATGCAATTGGAGAGGGGTGTTGAAGATTCAGATTCACACATATGAGTGAATGTGAGAAAGAGTTCACTTGTAAGGGACAGATTAAGAAAAAAGTATGCGTATATAAGTGGATTGAGTTTTGTAACCGTCATGTATATACGTTGGTGATGGATATAGGTCCGTCTTATTTGTGAGCCTGGGGTAGTGTACATTTTACAGTACCCGTATTTCACATTTACAACTACGGTCTTGCTCATAGCAGCCTGATAATACGTTAGGGCACTCAAGAGGTGATATCTAATGAGCATAGTAAAACATTTGTGCAAATGGAAAAAGTGTACAATCACAATATACACTTCCTGAGGGAGCTGAGACAAGAATGTTTTGTTATTGCATGATACAGCTGTATAAATTGCATTATTCAACTGGCTTTCTGTGTTGCTAATTCTGTTTTTCTCTTGCAAGAATTTTCGCCTGGGTTTCAAGCCTTAATTCATTTGATTTGTTTACCCTTTCCATCAATAACAACCCCGATAATGTCTTTGCGCTATGCTTGGCTTCAATTCTTATGTCGGTCGTAACCTTGGAAACTTCCGGTCAGATTTTATCAGCATTTAATGATACCATTGCTAACAACTGCAGGAATAGGCTGGAAGTCTTGGAAGAAACGTTGGTTTATCCTGACCCGAACTTCTTTGGTTTTCTTCAAAAATGATCCGGTGGGCCCAATTTTTCTTTCTAAATTGTTTATTGTTACATGCTTAAGTTTTTATACATTGGGTTCGTGCATGCATAATTGTTAGACCAATGTAATAATTCGGTACCTGATGCTGTAGCTCTAATAGTTAGTTCCACTGTGTTATGTTCAGATAATTAGATTTTTCTAATCCCGCTGTTCAGAGCATATGTTACTATAATTCTTTCTTCCCAGGGATTTTTTTTTCTTCAAGATGCAAGGTAATATTGCTTTCTATGTTAGGAAAAGAACAGAAGTTTTGTTGTCTAGTCAATTAACCAGAGAGTAAAAAATTGAAGCTATAATGGAATACTGTAATTAGTACCATGCTGGAATCACACACAGTAAGTTCTAGCTGTCTTTGGACTGCAGAATCTTGCATGATTGGTCCTGTTACATATAGGAGTGGTGAAGGGAGGGCTCAATTGTTCGGAATAAGAATCCTGTAGCAGTTGTCTGAATTTATACACTACTACATGTTGTCCGAATAAGAATCCTGTAGCAATTGTCCGAATTTATACACTACTATAATTTATGTATGGGTTTTAGATCATGGACATGGCACGGAGTATAGAACTACACCATTGTAAACAAGTTTACAATGTTATAAACTTGACAGTGGAATGCAAAAGTTTCCACTAAACTCTGTGTAGTATGTAATTTACTGTTGCTCATCTTCACATCTCCAATGACATGTATGCAGGTCAATCATGTGTTCATTTATGTACTATGAATGTATTACTTAATCATTTGAATTTGGTTTAGAGTACTCTGCCACAGAGAGGGGGAGAGGTGAATCTTACTTTGGGTGGCATTGACTTGAACAATTCAGGGAGGTAATCTTTCTTTCTTCCTATTAAGGCCAGTTTTGATTGATTGCTAAGCATAAGGTTCTTTTTTTTTCACTCATTTATCTCCCTGAGTGCTTCTGCAGTGTGGTTGTCAGAGAAGATAAAAAGTTATTGACTGTACTGTTTCCGGATGGACGTGATGGTCGGGCTTTCACCCTCAAGGTATTAGATACTGTTGTTCCTTATGATGATGGAATGGCAGTAACATAAATCAGTATAATCTGATGCTTAAATTCAATTTCATGCTTAGGTCACCGTTAGCTCATTTGACGTTTAATATCATGCATCATGTATCTACTCCTGTTCTATTTTTTTGTTAAATGAGAACTCTCTTCTTTCTTGTTGCCAATTGGTTTCAGGCTGAGACACTTGAGGATCTGTATGAATGGAAAATTGCACTGGAACATGCTCTTGCACAAGCCCCGAGTGCTGCCCTTGTAATGGGACATAATGGAATCTTCCAAAATGATCCAAGTGACGCAATTGAAGGACCTTTTAATCAATGTCTGTACTTCTCTACACTTGCTTTCTCTTGCTAAATTGTTCGTACTTCTTCAGATATGTATCCGATGGATGGGGTGTTAGGTATCTCCTTTCTCTAACTCAGTTCTGAAATACAGGGAGGGAGAAACGACCTGTGAAATCCTTGGTTGTTGGGAGGCCAATTTTGCTTGCTTTGGAAGACATTGATGGAGGGCCATCCTTTCTCGAGAAAGCACTTCAATTCCTTGAGAAGTTTGGTGAGCTTTCTTGTTGAATTTTATCACACTATCCTAGTATCAGCTGGACATAAAAAGGATATGTTGTGGGATTATAAGTGTTGGGAGTTCTGCCCTCTATTAGCTTAAGATTTATTTGTAAAGAGCATTGATGATATCTAAGATGGTCGTAAAGCCTGGTTTTAGTCTCATAAATCTGGATTCATTATCAAGTTTACGGGATTATGCTATGCATGTTAAGGTCGGCATGTTGAGCTTGTGCTTAGGTCTATACAAGCCTCATTTTCAAAAATTCAGGTTCACCTTATCTTAAGTTTAGCCTATTTAACTCTTCAGGTGCGATTAATATTACCGATGATAAAGTCTATATTGCACATGAGTTGTACGTGAGGGCATGGTATAGAGTACTAGGTCGAAATGTAAGAGAAGATATTGGAAAGGTTCTACTGCCATCAAGTATCAACTTAAGTTTTTTGTTGGAAATGGGCCAGAGCAAATTTTCTAATTTATAATAGAAAATTAGAAAGTATTTGAAGTGGAACCTCCTTTGCTCCTACGTATGGAATATGGATCCTCCTTTGCTCATACGTTTAGCCTACTAGCGTCTGCTGCTTATCTTGGTTTCTCCTTATATTTGGGAAAGGTAGTGGACCCTTAGTTGTCAAAAGCTGACTTTACATTGCATTGTGTCTCTAGGAAAATGGCCCATTTTCTGAAGGTTTTAGGATGTTAAACAGTTCTTGCGTGTGGAGAAATTCTTTGGCACTAAGCTTATATCATATAAGATTAAAGAACTGAAAGCCCTGAGCCAAAAGAAAAAAGGAACTGGAAGGATTAATGGAGATATAAAAAACATATCAAAAAATAATTCATGGTTGGTATCCTCTTGCTTTAATTAGGATTTAACTTAGAAATTTCCTTAACTGAGGGCTGTTGTAGAGTGTAATTGTAGCTTCTGGCTTACACATACTGGACAAGAGTAATCGATACTACATCTTGATATTGATGAAAGTTTCTTGTTTTTGTGATTCTTATTGTGGTTATCCCGAGCAGGAATTAGTGTGGAAGGAATTCTTCGGCAATCTGCAGATGTGGAGGAGGTAGATCACAGAGTTCAAGACTATGAACAAGGTTGTTAATCTTTATGCATTCTGATCTGCTTCCCATATGTTCTAAGACCTCCTTTGCTTTGATTTCTTACGCTATTGTAAATGTTTACTCTTAACAGGCAAGACAGAGTTTGGTCCTGATGAGGATGCCCATGTTGTTGGTGACTGTGTCAAAGTATTCTTCCTAATGCAATTTCTGAGTATTGGTTAATATGTTTGTACTTTTCTTAATTCAGTTAAAGATTGAAAAGAGTTTTTTTCAGCATGTTCTTAGGGAGCTACCTTCTTCACCAGTTCCAGCATCTTGTTGTACTGCATTGCTAGAGGCTTATAGTAAGTTGATCTGTCTGTTTTTCTTGTACAAGGTAAATTCAATGTTACCATAGTTTTTGATAAAAATGTTTTGGCTTGGCTTTTACTTTTTACAAGAAATTGATAGGAAGGAAGCTCGTGTTTATGCACTGCGTTCCGCAATACAAGAGACGTTTCCCGAACCAAATAGGCGTTTATTACAGAGGCATGCTTTTCTACTCTATAATATATATCCCTCCCCTCTCTCCCTCCGCTCTCCTGTTGTGTGTTTTGGCCAAAATTGTTTCCTGATCCTTGTAGTACTTTGTATCCCTTCTCTGAATGAGGTCTTTTGCTCATCTTTTGCAGAGTGCTAAAAATGATGCATACTGTTGCTGCTAATGCTCATGAGAACAGGATGACTCCATCAGCAGTTGCAGCTTGCATGGCACCCTTGCTTTTACGTCCTCTCTTAGCTGGTGAATGTGAGTTAGATGATGACTTTGATGTAAATGGTGATAGCTCTGCTCAGCTACTTGCTGCTGCAACTGCTGCAAACAACGCTCAAGCTATCATCACCACTCTTTTGGAGGAGTACGAGAATATCTTCGATGTAAGATGCTCCTACCTTTGTATCTTTTCACTAGTGCTCATGTAACTATATTCATCACTAGAAACCTATTTCAGAAATCAACAGTATTGGCTGGATGAAAGTAGCCTGTCTTCTGATTACTGAAGTTTTGCCTTTGTACAGTTTATCGTCGCCATGCATTCTGAATAGTATCATTAGTGGTGTGGGATGCAACCTTCTGTAGTACTTCTTATCTCCAATATGTTCTTCTCTGTGTCACCTTTATTTTGATCACTTGTTTAGAGTTATCCACTTCCCTTTCTAGATAATGCCTCATGATTAGATAAATTTCTAGCGGTTAGAGTACTGTATCAGCGCGTGTGAAATATACACAAACCAAAGCTTGCGATTATGGCTTTTTCCTCTCTACTGTTGTTCAAGAATACAATTTGTAACTGAATCAACTGTCTGGACTACAACTTATGTTTTGACCTCAAACTGGCACATCAGCGCATGGTCACTAGCACTTTCTTGTTGCTATTATCCTGACTCTTTCTTGACCTAAACCTACTATTCTAGAATTGTTACAGAAACAGCTTTTGCATATTTATATTTTAAACAAAAATTTCAAAATCACAGTCAATGGATTTAATTACTATAATAATATTAGTGAAATTCTCTAAAATTCTTATATCCAGGGATGCTCATTTCTTCTAGGTAATTGTACGTAAAATTATGATGGGTGAACATGGTTGTTGTCATCTCACCGTTGAGTATTTGCATCATATAACTTGATGAGAAAGCACTTATTTCAGGATGAAAATCTGCAGAGATGCTCCATATCAGCTGATTCGCGGATTGAAAATAGCGGGAGTGATGATTCATCTGATGATGATTTGAATATAAAAGATAATGGCTACCATGATGCAGAGAATGAAGAAGATCAAGAAACAGATGAAGACCCGGAACGCATTAGAAATGGAAAGCTGAGTGAAACTAGTGATTATAATGGGGGTGACTTATATGATTATAAGGTTTGTATTATAGGTCTCCTTTTTATTGCTGTATTCTAATCTTGTCTGGTTAGCGCATGTCAATTGTATTATGTATCGTCTTCATCTGGCAACTGTTTTTACTAAATGAACTATTGAAAGAACACACAAGTGACAGAGACTTCTAATCTTCTGCTTAAAGTTAACGACTTTTCCATCCCTGCAGGCGTTTAAGAGTGATGATTCAGATATTGGATCCCCTACGGACAAACGTGCAACTATTGGGACTTCAAACTTGCTTGTCGGTTCACAACCAGTCAGAGATTTAATAGAACAGCATGGTCAGCAGATGAAAGAAGCCGACTATTCCTCCCATGAAGCTGATATTCCAATTGTCTTACCTACTGGTGAACAGTTCCATTCTGCTGGAGAGATTTTGTCTTCTATCAGGCCCGGGCACACTTTACCTGTGTCTGGACTAGAAGGAGTTGCTTCGAGGCCCTCCGGCAAACATTCAGTATCCAATAACCACACTAGACGGCCAGCATTTTGGGGTAGAAATAATGTGAGTTTTCATTATTATTCAAATCCAAAATCTTTCTCAGTTAAAGATACCCTAAATCTTCAAGCTTGGCTCTTTATGCTATTGACATTGTTTATGGCTTTTATCCCATTTCTATTTCAGAGCACTTTTGCATTTTTATTTATTTTCGTAGTACTTATTTTAGTATTATGAGATAAACGTGTTGTGGCCCTATAAGTTGGACCCATCCGCAGCTCAAAAACTGTAGGCCACAGCTCAAAAACTGAGTCCGATATGAGGGCTTAATTGACCTATAAGACCTTGTACGTCCTTTAATCTTTTCCATTGTGTCAGACTCATTTTTAGTACTCACTTCATGCTCCAAATTGACACTTAAGACTAACCTTTACATTGTAATGTGCACCTTAAAGTTGAGCATGGTATGGTGCGGTCTTCTCATTGGACTTCAATACTGACTCTAGTTTCGTGTTAAATGAGCACTAACTCACCTGAACGATGAAGTTATATCTACTTCTATGTTGTTTACCTAATAGTTGGTTGAACCAAGCTTACACCACCCATGGTTTCCTCTGATCTTTCCTGCCATAGTTCTCTGGTTTCTTACTAAATGCTAAATTTAATAATGTATTATGCTGATTTTACCTCTGTTACATCCTTACCTTCTGGTATTCAAAAGGAAAATATAGATATAAAGGTTATCTTAAGCAAATGCAATAGGAGTATAATTATATTGGCCCCATTTTTACCTGAAAAAAACTTTGTGATGTTTTCCTGGATTGAATTGTTTTAATTCAAAATCTCTAACAGTTAAGTGCTGATAGATTTCAGTGGTTAGGTATGGTTCTTGAACGAAACTGATGTTTCATTTATAACATGTATTACTGCAAAACAAGTTTAAATCCTAGTATTAGTTAGGTGCTGTGACGGGTTTCAAAAGCTAGTATGATTCTTGAACAAGTTGATTTTTCATTTATAACATGTATTACTGCAAAAAGGTAACATTAGTCTAAAGCAAGCTTGAAGGCCTTTTCTTCCACATACTCAAAATCGTAGCATCTTCGATTTTTTAATCTCTAATTGCAGTTTGTTTATAATTTTCGATGCAGGGCCGAAAGACACCATCACAGGAATCAATGGATTCTTCTGGAGAGGAAGAGTAAGATACTTGATGTTAGAACCCTTACTACTTCCTGTAGGTTGTGCTTATCACCAGGTTTGCTTGCTTGTAGGCTTGCTATTCAGAGGCTTGAGCTCACAAAAAATGACTTGCGGCAAAGAATTGCTAAGGAGGTACAGTCTATTTCATGGTGACCGAACTAGGGTGGAATGTAGCATGTTGTCTATTATAGTAGTACTGACAGGTTATCTATCTTTCTAATTAGGCAAGAGGAAATGCAATATTACAGGCTAGCTTGGAGAGGAGAAAACAAGCACTACATGAGCGTCGGTTGGCCCTTGAACAAGATGTATGCAAACGCAACCTACTCTGTTTATAGATGCCTTTTAGCTGTTTGTTGGATGGATATTTGATAATAAGTAAATGCAAAGTTGAACAAAATAACGCCGTGTGAGGTTGACCTAGCTGGTTAGGAAGTGAGTCTAGGAGTGCCTGAGCCTATCTCAAATGTTCAATTCCCACTGCCAGCAAATGGTTACTTTATATACTTTCTCCAATCAAAGGAAGGATAACTTTCTCCTCTCATTTCCTTTAATGAATATTATCCAAATAAATTCTCCTTTCCCTTCACCTTCCTGGATGAAACATGTTTAAATAAAGCCCTGCTGACCAATGAAAGACAGTTTGACATATTTGCCCCCTAAATGGTTACTTTATATACTTTATACAGGTCTCACGATTGCAAGAACAGCTGCAAGCAGAAAGAGATCTCAGAGCTGCACTGGAAGCGGGTTTGAGCATGTCTTCAGGGCAGTTCTCGAGCTCACGCAGCATGGATTCTAAGGTTGTAAGTGAAGTTTGAGGTTTACTCGCTTTCTGGTATTGGAAATCATCTCTGTATGCTAATTATTATTATGATTGATATTTGATGAGAAGACACGGGCGGAGCTTGAAGAGATTGCTCTTGCTGAAGCGGACGTATCTAGGTTAAAGCAAAAGGTTGCAGAACTTCACCATCTGCTTAATCAGCAACGGCAGAATCACTATGGACCCATTTCAGATGCTGCCTGTGATCGTTATCAAAATCATACCCCACAGTGAGTGCAGAATACGTGTCGCTTTTCCATGGCTTAGGGTTTTTCATTGACTTAGTCATGGATATATGTGATCATCAATCAAGTATTATTGGTTGTACATTTTTAACCTTTATCATCTCTTCAATAGAGATCATGTAATTTCTTTTGCTTACAGGAGACTCCTTCAGCAAAATTTTGATTCTACTCTTTCCTTTTATTCTAATAACGAAAGGAAACAGAGAAATGAGGTGTGCTCCTCTTCAACTCTAAACCCTAATCTCTGCCGCATGCCACTTGTTACTGATGTAATTAATCTCGATTTTTTTATAGGGGAATTCATTGGGAGATTGGAGGAGTCTTAAAGCGCAAGTAATCACAGGTGGAGGTGGTAGCAGTAGTAGGTTGTCGTCAGGGAAGCACTTCCTGGAATCATCTCCACAGAGTGATTCGAGAAGTACGGAAGTGTCGACGAGTGTATCTATGGATGGACTCACTGCTGTTGACTCTCTACCTTCCACTTCAAGAGCTATAGAGGTAACTTTTTCTTTGTTCTGTTAATATTTACTTTATATATATTTTCAGTGATTATCAATTCGTGAAATCTATTGTCTTGGGTTATATAGATGATCAGCTTATTACTGCACTTGCTTAATGAAGGAAAGGAAAGGGATTCAGAACAAATTTTGTGTTCATTTATTTACATCAGATATATTTTGAATATGTTTTCAGCCCTTGGAATACCCAAGACATAATCCATCAGCAGCATCCTCCACGTTGGTAGAACTAACAACACGTCTCGACTTCTTCAAGGAAAGGAGATCTCAGCTAATAGAACAGCTCCACCACCTCGACATGAACTACGGGAGTGGGACAGCTTCTTCCCAAGACTTTGTTTATCGACCGTCATCTCCTCCATGGAGTTGATTTTGATCCTGAAGGACGATGGCCTCAGCCTCTGACCCCTCCCTCTCTTGTGTATATTCCTTGATGATGATGCTGTGGTTGCATTTTTTTCTTTTATATATAGCTTCCCTCTATGTTCTTCAAATCTATATATTTTTTTGTTTTTTGAGAGTTCCTTGTTGTCGTGTTTATTGGTAGCATCTTGTGATTGATTGTTTTGGTGTCAAACTAGAGGATCTGTCGTGTGTGTTGTGGTGTGTGTAAGGTGTAGCTATTATTCATCTTCCCTGGTTTTGCACATTAAAGTCTATACACAACACACTGCTATTTATTTAAGTATTTTGTATTCTGTTTGTGGAGAATTTGCAAGTGTCTCTCTACTAGTAAATCTATGGGTATTCATGCTACAATTTTGATCTATTTAGTTGGATTGGGTCCAATAGAGGCGCATAAGAGGACAAAGCACAAAGGGAAATGAGTCGTGTTTCCTCCGGAAGTGCGGTATACCATCAATAGCTACAGTCCGATGAAATTGTTGCTAAAACTTAAATTTGAATCATTTTTGGTACGCAGCTCTTTTTTATTTGTTTCACTTTTATACATTTTTCCTTGGGCTCCTCAATATATATTTACGTCTTTATACTCTATAATGACGAGATAAGAAAATTACTCAATGATGAGATTGAGTTACGTAATATTGTCAACTATGCAACATCAATTTCTTTTGTTTATAATCGTTATGATGTGATATTGTCAGCTGTGCAACTCTAAGCCATTATAAATGCTAAAAATCTACTATTTTGCATATTGAGACTTTTTATAAGTAATACGATTTTTTTCGAAAACTGTTTATTTTCGAAAAAATATTTGAAAAAGTGTATATCGATTTTTTTTTTTAGGAAAGTATGTATACGCGCGTCGCGCCTATTGAATAGGCGCGTCCTAGGGATGCGCCTACTGCAATAGGCGCACGCCAGGGGTGCGCCTATTGCCCAAACTTTTTTTTTTTTGCAAAAACACCTGTCTATTAGAAACCACGTTGATTTTAAGTCTGCTTAGGAGATCATTGCGTACATGAATTTGAATTGTATTGGTTAGTCGTACGGTGAGGACAGAAGAAAGCTGATCCCCTTCCAATGGTTAGGAAGGGTCTTGGATCAAGAGGACAGAAGATAAATTTGTTAACAAAAGGGTCTTGGATCAAGAGGACAGAAGATCAATTTGTTAACAAAAGGGTATTGGATCAAGAGGACAGAAGATCAATTTGTTAACAAAAGGGTCTTGGATCAAGAGGACAGAAGATCAATTTGTTAACAAACCACGGAGATGATCAAGATGACAGAAGATCAATCGCGGAGATGAGTCAAATTCACTGGTTTTCCTCCTAAATAGAAATTGAGAGATAGTCTCACGCGTTGCTTTATCCCAGTATTCACAGGTCCAAATTCCTCTACGCTAGTCGCACCAAATTCCTCCATGTATGCTTTTTTTCCTACTATATGCTTACTTTTTGAAAAACATCTGATTTTGAGTCTGCTTATGATTTTCCTCCTTCATAGAAATTGAGAGATAGTCTCTCCAATAAAGAAGAAAGGAAGTTATAAGAAGTTAAATACTTTAGGTTCCTGCCCTAAATTTTCCAAGTTGTTCTGAACAACATCCGCGAGGTCAAACATTGAAACAAAGTTGTTTATTCACAAGTTTCTGAATGAGACTTTTCTTCAAATACACTAGCTAGTTTGACATTTTCAGGAATTACTGCTGCAAAATAACTCTTTTGGGGTTACTTTAGGTTCCTGCCCTAAATTTTCCAACTTGTTCTGAACAACATCCGCGAGGTAAAACACTGAAACAAAGTTGTTTATTCACAAGTTTCTGAACGAGACTTTTCTTCAAATACACTAGCCAGTTTGACATTTTCAGGAGGAAAACCATTTCTTCTTAGAACTTCCTTTCTTCTTTACTGGAGAGAGTATCTCTCAATTTCTATTTAGGAGGAAAACCATAAGCAGACTTGAACTCAGATAAAAAGCTATAGTCATTGGAGAAGCTTTACAAGATATTCGGAAGATTCAGAATCTTGTGAATAAACAACTTTGTTTCATTGTTGTTCAGAACAAGTTGGAAAATTTAGAACAGGAACCTAAAGTAACCCCAAAGAGCTCTTTTGCAGGAGTAATTCCTGAAAATGTCAAACTAGCTAGTGTATCTGAAGAAAAGTCTAATTCAGAAACTTGTGAATAAACAACTTTGTTTCATTGTTGTTCAGAACAAGTTGGAAAATTTGGAGGAAAACCTGTGAATACTGAGATAAAGCAACGCGTAAGACTATCTCTCAATTTCTATTTAGGAGGAAAACCATAAGCAGACTTAAAATCAACGTGGTTTCTGATAGACTGGTGTTTTTGCGAAAAAAAAAAGTTTGGACAATAGGCGCACCCCTGGCGTGCGCCTATTGCAGTAGGCGCGTCGCGCGTATACATACTTTCCTAAAAAAAAAAATTCGATATACACTTTTTCAAATATTTTTTCAAAAGTAAACAGTTTTTGAAAAAATTCAAGTAATACTATTTATAATAATTTACTAAAAATAAATGATCACTTTTGTTTTCGCTTTCTGTACTTATATATTTATACTAGTTTATCGAAATTGATGTTGGCTTTAATTTTCAGTAAATATTAATATATGTATGTATAGATATATTATCCTATTAGTTATACTATAAAATTATAGGTATTATACATATGGACATTTTGCATACTATAATTTTCTTCACCTCCATTAATTCATCAACAGAAGAAGTCTCCCTCACTATCCCAATACACTTGGAAAACCAACTGGTTTTATTGGTAGACCACCCATAACACACTTGGAAAACGAATGGTCAACATAGTCTCCTGGACTACTTAAAGCCTAACATAAACTATGTCTAAATGATAGACCGTTTACCAAACATAGGTGGATCAATGAACATTTATGAACCCAGGTTGATTGTTTCAACTAGAAGCCTTCCTCATGGAAAAGTGCATTATGAACATCCATCCAATTGCTTGATTGGCCAACCTGAGGACGTTGCAACGGATATGATTGTTTAAAAAGTTATCATTTTCACTAATGGAAGTGAGGCAAAAGAACCTAGGTAGGTTAGTTGCTGACAAGGGCTTGGATTTCTTCTTCTCACTTAACAATCTGCCGTTGTCGATCCTTACTAAAAGAAGTGTGCTTTTGATGTATTTTTCCGATCACCTGAATGTGGAGAGGGTGGAAAAAAGAAGGGAATCCGCAGGTTGGGACCTATTGTCATCAGTCGTCATGGCTGGCAGCGGGGAAGAAGTGCTTGTCAAATACCACCGTCTAAGATATGAAGATCTTTCCACTAGTTCGGTCAAGACAACGATAACCATGATATGATAGAGGACATCCAATAATATGCACCATTGATATGCTTTTCCATGAAGAAGGAGATAAGGTCTTTTATAATGGAGACCTCGACTCGAGCATATGAGCAATTCATTAAGCAAAATTTACGAGAGTAAGCTATCAGGGTAAAACCTGTATCAACAATGTGTTTGTACTTTTGTTTTGTCAACCCATTTTTGTTGTGTGGGGTGTGGGGATAACAAACTCAATTTGTGTGTGATGCCATTAAGTTGAAGTTCATTCTGAAATTTATTCCACGGAAATTCATTGGCAACATCAAACTAAAGAGGTTTCTTTTTGTGGTCAAATAGTTTCAATACAGAGTCGAAACGCACGAAAAACATCTTCATATCAATTTTTAGGTATGAACAAATAATAGGGACACTTAATTGGTGGTTCCATCAATAATGACTAGCCTTGAAGCGTTGAAGAGGCTTAGTGAAGTCTAACTGATGATGCCAAAGCAAGCTTGCAGAGAACGGAGGGAATGTGAGAAAAGAATGCATGAAAACCAGATTTACAATTACTATGAAGACAAGGTAATAGATATATAATGTACACAAGGTAATAGATATATAATGTATGTGTATATATATATATATATATGCAGTGATCTAATACCAATACCCTTGATGACGATGCCTACCACTATCAAGACAAAGCTAAGTTTACATAGTTATACTTACATTACAACTCGACATCAAACTTCACAAGTAGACACCACTCTACTAACTTGGATTAGACATACCCTTGTATAAAAATTAGACATTTTAACAATACGCACCCTATATTTCTCATTATACTTCTATCTTTTTTTAATCAATAAAAAGGTAATTATTATTAGTCATGAAATGATTACAGAGAAACATGATATAGAATAGAAGCATTTTAAAAGACCATCCATCTATTAGATTAGATAAATATCTTAAAATGCTAACACATGATATTATGAATTGATAGAACCTAAGGCGCCGCTTTGACATTTCATGCGTCGCCATGAGTGGCATGTAACCGACATCCCTATTCTTATAAGGCGTCGCCTAGACCCTTATCGGATGAAGACAACAGGGATGACTGAAGCGACAAGAATGACAGGCGCAGCTAAAGCTGCAAGCAACATTTATGTACCTCGGGAAACACCAAATGTGTCTGACACACTTCAGTAAAGTATGTTTATTACATGTCATAAGATATTTACGGCTCCTTGACCCTTGGTTAAGTCCTCGGTCAGTAAGAGCAACTGGCCACATTCAAAGCTTAGCTCGGTAACAGTAGCAATGCTTTGTCTATAAATAACAGTCCTTCAACCTCTTCAGGGATATAAAAAAACGTCTTCAGACATACATATTATTATAAATCCCCCCATGTCTATTTAAGCATCGGAGGGTAAACGAAGGGCCATGCCCAAGTTTTCCTTCTTGCAGGTGGAAGAAGGCCAAGAAGTCGTCGACTTTCTGCTAGACTCGGGTAAAAAGTCGACACCTTAGAGCATAGTATCCCGATGCATGGCACATGATTTTCGCAGGATCCAACATTGGCGATGTCTATAGGAATCGACACGGTAGGCTATGGGTGCACCAGGGAGTAGATAAAAAATCTCTGGCGATCCTACTCAAGTTTAGTCCCTGAATCTTACCCTGCCATCTGGGCGAAGAAGAAGCAGTGCTGGCATTTGGATTCCCCAAAGATCTTAACTAGGCGAGGCTAATTCCCAGCAGGCACTGTCCTCGCAATCGCCTATTGGGTACAGGATCACCTCCGGACAAGGAGTAAGAAAAGAGAAGATCACTTTAAACCCACAAAGCGGTACTACCCGCTGGGTATAGGTTTTCTAGTTGGCCTACACGGTCCCTTTCTTATATGTCATTGCATCTTAATGCATGCGCTTCATTAGCTATCCATGTCCTCAACGGACCGAGCTACGCATACAAGCACTTCCTCCACACACAATGCTCATCTTGAGTCAAGTGGGGAAGTGGAATATTCGAAGACAATAGGGCTCCACCCCTCTCCACGGTGAAATATCACACCCCTCTACACGAGGATTTATGTCGATCATTATCCCTTGCGACCTGGAAAAACTTCGGATTATAAAAGGCAACGGGGACCTAATTCAACATATGAATAGGCTCTTCCCAGAACGAACATGTTATACGCATGGGCAAGCGGCACCCCAAAGGGACGCACAAAACACCTTTAGAGTGGTCCTAGCCTCTATCCCAGAGGATATAGCCAAACAAATTAGGACTTACGCGGATATCAGAAAAGCAGAAGAAAGGAATGATCCGCGTGCCGGCAGGGACAAGGGAAAAGGGTGAAACATAACACGTCGCCTGGTTTGCCTATCAGTCGTCAACTAGCGTCGCATACTTCCTCAAAAAAGCGTCTCCTTCAAGGCCTCAAAATGTGTCGCCTTCAAATCCTCAAAAAGCGTCGCTTCCAAGCTAGGAAAAATAGGGTGATCATTCATGAGGAAGCTACAAAGGATAACCATCGCACCCCGCATCTCCACCCTGGGGTGTCAAATCGGTTTAGGAAGTTGTTAATGGTGATAATCCAGCCAGAGATGATATCTGATGGATCCTAGGGGGTCGCTTAAAAGTATCACCCCACGTCACCTGCATACGTCCTTTATAGGGCTGTCGATGGTTAGGGTATGGTACGGGTATGACAAATACCATAACCATATCATATTTTTAAATCGCATACCATAACCATAACCATTACGGGTACAAATGTCAATACCATAACCATTAAAATAATTGTGGTTATTAACCAAGGTTTTACCCGTATACCCATATTTATTTCACACATATAATATAATAAAAGACCGAAAATTTTATTTTGAAAAATACATAAATGTATATTTCGAACAATAAAAATATATAAAACTAACATCATGGTTCTTTATTACATATATGTATAGTAATTTTCATTATTTAGTATATATTAGTTTATTAATAATAAATAATTATTATATTTATATAATAACCATGATTATAACCATGGGTATAACTCAAATACCATAACCATAACAATAACCATTATGGGTAGAAAATTTATCACCATAACCGTACCACACCATAATGGTACAGTTAACCATATTAAACAGTAACGGTTATAACCATGGTTATGGATTTTTCACCGCACCATTGCCAACCCTAGTCCTTTAAGCTAACCAGTGGTTTCTCTCGTACTAAGTTGAATTACTATTGCTAAACTGTCACAGGACTGTATGACATCACACGACTTCGATAGTTGAGGCATGACTGATCCTTTTCAATTGTCTGTGATCCTGTTCGGCAGCTCTACAAGACGGATGCAGGGGAAACTCTTATGCTGACAGGTTGTGGTGCTGTTTAACCAAACAACCTGGCTATTCCCAACATCTTGTTCTGGTGGTTACTTTAAAAAGCAACACACAAGGGTAGGAATTCGCATATATTGGTGTGTGTATTCGAGTTGAAAACGTCATTATAAGAGCCCTCGTGTACGGACAAAGTAATCCTTCCCTTCATGCCTAGCAACTCCTACCACCCTTCTGAGTTGCGTATAACTCTATGGCGGGGGTGCTTGCTCTGTTCACCATCTTCACTTCTCGAGGGGCACCTGTCAATAAGGTCAAAATATTAGTGAAGGTTATTCATAGCGTTGTGGACTCTCGAAAGGTGTCAGAGTGACGCTCAAGGGATAGGTACTGGTGGGGATCACTTCGATGAGGTAACCCTAGATAATAATAATGGGCAGTGCAACATTCTTTTTTCAATAAGGATTGGGCCCCATGAAGATACTCAAACAAATACTACAAGAGGTTGGCAAATACAAGGTACAATTTGTAATTGTCGACGCCCCCGGTTGGCCATATTGGGTCATAGATGGCAAAAAGCGTCACCCTACCCCAATAAGGGAGCCAGTGGAAGCACCATCACGGGGGATGAGCGGAGTGTGGGTCGGAAGTCACGGTGCCCACATCTGTCAGGTAGCCTGCAACCAGACGACTCACGGTTGAGCGTAACCGCTACTCACCAGGAAAGGTGGAACAATTGTTATATTCGGGTCACGCTTTTACGGCTGGTCCTTCCTTTTCATAGACTTATGCACCTGGGTAGCCAGTGCTTTTAGAGCAAAGGAGCCAAAATCCTTTGGGGGTATATGCTGGTTGATCCTCTTCGGCATCAGTTTCTTCGTTATATTTGGCCTATGTCAAGGAAACCCATGCCCATCAATGTGTAATTAGCACATGAAAATCGGTGCGGGGCTTTATGTCTGGGTGACAGACCTCATATTAATCTAGAGGATAGGGGAAAAATGTAAATGCAAGTTGGCTCTATCGGTCTTAACGAAGCGTGCCTCTGTAAAAGCTACCCTCTCCCTTGTATCGATTAATAACGATTTGCACTTTCTAACAAAAAGCTTCTCAAGCTAATCAGACCAAGAAACCATTATTGTATATAGAGGGGGGGATCAACGCCTGCATAAATAGTCGGTAGGAAATGTGTATTTTTTACAGGTTAATTTGGTTATGCTCATAGAAGCACAGGAAGTGACGCCCTACGTCGAAGGGATGGTAGGCTATCTAGAAAGGCTCATCGCTATGAGTCAAAAAGGCCCGTTCACTTATCATTGACCGGTACGGGAAGTATTTCCAAGCAAACTTCAAACAACAGAAAGTCGCTGCCTTCTCTTTAAAAGTTCTATAGTCGAAGGGAGCCTATCATAGGTGAATGGAGTCTATCATAGGCGACTATTTAAACATATCATTGGGTTATAACTATGTGTCGCAAACTTCGTCCCCGGTAAAATCATAGATTGAGAATGAACTAAGTGGTTAAACGAGTGACCAAGTTACGGATGGATGCCTAACATTCGCATCACCGCCATTAAGACGAAACGAATTCGCATATCAAGGCTGGTGTCGGACGTCGAATCTGACTTTCCGTGACCCGTTTTGAAAATTATTTTTATTTGTTCGAAAAATGTCGGATCTTGGCGAGCGACGGGTCCGGTCGAGCGGGGTCATCAACCAGACCGAAAAAAATGAAAAAGTTGTCACCGATTAATCAAAGGCTAATCAGAATCCTAAAATTTACCTAGGGTACATGGAGTGAACACCCTAGGGCTTGGAAACGTCTACGTCCAGAGAATAGAGTTCAGGGGTTTGATTACGTCTTAAAAGCTCGCAAGCTCATAATCCACCCTTTCAGTACTTTGGTTAGCTTTTGAAATTATTTTTTTACCGATTTACCCGAATTGCCCGTTTTGATCATGCTTAACCCAAAAAGATTACATGCATTTTATTTAAATTAAACAAACTATGTACAAATATTTTTTTTATTTATGAGTTAATTTTCAATAAATAAACAAGAGAAAAAAAATTAGTGCCCGAGAAAAAAAATGGTTTAACTTTTAAGCCATTCTAAACGTGTCAAAACATGCACGAATGATTTTGAAGATATTAAGCTCGTTGGAGTAATTTGTCACATTTTGAGAAGTTATAGGATGTCCAAAAACTCTAGGGAGTAAAATGAGATTTATTAAAATTTGAGCTAAATTGGAAAAAGATTTCGAAAATTGAAGAAATGACCCTAAACTATTTTGGACTTATTCGTAACAATTGGTAAAGTTCTAAAATAACCCGAAAATTATTATGGACTTATTTGTAACACTTTGAGAAGTCATGGAATGTCCATAAAAATTTAAGAATCAAAATGTAATTTTCGGAAAAAAAATATAACTGAACTGGAAATATTTTTTAAAAATTTACAGAATTGACCTTAAACTATTCTGGATTTATCTGTAACACTTGGTAAAGTTCCAAAATAACCCGAAAAATTATTCTAAACTTATTTGTAATATTTCGAGAAGTCATGGAATGTACAGAAAAGTTTAGAAATAAAAAATGTAATATTTTTAAAAAAATCAAGCTAAATTAAAAAAAAATCAAAATTTGCATAAATGACCCAAAACGTTTCCGATTTGGTATATACCACTCGATAAAGTTCCAGAATGACCCGAGAGACCAAGGACCGAGTTGTAACCTTCATCAAAGTTTGGGAATGACCTAAGTTATTTTTTAAAATAGTTTTTCACATATACATATACATATAGTATCACATATACATAATATATATATATATATATATTAACAAGTATATTATACATAAATATATAATATATGTATATAAGCTCCTTTTTTATAACATAAATTTCAATAACATTTGGAAATACAAATACAATATTAAATGCGATCTCATGTACCTAAATCGTTCGGAACTTAAATATCGTACGAGAAACCGAGACTGATAATTACCGATATATTTGTTTTCACTCTCTCTCCAATCACTCTTCTCTTAACTATTTCTCTTATTCAACTCCTTCACCAATTTCTCACGAAGCTCTCTTCTAATTATAGTAATTGTTTTCTATTTTTTTATTATAAATAAATAATATATAAACACCACTATAATTATATTATAATAAGACTTCACTATAAAACACCACTATAATTATTTTATAATAACACACCACTATAATTGTTTTTTGTTTATATATATATACAACTTAGTAAATTTTTTATTTATTTTTTATTTTAAAAGAAATATTTCCCTTTTTTAGTAAACATAAGAAATATTTTTTTTATCCTATTAATAATGTTTTAATTATTTGGGCTTTTATATCTCAATTTTTCTTGGCTCGGATTCTCGCGTATAGTATTTTGACCTCTGTCCAAAATCAGGTGGTTACAGTTGCCTATCTTTGAACATGCACTCATGGAATTGATCTCAAGAGTGTGTGTTTAAAGACAAAGAAATGATTTTGTCTCCTCGCGATTCATTATTTACATAGTAGACAAACATTATCGTGCAACTTTCGGAAGTTGGACATCTACAAGTCCTGATTGTTGACAATGATTTGAGGACACTGAGCGCATAAATGCTGATCAGTTTGTGACTCCCAGAAGCTGGATATCTACAAGTCCTGGTCGTCAAGGATGATTTGCGGAGGCTGAACATCTAAAGGCTCCGTTCGTCGTTTGTGACTCGTTGGAGATTACTTGCGGAGGTTGAACACCTAAAGGCTCTGCTCGTCGGTTTGTGATTCATTGGGGATGACTTGCGGAGGCTGAACACCTAAAGGCTCCGCTCGTCGGCTTGTGACTCATTGGAGATGACTTGCAGAGGCTGAACACCTAAAGGCTCCAGTCATCGGCTTGTGACTTACTTTAGAACTCAAAACTCTTATTGAGACGTCCGACTGTTTGTGCAAAATTCTCAGACTTCTCACTAGTCGGCCTTGGAATCCTTCTTAATGGAGTTTCCTAAAGTCATTCACGCTACGTCCACCTGTCATGGGGACATTCTCAAACATGAAGCAATACATGTTTATGCAATTTTTTCTTTATCATAAACACATTTTGAAAAAGGATGTAGGGATCTTAAAAGCTTTCTTGTAGCCGATTATGGGTGGATGTGACCCCTTTAGATTCTGTTTTTTACATGGAAATTCTCTTTGAAACAAGACTTTGAGACCATAAAGGATACATATGATCCAATCTTGTACAAGGTGTATCATTGCGAGTTAGTCGAGGGAGCTCAAATAATTTCAATCACTGCTTCTCTTCATTGCTACCGTGGGGGAAACAACGTCGTCTACTTTTGAGTAGTTTTTTTTAATCTCTAGATTTCCTTTCCTTTTGCTACATGTTTTTTTTTCCGCACCTCTCGGTTCCCTTATTTGTTTGCCTAGGTCGCCCTTTCGGGTTTTCAACCTAGCAGGGATTTGATTCCTCTCCCTTTTCCATGATTTTCCTTTTGAGGATTTTCAATCATGCCCCTCTTCCCTAAATTTTGCCTAAACTGCCCTTTTGATTTTTCGATTTAGCGAGAATTTTCTCTTCCCTAAATTCCTCTCCCTTTTCCATGATGTCCGTATTGAGGTCCTGTATGCCATGAGTGCCCAAGGCATCTTGTCGTGTCAGTCCTTATAATTGACAGTCATTTTCTCTATGATCTTCTTAATATTCTTATTTGCTGCTTCCACTGTGCCATTCATTTGTGGGCGATATGGAGACGAATTTCTATGCTTGATCTTAAATTGGTCACACAACACATCAACTAATTTATTATTTAGATTTTTGGCATTATCTGTGATGATTGACTCCGGCACCCCATAACGCGCGATGAAATCCTGCCTAATGAAACGCTCGACCGCCTTGGTCGTTACTGACACCAGGGTGATAACCTCCACCCACATGGTGAAATAATCGATATTCACCAATATGAATTGATGACCATTGGACACCTTTAGAGAGATCATACCGATTTCATCGATGCCCCACATTGAGAAAGGCCATGGGGAAGTCATGGGATAGAACTCGTGTGGTGGCGCATGAATTTGTTCTGCGTACACTTGACAGAGGTGACAATGTTGGACGTGTCTCGCACAATCAGACGTCATGGTGGACCAAAAGTATCCAAGTCTCATGATCTTTTTTGACAGCATTCACCCGCCCATGTGTGGACTGCAACAACCTTCGTGAATTTCTTCCATTAGGCGCTCAGTTTCTTTGGCATTCACGCATCTCAAAAGGTTATCATCAAATGATCTTTTGTATAAGGTCGGGCCACTTAGAAAATAATTGCAAGCCATCCTTCGTACGACCTTCTGGTCATTTCTTGTGGCACCGTCTGGGAACTCTCCGACCTCCAGGTATCTTTTTATGTTAGTAAACCACAACTGATCGTCTAACTCTTCGACTGTACAACAATAGGTTTGAACATCTATGATCTTAATTTCCACTGGTAGTACATAGTTTCCCGGCGAAATTTTACTCATTGATGCAAGTGTTGCCAATGCATCTGCAAATTGGTTATTATTTCTTGGCATATGAGTGAAAGTCGTCTTAAAATTCTACAACTAAATCCTAAAGGTGTTCGTGGTATGGCTGGAGTTTTGCATCCATCGTTTTCCATTCCCCCGTCGTTTGGAGGAGGATTAACATTGAATCTCCAAACACTTCTAGTTTCTTCACTTCGAGGTCTAGTGCAGCGCACATGACGAGAACACATGCCTCATATTCTGCGATGTTGTTAGTGCAGTGTAAGGTGACCTTGGCCGCCACTGGAAAGTGTTTCCCCTTTGGTGAGATGAGCACTGCCCCGTTACCCCCTCCGACTGAATTTACAGCATCGTCGAAGTACATCCTCCAATTTGCCTTTGACATCCCTTCTTCTTCTACTTGCATGATCTCCCCATCTGGGAATTCAGAGTTGATGAAGTGATCGTCGTCTATGGGAAACTCCGCTAAATGATCAACAATTGCTTGCCCCTTCATCAAAATTTGAGGCACGAATTCTATGTCATACTCAGATAGTTGAACTTGCCACTTGGCGATATTTTTTGTCCATGCTGCATTCTCTAAGAGGTATCTCACGTGATCCATCTTTGAATACAGACGTATGGTGTAGTACAACGTCTACTGGTGAAGTCACTGCATTACCCACACAAGTGTGCAACATATCCTCTCCACCTCCTGATACTTTGTTTCACCCTCCGCAAACTTCTTGCTCATGTGGTATATATCATGTTCATTCTTTCCAGTCATATTGAGTTGTCCCAACATACACCCCCAACGAGTCTTAGCGCACTGTTAAATACATAATGAGTGGTCGTCTTGGAGTTGGCGGCACCAGGACTGGTGGGCTCATCAGGTAATTTTTTATGGACTCTAAGGCATTCTGGCATTCTTCATCCCAGATTATCCGAGCGTTCTTACGTAAAAGACGAAATAAAGGTTGACACTTGGTTGTCATATTTGCGATGAAACGTGCACTGTAATTCAAACGGCCTAATAGGCTTCGGACCTCCTTGACGGTTGATGGTGGGGGTAGCTCTTGTATCGCTTTGACTTTGTCAGGGTCTACCTCAATTCCATTATCACTGACTATGAAGTCCAATAACTTTCCTGATGTGGCTTCAAAAGTGCATTTGGCCGTGTTTAAACGCAACTTGTACTTCTTGAGTCTTACAAATAGCATGCGTAAAATGATCAAGTGATCTTCACCTTGAGACTTTGTGATCATATCATCAACGTACACCTCGATCTGTTTGTGCATCATGTCGTGGAATAGTGTCACCATCGCCCTTTGGTAGGTTTCCCCTGCGTTTTTTAAACCGAAAGGCATAACTTTGTAACAAAATGTGCTCCACATAGTGACAAATGCGGGTTTTGACTTATCTGCCTCAGACATCTTGATCTGGTTGTATCCTGAGAACCCGTTCATGAATGAGAACATTGTATGACGTGTCGTGTTGTCGACCAACATATCGATATGAGGCAAAGGTAAATTATCCTTTCGACTGGCTTTGTTAAGATCTCGATAGTTCACACAGACGCGGACGCGATCGTCCTTCTTGGGTACTAGAACAATATTTGCTACCCATTCAGAATAGTTGCAAACTTCTAAGAATCCAGCATCGCTTTTCATCTCTTCCTTAATCTTAAGGATTAGGTCGGGACTTTTGGCATGTTCTTTTCACAGAATGTGTAAGGAATTCGGCTTGCGGAATCCATAAGAAGTTGTTCTTTTCGTGGAATTGCCAAAAATTGGCTTATGGATTCCGGACGGGGTAGGCTAAGAGATTCTAGGTGAAAACCTCAGATTTCCTAAGCCTAGAAGGCAAGGAATCCGGAATAGAAGAGTAAAATACTATTTTGCCCTCATAACCTTTTCTTAAGGGCAGAACTACCCTTAACCTCTCTTCAGTCGGACTGATTGTTCACCACGCTCCGATTCTTCACCAAGTTCCTCCGATTCTTCACCAAGATCCTCTTATTCTTCACCACGCTCTGATTCTTCAGGTACGCTTCGATCCTTCGACTTCAATGATTCGATCCTTCGATTCTTCGATTCTTCTCTCTTCTCCTTCTTCAGTGATGAACCCAGAACGATTCTGGGTTCGGTGATAAAGCTCCCCTGATTCTAACCGATGTATGATTGAATTTGATGTATGCTGTTGAATTTCTGGTTTGCTGATTGAATTCAATTTCCTGAGAATTCAATTTGCTGATTGAATGCTGATCGAATTCAATTTGTGCTGAAATCGATTTCTGCTGGGTTTGGTCTGTGTTGAATTCGATTTGTTGTTGTTTGTTGGGTGAAGTCCTAAATTTTTTAGAGATAACACGGTTATGGATTGACTGTGGTCAACCCGTTCTTGGATGATTCAAGCCCTAAAGATCACGTCTTTGTAGATGAATTCAGCTGCATAGGTATGTTTTTTTTATTTGCCTCAAATGCTTTTATGACATGATCCAGAGCATTTGCAAATTCAATCTCACATTGATGACACTTTGCAGTGTGCAAAACTTGTGCTAATGTATGCAAGTGGTGCATTTTCAATCGAAGAAGACTTTGGAAGAGCTAGAGTGTACTCCCAGCAGGGTTGGAGGTGCCTCCATTCAAGGTTTGTTTGCTTACTGCTTTCCACGGTTGTGCACCATTCATTCTAGAATCATTCAGTTTCTCCACCTTAGAAAATGAATCACATAGCATTTAACCTCAGTTGATGGTTGATCCGATAAGTTTTTTGAACATTATGTTGTTGGTGGCCTTAAGAGCTAACCACTGTTTTCTCTTGTTTTACTGAAAGATGAGATGACACAGTGAATGTCCACATCATCTTTAGATGCCATGTTTTTTTTTTAATTTTCAGCTATTTATCTTGCTAATAGTATTATTTAACCAACATGTGTCATGAAAATGGAGGCACACCAGAATGTTCTTACTTACTTGTTTGTTTGTTTTACTTGCTTGCAAATTTACATTGTGTTAAAATACCAAGTTGAAGATGGTAATTGTAGGTTGGTGTGTGGGATGGACAATGTGTCTGTTGTATCGTGCTCGAGAAAACATGTTGACAATTTGGACCTTGTCTAGTTCACGTTCTGTCAAGTTATGGTTATGGAATATCCAAACTCTACTACATCAAGAGCGTACTTCGTATATTGTTTCCTAAATTCAAAGAATTTTAGTTTAGGACGCTAATTTATTTTGTATTATGTAAGTATGGTCATTAATAATATTATGATTCGGGTAAATATATTGTTGATGAGTATTAGTAAGAAGAATGAATTTATATTAAAATTTACATTAATTCAACTATTTAATATTAATTAATTAATGGAATTTTTTTATTATTAATTAATTAAATAAAATATTTTTTATTTAATAATTAATTATTTTATAAGTTTTTATTATTCTGAATTTTAAAAATTATTAACACAAATTATATGTATTATATATTATACATATATAAGAAAGGGCAAATATGTCATTTTAACATATTTCATTCTCTTTCCATATTACATTCCACCAAAAAAAAAACAGAATTCCTTATTCCATTCCACCAAAGAAACAACTTCATATTCTTGTCCCCTATTCCTTTTTCCCTATCCCTATTCCTTATTCCGAATTCCGTGAAAGAAACGCCCCATTTGTCTCCTCAGGTGTTGTCTCTTGGGTCGGAAACTCTTAGTGTCTAGTGGCAGAATGTGCTCCACGATTGACGAATCAAGGTCTAACATGTCATCATAGGACCACGAAAAAATCTCCTAGTACTCTTTTAACAAATCCATCATCTGAGTTCTATGGTCAGGACTCAGACTTGTCCCTATCTTCAATTCGTGTGGTTTCTCACGAGTGCCAATATTTATGATCTCAATGACTTCTGTTGTTAGGAGTTTCTCTCTTGTACCTGTCCCAACTTTCTTCAATTTCTTTGGTGGCATCCTCTTCACCGAATCCTTCTCTGTAATGTATACAATCGGATTTGGCAAGGGTGTCCCTGTACGAGATTGAATCATGGTTGCCTTAATGTTCTATAGAGGTATTGTTCCTAGAGAAGGAAACATAAGAGAAGGGAGATTAAGGTCATAAGTAGGTAGAATGAATATAATATTGAGAACATGATGCATTAACAAAAGAAGGGATTCATTTGATGTGGTGATGACAAATTTCCCTTATTCCAAAAACACAGGGCTCATGACATATGCCCTACGCGGAATACATCCCTTTTCAAAAGGTCGTACTCATTATTACTAAGAGAAAGCGCAAAAGAAAGTAATGTCATCCAATTTGTGATATTCTCTCCACTAGCAAGTGGACGGATGAAAGGCATGAGGGAGCTTCATCGAGCAGGGCTCCAATGGTGACACCGATCAAAAATAAGTCTGATAAGCCTTCTTGAGAAGCAATGTCGTCGAGTTGGATCATTAGTGGTGGGCTAGAAAATGAAACAGCGATGCTCCTGAATTTCTGGTTAAACGTTTCCTTCGGGCGACTTCGTAATCTTTGAAATTAGGATGGAAACCGAGTCTGAAAGTGTCTTTGTTCTTCCTCGGAGCTATTGGATGTATGATGCCTTTACCATGGATTCCAGACCGCGTCCTAATATGAAGTTGTTACCCAACATGATCTTCTCTACCATTAGCTCAACTATGTCTGGTGCTGGCTCTCCCCATTCCCTAATCACATAAATGAGATGAAAGGCATGGGAAGACAATGCATCTTCGGTCTCGATTCCGATGGAAGGTACGGAAGTCTCCTTATAAATGTTGTAGTCTTCCTCCACATCGATCACAACCAGGCAATCCTCAGAGATAAATTTCACTTTTTGATGCAGGGTAGAAGGCACTGCCCCAGCAGCATGTATCCAAGGTCTTCCCAACAGTAGACTGTAGACCCCTGGAATGTCCAAGAATTTGAAAGATACGCTAAACACGCATGGACCAATCTCCAATGGTAATTCAATTTCTCCTTCGACCGCCTTATATTGCCATCAAAAACTCAAAAAATACTCTTGGTTGGACGGATGAGTAACGAATCTATCTTCATATGTTGGAGGGTGAACATCGGGCATACATTTAAAGTTGAGCCGTTGTCAATCATTACTCTTGAGAGCACGTATCCCTTGATCTTGCACACGATGTGGAGGGCCTTGACATGTTGTTGTCCCTTGGAACCCAACTCTTCATCCCCAAAGGTGATTTGGCTGCCAAAAAACAAACCGATGAGATTCTCCACGTGTCAGGTTGAAATTTCTTTTGGTACCAGGGCATCTTTCAAAACGTTCATTAATTCATCTCGATGTGGTTCAGAACTCAACAACAGAGCCATCAAAAATATCTGCGATGGGGTTCTACGCAGATGGTCCACGACCTTGTACTCAACATCCTTTACTATCTTCATGAAATTGCTCGCATCTTCTTCAGTTACCTTCTTCTTTTGGGATCCCTCCGCCTTCTTCTCCTTGGGTGGGTCTTCTTCTTGCGTGACCCCCATAAATCCAAGGTACCCTTTTGTTGCTCCTATACTTGAATGTAGTTGGTCCTTGCGGTATGTAGTCAATGATTACTGGGGTGATCATCGAAACATTATTTTTTAGCATCTCCCGACCCATGGGGCTGACCAAAGGGATTGGTCTTTCTTCTAAGAAGATCATGTTGACTGAGCCTGAAGCGTGGTTGGGTAACGGATTGGTACTGGCATTCGTCGGCGAAATGGGATTTAAGACCAGGTACTTATGATCGATAAGGTCTTGGATTCTGTGCTTCAGGCAAGGGCAATTGTTAGTGGTGTACCCAGATGCTCCCATGTGGAACTCACATTTTGAATTTGGTTCATTAGTCGGAATTCTCGTTTCGGGGTTTAGAATCTCAGGACCTATAAGTCGTTAAGCCAAATCCTTCTTGTACAATTCTACCAACGGTATTTGAGGCAGGGTAAATTGTCGGGGCTCTCGAAATCTCCTTTGGTTCCCGCCTCGATTGACGGAATCTTGTAGGTTAGGCAATGAGGTTGTTTCTTGTGGAGCTCAAGGAGCCACATGAGTCTGGACCACCGGTGATGGTTGGTATTGTTGATACGGAGTTGAGTAACAAGTCTGGTAAGGGTTCGGATAGACTGCGTCTATGGTTGGGGTAGACTTCTTTGCACCACTTTTCTTAAGATCCATTGCACTTTTGTATGGATCTTCAATCTATCCGGACTGAAGCCCTCGCTCGATAAATTCGCGTGTCATGATGAGATTTGAAAATTTGGCAGTGTATAGACTCATCATTTGAGTATAATATATACCCTTGAGGGTACTAATGAAAACTAGGACCGCCTCATTTTGCCTGAGAGGCGGGTTCATGCAGTTGGCATTTCCCCTCCACTGAATCACGTAGTCCTTGAAAGATTGTCCCTCTTTCATCTTCATAGGCTGAAGATCAAGGCGAGTAGGAGTGTTATCCAGATTGTGCCTATATTGGCATTGGAAAAGCTTGGCTAGCTCCTCCATATTTGGCACTTGCTCTGTCCTTAACCCTGCGAACCAGACCAGTGCCTCCCCTTTCAAACTTTCCTGGAAGGTCTGGACCATCAACATGGTATACTGCTGATATGAAGTCATTTTTTCCGTGTATATCTTGAGGTGAACAACCGGGTGCCCTGTTCCATCGAACCTTTCAAAGTTTGACACCTTGAATTTATCGAGCATCGGGATTTCCTGAAATAGAACCAGATCAGAGAAGTCCAGGTCTCCTAATCAATCTACTCCTTGAATAGACCTCATGTTCTCTTTTATCTACTCCAACCTCTTGTCTTATTCGGCCTCGATCGGGGCGACTGTAACAGAGTAATTGGGGAGCCTAAACGCGGGTCGTATGGCCTGGTTGGGGTAAACCGGTACCGGAGGTGCAGCTCGATCATGCTGAAGAGGAAACGCATACTCATGAGGGTCATATATAGGTAGTCTAACTTGATTAGAATAGTCGTATATAGGAGGTGGAGCTTGGTTGGGGCTTTGATTAGGGCTTTGATTTTGTTGCTTCATTCGTTCCCGTTGAACGAAACCGCGAGTGCGTATCGGGCTTGTTCTTGCCAGATGTGCCTAAATCATTCAAATACCATAGTAAGAAGGGTAAATACACAATTGATCATGCATGTTTTTTTTTAAAAAAATTATACATGTTCCGTTCATTCCATTCGTAGATTTTGATGACATACGACAAAAGTTTTTTCAAACAATACTCTAAAAGGAGTTGGTCAGTCAAAGTCTGATTATTAAGACATTTCACACGACGGCACAGCTCGTTGAGTGCATTTGTCGCTTACTCCTTTATTTGAAGGAAGGTCGGGGCATGCATTTCGAAAATCTTTCAATTTGCCTTGTCCTTCGTCTGGATTGTTCAATGGTGGCATTCAACACATCTATTTTGCCCTCACATTTCTCCAAGGTGCGATCCAGACCTCTTACTTCATTGCGCACACACCATAACTCGTTGCGGAGGCGTTGGATCTCTTTCTTGGATCTAGAGTGTTCATCAGCCCAAGCAATACCTTGAATTTCCACCCTAGCTTTCATGATCGCGTAATTTCCTCGTAAGATGATGGTGGTTGCTCGGGCCTATCCCTGATTATCTCCTTACGGTCAAAAGGCGGACTTGCTGGTGCTGAGTAGAACTTGTGAACGTACTTCGTTGTCGCACGGTATTCGTTTTCCTTTGCCTTGGATCTTTTCGTCGCATTTATGAATAGTAGGACTCGGTTTTCCCAATCATTCTTCACTTGTCGGACTGAGTCTAGAAACGCGTTTGCAATATACGCTTTGCTGTGCCACTTGTACGCTCTTGGTGATCCATCAACGTGCACCGGGATATCTTGGAATCCACCTAATTGTTGAACAACTCAGGAAGGGTAGGTTTCATGGATCCTCGATGGCTGAGAAGCAGAACTCCCTTGAATGTTTTGCACCTAAGGATCATGGGAAGGTGGATGGGTAACCATCTAGCCGTCCATAAAATGTTCTTATAGGTTATTTTCGAAATATAGATTTTCCAATCGAGGGCTTTCTATTTCTCAGTTTCGAACAATGATCGATTTAACATTCTCGAGATGACCATTTTGTCGCCTAAAACGTTTGCTAGGGGAAAATTCATGCCAAATTCTTTCATATGGCTTAAGAAACAAATTAGAAGTAAGGTCATGTTTTCTTTTGATTCTCCTTTTCCTTTGGTTTTTAAAATTTTTAGAGATGCAATGGTTTTGGCGAGCAATGTCGTCATGAAACTCTTGGCTTCTATTATTTGAATGACGACTTTGGTCATAGTTGATTCGATGAGACCATTAGAAAAGAGGAATATGACCGTTCCCAAAACAAGTAAAATAAAAGCATGGAATTTCCCCAGATCATTTGTTTTATCGACAATTCGGCGCTTCATTCAATATACCAAAAGTTCAATAGATAAGGCATGACCCCCATTTAACTTGAGCTCGGTGGACATTTTGTTTGTTGTGACTTTGAGCAGTTTGGTCAAAGTGCTATCTTCGCCTTTTTGTTGGAGGTCGGGTTGAACAATACCACGATCCCAATCTACCCCTTGAACGAGATGACGGTATTCTTCGAGCGTAGGTGTGAGTTCATTGTCGTTTATCACGACGACGACATTTTTTACATCCCAAAAATCAGATAAAGTATCAAGGAGAGCCCAATTGACTTTGTAGTTTGCGAGCTCATGAACCTCATCAATCTTCTAGTTCACGTAGTTCTGATCCCTTTCGTCATGTCTTTCCATATTCGGGCAATTTCGACCATAGGGGGCTGGATGGCCTTGGTGCGGGGACATTTGTTTGTCTGCTTCATCCTTATCAAAGATAATGTGTGAAACGTCCTAAGGATACAAGACGGAATGAACGGAACTTACATTTTTTTTTCGAAAAATACAATGCAAGTGCAAGAAAGTAAATGTCACAACTAAGTTATTACGTTTACAGAGGTTTACGGAATACAAAAGGCCCAATATTATACATGTCATTATCTATGGCCAAAACAAAATATAAGAAAAGGAGCAAACACTAAATTGGTAGAAGGTTAAGCGCGGTGTGGAGGTTTTGTTCTAACGGGATGGAATTTCTAGGTCCTCTGAACCAGCAGAACCTCACCCCTGTAGAGGATCATAGGCCCATTCCAATCATCGAGTAGAGATTTTTGGGTGTGTGTCGTCGATCCAAACCGCTTCTGGCGCATTCCCCTACTAAACTCCCTAAACTCTTAATGTGCTTCAGGTCCGAGCAGGTAATGGTAACCAGCGTTGTGTGTGCAAAACGAGAATTTACATCAATTTTGAATTATTACATTTACATTGCTTTTTGTAAAAAATTTAAAACTGCAAGCATGAACAAACAGTCAAAACAAATAGATAGAATATAACATTACAAAGCAAACATGACAAAGCCTAAACCCTCTAAAAGATAAATCCCCAGCAGAGTCGCCAACGGCTTTCCTCGACCCGTTTTGAAAAATATTTTTATTTGTTCGAAAAATGTCAGGTATTGGCGAGCGACGGGTCTGGTCGAGCGACGGGTCTGGTCGAGCGGGGTCATCAACCAGACCGGAAAAAAAATGAAAGAGCAGCCACCGATTAATTAAAAGCTAATCAGAATCCTAAAATTTGTAGGGTACATGGAGTTAACATCCTATGGCTTGGAAAGGTCTACGTCCAGAGAATTGAGTTCGTGGGTTTGATTACGTCTTAAAAGCTCGCGAGCTCATAATCCGTCCTTTCGGTACTTTAGTTTGCTTTTGAAATTATTTTTTTACCGATTTACCTGAATTGCCTGTTTTGATCATGCTTCGCCCAAAAACATTAAATGCATTTTCTTTAAATTAAACAAACTATGTACAAGCATTTTTTTATGAGTTAATTTTAAATAAATAAACAAGAGAAAAAAAAACTAATCGTGCTCGAGAAAAAAAATGGTTTAACTTTTGAGCCTTTCTAAACGTGTCAAAACATGCACGAATGATTTTGAAAACATTAAGCTCGTTGAACTAATTTTTTACATAGAGGATGTCCACAAAATCTAGGTAAAGTTTGAGCTGAATTGGAAAAAAAAATGAAAATTGCATAAATGACTCTAAACTATTCTGGACTTATTCGTAACACTTGGTAAAGTTCTAAACTAACCCGGAAATTATTATGAGCTTATTTGTAACACTTTGAGAAGTCATGGAATATCCAGAAAAATTTAGGAATCAAAATGTAATTTCAAAAAAATATATAATTGAACTGAAAATATTTTTTAAAAAATTACAGAATTAACCCTAAACTATTCTTGATTTATTTGTAACACTTGGTAAAGTTCCAAAATAACCCGAAAATTATTATAAACTTATTTGTAATATTTTGAGAAGTCATGGAATGTCCAGAAAAGTTTAGAAATCAAAAATGTAATTTTTTAAAAAAATCGAGCTAAATTAAAAAAAAATCAAAATTTGCATAAATGACCCAAAACCTTTCCGGTTTGGTTTATATCACTCGATAAAGTCCCAGAATGACCCGAGAGTCCAAGGACCGAGTTGTAACCTTCATCAAAGTTTGGGAATGACCTAAGTCATTTTGAAAATATTTTTTTTCACATATACATACAGTATCACATATACATAATAGACATAATATCACATATATATACCTATATACATATACATATATAGTATCATATATATATATATATATTATCACATATACATAATATATATATATATATATTATACATATAGATATAATATCATATATATATTAACAAGTATATTATACATAAATATATAATATATGTATATAAACTCTATTTTTATTACATAAATATCAATAACATTAGGAAATACAAATACAATATTAAATGTGATAGAGATATACCTAAATTATATATTGATTGTTTTCTATTTATAGTGATTGTTTTCTATTTTTTTATTATAAATAAATAATATATAAACACCACTATAATTATATTATAATAAAACTTCACTATAAAACTCCACTAAAACACTACTATAATTATTTTATAATAAACACCACTATAGTTTTTTTTTGTTTATATATATATATATATATATAATACTACATATATATAACTTAGTATATTTTTTATTTATTTTTTCTTTTAAAACAAAATTTTCCCTTTTTTAGTAAACATAAGAATTTTTTTTCCTATTAATAATATTTTAATTTTGGGGGTTTTTCTATCTCGATTTTTCTCGGCTCGGATTCTCGCGTATAGTATTTTGACATCTGTCTAAAATCAGGTGTTTACAACTGGCTAGATAAGTTATCATGTAAAGGGAAATAGTCGTATAAGGTTGGTGCTATTGCATACCCCAACACGTGCATACTTGAAGATATACATGAAACTAAGCTTAAAAGTATGTTAACTACTGAACATCGAAAGAAGTTCCGTGAACATTGCTCAAATGCGTTGACCTCATCGCTAAATGCTAAGAAGTACATCGTCGATTACTATTTTTCTTATCGACAACTATAAAGATCAAAGTAGGTCTCAGAAGGTGGTTAACCTTCTATGAGATTACAACTACAATTACAAGAGTGGGCATTTCTCGATTTTGTTATTAAAACAGAAAGCGACGCTTGGATTATAGGCCATGAGTAAAAAGAATCTATTTTGAAAATATAAGAGAGAGGGTCATCCCCGAGAAAGGGCCCAACACCAAAACTGGATGTGGGCACCACTTAATGGGACAATGCCTCACGATATGCTCTTGCTTGGGAAATCAAAGTCATAATAGCAATATGGGCATGAAGTCCGGCTACAGGTTTGCACCCTACGAAAGGGATAGACTCTAACTCTCGCAAGGAAGGGCGTAATTTCTAATTGGGAGTAAACTCAATTAACGCAACTTGAAGGGTCGACAGGCTAGGATGGGAATTACGGGCTGGAGAAAGCAGGGTTCTTCCACTTTGAGATTTTTCCAAGAAGGAACGCATGTGTACGTACAAATATGCTCTTTTAAGTGTCGCAGCACAAATATGTGCGCCGCATGAAAGTAGGCTCTCTTTCAACTATGGGTTAAAGTTGATTAACAATGGAAGACCCTGACTACATGGCTCCTCTTAAGGCTGCCACGAAGAAGCAAACTCATCATGGACGAGGCTCAACGCTACCATATTGTTATAGCGTCGCTCCTAAAGGGTCGATAAAATACAGTGTGTTATACCGGAAAGGTAACCCCCTCACTCATATAGAGTGGAAACACCCTTATTGCATGTCAAACACCTAGAAAGGTTGATAAGGGTAGACACACCAAAGATTAAATGTGTTGACACCGTTCCCCATAAAACGTATCGCTCATTACATAACATGCGTCGACATTTTAGGAAAATCGACGCTACTCCTGTGAGTATGTCATAATTCTTGGTAATCTAAGGGAATTACATAATGGCAAGTAATAGGACGTAAGGACAAGTTAGTGGTCTGGAAGACCCTATGGCAAAGATTTTACGGGTTGATAATATTAGGGTATGCGTCAGAATCTTTGCAGGCCTTTGAGCCTTGAAAAACATATATCCTTAAATTATGTCGACACCTTGTCGCATGTCAGAGGCTCCAATACGTCGATCTTGAGGGTCGAAAATCGCCAACCTTGTCACGTATCAGGAGTTCAAATATGTCGACTATGTCGCTATATAATAAAAATTATGTCATCAACTCCTATGTTCGTCAATGATCAAGAGTATCCATAAAGTCCTGGCCATAGTTGCCGACCCTTTACAAGATCATGAAGGTAACCACAGTACACTCATAAAAATGAGCTTCGACTTTTGCAGCAGTGACGAATTTATGAAACATTCACGTCCAAATTATGGCAATCACGAAATGCCCTTCCTCCCGTTGCCTTTGATGCAATAAGGAATTGATTTAAGGGGACCTCTATCCCGATCAATGGAACGACGAAAGTGGATTACTGTGGCTAATGGCTACTTTTGGAAAAAGGTCGAAGAAAAGACATTGGCCAAAATAACAGAAGTTGGGGGTGATAAAACCCTCGAGATCCCCAAATTATATCACGATATGGGATGCCACATTCATTGATAAGGGATAATGGTCTTACTACGTATTCCTGGTTCGTTTTGAATGAGTTCTATAAAATTCTGAGCAATCCATTTCCCATTAATCTTCTGTGTGGTAATCCCTTCCACATTTATGCTCCACAACTAACTTTCTGTTTGTAAATTCTTCTCCTTATTCATCCTTGCACCAATAACCTTGACCCACAATATTTCTTGCAACCAACTTCTAGTCTATCCAAGTTGTTCTTCTTATTAAAATTTGGTACGTAACCCTCTTCAATGTTGCGTGAGATGACATAGTTCCTGAAAGTTTGACCATATATAAACATCATACCTAATTTGAGCTCATACTTCAACTTCTAATTACCCATCGCTTATGCATTCACTTCTTCATCAATTATCTTATAAGTTTGAGCACTAGTTATGTCACCTTTAAAATCTGAGGGGATCAGAGTTGTTAGAGTATCACTTCAGCATTCCCCTTGACCAATATATACAAGTTCAACAACATGTACTTGCCTAAACATCGGACCTTCAATGTTTGCACCATATAGTAAATCGTCACAACCAACATTCACTCCCATTCGTGCACCCCTTCACTTGCATCGGCATGCAAAGTTGGCTTCTTCATTTTACCTTTCATCTTTGGGGAGTTAACTTTATCATCATAATCATTACCATCTTTCCAATTTGGATAGAATATATAGAATCTGATAATGAGTCTAACTCCTCAAATTCAGATAGAGCATGATCATTCAAATCATAGGGGTTTAATAGCGTCTGCGTTGGAGTCTTCATTTGTCTCTTGGAGGTGGTGTTGCATCCATTGGAACTTTCCCTTTATCTACTGGATTGTGTTGCAACACTTTCCTTTCGACTGCATCTTCTATTCGTTGAAGAGATTTTATAAGTACTGCCTCCATTAATGGATCTTTAACACACTTGATCAAAAGGGGGGCAGAACATACAACTTCACGTGTTGAATTCCATTTTGCTTTGCAAACATCTCAGTAACATCTGTATCACTTTCCAAAACATCTAACTATGTTTACAAATCACCATTAGGTGGGACATAACAAATCAAACCACCTACAACTAAGCCATAATACTCCAAGAACACCTTCAATGTTTCATAGCAGATAACATCATTACTTAAGTCGTTCCATCTTTCTTTCCAACCAAAATTTCATCAACAAAATTACTGTCGTAGTGAATATGAATTTGGTAAGTTTCAACACTATCCTTGGCCATTATTAACCCTAAAACACAAAATTTAAAATCTATCTTACATATGGTTTGGAGAGAAATTTATGAAATTGAAGTAGTAATCGTCACAATCATAGAATTGAAGTAATACCCTAACCAACAAAGTAAGTGCACTCGTAACTACACTACCCTAAACTACTATCTTCAACTAAGTAAATTTGTGATTGAAGTGTAAATAAAATAAATAGGAAAAACCTTCAAGAACGAAATTCTCACTGCTAAGTCTCCCAGGACCTCGGTGCATGAGAAACAAGAGAATGTAGAAGAAAGCAGAGTGAATACAATTAGGGTTATGCAGAGTAAGTTACGAATCTAGTAAGAAAAAGGAAGAGAAAAAAGGTCAGATTTTAGGAAAAATTGCAGTCTCAAAAGGTTTTGAGAAAAAAAAACTGTCGTTTTTTTTTAAATTAAACTGTTTACATACCTATATGTGATACTTAATAGACTAAGTTAAGGGAATCTATATTCAAAAAAAAATAAAAATTAACTGACGAAAAATTCAACTGTGATATGATGTGTCGGGGCAATTATCACGGCTCAATATAAAATGTGCTATGATAATTCCCGGCCCAAAATCAAAAGTGCCGCCAAAATAATTATGGCGGCCCTTTTGGTTGAGCCGCCATAAATGTTTTTTTTTAACCCATATTTTTCGCGGCTCATATATATATGAGCCGCGAAATATCAAAAGGTAATATAATTTTCGCGGTTCGTTTCATTTGAGCCGCGAAAATTTATTTTTTTTTATTAAAAATAATAATAATTTATACTATAATTATAATCATACAACCATAACCTGAATAATTTACATACCGAAATCATATTTTTTACATACAATACATTACATATCCGTAAGCTCGCTTCAGTAATTCAAAAACATAATATGTTATAATAGTTCTGCATTCCTAACATTGTCTTAACTAAGACGATTCATGTTATTGATCGTTTTCTTGACTTCCACTAACAGATTGTTCACTACTAGATGTTGTTGATTAATGAGTTGCCTGACCATCCTATAAAAATATCCAAAAATTAAAGTATAAGATGCAACACTTAAACATTAAACTAACTTAAATTATAATATGCCCAGCAATTAAGCAAATTAACTTATTAAACTAAACCTCAATTCGCAGGCAAAACTAAAGCATCCAAAACACTAAAAACACTGTGAAAAATAATACTTACTTGATTTTCGGTTTGTAAATGTGAGGAACCCAAACCAATGTTGGTAAAAGGGGTGAAATGACTAGAATGATGAGTTGTCTGACCATCCTATATAAACATTCAAAAATTAAAGCATAAGATGCAACATTTTAACGTTAAATTGAGCCCTCTGGTTGAACTTCTGCAATTGAGCCCTCTGGTTGAGCTATATTCCAAATGTAATTTTTCAAGGTGGCCAAAGACCTTAAGAATTCATTCGGAAAATAAAATGTTACATTTCACTTAACACATTGGATAAGTAAATTTAATTGAACTAACCTTTCAATAGGATACATCCACCGATATTGTAGTGGACCACCTAGTTTTATTTCCACTGGTATATGTATAATTAAATGCACCATCACCGTAAAGAATCCTAGAGGAAAAATCTTCTCTAGATGACACAGAATAAGTGTTGCACTGCTCTAAAGTTCATCCAAATCCTCGAGATGGGGAGTTTTAGAGCATAATTTTTTTTAAAAGTTGACAGTTCATTAAGAGCTAGAACAACATGTTTTGTCAATACACCTCTCAATGCAAGCGGTAGAATATTTTGCATTAGTACATGACTTTTAAGATTGGAAAGTTTCCGCTCTTTCATGTTTACTCCCCTTGATATATTTCAAGCATATCCATCAGGAACTTTAAGATTTTTCAACAATTAAAGGAACCTATCTTTCTCAGTCAATGTAAAGGTGTAACAAGCATGAGTCAAATAAGTCTTCCCATTGGGACGATCTACATGATGAAGTTCACATCTTATACCCATAGCCTTTAATTCATGTCGAGCCTTCTCATTATCCTTTGTCTTCCCATCAACATTCAACAATGTACCAATCACGTTATCGCAAACATTTCATATATGCATCACATCCAGATTATGTCCAAGAATATTATATTTCCAATAAGGCAATTCAAAAAATATGCTCTTCTTCTTTCACAAGATACTACCTTGAGTAGATGTTGAGGCACCTTGTTCAAAGTAATCATCTCTCTCAAATATATCCTCACCCTTCAATGTTGTATCAACAACTATGGTATTGCCATCTCTTGACTGCTTCTTACTGCCTTTACCATAACTGTTTGTTAACCTCCTCATTTGCTCGAAAACCTCCACACCAGAAAGAGTTGTTGGTGAAAGTCGCATCTCAGCTGTACCATCAAACTCAGTTTTTTGACAACGGAATGGATGATCTATGTGTAACCAGCGACGATGACACATATAACAGTATTTACTACCGTTATCCAACCACAAAGACTTAGTTGAATAAGCACATATAGAACATGCAACCCGGCATTTAGTACTCCAGCCATATAAATTAGCATATGTAGGAAAATCATTAACAATCAACATGAGTGATGCACGAAGAGTAAAGTGCTCACCCTTTAACGCATCATGTGCCTCAACACCATTCCAAAGTTGTTTTAACTCTTTGATCAGTGGTTTTAGATAAATATCTATATTATTTCCAGGACCTTTTTCAACATGGATGACCATTGACAATATAAGAGACGACTTTTTCATGCACGACCAAGGCTCCATATTGTAAGGGATTAATAAAACAGGTCATGTACTATACGTTACACTCATCGTCCTAAATGGATTAAAATCATCACTGGTTAATCCTAATCTAACATTACGTGGGTCAGATGCAAAATTTGGGTAACGCTCATCGAATGACTTCCACGCCAATGCATCAGCAGGATGTCTCAAGCATAGTTATCAGAATCAGATCGGCCATCGAACCGGCGAGGGGCCGGTTCACGGTTTGGCCAGTTCAACCCGGTTCAGTGTACAGTTCACTGTTTACAATGGGAAAATTTTGAAAACTTAAAATACATACATAGTCTCAAACACAAACATAATTACCTCAAACTACATAGTCTCATACACACACAAACTACATAGTTTCAATATCAAAGACACATTACTCTCAATTCTCAAACACAATACACAATAGTAATGAACCGGTTTAATTGAGCTGTTATATTCTATTTAAATTAATTTGTAACGACTCAATATACATTGAGTTGTTACGTTTAGCCGGTAAATGGCCTTCTCCCGTAGTGAATTAAAGATACATTTCATCTATAACATAATACTCTTATTAAAATGAGACATAAGGCACATATAAACATCATCTACTTCATTATAATAATATCAAAATAAATTTTATCAACGTAACAAAATTAAATTTTATATATTTATAAACTAAATATAATTTACACTTAACAAAATAGATAAAATATATTGTGTATAACATTAGAAGAATACTAATGTTTTAATATGAACACTCATAGAAGTAATATACCATAAAAGTTAAGTTAATAGTAACATGTGGACATTAACATATTTTTAACAGTTTTATGAAAAATATTTTTTTATATATTTATAACTCGACATATGTTTGAATTAATAAAATACTATTTATATAATGAAAATATAACATATTATTACTATTACTAATATAAATAAATTACTAATGATTTTAATAGTCTTTTGTAAACATATGCACAAATATAAGTCATAAAACTATATATAAATATTTTACTTAAGAGTATTAATTATTCATTTATTATTAATTTTAATTCTAATTATTGACTCGTGTATTTTTTAACTAATTTTATAAACAAATACACTTAATATAATTTATAATTTTTGTATTTCATGATATAATTTATAATAACCTATATATATATATATAATTAATTGTTTCATGCATATTTTAATTTTAATTTTTTTTATTGTAAAAAATTCAAACTTATAACAATGAACTTTTTGAAAAATTATTATAGTGTATACTCACTTAAACAAATAACATTATAACAGTAAACTTATTATTATTTTTTCGAAAATGATTGTAGATTATATTCACTTAAAAATAATTTAAATAAGTGTTATATTCTGTATTATAAAAAATATCTTATATCATATATATATAAAAAATAGAATATATTACAAACTGTGCAAACACTGCAAAGCGCAAACCAAATATTTAGTGTAGAATAACAAATAAATTGAAATATACAAATAAATTTAATTAACCAAAGTCCAAAAACATATTATTGCAGTTATAGAAAACTTAAATATTTGACTAGAAAGTTTACACGTGTTTTGCGTAAGAACTATTTTTTATATTAAATGCTAAGTGAAAATATATGTACAGTTTAGTTATTATTTACTAGATTTCTATTTTATAAAAGTATTTTTAATTATGAATAAATTTAACTTAATATTATGCAATAAAAACTTAAGGTATATTTATAAATAATATTAACCCTATTAATATTTGTGTATAATATAAATTTATTTATTTTAATATTATAAATCTATTAAAGAAAATTAGGATTAATTCAATTTATTTATAAAATTAATTAAAAAATACATGTCTGGCTATTAATAAGCAATAATGACAATTATTAAGACAGTGTTAATTAATTTAAGCTATTTTGGGGGGTTTTATCACTTCTATTTGTTTAATATGTTAATGAAAATGTTAACATCATTAGTAAATTCTTTTACTAATTGTAATAATAGAAAAAATATCTGCAAATAAAGTTTTATTTATTTTCTATTTATAAAATATATTGAGCCTATAAATATAAAAAAAAACATATTTTTCGAATATATTATTGTTCATATAATACTTTTAACTTGACTATTATGGTTTTATGACTTCTGTAGTTCTGTTAGATTTATATGCTTATATAAAAATGACAAAATTTTGTCTTCATATTAGTGTTATTCATTCATATGTCAAATTTATATTAAAATTTTAATTATAATAAGCTAAACAATGTTGATACAATTTGAGTCTATTTAAATTTTAATTGCAAATTTGTATATGTTCATACTTGTTATTCATAAAATATAATATTATGTATTTTATAATTTTATAAAACTCACTATATATAATATATTTAAGATAAAATTAGAAATATACATGTAAAAATAAACAAAAAAAGATTTTTCGGTTAATGAAAAGTTTTGAAAAAATTTAAAGTGAGTTACATAACATTGTCACTTATGAATTAGAATTACAATTTTATATTGACTAATTAAAAATGATTATTTTTACATTAGAATTGTGAAAATGCATAAGAAAAACTTATTTGTCACAATTGCATACATTATAGTCAAATAATATCTATCTATCTATATATATTAATTTGTGTAACTCATATAAAATGTTGACAAATAAGTTTTTTGTTGTATTTTCTCACTCCTAATGTTCAATTAACCTATTTTAATTGGTCCATGTCAATCATAAATTTCTCATTCCTATCCTAGGTGGCGTGTCATGTAAATTACTTTAAAATCCTTCAAAATCTCTCATTCATTCTCAAGATGAGTTACAAAACTCATATGAATTCTATTTATTTCACATTATAATTATTAAAATCCTATATATATTTATAGCTCAACATAATTTTGAATTATTAAAATCCTATTTATATAGTACAAATATAATATATTATTACTTTTACTAAAATAAATAAATAAAAATAGTACTGATATTAATAGTCTTTTGTAAATATATGCACTAATATACATCATACAACTATATAAAAATATTTAACTTAAAATTATTACTTATTATTTAGTGTTAATATTAATTTCTATTATTGACTCATGTATTTTTATCTAATTTATTGAACAAAGACACTTAATATAATTTATGTTTTTTGTTTTTCATAATATATTTTATAATAATGTATTGATATACTTAATTATTTCATGCATTTTTATACTATTTATTGTAAACAATTAAACTTATAAGAATGAACTTTTTGAAAAATTATTATAGTTTTTATTCACATAAAAAATAATTTTATAATAGTAGACTTATTATATTTTTTTAAACAAATTATTATAGTCTATATTCACTTAAAAATAATTTAAATAAGTATTATGCTATCCACTATAAAATAAATTATATATAAAATATAAGAATATTACAAAATAAAACTTACTACTTAGATATCTAGTATATATATATATAGATTGCATTTTCACTTTTCAGGTCTCTAACGACGTAGCAGTAGCAGCCATTAGCCAAGTCGGTGGAGAAGGGCAGAGCGAGAGAGCTCTAACGACGTGACCGAAAGGGAGATCGAGATTCTTTCCATGACGGATTCAGAAGCTAAGGCTTTGGACTTCCAGACGGAGGGAAATGACCTAATGGACGAGGATGGCGGCCCGGACGTCGATGCCTCTCGCCGGTCACCACCGCCCCAGCTCAAGTCCTCCAATACCGGCGAATCCGCGCCACGAAAGACCAAGGGACGCGGGTTCAAGAAAGAGGCTGATGGCCAGCGTACCAGCAATTTGTCTGGGCGCGACTTCGATTCCCTTAACTCCGATGGCGGCCGTGGCCCCTTACGATGTTAATATTCTGTCCACCCCTAATCTTGCTCCCTTTTCATTTGTGGCATTTTAGTTGTGCTCAACCTTTAAGTAGTCTAGGTTCTGTTGGCAATTGTCACGTTAATTTCAAGAATTGTTGTCTTGTCTTGCGTATACAACACTCATCATTGTACAGAATTTCACTAAGTCTCGGATCGGAGAAGATGTTTTCTGCCTTAGCAGATCTTAAGCTTATACAATTCTGCACACACTATTGCTGGTGATCTTCTGGGAATTAGCTTTTGAAAACGTGGCGTCACACTCCTATGGAAGCAGAAGAGGAATCTTGAACTTGAACTGTGAGATTGTGGGTTCTGATATTTTCCTTTGCTTATTACGTTACTGGTTGATGATGCAGCAATTGAAGGATGGATTGTTATCGTTACGGGTGTACATGAGGAGGCACAAGAGGATGACCTGCGGAATGCATTCGGGGAATTCGGAAAGATAAATAATCTGCATTTAAATCTTGACCGACGCACTGGATTTATGAAGGTAAATAATTTTATTTATTTTTGAAATTGTAGGAGTAATAGTTATGAGGTGATTAACTCACTGAATCAAGATATTACTAGCTAGATGTCTAGTGCGTGGTAATTGTTAATTTAGTATTTTTTTTTTTAAACAAAATTGAAGTTATTATTCATATTGCTTGAGGGTTATTGTGTAAAACTTATTTTTAAACTCAACATACAAATAATTTTTTTAAAAAGTTTACTATAATTTTATAGTTAAAGTAATGATTTATTAGCTTGTTATATATATGAATATTTATAGGTATTTATCTATAAAATATTTATCAATTATTTTTATTATAATAATACATACTTTTAAATTTTTATATTGACATATCAATGAGAATGAAATACTTATTTAATATATACTATTTTTTAATTAATAAAAAACTATTTAGTTAAAGGTTGACAAAGTTATAAAATTTTACAATATTGAAAAAATAATCTACAAAAATAAAACACTTTTATACGACATAAATAGTAACATTTTGATACAAAATGAATATAATAAATAAGAAAGTTGGGAAAAAAAATTGTAACGTACCGTGAGAAACTTTTAAAGAATTCAGAAGCTTCTCGAGATGCACATGACAGATCCACATAATCGACAGTTACAAAATTAATATACCAACAAATCAAATTGTTTCATTTTGACATCTAAGCATGATAAAAGCTTATGTTGTGTCTTAATTATAGAGGTTGTACCTAATTTAATATGTACTAGATATCTATTATGCGCTTTGCCCAATTAGTAATATATTTTTTTTTATGTAATATAAGTTTACAAAGTTACAATTGCGCAAAGTTTACAAAGTTATTTTTTTTAAGTGAATATAAACTATAATAATTTTTCAAAAAGTTCATTGTTATAAGTTTGAATTATTTACAATAAAAATATTTAAACTAATTAAAAATGCATGAACTAATTAATTATATTGATAAGTTATTATAAATTATATTATGATATATAAAAATTATATATTATATTAATTCTATTTGTTCATTAAATTAGTTAAAAATGAATGAGTCAATAATTAAAATTAATATTAATAATATAATAATTAATACTTTTAAGTTAAATATTTTTATGACTTAATTTTGTGCATATGTTTACAAAAGACTACTAAAATCATTAGTAGGCTTTTATTTATTTTAGTGATAATAATAATATATTATATTTTTATTATATAAATTGTATTTTGATAATTCAAAAATGCATTGAGTTATAAATATAAAAAAAATATTTTTCACAAAACTATAAAAAAGAAATATGTTAATGTCCATATAATACTCTTAACTTAACTTTTATGGATTATTACTTCTATTAATGTACATACAAAAATATTAGTATTTTTTTTTATAGCAATAGTAACAATCTCTAATGTTTTAGTATACATATTATATTTTATTTATTTATCAACTATAAATTATATTTAGTTTATAAATATATAATACTTAATTTCGTGACATTGTTAAAATATATTGTGATATTATTGTAATGAAGTAGGTGATCTTTATATGTGACTCATGTTTTATTTTAATAGGAGTATTATGTAATATATGAAATGATCCTTATTAATTAAACTATATTTTCATTTGCAACAGTAAATTTTAATGTGTGCATACTTGATATTCATAAAATATAATTATGTATTTTATTATTTTATCAATTTCACTTCATAAAATATATTTAAGAAAAAAAATCATAATTACTAATGTGAAATAAAGAGAAATAATATGAGTTTTGTAACTAATTTTGAAAATGAATGAGAGACTTTGAAGAATTTTAAAGTGATTTACATAGCATGCCACTTAGAATGAGAAATTTATGATTGACATGGACAAATTAGAAGAGGTTAATTTAACATTAGGAGTGAAAAAAATACAACAAAAAGCTTATTTGTCAACATTGTAAGTGATTTAGCCAAATTAATATATATATATATATATTGTAATCTAGAAAACTGATTCGTGTTTTACGCAATTCAATAATTATTTTATTTTATAAAATAATAATATTTTTAAAATAAATATAAATATATATATTTATAACATAATTATTTATAATTTATTAAATTACATTTCATTAATATTAATTTAATTACATAACATTAAAATTAAAATTAAAATTAAAATTAAAATTAATTATATTTATGAAAAATTAATAAACTTATTTTCAGATTTTTTAATATTATACGATATAAAGATTATTTATATTTTATAAAAATATTTAAAAATAAATTAGTAGATAATAAAAACGAATGTCAACAATTACGAATACGATATTAATTAATGATTTTAAAGTTCATTTTACGACATCTATTATTTTTATATATTTTAAAATAAATACAAATAATTAGAATATATATATTAGTTATATTAATTATAACTTATAATTATTTTTAAAATTTGTAATAAACAATGATATTTTATAAGATAATGAAGCTAAGATGATTTGTTGATGTTATTTTGTGCTTAATTAATTAGACTCTCTATTATGAGTTGGGTTACCCGTTTTTATGGACTGACCTGCTTTTCCTTTTTGAAGGGTTATGCGTTGATTGCGTATAAGGAGTTTGAGGATGCAGAAGCTGCAATAGAGCAAATGAATGGGGCAGAGCTTCTCACACGGACCATCAAAGTGGACTGGGCCTTCAGCAATGGACCCATCAACGAGAGTAGGAATTATACTGACAAAAGGTTTGTTTCCGAACTGAAAACACATGTTCCATTTGTCTAACTGAGTCTGCTTCTACAGTTATTAAACATCATTTTATAGTTTGCTTGTGATGATACTCGGTGTTGGTTGGTTGGTTGGTTGCAGCCAACGAAGACACCGTTCACGCAGTCCAGTCAGGAGATATTAGAAATGACATTGTTGTACATGTAAAGCAAAATGTTTTGATGACCGCTGGTTGACTTTGTGAATATGGCGATTGTTTTTTGATTAGTCATGAATAGTATTTTTTTTCTAAACAGTTTATTTTGTTTCATTAATTATAATTTATTCATTAATATATAACATATCAAATAAAAATGTGTTCAATCGGCCCGATTCTAAATCAAAATGGACCGGTTGAACTATCTTTTTTAAAAAAATCTTGAAATCAAAATAATTATATCATTCAATATAAGTTACTATAAGTGGCCAAAAAAATAAGGGTTAATTACTTAATTGGTTACACATGTTTGACTAATGTTCAGAATGGTTACACATGTTTCAAAATGTGATTAATTGGTTTTGCTATGTGACTAATTGGTTACACATGTTTTTCCCAATGTGATTAATTGGTTATTCCGTTAGTAAACCGTTAATTTTAACGTTAATTCATTTTTTTAACATATTATTGAATTGTGAAATGACTATTATGCCCTTAGTTATATTGAAGAACACATGGAAGGATTGAAGAACCAGAATCGAATCAAATTCGATTAGATATTCTTGAGAACCCAGAAACAGCATTTCTGGGTTCTTCGATTCTTGTTCATGAAGATGATGATGTGTTCTTGAAGATGATTCTAGGGGTAATTACGTCATTTTACGTATCTAAATAGTGACTTAACTGTGATTTCTAACGATGAACAGTAAAAAATCCAAATAGTCATATTTCAAAAAACAATTAATCACATTTTGAAACATGTGTAACCATTCTGAACATTGGTCAAACATGTGTAACCAATTAAGTAATTAACCCTTATTTTTTTGGCCACTTACAGTAACTTATATTGAATGATATAATTATTTTGATTTCAAGATTTTTTTTAAAAAAGATAGTTAAACCGGTCCATTTTGATTTAGAATCGGGCCGATTGAACACATTTTTATTTGATATGTTATATATTAATGAATAAATTATAATTAATGAAACAAAATAAACTGTTTAGAAAAAAAAAATACTATTCATGACTAATCAAAAAACAATCGCCATATTCACAAAGCCAACCAGCGGTCATCTAAACATTTTGCTTTACAAGTACAACAATGTCATTTCTAATATCTCCTGACTGGACTGCGTGAACGGTGTCTTCGTTGGCTGCAACCAACCAACCAACCAACACCGAGTATCATCACAAACAAACTATAAAATGATGTTTAATAACTGTAGAAGCAGACTCAGTTAGAAAAATGGAACATATGTTTTCGGTTCGGAAACAAACCTTTTGTCAATATAATTCCTACTCTCGTTGATGGGTCCATTGCTGAAGGCCCAGTCCACTTTGATGGTCCGTGTGAGAAGCTCTGCCCCATTCAATTGCTCTATTGCAGCTTCTGCATCCTCAAACTCCTTATACGCAATCAGCGCATAACCCTTCAAAAAGGAAAAGTAGGTCAAACCATAAAAACGGGTGACCCAACTCATAATAGAGTCTAGGGCTGGCAATTTCTGGCACGACACGACACGATCTGCTTTAAAACGTATATGGGTTTGACCTTAATGGATCCCGTGTCTAAACAACTCTTATACGTTTAGACACGATTATTAATCGTGTCTAAACAACTCAGATGTGCAGATATCTGTATAAACACGATTAACTATTCATGTATAATCGTGTTGTGTAAACAACTCTTATACGTTTAGACACGATTATTAATCGTGTCTAAACAACTCAGATCTGCGGATATCTGTATAAACACGATTAACTATTCATGTATAATCGTGTTGTGTATACATGTGACACGTTTAGACACATTTAAGTATAATAATAATAATAAACTGAAATATACAAATAAATTTAATTAACCAAAGTCCAAAAACATATTATTGCAGTTATAGAAAACTTAAATATTTGACTAGAAAGTTTACACACGTTTTGCGTGAGAACTATTTTTTATATTAAATGCTAAATGAAAATATATGTACATTTTAGTTATTATTTACTAGATTTCTATTTTATAAAAGTATTTTTAATTAAGAAAAAATTTAACTTAATATTATACAATAAAAACTTAAGGTATATTTATAAATAATATTAACCCTATTAATATTTGTGTATAATATATTTAATTAATTAATTTTAATATTATAATTCTATTAAAGAAAATTAGGATTAATTCAATTTATTTATAAAATTAATTAAAAAATACATGTCTGACTATTAATAAGCAATAATGACAATTATTAAGACAGTGTTAATTAATTTAAGCTATTTTGGGGGGTTTTATCACTTCTATTTGTTTAATATGTTAATGAAAATGTTAACATCATTAGTAATTTTTTTTACTAATTGTAATAATAGAAAAAATATCTGCAAATAAATTTTTATTTATTTTCTATTTATAAAATATATTGAGCCTATAAATATAAAAAAAAAAAACATATTTTTCGAATATATTATTGTTCATATAATACTTTTAACTTGACTATTATGGTTTTATGACTTCTGTAGTTATGTTAGATGTATATGCTTATATAAAAATGACAAAATTTTGTCTTCATATTAGTGTTATTCATTCATATGTCAAATTTATATTAAAAGTTTAATTATAATAAGCTAAACAATGTTGATACAATTTGAATCTATTTAAATTTTAATTGCAAATTTGTATATGTTCATACTTGTTATTCATAAAATATAATATTATGTATTTTATAATTTTATAAAACTCACTATATACAAAATATTTAAGATAAAATCAGAAATATACATGTAAAAATAAACAAAAAAAATGTTAAGATATTTCGGTTAATGAAAAAGTTTGAAAAACTTTAAAGTGAGTTACATGACATTGTCACTAAAGAATGAGAATTACACTTTTATATTGACTAATTAAAATTGATTATTTTTACATTTGAATAGTGAAAATGCATAAGAAAAACTTATTTGTCACAATTGCATACATTATAGTCAAATTATATCTATCTATATATATATATTAATTTGTGTAACTCATATAAAATGTTGACAAATAAGTTTTTTGTTGTATTTTCTCACTCCTAATGTTCAATTAACCTATTTTAATTGGTCCATGTCAATCATAAATTTCTCATTCCTATCCTAGGTGGCGTGTCATGTAAATTACTTTAAAATCCTTCAAAATCTCTCATTCATTCTCAAGATGAGTTACAAAACTCATATGAATTCTATTTATTTCACATTATAATTGTTAAAATCCTATATATATTTATAGCTCAACATAATTTTGAATTATTAAAATCCTATTTATATAGTACAAATATAATATATTATTACTTTTACTAAAATAAATAAATAAAAATAGTACTGATATTAATAGTCTTTTGTAAATATATGCACTAATATACATCATACAACTATATAAAAATATTTAACTTAAAATTATTACTTATTATTTAGTGTTAATATTAATTTCTATTATTGACTCATGTATTTTTATCTAATTTATTGAACAAAGACACTTAATATAATTTATGTTTTTTGTTTTTCATAATATATTTTATAATAATGTATTGATATACTTAATTATTTCATGCATTTTTATACTATTTATTGTAAACAATTAAACTTATAAGAATGAACTTTTTGAAAAATTATTATAGTTTTTATTCACATAAAAAATAATTTTATAATAGTAGACTTATTATATTTTTTTAAACAAATTATTATAGTCTATATTCACTTAAAAATCATTTAAATAAGTATTATGCTATCCACTATAAAATAAATTATATATAAAATATAAGAATATTACAAAATAAAACTTACTACTTAGATATCTAGTATATATATATATAGATTGCATTTTCACTTTTCAGGTCTCTAACGACGTAGCAGTAGCAGCCATTAGCCAAGTCGGTGGAGAAGGGCAGAGCGAGAGAGCTCTAACGACGTGACCGAAAGGGAGATCGAGATTCTTTCCATGACGGATTCAGAAGCTAAGGCTTTGGACTTCCAGACGGAGGGAAATGACCTAATGGACGAGGATGGCGGCCCGGACGTCGATGCCTCTCGCCGGTCACCACCGCCCCAGCTCAAGTCCTCCAATACCGGCGAATCCGCGCCACGAAAGACCAAGGGACGCGGGTTCAAGAAAGAGGCTGATGGCCAGCGTACCAGCAATTTGTCTGGGCGCGACTTCGATTCCCTTAACTCCGATGGCGGCCGTGGCCCCTTACGATGTTAATATTCTGTCCACCCCTAATCTTGCTCCCTTTTCATTTGTGGCATTTTAGTTGTGCTCAACCTTTAAGTAGTCTAGGTTCTGTTGGCAATTGTCACGTTAATTTCAAGAATTGTTGTCTTGTCTTGCGTATACAACACTCATCATTGTACAGAATTTCACTAAGTCTCGGATCGGAGAAGATGTTTTCTGCCTTAGCAGATCTTAAGCTTATACAATTCTGCACACACTATTGCTGGTGATCTTCTGGGAATTAGCTTTTGAAAACGTGGCGTCACACTCCTATGGAAGCAGAAGAGGAATCTTGAACTTGAACTGTGAGATTGTGGGTTCTGATATTTTCCTTTGCTTATTACGTTACTGGTTGATGATGCAGCAATTGAAGGATGGATTGTTATCGTTACGGGTGTACATGAGGAGGCACAAGAGGATGACCTGCGGAATGCATTCGGGGAATTCGGAAAGATAAATAATCTGCATTTAAATCTTGACCGACGCACTGGATTTATGAAGGTAAATAATTTTATTTATTTTTGAAATTGTAGGAGTAATAGTTATGAGGTGATTAACTCACTGAATCAAGATATTACTAGCTAGATGTCTAGTGCGTGGTAATTGTTAATTTAGTATTTTTTTTTTTAAACAAAATTGAAGTTATTATTCATATTGCTTGAGGGTTATTGTGTAAAACTTATTTTTAAACTCAACATACAAATAATTTTTTTAAAAAGTTTACTATAATTTTATAGTTAAAGTAATGATTTATTAGCTTGTTATATATATGAATATTTATAGGTATTTATCTATAAAATATTTATCAATTATTTTTATTATAATAATACATACTTTTAAATTTTTATATTGACATATCAATGAGAATGAAATACTTATTTAATATATACTATTTTTTAATTAATAAAAAACTATTTAGTTAAAGGTTGACAAAGTTATAAAATTTTACAATATTGAAAAAATAATCTACAAAAATAAAACACTTTTATACGACATAAATAGTAACATTTTGATACAAAATGAATATAATAAATAAGAAAGTTGGGAAAAAAAATTGTAACGTACCGTGAGAAACTTTTAAAGAATTCAGAAGCTTCTCGAGATGCACATGACAGATCCACATAATCGACAGTTACAAAATTAATATACCAACAAATCAAATTGTTTCATTTTGACATCTAAGCATGATAAAAGCTTATGTTGTGTCTTAATTATAGAGGTTGTACCTAATTTAATATGTACTAGATATCTATTATGCGCTTTGCCCAATTAGTAATATATTTTTTTTTATGTAATATAAGTTTACAAAGTTACAATTGCGCAAAGTTTACAAAGTTATTTTTTTTAAGTGAATATAAACTATAATAATTTTTCAAAAAGTTCATTGTTATAAGTTTGAATTATTTACAATAAAAATATTTAAACTAATTAAAAATGCATGAACTAATTAATTATATTGATAAGTTATTATAAATTATATTATGATATATAAAAATTATATATTATATTAATTCTATTTGTTCATTAAATTAGTTAAAAATGAATGAGTCAATAATTAAAATTAATATTAATAATATAATAATTAATACTTTTAAGTTAAATATTTTTATGACTTAATTTTGTGCATATGTTTACAAAAGACTACTAAAATCATTAGTAGGCTTTTATTTATTTTAGTGATAATAATAATATATTATATTTTTATTATATAAATTGTATTTTGATAATTCAAAAATGCATTGAGTTATAAATATAAAAAAAATATTTTTCACAAAACTATAAAAAAGAAATATGTTAATGTCCATATAATACTCTTAACTTAACTTTTATGGATTATTACTTCTATTAATGTACATACAAAAATATTAGTATTTTTTTTTATAGCAATAGTAACAATCTCTAATGTTTTAGTATACATATTATATTTTATTTATTTATCAACTATAAATTATATTTAGTTTATAAATATATAATACTTAATTTCGTGACATTGTTAAAATATATTGTGATATTATTGTAATGAAGTAGGTGATCTTTATATGTGACTCATGTTTTATTTTAATAGGAGTATTATGTAATATATGAAATGATCCTTATTAATTAAACTATATTTTCATTTGCAACAGTAAATTTTAATGTGTGCATACTTGATATTCATAAAATATAATTATGTATTTTATTATTTTATCAATTTCACTTCATAAAATATATTTAAGAAAAAAAATCATAATTACTAATGTGAAATAAAGAGAAATAATATGAGTTTTGTAACTAATTTTGAAAATGAATGAGAGACTTTGAAGAATTTTAAAGTGATTTACATAGCATGCCACTTAGAATGAGAAATTTATGATTGACATGGACAAATTAGAAGAGGTTAATTTAACATTAGGAGTGAAAAAAATACAACAAAAAGCTTATTTGTCAACATTGTAAGTGATTTAGCCAAATTAATATATATATATATATATTGTAATCTAGAAAACTGATTCGTGTTTTACGCAATTCAATAATTATTTTATTTTATAAAATAATAATATTTTTAAAATAAATATAAATATATATATTTATAACATAATTATTTATAATTTATTAAATTACATTTCATTAATATTAATTTAATTACATAACATTAAAATTAAAATTAAAATTAAAATTAAAATTAATTATATTTATGAAAAATTAATAAACTTATTTTCAGATTTTTTAATATTATACGATATAAAGATTATTTATATTTTATAAAAATATTTAAAAATAAATTAGTAGATAATAAAAACGAATGTCAACAATTACGAATACGATATTAATTAATGATTTTAAAGTTCATTTTACGACATCTATTATTTTTATATATTTTAAAATAAATACAAATAATTAGAATATATATATTAGTTATATTAATTATAACTTATAATTATTTTTAAAATTTGTAATAAACAATGATATTTTATAAGATAATGAAGCTAAGATGATTTGTTGATGTTATTTTGTGCTTAATTAATTAGACTCTCTATTATGAGTTGGGTTACCCGTTTTTATGGACTGACCTGCTTTTCCTTTTTGAAGGGTTATGCGTTGATTGCGTATAAGGAGTTTGAGGATGCAGAAGCTGCAATAGAGCAAATGAATGGGGCAGAGCTTCTCACACGGACCATCAAAGTGGACTGGGCCTTCAGCAATGGACCCATCAACGAGAGTAGGAATTATACTGACAAAAGGTTTGTTTCCGAACTGAAAACACATGTTCCATTTGTCTAACTGAGTCTGCTTCTACAGTTATTAAACATCATTTTATAGTTTGCTTGTGATGATACTCGGTGTTGGTTGGTTGGTTGGTTGCAGCCAACGAAGACACCGTTCACGCAGTCCAGTCAGGAGATATTAGAAATGACATTGTTGTACATGTAAAGCAAAATGTTTTGATGACCGCTGGTTGACTTTGTGAATATGGCGATTGTTTTTTGATTAGTCATGAATAGTATTTTTTTTCTAAACAGTTTATTTTGTTTCATTAATTATAATTTATTCATTAATATATAACATATCAAATAAAAATGTGTTCAATCGGCCCGATTCTAAATCAAAATGGACCGGTTGAACTATCTTTTTAAAAAAAATCTTGAAATCAAAATAATTATATCATTCAATATAAGTTACTATAAGTGGCCAAAAAAATAAGGGTTAATTACTTAATTGGTTACACATGTTTGACTAATGTTCAGAATGGTTACACATGTTTCAAAATGTGATTAATTGGTTTTGCTATGTGACTAATTGGTTACACATGTTTTTCCCAATGTGATTAATTGGTTATTCCGTTAGTAAACCGTTAATTTTAACGTTAATTCATTTTTTTAACATATTATTGAATTGTGAAATGACTATTATGCCCTTAGTTATATTGAAGAACACATGGAAGGATTGAAGAACCAGAATCGAATCAAATTCGATTAGATATTCTTGAGAACCCAGAAACAGCATTTCTGGGTTCTTCGATTCTTGTTCATGAAGATGATGATGTGTTCTTGAAGATGATTCTAGGGGTAATTACGTCATTTTACGTATCTAAATAGTGACTTAACTGTGATTTCTAACGATGAACAGTAAAAAATCCAAATAGTCATATTTCAAAAACAATTAATCACATTTTGAAACATGTGTAACCATTCTGAACATTGGTCAAACATGTGTAACCAATTAAGTAATTAGCCCTTATTTTTTTGGCCACTTACAGTAACTTATATTGAATGATATAATTATTTTGATTTCAAGATTTTTTTAAAAAAGATAGTTAAACCTGTCCATTTTGATTTAGAATCGGGCCGATTGAACACATTTTTATTTGATATGTTATATATTAATGAATAAATTATAATTAATGAAACAAAATAAACTGTTTAGAAAAAAAAAATACTATTCATGACTAATCAAAAAACAATCGCCATATTCACAAAGCCAACCAGCGGTCATCTAAACATTTTGCTTTACAAGTACAACAATGTCATTTCTAATATCTCCTGACTGGACTGCGTGAACGGTGTCTTCGTTGGCTGCAACCAACCAACCAACCAACACCGAGTATCATCACAAACAAACTATAAAATGATGTTTAATAACTGTAGAAGCAGACTCAGTTAGAAAAATGGAACATATGTTTTCGGTTCGGAAACAAACCTTTTGTCAATATAATTCCTACTCTCGTTGATGGGTCCATTGCTGAAGGCCCAGTCCACTTTGATGGTCCGTGTGAGAAGCTCTGCCCCATTCAATTGCTCTATTGCAGCTTCTGCATCCTCAAACTCCTTATACGCAATCAGCGCATAACCCTTCAAAAAGGAAAAGTAGGTCAAACCATAAAAACGGGTGACCCAACTCATAATAGAGTCTAGGGCTGGCAATTTCTGGCACGACACGACACGATCTGCTTTAAAACGTATATGGGTTTGACCTTAATGGATCCCGTGTCTAAACAACTCTTATACGTTTAGACACGATTATTAATCGTGTCTAAACAACTCAGATGTGCAGATATCTGTATAAACACGATTAACTATTCATGTATAATCGTGTTGTGTAAACAACTCTTATACGTTTAGACACGATTATTAATCGTGTCTAAACAACTCAGATCTGCGGATATCTGTATAAACACGATTAACTATTCATGTATAATCGTGTTGTGTATACATGTGACACGTTTAGACACATTTAAGTATAATAATAATAATAAACTGAAATATACAAATAAATTTAATTAACCAAAGTCCAAAAACATATTATTGCAGTTATAGAAAACTTAAATATTTGACTAGAAAGTTTACACACGTTTTGCGTGAGAACTATTTTTTATATTAAATGCTAAATGAAAATATATGTACATTTTAGTTATTATTTACTAGATTTCTATTTTATAAAAGTATTTTTAATTAAGAAAAAATTTAACTTAATATTATACAATAAAAACTTAAGGTATATTTATAAATAATATTAACCCTATTAATATTTGTGTATAATATATTTAATTAATTAATTTTAATATTATAATTCTATTAAAGAAAATTAGGATTAATTCAATTTATTTATAAAATTAATTAAAAAATACATGTCTGACTATTAATAAGCAATAATGACAATTATTAAGACAGTGTTAATTAATTTAAGCTATTTTGGGGGGTTTTATCACTTCTATTTGTTTAATATGTTAATGAAAATGTTAACATCATTAGTAATTTTTTTTACTAATTGTAATAATAGAAAAAATATCTGCAAATAAATTTTTATTTATTTTCTATTTATAAAATATATTGAGCCTATAAATATAAAAAAAACAAACATATTTTTCGAATATATTATTGTTCATATAATACTTTTAACTTGACTATTATGGTTTTATGACTTCTGTAGTTCTGTTAGATGTATATGCTTATATAAAAATGACAAAATTTTGTCTTCATATTAGTGTTATTCATTCATATGTCAAATTTATATTAAAAGTTTAATTATAATAAGCTAAACAATGTTGATACAATTTGAATCTATTTAAATTTTAATTGCAAATTTGTATATGTTCATACTTGTTATTCATAAAATATAATATTATGTATTTTATAATTTTATAAAACTCACTATATACAAAATATTTAAGATAAAATCAGAAATATACATGTAAAAATAAACAAAAAAAATGTTAAGATATTTCGGTTAATGAAAAAGTTTGAAAAACTTTAAAGTGAGTTACATGACATTGTCACTTAAGAATGAGAATTACACTTTTATATTGACTAATTAAAATTGATTATTTTTACATTTGAATAGTGAAAATGCATAAGAAAAACTTATTTGTCACAATTGCATACATTATAGTCAAATTATATCTATCTATATATATATATTAATTTGTGTAACTCATATAAAATGTTGACAAATAAGTTTTTTGTTGTATTTTCTCACTCCTAATGTTCAATTAACCTATTTTAATTGGTCCATGTCAATCATAAATTTCTCATTCCTATCCTAGGTGGCGTGTCATGTAAATTACTTTAAAATCCTTCAAAATCTCTCATTCATTCTCAAGATGAGTTACAAAACTCATATGAATTCTATTTATTTCACATTATAATTGTTAAAATCCTATATATATTTATAGCTCAACATAATTTTGAATTATTAAAATCCTATTTATATAGTACAAATATAATATATTATTACTTTTACTAAAATAAATAAATAAAAATAGTACTGATATTAATAGTCTTTTGTAAATATATGCACTAATATACATCATACAACTATATAAAAATATTTAACTTAAAATTATTACTTATTATTTAGTGTTAATATTAATTTCTATTATTGACTCATGTATTTTTATCTAATTTATTGAACAAAGACACTTAATATAATTTATGTTTTTTGTTTTTCATAATATATTTTATAATAATGTATTGATATACTTAATTATTTCATGCATTTTTATACTATTTATTGTAAACAATTAAACTTATAAGAATGAACTTTTTGAAAAATTATTATAGTTTTTATTCACATAAAAAATAATTTTATAATAGTAGACTTATTATATTTTTTTAAACAAATTATTATAGTCTATATTCACTTAAAAATCATTTAAATAAGTATTATGCTATCCACTATAAAATAAATTATATATAAAATATAAGAATATTACAAAATAAAACTTACTACTTAGATATCTAGTATATATATATATAGATTGCATTTTCACTTTTCAGGTCTCTAACGACGTAGCAGTAGCAGCCATTAGCCAAGTCGGTGGAGAAGGGCAGAGCGAGAGAGCTCTAACGACGTGACCGAAAGGGAGATCGAGATTCTTTCCATGACGGATTCAGAAGCTAAGGCTTTGGACTTCCAGACGGAGGGAAATGACCTAATGGACGAGGATGGCGGCCCGGACGTCGATGCCTCTCGCCGGTCACCACCGCCCCAGCTCAAGTCCTCCAATACCGGCGAATCCGCGCCACGAAAGACCAAGGGACGCGGGTTCAAGAAAGAGGCTGATGGCCAGCGTACCAGCAATTTGTCTGGGCGCGACTTCGATTCCCTTAACTCCGATGGCGGCCGTGGCCCCTTACGATGTTAATATTCTGTCCACCCCTAATCTTGCTCCCTTTTCATTTGTGGCATTTTAGTTGTGCTCAACCTTTAAGTAGTCTAGGTTCTGTTGGCAATTGTCACGTTAATTTCAAGAATTGTTGTCTTGTCTTGCGTATACAACACTCATCATTGTACAGAATTTCACTAAGTCTCGGATCGGAGAAGATGTTTTCTGCCTTAGCAGATCTTAAGCTTATACAATTCTGCACACACTATTGCTGGTGATCTTCTGGGAATTAGCTTTTGAAAACGTGGCGTCACACTCCTATGGAAGCAGAAGAGGAATCTTGAACTTGAACTGTGAGATTGTGGGTTCTGATATTTTCCTTTGCTTATTACGTTACTGGTTGATGATGCAGCAATTGAAGGATGGATTGTTATCGTTACGGGTGTACATGAGGAGGCACAAGAGGATGACCTGCGGAATGCATTCGGGGAATTCGGAAAGATAAATAATCTGCATTTAAATCTTGACCGACGCACTGGATTTATGAAGGTAAATAATTTTATTTATTTTTGAAATTGTAGGAGTAATAGTTATGAGGTGATTAACTCACTGAATCAAGATATTACTAGCTAGATGTCTAGTGCGTGGTAATTGTTAATTTAGTATTTTTTTTTTTAAACAAAATTGAAGTTATTATTCATATTGCTTGAGGGTTATTGTGTAAAACTTATTTTTAAACTCAACATACAAATAATTTTTTTAAAAAGTTTACTATAATTTTATAGTTAAAGTAATGATTTATTAGCTTGTTATATATATGAATATTTATAGGTATTTATCTATAAAATATTTATCAATTATTTTTATTATAATAATACATACTTTTAAATTTTTATATTGACATATCAATGAGAATGAAATACTTATTTAATATATACTATTTTTTAATTAATAAAAAACTATTTAGTTAAAGGTTGACAAAGTTATAAAATTTTACAATATTGAAAAAATAATCTACAAAAATAAAACACTTTTATACGACATAAATAGTAACATTTTGATACAAAATGAATATAATAAATAAGAAAGTTGGGAAAAAAAATTGTAACGTACCGTGAGAAACTTTTAAAGAATTCAGAAGCTTCTCGAGATGCACATGACAGATCCACATAATCGACAGTTACAAAATTAATATACCAACAAATCAAATTGTTTCATTTTGACATCTAAGCATGATAAAAGCTTATGTTGTGTCTTAATTATAGAGGTTGTACCTAATTTAATATGTACTAGATATCTATTATGCGCTTTGCCCAATTAGTAATATATTTTTTTTTATGTAATATAAGTTTACAAAGTTACAATTGCGCAAAGTTTACAAAGTTATTTTTTTTAAGTGAATATAAACTATAATAATTTTTCAAAAAGTTCATTGTTATAAGTTTGAATTATTTACAATAAAAATATTTAAACTAATTAAAAATGCATGAACTAATTAATTATATTGATAAGTTATTATAAATTATATTATGATATATAAAAATTATATATTATATTAATTCTATTTGTTCATTAAATTAGTTAAAAATGAATGAGTCAATAATTAAAATTAATATTAATAATATAATAATTAATACTTTTAAGTTAAATATTTTTATGACTTAATTTTGTGCATATGTTTACAAAAGACTACTAAAATCATTAGTAGGCTTTTATTTATTTTAGTGATAATAATAATATATTATATTTTTATTATATAAATTGTATTTTGATAATTCAAAAATGCATTGAGTTATAAATATAAAAAAAAATATTTTTCACAAAACTATAAAAAAGAAATATGTTTTTTTTTTTTTTTTTTTTTTTTTTTTGGTAGAACAAAATTACAACAAACCAAAACTAATACTAATTGTTTTTAACTATTCTAGTAGTGGATTTTCCTTCACTATCAAACATAAGAAACTTCAAAATGTCTGAGGGAGGATTCAATAGAATATGAAATGGATCATCTAGATTAACAGCTTCCTTAGCCAAAACATCTGCCACCCCATTTGCTTCCCGGAACACATGCCTGATTTTGAATTTGTTAAAATCCAAAATAAGTTTCCTGCAATCCAATATGAGAGGCATTAATGGTCTATCTGCATATGGATCATCAATTATCAAGTTAATTGCTTCCTGTGCGTCTGCTTCGACATGTAGATTTTGCACTCCCAAATTCGATGCCATGGTTAAACCGTCTCTTATAGCCCACAATTCCGCCACGAGACTATTGGTGATTCCAATACGTCTCTGGAATCCTTTTATCCAACCTCCCCATTCATTTCGCATTACCCCCGCTCCTCCTGCCGGGCCTGGGTTCCCCATTGCTGAGCCATCCGTGTTAAGTTTAAACCATCCATGTTCCGGAGGCGTCCAACCCACCCGAATGGTCTTTATTCTCTGGTGAATCTTTTCCCTCTTGAAGTTGTCTGAGATACTCTTAGCCTGAATCAAACTTAAAGTAGGGACATCAACTGAAATAGGAGGGTTATTGAAAACATAAGAATTTCTGTTCTTCCAGAGGAACCAAATGGTCGATGGAAAGATAAATCTCCATTCAATTCCTTTCGCATGAAAATGATTGAACCTGCAATTCAACTCAAGCCAAGATGAGAGATTACACAAATAGAAGTCAGTTAAACCATAAGGAATACCAATATCATTCCAAACTTTCCTCGCAACCATGCAATCCCGAAGGATGTGTATAACGTTTTCCTCCTGGATACTACAAACCTGACAAGTGGGGTTAATATTCATGCCCCTTTTGTGAAGTAGTTGCACCGTGGAAAGCCTATTATGGTTACACAACCATAAGAATGATTTTATGCGCGGAATGGTATCACACTTCCAGATCCAATCCCAGTTTCCTGAGACCAGCTCTAGATTCCTGATTCTCTCCTGCTTTATGAAATGATGGACAGAAGACACAGACGGAATACCTTTCGGGTCTCCCATCCAAACTAACCTATCCTGCATAACAACCGAAGAACCTCTCGGAATTGCCCAAATTTTATCTTTGACTTCATCAGGAAGATGGAATGAGAAACGAGAAAAATCCCATTCTCCCGATTCCCGTATTAAATCTTTTACAAGAAGCTTTTCCTCGTTCCAATTCAGGGGCCCACTAATGATCGTTCTAAGATTAGTTTTTTCCCATACTCTTAACTTTTATGGATTATTACTTCTATTAATGTACATACAAAAATATTAGTATTTTTTTTATAGCAATAGTAACAATCTCTAATGTTTTAGTATACATATTATATTTTATTTATTTATCAACTATAAATTATATTTAGTTTATAAATATATAATACTTAATTTCGTGACATTGTTAAAATATATTGTGATATTATTGTAATGAAGTAGGTGATCTTTATATGTGACTCATGTTTTATTTTAATAGGAGTATTATGTAATATATGAAATGATCCTTATTAATTAAACTATATTTTCATTTGCAACAGTAAATTTTAATGTGTGCATACTTGATATTCATAAAATATAATTATGTATTTTATTATTTCACTTCATAAAATATATTTAAGAAAAAAAATCATAATTACTAATGTGAAATAAAGAGAAATAATATGAGTTTTGTAACTAATTTTGAAAATGAATGAGAGACTTTGAAGAATTTTAAAGTGATTTACATAGCATGCCACTTAGAATGAGAAATTTATGATTGACATGGACAAATTAGAAGAGGTTAATTTAACATTAGGAGTGAAAAAAATACAACAAAAAGCTTATTTGTCAACATTGTAAGTGATTTAGCCAAATTAATATATATATATATATTGTAATCTAGAAAACTGATTCGTGTTTTACGCAATTCAATAATTATTTTATTTTATAAAATAATAATATTTTTAAAATAAATATAAATATATATATTTATAACATAATTATTTATAATTTATTAAATTACATTTCATTAATATTAATTTAATTACATAACATAACATTAAAATTAAAATTAATTATATTTATGAAAAATTAATAAACTTATTTTCAGATTTTTTAATATTATACGATATAAAGATTATTTATATTTTATAAAAATATTTAAAAATAAATTAGTAGATAATAAAAACGAATGTCAACAATTACGAATACGATATTAATTAATGATTTTAAAGTTCATTTTACGACATCTATTATTTTTATATATTTTAAAATAAATACAAATAATTAGAATATATATATTAGTTATATTAATTATAACTTATAATTATTTTTAAAATTTGTAATAAACAATGATATTTTATAAGATAATGAAGCTAAGATGATTTGTTGATGTTATTTTGTGCTTAATTAATTAGACTCTCTATTATGAGTTGGGTTACCCGTTTTTATGGACTGACCTGCTTTTCCTTTTTGAAGGGTTATGCGTTGATTGCGTATAAGGAGTTTGAGGATGCAGAAGCTGCAATAGAGCAAATGAATGGGGCAGAGCTTCTCACACGGACCATCAAAGTGGACTGGGCCTTCAGCAATGGACCCATCAACGAGAGTAGGAATTATACTGACAAAAGGTTTGTTTCCGAACTGAAAACACATGTTCCATTTGTCTAACTGAGTCTGCTTCTACAGTTATTAAACATCATTTTATAGTTTGCTTGTGATGATACTCGGTGTTGGTTGGTTGGTTGGTTGCAGCCAACGAAGACACCGTTCACGCAGTCCAGTCAGGAGATATTAGAAATGACATTGTTGTACATGTAAAGCAAAATGTTTTGATGACCGCTGGTTGACTTTGTGAATATGGCGATTGTTTTTTGATTAGTCATGAATAGTATTTTTTTTCTAAACAGTTTATTTTGTTTCATTAATTATAATTTATTCATTAATATATAACATATCAAATAAAAATGTGTTCAATCGGCCCGATTCTAAATCAAAATGGACCGGTTGAACTATCTTTTTTAAAAAAATCTTGAAATCAAAATAATTATATCATTCAATATAAGTTACTATAAGTGGCCAAAAAAATAAGGGTTAATTACTTAATTGGTTACACATGTTTGACTAATGTTCAGAATGGTTACACATGTTTCAAAATGTGATTAATTGGTTTTGCTATGTGACTAATTGGTTACACATGTTTTTCCCAATGTGATTAATTGGTTATTCCGTTAGTAAACCGTTAATTTTAACGTTAATTCATTTTTTTAACATATTATTGAATTGTGAAATGACTATTATGCCCTTAGTTATATTGAAGAACACATGGAAGGATTGAAGAACCAGAATCGAATCAAATTCGATTAGATATTCTTGAGAACCCAGAAACAGCATTTCTGGGTTCTTCGATTCTTGTTCATGAAGATGATGATGTGTTCTTGAAGATGATTCTAGGGGTAATTACGTCATTTTACGTATCTAAATAGTGACTTAACTGTGATTTCTAACGATGAACAGTAAAAAATCCAAATAGTCATATTTCAAAAACAATTAATCACATTTTGAAACATGTGTAACCATTCTGAACATTGGTCAAACATGTGTAACCAATTAAGTAATTAACCCTTATTTTTTTGGCCACTTACAGTAACTTATATTGAATGATATAATTATTTTGATTTCAAGATTTTTTTAAAAAAGATAGTTAAACCGGTCCATTTTGATTTAGAATCGGGCCGATTGAACACATTTTTATTTGATATGTTATATATTAATGAATAAATTATAATTAATGAAACAAAATAAACTGTTTAGAAAAAAAAAAATACTATTCATGACTAATCAAAAAACAATCGCCATATTCACAAAGCCAACCAGCGGTCATCTAAACATTTTGCTTTACAAGTACAACAATGTCATTTCTAATATCTCCTGACTGGACTGCGTGAACGGTGTCTTCGTTGGCTGCAACCAACCAACCAACCAACACCGAGTATCATCACAAACAAACTATAAAATGATGTTTAATAACTGTAGAAGCAGACTCAGTTAGAAAAATGGAACATATGTTTTCGGTTCGGAAACAAACCTTTTGTCAATATAATTCCTACTCTCGTTGATGGGTCCATTGCTGAAGGCCCAGTCCACTTTGATGGTCCGTGTGAGAAGCTCTGCCCCATTCAATTGCTCTATTGCAGCTTCTGCATCCTCAAACTCCTTATACGCAATCAGCGCATAACCCTTCAAAAAGGAAAAGTAGGTCAAACCATAAAAACGGGTGACCCAACTCATAATAGAGTCTAGGGCTGGCAATTTCTGGCACGACACGACACGATCTGCTTTAAAACGTATATGGGTTTGACCTTAATGGATCCCGTGTCTAAACAACTCTTATACGTTTAGACACGATTATTAATCGTGTCTAAACAACTCAGATGTGCAGATATCTGTATAAACACGATTAACTATTCATGTATAATCGTGTTGTGTAAACAACTCTTATACGTTTAGACACGATTATCAATCGTGTCTAAACAACTCAGATCTGCGGATATCTGTATAAACACGATTAACTATTCATGTATAATCGTGTTGTGTATACATGTGACACGTTTAGACACATTTAAGTATAATAATAATAATAAACTGAAATATACAAATAAATTTAATTAACCAAAGTCCAAAAACATATTATTGCAGTTATAGAAAACTTAAATATTTGACTAGAAAGTTTACACACGTTTTGCGTGAGAACTATTTTTTATATTAAATGCTAAATGAAAATATATGTACATTTTAGTTATTATTTACTAGATTTCTATTTTATAAAAGTATTTTTAATTAAGAAAAAATTTAACTTAATATTATACAATAAAAACTTAAGGTATATTTATAAATAATATTAACCCTATTAATATTTGTGTATAATATATTTAATTAATTAATTTTAATATTATAATTCTATTAAAGAAAATTAGGATTAATTCAATTTATTTATAAAATTAATTAAAAAATACATGTCTGACTATTAATAAGCAATAATGACAATTATTAAGACAGTGTTAATTAATTTAAGCTATTTTGGGGGGTTTTATCACTTCTATTTGTTTAATATGTTAATGAAAATGTTAACATCATTAGTAATTTTTTTTACTAATTGTAATAATAGAAAAAATATCTGCAAATAAATTTTTATTTATTTTCTATTTATAAAATATATTGAGCCTATAAATATAAAAAAAACAAACATATTTTTCGAATATATTATTGTTCATATAATACTTTTAACTTGACTATTATGGTTTTATGACTTCTGTAGTTCTGTTAGATGTATATGCTTATATAAAAATGACAAAATTTTGTCTTCATATTAGTGTTATTCATTCATATGTCAAATTTATATTAAAAGTTTAATTATAATAAGCTAAACAATGTTGATACAATTTGAATCTATTTAAATTTTAATTGCAAATTTGTATATGTTCATACTTGTTATTCATAAAATATAATATTATGTATTTTATAATTTTATAAAACTCACTATATACAAAATATTTAAGATAAAATCAGAAATATACATGTAAAAATAAACAAAAAAAATGTTAAGATATTTCGGTTAATGAAAAAGTTTGAAAAACTTTAAAGTGAGTTACATGACATTGTCACTAAAGAATGAGAATTACACTTTTATATTGACTAATTAAAATTGATTATTTTTACATTTGAATAGTGAAAATGCATAAGAAAAACTTATTTGTCACAATTGCATACATTATAGTCAAATAATATCTATCTATCTATATATATTAATTTGTGTAACTCATATAAAATGTTGACAAATAAGTTTTTTGTTGTATTTTCTCACTCCTAATGTTCAATTAACCTATTTTAATTGGTCCATGTCAATCATAAATTTCTCATTCCTATCCTAGGTGGCGTGTCATGTAAATTACTTTAAAATCCTTCAAAATCTCTCATTCATTCTCAAGATGAGTTACAAAACTCATATGAATTCTATTTATTTCACATTATAATTGTTAAAATCCTATATATATTTATAGCTCAACATAATTTTGAATTATTAAAATCCTATTTATATAGTACAAATATAATATATTATTACTTTTACTAAAATAAATAAATAAAAATAGTACTGATATTAATAGTCTTTTGTAAATATATGCACTAATATACATCATACAACTATATAAAAATATTTAACTTAAAATTATTACTTATTATTTAGTGTTAATATTAATTTCTATTATTGACTCATGTATTTTTATCTAATTTATTGAACAAAGACACTTAATATAATTTATGTTTTTTGTTTTTCATAATATATTTTATAATAATGTATTGATATACTTAATTATTTCATGCATTTTTATACTATTTATTGTAAACAATTAAACTTATAAGAATGAACTTTTTGAAAAATTATTATAGTTTTTATTCACATAAAAAATAATTTTATAATAGTAGACTTATTATATTTTTTTAAACAAATTATTATAGTCTATATTCACTTAAAAATAATTTAAATAAGTATTATGCTATCCACTATAAAATAAATTATATATAAAATATAAGAATATTACAAAATAAAACTTACTACTTAGATATCTAGTATATATATATATAGATTGCATTTTCACTTTTCAGGTCTCTAACGACGTAGCAGTAGCAGCCATTAGCCAAGTCGGTGGAGAAGGGCAGAGCGAGAGAGCTCTAACGACGTGACCGAAAGGGAGATCGAGATTCTTTCCATGACGGATTCAGAAGCTAAGGCTTTGGACTTCCAGACGGAGGGAAATGACCTAATGGACGAGGATGGCGGCCCGGACGTCGATGCCTCTCGCCGGTCACCACCGCCCCAGCTCAAGTCCTCCAATACCGGCGAATCCGCGCCACGAAAGACCAAGGGACGCGGGTTCAAGAAAGAGGCTGATGGCCAGCGTACCAGCAATTTGTCTGGGCGCGACTTCGATTCCCTTAACTCCGATGGCGGCCGTGGCCCCTTACGATGTTAATATTCTGTCCACCCCTAATCTTGCTCCCTTTTCATTTGTGGCATTTTAGTTGTGCTCAACCTTTAAGTAGTCTAGGTTCTGTTGGCAATTGTCACGTTAATTTCAAGAATTGTTGTCTTGTCTTGCGTATACAACACTCATCATTGTACAGAATTTCACTAAGTCTCGGATCGGAGAAGATGTTTTCTGCCTTAGCAGATCTTAAGCTTATACAATTCTGCACACACTATTGCTGGTGATCTTCTGGGAATTAGCTTTTGAAAACGTGGCGTCACACTCCTATGGAAGCAGAAGAGGAATCTTGAACTTGAACTGTGAGATTGTGGGTTCTGATATTTTCCTTTGCTTATTACGTTACTGGTTGATGATGCAGCAATTGAAGGATGGATTGTTATCGTTACGGGTGTACATGAGGAGGCACAAGAGGATGACCTGCGGAATGCATTCGGGGAATTCGGAAAGATAAATAATCTGCATTTAAATCTTGACCGACGCACTGGATTTATGAAGGTAAATAATTTTATTTATTTTTGAAATTGTAGGAGTAATAGTTATGAGGTGATTAACTCACTGAATCAAGATATTACTAGCTAGATGTCTAGTGCGTGGTAATTGTTAATTTAGTATTTTTTTTTTTAAACAAAATTGAAGTTATTATTCATATTGCTTGAGGGTTATTGTGTAAAACTTATTTTTAAACTCAACATACAAATAATTTTTTTAAAAAGTTTACTATAATTTTATAGTTAAAGTAATGATTTATTAGCTTGTTATATATATGAATATTTATAGGTATTTATCTATAAAATATTTATCAATTATTTTTATTATAATAATACATACTTTTAAATTTTTATATTGACATATCAATGAGAATGAAATACTTATTTAATATATACTATTTTTTAATTAATAAAAAACTATTTAGTTAAAGGTTGACAAAGTTATAAAATTTTACAATATTGAAAAAATAATCTACAAAAATAAAACACTTTTATACGACATAAATAGTAACATTTTGATACAAAATGAATATAATAAATAAGAAAGTTGGGAAAAAAAATTGTAACGTACCGTGAGAAACTTTTAAAGAATTCAGAAGCTTCTCGAGATGCACATGACAGATCCACATAATCGACAGTTACAAAATTAATATACCAACAAATCAAATTGTTTCATTTTGACATCTAAGCATGATAAAAGCTTATGTTGTGTCTTAATTATAGAGGTTGTACCTAATTTAATATGTACTAGATATCTATTATGCGCTTTGCCCAATTAGTAATATATTTTTTTTTATGTAATATAAGTTTACAAAGTTACAATTGCGCAAAGTTTACAAAGTTATTTTTTTTAAGTGAATATAAACTATAATAATTTTTCAAAAAGTTCATTGTTATAAGTTTGAATTATTTACAATAAAAATATTTAAACTAATTAAAAATGCATGAACTAATTAATTATATTGATAAGTTATTATAAATTATATTATGATATATAAAAATTATATATTATATTAATTCTATTTGTTCATTAAATTAGTTAAAAATGAATGAGTCAATAATTAAAATTAATATTAATAATATAATAATTAATACTTTTAAGTTAAATATTTTTATGACTTAATTTTGTGCATATGTTTACAAAAGACTACTAAAATCATTAGTAGGCTTTTATTTATTTTAGTGATAATAATAATATATTATATTTTTATTATATAAATTGTATTTTGATAATTCAAAAATGCATTGAGTTATAAATATAAAAAAAAATATTTTTCACAAAACTATAAAAAAGAAATATGTTAATGTCCATATAATACTCTTAACTTTTATGGATTATTACTTCTATTAATGTACATACAAAAATATTAGTATTTTTTTTATAGCAATAGTAACAATCTCTAATGTTTTAGTATACATATTATATTTTATTTATTTATCAACTATAAATTATATTTAGTTTATAAATATATAATACTTAATTTCGTGACATTGTTAAAATATATTGTGATATTATTGTAATGAAGTAGGTGATCTTTATATGTGACTCATGTTTTATTTTAATAGGAGTATTATGTAATATATGAAATGATCCTTATTAATTAAACTATATTTTCATTTGCAACAGTAAATTTTAATGTGTGCATACTTGATATTCATAAAATATAATTATGTATTTTATTATTTCACTTCATAAAATATATTTAAGAAAAAAAATCATAATTACTAATGTGAAATAAAGAGAAATAATATGAGTTTTGTAACTAATTTTGAAAATGAATGAGAGACTTTGAAGAATTTTAAAGTGATTTACATAGCATGCCACTTAGAATGAGAAATTTATGATTGACATGGACAAATTAGAAGAGGTTAATTTAACATTAGGAGTGAAAAAAATACAACAAAAAGCTTATTTGTCAACATTGTAAGTGATTTAGCCAAATTAATATATATATATATATTGTAATCTAGAAAACTGATTCGTGTTTTACGCAATTCAATAATTATTTTATTTTATAAAATAATAATATTTTTAAAATAAATATAAATATATATATTTATAACATAATTATTTATAATTTATTAAATTACATTTCATTAATATTAATTTAATTACATAACATAACATTAAAATTAAAATTAATTATATTTATGAAAAATTAATAAACTTATTTTCAGATTTTTTAATATTATACGATATAAAGATTATTTATATTTTATAAAAATATTTAAAAATAAATTAGTAGATAATAAAAACGAATGTCAACAATTACGAATACGATATTAATTAATGATTTTAAAGTTCATTTTACGACATCTATTATTTTTATATATTTTAAAATAAATACAAATAATTAGAATATATATATTAGTTATATTAATTATAACTTATAATTATTTTTAAAATTTGTAATAAACAATGATATTTTATAAGATAATGAAGCTAAGATGATTTGTTGATGTTATTTTGTGCTTAATTAATTAGACTCTCTATTATGAGTTGGGTTACCCGTTTTTATGGACTGACCTGCTTTTCCTTTTTGAAGGGTTATGCGTTGATTGCGTATAAGGAGTTTGAGGATGCAGAAGCTGCAATAGAGCAAATGAATGGGGCAGAGCTTCTCACACGGACCATCAAAGTGGACTGGGCCTTCAGCAATGGACCCATCAACGAGAGTAGGAATTATACTGACAAAAGGTTTGTTTCCGAACTGAAAACACATGTTCCATTTGTCTAACTGAGTCTGCTTCTACAGTTATTAAACATCATTTTATAGTTTGCTTGTGATGATACTCGGTGTTGGTTGGTTGGTTGGTTGCAGCCAACGAAGACACCGTTCACGCAGTCCAGTCAGGAGATATTAGAAATGACATTGTTGTACATGTAAAGCAAAATGTTTTGATGACCGCTGGTTGACTTTGTGAATATGGCGATTGTTTTTTGATTAGTCATGAATAGTATTTTTTTTCTAAACAGTTTATTTTGTTTCATTAATTATAATTTATTCATTAATATATAACATATCAAATAAAAATGTGTTCAATCGGCCCGATTCTAAATCAAAATGGACCGGTTGAACTATCTTTTTTAAAAAAATCTTGAAATCAAAATAATTATATCATTCAATATAAGTTACTATAAGTGGCCAAAAAAATAAGGGTTAATTACTTAATTGGTTACACATGTTTGACTAATGTTCAGAATGGTTACACATGTTTCAAAATGTGATTAATTGGTTTTGCTATGTGACTAATTGGTTACACATGTTTTTCCCAATGTGATTAATTGGTTATTCCGTTAGTAAACCGTTAATTTTAACGTTAATTCATTTTTTTAACATATTATTGAATTGTGAAATGACTATTATGCCCTTAGTTATATTGAAGAACACATGGAAGGATTGAAGAACCAGAATCGAATCAAATTCGATTAGATATTCTTGAGAACCCAGAAACAGCATTTCTGGGTTCTTCGATTCTTGTTCATGAAGATGATGATGTGTTCTTGAAGATGATTCTAGGGGTAATTACGTCATTTTACGTATCTAAATAGTGACTTAACTGTGATTTCTAACGATGAACAGTAAAAAATCCAAATAGTCATATTTCAAAAACAATTAATCACATTTTGAAACATGTGTAACCATTCTGAACATTGGTCAAACATGTGTAACCAATTAAGTAATTAACCCTTATTTTTTTGGCCACTTACAGTAACTTATATTGAATGATATAATTATTTTGATTTCAAGATTTTTTTAAAAAAGATAGTTAAACCGGTCCATTTTGATTTAGAATCGGGCCGATTGAACACATTTTTATTTGATATGTTATATATTAATGAATAAATTATAATTAATGAAACAAAATAAACTGTTTAGAAAAAAAAAAATACTATTCATGACTAATCAAAAAACAATCGCCATATTCACAAAGCCAACCAGCGGTCATCTAAACATTTTGCTTTACAAGTACAACAATGTCATTTCTAATATCTCCTGACTGGACTGCGTGAACGGTGTCTTCGTTGGCTGCAACCAACCAACCAACCAACACCGAGTATCATCACAAACAAACTATAAAATGATGTTTAATAACTGTAGAAGCAGACTCAGTTAGAAAAATGGAACATATGTTTTCGGTTCGGAAACAAACCTTTTGTCAATATAATTCCTACTCTCGTTGATGGGTCCATTGCTGAAGGCCCAGTCCACTTTGATGGTCCGTGTGAGAAGCTCTGCCCCATTCAATTGCTCTATTGCAGCTTCTGCATCCTCAAACTCCTTATACGCAATCAGCGCATAACCCTTCAAAAAGGAAAAGTAGGTCAAACCATAAAAACGGGTGACCCAACTCATAATAGAGTCTAGGGCTGGCAATTTCTGGCACGACACGACACGATCTGCTTTAAAACGTATATGGGTTTGACCTTAATGGATCCCGTGTCTAAACAACTCTTATACGTTTAGACACGATTATTAATCGTGTCTAAACAACTCAGATGTGCAGATATCTGTATAAACACGATTAACTATTCATGTATAATCGTGTTGTGTAAACAACTCTTATACGTTTAGACACGATTATCAATCGTGTCTAAACAACTCAGATCTGCGGATATCTGTATAAACACGATTAACTATTCATGTATAATCGTGTTGTGTATACATGTGACACGTTTAGACACATTTAAGTATAATAATAATAATAAACTGAAATATACAAATAAATTTAATTAACCAAAGTCCAAAAACATATTATTGCAGTTATAGAAAACTTAAATATTTGACTAGAAAGTTTACACACGTTTTGCGTGAGAACTATTTTTTATATTAAATGCTAAATGAAAATATATGTACATTTTAGTTATTATTTACTAGATTTCTATTTTATAAAAGTATTTTTAATTAAGAAAAAATTTAACTTAATATTATACAATAAAAACTTAAGGTATATTTATAAATAATATTAACCCTATTAATATTTGTGTATAATATATTTAATTAATTAATTTTAATATTATAATTCTATTAAAGAAAATTAGGATTAATTCAATTTATTTATAAAATTAATTAAAAAATACATGTCTGACTATTAATAAGCAATAATGACAATTATTAAGACAGTGTTAATTAATTTAAGCTATTTTGGGGGGTTTTATCACTTCTATTTGTTTAATATGTTAATGAAAATGTTAACATCATTAGTAATTTTTTTTACTAATTGTAATAATAGAAAAAATATCTGCAAATAAATTTTTATTTATTTTCTATTTATAAAATATATTGAGCCTATAAATATAAAAAAAACAAACATATTTTTCGAATATATTATTGTTCATATAATACTTTTAACTTGACTATTATGGTTTTATGACTTCTGTAGTTCTGTTAGATGTATATGCTTATATAAAAATGACAAAATTTTGTCTTCATATTAGTGTTATTCATTCATATGTCAAATTTATATTAAAAGTTTAATTATAATAAGCTAAACAATGTTGATACAATTTGAATCTATTTAAATTTTAATTGCAAATTTGTATATGTTCATACTTGTTATTCATAAAATATAATATTATGTATTTTATAATTTTATAAAACTCACTATATACAAAATATTTAAGATAAAATCAGAAATATACATGTAAAAATAAACAAAAAAAATGTTAAGATATTTCGGTTAATGAAAAAGTTTGAAAAACTTTAAAGTGAGTTACATGACATTGTCACTAAAGAATGAGAATTACACTTTTATATTGACTAATTAAAATTGATTATTTTTACATTTGAATAGTGAAAATGCATAAGAAAAACTTATTTGTCACAATTGCATACATTATAGTCAAATAATATCTATCTATCTATATATATTAATTTGTGTAACTCATATAAAATGTTGACAAATAAGTTTTTTGTTGTATTTTCTCACTCCTAATGTTCAATTAACCTATTTTAATTGGTCCATGTCAATCATAAATTTCTCATTCCTATCCTAGGTGGCGTGTCATGTAAATTACTTTAAAATCCTTCAAAATCTCTCATTCATTCTCAAGATGAGTTACAAAACTCATATGAATTCTATTTATTTCACATTATAATTGTTAAAATCCTATATATATTTATAGCTCAACATAATTTTGAATTATTAAAATCCTATTTATATAGTACAAATATAATATATTATTACTTTTACTAAAATAAATAAATAAAAATAGTACTGATATTAATAGTCTTTTGTAAATATATGCACTAATATACATCATACAACTATATAAAAATATTTAACTTAAAATTATTACTTATTATTTAGTGTTAATATTAATTTCTATTATTGACTCATGTATTTTTATCTAATTTATTGAACAAAGACACTTAATATAATTTATGTTTTTTGTTTTTCATAATATATTTTATAATAATGTATTGATATACTTAATTATTTCATGCATTTTTATACTATTTATTGTAAACAATTAAACTTATAAGAATGAACTTTTTGAAAAATTATTATAGTTTTTATTCACATAAAAAATAATTTTATAATAGTAGACTTATTATATTTTTTTAAACAAATTATTATAGTCTATATTCACTTAAAAATAATTTAAATAAGTATTATGCTATCCACTATAAAATAAATTATATATAAAATATAAGAATATTACAAAATAAAACTTACTACTTAGATATCTAGTATATATATATATAGATTGCATTTTCACTTTTCAGGTCTCTAACGACGTAGCAGTAGCAGCCATTAGCCAAGTCGGTGGAGAAGGGCAGAGCGAGAGAGCTCTAACGACGTGACCGAAAGGGAGATCGAGATTCTTTCCATGACGGATTCAGAAGCTAAGGCTTTGGACTTCCAGACGGAGGGAAATGACCTAATGGACGAGGATGGCGGCCCGGACGTCGATGCCTCTCGCCGGTCACCACCGCCCCAGCTCAAGTCCTCCAATACCGGCGAATCCGCGCCACGAAAGACCAAGGGACGCGGGTTCAAGAAAGAGGCTGATGGCCAGCGTACCAGCAATTTGTCTGGGCGCGACTTCGATTCCCTTAACTCCGATGGCGGCCGTGGCCCCTTACGATGTTAATATTCTGTCCACCCCTAATCTTGCTCCCTTTTCATTTGTGGCATTTTAGTTGTGCTCAACCTTTAAGTAGTCTAGGTTCTGTTGGCAATTGTCACGTTAATTTCAAGAATTGTTGTCTTGTCTTGCGTATACAACACTCATCATTGTACAGAATTTCACTAAGTCTCGGATCGGAGAAGATGTTTTCTGCCTTAGCAGATCTTAAGCTTATACAATTCTGCACACACTATTGCTGGTGATCTTCTGGGAATTAGCTTTTGAAAACGTGGCGTCACACTCCTATGGAAGCAGAAGAGGAATCTTGAACTTGAACTGTGAGATTGTGGGTTCTGATATTTTCCTTTGCTTATTACGTTACTGGTTGATGATGCAGCAATTGAAGGATGGATTGTTATCGTTACGGGTGTACATGAGGAGGCACAAGAGGATGACCTGCGGAATGCATTCGGGGAATTCGGAAAGATAAATAATCTGCATTTAAATCTTGACCGACGCACTGGATTTATGAAGGTAAATAATTTTATTTATTTTTGAAATTGTAGGAGTAATAGTTATGAGGTGATTAACTCACTGAATCAAGATATTACTAGCTAGATGTCTAGTGCGTGGTAATTGTTAATTTAGTATTTTTTTTTTTAAACAAAATTGAAGTTATTATTCATATTGCTTGAGGGTTATTGTGTAAAACTTATTTTTAAACTCAACATACAAATAATTTTTTTAAAAAGTTTACTATAATTTTATAGTTAAAGTAATGATTTATTAGCTTGTTATATATATGAATATTTATAGGTATTTATCTATAAAATATTTATCAATTATTTTTATTATAATAATACATACTTTTAAATTTTTATATTGACATATCAATGAGAATGAAATACTTATTTAATATATACTATTTTTTAATTAATAAAAAACTATTTAGTTAAAGGTTGACAAAGTTATAAAATTTTACAATATTGAAAAAATAATCTACAAAAATAAAACACTTTTATACGACATAAATAGTAACATTTTGATACAAAATGAATATAATAAATAAGAAAGTTGGGAAAAAAAATTGTAACGTACCGTGAGAAACTTTTAAAGAATTCAGAAGCTTCTCGAGATGCACATGACAGATCCACATAATCGACAGTTACAAAATTAATATACCAACAAATCAAATTGTTTCATTTTGACATCTAAGCATGATAAAAGCTTATGTTGTGTCTTAATTATAGAGGTTGTACCTAATTTAATATGTACTAGATATCTATTATGCGCTTTGCCCAATTAGTAATATATTTTTTTTTATGTAATATAAGTTTACAAAGTTACAATTGCGCAAAGTTTACAAAGTTATTTTTTTTAAGTGAATATAAACTATAATAATTTTTCAAAAAGTTCATTGTTATAAGTTTGAATTATTTACAATAAAAATATTTAAACTAATTAAAAATGCATGAACTAATTAATTATATTGATAAGTTATTATAAATTATATTATGATATATAAAAATTATATATTATATTAATTCTATTTGTTCATTAAATTAGTTAAAAATGAATGAGTCAATAATTAAAATTAATATTAATAATATAATAATTAATACTTTTAAGTTAAATATTTTTATGACTTAATTTTGTGCATATGTTTACAAAAGACTACTAAAATCATTAGTAGGCTTTTATTTATTTTAGTGATAATAATAATATATTATATTTTTATTATATAAATTGTATTTTGATAATTCAAAAATGCATTGAGTTATAAATATAAAAAAAAATATTTTTCACAAAACTATAAAAAAGAAATATGTTAATGTCCATATAATACTCTTAACTTTTATGGATTATTACTTCTATTAATGTACATACAAAAATATTAGTATTTTTTTTATAGCAATAGTAACAATCTCTAATGTTTTAGTATACATATTATATTTTATTTATTTATCAACTATAAATTATATTTAGTTTATAAATATATAATACTTAATTTCGTGACATTGTTAAAATATATTGTGATATTATTGTAATGAAGTAGGTGATCTTTATATGTGACTCATGTTTTATTTTAATAGGAGTATTATGTAATATATGAAATGATCCTTATTAATTAAACTATATTTTCATTTGCAACAGTAAATTTTAATGTGTGCATACTTGATATTCATAAAATATAATTATGTATTTTATTATTTCACTTCATAAAATATATTTAAGAAAAAAAATCATAATTACTAATGTGAAATAAAGAGAAATAATATGAGTTTTGTAACTAATTTTGAAAATGAATGAGAGACTTTGAAGAATTTTAAAGTGATTTACATAGCATGCCACTTAGAATGAGAAATTTATGATTGACATGGACAAATTAGAAGAGGTTAATTTAACATTAGGAGTGAAAAAAATACAACAAAAAGCTTATTTGTCAACATTGTAAGTGATTTAGCCAAATTAATATATATATATATATTGTAATCTAGAAAACTAATTCGTGTTTTACGCAATTCAATAATTATTTTATTTTATAAAATAATAATATTTTTAAAATAAATATAAATATATATATTTATAACATAATTATTTATAATTTATTAAATTACATTTCATTAATATTAATTTAATTACATAACATTAAAATTAAAATTAATTATATTTATGAAAAATTAATAAACTTATTTTCAGATTTTTTAATATTATACGATATAAAGATTATTTATATTTTATAAAAATATTTAAAAATAAATTAGTAGATAATAAAAACGAATGTCAACAATTACGAATACGATATTAATTAATGATTTTAAAGTTCATTTTACGACATCTATTATTTTTATATATTTTAAAATAAATACAAATAATTAGAATATATATATTAGTTATATTAATTATAACTTATAATTATTTTTAAAATTTGTAATAAACAATGATATTTTATAAGATAATGAAGCTAAGATGATTTGTTGATGTTATTTTGTGCTTAATTAATTAGACTCTCTATTATGAGTTGGGTTACCCGTTTTTATGGACTGACCTGCTTTTCCTTTTTGAAGGGTTATGCGTTGATTGCGTATAAGGAGTTTGAGGATGCAGAAGCTGCAATAGAGCAAATGAATGGGGCAGAGCTTCTCACACGGACCATCAAAGTGGACTGGGCCTTCAGCAATGGACCCATCAACGAGAGTAGGAATTATACTGACAAAAGGTTTGTTTCCGAACTGAAAACACATGTTCCATTTGTCTAACTGAGTCTGCTTCTACAGTTATTAAACATCATTTTATAGTTTGCTTGTGATGATACTCGGTGTTGGTTGGTTGGTTGGTTGCAGCCAACGAAGACACCGTTCACGCAGTCCAGTCAGGAGATATTAGAAATGACATTGTTGTACATGTAAAGCAAAATGTTTTGATGACCGCTGGTTGACTTTGTGAATATGGCGATTGTTTTTTGATTAGTCATGAATAGTATTTTTTTTCTAAACAGTTTATTTTGTTTCATTAATTATAATTTATTCATTAATATATAACATATCAAATAAAAATGTGTTCAATCGGCCCGATTCTAAATCAAAATGGACCGGTTGAACTATCTTTTTTAAAAAAATCTTGAAATCAAAATAATTATATCATTCAATATAAGTTACTATAAGTGGCCAAAAAAATAAGGGTTAATTACTTAATTGGTTACACATGTTTGACTAATGTTCAGAATGGTTACACATGTTTCAAAATGTGATTAATTGGTTTTGCTATGTGACTAATTGGTTACACATGTTTTTCCCAATGTGATTAATTGGTTATTCCGTTAGTAAACCGTTAATTTTAACGTTAATTCATTTTTTTAACATATTATTGAATTGTGAAATGACTATTATGCCCTTAGTTATATTGAAGAACACATGGAAGGATTGAAGAACCAGAATCGAATCAAATTCGATTAGATATTCTTGAGAACCCAGAAACAGCATTTCTGGGTTCTTCGATTCTTGTTCATGAAGATGATGATGTGTTCTTGAAGATGATTCTAGGGGTAATTACGTCATTTTACGTATCTAAATAGTGACTTAACTGTGATTTCTAACGATGAACAGTAAAAAATCCAAATAGTCATATTTCAAAAACAATTAATCACATTTTGAAACATGTGTAACCATTCTGAACATTGGTCAAACATGTGTAACCAATTAAGTAATTAACCCTTATTTTTTTGGCCACTTACAGTAACTTATATTGAATGATATAATTATTTTGATTTCAAGATTTTTTTAAAAAAGATAGTTAAACCGGTCCATTTTGATTTAGAATCGGGCCGATTGAACACATTTTTATTTGATATGTTATATATTAATGAATAAATTATAATTAATGAAACAAAATAAACTGTTTAGAAAAAAAAAAAATACTATTCATGACTAATCAAAAAACAATCGCCATATTCACAAAGCCAACCAGCGGTCATCTAAACATTTTGCTTTACAAGTACAACAATGTCATTTCTAATATCTCCTGACTGGACTGCGTGAACGGTGTCTTCGTTGGCTGCAACCAACCAACCAACCAACACCGAGTATCATCACAAACAAACTATAAAATGATGTTTAATAACTGTAGAAGCAGACTCAGTTAGAAAAATGGAACATATGTTTTCGGTTCGGAAACAAACCTTTTGTCAATATAATTCCTACTCTCGTTGATGGGTCCATTGCTGAAGGCCCAGTCCACTTTGATGGTCCGTGTGAGAAGCTCTGCCCCATTCAATTGCTCTATTGCAGCTTCTGCATCCTCAAACTCCTTATACGCAATCAGCGCATAACCCTTCAAAAAGGAAAAGTAGGTCAAACCATAAAAACGGGTGACCCAACTCATAATAGAGTCTAGGGCTGGCAATTTCTGGCACGACACGACACGATCTGCTTTAAAACGTATATGGGTTTGACCTTAATGGATCCCGTGTCTAAACAACTCTTATACGTTTAGACACGATTATTAATCGTGTCTAAACAACTCAGATGTGCAGATATCTGTATAAACACGATTAACTATTCATGTATAATCGTGTTGTGTAAACAACTCTTATACGTTTAGACACGATTATTAATCGTGTCTAAACAACTCAGATCTGCGGATATCTGTATAAACACGATTAACTATTCATGTATAATCGTGTTGTGTATACATGTGACACGTTTAGACACATTTAAGTATAATAATAATAATAAACTGAAATATACAAATAAATTTAATTAACCAAAGTCCAAAAACATATTATTGCAGTTATAGAAAACTTAAATATTTGACTAGAAAGTTTACACACGTTTTGCGTGAGAACTATTTTTTATATTAAATGCTAAATGAAAATATATGTACATTTTAGTTATTATTTACTAGATTTCTATTTTATAAAAGTATTTTTAATTAAGAAAAAATTTAACTTAATATTATACAATAAAAACTTAAGGTATATTTATAAATAATATTAACCCTATTAATATTTGTGTATAATATATTTAATTAATTAATTTTAATATTATAATTCTATTAAAGAAAATTAGGATTAATTCAATTTATTTATAAAATTAATTAAAAAATACATGTCTGACTATTAATAAGCAATAATGACAATTATTAAGACAGTGTTAATTAATTTAAGCTATTTTGGGGGGTTTTATCACTTCTATTTGTTTAATATGTTAATGAAAATGTTAACATCATTAGTAATTTTTTTTACTAATTGTAATAATAGAAAAAATATCTGCAAATAAATTTTTATTTATTTTCTATTTATAAAATATATTGAGCCTATAAATATAAAAAAAACAAACATATTTTTCGAATATATTATTGTTCATATAATACTTTTAACTTGACTATTATGGTTTTATGACTTCTGTAGTTCTGTTAGATGTATATGCTTATATAAAAATGACAAAATTTTGTCTTCATATTAGTGTTATTCATTCATATGTCAAATTTATATTAAAAGTTTAATTATAATAAGCTAAACAATGTTGATACAATTTGAATCTATTTAAATTTTAATTGCAAATTTGTATATGTTCATACTTGTTATTCATAAAATATAATATTATGTATTTTATAATTTTATAAAACTCACTATATACAAAATATTTAAGATAAAATCAGAAATATACATGTAAAAATAAACAAAAAAAATGTTAAGATATTTCGGTTAATGAAAAAGTTTGAAAAACTTTAAAGTGAGTTACATGACATTGTCACTAAAGAATGAGAATTACACTTTTATATTGACTAATTAAAATTGATTATTTTTACATTTGAATAGTGAAAATGCATAAGAAAAACTTATTTGTCACAATTGCATACATTATAGTCAAATAATATCTATCTATCTATATATATTAATTTGTGTAACTCATATAAAATGTTGACAAATAAGTTTTTTGTTGTATTTTCTCACTCCTAATGTTCAATTAACCTATTTTAATTGGTCCATGTCAATCATAAATTTCTCATTCCTATCCTAGGTGGCGTGTCATGTAAATTACTTTAAAATCCTTCAAAATCTCTCATTCATTCTCAAGATGAGTTACAAAACTCATATGAATTCTATTTATTTCACATTATAATTGTTAAAATCCTATATATATTTATAGCTCAACATAATTTTGAATTATTAAAATCCTATTTATATAGTACAAATATAATATATTATTACTTTTACTAAAATAAATAAATAAAAATAGTACTGATATTAATAGTCTTTTGTAAATATATGCACTAATATACATCATACAACTATATAAAAATATTTAACTTAAAATTATTACTTATTATTTAGTGTTAATATTAATTTCTATTATTGACTCATGTATTTTTATCTAATTTATTGAACAAAGACACTTAATATAATTTATGTTTTTTGTTTTTCATAATATATTTTATAATAATGTATTGATATACTTAATTATTTCATGCATTTTTATACTATTTATTGTAAACAATTAAACTTATAAGAATGAACTTTTTGAAAAATTATTATAGTTTTTATTCACATAAAAAATAATTTTATAATAGTAGACTTATTATATTTTTTTAAACAAATTATTATAGTCTATATTCACTTAAAAATAATTTAAATAAGTATTATGCTATCCACTATAAAATAAATTATATATAAAATATAAGAATATTACAAAATAAAACTTACTACTTAGATATCTAGTATATATATATATAGATTGCATTTTCACTTTTCAGGTCTCTAACGACGTAGCAGTAGCAGCCATTAGCCAAGTCGGTGGAGAAGGGCAGAGCGAGAGAGCTCTAACGACGTGACCGAAAGGGAGATCGAGATTCTTTCCATGACGGATTCAGAAGCTAAGGCTTTGGACTTCCAGACGGAGGGAAATGACCTAATGGACGAGGATGGCGGCCCGGACGTCGATGCCTCTCGCCGGTCACCACCGCCCCAGCTCAAGTCCTCCAATACCGGCGAATCCGCGCCACGAAAGACCAAGGGACGCGGGTTCAAGAAAGAGGCTGATGGCCAGCGTACCAGCAATTTGTCTGGGCGCGACTTCGATTCCCTTAACTCCGATGGCGGCCGTGGCCCCTTACGATGTTAATATTCTGTCCACCCCTAATCTTGCTCCCTTTTCATTTGTGGCATTTTAGTTGTGCTCAACCTTTAAGTAGTCTAGGTTCTGTTGGCAATTGTCACGTTAATTTCAAGAATTGTTGTCTTGTCTTGCGTATACAACACTCATCATTGTACAGAATTTCACTAAGTCTCGGATCGGAGAAGATGTTTTCTGCCTTAGCAGATCTTAAGCTTATACAATTCTGCACACACTATTGCTGGTGATCTTCTGGGAATTAGCTTTTGAAAACGTGGCGTCACACTCCTATGGAAGCAGAAGAGGAATCTTGAACTTGAACTGTGAGATTGTGGGTTCTGATATTTTCCTTTGCTTATTACGTTACTGGTTGATGATGCAGCAATTGAAGGATGGATTGTTATCGTTACGGGTGTACATGAGGAGGCACAAGAGGATGACCTGCGGAATGCATTCGGGGAATTCGGAAAGATAAATAATCTGCATTTAAATCTTGACCGACGCACTGGATTTATGAAGGTAAATAATTTTATTTATTTTTGAAATTGTAGGAGTAATAGTTATGAGGTGATTAACTCACTGAATCAAGATATTACTAGCTAGATGTCTAGTGCGTGGTAATTGTTAATTTAGTATTTTTTTTTTTAAACAAAATTGAAGTTATTATTCATATTGCTTGAGGGTTATTGTGTAAAACTTATTTTTAAACTCAACATACAAATAATTTTTTTAAAAAGTTTACTATAATTTTATAGTTAAAGTAATGATTTATTAGCTTGTTATATATATGAATATTTATAGGTATTTATCTATAAAATATTTATCAATTATTTTTATTATAATAATACATACTTTTAAATTTTTATATTGACATATCAATGAGAATGAAATACTTATTTAATATATACTATTTTTTAATTAATAAAAAACTATTTAGTTAAAGGTTGACAAAGTTATAAAATTTTACAATATTGAAAAAATAATCTACAAAAATAAAACACTTTTATACGACATAAATAGTAACATTTTGATACAAAATGAATATAATAAATAAGAAAGTTGGGAAAAAAAATTGTAACGTACCGTGAGAAACTTTTAAAGAATTCAGAAGCTTCTCGAGATGCACATGACAGATCCACATAATCGACAGTTACAAAATTAATATACCAACAAATCAAATTGTTTCATTTTGACATCTAAGCATGATAAAAGCTTATGTTGTGTCTTAATTATAGAGGTTGTACCTAATTTAATATGTACTAGATATCTATTATGCGCTTTGCCCAATTAGTAATATATTTTTTTTTATGTAATATAAGTTTACAAAGTTACAATTGCGCAAAGTTTACAAAGTTATTTTTTTTAAGTGAATATAAACTATAATAATTTTTCAAAAAGTTCATTGTTATAAGTTTGAATTATTTACAATAAAAATATTTAAACTAATTAAAAATGCATGAACTAATTAATTATATTGATAAGTTATTATAAATTATATTATGATATATAAAAATTATATATTATATTAATTCTATTTGTTCATTAAATTAGTTAAAAATGAATGAGTCAATAATTAAAATTAATATTAATAATATAATAATTAATACTTTTAAGTTAAATATTTTTATGACTTAATTTTGTGCATATGTTTACAAAAGACTACTAAAATCATTAGTAGGCTTTTATTTATTTTAGTGATAATAATAATATATTATATTTTTATTATATAAATTGTATTTTGATAATTCAAAAATGCATTGAGTTATAAATATAAAAAAAAATATTTTTCACAAAACTATAAAAAAGAAATATGTTAATGTCCATATAATACTCTTAACTTTTATGGATTATTACTTCTATTAATGTACATACAAAAATATTAGTATTTTTTTTATAGCAATAGTAACAATCTCTAATGTTTTAGTATACATATTATATTTTATTTATTTATCAACTATAAATTATATTTAGTTTATAAATATATAATACTTAATTTCGTGACATTGTTAAAATATATTGTGATATTATTGTAATGAAGTAGGTGATCTTTATATGTGACTCATGTTTTATTTTAATAGGAGTATTATGTAACATATGAAATGATCCTTATTAATTAAACTATATTTTCATTTGCAACAGTAAATTTTAATGTGTGCATACTTGATATTCATAAAATATAATTTTGTATTTTATTATTTTATCAATTTCACTTCATAAAATATATTTAAGAAAAAAAATCATAATTACTAATGTGAAATAAAGAGAAATAATATGAGTTTTGTAACTAATTTTGAAAATGAATGAGAGACTTTGAAGAATTTTAAAGTGATTTACATAGCATGCCACTTAGAATGAGAAATTTATGATTGACATGGACAAATTAGAAGAGGTTAATTTAACATTAGGAGTGAAAAAAATACAACAAAAAGCTTATTTGTCAACATTGTAAGTGATTTAGCCAAATTAATATATATATATATATTGTAATCTAGAAAACTGATTCGTGTTTTACGCAATTCAATAATTATTTTATTTTATAAAATAATAATATTTTTAAAATAAATATAAATATATATATTTATAACATAATTATTTATAATTTATTAAATTACATTTCATTAATATTAATTTAATTACATAACATAACATTAAAATTAAAATTATTTATATTTATGAAAAATTAATAAACTTATTTTCAGATTTTTTAATATTATACGATATAAAGATTATTTATATTTTATAAAAATATTTAAAAATAAATTAGTAGATAATAAAAACGAATGTCAACAATTACGAATACGATATTAATTAATGATTTTAAAGTTCATTTTACGACATCTATTATTTTTATATATTTTAAAATAAATACAAATAATTAGAATATATATATTAGTTATATTAATTATAACTTATAATTATTTTTAAAATTTGTAATAAACAATGATATTTTATAAGATAATGAAGCTAAGATGATTTGTTGATGTTATTTTGTGCTTAATTAATTAGACTCTCTATTATGAGTTGGGTTACCCGTTTTTATGGACCGACCTGCTTTTCCTTTTTGAAGGGTTATGCGTTGATTGCGTATAAGGAGTTTGAGGATGCAGAAGCTGCAATAGAGCAAATGAATGGGGCAGAGCTTCTCACACGGACCATCAAAGTGGACTGGGCCTTCAGCAATGGACCCATCAACGAGAGTAGGAATTATACTGACAAAAGGTTTGTTTCCGAACTGAAAACACATGTTCCATTTGTCTAACTGAGTCTGCTTCTACAGTTATTAAACATCATTTTATAGTTTGCTTGTGATGATACTCGGTGTTGGTTGGTTGGTTGGTCGCAGCCAACGAAGACACCGTTCACGCAGTCCAGTCAGGAGATATTAGAAATGACATTGTTGTACATGTAAAGCAAAATGTTTTGATGACCGCTGGTTGACTTTGTGAATATGGCGATTGTTTTTTGATTAGTCATGAATAGTATTTTTTTTCTAAACAGTTTATTTTGTTTCATTAATTATAATTTATTCATTAATATATAACATATCAAATAAAAATGTGTTCAATCGGCCCGATTCTAAATCAAAATGGACCGGTTGAACTATCTTTTTTAAAAAAATCTTGAAATCAAAATAATTATATCATTCAATATAAGTTACTATAAGTGGCCAAAAAAATAAGGGTTAATTACTTAATTGGTTACACATGTTTGACTAATGTTCAGAATGGTTACACATGTTTCAAAATGTGATTAATTGGTTTTGCTATGTGACTAATTGGTTACACATGTTTTTCCCAATGTGATTAATTGGTTATTCCGTTAGTAAACCGTTAATTTTAACGTTAATTCATTTTTTTAACATATTATTGAATTGTGAAATGACTATTATGCCCTTAGTTATATTGAAGAACACATGGAAGGATTGAAGAACCAGAATCGAATCAAATTCGATTAGATATTCTTGAGAACCCAGAAACAGCATTTCTGGGTTCTTCGATTCTTGTTCATGAAGATGATGATGTGTTCTTGAAGATGATTCTAGGGGTAATTACGTCATTTTACGTATCTAAATAGTGACTTAACTGTGATTTCTAACGATGAACAGTAAAAAAATCCAAATAGTCATATTTCAAAACCAATTAATCACATTTTGAAACATGTATAACCATTCTGAACATTGGTCAAACATGTGTAACCAATTAAGTAATTAACCCTTATTTTTTTGGCCACTTACAGTAACTTATATTGAATGATATAATTATTTTGATTTCAAGATTTTTTTAAAAAAGATAGTTAAACCGGTCCATTTTGATTTAGAATCGGGCCGATTGAACACATTTTTATTTGATATGTTATATATTAATGAATAAATTATAATTAATGAAACAAAATAAACTGTTTAGAAAAAAAAAATACTATTCATGACTAATCAAAAAACAATCGCCATATTCACAAAGCCAACCAGCGGTCATCTAAACATTTTGCTTTACAAGTACAACAATGTCATTTCTAATATCTCCTGACTGGACTGCGTGAACGGTGTCTTCGTTGGCTGCAACCAACCAACCAACCAACACCGAGTATCATCACAAACAAACTATAAAATGATGTTTAATAACTGTAGAAGCAGACTCAGTTAGAAAAATGGAACATGTGTTTTCGGTTCGAAAACAAACCTTTTGTCAGTATAATTCCTACTGTCATTGATGGGTCCATTGCTGAAGGCCCAGTCCACTTTGATGGTCCGTGTGAGAAGCTCTACCCCATTCATTTGCTCTATTGCAACTTCTACATCCTCAAACTCCTTATACGCAATCAATGCATAACCCTTCAAAAAGGAAAAGCATGTCAGACCATAAAAACGGGTAACCCAACTCATAATAGAGTCTAGGGCTGGCAATTTCTGACACGACATGATTAAACGACACGACACGATCTGCTTTAAAGCGTATATGAGTTTGACCTTAATGGATCCCGTGTCTAAACAACTCTTAAACTTAATGTCACGATTATTATACAATAAAAACTTAATGTTAATTAAGACAATGTAAATTAAGACAATTATTAAGACAATGTTAATTAATTTAAGCTATTTTTTTTTTTTTTTTGGGGGGGGGGGGGGGTTGTCACTTCTATTTGTTTAATATGTTAATGAAAATGTTAACATCATTAGGATTTTTTTTATTAATAGTAAAAATATCTGCAAATAAAGTTTTATTTATTTTCTATTTATAAAATATGTTGAGCCTATAAATATAAAAAAAAATCATATTTTTCTAATATATTATTGTCAATATGATACTTTTAACTTTACTATTGGTTTTATGACTTCTGTAGTTCTGTTAGTTTTATATGCTTATATAAAAATGACAAAATTTTGTCTTCATATTAGTGTTATTCATTCTTATGTCAAATTTATATTAAATGACATTGTTGTACTTGTAAAGCAAAATGTTTTGATGACCGCTGGTTGGCTTTGTGAATATGGCGATTGTTTTTTTATTAGTCATGAATAGTATTTTTTTTCTAAACAGTTTCTTTTATTTCATTAATTATAATCTATTCATTAATATATAACATATCAAATAAAAATGTGTTCAATCAGCCCGATTCTAAATCAAAATGGACCGGTTGAACTATCTTTTATAAAAAAATCTTGAAATCAAAATAATTATATCATTCAATATAAGTTACTATAAGTGGCCAAAAAAATAAGGGTTAATTACTTAATTGGTTACACATGTTTGACCAATGTTCAGAATGGTTACACATGTTTCAAAATGTGATTAATTGGTTTTACTATGTGACTAATTGGTTACACATGTTTTTCCCAATGTGATTAATTGGTTATTCCGTTAGTAAACCGTTAATTTTAACGTTAATTCATTTTTTTAACATATTATTAAATTGTGAAATGACTATTATGCCCTTAGTTGTATTGAAGAACACATGGAAGGATTGAAGAACCAGAATCGAATCAAAATCGTTTTGATGTTCTTGAGAACCCAGAAATGCTGTTTCTTGATTCTTGAGAACCCAGAATCGCATTTCTGGGTTCTTCGATTCTTGTTCTTGAAGATGATGATGTGTTCTTGAAGATGATTCTAGGGCTAATTACGTCATTTTACGTGTCTAAATAGTGACTTAACTGTGATTTCTAACGGTGAACAGTAAAAAAACCAAATAGTCACATTTCAAAACCAATTAATCACATTTTGAAACATGTGTAACCATTCTGAACATTGGTCAAACATGTGTAACCAATTAAGTAATTAACCCTTATTTTTTTTTGCCACTTATAGTAACTTATATTGAATGATATAATTATTTTGATTTCAAATTTTTTTTTAAAAAGATAGTTCAACCGGTACATTTTGATTTAGAATCGGGCCGATTGAACACATTTTTATTTGATATGTTATATATTAATGAATAAATTATAATTAATGAAACAAAATAAACTGTTTAGAAAAAAAAAATACTATTCATGACTAATCAAAAAACAATCGCCATATTCACAAAGCCAACCAGCGGTCATCAAAACATTTTGCTTTACAAGTACAACAATGTCATTTCTAATATCTCCTGACTGGACTGCGTGAATGGTGTCTTCGTTGGCTGCAACCAACTAACCAACCAACACCGAGTATCATCACAAACAAACTATAAAATGATGTTTAATAACTGTAGAAGCGGACTCAGTTGGAAAAATGGAACGTGTGTTTTCGGTTCGGAAACAAACCTTTTGTCAGTATAATTCCTACTCTCGTTGATGGGTCCATTGCTGAAGGCCCAGTCCACTTTGATGGTCCGTGTGAGAAGCTCTGCCCCATTCATTTTCTCTATTGCAACTTCTGCATCCTCAAACTCCTTATACGCAATCAGCGCATAACCCTTCAAAAAGGAAAAGCAGGTCAGACCATAAAAACGGGTAACCCAACTCATAATAGAGTCTAGGGCTGGCAATTTCTGACACGACACGATTAAACGACACGACACGATCTGCTTTAAAGCGTATATGAGTTTGACCTTAATGGATCCCGTGTCTAAACAACTCTTAAACGTTTAGACACGATTATTAATCGTGTCTAAACAATTCAGATCTGCGGATATTTGTATAAACACGATTAACTTTTCATGTATAATTGTGTTGTGTATACATGTGACACGTTTAGACACATTTAAGTATAATAATAATAATAAATTGAAATATACAAATAAATTTAATTAACCAAAGTCAAAAAACATATTATTGCAGTTATAGAAAACTTAAATATTTGACTAGAAAGTTTACACGCGTTTGAGAACTATTTTTTATATTAAATGCTAAGTGAAAATATATGTACAGTTTAGTTATTATTTACTAGATTTCTATTTTATAAAAGTATTTTTAATTAAGAATAAATTTAACTTAATATTATACAATAAAAACTTAATGTATATTTATAAATAATATTAACCCTATTAATATTTGTGTATAATATAAATTAATTAATTTATTTTAATATTATAATTCTATTAAAGAAAATTAGGATTAATTCAATTTATTTATAAAATTAATTAAAAAATACATGTCTCACTATTAAAAAGCAATAATGACAATTATTAAGACAGTGTTAATTAATTAAGCTATTTTTATTTTTTGGGGGGGGGGGGGGGTTGTCACTTCTATTTGTTTAATATGTTAATGAAAATGTTAATATCATTAGTAATTTTTTTACTAATAGTAATAATAGTAAAAATATCTGCAAATAAAGTTTTATTTATTTTCTATTTATAAAATATGTTGAGCCTATAAATATAAAAGAAAAAATCATATTTTTCTAATATATTATTGTTCATATGATACTTTTAACTTGACTATTGGTTTTATGACTTCTGTAGTTCTGTTAGTTTTATATGCTTATATAAAAATGACAAAATTTTGTCTTCATATTAGTGTTATTCATTCATATGTCAAATTTATATTAAATGACATTGTTGTACTTGTAAAGCAAAATGTTTTGATGACCGCGGGTTGACTTTGTGAATATGGCGATTGTTTTTTTATTAGTCATGAATAGTATTATTTTTCTAAACAGTTTCTTTTATTTCATTAATTATAATTTATTCATTAATATATAACATATCAAATAAAAATGTGTTCAATCGGCCCGATTCTAAATCAAAATGGACCGATTGAACTATCTTTTTTAAAAAAATCTTGAAATCAAAATAATTATATCATTCAATATAAGTTACTATAAGTGGCCAAAAAAATAAGGGTTAATTACTTAATTGGTTACACATGTTTGACCAATGTTCAGAATGGTTACACATGTTTCAAAATGTGATTAATTGGTTTTGCTATGTGACTAATTGGTTACACATGTTTTTCCCAATGTGATTAATTGGTTATTCCGTTAGTATACCGTTAATTTTAACGTTAATTCATTTTTTTAACATATTATTGAATTGTGAAATGACTATTATGCCCTTAGTTGTATTGAAGAACACATGGAAGGATTGAAGAACCAGAATCGAATCAAATTCGATTTGATGTTCTTGAGAACCCAGAATGCTGTTTCTTGGTTCTTCGATTCTTGTTCTTGAAGATGATGATGTGTTCTTGAAGATGATTCTAGGGGTAATTACGTCATTTTACGTATCTAAATAGTGACTTAACTGTGATTTCTAACGGTGAACATATACTGGCGAGGGACCGAGTCTGTCTTCCCTTGTGTCCTTCTCTATCTCGATGACAACGCTTTCCCTTTGATTATTTTGGTGGAGATAGCTTGTGTAGCACTTTCTAGACACGAATTTGTTGCCCAATACTTCGCCTATCCCATTAGGGGTAGAAAATTTCAGTTTTTAACCGTGTTGTGGAGGCGATGATTTTTTTGCGATTGATCGTTGTCTTTCCTACGATGGCGTGGTAGAAGGACGGAATGTCCACTATAATGAAGAAGATTTCAATCTCAATGATCTTCCATCCTTCCCCAAATACCATGGGTAGTCGCTCCTATGGGGATAGTCATTCATTTAGCGAATTCGTGGACATGAGAGTACTTTTTTCATATCCTCTGTCGTTCTCCCTTGCTTCTTCAGTGTTTTTAGTAACACGATGTTTGACGAACTACCTTTGTCTACCAGCACTCGTTTTACGTCGACTCCTTCGATTCTAGTAGTTATGACCAGAGCATCGTTATGAGTTGTCATCACGTGAGTCAAATCTTTGTAAGATGGCAGTGTTCCTGGGGAGGTGGTCATTTTCTTGCTCATGCGGCGACGAATAGCTGGGTTGCATGTACCTCGCGGGGCTCACTGTGTTCCCCGCATGTCTCAAAGCCCCCCGATTTTTAGATTGATAATTTCACTTGTTAATGATTCCTTTTGATCCATATCTAGATGAGTTTGCATTCTTCACGACCTTTTGATCGGAATATCATAAACGACGCCAATGCTAGAATGAGGTTGATCCAAATTTGGGGAAAAATCTTCAAAAGTATAAAATAATATAATATTACAGTAAAATAGAAATAAAGATATGTTAAACTAATATAATTTAAGGTCTCGTTTGACTTGCAATGAATTTGAAAATTTTAGAATTACTTAGTTGTAGAACATAGTGAAATAATAAATATTTGGTATCAAAGTTTTAAAATTAATGGCACGTGAGTTCCTCTTTTTTCTAAAGCATTTACATCAAACAACTTACTATAGTCGAAGTTATGTTGTATTGAGCTTTTTATATGCCGGTTTGTGCAAAAGTGTAACTCCCAACAGAAAAGGTATCACGAGATGTGTTGTATTAGTACATGTACTTGTTATTATTTAGAGCACTTTCACGATAAAATTTAAAAAGTAACTATGTTAGAATTTGTTTTTGAAAAAGTATATATATAAAAAAAATATTTAGCAAAATGTGCATCTGCGCAGGTAGGGTAGTAGCGTTTTTGCGAAAAACGCTACTGTGAGTGGTGTTTTTTTTTGAAAAAAAATCAAAAAAATCATAATTTTTTTTTCAAAAATTACAGTAAGTAGATATTTGAATTTCGATTCAAATGATGCAAAACAATATTAAATTTGGACTTACGAATTGATTGTAGGCTCTGCCGTAAGTTGAGATATGAAAATTTGACTTAAAAAAATATAACTCATACCCTGTAAGTCCAAACTGACCACGGTGAACGTCATTTATGTCGTAATTCAATTATCTACCTAGAGTAATTTTTTTTATTAGAAATACAATGATTTTGTAACCTAACATCGCTTGTCTTAAAATTTGACTGAAATAATCAAATGCATTAGGTGAGAAATTTAATTATGTACTTACTCAAAAAAAATCAAAAAAATTAATCTAGGTAGATATTTTAATTACGACATAAATGACGTTCACCGTGGTCAGTTTGGACTTACAGGGTATGAGTTATATTTTTTTAAGTCAAATTTTCATATCTCAACTTACGGCAGAGCCTACAGTCAATCCGTAAGTCCAAATTTAATATTTTTTGCATCATTTGAATCGAAATTCAAATATCTACTTACTGTAATTTTTTCAAATTCTTTTATGATTTTTTGTCAAAAAAAAAAACCAAAAACGCTACTCACATTAGCGTTTTTGAAAAACGCTACCTCCACCTACGCAAATGCACATTTTGCTAAATACTTTTCTTACATATATACTTTTTCAAAAAAATTTCTAAAATAAATACTTTTTAAAAAAGCTCCTGGGGAGGTGGTCATTTTCGAGGTGGTCATTTTCTTGCTCATGCGGCGACGAATAGCTGGGTTGCATGTACCTCGCGGGGCTCACTGTGTTCCCCGCATGTCTCAAAGCTCCCCGATTTTTAGATTGATAATTTCACTTGTTAATGATTCCTTTTGATCCATATCTAGATGAGTTTGCATTCTTCACGATCTTTTGATCGGAATATCATAAACGACGCCAATGCTAGAACATAATAATTTAAGGTCTCGTTTGACTTGCAATGAATTTGAAAATTTTAGAATTACTTAGTTGTAGAACATAGTGAAATAATAAATATTTGGTATCAAAGTTTTAAAATTAATGGCACGTGAGTTCCTCTTTTTTCTAAAGCATTTACATCAAACAACTCACTATAGTCGAAGTTATGTTGTATTGAGCTTCTTATATGCCGGTTTGTGCAAAAGTGTAACTCCCAACAGAAAAGGTATCACGAGATGTGTTGTATTAGTACATGTACTTGTTATTATTTAGAGCACTTTCACTTAAATTGATAAAAAAAAAGTGCTTGAAGAAAGCAACGTACCGGTCGAAGAAATATGCATAAGAGTTGATCCAGACATGTCGTTACAGTCACAAATTCACTGGTGAGCTTGCTAAGTTTATCAACTCATGGCACAACCAGTGACGTTGAGTTATGAGGAGGATCAATCTGACCAACAATTTGATGTATCGATCTTCAACTACTAGTTAGGGTTGAAAAAAAACGATTCAGCCAAACCGAACCATACCACTTGTGAATCGTACCTCTTTTGAACTAGTTCGGAAGTAGTATGGTATTTGGGATGAAATATGGAGCGGTTCGACCGAACCATAAAAAGTCGATTCATAAGTGATAAATTGTATCGTTTTATGTACCAATTTTTTTATAATATATATATATATATATATATATATATTATTCTTTAGCTATTCTATTTTTTTTTAATTAGTATAAGTGAACCATTTTGTTCATAAGTGTTTTTCATATTTTAAAACATTTTAGTTTTCAATATTTTTGTGAATCTTCTTATGTATTTTCAGATTATGTATTAAAATGTATAGATTTGGAATATTTTATATTAGTTTTTTATTTAAAGAAAAGTTACGGTCGAACCGGTTCAAAAATGGTACAGTAAATTGCAAAAAAAGTAGAGTGATTCAGACGAATGGGTCGAACCGTACCTTACTGCATTTTAGGTACGGTTCTTGAACCAACTCGACCCCAAACTGATTCATGTCCACCCCTACCCCCAGTTACTCAACCTACTCAAGTAGGAGGTAGCTGAAGCACAGAGAGTCGCCAAGATAACAAACATTCGGGGGCGAGATCATAAGGGTCGAGGTAGAGATAGGGGAGAAAGGGTGATCAAGGTATGAGTGGTAGGGAGTGGAGATATTGACTTTAGATAATATTATTTGATTATGTATTTATTTGATTTTAATTTATATGGTGAGTTAATTTTGGAAGTATAAAGCACTGCTTTAAAAATTAATTTAATTTGAAACTTAACGATGTTGATTCGTATAGACTTTTAAGTAGTTTATCTACTCAATCTAATTTTTTTGGAGATGATACCAAAAACTAATATTTCTAAATTATATGATTTTAAGGTACCCGGAGAACATTTATGAAAGTAATATCTTTTTCATCATCTCCCCCAAATAGAAATGTTTTAGGTTGAATAGATAAACAATATATAAGTATAAACAAAGATGTATTTTTTTAATAAAGTAATTATATATTTTTTTATAATTTTTTGAAAACAATAACCATACTACATGTCACTATCATTCGCAAGTAGAGTTAAGTTAGTTTAAGAACATTACTTCTGTTACACCCGCGATGGGAAGTCGCGATACGAGCGAATTTCACTCTTACCCGTGACTCCATTCACGAATAGTAGTAAATGCTCCCACCCGCGACTCAAGTCACGGATAGGAGTAAATGCTCCTACTCGTGACTGACAGTCGCGGTAGGAGCGAATTTCACTCTCACATGTAATTTCAGTCACGAATAGGAGTAAATATTCTTATTCACGACTGTTAGTCGCGAGTAAGATTAAAATACATTTTACATGCGACTACAGTCGTGGGTTGGTATAATTTGATAAATAATTTTTAGAACTGGTTATTTTGATATTTTATTTTCAAAATTGGTATATCGTGAATTGAAAACAACAACAGCTTATTCTTTATCCCCACCAGTGTTATCAGAACAAGCGAGGGCGGTTCCCTGTTGGGTCGGTCCAACCCTGTCGGACTCGATTCGACGTGCGGTTCACTGTTCATAAGTAAAAAAAAATTTGAAAATACAATTACAAACTACATAGTCTCAAACACACACAAACTACATAATGTCAAACATACACATTACTCTCAAACACAATATAACACAACATAATTACCTCAAAATTTGAACATACATAACACAATAGTCTTAAAATCAAACACAATAGGTCTAAACTTTAAACATAACTTCTAAATCTAAGAAGTTGCTCGGTCGAACCGAAGAAGTCGATTTAAACCGAAGAGAATCACCCAAAAAATTTAAACCAACCCCAAACAAACTAGAACCGGAAACCGACTGGTTTTTCAAAAACTGGAAAATCCAAGCCGATTTAAACACTGGTCAATATGAATTTCGGTTTTTTAGCTGAACCAAACCGAATAGGAGTCCGGTTACCGGACCGCCGGTCCGGTTCTAATAACACTGATCCGCACCCCCACCGAAAAAAAACTAAACTAAATTTGCAGTGATCATGGTCCCACTAACAGGCGACAGCCAAACCCTAAATACCCCCCCTGAGTTTAACACAAGTCTCTCTCTTGCAGAAGAGAGTTCTGCCGTCGTAGAGAGCCGCAGAAGCGTCCTCTAGGTAAATCTTAATTCCGCTTCAGTCGCCTTCTTCTCTTCCTCTTCTGTGTACAGTTGTTGATGCTCTTGTGTGTACATTTGTTGATGATTTGCAAGATAAATTAATTATATATTTTCTTCCTGCCATGCCATGATCAGTCATTTGTTTGTATGTATTTGTAGCTAAACTGTTGGATAGCTTATGAAAATCAAGAGCGGAAACGCATCACAAGGCTAATCTAACTTGCTTTGTGTGTTTTTATTACAACCCTTGTCTGGGTCCGATGAAATAGGATGTTTGGTGTTCAACTGATTCGTCTATTTCTTATAGTTATGCTCCTTTGATACATGATAAAGTTTTTTTTTAATCCCCTTTTGAGGATTGTAATACAACCCGGGCTGATTTTGGTGAACTGGCACGTTAGGAAAAAAAACTTGCGGTTTTCAACAGTTTCTGCTCCTTATGCTTCTCTGATATGCAGTAAAGATTGTGATTTTACTATTCCTGATAGTAATCAACTAATCGTTTTGCAGATTATCAAAGATGGTTCAGTACAATTTTAAAAAGATCACTGTGGTTCCGAATGGAAAGGGCTTCATCGACATCATCCTCTCCCGCACCCAACGACAAACCCCCACTGTTGTCCACAAGGGATATGCCATTAAACGGCTTCGTCAATTCTATATGCGCAAGGTGAAGTATACCCAGACAAATTTCCATGAGAAGCTGTCTACTATCATTGACGAGTTCCCCCGATTGGATGATATCCATCCTTTCTATGGTGATCTTCTTCACGTGTTGTACAATAAGGATCATTACAAGCTTGCTCTTGGCCAAATCAACACAGCTAGGAACCTGATTGTGAAGATTTCTAGAGATTATGTGAAGTTGTTGAAGTATGGTGATTCACTGTACCGCTGCAAGTCCCTTAAAGTTGCTGCTCTTGGACGAATGTGCACTGTGCTCAAGAGGGTTAGCCCTAGTTTGGCGTATCTTGAACAAATCAGACAGCATATGGCTAGGCTGCCTTCGATTGACCCAAATACCAGAACGATCTTGATCTGTGGGTACCCTAATGTTGGTAAGAGCTCTTTCATTAACAAAATCACTAGGGCTGATGTGGATGTGCAGCCGTATGCCTTCACCACGAAATCGCTATTTGTGGGTCACACTGATTATAAGTATCTAAGGTACCAAGTGATTGACACTCCTGGAATTTTGGATCGGCCATTTGAGGATCGAAACATCATTGAAATGTGCAGTATTACAGCTTTGGCGCATCTGCGTGCTGCTGTTCTATTTTTTCTTGATATATCAGGATCGTGTGGGTACAGTATTGCTCAGCAAGCAGCTCTCTTTCACAGTATCAAATCCTTGTTCATGAACAAACCCTTGATTGTGGTCTGCAACAAAACTGACTTGCAGCCATTGGAGAGTTTGTCGGAGGATGACATGAAGTTGGTGATGGAGATGAAGTCTGAAGCCATGAAAACTGTGTTGGGCCAGGCAGGGGAAGCCACAAGTGATGAGGGAGTGTTGTTGAAGATGAGCACTTTGACGGAGGAAGGGGTGATTTCTGTGAAGAATGCAGCATGCGAGAGGTTATTGGAGCAGAGAGTGGAGATTAAAATGAAGTCCAAAAAGATTAATGACTGCTTGAACAGATTCCATGTTGCGCTACCAAAACCACGTGATGGGAAGGAGAGGCCGCCATGCATTCCTCAAGCAGTGTTGGAAGCAAAAGCTAAGGAAGCAGCTGCGAAGGAGAAGAGGAAGACTGAGAAGGACTTGGAAAATGAAAACGGTGGTGCTGGTGTGTACTCTGCTAGCTTGAAGAAGAACTATATCTTAGCTAATGATGAATGGAAGGAGGATATTATACCTGAGATTCTTGATGGACATAATGTTGCTGATTTTATTGACCCTGATATTTTACAAAGGCTTGAAGAGTTGGAAAGAGAAGAAGGGCTTAGGCTAGCAGAGCAAGAAGAAGATGACTTTGAGATGGATGGGAAGGAATTGACCCCAGAGGAGCAAGAGGCACTTGCTGAGATCCGAAGGAAGAAGAGCCTGCTGATCCAACAACATAGGATGAAGAAGAGCACAGCTGAAAGTCGGTCCATTGTGCCCAGGAAATTCAACAAGAACAAGGAGTTCACAACGAAAAGGATGGGTAGACAGCTGTCTGCTTTGGGACTTGATCCTAGCTTAGCCATTGACCGGGCAAGGGGCAGGTCTCTTTCTAGGAAGGGCCAAAAGAGGGATAGGTCTCCAGAAAATGGTGGTGGTGATGATGATGCCATGGATGTTGATACAGACGCTTCTAACAAGAAGCAGAGGCTGAGGTCGAGGTCCATGTCTCTTGTGAGGTCAAGATCAAGGTCGAGGCCGCCAGGTGAAGTTATTCCAGGGGAAGGTTTTAAGGACTCTGCCCAGAAGATCAAAGCAATTAAAATGGGCAAGAAATCAGTCAAGAAGAGGAACAAGGATGCTAGGAAGGGAGAGGCAGACAGGGTTATTCCCAACCTCAAACCCAAGCACTTATTTTCTGGGAAGCGATCATCTGGGAAAACAGATAGACGGTGAAAATTTTAAGGTATGCAGACTTCAAAGTGATTCCACAGATCGAATTATTCATAGTGCTGTCCATGTTTAGGTTGGTTGCCATTTCATATGCTGCGTAAGCAGTAACAAGTCTATCTATCTACGAGATCATCAAGTTTTACTTTGTATTTTTGTGTTGTAGGATGGAGCAAGTGATGATGTTGGCTGGCGAATGATCTCTTCACTCTTTCAAGAAGCTTTTATCTATAGACTAGAGCTACCATTGCTGCTTCTGAATGAGGTGAAGGTGTCTCTGCCAAAAGGAGACTCATAATGTTTCTGGGCAGTTTTGGATTTAAATTTTGCCTTTCGTTTACAGTTTTATAACTTGTGATGGAGATATAAATCATGGAATTAAGACAGGAAGATCCCCGGTTTCATTGGAAATGGATGTGTTCTTTTGTACGGGATGTTTTGTTTTTGGAGATAAGATTATGACTTCAAAATTCAAATCCATGCTATGTGTTGGTCAGTCCAACAGATAGGCAGACGGACCATCGTAGAGCAGCTACCAAACTAGCTTAGCTTACGCATGCGTTTGGTAGAGGTGGCAATTCTGGTCAACCCGCCGGGTTCGGATCGGGTCACCTTATGTGTACCAACCCGGACCCGACCTGCTGAACCGCGTGGGTCAGATTTTGACGATCCTGACCCGACGGATCGGCGGGTCAACCCGCCTGGGAATGCCCCTACAGACAGTCTGTACTCTGTAGTCCAGACTCCAGATTGTGCATGAATGTGCTATCAACATACTAGTGAAATTCTTACATTCATCGCTCATCGGAAATGAGATTGAGCAAGAAATTATAACAAAGTGAAACTTTTAGCAACACACTGTAGCAGAGGAAAGAGGTCGGTCTTCAAATTCAAGTCCTGTGCAGACGGCTGGAATTTTGGAGCTGAGAGCTATTTCTTGATGCTGTATGTGGCACTGTGGCTCAAATTGATTGAGGTTGATATCAAGCTCATCGACCCCACCTCGTAAATTCTAGCTCAATCAAGAATTTCTTCCCCATAGTCTGCTTCCTTCTTGAGTAGCCATTAGCTAGTTCAGTTCCATCAAGAGCAAAAAGAAGAGACCTTTCAATTATTCATCTTGGTGGGGTTTGATTACTCTGGCTATGCTACTACACATCTTCCATCTTTAATTTATTTTTCCTCTTCTCTTTCTTCACTTTGGGTGTTGTTGAATTGTATAATTTAGCTAGGTCCTGTTGGGTAGGTACGGCTGAGTTGAATTTCGGGTGTGGTTTAGTGGAATTTTAGAAAATAACTCATCTGGGCTTGGATTATAAGTCCATGATTGAGATGGCTTTAGCTTCAGAGGTAGAAAATTGCTGGAGGCTGGATGCGGGCTGGAGCTGGAGTGGACGGTTGGACGCAGACCTGTGTGTGATGTAGGACTGGAGTCAAGACGCCCGAGCCCGACGCTGGACACTAGAGTGGAGTGTGATGGAGCGGTTGTCTCACGGTAGACACAGATGCTGGAGTGGAGTTGGGCGAGTCGGCGATGCAGACAAGAGTGGACGCAGACACCACCGCACCACGCAGGAGTGGAATTGGACAATGGATTCTTGGAAAGCTTCAAGGATTCTTTTCAACCGGAAAGACTCATTCTTCAGTTGAATTAGTTCAAACTTCAGTCTTGGTCGAATGCTTCAAGTTCACGGAGATTCAATTAGTTTTTTTAAACACGGGTCGGGGTCGGGGCAGTTGACCCAACCCGGACCCAACCTGTGTTTTGCGACGGTCAACCCGAAAATGACCCGTCACTCAATTTTTTTTTTTACTCGGGTCAGGTTCCAAATTGACACTTCTATGGGTTGGTATTCATTTACGTGTTTTGACGTAATACTATGGGTATGATAAGTAAAAAATTTAATTTATGAATTATTATTATTATTTTATTTTATTCTTAATAATAAATGGTATAAATATTTTTAAATTAATTATTAATTGAATATAGATTAAACTAAATATTGTTTTTTAAAAAAAACTTTACCATTATAAAGCTTAAATTATCTATAATAAATAATTATGAGTTGTTATGAATATAAAAAATTATTATTTATATTATAAAATAATTATGAGTGTAATAATAATATTAAATTATTTAAAAGTGAAGATTAAATTAATAAATATTACAACGAAAGTGTCAAAAATGTATTTTTTTTATTATTTTAATTGTAGAGTTTGATAATATATATAGATATAGATATTAATAAGGTTAGTGAATAATAATATATGTTGGTAATAAAAATGATATAAATATTTACTAATATAATGTTAATGCATGTTTTTTAACTTGACTTTTATGTTATTTTTATATCGTATATTTATTATGAACAATATATTGAATATACATAGTTTTTAAAATTATAACTATTTTGATAGTAGTTATTACTTATTTTGAGACTCATAAGAAAGAAAAAAAAACATTTGAAAATTGTGCATAATATTTGGAATATGTATCATCAATGTATTTTATAATTACGCATGCTAATATGAGAAATCTAATATACATTCGATTATTTCGTAAAATAGAATAGTATGTTTTAATTATTATAATATCAATTGTAAATTTTAATAAATTCAAAAATATAAATAAATATATACCTTCATTAAAAGAATCTCTAATTATAATAGAATTTTTTTAAAAAAATAAATACATTTAAATTTTTTCTTATGAAAATACATAGTAATATATTAATAAAAAAAAAATAAAGACAATAAATGTGGATATAAGATGAAGTATGAGAAATTTTAGAGATTCTGGATGCGCGTGATAAGTTCATATCATCGTCGGTTGCAAAAAATACTAACGAACCAATATAAATGTTTTTTGACAACTAAGCAAGGAAAAAGTTTATGTATTTTAATTATAGAGTTTCTAATCAAATTAATATAGAGAGATGCTGAGTTGTCAAACTCTCATTTGCATAAGCAAATATAGTAATTTGGCTAATATAGTCTCTATTTCTTTTACCTAACCATTTTACACAACTTTTCTCTTATATATATATATATTAAAATAATTCAATTTAATTTATTAATGTCAAATTTTAATTAGTTACATTCATATAGTGATTTGGTACAAAAAAACATTCATATAGTGGTAGTTTAAAATTAAATCAAAATTCCTCATTCACTAGCAAAAAAACATTTCATTTATCATATTAAAATTTGTCATCGTATAATATAAAAATGCATGCTTGAATTCTAACAATTTAATTTGAAAAATTACACTAAATTTTAGAAAAAAATAAATAAATATTTACGATAATAGAGAAATTTAGAAAAATAAAATAATTTTGATATATAAATTGTATTTAATATATCTTTAAGTCAATACAAGTCATTCAGAATTATACTTTAGTTGACTAAATTTCGTATTGTGTGATATAACTCAATTTATGTACATACGAAACTTTTTATAAAGTTACCGTGCGTTAGGCTTGTTCATTAAAACGGTTCGGTCGAACTGTTCTGGTTCTGGGCTGATTTGAACCGGTTCGGCCGAACTGGTTTCAAAACCAAAACAGTTTTTTAGACTTCAAGTAGACCAGTTCAAAGTAGTACCAAAAGTTCAGTTCGAATCGACTTGTTTTTTTATACTGTTTTATACTTAAATTTAAATCAAACCACTTTAAACCTATACAATTTTAGAACCGGTTTGAAGCAAAATAAACCAAACCGACCTGAAATTAAACCAAACCTAGAGATGTCTTCAATAAACCAAACTTAGAGATGTATATGTTGATGTTGGACAGGATTTCAGTTGGTTGTGGAACAGATTTTCAGTTGGTTTAGTGTGTTTTTCAGCCGGTTCAGTGTTTTTCAGTCGGTTTATTGTGTTTTTCAGTTGGTTCAGTATTTTTTATTCCGGTTCAGTTTGTTGGACAAGATTTTCAGTCGGTTCAGTTTCAGTTTGAACCAGATTATTTCCTAACCAAAATTATTATTTCAAAAACAAGACCAGACCAGTTCGAACCGATTCTGAATCGGTTCGAACCAGACCAGTTTTTTTACCTAAACCATACCAGTTTTTTTAGAAATATGAAAAAGTACTGTTTTTTTACAAACCAGACCAATTCAGTTCTGAACCGGTTCGAGGTCAAACTGGTTCATGAACAAACCTACCGTGCGTGCATTGTGTAATCTGTTTAATAATTGTGTCGTTGTTGCGTTTTGGGTTTGGAAATACATTTAACACATTCATTTACACACGACACAATTAATAACACAATAATTATTATTGGGACACAACTCAATTAAACACAACATACAAACACGCAGGGATTATAACCTCAATTCAACAAACTTCCGTTTACGTCATTGGAGTGCGTTTGTTTCTAGGACTTGTCATCTTCCTGGAATAAGCCATATACAATTAACTTCTTTATCATTCTACTTCTATAAGAATCTTGCAGAGATCAATAAGATGGAAGAGAAGAAGCTTCTCATCCGTACCGTACCAACAAGCGGGGAAGATGTATCTCTCAGAGGTTCCCATCCTCAAACTGAACTGAGAGGCCTTTCCGTTCAGTTGGAAGATAATTCCAATCTGCATTATCTATATAACAAATCCCATAAAAAATGCATCTACTATTTATACATAATATACAACATGAGATGGTTACGTACGTACTTGGAAAAAGGTCCCTTACAGCTTCAATACATGCTAACATGGTAGGGAGAAACACATTTTATTCATCCAACAAAGGAATCGGAATCGGAATCTTATAATATGAAAAGACCATTTACTGTAACTCTCAGACTTTAGCTCTTTAACTCAAACAGATTATTCGTTTAGGAGTACATTCCTCGAAAATTTATTCAAAAAATAATTACATTTGAAAAAGTATTTTCCATCTAAAAAGTATTTAGATATTTTAATTTTATTATCTTACCTAATATAAATTTAGTTTTATATTAATAATATTTTTAATTAAATTATTAATTGTCGTATTAATATTGTATTATCCTAAGCGTCAGTCGTAAAAACAAATTATGATACAAAAAGTTAGTAGATTAATTGATGGTTGACGTCGACTAGTAACTGAGTTAGGAACCATTCACTCGTATTTCAGCCAGATATTTATTCTTAACTTCATTCATTTCATACACTTTCTTCCCTTTTGATTAATTTTGATTTAAATCCACTAACACATGGAATATGTCTGACTACTCATACATATAATTGAATGGGGTTATATAATAGAAGTACAATGTTGAAAAACTTAACACTAGCTTATTGAGGAAGATCACAATAAATTTTGTTAGTGCTTGTGCAATACTTAGTGATAAAATAATATATAGGGTTAAATAAAAAGTAGTTACCTGAACTTTGGACGTTTTGCAACGAGCTACCCGAACTTTAAAAATTCGAAACGGGCTACCTCAACTTTGAAAAAGATTCAAATAGTTACATCCGTCCAATTTCTAACGACTTTCCAACGGAAAATTGAACGGATGTAACTATTTGCACCTTCTTCAAAGTTGAGGTAGTCCGTTTTGAATTTTCAAAGTTCTGGTAGCTCGTTGCAAAACGTCCAAAGTTCAGGTAGCTACTTAATATTTAATCCTAATATATAATTATTCACGATTAAAAATATAGTCAAACAAATAGATGCTAATATTTGAAAAAGATTGACATTCGACATTGTTTATAATAATGACAAAACTCAAATGTATTGGAATATGTTTACAAAACATCCTCTGAAAAGGTAAGTAAACATTTTTCTGACTTACTTGATTGTAAGATTTAATTTTATGTTTATTCAACTAATCATGATGTAATAAAATAATGGATCTTGAACTATACGCATCTCACGTAGATACACTATGATTTATGGATCGAGATACATACCTTGTCGATACATGATGGAAGCGATTTGGGGATGATGAGATCCTCCACGAATTTTGTTGAGATTGAACAGCCGCACCTCTAAGGATTCATTTCTCTCTCTTTCCCCTCTTTATGTGTTCACTATTATGTATGTGGTTTGATGGAAACCACCACATTTATTTATAGGGCATAGAGAGGACAAACCCTAACCTTTAAAAAGTCATTTATGTCATTTCCATCAAAGTTGCTAATTAATTAGGGTAACGTGTCTAATTAACCGGTGTACGTATTAAATTATAAGTCTAATTCTATTTCGGACTTTATCATGTGTCACACATGTGAGACATAAACTTTCATTCTCCCACTTGGCAAACATGTGAAACACAAAATTATTAATTCTCCCACTTGTCACACATGATAAATTCCTTGTGAAATAGACATAAGACACGCATTATATTAGAGTTGTCAATACTTTCATTAATGGTTATCATAAGTATCATATTAGATAGACTACTGACGTGAGTCATGGCGGGTGTACATCATTTAATCGATGTAGTTCCTTCCATGTACGACATCATCAATAACCTTTTCTAATACAATCTCTAATTGACACAAAAAAGTCCACATAATATAATTGTATTATTTCAACACTTCCTGCATTAAAACTTAAACAAAATATATGCATATAAACAATAATTTTAAGCAAGAAAAATGAAAACACGATTTATTGAATTAACAATATCCATAATGAAACTATTTGAAAAATATGGAAACAAAATGATTTAAACATTGTCATGCTCAAGACCCATTATGTTAACTTATTCCATGAATGTCTTAGGTAGTAACATCTTCGTTAATGGATCAACAACCATAATATGTCTACTTTTGTATTCTATGGATATTCTTTGTTCCTTAACTTTATCTTTCACGACAAGATAATTTAATTCCATATGTTTAGCTCCATTTGAACACTTGTCATTTTTAGAGAAAAACACGGTTGCGCTATTATCACAATACAATTTCAAAGGTTTGGATATCGAGGAGACAACAACAAGTCTTTAAATAAAATTCCGCAACCAAGTGATTTGAATTGATGCTTCAAAGTAAGCTACAAATTCAACCTCCATTGTGGATGTGAAAATAGAAGTTTGTTTCACACTCTTCCATGATATGTCTCCTCCAGCAAATTGAAAAAGGTAACCAAGAGTGGATTTTCTAGAGTCAACACATCTAGCATAATCTGAATCTTAATATCCAATCACTTCTGACCGAACAAATTTCCTAAATGTGAGCATATAATCTCCCCTTTAAGTATCTTAGTGTTTTCTTTGCAGCTCTCCAATGTTCAATGCTAGGATTACTTTGGTAACACCCTAACATTCCTACCGCAAAATTGATGCCTGACCTAGTACAAACTTGTTCATACATCAAACTCCCTACTATAGATGCATAAGAAATACTTTCCATTTCTTTACGTTCCAAATTCGTTTTTGGACTTTGACTGAAACTAAATTTATCCCCTTTATGAATTGGAACAATGCTCGGAGAACATGTACTCATTCCAAATCTCTTCAGAATTCGATCAATGTAACCTCTTTGAGACAATCCTAACAATCCACGTGATCGATCACGAAATATTTCTATTCCTATCATGTAGGATGTCTCACTCATATCTTTCATGTCGAAATTCTTAGAGAGATAATTTTTGGTATCATACACTAATTCAAGATCACTACTTGCGAGCAAAACATCATCAACATACAGTACAAAACATATATCATCAATATACATGGTAGTTAATATATCTTTTGAACAATACAATTAATATATTTTTCGTAATGAACTTTGAGTTACCATCGATTTTTTAATATTTTTGTTTTCAAGAAAATGAGGTTTATCCGCATTTTAACTCGATTAAATTAGTTTTGTAAGTATTCTTACTTGACTTATATAATCGTAATAACATTTAAGTTTATTTATTTCCTATTCTAAGCCTTTTTATTTTGTGTGATGTCACCCTTTAATTTTCGACTAATTTTATACATTTTTAATAAATTATCACCCAAAATTTTAATTTTATTTGGATTCGTACTCGATATATATAATCATAATAGCATTAAAATCACATTTTTTAATCCCCAAATACTTATTTTCCATAATATTACCGTTTTGAGTTTTAATCGAACTACTAGTTATTAATATAAGAAAGATTCTCCTGGATTATTATTACTGTTTCTCGCTTCCATATGATCAGAGTTTCACTTCCGATTGGATACCTAATTACAGAAGAGTTGTCATTCGCATAAAAAAACGCCATAATCACTAGGGTTGGGCAAAAATAACCGGTTCGGACGAACCGTACCTGAACCGTACCGATTCACAAAGCAAACGTTTTTTTTAAAAAAAATATGGAGCGGTTCAGAATATGTGCAGAAAACCGGTTAATCGAACCTTTTTTTTATACCGGTTTTAACCTTAAAATACTACTAAATACTAAACCAGACCAGACCACTTTCAGACCAGACCAGAAAAAATCGGTTTTTCTTCACTCTTCTCTTCAGTACTGATTCACGTCTTCAGTTCAGTCTTCAGAAATGAGAATCAGACATTCAGTCATTATCATTCAGACCTAATTGGCATCCAGTCACGCTCGTCGCTCGCCGCTCCCGCCTGGCCTCGCCTCACGCCTCGCCTCACGCCTCGCCTCACGCCTCGCCTCACGCCTCGCCTCACGCCTCGCCTCCAGTCTCTCCGCCTCGACACCTCGAGTCTTCTTCGTCTGACTACTCGACTAGTCTTAGACCAGGTTCGTCTTCTTCGTTTGCTGTTGATTACTTGCTGTCTTGCTAGGCTAGTACTGATTGGAGATTGCTAATTTGCTATTGCTGTTGATTGACTATTGCTAATTTGCTATTGCTGTTAGGAAAACTGATTAGTGATTACTAATGCGATTACTTTGTTATTTTTTTTTTTGGTATGAACAGGTACGGTAAATCGGCCAAAAATTGGAGCGGTAAACCGTAGCAGTTTTAAAATGTGGTAAAAGTCGGTTTTGAACCGGTTCGGAGTCGAACCGGTTCATGCCCAACCCTAACAATCACAGTGGGCAATCTATAGAGCAGTGTCTTTTTTGCAATGACGTTCCTTTGACGCTGGCTGAATGATATGAATATACATAAGTTATAGTTGTGTATATAGAAAATATCACCGAAGTCGCTTTGGCCGAGTGGTTAAGGCGTGTGCCTGCTAAGTACATGGGGTTTCCCCGCGAGAGTTCGAATCTCTCAGGCGACGTTAATTTTTCAACTTTTCTCTTACCGATTCATTCGAAGCAGGAACGGAACGGGACTCTATGCTTCGGACTCTGTCAAATCTAACTCAAACCAGAAGTGACGAATCTACTGCTTGCTTACGCACAGGACGCAGCTACAACTATTCCCAAATATATATATAACGAAAATACATTTCTTTATTGATTTGATTTTAGGGAGATTACAGCAATACGATATTTATCTATATATGAATAGGAATGAATGATGGGAAGGACGTATATACTGCATGTATCTATGCTTTTTTTCACTAACAAGAATATGAGAGGTACATGGCCATGCAGTCTCGCTGTTCCTTAGTGATCCATGGTGGGGTTGGTGTCATCGGAGGAGGGCCAAATCACCGTTTCGATGAGACGTTCTCTCATCAGTTCAAGGTTCTGGTCAGAGATTTCTTTGTATATCTCTGCATGATCACATTTCTGAACAAGAGAAAACAAAATGATATCTCATTTCCTTAGTTGCTACATATAATGCCGTTTAAGTAAGTAGCTACATTGGATTACCTTGATCCATTTCCCATAAAGATGAAGTCGTGTTATCATCACTCGTTCAGCCAAATCTTGTCTCTCCTGAAATGATTACCAAATACAGAGAGATATTAATATCCTGAAAAAAGAAGTTGAAAATTATTTCATATACATTGGTTATAATTAATATGAGATTCGAGACTTCCACACTGCACTAAACCTACCTACCTTGGCTAGAATCCTGATGAAACGCTTCCCATCTCCACCAGGTCTATTTGTTAACACGAAACTGTATACAATCATGAAAAATGGGAAGAGATTCCAGAATTAGATAGTAAGTAATTCATAGGAAGGAAAAGGACGTACTAGTATTAAGATGCTCGATGGATCTAGCTATATAGATAATTAAGACTTACTCATAAAACCATCGATACTGGGTGGGGTTCATTTCGTAGAGCTGATTCATAACAGTTCTCACGGCTTTATATGTGAAATAGTTCACTAGTTGCTGCAACCAATCCACCCATGCATATTATACTCTAAACAAGAAGTTTTATTTTGATCACATTGAAGCGATTGAGAGACTCTACTTACAGTCTTGACATCATCAAAGCTATCCTCGTACTGCCCTCCCAACTCGCTAACAATCCCAAGTCCTCCTCTTCGATTCCTACTATTCCATTGCGGTCTTCTCCTGCGAGAAAGAGCTCTGACCTCAACCCGACAATCATGGAATGATAAACTCGTCGTCGTCTTCTTTATCCGGCTTGTAGTTGTGTTTTGATACATGTTATGCGTCGTCACAAGTTTGTTGAATCCTTCACTCCGAAGGCTCAAACAGGGACTGAAAGAATGCGAATCAAGGATGGCTGTACCCGATATGGACAGAGACCCAACCATTGTTCTCTATATTATCACTCAATCTATAGATCTCCGAGCTAGCTAGGGTTGATGAATATCGAGAGAGCTAGAATATTAATTTGTAAACTGTATGTACGTAGGTTCCTTTAGTATTCTTGGTGAATGAATGGGGAAGGGTTTATGGTTTTCTTTTTTCCTTAATTGTGACGAGAGTTTACAGAGAGATATATATAGAGAAGAAGTTTAAGAACTGTTTGAGCGTTGTTCACCAAACAATTCTCTGAGGTCCACAACCTTCCACACAATTAGGGTATATCAACGCGTGTTTGCAGTTTCCTTCTCTTATCTTCTTTTGGTTGCTTTTACGTACGTTCTCTGGAAAGGCATCTGCAGATACGTAGACCGACCTTCCACCAGGACGGTCCCGACAGTTTCGCACGTGGAAACACAGTGTTTTTCTTTTTTTTTTGGCCGAATAAACACAGTGGTTGGATAGACCCTACAACTACAATGGTCACAAACTGAAAACTATGATTACAACCGTATCATTATGGTGCGGTTACGGTGATTAATTTTATATCCGTAATAATTATTGTTATAATTATGATATTTTTTTTGGCCAAATAAACGCTTTACTTGATAAAATAAAACGTCGTGACATGGAGTCACGGATGCTCGGTATTATAATCAAACTCAATCAAAGATAATAATGGTAGTGGGAGTCTTTCGACCCAATCTCCAAGACTCCCATTCTCGTTTGCTTCGCTATCCAATTTGCGCACTCGTTTGCCATCCTTGGAATAACTCGCAATTGCACTTGCTCCATGTTCATAGCTAGTGCCCTCGTGTTGTTTATGATGGTAGAAACTCTCCAATAGGTCGGTCCCTCCTCGAGTTGTTTGTGTACCACTTGCGAGTCCGTTTCGATGATTACATTTCTCCATCCCGCTCAGTTAGCTAGATGGACTTCTTCTTGAATCGCAATGGCCTCTATGGTCTCTATGTCCTCGCCTCGGTACCGTCGATTAGTTCCTCCTACCACCCTGCCGTCCTTGTCCCGTTCCATGACCCCGCTCTTTGTATGTCCTTGCACCATGATGCGTTACAATTGATTTTGATCGTACTCCCATCCGGTGGTTTCCAACGTTGCCTTGATCTCGGTCCGTGGGTTGGCCTTGCGTTTGGGCTGCATGCTTTGTTCTCCTCATATGTTTGTTTGATCTCCATCATCGTCCGCATCGGGTTTGGTGGTATGCCTTCAAATACGGTTTTGCATCTCGTCTTCCATATGTGCCAACACGTGATTAGTGTGAGTCTCCATCTCGCCTCCCCACTTTGCCCATATTGCTTCGGTTCAGTGCTTTTCTCCTCCAACCATTGAACCATGTTGATGTTGTTCCTTTGGTTGGATCTTCTCCCTAATAATCTAAACCATACGGGCTGTGTCCATCGGCACTCTAACATCATGTGTTCCTCGTCTTATCCTCCCCGCATATTGGGCAATTTAGAGTTACGAACATACCTTGTTGTTACCATATTTGCTTTGACGGCTAGGGCATTCGTGGCCAATATCCATATGAAATTCTTTACCTTAGGCATGGTGTTGGTCGCCCATATGTTCCTCCATAGTTCATCTCGGTTCGGTTGGGTCTCCCCTCCCCTTTGTGCATTCTTCTCCCTCAATCTATGATATACCGATCGGGCTTGGGGTGCTCCATCCCTTGTGTGAGGCCATATGAACCGATCCCTACCATCGTCTTGTGGTATAGGTAGGCTTAGAATGTGTTCGACATCTTCTTGATTCACGATACCACTCACAATCTCTTCATTCCATCTCCTATCGGTTTGTATCAAGTCGCTCACCCTTAGTTCTCCCCCATGCTCCACTTGTGTCTCGGGATTGATCCTCCTACTTGCCTTAGTGTGGATCCATGGATCCTAAAAAACTCTTATGTCTCATCCCGATCCTATCATCCATACTCCTTCTTGTTTCATGACATCTCGCCCATGTATGACACTACTCCACCCCCATGATGCTCGACCTCCCCGTCTCGCGTCAAGGAATGAGGTATGAGGAAAGTATAGTCCCTTTAATACTTGCGCACACAAGAACATTGGTTCAGCCACTCACTACAAGAAAGTAGCACTATAGTCGCAGCGTAAAATCGTTGCTAAGTTGGGTTTTGCCGCTGCTAAGATGACATGCCGATGCTAAGGGTCGTGCTTGAAAGCCCCGATGCTAAAGGTATCAGCACAGACAAAATGCCGATGCTAAATGTCTGCCGCTGCTGGAATGAACAGTTGGTCATACCTTTAGCATCAATATATTGTTAATGGTGTTCATGCGTAATTAGCGTCGGTCCTATATGGATGCTATATAGGTGGTTCAGATACAATATGCATTGATGGTAAAATGGAGCTATCGACTACAACATATATGTGTTGTTGTTTCATGGTTTTTGTGTCTACCATATGTGGATACAGTTAGGTGATATTAACGTCTAAAAAATTTAGAAACTAATTATACATAAATAGTGTTACAAAAGATTTGTGGTCGATGCAAGTCACAAGTGCGACCTAAATTGCACTGTTTGCTTGGTGTTGAGGTTATTGTCTACGTGTAGCCGCAGTAATTGTCGTTGCATACTTGACTACTTTTTTTTCTGCAAGCACACCAATAGGTTGAATTAGAACAACCTCACATTAACATGCCTAAAAAAAAGAGTACCATCACTCAAACAAAGACTTGTTTACTGTACCTTATGCATCTGAATCATCGAGCAATGCACCATTGGCTTGCAGTGCCCTTCTCATGAAGGCTGTAAACACCTGATTTTGGCTCGGGATCATAATACCGTATGAGAGGAATCGAGATTTGAAAAATATAAATTTTTTTTTTAATAATTTTTTTTAAAAAAATAATAAAAAATTCCAACGGTGGAAAATTGCCTCTTTTCCACCGATTTTATTTTTTTATTATTAAAAATAAAACGTTTTTTTTTATATTATTAAAAAAAAAAAAGTTTTTATTAATTAATTAAATATGTGTACATTTTCTCTATAAAATGAGGGTAGCTTCAATGAATGAAAGAGACTTGAAGGAAGAAATGCTACGGTGGGGAGCTTCAATTAGGAGAGAATGAAAAAAAAAAGAGTGAAAAAAAAAGAGTGAAAAATACCGATAATTATCGGACTCGGTTCCTCGTACGGTATTTTAAACCTCCCATGAGTTAGGTATATTTCTCTCATCTTCAATATCATATTTTGTAATTTCTAAATGTGAAATAAAATTGAGAGTTTATATACATATATTAGCTATTTATGTATAATATACTTGCTAATATATATATATATATATATGTGTATATTATATATTTATATTATGTTTATGTATAATATATATTTATATTATGTTTATACTATATATATCTATATGTATAATATATATTTATATTATGTTTATGTATTACTATATATATATATATATGTATAATATATATTTATATTATGTTTATGTATTACTATATCTATATCTATATGTATAATATATATTTATATTATGTTTATGTATTACTATATATATATCTATATGTATAATATATATTTATATTATGTTTATGTATTACTATATATATCTATATGTATAATATATTATGTTTATGTTATCTATTTATCTATATGTATAATATCTATTTATATTATGTCTATGTAATATTATATATATATATGTGAAAAAAAAAATTCAAAATTGACTTAGGTCATTTCCAAACTTTGATGAAGGTTATAACTCGGTCCTTGGACTCTCGGGTCATTTCTGGGACGTTATCGAGTGTTATAAACCAAACCGGAAAAGTTTTGGGCCATTTGTGCAAATTGTTTTTCTTAATTCAGCTCTTTTAAAAAAAAATATACATTTTGATTTCTAAACTTTTCTAGACATTCCATGATTTCTAAAATGTTACAAATAAGTCTAGAATAATTTTTGGGTTATTTTTAGAATTTTACCAAGTATTACAAATAAATCTAGAATAGTTTAGGGTCAATTCTGTAATTTAAAAAAAAAATATTTTCAGTTCAATTATATTTTTTTTCGAAAATTACAATTTTGATTCCTAAAATTTTCTGGGCATTCCATGACTTTTAAAAATGTTACAAATAAGTCTAGAATAATTTTCGGGTTATTTTAGAACTTTAGCAAGTGTTACAAATAATTCCAGAATAGTTTAGGGTCATTTCTGCAATTTTCGAAAATATTTGTCCAATTCAGCTCAAATTTTTATAAATTGCATTTTGGTCCCTATATTTTTTTGGACATCCTATAACTTCTCAAAATGGGACAAATTAGTCCAACGAGCTTACTATTTTCAAAAATTATTCGTGCATGTTTTGACACGTTTAAAATGGCTCGAGAGTTAAAAAAAAAAAATTTCGAGCACGATTAACTTTAGTTCTCTCTTGTTTATTTGAAATAAAAAAAAAAATTGTTTGTACATGGTTTGTTTAATTTAAAGAAAATGCATGTAGTTGTTTTTTTTGGCCAAGCATGATTAAAACGGGCAATTTGGGCAAAATTGAAAAAAATTCAAAAGCAAAATTAAAGTACCGAAAGGGCGGATTATAAGCTCGTGAGCTTTTAAGACGTAATCAAACCCCCGAACTCGATTCTCTGGACGTAGACCTTTTTAAGCCCTAGGATGTTAACTCCATGTACCCTAGGCAATTTTAGGATTCTGATTAGCCTTCAATTAATCGGTGGCGACTCTTTCAATTTTTTCGGTCCGGTTGATGACCCCGCTCGACCGGACCCGTCGCTCGCCAAGACCCGACATTTTCAAAAACGAAAATTTAAAAATATTTTTCCAAAACGGGTCGGGAAAGTCGGATCCGACGTCCGACAATTTGGCGACTCTGTTGGGGATCTCTTTTAGAGGGTTTAGGCTTTGTCATGTTTGCTTTGCCATATCCATTTTGACCGTTTGCTCATGCTTGCAGTTTCAAATTTTGTCCAAAAGGCGATGTAATTGTAATAAGTCAAAAAAAAAATTTAAATTCTTGTTTTGTACACACCACACTGGTTACCATTACCCGCTCGGACCTGGAGCACATTAAGAGCTTAGGGAGTTTAGTAGGGGAATGCGCCCGGAGCGGTTTGGACCGCCGGCACGCACCCAAACAACTCAACTCGATGATCGGAATGGGCCCGTGATCCTCTTTAGGGGGTGAGGTTCCGCTGGTTCAGAGGACCTAGAAATTCCATCCATTTAGAACAAAAGCTCCACACCGTGTTTAGTCTTTACCAGTTTTGTGTGTACTTTCATTTTTGGGCTCAACTAATGTAAATGAGAATTCGGCCCATGTATTTGGATACGAGATTGGCCCACAACCCATGAAGAAATTTGGCCCATGAAGAAGTTTGGCCCATTGATGTAAATGTGTTTTGTTTTGGCCTTAGATCATGACATGTATAGGATTGGGCCTTTTGTATTATATATTCCAGACTGTTGTAAATGTAATACGAGTCTTACTAATGAAGTTAAATTCTCGCACTTGCATTGCATTTTTCAAAAAAAACAAAAACAAATAATGTAAGTTCCGTTCATTCAATCTTGTATCCTTAAGACATTTCACGCACCATCTTTGGTAAGGATGAAAAAAAAAATCATTGCCCTCACATTAAGGTCATACAACTCTACAGTCGAAATTGCCCGAATATGGAAAGTCATGACAAAAGAGAATCAGAAATACGTGAACAAGAAGATTGACGAGGTTCACGAGCTCGTAAACTACAAAGTCAATTGGATTCTCAACGACTTGTCTGAATTATGAAATATGGAAAAACGTGTCTGCGTGATTAACAACAACGGAATACGTTCACAAGTTCCATTCGACACCAGCAAGTCCGTCTTTCAACCCGAATGAGATAATCAGGGATAGACTCCAACAACCACCGTCATTCTAGCAATGTTGGGGCACTTTGGAAAAATGTGGGGGCAACGTTGCTAAGTCAAATGGCACCCTTGAACAATTCATACGAAGAACGAGGCAAATAAAAATGTTTTCAAAATACATGTCCTCGACCTTCGTTCGAACCAAGGAACAAGCAACAAATGCACTCAATGAGCTACATCGTTGTGTGAAACGTCTTAAGAACTAGACATCGATTGGCCAAATCCTTATAAAGTATTTTTTCCATACATGCAATCAAAGTCTACGAATGGAATGAACGGAACATGCAGAATTTTTGAAATCAATCATGTATGATCAATTGTGTATTCATCCTTCTTACTATGGTATTTTGGATTTAGGTTTCCGGAAATCCATGCGACATTCGATGACTCCAGCACCTCAAAAACACGAGGAGAAATTCATCAAGCTAAAGCAAACCATGCACACCATGAGTTCCCGCACAGTGCAGTCAATCGTTGGCATGACCTCCTAGGTCGAGCGGATTTTTGCTTTTCTAAGCTCCAGGCAGCCGTGACTACCACATTATCCCCTACCTCGTCTTCCCGAGCAACACTACTGTTGTGGTACTTCATCAATCCATGTAAGGCACTTTTGCCATCCTGACGAAGCTCCACCTCCTACATATGGCCATCCTGACCAAGGTCCACCTCCCACATATGACCATCACACACCTGGAAGGAAAAAATACTTTTAGGACTGGGTTTTCGTCCTAATTTCAAAGATTATGAATTCGCCTGGATGAAACATTTAGCCGAAAGTTCAGGGACATTGTTGTTTCCTCTCCTTGCCGTTTCATTACCAGTCCCACACCAAGTGATCCAACTCGATGACATTGATGCTCACGAGGGCTTGTCATGCTTATTTTCAACCGGTATCACTAGTGGAGCTCTCCTCAATGAAGCTCCCAGGGGCTTTTTCGTCCGTCCACTCGCTAATGGGGCACCCTTGCTGAATCTGACTTTATACATTACAGTGAATGATCTGTTGGCTCAGACGACATTGCAATTTGGAACACAAAATCAAGCGGATACCAAATTGTATCAATTCCTGAATGCAGTGAGTGAGGAGTATGGTCAGGAAAAACGAGATCTACTCCGAGAAAAATCTGTTACCTGATGAAGAATCAACTTATGCAACTATCCGATCAAGGAAGGGACCATAGATAAGTAATGGGTACCGTAGCAAGGAGGGACATTAAGGTTCTCATCGTCAGAATTGAGTTTGTCTTCTATGTTACACCTCACTTAGAGGAAGTGGCAATCAGAGTCAAACCGACCCATGCCACCAGACCACATTCGACCACCGGGAAAGGGAAGGTTGTTTTACAAAGTAAAGGAGATGAGAAAAACAACTCCCTGTCGTTTGATTGAGCTGAAGTAAAGACAGCTTAAATAGAGCTGAAGAGACGCCATTATTGACACGGAACAGACGTCGTTGTTGACCCCTGCAAAAGAGTCGCCATTGTTGATACGGGGAAGACGCCGTTATTGACTCTTGCATAAGAGTCGTCATTGTTGACACGGGGAAGACACCGTTATTGACTCTTGAATAAGAGTCGTCATTGTTGACACGGGACACGTCATTATTGACTTCTGCAGAGGAGACACCATTGTTGACATGGGACAGACCCCGTTGTTAACTCTTGAAGAGGAGACGCCATTGTTGGCGGCGGCGATTGAAAAGGCATGAAATGTAGCCACTAAAGAAAGTTTCGTCACAGCAAGGCAGAGTACTTCCAACTGATTGGATCCCCGAAGGGTAGAGAAACCCATGGAGGGACAACAACATCGACGCCAGCAACGTCGTCACCACGGAAATGACAGCTGCGAAGAAGAGAAGCAGACCAACAATCACCTTGTGTTCTTATTTGCGTCTTTGCGTTAAAAAAAAATTGGCAACGCTCGCACCCATGAGTAAAATTTCTCTGGGAAACCAAAAACTGCCAATGGAGATCAAAATCAAAGAAGTTTCAGCCTATTGTGGTACAATCGAAGAATCAGACAGTCAATCATGACTCACTGATATAAAAAGATACTTGGCATACGGAGTTCCTAGAGAACGCCACAAGAAAATGTCTGAATGGTCATGAGAGGAATGACTTGCAATTAATTACCCAGTGGCCCGACTATACCCATTTGAGATGCATGAATGCTAAAGAAGCTGAACCTCTAATTGAAGAAATTCATGAAGGTTGTTGCGGCTCACACATGAACGTGCAAGACTTGGGTATTTTTGGTTCACCATGACGTCTGACTGTATAAATCATGCCCAACAATATCACATATGTCAAGTGTACACAGACCAAATCCACGCGTCATTGCACGAGCTCTATTCCAGGACTTCCCCACTGGCTTTCTCAATGTGGGGCATCGATGTAATCAACATGATTTTCCCAAAGGCGTCCAATGGTTATCGATTCATATTGCATTGATTACAATCGATTACTTCATCAAGAGTAGAAGTTATTACCCTGGCGTCAATAACGGCAAAGGCCATTGAATTTTTCATCAGCGAGGACATCATCGTATGTCATGGGATGCAGAAGTAAATCATCACCGGCAATGCCAGAAATCTAAATTGGATGAGTTGTGGTCAACTATAAAAATTCATCTCCATATAGCCCACAAATGAATGACGCAGTGGAAGCAACAATTAAAGGACTAGCATGATAAGCCGCTTTGGCTACTTATGACATACATGACCTCAATACAAGCACCAACAGGGGAAACCCCATTCTCCCTTGTTTACGGGATCGAAGCCGTGTTACCAATTGAAGTAGAATTCTCGTCAGCTAGGATCCTCGCCAAGGAAGAGAAGGACGAGTCAGAGTAGGCGAAATGCAGATACGTGCAATTGAACCTCATGACAAAAGGCGGCTCATCGCGCAGTGCCACATTCAATTGTACCAGCAACGCATAACTCGTGCATTTAACAGGAAAGTCAGTCCAAGAGGATTACAAGCAAGCAATCTAATTCTCAGAAAAGAAATTCTTAGAGTCAATCCAGACTCTCGGGGCAACTTTGTGCCTAAATATGAAGAGTCTTATGTCGCCAAAGAGACTTTCAGCAGAGGAGCCATGATCGTCACCGACATGGACAATCAAGAACTCTCCAGTCCAATCAATATGGACCCAGTCATAAAATACTATCCTTAAAGAGTTCGTAACCATAAAGTGAACCTCCAAAAGTGAGAGAAAATTCCCGCTAAATCGAAAACCTGAAAGGGCGGTTTAGGCAAAATTTAGGGAAGAGGGGCATGATTGAAAATCCCCAAAAGGACAATCATGGCAAAAGGAGAGGAATCAAATCCCTGCTAGGTGGAAAACCCAAAAGGGCGACCCTAGGCAAAAATATTAAGGGAACCGAGAGGTGCGGTAAAAAAAAAAAAAAATACCGCAGCAAAATGATAGAAAAGCGAGAGATAAAAAAAATAAAAATCCTTCAAGTCAATCAAGATTCTCGGGGCAAGTTTATGCCTAAATATGAAGGGGATTATATCGTCAAAAAGATTTTCAGCGGAAGAGCCATGATTATCACTGACAAGGACGAGCAAGAACTCCATAATCCAATTAATGTGGATGAAAAAAAAAAAACTCGTAACCAGAAAGCGAGCCTTCAAAAGTGAGAAAATTCCCGCTAAATCAAAAACTCAAAAGGGCGGTTTAGGCAAAATTTAGGGAAGAGAGGCATGATTGAAAATCCTCAAAAGGACAATCATGGCAAAAGGAGAGGATTCAAATCCCTGCTAGGTTGAAAACCCGAAAGGCCCACCTAGGCAAAAATGAAGGGAACCCAGAGGTGCGGTAAAAAAAAAATACCGTAGCAAAATGATTGAAAAACGAGAGATAAAAAAAATATCCTTCAAGTCAATCAAGACTCCCGGGGCAAGTTTGTACCTAAATTTGAAGGGATTTATGTCATCAAGAGATTTTCAGTGGGGGAGCCATGATCATCACTGACATGGACAACAGAGATCTCCCCAATCCAATCAATGTGGATGCAGGGAAAAAAACTCGTAATCAGAAAGTGAGCCTCCAAAAAATGAGAAAAATTCCCGCTAAATCGAAAACCTGAAAAGGCGGTTTAGGCAAAATTTAGGGAAGAGGGGCATGATTAAAAATCCTAAAAAGGGCGATCATGGCAAAAGGAAAGGAATCAAATCTCGGCTAGGTTGAAAACCCAAAAGGGCGACCTAGGCAAAAATTAAGGGAATCGAGAGGTGCGGTAAAAAAAAAACCCGTAGCAAAAGGAAAGAAAATCAAGAGATTAAAAAAAAAAAAAAAGCTCAAAAGTGGACGACAATGTTTCCCACAGTAGCAATAAAAAGAAATTGTTATCTTGCATGGATACACCTTGTGAACATAGCATGAATAGCTTTAGGGAACTCCATCAAAGAGGAATCCAAAGTCGATTAATGAGAAAACAGTCTGAGAAGTCCGCACAAGCAGTCAGACATCTCGAGAAGGGTTTTTACCTCCAAAATGAATTACAAGCGGAGTCTTTAGGTGCTCAACCTCCGCAAGTCATCCCCAACGATCAGAACCTGTAGATGTCCAGCTTCTGAAAGTTACAAGCCGACGAACGGGGCCTTGAGATGCTCAACCTCCGCGAGTCATCATCAACGATCAGAACCTGTAGATGTCCAGCTTCTGAAAGTTACAAGCCGACGAACGGGGCTTTGAGATGCTCAACCTCCGTGAGTTATCATCGACGACCAGGACCTGTAGTTATCCAGCTTCTGGGAGAAAAAAACAACGATGAGCGGAGCCTTTAGGGGCTCAACCTCCGCAAGTCATCCCCAACGATCAGAACATGTAGATGTCCAGCTTCTAAAAGTTACAAGCCGACGAACGGGGCCTTGAGGTGCTCAACCCCCGTAAGTCACCCACAACAAAGCTTCTGGAAAAAAATGGCGAGCGGAGCTTTTAGGTTTCAGCCTTCGCAAGTCATCATCGACGACCAGAACCTGTAGTTATCCAGCTTCTTGGAGTCACACAAAAAAAAGAGCGGAGCCTTTAGGTGTTCAGCCTTCGCAAGTCATCATCGACGACCAAGACCTGTAGTTATCCAGCTTCTTGGAGTCACAAAAAAAAAACGAGCGGAGCCTTTAGGTGTTCAACCTTCGCAAAATCATCTTCGACGACCAGGACCTGTAGTTATCCAGCTTCTGGGAATCACAAAGCCGTCGAGTGGAGTCTTTAGTTTCAGCCTCCGCAAGTCATCCTCGATGACCAGAACCTGTAGTTATCCAGCTTCTGGGAGTCACAAGCCGACAAGCGGAGCCTTTAGGTGTTCAGCCTCCACAAGTCATCCCCAACGAGTCACAAGCCGACCGACAAGCGGAGTCTTTAGGTGTTCAACCTCTACAAGTCATCCTTGACGACCAAGACCTGTAGGTGTCCAACGTCTGGGAATCACAAGTTGATGAGCGTTTAGACGCTCAGTCTTCACAAATCATCGTCAACAATCGAGACTTATAGGTGTCTAGCTTCCCAAAGTTGCATAATAATGTTTGTCTACTATGTAAATAATGAATAAAGAGAAGCCAAAATCAGTTGTTTGTCTTTGAACACACACTCATGAGATCACTTCCATGAGCGCGTGCTCAAAGAGGGGCAACTGTAAACACTTGATTCTGTCTCGGAATCATAATACCGTATGAGAGGAATCGAGATTTGAAAAATATAATTTTTTTTTTTTTAATAAAATTTTCTCCAACGGTGGAAAATTGCCTCTTTTCCACCAATTTTATTTTTTTATTATTAAAAAAAAAACGTTTTTTTTATATTATTAAAAAAAAAAAGTTTTTATTAATTAATTAAATATGTGTACATTTTCTCTATAAAATGAGGGTAGCTTCAATGAATGAAAGAGGCTTGAAGGAAGAAATGCTACGGTGAGGAGCTTCAATTAGGAGAGAATGAAAAAAAAAAGAAAAAAAAAGAGTGAAAAAAAGAGAGTGAAAAATACCGATAATTATCGGACTCGGTTCCTCGTACGGTATTTTAAACCTCCCATGAGTTAAGTATATTTCTCTCATCTTCAATATCATATTTTGTAATTTCTAAATGTGAAATAAAATTGAGAGTTTATATACATATATTAGCTATTTATGTATAATATACTTGTTAATATATATATATATATATATGTGTATATTATATATTTATATTATGTTTATGTATAATATATATTTATATTATGTTTATACTATATATATCTATATGTATAATATATATTTATATTATGTTTATGTATTACTATATATATATATATGTATAATATATATTTATATTATGTTTATGTATTACTATATCTATATCTATATGTATAATATATATTTATATTATGTTTATGTATTACTATATCTATATCTATATGTATAATATATATTTATATTATGTTTATGTATTACTATATATATCTATATGTATAATATATTATGTTTATGTTATCTATTTATCTATATGTATAATATCTATTTATATTATGTCTATGTAATATTATATATATATATATTATGTATAATATATGTATATGTGAAAAAAAAAATTCAAAATTGACTTAGGTCATTTCCAAACTTTGATGAAGGTTATAACTCGGTCCTTGGACTCTCGGGTCATTTCTGGGACGTTATCGAGTGTTATAACCCAAACCGGAAAAGTTTTGGGCCATTTGTGCAAATTGTTTTTCTTAATTCAGCTCTTTTAAAAAAAAATATACATTTTGATTTCTAAACTTTTCTAGACATTCCATGATTTCTAAAATGTTACAAATAAGTCTAGAATAATTTTTGGGTTATTTTTAGAATTTTACCAAGTATTACAAATAAATCTAGAATAGTTTAGGGTCAATTCTGTAATTTTTTTAAAAAATATTTTCAGTTCAATTATATTTTTTTCGAAAATTACAATTTTGATTCCTAAAATTTTCTGGGCATTCCATGACTTTTAAAAATGTTACAAATAAGTCTAGAATAATTTTCGGGTTATTTTAGAACTTTAGCAAGTGTTACAAATAATTCCAGAATAGTTTAGGGTCATTTCTGCAATTTTCGAAAATATTTGTCCAATTCAGCTCAAATTTTTATAAATTGCATTTTGGTCCCTATATTATTTTGGACATCCTATAACTTCTCAAAATGGGACAAATTAGTCCAACGAGCTTACTATTTTCAAAAATTATTCGTGCATGTTTTGACACGTTTAAAATGGCTCGAGAGTTAAAAAAAAAAAAATTTCGAGCACGATTAACTTTAGTTCTCTCTTGTTTATTTGAAATAAAAAAAAAAAATTGTTTGTACATGGTTTGTTTAATTTAAAGAAAATGCATGTAGTTTTTTTTTTTTGGCCAAGCATGATTAAAACGGGCAATTTGGGCAAAATTGAAAAAAATTCAAAAGCAAAATTAAAGTACCGAAAGGGCGGATTATAAGATCGCTAGCTTTTAAGACGTAATCAAACCCCCGAACTCGATTCTCTGGACGTAGACCTTTTTAAGCCCTAGGATGTTAACTCCATGTACCCTAGGCAATTTTAGGATTCCGATTAGCCTTCAATTAATCGGTGGCGACTCTTTCAATTTTTTCGGTCCGGTTGATGACCCCGCTCGACCGGACCCGTCGCTCGCCAAGACCCGACATTTTCAAAAACGAAAAATTAAAAAATATTTTTCCAAAACGGGTCGGGAAAATCGGATCCGACGTCCGACAAAGGCCATATCTCTTTGGACAACGGTCATGTTTTCTTGGAACTTCATTAGAGTTAATGCCACTTCCTCTGCCTTCCTTGAACTCTCGTCCGCCTTCCTTGAGCTCTCCTCCGCTAACCTCTTCAGTTTCAGTTCTGCAGTTTCAGTTCTGCAGTTTCAGCTCTAGCTAGAGCAACTTCTTCCCTCGCTTTCTTAAACTGCTCACTCTCCATTATCCGTGCAATTTTGGATACACGAGATCGGCGACGGGCAGGCTTACGAATTTCATCATAAAATGCATCTTTGTCAACAGGAACGTCCTCTTCAGCTTGCAGTTCAACAACCCTTTGTTCAACTGCAGCCTACAAACCAGTACAATCCAATCTCATGTGTTAGGTGTGAAACATTTTAAAAATTAAAAAGGAAGAGGAGGTCTTTAGCGCTTACCAAGATTGCTTGACTTTTCGGATCTCGAGGAACTCCCTTCTTGTCCACATGGGTCTTCTGAAACATGTTGTATTCACCCGGATGCACCCCATTATTTTTCATAATCTGCATTTTTAAAAACAAGCACTATAACTGAGTGGTTACTAGATTTTGCAGAGTGTGAGTGTATGGGTTCATTACCTCTTCATGTTCCGTCTTGGCAAAACTGCATGTCCCGACAGTGTGCCTGATGACTTGGTGAGCTTTGTTTGCTTTGTTACGCTCACTCCTGACCTTCAATTCAAGTATGAGGACACAAACAGTCATATGGTTAATAATATATAAAAACTTGCTATAAACCGCAGTAAAGCATAAAAGAACAAGATTTCCACAGTTTAACCACCTTAAACTCCTCTGAACTGAACCAGTTCACTAGCCACGACCAATCTTCCTTCACCAGGTCCGGGGGTATGTTCTATATCCTTTCATCATCGATAAGGTATTTGTCATAATACCTTCTTTTCATGTTGGGCCTGTAATTCCTGTACTTCTCTCTCAGTGTGCATACAATCAGTTGCTTCAAGTTATCATCTTCAGGGATAACAAACTTTTCCTGCGAAGCAAACATACAAGCATTAGCATTTTGGCAAACAAACACATGGAGCATTCGTTCGTGTACTTAAGTGTACTTACTCCAACGAGCATTAGCATTTTGGCCTCGTAGTCAATGGGTTCCTTTGGGATCTCCTTCCAGTCTTTCACCATCAATGGTGCATTTGTTCGTTTCCGTATGATGCACCCACACCACGAGGCAAACACCGATGCATTCTTCGAGCAGACCTTGCCCAAAGCATTAAACTGTAACTCTTCTTTTTCATTTATTCCATTTCTGGATAGCTTAATACACCTGGTCCGCCTCCTCCGTAGCTTCTCAGCTGGTGGCCTTACACATTCCTCCTGCACACTTACACTTTCATCTTCCACTCTTACACCTTCATCTTCCACCCTTTCACCTTCATCTTGCACTTCTAAACCATTTGTACTTAATATCAAACACACGAACATAGGAATAAATGATTAAATAAATTCCAGTAGTTGTTGGCTGTTTTGGTTTACACAAAGACTTACCCTGTTCGGTCGCATGCTCAGTAACCAATGGAGTAACATGCTGTGTTTCTTGTGGTTTAATTTCTTCAACCGGGGGTTCCAAAGTGATCGGTGCTGTACGATTCTCCACCAAGGTGTCAACAACTGATGAACCTGAAAGTGTAAAGTTAAACAAGGAAGTTAAACTATATGGGTACACGTCTCCCATATCCTGTAAGCCACAAAAGTTTGGAGGAAGTAAACCTACTTGGTCCTACGCGGGACATTTTCCGGTGTGACTTCCGAGTTGTTTTTGGCTTAATTGGGGGTGCTACGTTTGTACTATTGAGCTTCATTCTTCTAGTTCCCACCATGATGACGACTGTGTTCAACACTAAGAAGACATATTATTTTGACAACCGATCGAAGAAACCCTAACAAGACATGTATCTTCCAACACAACCGGCTAATCATGTTTTCAAAAAGGTTTGACATTGTAAAGTAGCAATTTTTAACGGACTGTCGTGGAGTCAAATGTAAGAACAACACAAATTGTGCAAAACTAAACTAAACTAAACCTGAGTTGCTCAAGTTTCTTATGAACAACACAGAGCGAAACAACACGAATGTTCCTAAGAACAACACACGTTTGCGAAACAGAACCTAAGACTGAATCCTACAAGTTTCTTCAACAGCTAGTAAGCAAATGGTTCTACAAGAACATGAACCGTACCTTTGGTGCTATATATGCAGAACTTCGTGAAGATCAACCGTCCCTTTGAATCATCGGAGGAGAGGAAGAGAGGAGCTTACTTTGGTCAGAGATGGAGAAGACATAACAAAACGCGGGGACAAGGAGTGAAGGCGCGGTAAATTAGAGAGGAATTGGAAAAGCTGCAGAAATGGTGGTACCGCCAGTCATGTCATCTCGAATTACGAATGAAATTTGCTTCGAAGAGGGGTAATGTGCCGATGCAGAAGGTTTTCAACCGGGTGGGCTTCAACCGAAAAGTTGTTTGGGCTTCAGTCCGATTACACTTGATGAGTAACTTTTCATGCAGGGCATCGGTCCGATTCTAAAATGAATGAAGTGGACAACATGCATGAACAAGTTCAGCCCTAGGCATGCAATAATTTGTCAATAATTTATTTTTTCCAATTATTTACGAATCAAGTATGGGTCGTGTTTTTGTTAGAGTTTTTGACGCTTGGATCATTTGGGTCGTAGGTTGGGCTCTTAATTTATACCACATATACAATTAAAAGAATAATCCGAGAGTTTAATGGACCAACTGATGAACCTGGTTCAGTATACGGAAGTCAACACAATGCTCCAATCTTTATTATTATTGTCAGTCAAGTAGAAAACCTGTATTGCTTGGGATGCCAGTACATATGGTTCATCCGTTGACAAATAGTTTGTTGTGTTAACACAAACAAACCCGTACTCATCCACTTTCATGCCATTGGACGATGACAGTACGATGCACCAGTCACATTTGAACATAACAATGTTGAGATCTCCAAGATATTGAAGCTCCACTACTTCCCTTAACACTCCTTAATAATCAATCGCCCCTTCAAGGGGGTTGTTGTCGGAGGAGCTAGCATAGCACATTGTATCAGCTTTGCATAAGACACCACTGTTGTCAAAGTTCCTTATCTTTGACCGCTCCTTCGTGTGGAAAATGAACCCATTAGCTTTATATCCAGTATATGTCTTCACGCCATATAAAGGACCCCGACACAATGCCTTAAGTTGAGAAAATATTTCATCCTCATGCGGACCAGACATTCGATCAACCTGATGCAATAAACAATTCAATGTACACATCAATACCTTTATCATGAGTCATAAACAGGGTTAAGGATTTCATACCCTTCCTTCTAACCACTGAATGAATGTTCTATTGTGCAACACATCGATGTCCCGTCTATTAACCCTAGCTCCAATGAGCTGCCGCTTGTGTTCCCTTTTTTAAAAAACGTCCAAATGGAACGAGTTAGACATAATTGACTTATACTACTTTGTTCTAAACGAAATAATACATTGAAACACTTACTCAATGAAGGGCTTGACCTCTTCACATTGATTGAGAACGTAGCGTTGGCACTGTCCCCATTCTTCGTTGGTCAGTTCGTGAACTACTGCACGACCAATGGGTGCTCCAGCCGGAGGAAAGATGCCTAACCCACTTGTCGTCAACCTAAGAACCTGATCTTGAGGAAAAGCCGGATTGTGTCTGCTAAATTTAGTCTCAATGTCATGTAAATATCTGGAACAAAATATCAAACACTCTAGAGCAATATAACCTTCAGGTATTGAGCCTCTGTCCGACTTCTTTTGCGAACGAATGACTTCATTATCCCCATTATCCTATCACAGTAGCATGTCATCAGCTTATAAACCCATATTAAAACTCATTTAAAAACTTGGTACAGTAGTGCTGACCTTTCAATTGAATACATCCATCGATATTGAACTGACCCTGCTACTCTTGCCTCCTCTGCAAGATGAGTTATCAAATGTACGGTGATGTTGAAGAATGACGGTGGAAAGATTCTCTCTAGGTTGCACATTGTGGTTGGTAACTGCGTCTCCATTTTCATTAGATATGCCATGTGCAACTCCTTGGAGGATAGCACTCTGAAGGTGTTGCTCATGTCTATAAGTTCCTTGCATACATTCTTGGGCAGTAATCCCTTAATTGCAACACTCAGTATGCGTTGCATTAGAATATGGTAGTCATGACTTTTCAGACCGATCAATTTCCCGTCTTTCAACTTTATACAACGAGATATGTTTGACGAATAACCACTTGGAAATCGCAAATTTTTAGGAACTCACATAGCTTCATCTTCTGTTGTTTCGATAGGGTGTAGCAGGCAGACGGTAACACCAACTTCGGTCCCCTACGGACGGGATGCAATGATGTTCTTATGCCTAACACATGCAAATCCAGTCTGGCATTGAGATTGTCATTTGTTTTTCCAGAAACACCTAGTAACATTCCAATCAGGTTATCACACACGTTTTTTACAATGTGCATAACATCCAAGTTATGAGGCACCAAAAGTTCTGCCCAGTAAGGTAAGCGGAGAATATGCTATTCTTTTTCCAATTTCCAGTGACTGAGTCTACTCCAACTTTTGTGGGGGGCTGCATTTTACCAAAGGTAATTCATTCAAGACACTCTAACTGTTTCAACACCTTATCCCCGGAACGACTTTGTGGGGCACTACTTACCTCCACAGTTCCATCAAACGCGCTTTTGTTTCTCCTCCTTGGGTGACCGACCGGTACGAATCGTCTATGGACCATAAAGGAACTTTTCCTCCCATGCTTTAATCTGCAGTAATGTGTGTCCATTTGACATACTGGACATGCCAGGTTACCATAAGTAGCCCAACCAGACAATTTTGCATAAGCAGGGAGATCATTTATTGTCCAAAGTACAACAACGTGCATTTGGAAGTTCTCTTTACGGTGTGCATCATATGTTAATGCACCATTCAACCATAACTCGTTGAGCTCATGTATCAATGGATGCAGATACACGTCAATATAATTTGTTGGGGCTTTTGGACCAGGAATCAACATTGACAATATGTAATTGGTATCTTGCAGGCAGGTCTCCGGTGACACGTTGTATGGAATCAACACAACCGACCACATGCTATATAGGTGACTCTTGTCACTGTTAGGATCGAACCCATCTGTAGGTAATCCAAGACGAACGTTGCGTGGCTCTGCCCCAAAGGCAGGATTCACGTTGTCAAATTTTCTCCATGCCTCTGTATCCGCAGGATGTCGTAGTACTCCATCTTTTATTCGGTCTGTAGAGTGCCATGTCATAGATCCTGCTGTTTTAGGAGACATGAATAGTCTTTGCAGCCTAAACCTTAGTGGAAAGTATATGAGTACTTTAACGGGAAATTTTCCACCATTTTGCTTAGATTTTTCCGGACTGTTCATTCCTCCTGCACTTTCATGACCTTGAAACCATCATGACTCACCACATATTGGACACGCATCAAGATTGACATATTCATTTCTAAATAGAATACAGTCATTTACACAAGCATGTATCTTCTGATAGTCCAAACCTAATCCAGATATAAATTTCTTTGCCTCATAGTACTACTTAGGTACTGTATTCTCAGGTGGAAGTACTTTACTCAGCATACGAAGCAAATCATCTGCGAACTTGTTAGAAACCTTGTACAGAGCCTTTAGATGCAACAGTTCCACTAAAAAGGACATCTTGCTGTAGGATACACACCCTGGGTATAAGCCTTTCTCACAATCTTCTAAAAGCTTATAAAATGTCCTAGCCTTTGTATTGGGTTCCTCATCTTCATCACGACTCATACCACCCAATCCATCAGTTATCATATCTTCCATTTCTTCACGAGACGTGGCAGTCCTCCTGTTAGTAATGCTTTATTCAAATTCTTCTCCATGGTCCACCCATGTAGTGTAACTTTGTAGTATTCCATATCTTTCCAGATGCAACTTCACCGTACTTCTCCCCAACAAAGACATACCAACACAATTATGGCATGGACAGTAGATTCTCCTATCCCATGACGCATGCAAATAGGCAAAGTCCAAGAAAGAGGTAACACCTGCCTTATATTCCTGACTTTGTCGATGTTTGGTCATCCAACTTTTATCCATCCTTAATGAGCCTCTGTTTAGAAATGAGAAAATATTAAAACCAATATCACAACGTATCATGTAAGTAGACACTACTGTTTTCCACCCACCAAGTGTTTTACAACTGCTTTGTCTAGAAAAGGGAATTATCAATTCTGTTACAAAACTGAAATCCTATTCATACTCTTTGTAATCCAAGCAGTTGTTAACTGCCGTATAATTATGTTGATAGAAGCTTTACCCGAACCCATGATAATTAACCAACTTTCTTCAACGACAAATTCAGTTAATTCTGTTACTGTAACAAAGCAGCAATCGTACAGTGTGTATACACTTAACCAAAAAATCAAACAGACGATTTGTAGTGAAACACAACAGAAATTGGGAGAAACGGACACATTTTGTTATGTCTACATTCAGCAATCGCCTTCGTACGAATCAGTTGCTTGAGACACACACACAGTCACTCAATTCGTTAACCGATTAGATAAGCTTCTCTTTATTTGATGAACACAGAATGAAATACATTGACAACACAGCAGCTGGGTGAATTTCATTGTCTTAGATAAAAAAAATTAGACGTCAATTCATAATTTGAGGAGGAAACCATACCTTTTCGTAATGCTGCAGGAGAAAGGATGACGATGCAGGGAAGTTAAGTGAAGGTTGTCTCATGTTGAAGGTTGGGAAGGTTTGGTAGATCGGTTGTGAAGTGAAGTGAAGGCTGTCGTAAATAAGGTATGCAAAGCAGCTTCGATCGATTTGTCCCGGTGTAATTACAGTGAGATTGTTTATGGAATTGCTTTGAAGTGAAGGTGTCAGGTTGATTTAGAAGTCTGGGCTGAGGAAACGACTACATAGGTCATCTGCTTCAGGTGCTGGTAAAATCAGAACTGTTCTGTTAATTTGACAGGTTGATATCCGAATTAGTAACGGCTAACTAAGTTTTAAATACGCAATTACTGCGACGCTGTTAACATATATATTACATCAACAAATATTGACAGTAAAACAATGAATCAGACATAACATTAATACATGATGCTGTTGATGTATATTACCATCGGATACGTATTTGTCAAGAATTTTTTTGGAACTGACACAAATAGTCGCGGCAAAAGTACACACTAAGGCATTGTTTAAGCTACGACAAAACGTCCGACTCTAAAACAGCTCTATTCCCTCGAAAAATAGTGTTAACACAAAACATGCTTATTAACAACGACTAACTAGCGACAACACATTGAGGCAGATTCTTGTAGTGCAACTCAGTTGCTTAGTTTAGTAATAGATATTTGAAAAGTATTTTTTTTCAATATAAAAAAACACGTATTGTTTTGACGATGGACCACAGTGGAACAAGTCATAGTCATCCTTGACGTGCTCAGGGATTATAACCCCCTTGACGTACGTAGAAACAAAGAAACAAGCTAGTAAGTCAAGTACGAAAAGGTAATATAGGAATTAGAATATACTAGAAAAAGGATTCGTGATTCACGCACTTAAAACGTAATATATTGTTATTATACCTAAAATAATAAACTACATTTTTTTGGCCAATAAATAATAAACTACTAATGGTGACGCTTATATATATATATATATATATATATATATATATATGGTATTGTATCTATTATATTAGCTAGCAAAAGACGGCAAGTCTCTAAATATGTAACATATAATTTTAGAAGAATATAATGTTAATTTTTTATCTCAATATTATGATTATGTGTTCATATTTTAAATTTTATATTACTCACATGATTCAAATAAGGTACACGATGTTAGCAAGTGACTATTATTTTTATTAGTATAAACGAATTATATCCTTAATTAATCTAAAATTTATTTAGTAATAGAAAGTTTTAATATGTTCACAAAGTTGATATTCCTAAAAATTATTATTTTAGATATAAATTTCAAATGTATGGATGAGAAAAATCATGAATATATATTTGAAATAAAGAGAGAATGTTAAAATTTTATAAGAATAAATAAATGATTTATGATGATTTTGAAGTGACTTCATGTCACTTATGTTTAGGCTTGGCCAAATAAACCGGTTCGGTCGAACTGGTCTGGTCTGGTCTGGAACTGGTTTGGTTCGAACCGGTTCGGCCGAACTAGTTCCAAAACCAGACCAGTGTTTTTTGCCTTCAAATAGAACAGTTCAAAATAGTACCAAAAATCCAGTTCGAATCGGTTCGACTCGACTCGTTTTTTGATACTGGTTTATACTTAAATTTAAATCAAACCACTTTAAACCTATATAATTTTAGAACCGGTTTGAAGCAAAATCAACTAAACCTAGAGATGTCTTCAATAAACCAAACCTAGAGATATATTGGACTCTCGTATGTTGATGTTGGACAGGATTTTAGTCGCTTGTGGAACAGATTTTCAATCGGTTCAGTGTGTTTTTCAGTTGGTTCAGTGTATTTTTCAGTCGGTTCAGTGTTTTTTCAGTCGGTTCAGTGTTTTTTCAGCCGGTTCAGTATTTTTCAGTTGGTTCAGTATTTTTTAGACGGTTCAGTGTGTTGGACAAGATTTTCAGCCGGTTTAGGTTCGGTTTGAACCGGATTTTTTCCGAACCAAAATTGTTATTAAAAAAAACAGACCAGAACAGTTCGAACCGGTTCTGAATCGGTTCGAACCAGACCAGTTCTTTTTTCCTTAAACCAGACCAGTTTTTTTAGAAACAGAAAAATGTACTGGTTTTTTTCAAACCAGACCAGTTCAGTTCAGAACCGGTTCGGGGTCGAACCGGTTCATGAACAAGCCTACTTATGTTGGAAAATTATACGATTAATATGAATTTGTTAAAATAAATTATTTAGACATTAGAAGTGAAAAAAAAACATAACAACATACTTGTTACAATTATATATATTCTAGATGGATTGATATATTACTTTTAACTTTATTTTTGTGGTTTAATGAGTTTTCTAAGTATCGTATATTTATATAAAAATGTATTTATTATATTGCACAGAACTGGAATCTGGAATTGAGGGTATTTTCTAAGTAGTGCTGTGATGAATCTTGTCTTCATTGTCCGTTCCTGGAGTTGTTAAAGACACTTGCAAAACTCCATAATGAGGTTACTATCAACTGGAGTTACGAGACGAGAACAACTAGAGGAAACAATCACCTTATTAGTTATTACCATCCATCCACAATATAAATAGTAAATACCTCCTTCTCTCCATCAACCAACCAATACAAAGAACCAAAGATGAATTCGTATAAACTATCATGGACGATTTTCCTGTTTCAGTCTGTTATCATCTTCACCGTCGTTTCAGCAAACTCAAAGCTCTTCAGAGAGTACATAGGAGCAGAATTCAATCATATTACCTTCCATGATGTCCCTATCCATCCTAATGTGGAATTCCACTTCATCCTCTCCTTTGCAGTAGACTATTCTGACACAGCATTAACAGCAAATGGTTACTTTCATCCTTATTGGGATACCCAAAACCTCACCCCTTCCGATGTTTCCTCTATCAAGGATCAAAAACAAAATGTCAAAGTAGCTGTGAGCCTTGGTGGAGATTCGCTGGGGAATGGTAATGTCTACTTCCAACCCAAATCGATCAATTCATGGGTAAAAAATGCAATCACTTCACTTACTCAGATACTCAACCAGTATCATTTGGATGGCATCGACATCGACTACGAGCACTTCAAAAATGTAGACACAAACACATTTGCAGAATGCATCGGACAACTCATCACATCTCTCAAACAAAAAAAGTTAGTTTCTTTTGTATCAATAGCACCCTTTAACGATGATTCAATCCAGCCTTACTATTTGGCTCTTTGGAAAAAATATGGCCACCTTATAGATTATGTTAACTTCCAGTTCTATTCCTATGATAAGGGAACAACAGTTTCTCAATTTATCGACTACTTTGACACCCAAAGCTCCAACTACAAAGGTGGGAAGGTTTTAGTGAGCATTGGCACAGATGGAAGTGGGGGTCTGTCCCCGAAAGACGGATTCTTTGAAGCTTGCAGAAGGCTAAGAAATCTTAATAAGCTCAATGGCATTTTTATATGGTCTGCAGACGATTCTAAGAAGGCGGGGTTTCAGTACGAGAGGCAGTCCCAAAACATGTTGGCAACCATCCAATAATTACAGCATGTGAATCAAACACAAAGGAATCATGGATATTTGTTCGTGGTTGAAGTAAGTTATATTTGAAAGTTTATTAATTCAATAATTAATAATGTATACATACTCTACCTAGTACAGTCTGGTGGTTGCTGTTTATCCAGGTTGAAGTTACCCAGTCAAAGAGAGCTGTCTGATTGATGATTCTGTTGTCAAAGTTTGGTTTCTTTCGTTTTTTCTTGCCATTACAAAGTGTTGAATAAGCCTGAAAATGTTTACAGAATTAATTAAAGGGAATGCTGTAAGAAAGTTGGCATCTATAGCCGGACCGGTCATCGAACCGGCGAGGGGGCCGATTCACGGTTCGGCCGGTTCAATCCGGTTCAGTGAGCGGTTCACTGTTCACAAGGAAAAAACTGAAAACTGAATATACATGCATAGTCTCAAACACAAATATAATTACCTCAAACTATATAGTCACACACACACACAAACTACATAGTTTCAATTTCAAACACACATTATTCTCAATTCTTAAACACAATACACAATAGTGTCAAAATCAAACACAATGACAATATGTTTGTTTAAACTTTAAAGTTTAAACATAACTTCTAAATTTCTCTTTGATCATCTCCACTCCAATATGCATAACCACCACTAGATTCTTCATTGTGATAGACTAAATTATCTTCAACCCCAACAACATTTATTGTCAAGTTTGCATCTTTATCTTCATTGTCATCACCATCATCAAGATTTAACTCATCTAAGCATAAAGATAAAAGAACATTAATCATTTTAAACCAATGATAACAATGAAATATAATTATCTTACATCATTAGGCAACTCGTTAATTGTACATCTCTCCAATTCACGACGAAAAACTTCTAACTCTTCATTTGATAAGATTGAAGACTCATCCTCTAATATCCAAGAAGCCATAGGACCAAATTTCTCAAAGTCAAGAGGATCATAAAATCTATCCTTGAAGGAGTTACTGCACACCTAAAAAAAATTAAACTTTCTAATGTAATCAAATACATGTGATTATATATAGAAATACAAATTTAAACTCTTACAGTTGTTGCAACTGCAAGTTATAATGAACATAAACGAGATCATTCAACCTTTGATGCAACTATTAAGTAACAACTACATTAACATAACCTATTCAACAAACTTAATAACCTATTCATCAATTTCAACAATTTAACAAAGAATTGAACAAAGCAAACGAACCGACCCTAAGCTAAGCTAAACAACTGAACCTAAGCAAAGCTAAGCAACCGAATTGAACAAAGCAAACTGAATTGAACCCTAAGCTAAGCAACACCTAAACAACCAAAGACCTGCGAGCGATGTCACGAATTGAACAATTTTAGCAATTGAACAATTTCAACCAAAGCCTAAACAACCGACTACCTAATGGAGTTAAGCAATACCTAAGCTAAGAAACCGATGGAGCTAAGCAAACGAACCTGCGAACGGGCTGCTGGAATGGAGCTGCGACGAACGGGCTGCTGGAGACGACGACCTGCGAGGGACCTGCGACCTACGAAGTCACGAACAAACTTGGAGCGACCTGGTATGAGTTCCCTTCTGCGACCTAGAGCGGCTGTGAACTTCCCTTCTGCAGAAACACAAATGAAGAAGAAGAACGACAAAGTAATCTGTAATAGTCGTGAACTTAACCTAACATTGAACCGAACCGGTTTAACACTACAGAAACAAACCATTCGGTTTAAATCGAAAATCGATTGGTCAGTAAAAAAAAAATTCAGCTAAAAAGTGAACCTGAAACCGTCCGGTTTTCCAAAAACCACCCGGTTCAACCCAGTTCAAACACTATTGATTTGTAAAACGGTCTTTTAACTGAACCGAACTAGAGAGGGGTCCGGTTCCTGGTCGGGACCGGTCGGACCGCCAGTCCGGTCCGGTCCAGTTCTGATAACTATGATCTATAAACGCCAAAATTTTTTACTGTACTTTTTATCTCCATAAAAGACAGTTTCAAACAAAGAATAATAAAGTGAAAGGGGATCAGCTAGACTACATTCAGAAAAATATGCTCCGGTGACATGGGTTTTTGTCTGCTACTCTGTTTGCCCATTTTCCTCCCAAGGTTTTGATCCTCATTTTCAGGCCATCTAAAAAAACTTTATTTGTCACTTCTACTTGCCCATTTGTTTGAGCATGTCTGACCGATGTGAAATGATGCTCAACATTGAGCTCCTCAAGGAACCACTAGACTTCTTGCCTCACAAATTGCGGACAATAATCAATGACCAGTATTCTTGGGATATCATACCTGGATATAATTTGAGATTCACTACTGAAAATCTGGCTTATACCGACGAAAAAATAATTTTGTTGGTAAATTTAATGTACCGACAAAATTAAATTTCTTCTGCAAAACATATTTTTACCGACAAAATCCATAAATTTCGTTGTAAAATCTCACGTATTTGCCGACAAAATGCACGTATCGTCAAGAATTAGGTATTTACCGACGAAACTCGATATATCGTCGGAAAATGAATATATCAGCTATATATTTTACTGACGAAACTCAATTTTCGCCGGTAAATATATCTTTACCGACCAAAATTGAGTTTCGTCAGTAAAATTTATATTGAGACGGTTACTATTGAGTCATCCTTTAAATAAATTATTTTTCACCTTCACTCAAAATTATCACTTTCCCTCACAGGTATATTTCACTTTCACCACTCTCAAAATTCACTTTCCCTCTCAAAATCTTTTTCTTCCTCTTCGAACTCTCCGTCGTCATCGCTACCGCGGATACCGTCATGAATTGTGGAATCTCCATGTGCAGTGCTGACGGTGGCTTTTTAATCCTCGTCGAGTTTCCTTGCCGTTTAAAATTCGTCCAACGACGTCGCTGTGGTTACCCAGGCTTGGACCTCAGCTGCAACAACCAGAGCCAGACGATCCTTAAGATCCCTAGCTCTGGGGACTTCTCTGTCGAGTACATTGTTTACCAGAAAGGATTCATGACGGTGCCTTGCATGAGCGACGTGAACCACACGGTAGTGTCCATGTTGTCGAGGTTCTGCGGCGGTGGACAATGGTCGTGTAAGGTGGTGGGGGGAATCTCGGTGTCGGTGTCGTGGCCGTCTCAGTTCATTGGTGCTTCTCTCGTCCTGATTCTCTTTCATCTCAATCCTCAATTTTGGGGTGGGATTTCGTTCGTAATTTGAATTGGATTTGAGCTGATTGTTGATTCCAATTGAAGCCCTAAGATGATTGTTGATTCCAATCGGATTTCACCGTTTGACCCTTTCCGTAAGTTGATTTGGTTATTTTCCGTTTGGCATTTGTTGTCCAGATTAATTAGTTAGAGGTAAAACTAACTTACAATCATGTTATGTAGAGCATGCAAATGCTTCTATCTATGATCAATTTATCTTGAATAGAAAATTGTACTGTCTCCCATTTGTTTGGGCTAGCTGCTAACCTAACCATGCTTCTGTGTTCTAGTTGCCTATAGCTACAATCTAATGAATAGATGTCTTTACAGGAGTTGGATTCCATGAGGATGGGTTTAAGGTGGGATCTATCTTATAGATGTTTATAGTTATCTATATATGTCTTTGCCCTTTGTCTTTACAAGCAATGAAAGTTTCCTCATACCATGATGATACATTGGGTGGCTTATTTTCTCTGTTGTGGATGCAGTGTTTCTTTTCTTCAAAAATGAATGTACAATTTAAAATGTTTTCTAATAGATTTATGTTTGGTGATGGTGGGATTTGTTAACCTCGTCCTTGTTTTACATCTTGTTGCAAACCCAATATTACTGATTCATGTGCATTTCGTGATGGTGTAGTGATTGATCTCCAAGAAACTAAGGATGCCATTGTAAAAGCTTCAGAATTTCCACTGTCAATCCTGATTGTGGGTGTTGGTGGAACTGATTTCAAAGAATTCCATTGTAAGAGTCTGACATGCTGTACTGAAATATTGTAGGTATTGGATGCAGACAAAGGAGAGAGTCTGGAAAGCACTACCGGGCATGTTGCTTCTCATGACATTGTCCTGTTTGTTCCATTTCATGATATACAAAGTGAGTTTATGCTTCTTATTTCCTTTGATATATAGTAAAGCAGCCAGTTCATATTTATGTATTGGAACTAGCATAAGTTGATACTGATAAAATGCGTTATATTGGGAAACTTTATGACATGAGCAGGTGGAGAGATCTTTGTTGTTCAATCCCTCTTGAGTTTCATGAGGACCCGAGACATAGAATGTTGTTTCTCTCTTTAGCTTCTCTTGAGGTTTGTTGATGCTGATTGTGATTCCAGTGGGTGTTGACATTAGACTAGATCTTGTGTTGATTAGGGCCGGCAATGGTGCGGTGAAAAACCCATCACCATGGTTATAACCGGTACTGTTTAATATGGTTAACCGTACCATTATGGTGCAGTGCGGTTATGGTGAAGAATTTTCTACCCATAATGGTTATGGTTATGGTATTTGAGTTATACCTATGGTTATAACCATGGTTATCATATAAATAAAATATTTATTTATTTATTATTAAACTAATTTATATAATATACCAAATATAAATTATATAATTGAAAATTTGAAATTGTTGAAGATTGAAGGCGCTAAAGTCCAACGATGGTAATATAGATTGATGTATTTTTAAAATAAAGTTTTCGATCTTTTATTATATTACATGTGTGAAATGAATAATGGGTATACGGGTAAAACCATGGTTAATAACCACAGTTATTTTAATGGTCATGGTATTGAAAATTATACCCATAATGGTTATGGTTATGGTATGTGGTTTAAAAATATGGTATGGTTATGGTATTTGTCATACCCTAACCATCGACAGCCCTAGTGTTGATGCTGATTTGTATATATATTTCTATTGGTTAACATTTTATTATTCTTCTATTTGTAAATTTATTTGTTTGTTTATTTTATTTTTTAAAAATGAGTTCTTCTTTTACCGACGGAATGTTTCGTTGGCAAATAGGTATTTACCGACGCAATCAATTTTGTCGGCAAAAACATTTTTTTTACGAAAAATGATCTTTGCCGACAAAAATCTTGTCGGTAAAAAAAATATTTTTACCAACAAAACATTTGTGCCCTTTTTCGTCGACGGGGCATTCGCCGACGATATCTTTACTGATGAAAATTATTTTTGCCGACGGAATTTACACCTTTTACCGATGAAATAATTTTGTCGGTAAATACCGCATTTCAGAAGTTCTATAATCTGAAACTCAATAGTCAATGCTAGAGCCTTTGTCTTTACCCATTTTGAGAAATAGTATATGGCGACCTTGAAATATTTTTGCTGATGTGTTGATCTTGGCAAGGGCCCTACCAAGGCAAACCCCATTGTGAAAAAGGGAAAACGCTTGGTATTGACACTAATTCTGCTGGTGGACGTCCAATTCACGGAGAACACTTTTAACAAGTCTCAGATGCTTGTACCATGGTCGACGTTTCCTTTTTCATCGTGAGACAATAATATCCTTGTCTCAAGGCTTTTCTGATTATTGATTTAGCCTGCTTGTGATAGGTGGCTTAACCTTCATGTAATACCCTCAAAACGCTCGGCTTTGGGGTGGACGATGTATCGCAGCTGATATGGAGTAAAGTATCCTTTCTAGTACAATACCCCTTCTATGAGGCGGTAATTTATGACTACGCGTTCAATTCCTATGGATTTCACTTGATGTTCTGGTTCCTCCCCTTTTCAGGGGGCGTCCTTTCTTTTTCAAGGATTGAAATTGGCGTTCTTTTGAGATAGTGCACCTCTCATAACGGCGGCGGCCCCAAGGCATACTAACTAAGAGGGTTAACCTCTTGGTTTGCCTCCCTTGGAATGACTTGGGTTTCAAATCCTTAATTTATTTGATCAACGCTTGGGCTTCTACAAGTATTTCTTCATTTATATTTCCCTTAACTTTATATTCCCCCTTAACTTGGTTGACTACCAATTGAGAGACACAGTTTACACTCAAGGAAGAGACCTCATTATTTGTTGCCTTAAAGCTCAGGGCTAAGGCATAGCTAAATGGTTCACCACCATTAAGGGGGATTAGTACTAGCCTCGCTCATGCACCCACAATAAATTAGTATTCGTATGTGTATAATTTTTATGTTTCCTTAGGTTTTTCTTCCTTTTCTTTGTTTCGGAAGGCAGTACTTCTTGTGTTGTAAATCCTGTGTACTTTGTTATAAAGTTAGGCAATGCTTGACTTTTATGGTTGTACGAGGAACGAAGTTTCTCCTAAACTCGCTTAGTTCAATTGACCATTTTATCATTTTTCCTGAAGCGTCATCCCTTTGTAAGAAATATTTCAACAACTGGTTAGTTAAAACGGTGATATCACATGTGGAAATATTTACGAAGCTTCCTTGACGAAATAACCAACGCATGAAGATACTGCTCAGCCTCAAGATTTCATTTCCGCCAGGGTAAACACCTTGCTTACAAAATAGATTGGGACTTGGCCCTTGACACTTCTTTTACTAATATAGAGCTAACAACCACATGGTTGATGCTCAAATTCAAAATATAACGTAACCAGCGTCGGTTTGACCAGTGGTCATTTCTTTTGCAAGCGGGTTTTCAACAATTGAAAGTCTCCTAACATTCTGATGTCCATTCAAATTGTTTGTTGGCCCGAAGTACATGGAATAAAGGCAGTGAGTTTTCTCCCGATTTGGACACGAACCTCCCAGAGCGACTTGACGCCCATTCAAGTGTTGGATCTTTATATGGAGCTTGGAGCTTTTATGGATTAACATCAATCCCCCTTTGACTCACCATTAAGCTTAGGAACTTCCCTGAATTAACCCTGAAAGCACACTTCGAGGTTAAAGCGGACATTATGGAGCTTCATCCCGACAAAAGTAGGGTTGACAGTTTTTGGCACGACACAATTAATTTACACGATATGCTTTAAAGTGTATATATGTCTGACATTAACCCATCCCGTGTCTAAACACTTATGAACTGCAAATATCTGTATAAACACGATTGTACACGATTAACTAATTGTGTCTAATCATGTAGTGTATACTTGTAACATGTCTAGACACACAATTAACTAATCGTGTCTAATCGTGTAGTGTATACATGTGACACGTCTAGACACATTTAAGAATAGTAAAAAAAAAATTGAAAGAACCACTTACTTTTTAATATTGAACTTTGAAGACCATACTTTGTATATATATATATTTGTGTTCTGAAAATTATGTGAAATTAGTGAATTTCGTTTCAAATGGTGTCGTGTCTTTTCTAATCGTGTCTAATCATGTCGTATCGTGTTTAACAATTTCGTGTCTAGTCATGTCGTGGCGTATGACCCGACATGTTTTCAATCTTTTTTGTTCATGAATGTTAATCATGTCACGTGTGATTTGCTAGTTAATCGTGCCGTGTTCGTGTTTGAAATTTGGAGACACGTTTAAGACTTATCTGTTTAAACACAAAACATGTTTAAACACTACACGATTAGACACGAAACAACACGATTGCCACCCCTAGAAAAAAGTCTTCTTCAACTCCTCATGATGGTCAACACCCTTTTTATTTTACTAGCATATCATCAACTTAATGCTTCCGTTGTGTCCCCAATCAGGTACAAAAACAATTTATTAATCATCATTTGATTGGTAGCAAATGCATTGATGAGCCTGAAAGGCATCATTGTGTAGTGATAAATATCACTATCTACGTAAAAAGTGTATGCAACGCATCCTTCTTAGACATCTTGATTTGGTTGTAGCCCAAATAAGCATCCATAAAACGTAGAGCTCATGACTGGAAGTGGCGTTGACCAATTGGTCTATATATGCAGTAAAGGATAGCAATCCTTAGGACAAGCTTTGTTCAAGTCCAAGAAATCAACGCACATCCGCCAGTTGTCATTTGACTGCATCACCAAAAACGGTTAGCCACCCAAGTCTGGAACCTGATTTCCTTATGGAAGTTTGCGTCAACCAGGGCAGGTGAATTTACCCACCGGAGCAATTCACCTTGGTATAGCCAAACTTAACCAAGACAGGTGAATTGCTCCAGTGGGTAAATTGTCTTTCCTGCAAATCCAATCAAAAGGAAATCCAACCTTTTCAAATCCCTTTTAGTCTTTCCCATGGCTAGCATGGCGTCGATAAAACGTACGTCCGCTGAGCTCGCAGGATCAACCAGATCCCTCTTCACATCAAAGTCATTCATTTCTACAGTAAAGACCAGTGCATCAACATGGAGGCTGGTGATCTATTATATATCCTCATCCGAGAAGGAAATGGCGTCGCTTTCAGTGGGGCGATGTCTTTTTCCAAGTGTTACCTCCATCGAGATGGTAGCAGCATGCACCTTACGACCGCCACTAGTTTTTCCTACAGAGGTAAACCCTCCACTAATAATACTTGTTGTACCTTTCTTTTTGTTAGGGGCACCAGGGGAGGGGTAGGCAACTGCGTTCTTTCATTGCTTTTTCTTTGACTCCTTTCTCTTTTGAAGGTTACAAAGTCCTTCAAACGCCTCCTTTGAATCAATGCCTCAATATCCTTCGTAAGGGCGTAGCAATCATCAGTGTGATGACCCTTAGCCCTAAGATAGCGGAAATACACGTTCAGGTCTTTTCCTATGGACCCCACATACTTTCTAGGCATAGGAGGCGTCACCAAATGGTTTCACTCTATATCTCTCAACATGGCTGATATTTCCCTGGTCAGGGGTGTGAAGATATGATGATTTGAGTGATGCTTATAATCCTCCTTCCTTGGGTGAAGGAGGAAGATTGGCCAACTTGCTCTTTATATAACTCTTTGGTTAACATATCCGCTATATTATCCTTCGATTTTACATAATCGAAAGTGATAATTCCAGTCGAGAGCAATTGTCTAATAGAATTATGTCTACGAACGATATGTCTAGACTTAACAATATTATGCATATGACTTTGTGCCCTACCAATCGCTGATTGACTATCACAATGTATGTTGGTTGCAGGCACTCATCTTGGCCACCTAGGAATATCCTCAAGAAAATGGTGTAGCCATTCAACTTTTTTAGCACGTTTATGTAGTGTTATAAACTCAAATTCCATAGTGGATCTAGGTAAGACTGTTTGTTTTGAGGATTTCCACGATATTGTTGCACCCCCTAGGATAAACACGAATCCACTTGTGGAGTTAGAGTCTCTTGATACCGAAATCCAATTAGCATCATTATATGCTTATATAATAATTGGATATCTTGTATAATCTAGTACATAACTACGATTATATCTCAAGTACATGAGTAACCTTCTGATTCCATCCCAATGATCAGGACTTGGATTACTTGTGTATCTATTCAACATACCATCAACGTTTTGCTATATGAGGTCTAGTACATATTATCAAGTACATGACACTTCCAATGACCCTAGCGTACTCCACTCGAGAGAGACTTTCTCCTATATTCCTTGCGAAATACCTTGCGTACCTCCTTTTTATCATCCTTGTTGAATTTCTCTATTATCTTATCGATATAATGGGATTGACTTAGAGAATTCCTTTTGATGTCCAATTAATCTTAATTCCAAGAATTACATCAGCAAGACCCATATGTTTCATGTCAAATCTCAAATTTAACATATTCTTTGTGGATTGAATCATCTTATCGTTACTTCCAACGATAAGCATGTCATCGAAGTAAAGACACAAAATGACATAACATTCATTTGTATCTTTCACGTAGATGCATTTATCAGATTCATTTATTTTAAATCTATTTTTCCACGATGACATTGTCAAATTTTGTATGCCACTATTTCGGTGCATGTTTCTGACCATATAGTGATTTCACCAGTTTACAGACTTTCTTTTATTGCCCTTGCGCAATAAAGCCCTCAAGCTGTTCCATGTAGATTTCTTTCTCTAAATCTCCAATTAAGAAAGCTGTTTTTACATCCATTTAATGTATTTTCAAATTTTGCAATGTCTTTATTGCGAGTATCATCCTTATGGATGTTATTCTCGTGACCAGAGAATATGTGTCAAAATAATCAATGTTTTCTCTTTGCTTGTATCCCTTAATTACAAGTCTAGCCTTATACTTGTCAATTGATCCATCTGTTTTCATTTTTTTTTTTAAATCCACTTGTAACCTAGTGACTTGGAATTCAAGAGGATAATCCACTAGCTCCCAAGTATGATTTTGTAAGATGGATTCAATTTCACTATTAATTGCCTCGTTCCATATAGTTCCTTCAGAAAAATTTACGATTTCTTGAAATGTGTATAAATGGTGAAGAAGCATACATTATTTATAGGAATTTTCACCATACATGCAATTAATTAGGACACATTAACCCCTTAATAAAATTGCAAAACTGAAAAATAAATTAAGTAAAATAAAATCTTAATTTAACCAACAACTATAATTTCAACAAACATAAAATTTATTTCCCAACAGTTAGAAAAAGAAATAACAGAAAAAAAAATCGGGTTAGGTAAAAAATTGTGGGTTTAGCATAACTCGGCTCGCGCAAGGTAGATTTTTTTCAAAGTGACAATCATATCTGCATACATGGGTCGACCCGAACCAGAGATTGCTAATCGGATCAATCTGCACCCCTTTGAGCGCGCGGGAGTCTTCCAACTGGTTAACCTGATGTTTCCACTAATTTTTTTGTACTTGTTTCTTTCCTTTTTGAGTCATCAATGTGATCAAATGTTTCATATGAGGTGTTTCTACCTACTGTGCATGTTGTTTCCACTAGTGGCCCAGGTGCTCCTACTGACCCGTGTTCTAAAAGGTACCACATTCTTATATCAAGTATGTACCCTCTACTTCAAGAACTTCTCTTGAGCTTGTTAGTTTAATCTATGTGACAAATGTTACTTCTTCAGCTCACCTGCTAGAAGACAAGCTTCTATTCAAGTTGAGATTATTACCCATTTTTCGTATATTGATTCATTGTTTCTTGTTCCTTAAGACTCTAATTCTCTGCTTCTTGTCCTTGTTCACATACTCACTTAATGGAAACTCATTATAAGTTGAAATCTCTTGTTTTCTTTCAGTTGTTGCTAATATTTCTTATTCAATTACTAAACAGTGAACCTTATAATATTGACTTGTTTTTGCAGTCTCCTCAGTTGGTTGTATCTGTATCTTCGAATGGTCCATTTGAACGTCGAATGTTTGGAGTAGGGTCATGTGGTCGCGAGTGAATGACGAGTTCATGATCAACACCATTTTCCCCCTCCAAATGGGTGGGAGGGGTGGATGTTGTGGTGTATTCCATAGTGAGAGGGCCTTATCAAGTATTTCAGAGGTGGGCCACTTAGGGCCACTATCAGTGTAGATGGGTCGGGAACAAAAAATGAAGGGATAAACATTGGCTGAGCGCCCTCTGGAATGGAAAGGAAAGATATGTTCCTTGAATATAACATCTCTACAAATAAAGATTGCACTGGATTCCAAGTTTGATAGTATGTATCCCTTTTGACCCACGGAGTACCCGATGAATATCAACTTGATGGATTGTGGTCGAAACTTATCTGAGGCAACGTGACCTGTAGCAAAGCATAGACATAAAAAAATGCGTAGGTGATGAAGATCAACTGCCCTTTTTTGGAAGACTTCATAAGGAATTTATCCATCGAGAAATCAAAGGCATCATATTAATTAAATAACAAGCGATTAGAACACAATAGTTCCAAAACCGATCCGGAAGAGCAACTTGAAACGTAAGTGCTCATGCCACGCTTAATAAATGTCGATGTTTTTGTCCCACCACTCCTTTTTTTCTTTTGCAGGGTTGGGACACAACTTGTTTGGTGTAGAACGCCCAAGGAGTGGTAAAAATCATGCATTGGTCCATTAAAAAACTTAGTTCCGATGTCACTTCAAAAACAATTGATAACACGATTGAATTGATTGTGTATAAGAGACACAAAATTTTGAATGTGAGAAAACACTTAGCCTTTGTGACGCAAGATATAGACCCAAGTCGAGTGACTAAAATCGTCAACTATAGTAAGAAAATATTGATGACCATGTATCGTAGTCATTCGGTATGGTCCCCAAACATCCAAGTGCAGGAGATCGAAAATAGGCTTAGTCTGTGTAGTACTTAACGAAAAGGGCAATCGAGTTTGCTTAGCCAATGGGCAAACTAGACAATATGTTACAAATGATTCCAATTGAGGTTGAAAACCAAACAAATTCTTCATTTTATTCAGCAAAATGTGACCAAGACATTGATGCCATAAACCTACGTTCCTTTGTGCAGATATGGTCACGTTTATGAGTATGAGTAGGGGTGGTACAAACAACGATTGCATAACAATTGAAAACCACGTCTGGAATGGATCAGGACTTCACGAACCGAATGACTTTGTGTTTGTAGATATCACAATGTCGAGTAATAAACTATCTCCTAGAAAGCATGAGCTGCAATGTGTGATTGGAGAAGTTGTTCCATTTGGAAAATCTACAATCTTATTTGAAGAGACATGCGCTCGTACATTACATAAACGAGCCTTTTGATATGTCATATGGTGCGAGGCACCATTATCAATGATGCAAGAGTTGGTCGATCCATCGGTGATTGATCCATAAAATATTGGTATATATGACATGTTGGCAGCTACGGAAGGTTGGTTTCAGTTAAGTAAATATATCAGCTAATTCAGTTGAGCTTGAGTGGTGATTAGACCAGCTGAGGCACCCGAGATGCTTGAGTATGTGTCAGTTGATGCCCTTGAATGTGCAGCAGTAGGTCCCGTTGGGACAACGGTAGCAGCGGCGACAAAATTCGAATTCGTTTTGACCCACCTTTTGTTAATATGATCTAGGACTCTATGTTTCTTCCAACAACGATCCCCCTTGTGACCTTTCTTCCCACAAAAGCATCATGTAAGATTTATCTTCAATCGCGAACAAGAAGAGGATCTAGCACTACGTATATACATGGCTTTGATACCATGAAGAAATTGAATCATGTAGATATGCAAGAGGATGGAATAGGCAAGCGGTTGGAACTAGAAGGAAGGTTGTTTCTTGTGTTCAATCTCTCGAATTTATGATTAGAGTAGTTAATATAAATGCAAAAGCCTAACAAATATATGTCCTAATGAATAATATCTAAATCTCTAATATTTATATCCTTTAAAACAAATATTAAAGATAATATATAATATCTCTAAGACCAATATTTATCTAAGATTAATAGTAAATATAAGGGTTAATTGTCAATTTCCCCCCTAAAGTTTGGACCGAATTTAAGAATTCCCCTTAATGATTAAAAATTTAAATTTTAGTTCTAATGTTTGGACAAAATGAAATTTTGCCCCATTCCGTCATAAGACCGTTTATTTCAGACGGTTAAGCAAACAAGTGTCGTGACTAAATTTGAAAAGACAAAATTTCCCTTTCAATTAGACAATGCAAAAGAATCCATGGTTTCAGTCTTTCAGCAATGCATTGAGAGGATGGGACACCGACGACTCTTTGGCCCCAAGAAAAAATCAGTCCCCAATTCAACCACCAACAGACACCCCAATTGAAGCTTAATCAGACCCGACAAGAACCACCTTGATGTCCCTAATGTTGCAGCTTCCTACGATGGCTTGGACGCCAACAAAAATGCCACATCCGCGGTCGCCGAGGCATCTCTCGCCACCACCCGAGCTGCCACCGAGGAGAGAGAGAGGAGTTGATTCATCAGGAAGAAGATTATCAAGAAGGGCAATTTTGTCCAAACAAAATTAATAAAACCCACGTGCTTGGCACGTGACTAAGTTTCCGTCCAAAATAAATTGAGAAATGATGGTAAGGGGGAATATTTCATTTTGTCCAAACATTTGGACTAAAAATTTAAATTTTAAACATTAAGGGGGAATCTCAAATTCGGTCCAAACTTTAGGGGGGAAATTGACAATGAACCCTAAAAATAATATCTAAATCGCTTGTACTTCAACATTTACCATGGTATCAGAGCTCGATTTTCATTGACGGTGTTGGGTTGTTACCCGTTGTGGGTTTGTTGGTTCCTGTTAACTTAATGTATCAGAGGCTGAGTCGGTCCTCGGTATGAGAGGGGATTAAAATTTAAGATCCAACCCGTTTGAATTAAAGTGTCAGAGTTGGGCCTTAGAGCTCTCATGGTGAGGGGGAGTGTCGAGGTTGTCTTTTCACCATGAGTCCCACATAAGTGGGATTTATAAATGTTAGACATCAGATATACAATTTGATTAACTACTCCTTCTACTAATTGGTTTTAGGATTAAACCTATGTTGTATAGTGTAGTTGCCTTTTGGATTTGGCTCGACCACGATGAAGAATTTAACCGAATTTTGATCAAATTCAATAATTTTATTTGAGAGTTTGCTCAAATTTATAATTTTGTTACACTACAAGAAAGTAGCACTATAGTCGCGGCATAAAATCGTTGCTAAGTTGGGTTTTGCCGCTGCTAAGATGACATGTCGATGCTAAGGGTCGTGCCTGAAAGCCCCGATGCTAAAGGTATCCGCACGGACAAAATGCCGATGCTAAATGTATGCCGATGCTAAATGTCTGCCGCTGCTAGAATGAACAGTTGGTCATACCTTTAACATCAATATATTATCAATGGTGTTCATGCATAGTTAGCGTCGGTCCTATATGGATGTTATATAGGTGGTTCAGATGCAATATACATTGATGGTAAAATGGAGCTATCGGCTACAGCATATATGTGTTGCTGTTTCATGTTTTTTTGTGTCTACCATATGTGGATACAGTTAGGTGATATTAACGTCTAAAATATTTAGAAACTAATTATACATAAATAGCGTTACAAAATATTTGTGGTCGATGCAAGTCACAAGTGCGACCTAAATTGCACTGTTTGCTTGGTGTTGAGGTTATTGTCTACGTGTAGCCGCAGTAATTCGTTGACTACTTGACTACTTTTGTTGCAGTTAAAAGGTAATTGCATCGGTTTTTTTCTGACTATATTTGGCGTATGTATTGGTAATCAAATTTTCGATGCTAATACAACTATACGAGTTTCAGAATAAATGTTTAAGATTTTCACAAGCTAGACATTACATATAATGCATACCATCCAGAACCAACCATTCATACATTTCCATATACAAAGTGTCCAACCTTAGCATAAACAGAGCACATATATAGCAGACAATAAGTTTCAGCATGTACATGTGGTCCAAAAGGACAAAAACACAGAACAAACAAAGGCAAAATACTGTTAAGATGTGCCAGCATTACAAAATGGCCCATTTTCTGTTTCAAGACAGATACTATACTAGGCCTAACCCAACTAGACATCCAAGCAAGTGAAAAATGATTACCTAAAGCAAGTGTTGCGTCATATGTCAAACATTTCGATATGCAAGTACACCAATATGTTGAATTAGAACAACCTCACATTAACATGCCTAAAAAAAAGAGTACCATAACTCAAACGAAGACTTGTTTACTGTACCTTATGCATTTGAGTCATCGAGCAATGCACCATTGGCTTGCAGTGCCCTTCTCATGAAGTCCATATCTCTTTGGACGACGATCATGTTTTCTTGTGTTGCCGCTTGTTACAACTAATGAGTTGCCGCTTGTGTTCCCTTTTTTAAAAAACATCCAAATGGAACGAGTTATACATAATTGACTTACGCTACTTTGTTCTAAACGAAATAATACATTGAAACAATTTCTCAATGAAGGGCTTGACCTCTTCACATTGATTGAGAACGTAGCGTTGACACTGTCCCCATTCTTCGTTGGTCAGTTTGCGAACTACTGCACGACCAATGGGTGCTCCAGCAGGAAGAAAGATGCCTAACCCACTTGTCGTTAACCTAAGAACCTGATCTTGAGGAAAAGCCGAATTGTGTATGCTAAATTTAGTCTCAATGTCATGTAAATATCTGGAACAAAATGTCAAACACTCTAGCGCAATATAACCCTCAGCTATTGAGCCCTCCGGCCAACTTCTGTTGCGAACGAATGACTTCATTATCCCCATTATCCTATAACAGTAGCATGTCATCAACTTATAAACCCATATTAAAACTCATTTAAAAACTTGGTACAGTAGTGCTGACCTTTCAATTGAATACATCCATCGATATTGAACTGGCCCTGCTACTCTTGCCTCCTCTGAAAGGTGAGTTATCAAATGTACGCTGATGTTGAAGAATGATGGTGGAAAGATTCTCTCTAGGTTGCACATTGTGGTTGGTAACTGCGTCTCCATTTTCATTAGATCTTCAATGTGCAACTCCTTGGAGGATAGCACTCTGAAGGTTTTGCTCATGTCTATAAGTGCCTTGCATACATTCTTGGGCAGTAATCCCTTAATTGCAACACTCAGTATGCATTGCATTAGAACATGGTAGTCATGAATTTTCAGACCGATCAATTTCCTATCTTTCAACTTTACACAATGAGATATGTTTGACGAATAACCACTTGGAAATCGCAAATTTTTTAGGAACTCACATAGCTTCAACTTTTGTTGTTTCGAGAGGGTGTAGCAGACAGGCGGTAACACCAACTTCGGTCCCCTACGGACGGGATGTAACGATGTTCTTATGCCTAACACCTGTAAGTCCAGTTTGGCATTGAGATTGTCATTTGTTTTACCAGAAACACCTAGTAACATTCCAATCAGGTTATCATACACGTTTTTTTCAATGTGCATAACATCCAAGTTATGAGGCACCAAAAGTTCTGCCTAGTAAGGTAAGTAGAAGAATATGCTCTTCTTTTTCCAATTTCCAGTGACTGAGTCTACTCCAACTTTTGTGTGGGACTGCGTTTTACCAAAGGTAATTGGTTCAACACACTCTAACTGTTTCAACACCTCATCCCCGAAACGTCTTTGTGGGGCACTCCTTACCTCCACAGTTCCATCAAACACGCTTTTGTTTCTCCTCCATGGGTGATCGGCCGGTAGGAATCGTCTATGGCCCATAAAAGAACTTTTCCTCCCATGCTTTAATCTGCAGTAATGTGTCCATTTGACATACTGGACATGCCAGGTTACCACAAGTAGCCCAACCAGACAAGTTTGCATAAGCAGGGAGATCATTTATTGTCCAAAGTACAACAACGTGCATTTGGAAGTTCTCTTTAAGGTGTGCATCATATGTTAATGCACCATTCAACCATAACTCGTTGAGCTCATCTATCAATGGCTGCAGATACACGTCCATATCATTTGTTGGGGCTTTTGGACCAGAAAATAACATTGGCAATATGTAACTGGTATCTTGCAAGCAGGTCTCCGGAGACACGTTGTATGGAATCAACACAACCGACCACATGCTATATGGGTGACTCTTGTCACTGAAAGGATCGAACCCATCTGTAGCTAATCCAAGACGAACGTTGCGTGGCTTTGCCCCAAAGGTAGGATTCAGGTTGTCAAATTTTCTCCATGCCTCTGTATCCGCAGTATGTCGTAGTACTCCATCTTTTATTAGGTCTGTAGAGTGCCAGGTCATAGATCCTGCTGTTTTAGGAGACATGAATAGTCTTTGCAGCCTAGACGTTAGTGGAAAGTATCAGAGTACTTTAACGGGAAGTTTTCCACCCTTTTGCTTAAATTTTTCCGGACTGTTCATTCCTCCTGCACTTTCATGACCTTGAAACCATCGTGACTCACCACATATTGGACACGCATCAAGATTGACGTATTCATTTCTAAATAGAATACAGTCATTTGCACAAGCATGTATCTTTTGATAGTCCAAACCTAATCCGGATATAAATTTCTTTGCCTCATAGTACGACTTAGGTACTGTATTCTCAGGTGGAAGTACTTTACTCAGCATACGAAGCAACTCATCTGCGAACTTGTTAGAAACCTTGTACAGATCCTTTAGATGCAGCAGTTCCACTAAGAATGACATCTTGCTGTAGGATACACACCCTGGGTATAAGCCTTTCTCATAATTCTCTAAAAGCTTATAAAATGTCCTAGCCTTTGCATTGGGTTCCTCACCTTCATCACGACTCATACCACCCAATCCATCAGTTATCATATCTTCCATTTCTTCACGAGACGTGGCAATCCTCTTGTTAGTAATGCTTTCTTCGAATTCTTCTCCATGGTCCACCCATGTAGTGTAGCTTTGTAGTATTCCATATATTTCCAGATGCAACTTCACCGTACTTCTCCCCAACAAAGACATACCATCACAATTATGGCATGGACAGTAGATTCTCCCATCCCATGACACACGCGAATAGGCAAAGTCCAAGAAAGAGGTAACACCTGCCTTATATTCCTGACTTTGTCGATGTTTGGTCATCCAACTTTTATCCATCCTTAATGAGCCTCTGTTTAGAAATGAGAAAATATTAAAACCAATATCACAACGTATCATGTAAGTATACACTACTGTTTTCCACCCACCAAGTGTTTTACAACTGCTTTGTCTAGAAAAGGGAATTATCAATTCTGTTACAAAACTGAGATCCTATTCATACTCTTTGTAATCCAAGCAGTTGTTAACTGCTGTATAATTATGTTGATAGAAGCTTTACCCGAACCCATGATAATTAACCAACTTTCTTCAACGACAAATTTAGTTAATTGTGTTACTGTAACAGAGCAGCAATCGTACAGTGTGCTTACACTTAACCAAAAAATCAAACAGACGATTTGTAGTGAAACGCAACAGAAATTGGGAAAAACTGACACATTTTGTTATGTCTACATTCGGCAATCGCCTTCGTACGAATCAGTTTCTTGAGACACACACAGTCACTCAATTCGTTAACCGATTAGATAAGCTGCTCTTTACTATATATAAAGGATGACATCAATTCTCCAGAACATTATTGTCGAACTCAACTATGTGTTGAAGTTTATGGTGACAACTATGTAATCTAATAGGAGAGAGTTAAGTACTTACTCTAAAAGCTAGTAATTCTGGAGACCATATCTAATTACATGGAAAAGCCTATAACCGGGAATATGAACTAGCAAAGGCAAGAAATGAAAGCTTACGAAACCAGGAAAGATGAGAACCGAACAACGTGCATCATTTTTCTAATTGCAATAAATGATGATTTGTTTAGGGAATTTCAAGATTATCAAAACGCAAAGGCGCTTTGTGAGTTTCTTAGAAAGAAATTTGTTTTCATTTCATAAAATGGATATAGTTCCTAACTATGAGATCAACCTCCTACGAGAGACACCTTAAACACTCACTAAATTTTATATTTGACAGCTGGTCAATATAATATATGAACTCAGATGTGTGATCATGTTCTCTCACAAAACAGCAACTCCAAGTAGTGATTTGTTCATTACACGTTTTGCGGATGCATTTTAATATACTTATATCTCGCTTTAATTGGGCTACCACTTTGGAAGAAGCCTAGGGGCTCCTACAATCCGGAGAAGAAAGCATAAGAGTACACGAACTATGGTTGAGTTGCGCGTGAGAACTTTTCTCCAAGACACAATAGAGACCTAAAAAGAGGGATGATAGGAAGAAAAATGAGCTTGCTGAGTTCAGTCAGAAACAAAGGACCAATGAAATTGGTGAGTGGAAATGTCCACATCGTGTCCAAGGAGTTAAAATGAAGTGCTATAGTTGTAACCGGAAGAGTGAAACTCACAAGATTGCACTGCTCAGAAGTGTCGGGATTAAGCCACAAATATGAAGCATTATCATTGAACTTTGAAATTCAGCCTACGCATGATGAGGTGGAAAATTCGAGAGCTGCCGCCGAAGGAATCGGTATCCGCAGGCAATGTCTATGTGACAACCGAGTCACCAATGCCTAGTTGATTAGTCAAAGAGTTAATTTTCCAATGTATATGTATTTCATTAGAATATTCATGCCATTGAGCTTATAACATATGGTTAGTTCTGGTGAATTTATTGAATATCGTACTTACATGATTAGTTCTTGCCATATATATTCACACATTTTCTTTGCGTTATTTTGTAACTGATGTAACCGGAAGCCCTCACGTAGGCAACCATAATTAGTTCACTTAGACACCTATAATTCCATATTTGTTTTGGAATAGTCTATTTATGTTATGTATCAGTTATATTCATTTAATTTTCTACAATGGCTATGCGAGTCTTGTGGATAAATTCAATAAATAATTAACTTACAGTTTGCAAATATATTGGTACGTTGATTAGTTTATCGACTCAATTTAGCGAGATACGTGAAAAATAGGATAACTCATACGTTGACTATATATTTCACTTTTCAACTTAATGTTGTTGTTAGAATTTGTAAGAGGAACACTTATAAAGAAGGTTAAGTGACAACATTGTCCAATTGCACATTGTCCACGATCATGTGTGGATCGCTCCATTGCCAGCACCAAATGTGTTCGGGACGAATGTCTATCGACTTAACCAAGTGCTTATTAATAAATTATCTACCCATTCATATGAATTATGAACCAGAAATGTCTGAAATTGGGTGTAAGATTGCTCCTCAAAGGAAAGATGTCAAATTGAAATATATTTTATAAGAAAAAGAAAATTGGATTACGATCCATTTTCGAGTTCTTGCACAAAGGTGCACCGAGATAACTTGACTCGAGTGGGATGATTTTAACGGATGATGAATTCGTTTCTCGTCTTGATCCATCCACCTAGATAACTTGATTTGAGTGGAAGGATTTTAGTGGATGTTGAATTAGTTTCTCATCACGGATCACCTTATTCTTCATTAGTTGCGAATACAAATGATATTGGTTAAAACCTTAGTTCAAGTGGTAGCAAGAAGTTGATACTCTAAGTGAGTGGTTGAAAATATACCGTTCCAGTGGGAGTGTGTACAATATTCTTAATCCCAGTGGGAGCCTATTGTGACTCCTTATAATTCACCCTTTTAAGGCAAAATGAAGGATAAAATAAAAGAAAATGTCAAGCGTAAATGGGCCAAATGGATCCTAGAACTCATGACTCATCTTGAGATTTATGTCTCAACTGATTACGAATATCAGTTTCGTATAAACTCAGAAATGTAGATCTTGAAAATAAATGTTGCTCAAGAAGTATTGGAGTATAAATGAAGGTTCTTTTCTATTGAGTATGAGCATGCAACTTTAGGATTTAGGAGTTACTTAGAACTTTATGTTTTGTCTTGAGACATCATTATAAATGTTAAGCGTGATTAGTTCATGTTAAATAGGACAATCACCATGGATTAAGTCTGTTAGTGAAATATCCGCAAGATCTTTCAATAAAGTGTTTGTCACAGATTATGGTTTGGGTACGTACAGAGTTCATCAATTAAGGATACAACCTAATTGATGTTTACAGGGTAAACAATAATATATTATTGGAATTGAGATCCCGAGAGAGGCCACTTGAGAAACTGAGTTCTTAAGCGATAATTTTAGTATTACCTGTTTAAAACTCTTGTATCTAAAAAACAACCACGACGTAATGAGCCAAATGTCTTAAAGGTGAGCTAATTTGGAAGGTTTATTCATGTCGTGAGGTATACTAGACCAACTACTAGATCAAGTATATGACTCGATTGATTTGATGCTCAAGGATCACATAGTAAATTGTTGTTGAAGAATTGTGTATATGCGTTTGATAGAATGTTGTGAAGTTGTTCCTAGTGGGAGTTAAGACTTTCCAGGATAAAGTTTCTTTCTAGAGATGACCATCTAATTAGATAAGTGAGAAACAACTAACAAGTGAGAACTTCACTATAGGCGATTGAAGCTAAGCATGTGGCTCTCGCACCAACAACTGAGTTTAGTTTGGTCTAACAGGTTCCTACAAGTATTGTGGATAATATACATTATTGATCCAGTGTTTGTCTACTGGTGATAGTATTTTTAATATCTTCCGAAAAGGATCCTGATTATGATAGAACATTTAAAAGACCAACATTAGTATGCATAAGGCATGGCGACATGCAAGAAAGTGAATGCGAATTAGTAATCAACAAAAGATGGATAAACGGATAAGCTTGTAATAACCCTTATGTAGGGATGCATTCATATAAGATTTTTTTGTTTTAATGAAGAAAATGGTAATGACCATTGTGTAGACCAATGAGATTGATCACATCATAGTGTTCATTTTGATCAAAGAGTTTTATTTGGATACACACATGTTCATTAAGATTTCTCAGTGCATTCTTGATTTGTGTTTTAATGTATGTCATGTAAACTTAAGGTTATCTCACTCACACGAGCTAGTAACCGCATCTGCGTCTTAGTGGCGTCGCGTCTATGTGACGAGTGGAGTTGAGACAGGATTTCGAGTCGAAAATCGTCAAACGGATGATTTGAGAACTAACTACTTGAATTCATAAATCGCCCATTGATATGAGGCCAATAATTTTATGGCCATTGATATGATGTCATCATAAATTTTAATGGAATTTATTTCTTGTAGTTTATTTTTTAGCAGGATGAGAGTTAATGTATGTTGGTTTAGATGCATGTGGGATCTAGACACACATCCACCCAACACCGTCTTTATGACAAAATAAATACACTCTATGTGAAAAGGATAAGGGCGTTGTGACATGCATTTCATACTGCATGTGCTATTAATCGACCACGGGTTTACACAAGAACGACATCAACTTGTTGTAGTGTGAGACCCAATGATCCTTAATAGGTTCAAACTTGTGTGCCCTTATGACTCTGATCAAAGACTTAAGACCTAAAACGATGTTCTCTAGCTTAGCGTGTTACCTGCTGGTCATGAACACAGATTAAGCCGGGAGAAACATGTCTAGAAAAATGAGCCAGGTTAGTGTTTGAAAGATCGTGAGAAAAGGATGATTGTCAACAGAATCTCTTTTAAGAATTGTGTTCACGGTGCACACCAATCATGATTTAGTATTGTGATTGTGAATACAAAGTATCATTAATAAAGTCTTTAAAGATACCTAAATGAGGTTCGACGATCTAGGGTACAAGCATACTTTCTTATTACAGGTTGTTCTTAATGAGAGGTTGTATACTCCTAACAGATATACTACAATTAGCTCTCACGAAGTATGTCGGTCGCACGGTGGAGCCCTGTATGAAAGAAAAATATGTTAAGAGTGTATCTCTTTACAGACTCAGCACCCATATATGTGTGAGTGAGAGATGTAGAAAAATACACTCATAAAGCGTGCTCATGTAAATTACGTAAATTTCGGGGACCAAAGTGGGCAGTTACCAAACATCGTAACTACCCCCAGGTCTATAAATAGACACCTAGGGGGCTGCCCAAAGTCAGACTCTCATATATACAATCTACATACTCCAATACACTCTATATACAATATGCTCTCTAGTTTGTCTCAAGGAATCCACCGTGAAAACTCGAGGGACGCTCTGTTCATGTAACGTCCCTCTCGATCGGTATCGTCACCGTGACTTTGAATCGCTGGCGATCTCGCACGCTTCCGCTAACGCACGTTGATATACTGACCGATGTAAGTATATTTTTGGTATTACGTTGTTTGTTTTACTCACGTGCTATTTCTCGTGCATGTGAATTTTAATTTCCAACAATTCACTAATGCTCGATATGTGGGTCTGAGTTCTCCTCTGGCCAGGCTCTCGGCGACCACATGAGGCGACACAGAGCTATGGTGGGTCTCTTAGTATCAAAGGTCACAGTTCTAGGGTTAGAATTTGTTGCCTCCGACCACCATCACCACCACCACCACGTGGATGAAAACTCACGAGACGTTCTATCTCTCGATCTCAATCTCCCTACCCCACCCGAAGAAGAACACTGCGACTCTAAATTTCAGTTGGTGAGGGTCTGGTTGTTTGGGAGGAGGAGGAGTGTTGGAGGGCTGGGAGGAGACGGGGGTGGGAGGTCGGGAGGAGGAGGCCGACAGAGGTGGCCGACGGAGGTGAACGAGGAGGAGCCGAGGAGAAGGCCCGATGGAGGCAATCGAGGAGGAGGCCCGAGGAACATGGTGAGGAGGAAACCTGACGAGGAGGAGAAGATTGTGTAGCTCTATCAGAAGATGGAGAGTAGATGACGGTTGACTGATGAAGAGGGAATGGTTGCATTAGGGTTTTTAACTTTATATTAATAGCATGAAATTGCAGTCGGCCATCGGTCGGATCAGATGAACTGGGAATCGATTCCTTACCGGTTCAACAACCGATCCGATTTTTATAACCATTAACACTTTTTTTTCATTAAATAATTTTTTGATTTCTAAGAATGAGGAAAAAATTCAATGGCATAAAGGGTGACAACCATCCATATATACTTGGAAAAATTGAGTCCTTCCTTAAAAGAAATGCCAATCTAAACAACACATTGCTTTATTGCCCAAATTTGCAAAGAAACCGATTATGTATTTCTTAAACTCTTGGAATAATTAGAATCAAGGTCCACTAATTAGGTCAAATACTTCTAATAAAGTGCTTGAACATGTTTCTCCCCTCGTGAATTCTTTGTTGATGAGAATGGGTGTCATGACAAGATGTGATGAAGGATGTATTTGTTGTCGTTTAGAAGTTTAAGGTGTATTTATTAATAAGTGTTTGTAATATGAACTTTTTTTTTTTTTTAAATTTTGCACCAATTCGACTAACAACCATAACAATTACCCTCCTCAACCAAGTATCTTGAGATCCATTCAAGAGATTATCATTGTAGATATTGAATCTTCTTCTTCTTCCTCATGATATTGCTATTAAAGTATTAGACCCATTGGATTCCCCTCACATCACTCTTTCCCTTGTCATTTCTGAATTGTAATTTGATGAACTCAAACTGTAATCTACTGAAAGTATAAGATTGAATATGTAAAATTGTAAAAAGTCAAGTTCAACATGCAATAATGATCTAAGGATTAGAACATAATTATAAAATGAACATGCAAAAATCATGCAGATAACATGCAAATAATATAAATTTACCCTAAATCGAAATAAATTTAAACTTGGAAAAATATATATTATATTTGCTTAATTGGTAAATGTGTAATTACTGTTTGTTTAAACCTAATATGTTTCAATTTGTTGATATCTGTTTTAATGGATGATGACATGGCGGATGGTACGATGATGTGATAAATAAATAATTTAATTTAACAAAATGTTAAGAAAATAAAAAAATGCCTAAAAATAAGGGAAAAACTGCTTTCTTTTCTAAATAGTTTTTAGGAAACAAATCTAACAAGTTTGCACTATATGATTTTTAACCCAAACTATTTTAAATAGTAAAATATGTTTGAAAACAATGGTAATTACTAATTAGTCATTCTGTTAAAAAAATTTGTTAAATACATTTTAAATTTATAAAATTACTTGAATACTTTTTTAAACGTTACAACTATACCCTATACCCTACACCCTACAAACTTATACTAATATTATAATTAAATCCCGACTTGATTCGGACCCAATTGGGGGTCCCATGGTCTGGGTTCGAACCCCAACCTAGTCCAACTGATTGTGGCACTACAAGAAATTTGCTCTACAGCGATGGTAAATTATTGTTGCCGGAAACACTGTTGTCGCTGCTAAAACCCCTTGCCGATACTAAGAGTCGTGCAAATAAACCCCGTGGCTAAAGATATCGACGACGACAATATGCCGACACTAAAGGTTTGCCGTTGCTGGAATGAATAGTCTATTTGATCATTAGCATCGCAAATATGCTGACTCTGTTTACGCGTAATTACCGTCAACAGGTATTTGAGGGTAATACTGATTTAGAGTGTCTACATATGTGAGATGTAGATTGAAGGCATTAGTATCCACGTATTTTTGTCCCTATTTGATTGATATTGCATCCAATTTATGTGAGGCAGTATAGGTTATTCAACCACAACATTTCGTTGAAAGTAATTACACATACTTAGCGACGGATGCATTTTGATGGAAAACAAATTAGACCACGTCATAAGTAACCTGTCGATGCTCGTCCAACAGTATTAAATATTACCCTGTTCATAATAGTTGATGCTAAAATCGAGTATCAACTACTGTGAAAGTTGTTGCTCTAGACAATGTTTTGTGTCTGCGTGTTGTCATGGTTAAATGTTATATGAAGCATCAATTACGAATACAATTACAGTCTGTCGGCAATGGTTTGTTTTGATGCAAATGCTAATGTTTCTCTTTTCGAATTGTTGGCCATGCTAGTGCTCGTAGCCAAGCATACCCAAACAGAATACATAAACAGATAATACACAAACAGGTAATACACAAACAGCTACTTATGTAGAACCATTTCCAACACATCCGAATTTATATATAGCCAAGCATTTCAAACAAATGTATGGCGACCAAAACAGAAACAGAGATGACATGTTCACATTTACATCATGTCCAAAATATCCATTTACAATCAGTCAACACCTAATGTACCACCAGTCAACATAACTACTAAGCAGGAGTACTTACAACACGTTTCCACGGTTCATGCATTTGGATCTGCAAACATAGAAATAACAGCAATCATGGTAGCATCATACTATAGAATATACCCTACAATGACTAAATGGGTGTACACAAAGCAATTAAATCATTACTATACGCACCGTTGCCAAACATTGTACTTTTCATTACAGCAATATCACGTTGAAATTGTTCAATGTTGGCCTGGAACTCCTTGAGTTGATCACGGAGTTGCTCACATTTGGCTGCATTTCTAGCTACCTCCTGCCTTGCCAGCTTTAACTGCTCACTTTCCATCATTCTGCTGCCTTTGACACACGACTTCGACGACGCTCAGGTTGGCGAACTTCCTCATACAAGACATCCTTGTCAACAACAGACTCTTCCTCCCCAGTTGCCAACTGGGCAGCCCTTTCCTCCACTTGGTCCTATTTTGCAAACGGTGTGACAAGAACATAAGCGAGCAATCAGATACAAATGTACATCACATGTGACTATATGGGTCGGCAGTACTACTTACCAGTATTGATCTGGCTTTATCATCCAGCGGCTGTCCTTTCTTGTCCACATGGTTCTTCTTGAACATATGATACTCCCCCGGATGTTTCCCGTTGTTCTTCTCAATCTGCAAGAGGACCATATACTTGTTCAAGGGTAGCCAACTATTTATTAAACATAACAATTCAATGTTAGGATTACCTCTTCCTGTTCTCTCATCGCAAAGGACGAAGTGTCAGCGGTGTGCCTTATGACTTGGTGAGCTTTGTTGGCTTTGTTACGATCACTCTTTAACTTCAAACAATTTGAAGTTACAACCAGTTTATGTTAAAAAAGTGCAGCACTCATTAACTGTACAAAAAAATACAGTTGCAATAGGGAGTAAGGCACAAACCTTGAACTCGTCAGAGCTGAACCAGTTAACAAGCCACACCCAATCCTCTTTCACCACGTCAAGATGAATGTTTTGTAACATTTCTTCATTCGTAAGGTACTTTTCAAAGTACCTTCTCTATAGATTCACCCTGCATTTTCTGTACTTCTCTTTAAGAGTACAGATGATCAGCTGCTTCAGGTTTTCATCATCCGGAATCACAAACTTTTCCTGCGAGTTTGAACAATATGGAAATGTTAGAACCAGTTCTTACAGCATTTACAAATAGACAGGTGCAATATGTAAGTCCTAGTTCCATTTGAACGATACCGTGTAGGGATTGTCAACAATTGAGACTTACCGCAACCAGTCTTTAACCATTAGAGGTGCATTCCTTCGTTTCCTAACAATGCAACCACACCACTTGCAATCGTAGTCTATGGGAGACTTTGGAATCTCCTTCCAGTCTTTAACCATTAGAGGTGCATTCCTTCGTTTCCTAACAATGCAACCACACCACTTGCAAACATCGAAGCATTGTTACTGCAGACTTTACCTCGAGAGTTAAAATTCAGAACCTCTTTTTCGTTGACGCCATTTCGAGACAACCTTATGCAACGAGTTCGCCTTCTACGTAGTCTATCCAATGGTGGCCTTACCTCTTCCTCTTCCGCAGCTGAAACGTAAATCAGGTATCGATTAGATAACCAAGTTGTATAAATGCATGCTTAATAGTATGGGACAAATTAGAAGTTACCTATTTGTATACCTAGTGGTTCCTCCACATAGGGGTCCTCCGGCTGGATTTCCTCTTCAGTAGACACCTCCAAAGGAGGTTCGATAGGAGAGGGACTGCATGGATGTTCTTCACAGGCCGAGGGACTGCAGGGATGTTCTCCACAGGCGGAGGGACTGCAGGGATGTTCTCCACAGGCGTAACCCCTATAGCAATGTCTAGTGTGTTAGTTACCGAGCACCTAAAACAAAGCAAATACCTAAGTACAAGACGTAGTAGTGAAAAAAACAACTTACTTGTGGCAACCCTGTTTATCTTCCTTGGGGATCTACGGATCGGTAGCTTTGAATCTACGGTTCTTCCTTGGAGTACTCTTTTCTAAATAGTATACAGTCATTTACACAAGCATGCATCTTTGGGTCGTCCAGCCCTAACCATCCTATAAATTTCTTTGCTTCGTAGTAGGACTTAGAGACTGTGTTCCCTGGTGGCAGTACTTTACTTAGCATGTGAAGTAGCTCATCAGCGAACTTGTTTGAAACCTTGTACAGTGCCTTGAGATGCAACAATTTAACTAAAAAAGACATCTTCGTGTAGGAGACACAACCTAGATATAAGCTCTTTTCACAATCTTCTAAAAGCTTATAAAATGTCCTAGCATCTACGTTTGGTTCCTCACCTTCGTCCACCCTCATACCACCGAACCCATCATGCACCATATCCTCCATTTCCCCACGAGAGGATGAATTCCTACCATTAGAGATCACATCTTCGAATTCCTCCCCATGATCCACCCATGTAGTGTAAGTTGGTAATATTCCCCATTTTTCAAGATGGAGCTTAACAGTAGTTCTCCCCAGTAAGAAAGCACCAACACAGTTATTGCAAGGACAGTAAATCTCACCATCCCAACTTGAATGAGAGTAGGCAAAGTCTAGAAACGAAGCGACCTCTTATCCATCTCACTTCTATTTCTGCAAAGAAATATCAATCCAACTCTTTGGGATTAAAAAGACAGCACAACAGTTTAGTTAATCAAATAACTTCTGAAACATGCAATACAGGAAGTAGCATCATCAGTTGTTGACAGTTATCCAAACCATTTGTAAAAGTTCATATATTCATTTTCGTCTATGTGTGGATCGAACCAAACTAATCAAAGAGTTGTCTGTTGGAACCGTACGAGCTGCAGGTAGCTTAATTGCTAGTTAATTAGTTGTTATACACAAGAGTAGAACCCCTTCGATCGAGTTGTCCAATTTTAACAGCACAGTTGTTAATTGGTTGTAGCAACACATTTTTTTGGCTAAACAGTACAACTTCTTCGGGTGAGCTGTCCGAAGGAACCGTTGGCTATATATAACACACAATTAAGCTCATGACAATTCAATTCGCAATTAGAAGAAGCCACATTCGACCACTCATACCAGCCTACCTGAGGTGAAATGCTTGTCGCGGGATACTGCAGCAAACGACTTCACGATTGATCGGCACCAGCTGGGTTGCTTCCTGGAATATCTGCGAGCAACCTACATGCGTCCTGGGAGTCGATATGAAAGGGAATCCGTTCTTGACAACAGTCGTTGATGGAATGACGAAGGCTCTGCTCTACACAGGGGAGTTTTGAACTGTACTGGAAAAAACGGTATGTTCTATTATAATTGCGAGTATAGCGGTTAGCAACTGCAATACATATATTACCAATGAAGTTATGCCGATACTGTTTACCGATTTATTACATCAATTAATTTTGAAAGTAAACATACTGTTTTGCAACACCAACATATTCCGTTACTGAATATCACTATTAACCTCTGTTGAGTTTTTGACACATGGATTTGGTCGGCACAGACATATTGCGATGGCAAACGTCAATACTAAAAGATTGTTTGTGCTACGACAAATGTGTTGACACTAAAACTTGTCTATTGGGGCGTATTCAAATGTCGTCACTTAAACACCTTTTTACCAACCTACTCCTTGTGTCAACAAATTAATTTCGTGGCTGTTGATACAGATTCTTGTAGTGTGGCTCCAATTGAGCCCCGTCTTTGGGTGACCTGGTCTGGGTCTGAACCAAACCTTGGGCGACCTGACCTGGGTCCGAACTAGACTAGGTCCCGAACCTTGAGTGACATGGTCTGGATTTGAACTCAAACCATGAGACTTCCTATTGGCACAAAATCAAGTTAGAATTTAATTGAAAGATTAATATAATTTTATAGAGTACAATTGTAACAATTGAACAAATTATTTGTTTAATTTTTTAAATTAGAAAAGTATTTAAAGGAGGACTGATGGAATGACTAATTACCATCGTTTTCAAATATGTTGGACTATTCAAAATATTTTGGGTGAAAAACAATTTTATACAAACATGCTGAACTATTTTGAGTGTTTTCCCTAAAAATATAGCACATAATTCCTCCAACTGAACTTACCCGAACTTTTTTTTTTTTTGGCCAATAACTTACCCGAACTTAAACTCCTATGGTAATGAACGTGACCGTGAAGAAATACCGAATACGTCTACCATAAAGAATTCGACGAATGTAAAAACAAATCTTTGAAGGAGAGGAAAAAGAAACACAAAAACAAATTGGTATAGATAATATTTTAAGAAATCCTTATAGGTCAGTATGCTAACTCAAACCCGACGTGTTGGTGGGTAAACCTTTTTTTAAGAAAATGAATAATATTAAGAATCAAAATGCACTGCATATTCTTCCTTCTCCTTTTTTAGATAAGAAAAATCGTTCTCTCTCTCCTATCCTTTAGAAATTTATTGGCCAAAAAAAAAAAAGCTCCCTTTAGAAATTTATTTTCCTCGCTGCTCAATGATAGATTTGTTTGCCAACAAGATTTAGAGTTTATCCTCACAAGCTCTTCAACATTCACAATTTCAGATATTTTTGAAACGAGAGTATGTATAAAATTTTATTTAAAATAATATATTTCAAAATATATATATACGCGCATATAAAGATGATGAGTTATTAAACGACATAGTGGCGTGTTGATATTGTTTATCTAAGACGAAACGGGGTTTAACTAAAAAATAAATTATATATCTATTAAAAAATAAATTGAATAAGTATTTAAATTTCGATCCAAACGCCTCCAAAAATATTAAATTTTGGCTTACCGATTAATCATATGTTCTGCCCTAACTTGAGAATGAAAATTTGACTTAAAAAAAATTTAACTCAGACATGTAAGTCCAAACTCAACACCGTTAGTAACATTTATGACAAGATTCAATTATTTACCTACTTTATTTTTTAAAAAAAATTGATTATATGTATAATTAATGTTTTTTTACTACATTCTTTCTTTTATAATTTAACTAGAATGACAAAATAAACGGTTTAGGGTAAATATGTTATTGTATAATTACTTTAAAAAATAAAACAAATTATAGTATGTAGATAATTTAATTAGGACCTAAATATTGCTAATTACATCGAGTTTGAACTTTTAGTATGACAGTACGGTATGATAGACCAAAAGTTATACATATATATTTACCGTAACCGTTTTGTTATTCCGATCAAATTATAGAAGAAACAATCTTAGGTATATATATACCATCAAAACAATTCTAAAAAATTAGATTATGTAGATAATTGAATCTCGTCACAAATGTCGCTAATGATGTTGAGTTTGGACTTACAAAATTTGAGTTATATTTTTAAGTTAATTTTTTATATCTTAACTTAGAGTAGAGTGTATGGTCAATCTATAAGTCAAAATTCAATATTTCTTTAGGCATTTGGATCGCAATTCAAATATCTATTAACTCTATTTATGTTTATTCTATTAATAGATATATAATTAAATGTCGTGTCATCCTAAAAGCAAACAAACAATGCCAACATGCTACCATGGGTTGCGAGTTGTGCTAAAATGGCACAACTTGCCCCACTAGAGTGTGCGTATACCTATATTTATTTCAATTTTCTCTTTATATACTAATTTTCTAAATAAAATTTTACATATACCTACTTTTTTTTTACAAAAAATCACAATTTCGTTAAGGGTTAATAACAAATCGCTACCTTAATTTTGAGAACTTTACAAATTGCTATCTAAACTTTGCCTTTTCAAATTCTGCTACCTAAACTTTCAAAATTGGGGCAAATTGCTACCTCCAATAAGTTTTCTGCTAAATACGAATGAAAATGATGTGACAACACTTAATTAATCCATAATTTAGAAATCTAAAATGATTTTTTAAAAATATAAAAAAATATATAATTATTTTAAAAAAAATTAATAGGGAAATAAGAGTTTTAATATAATATTTTTATTGAAAATATGAAACAAAATTAGATTTTATTTCATATATTTAATAAAAATATTATATTAAAAACTTCTATTTCCCAATTTTTTTATAGATTTGTTTTTTTCCTAGTATTTTTAAAAAAATAATATAGTTTTATATATTATGAACCAATCATGTGCTGCCACGTTATTTTCCGTCTATATTTAATTTTAAAAAACTTAACGAGTGTAGTAATATGCCTAAAATGTCAAAGTTTAGGTAACACTTCTTAAAATAATAAAATTCTAATAGTAATTTATAAAGTATTCAAAGTTAGAATAGATTAGTAACCATTTTGTTAACGCATAAACATGGAATCTCTAAGGACAATGATTGATATTCCAGATCTGATCAAGTAGGTGCGAGAGCTTCTCTTGTTAGCAATGTCGAAAGACACTGGAACATTGGTCGCCTTGTCGGATGAGCTTGAAATTAGTGATTCAGTGTTGGAAGCTTAATCATTTCAATCTTATACTTATCTTTTAAAGATTTACTGTAATAATGGGATTTGTCTTGGCAATGTTTTTCAGTAAATTAGCACACATATATAAAGTCATCAAGAGGATAGACTAAATGAGAGGGATGACACTCTGAGAGTTTGACAAAGATGAGTTCTAAATTAGGGTTTTTGGGAGCGAGTCAGGTTCGTGTCCAATTATAGGACCCGAATCACACCCGATTTAGTAGACGAGTTAAGCAAGTTAACTCGATTTTAACTTGTTCCCTTGCTTTACTGATTTGAACTCGATTCTAACACGAGTCGGGTTCGGGTCATTTTCGAATTGGATTGTGAATTGTTACCTATAGTTGTGCTCTAGTTGTGACTTGTGATTATACATATAAGAAATGGATTAATTTCATTAATATATTTGTGATGTAACTATTTGTGTTACTATATATAAAAAACACATAATAATGAACTATTATTTTGTATTAATATGTTTAAAAAAAAATGTAATAATCGAATTTCAATCTAAAATTGTTTTATAAAAATGAATTGAATATTTTCTTAAAACTAATTAAGATACCTAAAACTATTGCACCCGTTACAAATTAACTTCCATTTTATTGAAATCCAACTACAGGTTTTATAACTTGTTAAAGTGGAGTTGTATCCTAGTAAATTTGGTCATGTCTATTAAGCTAAGTTGTCATAAAATATCCATTAATATAGGAGTCGATCATCTCGTGTATCCTATAATAAATCTCTTTATTCTTCCCTCTCTCTCTCTCTCTCTCTCGTGTTTCTTCCTTTCCACATAGAGAAGCCCGTTTCATTTGTCTCTCACTTTTATAATACTGCGTTGCCCTCTGATCGACATAGCTAAATACATAAAATCCTGCACATCATCTCCCAAACATGATTGAAATCATGTCCACACATGCAATATTTTGAAATAAGTCATTATTCAAAAAGGGTTGAGGGTTTCCTAAGAAACTGTCGTCTCCCCCTTCTGCTTTATTTTTTTTTTTTTTCCAGTGGCTTAGTAAACAATAATCCCTCTCATCTTAAAGGTTGGAGTTTGTGGTTCTTCATCGGAGATGGGTAATGGTGAGGCCTCAAGAAAACAGCCAAGAAGAAGAAAAAGGAGGAAAGCACAAACTCACAAGGTGAAGAGTCTTCTTCCGCAACCAAAACAAGAAATACAAGAAGTAGTGAATGCAAGCATCACCGAGTGCTCCACACCGAAAACTCAGAGATTCAGGATACCAGAGATCTCGACCTGCCCACCCGCCCCAATGAAGAAGACGAGAGTTATGTCGAATTGCTTGTTACAGAAGAATAGGCCGGTCACCTTCTTTATCCCGCCAGACATTGACCTCTTCTTCTCCACCGCTTCTTTGTTTTAAGTGAATCATCATGCATTGGGTTTTGAGTCAACCCTTTTCTCAACTTCTTCGGAGAAGACGAGTCTGTGTCTTTCTAGATCGACAAGGAATTCCAACTAGTTATACTTTACTTACTTATCATGGAGACGAGTTTGACCTCAGATATTATTATTAGGGCACGAAGCTTAATTATAGAGATCAAAGCTTTGGTTATGTAGTTTAATCTTGTACGTATCCTCGTCTTCATCTCCATCTCCACTATGAAATCAAATAGATGAAGTCCCTCAATATATAATTTCTACTAGTTTTCATCGAACTATTTATAGACTATCGATTAATAACCTTAGCTTCCTTACTTTTTTTTATTTATTTTTTATAAATAAGTAACCCCAACTACAAGTGATTAAATAACACAATCCCTGACAATCTATAGGAGTTTCGACCCTCTCCATCGTATACAAGGAATTCCGGATTTGAAATAACACGGAATGAATCTTCCAAGTCGTCTGGTTCCTTCGCCAAAAAGTCCACTACAAAATTTGATTCCCTAAACAGGCGTCGGATTTTGAATCTCTCGAAACCCAAAAATAGTTTTCTACAATCAAGAATTAAAGACATTAGTGGTCTATCATAGACATTGCCCTCCACCACAATGAGATTGATTGCTTCGTGAGCATCGGATTCCATATGGATAAATTGCACCCCATGTTGGTAGCCACAGATAACCCATCCTTAATAGGCCAAAATTCAGCCGTTAGACATTTTTGTGATTCCGATCCTTCTTTGAAATCCTTTAATCCGGCCTTCCCACTCATTTCTAAGGACTCCCGCACTTCTGTCGGTACTGAGTTCCCCACTGATTATCCTGCTAGTTTGGTTTTCTCTTTTGGTTTATTTTTAAAACACTTATGAGATTTCATTAGCCCGCATCAAAGATACGTTAGCAACATCTAAATGAATAGGAGAGTCATTAAAGGCGGAGGAATTTCTATTCTTCCAACGGAGTCAAATAGTAGACGAGAAAATAAACCTTCATTCGATCCCTTTCGCGTGAACGAAAGTATTCCTGCAATTATACTCTAACCAATAAGAAAGGTTAGACAAGAAGAAATCACTAGCCGGCGGAACCCAAATCATTCCACACTTCATAACTAAATTTTTTACAACTAAACTAATAATTTTAATTAGTTTTTTACATACTTCAAATATAAATATTGAAGTAACTTTCAAATTATTGTATTAAATATCTCATGTTTATTTATTGATGCTCTTTAGTAATTAACTTTCGGTCAACGTCATTTCTTAAACCCTAAATACCAAATAACTATTCGAACTTTGGACGTTTTACAAATAGCTACCCGAACTTTGAATTTTCAAAAATGACTACCTAACCATTGGCATATGGGGCAAATAGATGGCTCCGTTAAATATGGACGGAAAATGACGTGTCAGCATATGATTGGTCTATAATTTTAAATACTATATTATTTTTTTAAAATACTAAACAAATCAGAAACATTCTTTAAAAAACTTAATAGAAAAATAAGAGTTTAAAATATAATATTTTTATTAAAATTATAAAATAAAAATAAATCATGAATTTTTTTTAATATTGTTTTATATTTTTCAATACAAAAATTATATTACAAACTCTTATTTTTTCTATTTTTTTAAAGAATTGTTCTGATATTTTTAGTATTTTAAAAATATAATATAGTTTTTAAAATTATGCAACAATCATGTACTGATACGTCATTTTCCGTCCATATTTACGGATGTAGCGATTTGCCCCATGTTTCAAAGTTGAGGTAGCTATTTGCACATTCGTCCAAAATTTAGGTAGTCGTTATTGAAAATTCAAAGTTCGGATAGCTATTTGTAAAACGTTCAAAGTTCGGGCAGCTATTTGATATTTAACCCTTTAATTTAATATGTATCTACTATATATTGTTTTTTAGGTTGAAAAATAAGTAATGTTCTAAATTTAGTATTTATGGGGTACCAAAGTACTCATTTTGAAAGTATTTTTTTTTACAATCTCTAAACAAATCAGAAAACTATAGTATGTTGATAATTAAATTAGAACTCTAGCGACTCATATAGTCTTAAGTTTCGATTTTCACATCAATCATAAAATTTTGTTAAAGTAGCGCTGCTAATTTTTGACAATTTTACTAATTTTAATCGTATTTCATGATTGATTGAAAAATAGAAAATCAATATCGTATGTCTCGTTAGAGTTCTAATTTAATTAAGTACATACTAAAAAAATTATAATTCTTTAGAGATGGATAAAAAATATATTATCAAAATTAGTATTTCAGTAGCCTATAAATACTAAATTTAGAACTTTACCTATTTTTCAACATTTTCCATTTTTTATATAGTAGATAGATAATTAAATTAAAACTATAATTAAACAAACGAAATTGAACTAAATTTAGCTATTAAAGTGATAATAAATAAACAAAAGGTGCTTAATATAATAATTTGAGAGTTGTTGCAATAGTATATTTAAGGTGCATTAAAAAAGTATTTGAATTTAGTAGTGTACTGATAAAGCGTTTAGTTATTATGACTCATTAACAAGGTTCAATTCTTGTCGTAAGCATGAAATTTTCACCATTTTTTCATTCACGGACAATTATATAACAAGTTGTTAAGCCATTTTTGTCTTTGAACAAAAGTACTCTTTACAAAGTAATCAATGTGGTCTACGAATAGATTTCTCATCTTGCACAAGTTATAACCAATTAGTCACATGCGCAAACATGTGTAACGTTTCAAGTAATTAACCCTACATTTTTTTAGCTCATCAAATAGTATAGAGGCCTCTTAAAATAGAGACACGATCAGACAACATTTATTTTATGATAAATATAAGAGACACCACTCCCATAATATTTTTAAAAAAATATAAATCTACTAAAAAAATAAGAAAAATATTAGAGTAGATATTTGAATTGCGATCCAATTAACATAAACGTTACTGAATTTGGACTTACGGATTGACCATACGATATGTCCAAAGTTGACATCTAAAATATGACTTTAAAAAAAAATCAGACCCTTAAGTCAAACTCAACACAGTTCAGTGGCATTTATTAGGGGAAAACCTACTATAAAATATATATTATTTTTTAGTTAGGTATATCATTAAATAGGGTAAAATATGATATTGCCCCTAATGTTTAGCCAGATTTTAAGTTTCCCCAAAAAGTTTAAATCGTAAAGTTTTTCTCATGTTTGGCCAAAGTACAAGTTTGCCCCCTCAGTCAACTTTTTCATCCAAATTTAACTGAATAAGTTTTGAAAATTGCAAATATAAAAAAATATATTCAAAAATGTCACAACTTTACCCCTTTTAAACCTTTTCTAATGGTACAATTGAGTCCTAATTCTATCGGGACTTGATTGAACCCCAATCGAGGGGGCTAGGGTTTGGGCCTAAATAGGCGACCAAGTCTTGGTCAACACCCAGACCCGAGCCCCCTTCCTCCAATTGGGTCTCAATCGAGCCCCAATCGAATTGACGTCGAACCAGCACCGAATTCGATTAGGGCTCGGGTTTTGGTCTTGACCCAAACCTGGCCCCCTACCCATGGGGGGTCAGTCCGGGTCAAGACCCAGACCCGAGCCCCCGAGGGCCAATCGAATCAGGACTGCATTGTAACATTTGAAAAGGTTTGAAAGGATTAAATTGTGTCATTTTTTGAACGTTTTCTCTTATTTTTGCAAATTTCAAAACTAATTTTGATAAATTTGAATGAAAAAGTTACAGAGGGGTAAACTTGCAATATGGCCAAACATGAGGGAAGGAAAATTTATGATTTAAACTATAGGGAGCAAACTCAAAATCTAGCCAAACATTAAAGAACACTTTGATATTTTACCCTAATTAAATATTTAACATAACATCGTATGACCTATAATTTTTTATGAGAATGATAAAATGATTTATGTTAGAAATTTCATGTATACTTACTCAAAATATTTGTTTTAAAAAATACAATGCGTATATAATTGAATTACAACATAAATGACGTTAACAACATTACGCTTCGATTTTGGAACTGACGGTACAGTAGGATAAACCAATTGTTATAGCATTATATATACACAGTGAAATACGACACTGACCATAATGTTTTGCCATATTTTCAACTTTTCCCTTAAAATTTAAATCATAAAATTATATTCCCTTAGGTTTGGCCAAAGTGAAAATTGCATAATAAGTTATGAAAATTGCAAAAAAAATATAAACTTAAAAAATGTCATAATTTAACTCATTTAAACATTTTAAACTGTTATAGTTAAGTGCCGATTCGATTGGGGTTCAATTGAGGGAGCTCAGGGTTGGTTCGACCCAAATCAGATTGGGTGTGGGCTGTGTGGAGGGCTCGAGTCTTGGTCTGACCCAGACCCAATCCCCCTCGATTGGGGTTCAATCGAGCTCCGATCGAATCGGGACTTAATTGTAACATTTGAAAACATTTTGGGATGGTTAAATTATGACATTTTTAAAAGTTTTTTTGTTATTTTTTGGTTAATTGTTGAAATCCCAACATACTTTTGAAAATTGATCTAGCATGTTAATTACTTTTATATATTGAGACTTTAGTCTCTGAATTTAGTTTATTGAGACTTTAGTCCCTGAATTTTCATTCGCAAAGACTTTGGTCCCCAAATTTTCATTCATGGTGATTTTAGTCCCCAAACGTTTATTCACGGTTATTTTGATTTTAAACTTTTAGTTAGGGTGACTTTGGTCCCCAAAGTTTTGAAAATTACAAATTAGCCCAAAATTAATTTATTTTTGAAAGGTATCAATATATATATATATGTGTGTGTGTGTGTGTGTATTGACATGTATGGCTTATTTCTTTGCTTACATGTATTAGATTACCTAGATAGGTAGTTCTAGTTTCAACTTAGCATAGATAGAAAACCTCTAGGATTGTCCTTAGTAGCCATTCATAAGTTTGGATAAGTACGAACTACACTTAAGGAAATGTTCCTGAGTGTGAACCGGTCAGTTGGTCTGCGAGGTTCTCCGAATTTCCTTAAATAATGGTAGGACGATTGTTTTGTGTAAGAGTCGAACACTTTGGTTTAGTGTGATCTGTTTAACTCTGGTCCGTTAAAGAATGTTGGTATAAACTATGTTTCGATTGATAGTAGTGACTTTAGGGCATGCTTAGAAACGGGGAGTGCTTCTCAGCTTAGCTAGGGTTGTTCTCCTGGTTTAAATATGTTCTCAAGTATGTCCTATCAATCTAATACTTGTCTTTCACATGCAATAGAACATTGTTCTTTGTGTCTCCATGATCCTATTAGAATTTACTTTAGTTAGAGAAATTAGGTCGCCACGAAGAACGTCGTCGCTTAGTTGGACAAACGTTTTAAAGTTATCTGTGACAACTATAAAATTCGGAGCAAACGTATAAAGATGGCCCTAATTGAGTAGAAGTCCATTAACCATATCAAGATGATTATGAAAAGATTCGACTTTGAAATGACAAATCAACATAACGTTTTCTATTCGAGTGGGAGGTTAATGATGTTGAGACGTGCGCCATGATGCTGACTACGGTCGATGACGATATACTTTATGAGTTTGAGCTCAACATACGGCTTTAGGGTTGTGGTATGCTTTCCAGGCTAGAGTTGGTTCTGTACGACTTCTCAACTGTGCTCACTCAACATCAAGTTTGATTCATATAAGATGACTCCTCAAAACTCTGCGAGATAGCATCTGAGGCATGCGACCAATATGATCGTGAAACTCAAGAAGAACAGTCAATTAGTGACCGATGAGCAACAAATCCATGTCGAAATTTGCTTTTTGCCTAGCTTCGAGGGAGAAATGTAGATTCAAATAACCTCTTTTGAGGAGCTCAACCCCGTTGAACACGTTCGAAGGTACATTGAGCTAAAGAGGACATCCTTATGGTTGTTGAGCCTAATGCTGAGGTGCGTATGGCGCTATCCTCTAGACCTAAGAAGAGTCGCCGAAGGCGAGGGAGTAATGCATAATGCGATGACGCAAATGAACTGAAGGCAAATGAGACAAATACTGAGGCGAACCAGGAACTCATCTGAAACCATCAATGTGGAAACGTCCGCATAAGGTTAAGAAGCCTAAGTATAGGAAATGCTCCAACTGCGACCAATGAGTACACTTGTGAACGCATGCCCGGAATTGATCCGACATGAATGTCTTAATGGCTAATCTAGTGAATTTTGTATTCCTAGTACAAATATGTTGATTGAGTCATGTTCTTTGTGGATTTTGGATTCAGGATTAACAAATCGCGTAGGCAGGGTCGTGACATTTTCGTAGAGTACCAGAGCGTCCCGTGTGAAATTAAGTGGATTTACATCGACGACAACTCTCGTGTTGAGGTCAAAGGTATTGGAACTTGTGAGTTCCACTTGCGCTATGTTCGAGTCTTAGTTTGAAGTCATATCGCCTATGCTCCACAATTTTGCCGAAATGTTATTTTAGTCTTATGATTAATGAAACTCTGCTTTATATTATCTTTTCAAAAATCTTCCAACGAGTTGTGTTTAGAATCAACTTTGTTTAGCTTTAGTATTGTTTCTGTGGGATTTATTGTTTCGGATTCAGATTCAAGCAACAATAGTAATTTCATGTTTACTTCTACTTGCGGGTATATTTGTGATGTAAATGAAAGACAATCTAGATTAGACTATAAATGTCAACATAGAATGTAGTGATTAACCTAATGGGGCTTGCTGCTCAACATTCAGTCGTCTACTTGTGTAAGTTGTCTAGTATAAGATACCACTGGAAAGCCTTTTTGGTTTGACACCTAGAGCCTATTATCCCTTGCAATTAGTCCATTTCGACGTCTGTGACCCTCTTAGTACTACAGTTCGACACATAGCATAAAATTTCACTACATTTACAAATGATTACACCCATTTGATAAGAGGGTAAATGTAATCCACCCTGATCGTAGAAGAAGAGTACCTATCAGTGGAATTTAACGGTTTATGTAATGAAAAATGAATCATTCATCAGTTGACGATCCCCTACACCCTCAGCAAAATGGTATCGGAGAAAGGCGCAATAGAATGCTCCTTGAAATGGTTCAGTCGATGATGACACATACTCAATTATTGATTTCTTTCTGGGGATACGTTTTGAAGACTATTGCCTACATCCTGAAACCATGTGCCGAAGAAGACGGTTAACTCCATTTCATATGAGTTTTGGACTGGAAGAAGTTCTGGAACTTAATCATATGCACCCAAAGGGGCATGTCGCTTACACACATGATTTCTCAAATAAGTTTGGAAAGATTGGATCTAAAGGAAAGAAGAGTATTTTTGGTTACTCTAATACCTCCAAGGCGTATATTTTTATAGCCGAGTAGGACAATGAGAGTGTTACCGAGATCGAATCATGCGAGTAGAGTTTTTAGAGAACAAATTTCTTAACAAGGAGAATATTGGTTTAAATCAATCTCTATATGAGATGCAAGATCAAGCTGAGCAGACACATGTTAATTCGATTGGGTGAGTTGAAGCCGCAGATAGAACAGAGTCCACTCCTAGTGATCTTGTTGACAGTTGGAGCGTTAAGAATCTCATTCTTAGTGGGAGTGATCATGGTCATACCCCTGGTAGTAGTGAGTTGTTAGGCTGTAGGCGAGAACATAAGTTTTGCTTCCGTCGATATACATTCGAAAGTGATGGAGAACTAAACACCCTAATATCCGGCGAGACGGTTATTGTGTCGTAAAACGTTAGAGAAACTCTTAATGGACCCTTCAAAGAAGAATTAATGAAAGTAATTGAGGATGCGATGAACACTTTGCATGTGATGAAATCTATAAGGAAGAACGGTGTCTGGACAGTGGTCGGCCTTCGAGAGGACGTAGAGCAATAGAGCTACACGGGTTCTTAAGACGAAGCTCAAGGATGATGAAAATTTGAGCATTACAAAGCTCGACCAGTCGCAAAAGGTTATACACAGTAGCAGAGAGTGATCTTTAAGAAGATTTTCTCACTGACCACTTGAATGACTACACTAGATGGACGTTAAGATCGTCTTCCTCAATCGCGAGTTAGAACAAGAGTTCTATATGAAACGGTCTAAATGCTTTGTGCAAAAAGACTATGAGCACTTAGTGTGCAAGTTTTACAAGTTGATATCTAGGAATCGGTGCACATATTTCATGATTTGGTCATGGAAAATGGATATCTCTTGATGGATGAGAATCATTGCGTGTACACTAAAATGGTCTGGACTAGACTTTATATTTATAATTCTATATGTACATGACATACTCATAGACAGAAATCACTTGGAGTTCCTCACACAGGTAAAGGCGTAGTTTTCCTCTCTGTTTATGATGAAAGACACAGGCTAGGCAATGCACATCCTTGAGATTTAAATATCGATAGATAGTCGTAGGAGGCAGTTGTGGCTTTCACAGGAGAGTTACATAAACAAAGTGTTGAAAATGTTCAACATGAGTAACTGCAAACCAACTGAAACTCCAACTTACATTGTCCAACCTCTCAACATGGACATGTGTTCGAAGACTACAAAAGAAATTGATTAGATAAAACAAAATTCTTAGCTAAGTGCAATCAAAAGCCTAATGTACTCAATACTGTGTACTCAACTTGATATTTGTCACGTAATTGACATGGTATGTTGGTACCAAGATAACCCTAGATTAATGAAATGGTAGGAAGTAAATAGTATCATGTGATATCTTAAGGGCATCATCATGCCTTGTGCTATTGAAGAGACTTACCAGAGGTATGAGAATCCATGGATGACTGGTATAACGATGTAGACTATGGTGGTGACTTGGATGAGAGAAAATCCACCTCGATGCTCCGCTCTCCGATGAAGCCATATCGTGGATGAGCAAGATCCCGACGCACATTGTGTTGATCGCAATGGATGCCGAATTTGTGGGTCTTGTGTGAACTACTCAGCATGTTGTATGGGTGAAGAGACTTTTGGATTGATTGCTGAGTCGTTGGAGTCGCAATGTCCGTGATAAATAAACCCAAGTATCATAACAAGTAGATATCAAGTAAAACTATGTTAGAGACGTGGTTAGACACAACGTGATGAGTTTGAAGTATTTGTCTACGGATGAGATGGTCGTGGACTGTCTCTCCAATCTTGAAAAAGGAGTCTTTAGTGAAGCATGTGTAGTCTCAGGGACTATGTAGACTTAGTTGATGTACTTCATTGATTTTATTTCTCATACAATGTTATTTAACTTGAATTATATTTGAGTTTGCATTTTTTCACAGTTTGAGTGTTTTGTGTGTTCTTACTGTGACTGTTTATTGAAATATGTCAAAGTGGATTAGATCACCCTATACCACCGGTAATAACTTCTATGCCTTTGTGGCTAGGTGAGGCTGGTGATAGTTTGTAGTTCTGGAAGTCTGTTGGGATGACCAAAAAGGGCTTTGTTCCGGAACTATTTGATTTCGTACTACGACAAATTCTGTTCTATCAATCCATTCAGGTGTCGGATAGGAGTCTTTGTGACTTTTGGTTTGGGTACTTTGTGTGCCTGATGGTCATTTGTACAACATATGGACATATGGTCCATGGTAGAGGAGATATACTGTAGCGCGCATTCCATACTCTGGGGCGCCCAAAACGACCATGGGTATAACCCGAGATGTGATCTGAACTCGAAGTTGTGTGAGACCCAGATCTCTTTGCGGAAGAGACGCGTACGTACCCTCATTAGTCTGAACAGAGACATAAGGTTCAGTTCAATTTTTGCTATTTTAATCTGTGCTCGATGGGTGTGCTCACAAGTACCTTGTCCCAGTTCTAGAAAAGCGAGTTGGATTGTGCTGATCGTATTGTGGGAAGAGGATGGTCATTATGGGATATTCTCGATATTGTGTCTACTAGGTGATCACCAACCATGGCGTCAGCGAGGGTTGTGGGCGCAATACATACATAAGTCTAAAAGATCATTGTGTGGTCTGATCTGGAGAAAGATTACATGACCAAGGATGCAGGGCACATTTTACTTCTGGTTGAAGATCTATGAGTCGCTGCAACTATTAAAAGATGTGCAACATCTTACTCGTTGAGCTTGCCGGTCGCATGGCTGCTACCTCGTACGTGACTTTACTGTATAAGGGGAATTCGTTTTCCTGGTGCTGACTTAATGAATGAGCGCTCCCCCCCACTTTGTATGAGTGGGAAATGTTGGTTTTGGAGGATTGGGCCGCCCATTAGTGGGAGTCCATTCTAATAAGCGCAGTATTGGATACTGATCTAAACCATTCCATCTATGTATTTGGATGCTTATGGTTGGAAAAACCTGATGACGATGATGCCATGTCGCCCTACAGTTTAGACTGAGGTAAGTAGCTGTGGAAACCTAGGTCACTACCCCTTAACCTGTGGCAAGTCTTCCCGTCTAGCAGACCATGATTCCAACCTCAGGCAGATCCGCTTTCACTAACGCTAAGCTAATCGTTTAAAGAGGTGACTTAAATATGTGTTATGTTGTGTCCTAAATGATTGCATGTTTCGTACATTCTAACATTTTTAATGAAAAAACGAATGAATATGTGAAAATAAAACACTTCAAACTTAAAGATTGATTTTTAGAAGAAAAAAAATACTTTAGGAAAGCTTTTTACAAAGTACTCAAACATCAAGGTTCGAAGTACGAAAAGTTACCAAATTCCTTTCTTTTAAAATAAGCTATAATGATACATTTATTCTTACTAATAGAAATTTCTTTACCAATATAATCATTTTAATTGTACATGAGTCATTGATCAAATTTCCTTCTAATTATGACCAAACAAAATTATCTCCTTATAATATATGCGCATACTAATTATTAATCTACCAAAGAAAAAAGGTAAAATCATTTTTTACTATATCATTAGAAAGTCAAATAAGACCTAGTTTGTTTATTGCACATTCCTTTTGCATTGTAGTGGTACGTAGTCTATGGTTTCATCATTCATGACTCCTCTAAGTTATTTACCCTTAAGAGTTATTCTACCTTTGTATCATGATACATTCATTGTTCATACTAAAATGTCAACTTTATTCATTTATATAATTGAACGTGATGCTCGCCCAAAAAATTACCACTTTCTAATGTACATTTTTACTTCTCTTTTATTTACTTCTCTTTTATTTACTAATATTATTAATTTCTAACACACATTTGTAGTTTGTACACATTTCCTTTAACTAGTTTTGCAAACATTTTATCATTCATTTAGTCAAAAGAACCTACCTACACCCTCTAATGATTAGTGTCTTAAACTGTCCCATTATTTTCATCTTCTTCCATTACGATGATTCATTGAAGTTGATACGAATTTGTTTTTACATTGAGTACATAAACACTCGTTCATTCATCTTTTATTTTAATTTATATAAAATACATGGTATCCTCACAACCCATATTTATTATTATTGTATAATAATACACGTATTTATTAATTAATTTTGTAAATATTTTCTGACCGATTGTATTACTTACTGTACAATCTAGTAATAGAAGTGGTTAATCACGCGTCCAAGTCAGAGACTGAGAGACAGACTTGTAATAAATGATGTGAAGAAATCCGATGACAAGGAACTCGTGTGGCTGTGATTATTATCAACAGAATCTCGAGAAATTATTTAATGGGCTAGACTTTTCTGATATTTTATTTGAATAATTAATAAGATTAGAAGAGACAACATACATCCATAATGGACGAAAGAGAGAGTTTCTCGTATCATGTTGAATGCGGTTTGAAATGATCGAGGGGATGTTTTACTTTTTATAATAATGACTTCACGACATAGTTATGTTATCAAAATCTAACTAGATTGACTGTTGCACCCAGTTGGATCGTGAAGCGGTTATATTGACGGTCCGATTATTTTAAAATACTAAAATGCAAAACAAACTCAGTTCGAAATCTTAAAATCGGTAGTTTTCAGATATTCGAACGATTTTTAGAAAATCATATGATTCTCTAGTCTAAAAGAAAAAGAGAGAGGAGCGAAAAAAAGGTGTGTGTGGGGTGGGGGTGGGGATCAGGTTGGAAGGTGTCGACTGGAGGATGGTTGGTGTAGTGAGGGGAGGGAGGAGGGGCGCGAGAGGTGGCGGGCTGAAGGTGGGCACGTGCAAGTGGGAGAATCTGGAAGGTGGCAGGCGGGGAGGCGGCGAGCTGGAGCATGGAGGTGGCCGGCGAGAGACGCTAAGGTGGAGATGGCGGGCGGGAGGCGGCGAGTTGGAGGAGTCGGGTGAAGCGGATAGGGGGAGGCTAGAAGGAGGGGGGCTAGAAGGTAGGTGTAGGGATTTGCAAAAGATAAGTGTGTTGCAGGAGAAGAAGGCTAAAAATAGAGAAGAAGAGAAGAATGGACCAACGGTCGAATCGAACGAACTGGCGGTCAAACCATATTAATCGAGAACCGACATCTTTATTGGTTCGATAATCGATCTGTTTCTAATAACTATGTTTCACAGTATCCATCTATCGTCTCTGCATTGCATATTTTGATAAAGACAATTGCATTGTGTATGACATAATGAATGCAATACAACCCAAATATATTTACCAACAACACAACTTAATGTATTTGCTAATTATAAAGAGAGATTGGATGTTGTCTCTACATAAAAGTGAATTGCTTTCCTCCATCGTTTTCAGTCTTCCTTTCAAAATTCAAATTATCCATGACATTCTGACTACCTATTCTAGCATGTTCTTTTCGCGGAATAGGAATGGAATAGGTGTTACGGATTCCGTAAGAAGTTGTTCATTTCGCGGAATTGAAAAATTATGGCTTACGGAATCCTAGCCTCTAGTGTTAGACATTCTGTGCTAAAAGCTCGGATTTCCTAAGCCTTGCGCGCTAGGAATCCAGATTAAGTGCCCAAATGACCGATTTGCCCTCTTTAACTTTTAATAAGGACATAATTACCCTCCCTTTATTTCTCTTCTCCTTCTCGACCGTACCCAGCTGGGTCAGCTCCTTCTCCTATCCTTCTCGACCGAACCTAGCTCCTTCTCCTTCTCGATCCTACTCCAAAACCCTAAACGAGATCAAGGCCATCCCCGAGGACAAAGGCTACCGCAAAGCCGTGGAGAGCTTCACGAATCATCAGTTGAAAGTGTGCTAGGAGGAAGAGGATTGTGAGACAGGTGAGAAGCGGCTTGGATGTGGCGAGGTCGAGGAGCTCATTAAAGAGACCCGTGATGAGCTCACTCTCATCAGAAAAATGATAGGTTAGTGTTGCATTTTCTGGTCTATCAATTTTGATAGCTGACTCCTTACATAATCTCTGTTTCCTCTGAATTCTAATGGTTGAGATTGATTTGGTCATTGATAGAGGAGCTTGTATTTACATCTTTTAGAATGATTTTTCATCAATTATGAAGCTTACATATGATCTTATACGAGAAATGGACTTAATCGTACTGAAACAGGCAATGAACATTACGATGCTGTGTTGAAATCGTGTTTCTTGTGTTCAGAACTTCAGAACATATTCTCTGTCATAGTTGAGAATGGCAATTGTTTGGTTGCTCTTTTCAGTTTCTCTCATAGGGAATATCATGAAGTAATAGAGTGTTATTGTAGATGCGCATTTTATCTAATAGACTACAGATTGTTTTGGCAAAAAAAAAACTACAGATTGCTCTGTGGGGACAAATTTTGTGGACAAGTATGGTGCTTTCTCTGGAAACAAGTATGGTCTATGAGTGAATGGTTTATAAAGTATGGTTTCTGACTATGAGGTTTGAGTTAGGATGGAAATGAAGTGGCATCTTGTTCTTTCTATGCTATTTGATGATGAAGGATGCGAAACTTGATTAGATTGGTTGTAAGTTTCAAAGGTGCTCTCCAAGTTAGTATATATTATTGTTTTGGTTATGTTGTTCTCAAATTGAGGTGTTAATCACGCTTCTTATTATGTTGTTCTCAAATTGTTCTTGTTATGTTGTTCTTGTACTGAAATTGTTAATTATGTTGTTCTTGTTCTTCTCAAATTGAGAAGTAAATAACAGCATGTTGAATATGTTGTTCTTGTTATGTTGATTCGGTATATATGTTGATTATGTTCTTGTTATGTTTATTAGGTTGTTGTTGTTATGTTAATAACAACATGCTGATTCAAATATGGTGTTCTTGTTATGTGGTATTGATGTTCTTGTTTGAATAAATTTAGAAATCGATCGGGTTGATTCTATATGTATTGAAATTTATGAAGGCGCAATGTCAAAATCGGAACATGAGGCAATGAAGAAATAGTTGTCAATATGAGAATTTGAGTTGGATATGAAGAAATTAATGTTGTCAATTTTGGATATGTAATTACAGTTTTGTTTACAAAGGTTATCAAAAAATAATTGTCAAGTTCTTTTATTGATTATATTGTGAATTGTTAGAATCTATGGAAATACAAGAGATTGTTCTTTAAAATTAATTAAATAAATAAATTTAAAAGGATTTTTTTATATTATTAGTTAATTATAATTAAATTTTTATTATTAATAATTTTTTAAAATTAATTAATACAAATTATATGTATTATATACTATACATATACAAGAAAGGGCAAATATATCATTTTACCACATTGCATTCCCTTTTCATATACAATTCCATCAAATAAACAATAGAATTCCTTATTCCATTCCATTATATTCCACCAAAGAAACAACTTCATATTGTTATCTTCTATTCCTTATTCCCTATTCCCTATTCTGTATTTCTTATACCGAATTTCGTGAAAGAAACGCCCCGTAGAATCCAAGGTTGCCTCTTTCTTTCCATCTTAATGTATTTTCCTCCATGGATAATTAATTTGAAATAAAATAAGTATTTTAGATTAAAGTGTAATATGAAAATATTTATACACTATACGACATAATATATAAAATATGAATAAACACAAAATTATTCTGGAAAAAAATGAATTTATGTTAATTGAGTTATGTGAGTTTCACGGTCTCTTCAAGAAAATTCTTTCTTTACCGTGATAAGTTTGTGTTTGAGGAACAATGAGACGATCAACCTCTCAGGATACAACAATGTTATTTGGGTGAAAACAAACATGATGATTTTCCTCATTGAATTGAACAATACATGTATTCTTAAGGATCAATCTAAACCAAAGAAAAATCTAGCAACTCAAGAGTGGTGAATGATTTGTTTGTATCCAAAAAACGATGAAGTCACTCCCTAATTAATAGTTTATGAACCAAAAATCAATAAAAGCTACCCACAAAAAATTAGAATGATTTATAATGGTTAATTATCTATTTGATCACTTATGTTTGACGATGACATTTTTTAGTTCAAACTTTTATTATTTAGTTACTTAAGATTTTTTTTTTGACCAAGAAATGCATTCATTAATCAAAATAAGAGTTTTCCAAATCCGTTACAATCAAACTAAACAAAGTCCTCGGGTTACAAACAACCCAATCAACGGGACACGTACCCCGCTTGGCTTCGGTCGCAACCCAATTGGCGCAGCTATTCGCCAACCGTCTCACGAACCTCCAATGTACCTGATCAATATGGGAGGCAAGAACGAGAATTTCCGTAAGGATATCTCGAAGCTCCCAATCGTTCCCTGAACTACCTCCCTTAAGAAGGTTAATGACATACAGTGCATCCGACTCGATGATGACCTCGGACCACCCATGCTGAATCGCCATCCCTGTCGCGGTGAGGATCGCCTTTGCCTCGAGCGCTTTCGCACTCGTGCCACTGCACGACGAATGGAGCCCCGCGACAATAGTCCCCGTCCAGTCCCTCGCGATGACCCCCGTACCGCCTTGGAGTGACGCCTCGTCCCAAGCTCCATCACAGTTTACTTTAATAGTACCTTGGGGCGGCCGTGACCACCTCAGCTCCCGCAAGTCTCGCCCCCGAGCAGCCGAAGCCATCGCCCGATCTGACAATCTCCACACCTGCTCGGCAAGAGACCTCGCCGCACGGATAACGGGTTCCGGTCTCGGCTGGTCCTCCTCGTGTACTGCACGGCACCGTTCCTTCCATACTTCCCACCCGATCGCTTCCCCAAGAAGCTTGTTTCGGCGACCCAACTCCCCACCCAACCGGCTCAGGTCGTGTAAGAGCCTACACCAGCTGGTCCAGAATTGGTCACCTTCGGCATTAGGTCTCCTCCCCATAGCGCCGAACCAAACCCGCCTTGCCCACTCGCACTCGAACACCACATGGTGTATCGATTCCCGCTTCTCACAAAAGCTACACATGGGGTTAATCTGGATTCCCCGTCTTACCAGCTCGACTTTCACCGGCAATGCATTATTAAGCGCTTTCCAAAGGAAGTGTTTTACCTTTGGTATGGTGTCCCCCGCCCAAAGTTCTCGCCAAACACCCCGGACGGAAGTGGGATCCTCCGTCTCTCTGTTTGCTTCGGTTCTAGATTGTAGCTCCTTAATGCGCCGGTAGACGAGGCGTGGGCGAGCCACCCCATCTAGAGATGTAGGCCAAACCATCCGATCATGATGAGGCTCCTTTGCGATATGAATCGCCCTAATAGCCTTCACCTCTCGTTCCGTGATGCTTGCCTGAATCTCGGTGAGGTCCCACGTACCACGGTCCCTATCGATAAGATCCCGGACCATCACCTCCTCCCTCACCTCCGTCCCCCGTGCGGTGCCCAGCCTGTGGTTCGGAATACCCGGAACCCATGCATCTTGAAGAGCACGAATCTGGTCACCCCTCCCCACCTGCCATACCCCGTCCCGTTTTAGAATATCGCGGCCCGCCGTGATGCTCGACCATGCCCACGATGGCCGGGCTCCCATCATCGCATCCATGAGGGTCCCCCGGGGGTAGTAGAGGCCCTTGATCACCTTTGCCCATAATGAGTTCCCGTCATTCTGAAGCCGCCATGCCGTTTTAGTGAGCATGGCGGAGTTGAAGTCGGTCATGTCCCGGAAACCCATTCCACCCATGTCCTTAGGATGGGTTAGTTTTTCCCACCTAACCCAGTGTATCTTCCTCTTCTCATCTCTGCCGTTCCACCAGAACCTAGCCATCAAACTCGATATCTCTGCACACCAGGTTTTAGGCAGTTTAAATAACGACATAACATAGGTGGGAATGGCAGTAATTACCGCCTTGATGAGGACCTCCTTCCCCGCATTATTGAGAAACATGGACTTCCATCCATGAATCTTCTTGACAATCCGCTCCTTGAGGTACCCCATCGCCTCCCGCTTGGACCTACCCCAGTTCGTTGGTAGGCCCAGGTATCCTCCCGCATCGGCGACCGCCCCGATGCCCATGATACGCGACACCCTTTGTCGCGTATCATCTCGTGCTCCACGCCCAAACTGGATGCAAGACTTATCCAAGTTGATTTTCTGTCCTGAGGCCTTGCAGTACCTCTCGATCGTCTCTTTTAGCACCCGGGCGTTCTCCTCCGTCGCGTTGATGAAGAAGAGGGAGTCGTCCGCGAAGAATAAGTGATGTATCTCCGGGCACGTTCGCTTCATCCGAATCCCTTCCAATCTACGCTCCTCCGCGGCCATCATAAGTTGACGAGATAGAACGTCTGCGATGAGGATAAACAGGTAAGGAGACAGTGGGTCTCCTTGCCTAATCCCCCTAGTCGGTTTGAAACGCGCTGACTTCTTGCCATTAACCACCACACTATACTGCACTTTCGAAATACACTCAGAGATCCAATTGCACCATTTCTCCGCGAACCCCAACTCTCTGAGTGTTTGAACAATGAAATCCCACTCGACCCGATCATATGCTTTGCTCATGTCCACCTTGATCGCACACTCCTCTCTCCCTGTCCCTCTATGTGACCTGAGGTGGTGAAATACTTCGTGTGCGATAAGGATGTTATCGTGGATGTACCTGCCTGAGACGAAAGCACTTTGAAATGGGGTCACAATGTTAGGCAATAAACGTTTTAGGCGATTGGCTAAGACCTTGGAGATGATTTTGTAATTAAAATTGCAAAGGCTAATAGGTCTAAATTGAGATGTATTTATGGGGTTGGGAACCTAACCTTTGGAATTAATACTATATCAGTATAGCCATACCCCGGTAAGAGCGACCCCGATTCGAAGAATCGCCTAACCGAATGGTATACATCCTCCCCAAGCACATCCCAATAGGTTTGATAAAACATACCAGGAAACCCGTCGGGTCCCGGAGCTTTATTGCCACCCAGCTGATAAACCGCCCTTTTAACCTCCTCCCTTGTGATTGATAATATTACTTTTAAGTTTAAATCACTAATTGGTGTTATTTTTCACTATTAGTGTTTCGTATGCTAATATTCAGGCTTGATATACCGAAAATGAACTTCTTTCTTCTTTTTCATGCTTCTTCCTCTTTCCAAACAAATTGATGCAATTTTGAAAAAAGGGAAAAATGAAAAAGATAGTGTGACAAAGAAGTCCATTTTCGGTATATCATGTCTTAATATTACAATGTAACGGAAGTTAGTGATTTAACACAAACAGTAACATCCTGAAACGTAAGTAACCATTTAACAACACCAAAAATTATAAATAACCTAAATGTAACATTAAGCAAACATAATTAACAAAAGCGGTAGTTAATCCCATTTATAAAAATGAAATGATTAATTTCAGTAGGGAAAAAACAATATTAGAGAAATTCAGGTAAGCCATGAGAAAAAAGTAATGAGTTTCGACAAATGTGGGCTTGCGTGATGCATACCTTTCAGCCCTACTTTCGTGAACGCATATCGCGGGCACACACGCAAGCCAAAAGGTTCAGGGTGTGCTAGTCAATGCATGAAATGTAAGTTCTTACATTTCTATAAAATGTTTGCACTTATATATTTTCTAGAACACTGTGTGAGACTAAATTTTGGGTGATACCTACACAAGACAGGTAGGTGTTACCCTTTGAACCTTTCCTTGTAAAGTTACATTGACTTTACTAGTTTGTTAGTAGACGTGATGTCCTTAAACTGTGTGTTGGTGGTGTAAATGATGACATATCAGACACATGCATCTTCCTAGTATTGTTCAATTCTTGACAGTCATTCTGGTCATTGACATTTCCTAGTTCTGTAATTGTTTTTAAGAATTGCGCCCTTAACAATTCCTTTCAAAGCAGACCCTTTTTTCACTTTTGTATAAGTGATTCATTATCTTAAGAGTTACTCAATCACTTTATTGAGATCTGCTTTTTATTTTTTTTGATCATTAAAATCATTTTCTTAACCTTATCCACTACCATCACTCTTCCATAGTGATCTAACTCACTCTTCTAACTATTACCAAGATCTTAGGATCTCTAGTCAACTAGGTTGAGTTTTTCTTCTAAAAAATGTTTATCGCACAGGATTAAGTCTCATTCCTCTCAATAATTGTTCAATTTTCTCTTTATGAATCCACAATATTATCCTTCAACCTAACATAGTTGATCGTGATAGTTCTCGTTGAGAGCAATTGTTTAATGGAATTATGTCTTCAATGGATATGTCTAGACTTACTATTATACATATAACATTTTCCCCTACCGATCACATATTTACTATCACAATGTATGTAGATTGTTGGTGCCTACTTTGGCCACCTCATAATATCCTCTAAACTGGTGTAGCCATTCAATCTACTTAACACACTTATATAGTGCTATAAACACATATATATATGGTGAATTTAAGCATGGAGTTTTCTTTAGGATTTCCATGATACGGTTGCACCTTTTAAGGAGAACACATCCTCACGTGGAGTTCGAGTCTTGATTTGATATCCAATTTTGCATCATTATAGCCTTTTATAACAGTTGGATAGCTTATATAATGCATCCAATAACTACAGGTATATCTTATGTACCTAAGTAATATTATATGATTGTGTTCCAATGTTCATCATTTGAATTACTTGTATATTTATTAAGTACGCCAAATACATGTGCAATATCAAACCTAGTACATATCATTAAGTCCATAACACCACTTCCAATGATCATTGAGTATTGTACTCGAGAGACACTTTCACTTTTATATCTTGAAAAATACTTGTTCGGATCCATTGACAAGCAAACTTCCTTTTTTTCAACCTTGTTAATTTTTTTTAATATCGTATCGATATAATGAGATTGACCTATAATGATTCCTTATGTTTTCTTGTAATCCTTATTCCAAGGACTACACTAGCAAGAGCCAATCTTACATGTTAAATCTCAATTTCAATAAATGTTTTAATGAATTTAATCATCTTAATGTTATTTCCAATGATAATCATGCAATTAACATAAAGAGAAAAAAATCTTGTAACTTTCATTTGTATCTTTCACATATATGCATTTGACACATTCATTTATTTGAAATCTATTTTCCAGAATGACATTGTCGAATTTCTTATGTCAATGTTTTGGTGTTTGTTTCAAAGCATACACTGACTTAATCAATTCAAACGTCTCATTATTTTGCCCTGGCACAGAGAAATCCCCATGTTATTCCGTGTAAATGTTTTCTTCTAAATCTTGATTTAAAAACAATTGTATTTACATCCATTTTAGGTATGCCTAAATTTCACAATTTCTCTATTACGAGTATCGTCCTAATGGAAATGATTCTCTTTATAAGAGAATATCAAATTAATCAATGTCTTTTATCTCCTTGAAAACCTTAATTACAACTATTGCCATATACTTGTCAATTGTTGTATTAGTTTTCATTTTTATTTAAAATTTCACTTGTAACCTAGTGATTTGCATCTTGAAGGAAGATCAACCACCTCTCACTGTTGATTGACTCTTTTCATAAAGGTCTTTCAGAAGATTTCACGACTTTTCAGAAGGTTTGAGATTCAACTTCAAGCATATAGGTCAAAAATTATGAACTAATAAGATTTTTTTTTTACCCTAATCCTTTTGCTTCTACTGATTTCCAACTCAACATTTCCTTCTTTTTACCAAGTCTTCATTATTTTGATTTTTTTTTATTCAAAATATATCCCATTTGAAACCAAAATAACCAATTTTTATTACTATTTAACAAACTATACTAACCTGTGTTTGTTAGTCCCTTGTAGGTGTATTTTTTATTTTTTTTTACTTTTTATATTTTATATTGCATTTAATTTAAAATTTAATGTTGTAAGTTATGTAGTTACTGAATGTAAATTTTGCCACTTTTTTGAGTTTGTAAAAAAACTTACTTTAAAAAAGGTTATTTGGTTAGACTAGGCAACTGCGAACTCGACGTAAAGATGATCCAAACTTGACCAAGATTCGTTTTGGTTTAGAAAAATAGAGTAACATGTCATTTTCAGGTTGACAGGTCTAACCTGTCCCATAAAATAGGTTGGATCCGGGTTCGAGATCCTGTCCCGAACTCAGCTCAGTAGTTACTCAACATAGTAGTCACGCAACCGTAGCAGGCAACACTCATGGAGCGTTTCTTTCACGAAATTCGAACTATGGAATAGGGAATATGGAATATGGAATATGGAATATGGAATAAGGAATAGGAGATAAGAATATTAAGTTGTTTATTTGGTGGAATGAAATGAAATGGAATAAGGAATTCTATTGTTTTTTTGGTGGAATTGTATATGGAAAGGGAATGGAATGTGGTAAAATTACATATTTGTCCCTCTTTATACATGTGGCAAATAATTTGTATTAATTAAATTTAAAAATTAAGAATAATAAAAACTTATAATATAATTAATTAATAATTAAAAAAATTGTAAAATATTTAATTTAAATATTTAATTAAGATAAAATAGTTGAACTAATACCTGTCTTTATATTTACCCGAACAATCATAACTGTAATTACAATATCCAAAACATCATATTTCATTACAAATGACCCTACACCTAGAATCAAATGACCATACACCTAGAATCATAACTAGTCCTCATTGCCTCATGTCCCGATCACGACCTTCTCATCGCCTTCATAACCTTAAATACATACCTAACAAGAACAATAACACATCAATAACAACATCGTGAACAATAACAACAATAACAGCAACCCGATCAATAACATCAATCTGAACAAAAACACATCAATCCGATGAATAACAGCGATTCTAGGTTCTGGGTTCCCACACTTCAGGTTGAGCAAGAACGTTGCAGTAATATGTTGCCTCTTTAAGTCCCATATGGGAAAAATGAGTAATAAGTAACTCTTGGCATGCAAACAATATATAATGAATAAGAACACGACTTTTCAATATCATATCAATTTTCTGATGTATCTCTTCCAATTCTTTCAATTTAACTTACCAACACTTTGGTGCTCAAATTCTTGAATTTCTCCAGTACTAGGATTTTGTGGTCCTTTTGAGGAGAAGACTCTCCATCTCCAGTTGAGTCAGTTACATGAATTGGAATTTACCTCAAACTTTGAATTGCAATAACAGCAACAAGATTTAATTCACGATACGTGAAGAAATAGTAGAGAACAAACACGAAGAGCACGAGTAAAGCTGCATTACAAATTGATGTCTCTGTTTAACCAAAGAGAATCCAGAAAGGTTTTACTAAAGTGACAAATCACACGTGGCGCTAGTCCTAGAATTTCCTCATTCCGAAGAAAAGAATCATCACCCAAAAATCTTGACGAAAAAGCATTAGAATTAGCGTATCTTACTAGAAAACCTTCGAAGAACTACATAATGAAACTGATAAAAAAAGCTATGGAACAAACGGATGTAATCAGAGCAAAAATGAAAAAAGCAGTACCAGACTTGGATACAGGTGAGAAGATGCAGAATAATTAGAGCAGTAATTAGAGTTGTTGGATATCGATATACATGCACGAGAAATAGCACGTTAGAACGACAAACAACGTTATACGAAATTATACTTACATCGTTCCACGTGTGATAGCGGAAGCGTGCGAGATCAACGACGGTTCAGAGTCACGGCGGGAGCGTGCCGGTCGGAAGGATACGTCACGTAATCGGAGCGCACTTAGGTTTCCACGGAGGATTACCCAAAGATCGGACTAGAGCAACTTCGTAGAGTTTTCGGGAGTGTAACAATATCTATTGTATATGTAGTGATATGTAGTGATGTGTATCAATATGTGCAGCCAAAGGGGTCCTTTTACTGTCCCCGGGGAAGTTACAATATTTGTAACTATACACTTTAGTCCCCGATCTTTTTATGGCTTGCACTTAGCACCCCATATGGGTGCCGATTTCCTACATCTCCCAATCAAACATAATGTGGGTGCTCATGTGTGCAAGAAGACATACTCCATACACTTCGTCTGTCCTTCATACAGGGTCTCCTCTGTGCGACCGACATACTTCGTGAGAGCTAGTTGTTGTATATCTGTTAGGAGTATACAACCTCTCATTGGGATCAACTCGCAATAATAAAGTATGCCTGTTCCCTAGATAGTCGAACCTCATTTAGGTATCTTTAAAGATCTCATTAGTCATACATTGTATTCACAATCATAATGCTAAATCATGATTGGTTAACCGGTGACCACAATTCTTAAAAGAGATTCTGTTGACAATCTTCCTCTTTTCACGATCCTTCAAACACTAACTTGACTCGCTTTTCTAGACATGTTCCACCCGGCCGAATCTGTGAACATGAGCATCGGGCAACATACTAAGCTAGCGAACATTGTGTCAGGTCTCAAGTCTCTGATCGGAGTCATGAGGGCACATAACTTGGAACCTTTCAAGGATCCTTGAGTCTCACACTACAACAAGTTGAGATCGTGTTTGTGCAAGCCCGTGGTCGTTTAATAGCACACGTAGTATGAAATACGTGTCACAATACCCTTCTCCTTTTCTCATGGAGTGTATGTCATTTGTCATAAAGACGGTGTTGTGCAGATGTTTGTATAAATACCGTATGCATCTAAACCAGAGTTCATCAACTCCCATCCTGCTCATAAGTAAACTACTTGGAAGTAATATTCCATTAAAATTTTCAATGACCTCATATCAATGACCATAAATTTTATCGATGATCTCATTTAAATGGTCGACTTATGAATTCGAGTGGTTAGCTCTCAAATCATCCATTTGACGATTTTCAACTCGAAATCATGTCTCATCTCCATTTGTCACATAGACACGCCATTACTAAGACGCGGATGTGGTTACTCGTGTGAGTGAGTCAACCTAAAGTTTACTCGACATACATTTCTAATACAAATCATGAATGCACTAAGCAATCATTATAAACATGTGTGTATTCAAATCAAACTTATTGATAAAAAATGAACAATGTGATGTGATCAATCTCATTGGTCTATGCAACGGTCGTTACTATTTTCTTTATTATGACAAAAATATTGGATGAATGCATCCCTACATAAGGGATTCACGGGCTTATCCGTTTTATCCATCTTTTGTCGATTACCAATTCATGTCCTTTTTCTTGCATGTCACATGCTTTATGCATAGTAATATTGGTCTTTTGAATATTCTATCATCAATAGGATCCTTTTCGAAATATATGAAAATACGATTATTAGTAGATAAACACTGGATAATTAATGTGCATCATCTACAATACTTGTAGGAACCCATTATACCAAACTAAATTCAGTTTTTGGTGCGAGAGCCATTCACTTAGCTTCAATCGCCTATAGTGAAGTTCTTACTCATTATCGCTTATCGAATTAAATGGTCATCTCTAGTAAGAAACCTTATCCCAAAAGGTCTTAACTCCCACTAAAAAAAAATAACTTCACAACATTTTATCACACACATATACACAATGCTTCAACAACGATTAATTATGTGATCCTTGAGCATCAAATCAAGTCGAGTCATATACCTGATTTGGTAGTTGGTCAAGTACATGTCACAACATGCATGCAACCTCTAGCTTAGCTCATCTTTAAGACACTTGGTGCATTACGTCATGAATTTTAGATCCAAGAGTTTAAAACTCAATTTTCCAAGATACGTCTTTCGAAATTTTAATTCCAATAATATATTAGTGTTTACTCTTTAATCATCAATTAGGTCTTATCCTTCATTGATCAACTCAGTAATTTCCCAGCATATACTATGTGTCATGACACTTGTACATTGCAAGATCTTGTGGATATTTCACTAACGAACTTATTCCATAGTGTCTATTCCATTCCATATGAACTAATCACGTTTGACATGTATAATATTGCCTCAAGAGAAAACATAGAGTTCTAAGGATCACTAAAGTCCTAAAGTTGCATTCTCATACTCAATATAGAGAAGCACTTCACTGTATACTCCTAATACTTCTTGGACAACATTTATATCCAACATCTACATATGGGTGTATACAAAACTGATATTCGTAATCAATCGAGACACAATTCTCAAGATGAGTCATGACATATAGGATCCATTTGATCCATTTATGCTTGACATTTTTCATCTTATCCTCCATTTTGTTTTAACAGGGTGAAGTATAAGAAACCACAAAGGCTCCCACTGGGATCTAGAACATTGTACAAGCTCCCACTGGAATGATATCTTTTGATTACTAACTTAGAGTAACATCATCTTGCTCCCACTTGAACTAAGGTGGTAAACCAAGATCATTTGTATTCGCACTTGATGATGTAGAAGGGAAGTTGTGATGAGAAACTAATTAAACATCTGCATAAATCTCCCCCCACTCGAATCAAGTTATATTGGTGGATCCATACGAGAAACTAATTCATCATCTGCTAAATTCTCCCACTTGAATCAAGTTATCTTGGTGCACCTCAGCGCAAGAACTCGAAAATGGGCGTAATCCACTTTTACCCTTATGAACATATATTTCACTTTGACACATTTCATTTGACGAACATTCGTAAATCCCCATTTAGACTTTTTCGGTTTATAACTCATATGAAGGAGTATGTGATTGATATGTTAGGCACTCGATTAAGTTGATAAACATTCGTCCCGAACATAGTTGGTGTTGTTAATAGAGCGACCCTTGCATTACCGTGGGCAAGGTACAATTGGACAATGTTATCACTTAACTATCTGTAGAAATTTTGTTCACAACTTCTAACAACAGCACTAAGTTGTATGGTGCAAAAATATAGTCAATGAATGAGTTATCCTCTTTATCTCATATCTTATTAAGTCGAGTCGATGATTTTAATCAATGTCTCAACGTATCTACGAACTGTAAGTGAATTATTTATTGAATATATCCACAAGACTCGCATAGACATTGTAGAAAAATCAAATAAATATAACTGATACGAAATATAAATATACTTTTCCATAATAAAGATGGAGTAGTACATGTCTAAGTGAATTATTTTTGGTTGCCTACGTGAAGGCTTCCGGTTAAACGCACAAAATAGCGTAAATGAAATATACAAATATATTGATATCATAGCAAGAACAAATCATGTAATGTTGATATTCAATAAATGCACCGAAAGTGACCATATATGACAAACTCAATAACATGAATACAATAAATGAAAAACTTAGGTTTAATAAAAACAATATAAAATTCAAAAACAGCTCATGAATTAATTAATAAAGCATTGAGGACTCATTTGTCACATAGACATAGCTTGCGGACACGGACTCCTTCAGTCATAATTCATGAGGTTTCCACTTGATCATGCTTAGGCTCATTTTCATAGAGTAATGATAATGCTTTATGTTTGTGGCTTAATTCCGACGTTTTGGTGCAGTGCAATCTTTAGAGTTGTGACCCTTCCGGTTACAACTATAACACTTTCTTTTAGCCATATGGACACAAGGCGGTCGTTTCCGCTCGCCAATTTCATTAGTCTGTTGTTTCTGACTGAACTTAGCAAGCTCACTTTTCTTACCACGATCCTTCCTTGTAGGTCTCTGTTGGGTCTTGGAGGAAGTTGCCATACGCAACTTAGCCGGAGTTCGTTTACCCATATGCTTTTCCTCATTGAAATTTAGGAGTATTTGGACTTCTTACAGTGTGGCAGCCCAATCAGAGCGGGACAACTGCATTCTAACATTCCTCCAAGAATTGTTTAATGAACATATCACTACTTGGAGTTGTTGTTGTTTTGTGAGAACATGGCCAGCGTGCTTCAGTTCAGCTATCATATCGACCATGTGTCGAACATGTACCTTCAAGGAGTGTTTGGGGTGTCTCTTGTAGGAGACTAACTTCATAGTCAGGAATTGTATCCTTTCTGTGGAATAGAAAATAAATTTCTTTCTCAAAGCTTCCAGAGCGCCTTTGCACTTTGATAATCTTTAAATTTCCTAAACACATCATTATCCATTGCACTTAGAAAAATGATGTACGCGGTGCGATTCTGCTCTTTCCAGATTTCATAGTTTTTTATGTCTTGCCTTTGCTGGGCCAGATTCCCGGTTGTAGGCTTTTCCATGTCATTGTATATGGACTCCAGAATTCCTAGCTTTTGGAGTAAGTACTTAACTTTCTCTTGCCAGACTTCATAGTTGTCACCATTCAACTTCAACACACAGCTGAGCTCGACGACAATTTTCTGGAGGGGTGATGTCATCCTTCACACAAAAAGGATCATCATGTCAGGATCAACATATACAAACAAGGCATGCAATATTTATTGTTCAACATACATACACATGTCATACCTAACTTTCTTATTAACAAATCAATTAATGCAAGCATATCCCGGAGTCAAAAGTTCACTATGTTCCCAATAAGTAAGGGAGGGTGAGCTTAAATCTAGCGGGAAAACGTTGAATGAAGGGAAGGTAGGGAAGACGAGAGGAAGACGTTGAATGAATCTGTAAATATGTTGAATGAAAAAAAAATTGACTTTTTAAATCAGAGCGGGATTTTTTTTTGAAAATTTGATTTTTTAACAACAACAATAGTCGTCACTAAATAAACTATTTTACAACAACAATTAAATTTGTTGTTGAATGACCATACTAATGTCGACAATATATTGAAGCGCAAACCTATTCTAACATTTTCCCGGTACTTATGTTTTAACGACGATAAAATTTATTAGTTACGACATACATCCGTTGTTGTTATAGATATATTAACGATAAAACATTTCGCATTTAAATATGTAGATTTACAACGGAAATGTCGTGTGCTACTGATGAAGTCATTTAACATCATGTGTTGGTCATCATTACACATGCATCCATGTAAAAAATAAAGTAACGGAAAAAATTAACACTAAATGTATCTTATAACAGTGGAAAACATATTGTGCCAAATAAGTAATAATAACGACAACAAAAACTGTCGACACAATATACACACATTCAACATCAATTCTTAGCGTCAACATAAAATTCTCGTCGTTGTTGCACAAGTTTCTTATAGTGCTTGGAGGATAACGCTCGGTTGACACCTTTTAGGGAACCACCTTGCGCTTACACCTCGAAAAGCAACACCTTGGAGTGTAATGACTACGCCAGCCAACAACTTATGTGGTTGACACCTTGGGAAATAACACCTTAGACTGACGGCTGGAAGGGCAGTGTCTGGTGTTACAGTCCGTGGATTTCCATCTCTCGGAACGCGACGCCCATTCTTATAGGGGACGACTATTGAATTCGATTGGTTTTCTTGTGTGCATAAGCGAGCAGGTAGTGTCATCATTAGTTAAGGTGTGACACGTCCTTCGGGACCTTGCTAGTTTGGGAGCTAATTCTGTTTCTCTGATGATAACCAAGGCAAGCCGAAAACCGGTCGACTTGCCATATCAAGTTGGATACCCTCACGACGATATGTTCCGTATGGAGGGGAACATTCGTTGTTCGTATGCGCAGTGTGAGTGTGGGCTATTGAGAACGACTTTGGCATAGAGACGGATGATCTAGCCTTAAAGAGGTGGATGCGCCGCGGGCCAATTCCATAGGACGCTTTTTAAATTGTAGGGCTGTGACAATTGGTATCAGAGTGGTGTTTTAGACCCACGAGGGAACTAAGATAAATAATGCTGCAAACTCTGGACATTTGAACGTGATGCTTCAACTTTACCACTAGTTCCATCGGGTGGTGTGACTTAGTCTTTTAATGAATATGAGGGGTCTTTCAACGATATGTGGCGTCATTGTTCCCCATAGTGGTTCCACCAGAGAGAGAGGAGTCAAGTGCATATATTGGTTGCTGCGGTAAAAAGGATAAGTGTTCGAGGGGATGACTGAGTCATACTACTATTGAGAAAGCTCCCAGAGAGCTAAGAAATATTGCTAAATAGCTTTTGAGAGGGGGCAGTCTCTATTGGCTGAGGAAGTAGTACCAAGTGAAAGGACTTAGACGTAAAGTCAAAACAAGATAACGAAAAGAAACACAGATAAACTCAAAGGCAGAATGATTGATGGAGTGCTAAAGTCTTATGTTGTCAAAAGGAATGAATATTTCAATGAGGAGAGGCAACAAAAGTGATGTGACAAGGACGTCGCATTGGATGTGTGAAGGAGTATGTCACAGTCCGAGAATTTCCATCTCTCGAAAAGTGATGCTCATTCTTGGAAGGTGTCGACTAGTTTTCCTATGTGCATCAACGAGTAGGTTGTAGAGTCATCATTTAAGGCGTGACATGACCTTCGGGACCTTGCTGGTTGGGGAACTGAGGTCGTTTCCCTGATGATTGTCGAGGCAGGCCGAAAATTAGTCGACGCACTATAACAAGTTGGATACCCTAATGACGATACATTCTGGATTAAAGGAAACATATGTTGTCCATATGCGCAGTGCGAGTGTGGGCTATTGAGAATGAGCTTGGGCATAGAGGCAGTTCATCCAGACTCGAATAGGTGGATGCCACGCTGGCCAATTCAATTGGACGCTTCATAGACTCTAGGCCCGTGACACTATGTTGCTGCCTCATCTAATTGAATATTTGGAGAGCAACGCCTTAGACTGATGTAGAGGGCGACCAATACCTTTAACGATAGCATCATGGTGTGATGCCTTGCAGGTAAACACCTAAAACTGACACTTTAATCGATTGACACTCTTAAGTGCAAAGCCTTAAAGAGTAAAACCTTGGGATAATACCTATGGTGACCAACGCCTTGAAGAGTAACGTCCTAAGTTGATACCTCGCAAGGTACACCTTCGACTTACGCCTCAAAGGGAAACACATCGGAGTATGACCAACAAATTTGGTGGTTGGCGCATCTAAGGACAACACTTATGGTATGTGTCGCCTATGGTGACCAACACCATGGGTTGTCACCTTGGGTGGTTGACGCCTCGGGGACAATGCCTTGGATGGAACCACCTCCGGCGTCTGATGCCTATAGCGACCAACGCCTTGGGTATTTCATGCCTCTACCGACCAACACTTTATGCTAATATTGAGATAGTTGATCACTTGGCGATTAACGCATCTAAAGCAACGACGTTAGTGGCTAATGAATTAGGCATTTTACGTCTTGGAAGGCAACACCTCTAGCGACTAACACCTTAGGCTACTGAATTGGACGTTTGACATCTTGGATGGTTGACGTTTCAGTAGTTGAGGCTTTGGTGATTGATGCCTTAGAAGGCAATGCCTCTAATGACCAATATGGGGTGTTTGACTCCTCGGAGAGCAACACCTATGACGCTCAATGCTTTGGGCATTTGATGCCTCTAATGACCAATGTCTTTGGCATTTGATGCCTGAGAGGACAACACCTCTAGTGCTTGACACTTCTTGAAGTCAACACCTTGGGTTGACGCTTTAGACGATCAATGTCTCATAGGGAAACGCCTCTGCCAATGCCTTGAGTGTTTGATGACTCGGATAGAAACATCTCCAATGACCAACACCTTTGAGTTGACGCCTTGGCGGTTGAAACCACGAAGGGCAACATCGGTGGAGGCTAATGCCTTGCGTGTTTGACGCCTCTAATAACAACGCCTATAGAGCATGATGCCTTTGGTGACCAATACCTTGGGCTAATGTATTGGACGATTGATGCCTTGAAGGTTGAAACCCTCAGAGGGCAACACTTCTTAAAGGTCTCATCCCAAGGTGTTGCTTTCGAGATAACACCTTGGGTTGACGCCTTTAAGAGGAGTTGCCCTCCGAGGGTAAACCGTCACACATCAATCATACAATACATTAGCCTAAGGTGTTGGTCACCAAAGGTGTCAGGCTCTACAGGCGTTGTATATCGAGGTGTCAAATGCCCAAACATTAGCCTTCGACGTTGTTGCTCTCTGAGGTGGACTGTTCTTAATGTTTCGTCCGGAAGCTCTCTCGAAGAGAACTCAACGTGTATTTAGGCATGGCTTATTAATTCTTTGTTTTCAAGGAGATATTTTAGGTCATTCATTTGTATTGTGTTGAAGGCACATAATAAGGCGTTCCTCAAAAGAAGGATGTGTTTGCTCTTGATACTGAGATGATCGTTGGGTGCGACTCTCAGACTCATAGTGTTACCTTTGCACCTCATTGGGGATGTGTGGGTAACTATTCCTTTATGATAAAGTATGGTGAGAGTCTGGACAAACTTATCTAGGGAGGTGGCGGGATGCGACACCCTCAGATGTAGCACATTAAGGGGGGGGGGGGTATTTATTGACGAGTTGAGTCGCTGAAGTATCTCCCTGAACTGCTCTATTAACTTTCACTCTATTATTTGGTGGTGTCATGGCTTGTTATTTATTTTCCCACACACGACGATAATAATGGATCTTGATTCTTTGAGTCAAATTTGGCTTCAAGTTCTTTGCTCCACTTTCAAGAAGGAAAGCTTGGACTGGCCCAATATTTCTCATTCGATAACAAAGTCAATGCAAGTTGGGTAGCAGTTACAATGAAGTGTAGTGTATGAATTATCAACCTTTGTAAAATAGTTAATGCATTCTATTTATAGGGTTAAGTTATAACTATGGTGTACCACGGTGAGAGTGACAACTCTTCACAATGGTAACTTTTAATCACTATGAACTAACTGAATGTCACCACCGACAGACAAGTAGTGATGTGATAGGTGATGTGATGTTTGATGTAATGGGGTAATTCTTTTGGGGTGTAGCCGGTATGAGAGTGTGATACCAAAGGTGTCGGAGCTAAAAGACTTTTGTTTTGTAAGCAGTCTAGGTTAGGAGACATAGATTTCTTAAGATATAGAGAGGAGTTGCCCTTTAGATAGTGTATGAGTGTGTTACGTTTTACGCAAGTAATATTTTTTCTCAAAACGGGGTGAAATCCCTAAATGGGGTGTTTCCCTCGAGTTCAGGACTCATCAATCTACAATTATTGAGCACGTCGCCTAAGATGATCCTCCTACATAACTTTGAGAAAGATATCCTCCTCAAAATCGGTGATCACAAAAATATTGATATATAGAATGAGCCTTTTTTCTAATCCATAAAAACTTCGTGGGGTGGGAGAGGAGATAAACAAAAAATGTACTTGGAGAAGTGGGATTACATGACACAAGCCGAGGAACATGGAAGCATGAGATTTGCAGGCTTTCAATATGGATTCCTAAAAGAACTTGGAGAATCCAAAACAACTCATTGTGCTTTCTGAGTTTAGGGACTCAAAGAAATATACTTGGGATTGACAGAGTTTCTTGGAGGTAAAAGATAATTTTAAGGCAGAAGGATTGTGACCAATAGACAACTGAGAATTATTAGAACATCTTGAGATATCAATTGGGGGAACACTTAACTATAAAAGCATATATGGTGGGTTGCATTGGTCGAGCAGGAGGGGCCAATTGAATCTGGGGACTCTAAATCTGTTTTTGACAAATAACAAGTGAGATCCAATTTTAGGTATTCCAATTAACATAGTTTGGTGTTCAGACAAATGAATTTGGCATTATGTCAGCACATGTGAAGCAAAATTCAAGTATATAAATATAAGATGAATGCACATTTTAGCACGGGAACAACAATAATTACTATCCACATTACATTCAATACGAAGAGCAATATTATAATAGTTTCTCCCGAGCTTAACTCGGATGGAAACAACAATATCTTTGAATTCCCTCCCGATGTCATTAAGTGAATGAATGACAAAATCGGTCTCATCAACATGACAAATGATTATCGTGAATTCATTTGTTTTAGTCTTAAGTTCAACAAGAAATCAACAATTGATTGTGTTTGCATGAAGAAGGGTAACATTTTCCAATAAAGCCATTTTTCTTGACCGAGTCTGACTGCCAAAGGTTTTATCGAGTTTCTCCAATGCATCCCGAAAGAGGAGGTAGTCGGAGTGGTAACCATAAAAACAATATTCTCGGACTCGAAGGTTATTACAGCATGAGGAATGAGTTGCTCCTATCGAATCAAACACATGTACTCATGGTTGTTGTTGATTTTGCCATTAAGTTTGATAGTTTGTTCCAGTAATGATTTTGATTTGTTCATAAACTTGAGTTAATTAACGAGGAAGTAGTAATTAACGGCTGGAAAAATCATTTTTAACAGCTCATTAATTGAGCTGTTAAATTTTCAGGTCTCAACACAAATTGAGTCGTCATAGGAAGTGTCAAGAGAATTATTGCGACTCGAATTTGGTAGAGCCATGGAAATTAATTGATCAAATGAAAAGTGTCACCAAAATAATTATGGCGACACTTAAAATGAGTCGCAATTTGTTTGTACTATTTTATTTCTTATTTTTGGCGGCTCATATAAAATGAGCCGCCACAAATGTAAATTTTCGGCAAGATGCACAATCGATCTTCATCTGACAATATACATCTCCATCAACACTTCGTCCGACAAGATGCACCGTCTTCGTCCGACAATATATATCTCCATCAACACTTCGCATGGCAAGAGGAACCGTCTTCATCCAACAATAGATATCTCCATCAACACTCTGTCCATCAAGATGCACTGTCTTTGACGACCACCACATCTGTTTTCTTCTTCTTCCTCGCCTTCCTTCTTTTTATTCCTTCCTCCAGTTCTACCTTCTTCTTCTTCCTTCCTCTGGTTCCAGTGATCGTGGGCGAATATGGATCCTGGTTGCGCAGTTGCGACGGTGAGGTAGGAGCTCTGAAACTTGTAGGAGCTTCATCAGACAACTCCTAACAAAGGACAACTCCGGTTTCGAAGGTGCATCAGTGAGGTGCAACTCTGAGGGTGCGGCGGTGAGGGCTCCAACTCCGAAGGTGCGACTGTTCGACGAGTGCTCAAAAATACCTCTCACAACGAGGGCTCCAGCTCTCCTTCATCACGGAGTAGGGAGTTCTCCTTCTCCATCTCTCAAGCTCTCCTTCATCACGGAGTAGGGAGTTCTCCTTCTCCATCTCTCAAGCTCTCCTTATCGTATGGAGTTCTTCTCCAGGTCATAGGGAGTTCAACTCCAACTCTCCTTCATCGCAAAAAAGACAGATTTGAAAAGGAAGAGGAAAAACGGACGGGAGCGGGAAAGCGAAAATATTGAAAAGTTATTATTATTATTGTTTTTAACAACTGAATGGTGATTGATCCGTGAAAAATAGCGAAATGATTTTTTTTAATTCCTTTAAAAAATGACGGCTCAAAAAAAGAGCTGTAAAAAATAAATTAATTTTCTTTTATTTCGCGGCTCTGATATTTGAGTCGCGAATTAGTATTATTATTTTAAAAGAATAAAATATCGGCCCATCCAAGATTGAGCTGTGGAAAAGACAAAATAAAAATGAAAAATAAATTATAGGACTTCTCAACTATTTTTAAGTCGTGAATAACCAGATAAATAAATTATTCACGACGCAATAGTATTTGAGTTGTCCTATTTAGTTGTTATCTCACTCTTCTCCCGTAGTAGTTCTCGAGTAAGATGAGTAACTTGGGCTCCCCAAAATGCATAACTTTCGAAGTGAGCTAAAGTTGAAGTCGTGTTGTGACATTGATGACCACAAGGCCGGAATTTGGAACGGACATGTTGCTTGTTGCCATGGGGATGAGATGCACAATAGACAACGCATACAAGGGAGAGGAGAACCAAAAAAGAAAGAAAGGAAATTGAGGCTACAGTTTGGCAGGTTGGGGGACTTCCTTTGTGAGGGATTTGGGCTTCCTTTGTGAAGGAAGGTGGGCAGAGCCCAAGCAGGAAGACTTCCGTTGGTGAAAGTAGTTTTTATAAGTCTAGGGTTTAGGGTTACATATATATATAAGAAGTCTAATACTATTTGTTTTGATCTGTCAAAAACTTCTTAATCATAACTCTCTACCATTTATTGTTGTCATTTCCCTAACAGATTGAAGAGCACACTCTACGTACTAATATTCATTTTTCATAGTGCGAATCTGTAAATATTAGATTATAATTTAGCCGCAACTTGAAACTCTTATTATTTTAATAACAATATTTCTTTTTGGCTAAAAATAAAATAAAAATTAGAATATGTCCATTGTTTTTGGCCATAATACATATTTTTTGGCCATAAATATATGTATTAAGTTGTAACTCCAGTGCACATAATGTGCTAACTCCAAATCCTTGATATCCGAGTGTCTAGTTTGCGATATAAAAATAAATTAAAAGAAGGAAGCATAATATTTGTTTCTTGAACTAATATATAGTAATCGTTTTTTTTTGGCCATCTAGTAATCGGTTGGTGATTATAAAATTTAGCAGCCGCGGACCTGGTTGACTAAAGTCGCTACGAAATTTCGTCCAGGTTCAATGTTCCTATGTAGCAAATTTGGGTTGTTGCCACTCTGACAGACAACGTCCACGCGCTTCGTCCCTGCACGGTAAACTACGTAAGTAATAAGACATGAAGATCTCTAGCAATTAATCGGCGCGTGTACTAAAGCGGGTAGTATTTCACTTCCAAAGGTCGACAAAGCAAATTTCGTGTCAGGCATGTGACAGCGCACGTTAGCGGTTATATATAGATACGGAAACAAAAAATAGGAAAATCAAAATCTGGAGAGACAAGAACACTTTATTCTCTCCTCTGTTACCACCCAATCGCTCGCGCTTACAAAATATCCGATCTCCCCCTCTTCCTCGTCACAGAGTGACTGTGCGTTTTGATTTTAGAATACGGCCTTTTGTTGGTCCTTGATAATGGCTGCATCGGTTGGAGCAGCTGCTAAAGCGGTGGGAGCGAGCGAGACGAAGCTGAGGATTCAGAGCTATAATGGACTGAAGCCATCGAAATCAGTCGCTCAAAGCAGGAAGCTGAATGTGCTCTCGGCCACCTCGTCTAGGCCTTTTGTCATACAAGCTATTTCCACGGTGAGTCCTGGTCACAGTCGCCGAAAAAGTTTAATTTATTCGATTGGATGTCTCTTTCTTGGGTGAATCTGTCTGGAAATCTAATTATCTGACCCTTTTAGAGTTTTAAACTGGTTCATCATGCAAGTGTGAGAAATGCGCCTTGCCTTTAATTTGCTCATTTTCTTTTTAATCGTAGCTTGCTGTTGAAAATGCTTGAAAATAAAGAGAGCGGGTGGGTGCGGATATAAGAAAATGAAGGCAGACTATCTCTCGTAATTTTCGTGTTTTTTTTTCTTCTGGTTAGTTGGATTGTTTTGTTATCCCTGAAGAAAGCTGCAGTAGATTACAGTAGATTCTGGTCTGTCTACTTCAAATTCTGGAAAATGACAAAATAATCATGTCTAATGACTTGATATGGTAATTTTGTTTGATAAGCTGATGATTATAATAACTATTAATCCTGGAAGAGGTAGCCAAGGATTGTGATTTTCATATACACAGAGAGAACAAAAAAGTATTTGTTCTGTACAATACATTGTTAAGTGTTTGGCCAAGTGAATTTTCAGCTACGCTGTGTAATCTATGAGATAATCTGTGAAAATATACGTTCTTTTTTCCTACCTTCCTAATAGCTTATGATAATTGATATCAACTTGCAGCCAACAAAGCCTGACACCACAGCTGAGCCAAAGCGTAGCAAGGTTGAAATAATCAAAGAGCATAGCAACTTTATAAGATACCCTCTGAATGAAGAGCTGTTGACAAATGCCCCTAACATCAATGAATCTGCTATTCAACTTATCAAATTCCATGGTAGCTACCAACAATACAACCGAGATGATCGTGGTACCAGGAACTACTCGTTCATGCTTCGGACAAAGAATCCTTTTGGAAAAGTCCCAAATAGACTTTATATAGCTATGGATGATCTTGCTGACGAGTTTGGAATCGGGACCCTTCGTTTAACAACTAGGCAGACATTCCAGCTCCATGGTGTCTTGAAGAAGGACCTCAAAACAGTGATGAGTACCATCATTCAGAACCATGGTTCAACTCTCGGTGCTTGTGGTGATCTCAACCGAAATGTCCTTGCTCCTGCTGCCCCCTATGCAGGAAAGCATTATGCTCTTGCACAACAAACTGCAGAGAACATTGCAGCTCTCCTTGCTCCTCAGTCAGGCTTTTACTTTGATATGTGGGTGAATGGGGACAAAATCACGCCAGATGATCCCCCGGAGGTGGTAAAGGCCCGTAACGATAATTCACATGGAACGAACTTCCCTGATTCTCCTGAGCCAATTTACGGAACACAGTTCTTGCCTAGGAAGTTCAAAATTGCTGTCACTGTTCCAACTGATAACTCCGTTGATCTTTTCACAAATGACATAGGCATAGTCGTCATTTCTGATGAAAATGGAGAGCCTCAAGGATTTAACCTATATGTAAGGCCAAATCTTTCTCACTAATTTTAACTGTATTCATATATATATCTTGGTCTCTTTTTTTTAACCATGCTCTCTTTTTACAGGTTGGTGGTGGAATGGGAAGGACCCACAGGGTGGAGAGCACTTTTCCTCGTCTTTCAGAACCCATAGGGTATGTGCCGAAAGAGGACATTTTGTATGCCGTGAAAGCTATAGTGGTTACCCAGAGAGAAAATGGAAGAAGGGATGACCGGAGATATAGTAGGCTGAAGTATTTAGTTAACTCTTGGGGCATTGAAAAATTTAGAAGTGTTACTGAGGAGTATTACGGGAGAAAGTTTGAGCCAATTCGTGAATTGCCAGAGTGGGAATTCAAAAGTTACTTGGGATGGCAAAAGCAGGTCTGTTTCCTTTGTTTTTCTCCCCAATTTTCATTTCACGATCAACCAAAAAGATAAAATTTTGTATTGTTATTTTTGGTAATCTTCGATTGATTGTTCTTTTTTGTTAGTTAAATCCATATGTAATGTTAAAATTGAACGATGCTATTTACTTTGTCAGGGAGATGGTGGTTGGTTTTGCGGGCTTCATGTGGATAACGGGCGTATTGGAGGGAAAATGAAGAAGACACTGAGAGAGATAATCGAGAAGTACAATCTGAATGTTCAACTAACACCTAATCAGAACATCCTCTTGTGTGATATACGCACTGCATGGAAGAGCCCGATCACCAAGGCTCTGGCACAGGGTGGTTTTCTGGTATATATATGATGTTTGTTTTGAAAGATGAATGCACTACTTTGCTATTTTAATAGATTTTATTCATTCCATTCTAACTTTGTATGGGACAGGAACCCAAGTATGTAGACTCCTTGAACCTAACTGCCATGGCATGCCCAGCTTTTCCTCTCTGCCCACTGGCCATAACTGAGGCTGAACGTGGAATTCCTGACATCCTTAAGAGGGTCCGAGCTGTGTTTGAGAAGGTGCGTACATATTCTCTAAGTTGATCTCTTTTAAATAATAATTAATAATCTGATCTGGTTGTTCCTAGATTTAATACATTAACAAATGTGATTGTCTGTAGGTTGGTCTAATGCACTATGAATCTGTGGTGGTAAGAGTCACTGGCTGCCCTAATGGTTGTGCTCGACCATACATGGCTGAGCTAGGACTAGTTGGTGATGGTCCTAACAGCTACCAGGTATTTACTTAAACATACAAAATAGCGTCCTCTACTTTGTTGTTGAACTTAGATAGTAATATGTTTCTTGTGGGTATAACAGTTATGGCTTGGTGGAACCCCCAACCAAACAACATTGGCAAGAACCTTCATGAACAAAGTCAAAATTCAGGATCTTGAGAAAGTCTTTGAACCTCTTTTCTACAACTGGAAACGTAAGAGACAGTCAAAAGAATCTTTTGGGGATTTCACAAACCGTGTGGTGAGTGAGAACCGTGACCATAATCATCATCTGCTTCTTACCCTCCCTTGAATTGAATGATAATGACATGTTATTGTAATTTCAGGGATTTGAGAAACTGCAAGAATGGGTTGATAACTGGGATGGAGTGATAAAGTTGCCTGGTCGATACAACCTCAAGTTGTTTGCGGATAAGGATACTTATGAGGTGATGGAAGAACTTGCACTTTCTCAGAACAAGACCCCCCATCAATTAGCCATTGAAGTTGTTCGCAATTATGTTGCGTCCCAGCAGAATGGTAAAAGTGTTTAATGATCCAGGAAAGGAAGGAAGAGAATAAAGAACGTTTCCATGCTGTTATTGCAGAGTGACAGCATCTACCGAAGCGGGATATTAAAATTTTGCTCCACATAATGTTTTGAGTAACCTGGGATTTGTGGAAACAACTATGGTGTGTTTGTTGTCTTCCTGTAAGTTCTCAAGTCGAAGGATGTTTCTCTTTTTTCTTTCCATTTCTGGTTTATTGTGTCAGATTCAAAATTACATTTTGCAGCTAGTGAGTGATGTGCAAAAACAGTAGATGCATCACTGGTATCATAGCAAGTTCAAATATTATTAGAGAACGTATGTTGTGATGATACCGAAAACATGCATTTTGCTTCTAACTTTTGATGACGATCAAAGGGTACAAAGCTTCCAGAAATCCGAGTGACTTGGAATTAAAAAAAAAATGAGGTTTGTTTATTGGGTACGAGAAACAAGTGAATGAGTAAGTTAAAAGTAGTGTTTATTGGGTACGAGAATCGGACTGACGGTCGAATCGTGAACCGGTTATAGTGATGTCCAATTCTTTTAAAAGACCGAATTGCAAAGCGAATTCATACTGTTAATAGTTAATACACAATATATATATATTATCGGCAACCAAATGGATACATACTGTTTGCGTTTAAGAGAATATACATAATTTGTAGTATAACGAAACCTCAAATCAGAATACAAAGATGAAGGTAGTAGCAGACTGCATCTACTTTACTGAACAAAGAAGCTAACCACAACATCCAAGTACCCAGACAACTGTTGCACGGGGTGGGGGTGGGGGTGGGGGTGGAGGGTGGAGGGCTTGACCGGATTGTGAACAATATAGCGGAAATTATGTATTGAAGCTTATTGAAGCATTCAACTTAACTTTCATTAATGACAATAGATCCTACTTATAATACATGGATTGCTAATACAACAAAAGCTATCTACTACAAGGAATAATACAAGATGCTAAAGTATACATTTAACTAATGTGATATGTGTAGCATGTGTAGGATTTTAGGGAAGAAGTGGAAGACAAGGAGGAAGACAAGGAATGGTGGTGACATGTTGTCCAAGATGCTTTCCAACACTCCCCCTCAAGTTAAATAGTCGGATCTCCAATATTTAACTTGCATAATACGTTTCTGAAACTTACTCCATTGACAGCCTTAGTGAGTATATCTGCCAGTTGATCTTCAGATCGAACAAATGGAATTACAATAGTCTTGTTCTCTAAGTTCTCCTTTATAAAGTGCCGATCAATTTCAACATGTTTGGTACGATCATGTTGAACTGAATTCTCAGAAATACTTATAGCTGCACGGTTATCACACACTATCTTACATGGTTCCTGTAAACACCTGATTTTGGCTCGGGATCAAAATACCGTTTGAGAGAAAAAAAAATAAAAAATAAAAACAAAAAAAAACTTTTTTTTTTAAAAAAACAAAATAATAAAAATAATAAAAAATTCAACGGTGGAAAATTGCCTCTTTTCCACCGTTCAATTTTTTATTATTAAAAAAAAAACGGTTTTTTTATATTATTAAAAAAAAAAAGTTTTTATTAATTAATTAAATATGTATACAATATCTCTATAAATGAGAGGAGAGCCACGGCAAATAGGGGAGGGCTTCAAGAAATGCTAAGGAGCTTCAATGAAGAGAGAGTGAAAAGAATAAGAGAAAAAAAATGAGTGAAAAAAAATACCGATAATTATCGGACTCGGTTTCTCGTACGGTATTTTATCCTCCCATGAGTTAGGTATATTTCTCTCATCTTCAATATCATATTTTGTATTTTCTAAATGTGAAATAAAATTGAGAGTTTATATACATATATTATCTATTTATGTATAATATACTTGTTAATATATATATATATGTGTATAATATATTATGTTTATGTAATATTATTATATCTATATGTATAATATATATTTATATTATGTTTATGTATTACTATTATATCTATATGTATAATATATATTTATATTATGTTTATGTATTACTATGTATATTTATATTATGTTTATACTATTATATCTATATGTATAATATATATTTATATTATGTTTATGTATTTCTATATATATCTATATCTATATGTATAAATATATTTATATTATGTTTATGTATTACTATATATATTTATATTATGTTGTTACTATATATATCTATATGTATAATATATATTTATATTATGTTTATGTATTACTATATATATCTATATGTATAATATATATTTATATTATGTTTATGTAATACTATATGTATAATATATATTTATATTATGTCTATGTTATCTATCTATCTATATGTTTAATATATATATATATATATATATTATGTATATGTATATTATGTATATGTAAAAAAGAAAAAGATTTTTTTCTTTCAAAAATGACTTAGGTCATTCCCAAACTTTGATGAAGGTTACAACTCGGTCCTTGGACTCTCGGGTCATTTCTGGGATGTTATCGAGTGTTATAAACCAAACCGGAAAAGTTTTGGGCCATTTGTGCAAATTGTTTTTTCTTAATTCAACTCTTTTTTTTAAAAAAAAATACATTTTGATTTCTAAACTTTTCTAGACATTCCATGATTTCTAAAAATGTTACAAATAAGTCTAGAATAATTTTTGGGTTATTTTTGGAATTTTATCATGTGTTACAAATAAATCTAGAATAGTTTAGGGTCAATTCTGTAATTTTAAAAAAATATTTTCAGTTTAATTATAATATTTTAAAAAATTACATTTTTGATTCCTAAATTTTTCTGGACATTCCATGACTTTTAAAAATGTTACAAATAAGTCTAGAATAATTTTCGGGTTATTTTAGAACTTTACCAAGTGTTACAAATAAGTCCAGAATAGTTTAGGGTCATTTATGCAATTTTCGAAAATATTTGTTCAATTCAGCCCAAATTTTAATAAATTGCATTTTGGTCCCTATATTTTTTTGGACATCCTATAACTTCTTAAATGGGACAAATTAGTCCAACGAGCTTAATATTTCAAAAATGATTCGTGCATGTTTTGACACGTTTAAAATTGCTCGAGAGTTAAACCATTTTCTTTGGAGCACGATTAACTTTAGTTCTCTCTTGTTTATTTGAAATTAAAAAAAAAAAAAAATTGTTTGTACATGGTTTGTTTAATTTAAAGAAAATGCATGTAGTTTTTTTTTGGGCCAAGCATGATTAAAACGGGCAATTCAGGCAAAATTGAAAAACATTTCAAAAGCAAATTAAAGTACCGAAAGGGCGGATTATAATCTCGCGAGCTTTTAAGACGTAATCAAACCCCCGAACTCGATTCTCTGGACGTAGACCTTTCTAAGCCCTAGGATGTTAATTTCATGTACCCTAGGCAATTTTAGGATTCCGATTAGCCTTCAATTAATCGGTGGCGACTCTTTCGAAATTTTCGGTCCGGTTGATGACCCCGCTCGACCGGACCCTTCGCTCGCCAAGATCCGGCATTTTCAAAAAGGAAAATTTAAAAATATTTTCCAAAACGGGTCGGGAAAGTCATATCCGACGTTCGACAATTTGGCGACTCTGCTGGGGACCTCTTTTAGAGGGTTTAGGCTTTGTCATGTTTGCTTTGCCATATTATATTTTGCCATATCCGTTTTGACCGTTTGCTCATGCTTGCAGTTTCAAATTTTGTCCCAAAGGCGATGTAATTGTAATAAGTAAAAAAAAAAAAAAAAAATTAATTCTTGTTTTGCACACACCACGCTAGTTACCATTACCCGCTCGAACCTGGAGCACATTAAGAGCTTAGGGAGTTTAGTAGGGGAATGCGCCCGGAGCGGTTTGGACCGCCGGCACGCACCCAAACAACTCAACTCGATGATCGGAATGGGCCCGTGATCCTCTTTAGGGGGTGAGGTTCCGCTGGTTCAGAGGACCTAGAAATCTCATCCATTTAGAACAAAAGCTCCACACCGTGTTTAGTCTTTACCCGTTTTGTGTGTATTTCCATATTTTGGGCTCGACTAATGTAAATGAGAATTCGGCCCAAGTATTTGGATATGAGATTGGCCCACGGCCCATGAAGAAATTTGGCCCATGAAGAAATTTGGCCCATTGATGTAAATGTGTTTTGCTTTGGCCTTAGATCATGACATGTATAGGATTGGGCCTTTTGTATTATATATTCCAGACTGTTGTAAATGTAATACGAGTCTTATTAATGAAGTTAAATTCTCGCACTTGCATTGCATTTTTCAAAAAAAAAATATGTAAGCTCCGTTCATTCAATCTTGTATCCTTAAGACGTTTCACACACCATCTTTGGTAAGGATGAAAAAAAAATCATTGCCCTCACATTAAGGTCATACAACCCCCTACGGTCGAAATTGCCTGAATATGGTAAGCCATGACAAAAGAGAATCAGAAATACGTGAACAAGAAGATTGACGAGGTTCACGAGCTCGTAAACTACAAAGTCAATCGGATTCTCCTTAATGCCTTGTCTGAATTATGGAATATGGAAAACGCGTCCGCGTGATTAACAACAACGGAATATGTTCACAAGTTCCATTCGACACCAGCAAGTCCGTCTTTCAACCCGGATTAGATAATCAGGGATAGACTCCAACAACCACCGTCATTCTGGCAATGTTGGAGCACTTTGGGAAAATGTGGGGGCAACGTTGCTAAGTCGAATGACACCCTTGAACAATTCATACGAAGAACGAGGCAAATAAAAATATTTTCAAAATACATGTCCTCGACCTTCGTTCGAACCAAGGAACAAGCAACAAATGCACTCAATGAGCTACGTCGTTGTGTGAAACGTCTTAAGAACTAGACATCGATTGGCCAAATCCTTATAAAGTATTTTTGAAAAAAAACTTTTGCCATACATGCAATCAAAGTCTACGAATGGAATGAACGGAACATGCAGAATTTTTGAAATCAATCATGCATGATCAATTGTGTATTCATCCTTCTTACTATGGTATTTTGGATTTAGGTTTTCGGAAATCCATGCGACATTCGATGACTCCAGCGCCTCAAAAACACGAGGAGAAATTCATCAAGCTAAAGCAAACCATGCACTCCATGAGTTCCCGCACAGTGCAGTCAATCGTTGGCATGACCTCCTAGGTCGAGCGGATTTTTGCTTTTCTAAACTCCAGGCAGCCGTGACTACCACAATATCCCTGATCTCGTCTTCCCGAGGAACACTACTGTCGTGGTACTTCATCAATCCATGTAAGGCACTTTTACCATCCTGACGAAGCTCCACCTCCCACATATGGCCATCCTGACCAAGGCCCACCTCCCACATATGACCTTCCCACAACCGGAAAGACAAATACACTTTTAGGATTGGGTTTTCGTCCTAATTTCAAAGATTATGAAGTCGCCTGGAGGAAACATTTAGCCGAAAGTTTGGGGATATTGTTGTTTCATCTCCTCGACGTTTCATTTCCAAGCCCACCACAAGTAATCCAACTCGATAACATTGATGCTTACGAGGGTTTGTTAGACTTATTTTCAACTGGTATCACCATTGGAGCTCTGCTTGATGAAGCTCCCTCATGCCTTTTTGATCGTCCACTCATTAGTGGGGCACCTTGCCGAATCTGACTCTATACATTACGGAGAAGGATCCGTTGGCCCAGGCGACATTGCAATTTGAAACATAAAATCAAGCAGATACCAAATTGTATCAATTCCTGAATGCAGTGAGTAAGGAGTATAATCAGGAAAAACGAGATCTACTCAAAGAAAAACCCGTTACCTGAGGAAGAATCGACTTATACAACTATCTGATCAAGTAAAGGACCAGAGATAAGTAATGGGTACCGCACCAAGGAGGGACGCCGAGGTTCTCATCGTCAGAATTGAGTCCATCTTCTATGTTACACCTCGCTCAGAGGAAGTGGCAATCGGAGTCAAACCGACCCACGCCACTAGACCACATTCGACCACCGGATGAGGGAATGTTGTTTTACAAAGTAAAGGAGATGAGAAAAACAACTCCCTGTCGTTTGATCGAGCTGAAGCAGATGCGGCTTAAATAGAGATGAAGAGACACCGTTGTTGACACATTGTTGACACGGGGAAGACACCGTTGTTGACTCCTGCATAAGAGTCACCATTGTTGACACGGGACAGACGCCGGTGTTGACTCCTGCATAAGAGATGCCATTGTTGACGCTCGTCGTTGTTCACAACAGGGGAGACGTCATTGTCGATGCAGAGAGATGCCATTGTTAGCAACGTCGATAGGAAAGGCTTGAAATGTAGCCACTACGGAAAGTTCGTCACAGCAAGGCGAAGAACTTCCAACTGATCGGATTCCCTGAAGGGTGGAGAAACCCATGGAGGGACAACAACAATGACGCCAGCAACGTCATCACCACGGGGATGAAAACTGCGAAGAAGAGAAGCATACCAACAATCACCTTGTGTTCTTATTTGCGTCTTTGCGTTCAAAAAAATTGGCAACGCTCGCACCCATGAGTAAAATTTCTCCGGGAAACAAAAAACTGCCATTGGAGATCAAAATCAAAGAAGTTTCAGCCTATTGTTGTACAATCGAAGAATCATACAGTCAACCATGACTCACTGATATAAAAAAAAAAGATATCTGGCGTACGGAGTTCCAAGAGAACGCCACAAGAAAATGTCTGAATGGTCATGTGAGGAATGACTTGCAATTAATTTCCCAGTGGCCCGACTATACCCATTTGAGATGCGTGAATGCTACAAAAGCTGAACATCTAATGGAAGAAATTCATGAAGGTTGTTGCGGCCACACATGAACGTGCAAGACTTGGGTACCTTGGGTTCACCATGACGGCTGACTGTATAAAACATGCCCAGCAATATCACATCTGTCAAGTGTACGCGGACCAAATCCACGCGTCACTGCACGAGCTCTATTCCAGAAATTCCCCACGGGCTTTCAAAATGTGGGGCATCGATGTAATCAACATGATTTTCCCAAAGGCATCCCACGGTCATCGATTCATATTGATTACAATCGATTACTTCACCAAGAGTAGAGGTTATTACCCTGGCGTCAATAACGACAAATGCCATTGAATTTTTCATCAGCAAGGACATCATCGTGTGTCATGGGATGCCAAAGTCAATCATCACCGGCAATGCCAGAAATCTAAATTGGTCGATGAGTTGTGGTGAAGTATAAAAATGCATCTCCATATCATCCACAAATGAATGACGCAGTGGAAGCAACAATTAAAGGACTGGCATGATAAGCTGCTTTGGGCACTTATGACATACATGACCTCAATACAAGCACCAACAGGGGCAACCCCATTCTCCCTTGTTTACGGGATCGAAGCCGTGTTACCAATTGAAGTAGAATTCCCGTCAGCTAGGATCCTCGCCGAGGCAGAGAAGGACGAGTCAGAGTAGGCGAAATGCAGATACGTGCAATTGAACCTCATGACAAAAGGCGGCTCATCGCGCAGTGCCACAGGCATTTGTACCAGCAACACATGGCTCGTGCATTTAACAGGAAAGTCAGTCCAAGAGGATTACAAGCAGACAATCTAATTCTCAGGAAAAGAATTCTTAGAAGGGTCAACTTTGTGCCTAAATATGAAGGGTCTTATATCCCCAAAGAGACTTTCAGCAGAGGAGCCATGATCGTCACCGGCATGGACAATCAAGAACTCTCCAGTCCAATCAATATGGACGCAGTCAAAAAATACTATCCTTAGAGAGTTCGTAACTATAAAAGCGAACCTCCAAAAGTGAGAGAAAATTCCCGCTAAATCGAAAACCCGAAAGGGCGGTTTAGGCAAAATTTAGGGAAGAGGGGCATGATTGAAAATCCCCAAAAGGACAATCATGGAAAAAGGAGAGGAATCAAATCCCTGCTAGGTGGAAAACCCAAAAGGGCGACCCTAGGCAAAAAATTAAGGGAACCGAGAGGTGCGGTAAAAAAAAAATTACCGTAGCAAAATGATAGAAAAGTGAGAGATTAAAAAAAAAAAAAATCCTTCAAGTCAATCAACTGACAAGGACGAGCAAGAACTCCACAATCCAATTAATGTGGATGAAAAAAAAAATCGTAACCAGAAAGCGAGCCTTCAAAAGTGAGAAAATTCCCGCTAAATCAAAAACCCAAAAGGGCGGTTTAGGCAAAATTTAGGGAAGAGGGGCATGATTGAAAATTCTCAAAAGGACAATCATGGCAAAAGGAGAGGATTCAAATCCCTGCTAGGTTGAAAACCCGAAAGGCCCACCTAGGCAAAAATAAAGGGAACTCAGAGGTGCGGTAAAAAAAATACCGTAGCAAAATGATTGAAAAACGAGAGAGAAAAAAAAAATCCTTCAAGTCAATCAAGACTCTCGGGGCAAGTTTGTACCTAAATTTGAAGGGATTTATGTCATCAAGAGATTTTATGTGGGGGAGCCATGATCATCACTGACATGGACAACAGAGATGATCCACCAATCCAACCAATCCATGATCCACCAATCCAATCAATGTGGATGCAGGAAAAAAACTCGTAATCAGAAAGCGAGCCTCCAAAAAATGAGAGAAATTCCCGCTAAATCGAAAACCTGAAAGGGCGGTTTAGGCAAAATTTTAGGGAAGAGGGGCATGATTAAAAATCCCTAAAAAAGGGCGATCATGGCAAAAGGAAAGGAATCAAATCCCTGCTAGGTTGAAAACCCAAAAGGGCGACCTAGGCAAAAATTAAGGGAATCGAGAGGTGCGGTAAAAAAAAAATACCGTAGCAAAAGGAAAGAAAATCAAGAGATACAAAAATAAAATAAAAAAATGCTCAAAAGTGGACGACAATGTTTCCCACAGTAGCAATAAAAAGAAGTTGTGATCTGCATTGAGTTGCCTCGACAACTTGCATGGATACACCTTTTGAACAAAGCATGAATGACTTTAGGGAACTCCATCAAGAAGGACTCCAAAGTCGATTAATGAGAAAACAGACTGAGAAGTCCGCACAAGCAGTCAGACATCTCGAGAAGGGTTTTTACCTCCAAAGTGAATTACAAGCTAATGAGAGGGGTCTTTAGGTGTTCAACCTCCGCGAGTCATCATCAACAATCGGGACTTGTAGATATCCAACTTCCTAGAGTTACAAAACGACGAGCGGAGCCTTTAGGTGCTCAACCTCCGCAAGCTATCCCCAACGATCAGAACCTGTAGATGTCCAGCTTCTGAAAGATACAAGCCGATGAACGGGGCCTTGAGGTGCTCAACCCCGTAAGTCACCCACAACAAAGCTTCTTAAAAAAAATGACGAGCGGAGCTTTTAGGTTTCAGCCTTCGCAAGTCATCATTAACGACCAGAATCTGTAGTTATCCAGCTTCTTGGAGTCACAAAAAAAAAAGAGCGGAGCCTTTAGGTGTTCAGCCTTCGTAAGTCATCATCGACGACCAAGACCTGTAGTTATCCAGCTTCTTGGAGTCACAAAAAAAAAAAAAACGAGCGGAGCCTTTAGGTGTTCAACCTTCGCAAGTCATCATCGACGACCAAGACCTTTAGTTATCCAGCTTCTTGGAGTCACCAAAAAAAAAAATAGAGCGGAGCCTTTAGGTGTTCAGCCTTCGCAAGTCATCATCGACGACCAAGACCTGTAGTTATCCAGCTTCTTGGAGTCACAAAAAAAAAAAAAAAATAAACGAGCGGAGCCTTTAGGTGTTCAACCTTCGCAAAATCATCTTCGACGACCAGGACCTGTAGTTATCCAGCTTCTGGGAATCACAAAGCCGACGAGTGGAGTCTTTAGTTTCAGCCTCCGCAAGTCATCCTCGATGACCAGAACCTGTAGTTATCCAGCTTCTGGGAGTCACAAGCCGACAAGCGGAGCCTTTAGGTGTTCAGCCTCCACAAGTCATCCCCAACGAGTCACAAGCCGACCGACGAGCGGAGTCTTTAGGTGTTCAACCTCCGCAAGTCATCCTCGACGATCAAGACCTGTAGGTGTCCAACGTATGGGAATCACAAGTTGATGAGCGTTTAGACGCTCAATCTCCACAAATCATCGTCAACGATCGGGACCTATAGGTGTCTAGCTTCCGAAAGTTGCGTAATAATGTTTGTCTACTATGTAAATAATGAATAAAGAGAAACCAAAATCAGTTGTTTGTCTTTGAACACACACTCATGAGATCACTTCCATGAGCGCGTGCTCAAAGAGGGGCAACTGTAAACACCTGATTTTGGCTCGGGATCAAAATACCGTATGAGAGAAAAAAAAATAAAAAAAAAAACTAAAAAAAAAAAACTTTTTTTTTTAAAAAAACAAAATAATAAAAAATTCAACGGTGGAAAATTGCCTCTTTTCCACCGTTCAATTTTTTATTATTAAAAAAAAAACGTTTTTTTTATATTATTAAAAAAAAAAAGGTTTTTATTAATTAATTAAATATGTATACAATATCTCTATAAATGAGAGGAGAGCCACGGCAAATAGGGGAGGGCTTCAAGAAATGCTAAGGAGCTTCAATGAAGAGAGAGTGAAAAGAATAAGAGAAAAAAAATGAGTGAAAAAAAATACCGATAATTATCGGACTCGGTTTCTCGTACGGTATTTTATCCTCCCATGAGTTAGGTATATTTCTCTCATCTTCAATATCATATTTTGTATTTTCTAAATGTGAAATAAAATTGAGAGTTTATATACATATATTATCTATTTATGTATAATATACTTGTTAATATATATATATATGTGTATAATATATTATGTTTATGTAATATTATTATATCTATATGTATAATATATATTTATATTATGTTTATGTATTACTATTATATCTATATGTATAATATATATTTATATTATGTTTATGTATTACTATTATATCTATATGTATAATATATATTTATATTATGTTTATGTATTACTATTAGGGATGGGCAAAAAAAACCGGTTCGGCTGAACCGTACCGAACCGTACCTGAACCGTACCGGTTCCGAACCGGTTCGGTCGAACCGGTTCACAAAATAAACGGTTTTTTGTAAAAAATCTGGAACGGTTCAGAATAGGTACAGAAAACCGGTTCAAAACCGGTTAACCGAACCTATTTTTGTACCGGTTTTAATCTTAAAATACTACTAAATACTAAACCAGACCAGACCACTTCAGACCAGTCAAAACCGTTTTTTCGTAACTTCAAACCAGAAGACCTAATTGAGCTGAGTCTTCAGTCTGAGTCTTCAGTCTTCACTCCTCTCTTCGCCGCACAAACGAGCTACTCCTCTCGTCACCGCTAATAGGAATTCTCGTCGCCGCTCGTCGCCTCGGCCGTCGACCAGGTTTGTCTTCACTCTTCTTTCGTTCTTTGATTAGCTGCAATATGAAATACTTCAACCTAATCTTGAGCAAGTTATTAGGTGCGGTTTTTGAAGGCGTGGGGAAATCTTGCTTGTTGTTGCAATTCACTGATAAGAGGTTCTGATAGATCCTGATAGTTAAGAATAATTAATTGTAGGATTGAATATGCCACTGTGAAAGAAAATTAGTCATTTAGCCTGGGTTGAATCTAAAGTATCAAGAGTGCAAATGCTTTACTGCTACTGTATACCATTGTCATGACCGTGTGCCAGGAACTAGAAACTGAAGGACCAGGATTGCTTAACGAGGAAATTCTCTGATATTTGGATTATTAGTTCCGGCTAGTGATTACCACTCGCTCAAATATGATAATTAGGTATATTATAAGCTTTATTAAACTGAAATTCGTGGAATCAACTGGTTAGTCATGAAATTAACATTTCTGTGTTTGTATCATGAGGGTAAGTATCTACTTCAAAACATATTAGTTTTGTGTTGTTAAATTTTTGTGTAGTACTGTGTTCACAATACCTTGTAATCATACTTTGCTATGAATGGAACCCTCTGGTATGGTTGGAGTAATGCTGATTTGGTATGTGCAAATACCAAATATGCCCAAATTTAGTCAATGGTAAATTTATATTTTCTGTCCTTGAACTGATTAATTACACTGTATTGTGTTGGAGACTTGGAGTAAACGAGGTTGTCATAAGTAGTTGACTGAATATGGTATTCATTTTGCTGATTAGGGAGTAATGCTGATTTTGAAAATGGTATTCATTTTGCTGATTAGGGAGTAATGCTGATTTTGAAAATGGTATTCATTTTGCTGATTAGGGAGTAATGCTGATTTTGAAAATGGTATTCATTTTGCTGATTAGGGAGTAATGCTGATTTTGAAAATGGTATTCATTTTGCTGATTAGGGAGTAATGCTGATTTTGAAAATGGTATTCATTTTGCTGATTAGGGAGTAATGCTGATTTTGAAAATGGTATTCATTTTGCTGATTAGGGAGTAATGCTGATTTTGAAAATGGTATTCATTTCGCTGATTAGGGAGTAATGCTGATTTTGAAAATGGTACTCATTTTGCTGATTAGGGAGTAATGCTGATTTTGAAAATGGTACTCATTTTGCTGATTAGGGAGTAATGCTGATTTTGAAAATGGTATTCATTTTGCTGATTAGGGAGTAATGCTGATTTTGAAAATGGTATTCAATTTCAGATGTCTTTGCCTTCAATATTGTTTGATGGTAAACAAAAGGGGAGTAGTTTAGAAGGTGGATCTCAAAAGATAAAAACTAGACTTATTGAGGGAACTGCCTCTTCTGATTCAGATGGATCGCCACCTGTTGCATCAGGACTGTCACCAACTATAGCTCAAAAGCAAGAGCAAGGTAGTAGCACGCAAGGTGGTTGTAGTTGGCAGAAATCTAGAAAAAATGAATCTCCAGCATGGAAACATTTTACCAAACTCAAACATGTTAATTCCAAGGGTAAGGCGATTGGTAAGTGTAATTACTGTGGTGAACACATTGTAGCAGATGGGACAAGTGGCTTGAAAAATCACACAAAGAGATGTAACAAGTCACCTTTCAAGGTTACATTAGACAGCTTTTTCACCAAAGAAGGTGATGGGGGTAGTTCTAGTCGTCCACCGACACATCCGAATACAACAACTAAATTTGATCAAAATCTTTGTCGAAAGGAGCTTGTGCGGATGTTTATTGTTGCTGAACTCCCGTTCCGGTTCATTGAGAATGAAGCATTTCAGAAGTTTCTTAAGGTATTACAACCAAGATTTGAGATTCATTCACGCAGAACACTGGCAAGAGATATTCTTCAAATGAATGTTGAAGAAAAAGAAAGGTTAAAGGATTTCATAAAATGTCTTGGAGGTAAAGTTTGCCTAACTACTGATATGTGGACTTCTTGTCAGAACTATAGTTACTTGAGTCTTACTGGTCATTTCATTGATAATGAGTGGAAATTGCATAAGAAAATCTTGAACTTTACTCAAGTTAGTAGTCACACAGGTGATCATGTGGGTAGGACGATTGAGCAGAAACTTAAAGAGTGGAAGATTACAAGGGTTTTAAGTGTTACAGTGGACAATGCTAGCTCGAACAATACTGCAGTTAATTACTTGAAAAAATGTTTCATGTCTTGGGACCCTTGGTATGTCTTGAAAGGTGAATTTGTTCAAATGCGTTGCTGTGCTCATATCTTAAATTTGATTGTTCAAGATGGTTTGTTAGGAATTGATGAGTCCATAACTAGAATTCGTGCTGCAGTTAAGTATGTCAGATCATCTACATCAAGATTTGGTAGATTTAAGACTCATGCTAAATCAGAAAATATTACAAGTCAACGCATGGTGTGTTTAGACGTGGAGACTCGTTGGAATTCTACATATAAGATGTTGGAAGTTGCTTTAATATATCAGAAGGTGTTTCAACGACTAGAAGGAGAGGAAGTTGAGAAATACACTGAAGAGCTTGAAAAGGGGGTGGGAGTTCCTACTGAAAATGATTGGAATCATGCACGTAGTATTTTGCCATTTCTAAAGGCATTTTATAATGCTACTTTGCGTATTTCTGGAGCGTCATATGTTACTGCCAGTACTTACATGGTTGAAGTGTCTGCTATTAGGATGGCGATTAGTAGACATTTGACAAATCGAAACAATGGAATAAAAGATATGGCGGGGAGGATGAAATTGAAGTTCCTGAAATATTGGGGTGATCCCAAGAATGTGAATATGTTGTTGATGATTGCCTTAGTTCTTGATCCTAGGCAAAAGATGAGTGGTGCACACTTCTATTTTCAATCGTTCTTCGACTCTACCAATGCTGAGATGTTGGAGCAAAGATTGATTGAGTCTGTAAAGTCAGATTTTGAACAGTATAAGACAATGACAGATGGTGTAACAAGAATGCAACCGATGTGTTTAGATGATGCGGATGAGGATGATGATGACTATACCAATGCATATTGGCGAGCAACCGGTAATACCATGCAACGAAATTCAGCAACAGAACTTGATAAGTATTTGAGAGAAGATCGAGAGCCTTATAACCGTGAAAGTGAGCTAGATTTATTGAATTGGTGGAAGGTTAATGCAAATAGGCTTCCGATACTTGCTTCTATTGCAAGGGATGTGTTGGCCATACCAGTTTCCACGGTGGCTTCTGAAAGTGTTTTCAGCACTGGAGGTAGAGTTCTCAGTGAGTATCGAAGTTGTTTGGATCCTAACATGGCTGAAAGTCTTATTTGTACGCAAGATTGGATCAGAGGATCTCAATTCACCTTCCTATCAGATGAGGATTTTGAAGAGCTTGAAAAGTTTGAGAATGGTAAGTCATTTTCTTAAACTTATTTATGTATTGTTACTTTACTTATGTTTGTTTACTTTTGTAGAGTTCAATTTAGAAGACAAGGCCCAAGGAGTAATTTCAAGCCAATAACATCGTTTGTGCCTTTGTGATGTATGTCGTCTCTTATCTTAGTAAGTTTGTGTCATTGTATTTGTTTTGTTGTGCTGATTTAGATTTACACTTGATTGGTGATACTGATGGGTTCTGTTCTCATTCCATGCAGACATTTCATGAGCAAATTGGTGGCTTGGTTGACATATTATTGGAGATTTTGATAGAAGCTGAAGTAACTAATATTAAGTTTTAAGTGTAGTATTATGTTTGATTGTTTGTAATGGATTTATGTTTGTATTGGAACCTCAGTTGGATTTATATTTGTATTGTAATCTCAATTGAATGCTTGCTGAATATGAACCTCAATTTATTTTTATTTTTTTTTTGGTAAAAACAGGTTCAGTTTTTTTTTTTTTTGGGATAAACAGGTTCGGCCGAACCGGTTCAGAACAGGTATGGTAAATCAGCCAAAATCTGGAGCAGCCAGAACTGGAGCGGTAAACCGTACCGGTTTTAAAATGTGGTAAAGGTTCGGTTCTGAACCGGTTCGGGGTCGAACCGGTTCATGCCCAGCCCTAATTACTATATATATTTATATTATGTTTATACTATTATATCTATATGTATAATATATATTTATATTATGTTTATGTATTACTATATATATCTATATCTATATGTATAAATATATTTATATTATGTTTATGTATTACTATATATATTTATATTATGTTGTTACTATATATATCTATATGTATAATATATATTTATATTATGTTTATGTAATACTATATGTATAATATATATTTATATTATGTCTATGTTATCTATCTATCTATATGTTTAATATATATATATATATATATTATGTATATGTATATTATGTATATGTAAAAAATAAAAAGATTTTTTTCTTTCAAAAATGACTTAGGTCATTCCCAAACTTTGATGAAGGTTACAACTCGGTCCTTGGACTCTCGGGTCATTTCTGGGATGTTATCGAGTGTTATAAACCAAACCGGAAAAGTTTTGGGCCATTTGTGCAAATTGTTTTTTCTTAATTCAGCTCTTTTTTTAAAAAAAAAATACATTTTGATTTCTAAACTTTTCTAGACATTCCATGATTTCTAAAAATGTTACAAATAAGTCTAGAATAATTTTTGGGTTATTTTTGGAATTTTATCAAGTGTTACAAATAAATCTAGAATAGTTTAGGGTCAATTCTGTAATTTTAAAAAAATATTTTCAGTTTAATTATAATATTTTAAAAAATTACATTTTTGATTCCTAAATTTTTCTGGACATTCCATGACTTTTAAAAATGTTACAAATAAGTCTAGAATAATTTTCGGGTTATTTTAGAACTTTACCAAGTGTTACAAATAAGTCCAGAATAGTTTAGGGTCATTTATGCAATTTTCGAAAATATTTGTTCAATTCAGCCCAAATTTTAATAAATTGCATTTTGGTCCCTATATTTTTTTGGACATCCTATAACTTCTTAAATGGGACAAATTAGTCCAACGAGCTTAATATTTCAAAAATGATTCGTGCATGTTTTGACACGTTTAAAATTGCTCGAGAGTTAAACCATTTTCTTTGGAGCACGATTAACTTTAGTTCTCTCCTGTTTATTTGAAATTAAAAAAAAAAAAAAATTGTTTGTACATGGTTTGTTTAATTTAAAGAAAATGCATGTAGTTTTTTTTTGGGCCAAGCATGATTAAAACGGGCAATTCAGGCAAAATTGAAAAACATTTCAAAAGCAAATTAAAGTACCGAAAGGGCGGATTATAAGCTCGCGAGCTTTTAAGACGTAATCAAACCCCCGAACTCGATTCTCTGGACGTAGACCTTTCTAAGCCCTAGGATGTTAATTTCATGTACCCTAGGCAATTTTAGGATTCCGATTAGCCTTCAATTAATCGGTGGCGACTCTTTCGAAATTTTCGGTCCGGTTGATGACCCCGCTCGACCGGACCCTTCGCTCGCAAAGATCCGGCATTTTCAAAAAGGAAAATTTAAAAATGTTTTCCAAAACGGGTCGGGAAAGTCATATCCGACGTCCGACAGTTCCTGAATAGGAAAACCAATCTCTGTTAATAACTTGTTCAGCCATAGCACTTCTGTGAGACCTCGAGCAATTCCTCTAAACTCTGCCTCAGCACTCGATAGTGCCACCACCTTCTGTTTCTTGCTCTTCCAAGTTACTAAGTTTCCTCCCACCATGGCGAAGTAACCTGAGGTTGATCTTCTATCAATCAGATTTCCTGCCCAATCCGCATCTGTGTATGTCTCGATTTTGAGATGACCATTCTTCTGGAACAACACTCCACTCCCTGGTGAACCCTTTAAATATCGAAGGATTCTGAGAGCAGCTTCCATGTGATCCGCTTGTGGTTTATGCATGAACTGACTTACCACACCCACCGCATATGCAATATCTGGTCTGGTATGTGAGAGATAGATCAATTTCCCAACTAGATGTTGATATCTAGTTTGATCTGTTGATTCAACACATTCTCTTATCTGTAGTCCATGATTTGGCATCATTGGCGTCTCAGCTGGTTTACAATCCACCAAACCAGTTTCCACCAACAGGTCTAAAATGTACTTCCTTTGTGAAATGAAAATACCCTGTTTCAGACCTTAACACTTCGATTCCCAAGAAGTATTTGAGTTCTCCCAAGTCCTTCATCTCAAACTCCTGAAATAGATTTTTCCTGAGTTGGGCTATTTCTTCTTTGTCATCTCCTGTAATGATCATATCATCTACATATACAATCAAACAAGTTACTCGGTCTCCCCTTCTTTTAATAAATAGAGTATGGTCAGAGTTACTTTGTCTATAGCCATATTTCTTCATGACTACTGTAAATCTTCCGAACCATGCCCTTGGTGCTTGTTTGAGTCCGTATAGTGCTTTTTTCAATCTGCACACATCTGCTCGTTGAAAACCTGCAGTGAAACCTGGTGGTGGTTCCATATACACTTCTTCTTCTAAGTCACCATGCAGGAAGACATTTTTTACATCAAACTGGTGGAGCGACCAGTCTTTGTTTGCAGCTATAGAGAACATAACTCGAATAGTATCAATTAGAGCTACAGGAGAAAAAGTTTCGGAATAATCAATACCATAGGTTTGAGTATATCCTTTGGCCACCAGTCTTGCTTTGTATCTCTCTATGGATCCATCAGCCCTGTGTTTTACAGTGAACACCCATCTGCAACCAACTGCTCTATTTCCATAGGGAAGCTCACATTTCTCCCAAGTCTGACTCTTCTCCAGAGCCTCCATCTCAACTCCCATAGCTTGTCTCCATTCAGGGTTTTGTAAAGCTGACTCAACATTGTTGGGAATAGATTGAGTATATATGGAAGTGGCAAAAGCTTGAGCAGCAAGTGTTAGTCTCCCCCTTGCCACGTTTTCTACTGGGTATCGACTTGCTCGTGGGCTGTATTCTGGTTCATATCTGATTGGTGGAACTCTCCTGTTTCTCCTGGATGGTAGTACATATCTCTCCTGTACTGGTGATTCTTCCAAGGCAACATTTTCAGATATAATAGAACCAGGTGTAACCCAATTAGAATTACTAACCTCCGGAGTATTCATCGGGGTGGACGGGATTGAAGCATTCGATACCTGTAAAATGGGAGATAATGTCTCGGTGGTTCCACCAGCTTGCTCTGTTGGATCTATCTCAGGCAACGATGGAGTGGTCACCGTAGTTTGTATCAACCAATCTAATGGAATACTATCATAATTCTCCCCCTGAACAGAAGATTGGGCAATATAGTAGAACTCAGTCTCAAGAAATGTACAATCCATAGTAGTGTACATACGATTATTTTTTGGGTTAAAACAACGGTAGACTTTTTGATGAATTCCATACCCTACAAACACACATTTCACAGAGTATGGATCAAATTTGGATCGTTCTGTTTTAGGAACATGGACAAAAACAGAGCATCCAAAGATATATGGTTGTAGTGTCAAGGCTGTTGGGACACTCATATGATTGGACAAGACTTGAAGTGGTGTTTGAAATTGAATCACTTTTGTCGGAAGATGATTCATAAGATAGACAGAAGTAGCAACTGCTTCTGGCCAGAATGAAGTTGGAACTTTTGACTCTAGCATTAATGCTCTAGTCATTTCAAGAATATGACGATTTTTTCGTTCTGCAACTCCATTTTGTTGGGGTGTGTATGGACAAGAGGTTTGATGAATAATGCATTTTTCTTTGAGAAAGTGTTGAAGAGTAGAATTAACAAACTCTCCACCATTATCTGACCTAAGGACTTGGATATTGGTATTATACTGAGTTTTGACTAGATTATGAAATTCAACAAATTTAGAAAAAACTTCAGATTTATTCTTAAGGAAATATACTCAAGTCATGCGAGAATAATCATCGATAAAAAGGACAAAATATCTAAAGCCACTACTTGACATACATGTACTATTATTTGGAGCTGGTCCCCAAACATCAGAATGTATGAGAGAAAAAACAGACTTGGCTCTAGATTCAGATAAACGATATGAGTTTTTATGACTCTTAGCACGAATACAGGTTTCACACACAAGTTCTTGATTTGACGAAAATAAACTAGGAAATAATTTATGAAGATACCCTCCAGATGGGTGACCCAATCTCCGGTGCCACAACCACTGTTGCCTGGTGACTGTTCCGTGAGCAAGCATTGCAGTTCCGTGTTGAGTCACTTCCTCCATATAATACAGGCCTTAATGTTCAATTCCACGGCCGATAATTTCCCCCGATTGAATATCCTGTAGTAAACACAAATTGGGATAAATTAGTACCATACAATTCACCTCCCTTGTAACATGACTAATAGAGAGTAGCTTGCAATCCAAGCTAGGTACATAGACACAGTTCTGCAGTTTAATATTTGCAGAAATATTGACGGTTCCCGCTCCTTGGACTGGAACTAATTCTCCATTTGCTGTCTGAATTTGTTCCCGTCTTGGTATCGAATGACTAACAAAGTCATTTTTATCATAACTCATACTGTCCGTAGTCCCGCAATCAAGAAGCCATTTTTCACATTTCCCGGATATATTTTTATGAGCAAAAAATGCATGAGCAATACCAGAATCTTCAAACTCAGATTTATACAAATTTCCAGGCCCAAAACTGATATCTCGGCCCAATTCTGGACCAATTTCTTGGCCCAGCGTTGAACCAGTCGCCCGGCCCAATCTGCTGGTCCGGCTCGGTCCGCTGCCTCCTTTTAACATGCCTTCAGTTAGGGTTAATTGATTTTTAACCCTACAATTCTCAAACCCTATACCTGATTCAGAGCTCTCCCTTTCTCCTTGAGCAGCCGCAGACGCCTGGGTGAAAACCCTAGGGTTTGGTCCGCCGCCTCCAATGTAACTCGGCTGACCGCCTCCGTTGTGGCCAGGATTGGCTGCTCCGACCTGTTGCCGAGTCTCCTCCGGTTGATTCCAGGTGGTCGGAGGACCGCCGGGCCTCGTAAGACCGCCGCCATTCCACCCATTCCAGCCATAGATGTTGGTCGGAGCACAGGCCACCGCAGTCATCCCTTCATGTGGGTGAGTCGCGCCTCCTTGGCTCGGTATTTCAGCTCCTCTAGCCCAATCGTCTCGGCCGTTCGCCACCGTGACGGTTGGGTTGCCGCCGGTTGTCCCGTCCCGTTTGCGCCACCCTTCGGGGTATCCAATGAGTTGGTAACATTCAGAACTCTCGTGGCGTTGCTTTCCGCAGTGGCTGCACCAGAGGAATTCCGGTCGACGCCGCCGCGGCCTGGCTTCCCTTTTCCGGCGAGCTGCTTCTTGGAGGCATTGGCTGGACCTGCTCCTCCGTGGCTAGTCTCGGGGAAGAACCGAGATACTATGCCTACCCCGACTCCGGTTCCTCCTGTCTCGGTGCCGACCGTAGCTCCCATGACATTTCGCCGATCACGTTCGGACCGGATTGTGGCATACGCCACTTCCACCTCTGGTATTGGACGAACCCTAAGCAAATCTCGTTTTTCATTATCATAATCGGTATTGACAGCATTAAGATATTGATAGAGTTTACTTTCCGCCCGTTTTGTGTTCCATATCGTAATGCATTCGGCACACTTCATTGGGTTAGGATCCCGTTGCTCGATTTCTCTCCATAGGCTTTGTAGTTTACCGTACAATGCCTCTAGGGTATCTTGACCTTGCCGTATATTGCTTGCTCGACTTATGATATCGTACAATTGGACTCCGTCTTTGGCTTTACTGTATGTCGCAGCTAGGCCATTCCAGAGATCCTTGGCTGATGGGAATTCGACGTATTGGTTGACGAGGTCCGATTCCATGTTGTCGAGAATCCATGAGCAAACGATGAGATCGTCTTGCTCCCATTGCAAATACATCGGGTCCTCGACCCTAGGTGGTGCCGGAACACCTATGATGTGGTGGAGCTTCCCTTGCCCGCCAATCTTCATTCGGATCAGTCGCGCCCAAAGGGAGTAATTATTTTCGTTTAGCTTAACGCTAATACTAATGTTGGAAACTGATATGGTTTTTTGGATGATATTTGACTGTGGCAGATTCGAACGCATCTCAGCCCGTATTTCAGCCAACTGAGCTGCAAACGACTCGTTCGTTGGGGTAGACTCGTTGGTGTTGATGCTGCCCCCTTCGGATGCTGCCATGGTCGAGGTATGTGGGTAAAAAAAGGTAAATGATGATGCCGAGAAAGCTTCAATCGATCATCTGATCGAACAATCCGACTCTGATACCATGTGATCAATATAGCGGAAATTATGTATTGAAGCTTATTGAAGCATTCAACTTAACTTTCACTAATGACAATAAATCCTACTTATAATACATTGATTGCTAATACAACAAAAGCTATCTACTACAAGGAATAATACAAGATGCTAAAGTATACATTTAACTAATGTGATATGTGTAGCATGTGTAGGATTTTAGGGAAGAAGTGGAAGACAAGGAGGAAAACAAGGAATGGTGGTGACATGTTGTCCAAGATGCTTTCCAACACGGATGAGCTGGGTGGAGGAGGTAATCGGTTGGATGTGGGGTGGGGTGCGAGAGGTGGCGGTGGGCGATTGGAGGAGGAGGATTGGATGGAAGGTGTGTGGGTTTGCAGAAGAAAGAACAAGTGAATGTAAGAAGAAGAAGGAATGAGATAGAGAGGCTGCAAGAGATGGATCAAAGGGTAGAAGAATAACCCGTTGCTCTTTTGAGTGAACCGCAATCGGACCGACCGAAACTTGAACATATCCTTTTGCTGGTCTGATTTTGATAACTATGGTTCAAAGTGTACAAAGAAAGCAATGGTCAACCACAACTATACTTTCAACTATAAAGAAGATGATAAGTTTGATATGAAAAGAGTTATCACAAACAAAATCATAAGGTCTCATTCTTTGAAAGTTTTTTTTATTTAAGTAAAATTAAAAAAATAGTAGTTAGAAGAATAATTAGTTTGAAAAGTAGATATATGCGCTGCCACGTGATCAATTCGCACCCCAAGGTAGCGTGTTGTGCTATTTTGGCACAAAATAGCGTGTTGATGGGAAAGAGTTTTTAGTTTTTTTCCCCGATGATATGATGTGTAATTACACCTATGTGGATCTTTTTTGCCTCTGATTTTCGCCTGCATCATTCATTTGATCATGACAACTCAAGCAACCACAGGAGCTAACGATCTTCGAAGCTACGTAAATCATCATCTTTATATGCATCTTTCAGACACCTCAAGCATTTCGTTGATCTCGGTAAAATTGGTTGGATCTGAGAATTACTCCATTTGGAGTAGAAGAATGTTGGTCACATGTTTGGCCAAGAATAAACTTGGATTTATAGATGGTACTTGCCGGAAAGAAAATCTTCATCCTTCCTTGCACCATCTTTGGGGTCATGAATGTGGTTTCGAAAGATCTATTGAGCAACATAATCTACTCTACTAGCGCTTTCTTGGTATGGAATGAACTCAAGGAACGATTTGCCAAGATCAATGACTCAAAAATCTATCAACTTCGTCGTGAAATCAACATCACACAACAAGGTTTGGATTCCATCCACGTCTATTTTGGAAAATTGAAACTCCTATGGGATGAATTTGCTGCAGTGTCAGATCTTCCAAACTTTGGCTATGAAAAATACAATTTCCATGTTGATCACCAAAACATTATCAAGTTCTCTTAGTTTTTGATGGGATTGAATGAGACTTACAACAATTTAAAGTCCAATTTTCTCATGAGAGTGCCCCTTCCATCGTTAAATGAAGCATATGTTGTTCTCATTCAAGAAGAAAGTCAAAGAGGAATCTCCAACAATATATTGACATTTAATGATGTTGTCAATACTGCAAACAATTTCGAACTGTGTTTCAAATCTAGTTCATCAAGAAGGAACAATACCCCTTCAAGAAGAATTGTCACTGTCAACATTGTTGATGGAGAGGACACAATATTGAATTATGCTGGATCCTATATCTGGAATTGTGAAACACCAGAACAACCGAGAGCAACACAAAGAACAACTCGGATGGAAATCAAGTATACAATGCCAATGACTCATCAAGCACTTCATATATTCAAAGTTCATCCTCTAGAAAATCTCTCTTCACCAAATAGTAATATGATCACATCCTAAAACTGTTGGATAATCCTGAAGAGAACTCCTCCTCATCTTCTTCAAACATCAGAATAAACATGGCAGGTATGAGTTCATCATCTTCTAACAAATTATTCGATAAATGGATCATCAATATAGGAGCTACCAATCATCTGACATCAAGATCAGATTGGTTACAAAATTTATGAAAAATACCTATATCCAAGGTCCATTTACCGTAGGGACTCTTAATATATGTTACTCATATTGGTGACTACAACCTAGAAGATTATTTGCATTTAAAAAATGTGTTGTTCATACCTGATTTTCATTGTCATTTACTGTGTGTTTCTAGATTGACCATGGATTTGAATTGTTCAACAAATTTTTAACCTAGATTCATGATATTCAGGACCTCTCCAATGGGAGAGTATTTAAGATTGCTAAAGAATCCAATGGGCTTATAGTTACTTTGCTACAGAGAACAAAACTTGGGTTATAGTTCCTTTGCTACAAGGAAAGAAACCTATAGGTTGCAGGTGAATAACAAGATCAAATATCACTCAGATGATACTATCGAGAGATATAATGTTAGACTTGTTGCAAAGCGGTATAGTCAGAAACACAGGATATATTACAACGAAACGTATAGTCCAGTGGAAAAGAGGGCCACTGTCTGAACCACACTAGCCTTGGCTGCTGAACATGACTTGGGCTTATATCAAATAGATGTTGTCACGACCTTTTATAAGGAAATCTAACCGAAGAAATTTACATGGATATACCTCAAGTATTTGGTAATCCATGGGGAATCTTGTATGTAGGTTACTCAAATCCTTATACGGATTAAAACAGACTTCCATGCAATGGAACCTGAAAGTAACTACAACTTTGATCTCATTTGGTTATGTTCAAAGTAAATATGATTATTGTCTCTTTACTAAGAAGAAATTACATAATATTGTTATCATGATGGTATATGTAAACGATCTTTTAATCACAAGGAACAATATGGAAATGATAGAAGATTTAAAGTTGGTATTAAAAGGGAGTTTTATGATGAAAGACCTCAACACTTTAAGGTATTTCCTAGGTATTGAAATAGCAAGAAATGAGCATGGTTTGGTTCTGAATCAATGTAAATATGCTATGGATTTGATTTCTCATCTTGGTTTGACCGGATCAAAGCCAATTACGACGCCAATGGATTATAGTTCTAAATTAACTACTGCAGAATATGATAAGTTGTTTAAGTTTACCCAAAATGATAATTTGATTACTGATGTTGCTGAGTATAGAAGATTAATAGGTATACCATTATATTTAACTGTGACCAAAACAGATATTGCATTTAGTGTACAATACTTGAGTCAATTTTTGAAGGAGCCAAAAGAATCATATTGGATTGCACCCTTACGAGTGGTAAAATACATAAGGAAACAACCTAGACTTGGTTTATTTTGTTTAAAAACTAATAATCTTGGACTTCTGCGACTCAGATTCGGCAGGATGTTTGGAAACAAGAAGATCGGTGACATGTTATTGTATAAAACTAGGAAACTCTTTGATTTCGTGGAATGTAGGAGCATATGAATGACAATTTTTGAGATTGATGGATTAAAGGATTGTTACGTGAGTTGACTACAATAGATTAAAAACCAGTAATTGTATTCTGTGATAACAAAGCAACATTACAAATTGTGTCTAATCCTATGTATCATGAACATACTAAACATATAAAAATAGATTTTCATTTTGTTCATGAGCAATTGTAGGAGGGTTTGATCAATTTGGAGAATTTTGGATCGAAAGAGCAACAAGCAAACATATTTAAGAAATCTTTGGCAAAGATACAAAATTTTTACATGTTGGAGAAACTGTAGGTGGCTTATATTTATGAACGCGTTATCAGATTGAATGGGAGTGTAGAAGGGCAATCTGATAATGTAAAGCATAGCGTAAGATGATTATGTTTCATTGTAATAAGTTAGAGGACTTATTTATATCTTCTTAAGAGTTAGTAATGACTATGTTAGTTAGAAGTTAGGTTAGTTTCCGTTAGATTATACTATATGTTGAGTATCGATAGTGACGACCCAATACAGAATCAAGACTAAAAGGCCCAATAATATTCCAGAGGGGTAAAGTTCAAATCATTCAAGACTGGACCGACCCACACTAAGGGTAAGCTGGAACCCATAAAGCGGTTCAGTCTCAAACCCGAAACGAAAGTGGTCGCCAAAGTCTCTACATGTCGCCATAGACCAAGGCCAAATCCTCATACTGCTCGTCATGGGAGCGCTCGCCACGAGAGTCAAACCACTCAACTCAGGTCCCACAACCGACACCGAATATACAACCATGATGTCCCGCGTATCTCAGACACATATCTACAAAGATCACATAAGGCAACTGCAATATTACGTGATGACCGTAATATCTGCTATCCTTATCTGCAGCGACATAATATTTACAGATATATTTGGTTACCAAAACAGTTTGGTCTTCTATTCTTATAAATACTCATGTTTTACATACGTTACATTAGCGTTTGAGTTCTTACTCACAGTATACTCATTTAAGCATCAGAGTAGGACCCACAAGAACCCCTTCTGTTGCACTCTCCTTCTTGCAGGTTCATCGGAGCTCCGGCGAAAGCTTGCGGTCATCAACCAATTGACATTTAAATCATTGCAAAATCAGCATCTAGTCAGCACCTGGGAAATTCAAACTCAACACTAGATATACTTTGTATTATTTTGTTTGCAATTCAATATGGAAATTCATTTCCCTTTCTTGATTCAGTTAGTAGTAGTTTTGACATTTGGTTTGTTTGTTGGGTATGATAACCAAGTTAATGTGATAGTGAAAAGTGTATAAATAAATCAATGGTCAACCACAACTAAAATTTGAACTAGAAAAGAAGATGACTAGAAAAGAAAATCATAGATGGCAAAAAAAAAAAAGATCATAAGTTTGATATGAAAGAAATTATCACAAACAAAATCATTAGGTCCCATTCTTAGAAAGTATTTGGGGAGTTTTTTTCTTCAAAAAGTAAGTATAATTAAAAAATTATTTTGAAGAATAATATTTTGAAAAGTAAGTATATGCGTTGCCCACGGTGCAAGTTGATTCACAACTTGCACCTTTGGGCAGTTTGTTGTGCTATTTTGGCACAACACGCCATCCCTGATGGCGTGTTGAGAGGGAATAGTTTTTTTTTGACGATACGATGTTCAATAAAAAATTAAATTATGTGTCTATTAAAAAATTAGAGTAAGTAACTGTTTTAATTGTGATTCAAATGACGAAACAAAATATTAAATTTAGACTTACGAATTGACCATACGCTTTGCCCTAAGTTGAGATATGAAATTTTAACTTAAACAAATTGAACTCAGACCATGTAAGTCCAAACTCAATACCGTTAACGATATTTATGGCGTAATTCAATTATCTACATAGTCTATTTTTTTGGATATATATATAATTTTCTGGTAAACCACCTCAACAGTCACTTATGTTTCCATTATGCAACTAAATGGTCACTTACGTTTTTTTGTGTAGTTAAACAGTCACGTATGTTTCAGAAATGTGACTTGTTGGTTAAACTTGACATATTCACTCACATATGTTTCATCAATGTGATTAAATACTAACTAAAATGACAATTGTACCCTTCACTTTTATATTGTTCTTCAACTTCCTGCTCGATTCAAACCCGAAATCTAATTTCGAACTCAGCGTTACGCAAATCCGAGTTCGATTCGAGATAGATCTATGTTTCTAGGTTGGAGTTAAACCTAGAAATGTAGAACTAGGTTCTAATCAAACCCATAATTTTATATTTGGGTTCGATTCAGACCGAGTTCTGCGATTCTGGATTCGAACTGAACCTAGATATGTGATTCTAGGTTCGAACTGAAACCAAATTTGCAATTCTGAATTTAGTTCAATCCTAGATCTGCCTTTTTGGGTTCGATTCAAACCCAGTTTTACGCGAACCTGAGTTTGAAATAAGCTTTCGGGTTTGAATCGAGGAAGAAGATGAAGAATATAAGTTAAAGGGTATTTTAGTCATTTTTTGTATATTTCTTTTCCGTAATCTTTCGTTCACATTTTGAAACATAAGTAACTGTTCAACAAAAGATTCAACTATTCAGTCACACATGCCAACATAAATTACTATTGAGATAATTTGATCGAATGATAAATGAATTAGGTGGAAAACTTAATTATATACTTACACAAAAAAATAAAATAAAAATTACAATATGTAAATGATTTAAGTACGACACAAATGACACTAACAAGGCGTTGCGTTTTGACTTTCGGACTGACCGTATGATACCAAGATCAATAATTATACACATATATACATACTGATCGTATACATACTTGCAGTCAGTATGTATATATATAATTTTGTATATGTCGTATCATACAGTCAATCTAAAAGTTAGAACTCAACGCCTAGTTAGTGACATTTATGTCGTAATTAAATTATTTACGTACTGTAACGTTTTTATTATTATTTTTTTGGAGTAAATATATAATTAAAATTTTCACCTAATTTATTTTATCATTTTGGTTAAATTATAGGACAAATTATGTTAGGTTAAAAAATTAAATATATATCTAATAAAAAAAATCTAAAATACCTAGAGTAGGTAGATAATTAAATTTCCCTATAAATGTCGTTAACGGTGATGAGTTTGTACTTACACGATTTGAGTTAGATTTTTTTTGTAAGTCAAATTTTCATATATCAACTTAGGGCAAAACGTATAGTCAATCTGTAAGTCCAAATTTATTATTTAATTTGTATATTAATTAAAATATCTAATTACTCTAATTTTTTTTATTAGATATGTAATTTATTTTTTAATTAAACATTGTGTCATCGAACAAAAACACTAAAACTCTGCCCCCTCTACACACCACCTCTTGCTGGCGAGTTGTGATTCAACTCGAACCCCAGCGCAGCGCGTATGCTTACATTTTGAAATAATTTTTTTAATTATACTTTTAAAAAAATAAATTGTATTTGGGTTGTACGTGCAAACCAATGTGAATGTCGTCCATATAAAGATGTCAATTTTGACAGAGACTAGTGATTGATAGATATGTGTTTTACTTTATGTTGGAGAAACAAATTGGGAGCAAAAAGTTAGACTATGATCCATATTTCCTTATCCTTATAGATAATTGAGTTTATGGGTCATTGGTATGTCTGGACTCTTTATTAAATGGAAAAGAGTGATTGGTTGGTGGCTACAAAAGTGTCTCAGATGATGGACATCAAGTCGTTACTTCGAAGATCAAGCCGTTACTATCTACATCCATAACTCGATCGAGACTTAAGGAGACATATAGTATTATAAGCGTAGGACGCGTTAGAGTATGATAGGAGGGACGTCTATAATAAGGCGACACCACTAACGTAAAACAACATGGTGATTCATAGAAGCCAAGCAGTGTGTCACCCGCTATGGTTAGGAGTGACGTCTATAAAGATATGAACAACAACTCGTACTGAATCGAAAAATTCGGATTGACATTGACCGTAACTCTACGGAAAGTTACTATGGTTTAAAGTGTTAATCTTACTAAGACATTAACTCTAGACCTGAGCTAAGTATCTCTATAAATACCTCACCTACTCATTTACACTATATATATGCATCATTCATTTTCCCTCAAACCCCGACTTTATTATCGGTTGGGAAACTACGGATAAAACCCAAACTTTACTTTTTGCAGGTTGTGGGGCACACATGATACAACATTTGACGTTGTATCTGGGAACTTGACAACAAGTCAGGGCTCCACCAAACTCCCATGCAAATGCGGTCCGACAATCAGTTATTGAACCTAACAACAGTTAGCGCCTAATAGTACCGCATCATAGGGTTTGTTTCAGCATCTCCATGTGATTACGCCCTTAGTGGCCACTCTCACTTCAACGATATTCGTCACCCTATAGTGCTCCTTGACAATACGGAGTAACGCTTTATAAGTTGCATTCATAACACTTCCTTTGTAGACCATGTCGTCACCAGGGAAGAAGATGTCAGTTCTACTGCCAAATCCCCAAAGGGCCACGTGATATAGAGCGTCGCTTTATAATTTGACTTCATACCCTGATAGTGTCGCCCCTTATGGCCCAAGTTTCATCTGATTAACAAAAGCAAGTCACCTCGATCACAAACGTCAAGACAATCTAACCCAGCATCGACACTCTTCATGAGTTAGATGGAGGAACAGATCAACGAAAATAAGCCAACCCCGGTTATAAGGGTCAAGGCAACTTAACCTACCAGCAACGCTCTTGATTCAGGTGGAAAAGTTGATTGCTAGACCAAAAATCTTAAAGGTGTTGCTGAAAGGCGTTAGTCAAACGCCAAAGGCAACGCCCATGGGTAAAAAACCATACAGCTTTCTACGCTACAACTGGATCATGTCCCAGAAAAGCTCACGAACAAAGCAGAAGGAGGCGTCTCATCCTCGAGGGTGGCATAACCATATCTATTTCTAAGGATTTTACGAATCCTCGGAAGCTTTTGCCTCCTTAGTGGCCTTCCAAGATAGATACTCTGCAATGAAAGGAAGACTGTCTATAGGAAATTTGACGTCAACATTTCTACTCTAATAGCTTCTCAGAACGACCAACGATCTTATCCTGAAGAAAATCCTCAACATCGTTTAACTGCTCGCTCACCTTGAAGTATATTACTGCGTTTTGGATGACATAGTCTAACTCTTGAGGAAACACCTCCTCCAACACCTCTAGCTTCTTGGCTGATTCCTCATCGCTCACATCAGCGTGGCGATGCCCGTCTTCGCGACTCTTCGTCATTTCATTTAATTCAACAAAAGTTGAGGAGTACAACTTTTTTTTCCTCCTCTAACTTCTTCACGCACTTTTCGTTCTGAGCCTTAAGGCTTTCCTTAGCCTAGGTCGCTTCGGCTTCAAGGGTTGCACATCAGTGTGACAGCTCCACAGTCGTTAACCCCGAGTTGAAAGGTGGAGGGAATAGCATGTGATGCACAAATATACACATGTTAGGCACAAAAAACACGAGTGAAAAAAATAAAAACTTACATGAATGACATTCCAGAGATGGAATCAAGTCAATGCTTCAACAGAGGAAGGATCCAACTGAAGTGGACCCCAATCAACTGGGGGAACCATCCCTAACAGAAAATGGACCCCCAAGTCTTCTGAGGACAGGAAGTTTGATTTCATTAGTTGCGCTCTCCTCAAGCGACGCCATTGTTCCGGGCCTGACACTACCGTTAAGCTTGAGCTGTTGATGATGGAGACTTTCGGGCCACCACTGTTGATGATGGAGACTTTTCGGGCCACCACCACTTGCTGAAGTGGACCACTCACTGAACTAGAGCACTTGCTGAAGTGGAGCACTTGCTGAAATGAAGCACTTCTGGTGGAGCATTTGGTGTACAGACCACTCATGAAGGTGGACAAACCAACTTCTGTGGCGTATAAGAACCAACAATGTTTGAAGGAAATTACAACAGACTTGAATTACGAATTTGAGAGAAGAGTTGGTTGTTGGTGTCTTGAGTGTGGGAGAAAATAGTGTTGTTGTGAGCCAGAAATACGAGTGAGTGTTTCAGAGTGCGATACAATTTGTAACACTATTTGTCTATAGTGAAGTGTGGGCGTGAGCCGTGGACGTAGCCAAATTGGTGAACCATGTAAATCCTTGTGTCATTTTGCATTTCTCTTAATCCATCGAGCCCCAAGATCCTACAATATGAAAATTAGCCGCAGCTAATATCCCAACATGAGCCTCTTTGTAAAGGTGATGATGCAAAATGAAGCAATACCATTTAGACTAACCTGCCGACTTCGGAGAGTCTACGCCAACGGATGTCAATGGAGCGTCACACTAGGAACGGTGGTCCTCGGAGTAGGCATCAGCTAAGCGTGCTATTTGCTTATCCTTACATGTTCAAGGAAGTTCCATGTTAGCATATTCTCTGTCACATCGATTAGAACATGTTGCTATTTGATTACAGTAAGGGGTGTAATCTACGGATCTATGGTAAGGAACTACAATTTTATAGGCAACGACCGCTGCATTAGTAAAATGACTGAGCTTACCTGGCGATGCCCTTAATAGGTGAAGATGCTTTAGGTTCTTATCCTTTTTGGAGCGTTATTGCCTCTTCCGTTTTTTTGGAGGGACCTTCCTCCCCGACAGCCATGTAGGCTCTCTCCTACGTCACAACAAAGTTTTTGAATAATTTAAAATCTACAGAAGTTGCCAAAGAATAAAAACAGTAACAAAAAATGTCTTGCCCAATTAAGTGGAGAATGAGGTGACGCCACAATAATTCCTGTAGAGAAGCAAAGACTTTGTCCTGGACTTCGAGCAGTAAGGAGCGTGCCCCTTAGAATGCTCGAGGTGGATCAGGTCCAACGCCTTCAGATCCTCGAACAACTCTTCGAGAGAGAGGAGGCATGGTCTCTCATTGACGTACTTAAACACCAGGTGATGCCCCTGTTAAAAAACGTATTGGCGGTTCCAGTTGGAATTGGTGAATTTAAAACCACTAACCAAAGAGCATTTATGGTCCCAACACTAGGTTTTGAAATTGGGAAAACATGTTTGGAAAAGCTGGAGTTGGAAATAATTTAATTGAAAATGGTAAAACACCGAAAGAGGTTCAAGGAGTATGGTCAAACACGAAGGTAGCATTACACCTTGAAGCCCACCTACATATGCAGGGCCTTGGGGTGGAGTTGAGTCCGCGTAACCCTTAAGTATTTACATTATGCGATGAAGTCTAAACAGTAAAGAAAATAAATATATGTGTCGACCTAGGAAAAATAAATTGCCCCCTCTCCTTCAAGGGGAAGGCAAACAGGAAAATAGTTTTACACGCTAAATCAATTGGGACAGGATATCATAGAGAATGGATTGTTGAACAGAGAAGAAGGAGACTAGAATATGTTGAGAGAGTTCTATATCATTACTTGAAAGATGAGAATGTCTTATATAAGGCTTACATATGCAGCAAATTTGAAAAGAATGCAGATACAGGGAGCTTCACCAACACCTCTGTAACTACCATCCTAAGAAATAGTTATAGTCCAAACCAAGAATTACTAAAATTAGAATAAGCAGATAAATAAACAAAACTAAATGTGCTGGTGTTTGTATTTTAAGACTCCTCATCAATACCAGCTTTCATCCCTTCCACCATGTCGAGTTTATGATAGAAGTTTGCAAGCTTGTTGCCACTTAAATATTTTGTAAACAAGTCTGCAATTTGATGTTTAGCGCTGACATGATTCAGTCCAATTTTTTCTTGTAGAACTTTTTCCCTAATAAAGTGATAATGCACCTCTACATGTTTAGTTCTTGCATGGAAAATTGGATTTTCTGCTAGTCGTACTGTTGAAAGATTGTCACAGTACAAAGGAATGACACACTAAATTGGTTGGTGCAGATCTTTCAATAATTGCGCAAGCCATATGCACTCCTGAGATGCCATTGTTGTTCGATACTCAGCTTCTGAGGTCAATAAAGATAATGTTGGTTGTCGTTTTCTACACCATGATACTATCCCAGACCCAAGCATAAAGACATACCCTGTTGTTGATCGTCGGGTGTCATGATCACTCGCATAGTCGGCATCGCAAAAACCAGCTAGCTTGTCAAGTTCATCTTTCTCATACAAAAAACCATAGCCAAGTGTGCCCTTCACATATCTTAAAATTCGTCGAACAACTTCCAAATAAGGCTTCTTTGGAGTTTGCATATACCGACTCATGACCCCAACTGCATATGAGATATCAGTTCTAGTGAATGTTAAGTAGATCAAAATATCCACAAATTGTCGGTACATTATTGCGTCTTCTAAATCTTTCCCTTCATGTGCACACAACTTCATGTTTAGCTCCATTGGTAATGAAATCGACTTGCAGTTCAACATTCCAAACTTTCTCAACAAGTTTGTGGTATTTGTTTGTTGATGGAGAAGGATCCCCCTATCAGTTCGGTCAGCTTGTAGACCAAGGAAGTGCTTGAGTTGGTCAAGTTCTTTCATTTGAAAGTGCACTAACAGGTTCTCCTTTGTTTAGAGAATTTTTTCTTCAACATCTCCCATCACAATCAAGTCATCTACGTATACTAGAACAACAAGTATTCTTCATTCGTTGGCTTTAACAAAAAGACCTGAGTCCGTAGATATCACTAAATAATTTCTGCGAGTGAGGAATTCAACAATTTTACCAATCCCTCAATGATTGTTTAACCCGTAGAGGTTTTTTCGAAGCCTGCACACATGCTGTGGATAATCTCGATTTTGAAATCCCATTAGTTGATTCATATAGATCTCCAATTTTAGGTCTCTATGTAAGAATGCATTATTCACGTCCATTTGACACAATTTCCACCATTTGCTATGTTGTAATCTTCAGAACATAAAGAGAGAAAAATGAAGATTAAAGCTAAGGAAGAAGGCCGAAAGAAACGATCAAATGAATCTGACTCAAAAGTTAGTTAAAAGGTACAAATTTTATAGGACCTAATGTTTATATTATTACAAATCAGTCCCTCAATCTTTATGCATAAATGCACATATACCCTAACATTTTTCATGTTTGTGTTTGATTTTGAAAAATCTTGAAAATCCTTTAAAGCTGATCTTGAAACATCCAGTTAAACCAGCATGATCTTGAACTCAGCATACACTGCATCACTTTTGATCATTCACCATTAAATCCTTTGAATGACTTCGCTTCTGTTCTTCAATTCATCTAGAGATCCTGAAGTCATGATTAGTCAAACACTTGTTTTACTACACACTCAGCAGATTCGAGTGACAGCATAACAGTACAAGACCACACAAGCTTATTATGCAGACATATCCATACCGATTTTAACATATTACCACTTCTGAAACACACACAATACATACATGTTTTTTGTTGTGTTATCACCTTCAAATGCACCCTTGCTTACTTACTAAACCAGACAATATATCTATTTTCCCATACATGCCAGTTTTCCTATGAAATTCCTCCAGATACACATCATTCATCATAGCACACTTCAATAATGTCATTGCTTCTTTGTTTTTTTTCTTGTACTCTTGTTTGTGTGATCTGATTGACACACCATTTGTGTTTTTTTTCCTATTTTTTTTATAATCTTCACAGAAGAGTTTTAACTTTTTTCTTACCAACACAGATGAAAGGTTTCAACTTTCATCCTTTCTTCCTCTAGAGATTTTCCATAAGTGTCTTTTACGTTTTCTTAAGGATAACTCTATTTTTGGAATCAAACTGTGCCTTATGCCAAGATTATAAGAAAACTCAGAATGTTTGTGACTTACTCAAAGAACTGTGAAGATTGAAGAACTCGAAATAATCAAAGAGGAACTCAAGAATGCATCCGACCATAAACATACATCATTCAGTAAAACCCAAGAGTGCATAGAGGCAGTAACCACATAAAAAGAAGAAGTATGTACTGCACGTGAGATAAAGTGAGTTAAAATCACATAAGAAGATACCTGGAAAACAAGAGGTTTTCTATATGTACATAAAAGAGTTCTAGACAAAAAAAACTGATGGGATAGAGCAAGTGAATAAGCTAAAACAGACAACAGGAATACTGAAAAGAACTCAAGTGCATAAGGAATTCACCAAAGTTAAGCATGACGATGAAATACAGGATACGAAGATTCATGCAACTCTTGAATTGAAAACACACTGATCTTCTTCCTTCAAGGAATAAATGATTTCTCAGTTAACGACCTTGTTAAAATATTATCTACGTGTTCATTGAACAAAGTTAACGATAATTTCCCCAGACTTGACTTCATCCCTGATGAAGAACAAGTCAGTCTCTACATGCTTCATCTTTGAATGATGAATTGGATTCTTAGATAGAGCTACGATACTTGTGTTCTCACACCAAATGACATGAGGTGAGTGTAATGACAGTCCCATTTCATAGAGAAGAGACTTGATCCACATAATTTCACAAACAGAGTTAACAATAGCACGAAACTCAGCTTCAACACTTGATCTAGAAACAACTCACTGTTTCTTCGAAATCCAAACAATAGGATTTCCATTCAGAAGCAAATAGTGACCAGAGATGGACTTCCTGTCAAGAATATCTCCACCCCAGTCAGCATCAGAATGAGAGACCAAAGACACTTCACTAGAGGGACTAGCATGTGATCAAAACATCAAACCATGATCTAGAGTAGATTTCAAGTACCGAACAACATGAAGCACAACTGTCCCGTGACTAACTAGTACAAGGAGATTGCATGTAGTGACTCGGTTTGTTGACAACAAAATTGATATCTGGTCTAGTTACACATATATGTTGGAGGGCACTGATTGTGCTACGATAAAGAGACTCATCATGAAAGAGATCGGTGTAAGAGTCCATACATGTTTGAGTGACACAAGTACCTGTCATAGGCATAGGAAATCCAGTTGCATTTGATAAACCAACCTTTCAGACCAGATCTTGAATGTATTTCTTTTGATTGAGCAAAATGAACTCTTCACCAGTGACAACTTCCATGCCGAGGAAGTAATTGAGACTCCCCAAATCCTGGAGCTTGAATTTGGTGTTGATTGCCACAATAACTTCTTCAACTTGACGAGCAGAAGATCCCGTAATAACTATGTCATCTACATATACAAGGAGAAGAAACAATTTGTTGTTAAAAGACTTCATGACCAAGGAATTATCTGCTACTAAAACTTTAAAAGAGAGGGAGTGAATAAGAAAGGATTTTAGCTTCTCATACCAAGCACGAGGAGCTTGTTTTAAATCGTATAGAGCATTTTGCAATTTGCAAAGAGAAATGACAGAAGGAGACGAAGTTGCATGCTACTGAAATGACATAATTATTATGTGGTTGATACATATGCATGACAATGGTTCTTTGAGAGACACACTATGATATGGATGCACAATATTGTTATTTGGTCACATTAACTAAAGGAAATTGACCAAAAAAGTGAATTGTGAATGGAAAGTTAATGTGATACTGAGCATAAGTTTTCATCTTCCTTAACAAAATCTTTGTTGGATCCTGATCTTTTGCCACGGTGCTCTGGTGCTGCTCCCGGCGCTCCGATGCTGCTCCGGCGACCTGCAAGAGGGAAACCCCGGGTTTTTCCCGTGGTTTCCCCTCCGACGCTCAAGTTAGTCGGAGGTTCGTTTTTGGAGAGCTCAGAGGGACTCTGAATTCAGTCTCCTTCAAATGAAGGGAGTAGTAACTATATATAGAGGTATTTAACCTTAGTCCATGGTCAGACGTTTTACCTTGGTCAGACCTTGTGAGGCTAACAATACTAACCATGGTAACCTTTTATCTTGCATTGTGTCTTGTGCTATCTTGTGTCTTGTACTGTCTTGTGTCTTGTGCTGTCTTGTGTCTTGTGCTGTCTTGTGTCTTGTGTCATCTTGTGTTTTGTGTCATCTTGTGTTTTGTGCTCCATTGGAGGCATGCTCCTGACACGTTAACCTGCAGGTGTGGCGCGCCATATTGCATGTGTGCATGCCCCATGCAGTACACTTCTTATGTAGCAAGGAATTGTCTTACGTAGCAATGAGTTGGGCTTTTATACTTGGGCCCATGGAGATAGTCTTCTTCTCCAACGTACGCATATCTTCTTCAACAAGCGGACAGACATGCTCCGACCGTGGTGCGTCCCAAGAGGTGGTGCGCCGATATTGCCTCGCCCTTGTGGGGCTCGCTCCAGGTTGGTGAGACCAGGTCTAGGCGGGTGGCTCGCCTGGTCGAGCCGTCCCATGGTGCTTCGATCGTTAGGGAGTTTGGAACCTTATATCCAACATCACCCCCCAAGCCTAATAGGAGTGTTACTCCTTTTAGGTTTATACATCTATCGGACTCGGGCGAGGTGTTTTTCTTCGCTATATAGAAGCGAGGCGTTTGTCTTTGCCTTTTGCCGGGTGATTGACCCGGGCGAGACGTTTATTTTTGCCTTTTGTCGGGTGATCGACCCGGACGAGACTTTTGTCTTTGCCTTTTGCCGGGTGATTGACCCGGGCGAGACGTTTATTTTTGCCTTTTGCCGGGTGATCGACCCGGACGAGACTTTTGTCTTTGCCTTTTGCCGGGTGATTGACCCGGGCGAGACGTTTGTCTTCGCCATGGAGAAGCGACACGGGCGAGGTATTTGCCTTCGTGGGGTGAGAATGACTTGAGCGACCCGGTTCTCCATTGTGACTGATATCTTATGATCTTTATGATGTTCCTTGGCGCGCCATATTGCATGTACGCATGCATGCATGCAAATGCATGCAAAGGGGAGAAAGCTACGTGAAAACTAAGCTAAAGTCTTCTTAAGTTTTGGGCCTTATCTTTGAGCCCAAGATAGAATATTTAATGAAGGGCGTTGCCTTCATTCCAAACAGATGCAGGAGTTCTTCAACAAGTACGAACAGACTTCGTTCTACAAAGAGAATACAGTGGCGCGCCCTATCTAGGAGGTGGTGAGCTGAGATTGGCTCGCCTAGGGGCTCTCCTGGTCGACGTCTTGCAGGAGATGGCGCGCCCATGGATCTGGGCAGGTGACTGCTAGGTGCTCTTGCGGAGGTGGCGCGCCAGTTTGGTTCAAGGTGCTCCTTTAGAGGTCTTCATCCCTTCGCATGGTGATGCGCCTCGCCTCGACCCATGGTGATGCGCCTCGCCTCGACCCATGGCGATGCCTTCGCCTGGTCGAGCCATGAAGCTGGTGCGCCATGAAGCTGGTGCGCCATGAAGCTGGTGCGCCATTGTTGCATGTATGCATGCATGCAAGGGAGGAGACGCAGCGTCGCTCGGAGTTTCGTTGTCTCAGGCTTTGGGCCTTGGTTTTTGGGCTCAATAGGAGTTACTCCTTCGCTCAAGGGAGGTGTTCTTCTTCAACAACCAGACCTCGCTCTTCATCAAGGTGAGACGTCTTCAGGCGAGGTTGGTGCGCCGTATTGCATGTGTGCATGCGCCATGCAGTACACTTCTTACGTAGCAAGGAATTGTCTTACGTAGCAATGAGTTGGGCTTTTAGATTTGTGCCCATGGAGATAGTCATCTTCTTCAACGTACGCATATTCATGGAGACAAGCAGAGTTCGTTTTTCGACAAATACTCCGCCTGTGGTGCGCCTTGATTGCCTCGCCCTTGCGGGGCTCGGTCTAGGTTGGTGACGCCAAGTCGTCCAAGGGGATGGCTCGCCTGGAGGGTGGTCGACCTCATCCCGTTGAACGGTGATGCGTCTCGCCTCGAATCATGACGCTGACTTCGCATGGTCGATCCATGAAGCTTGGCGCACCTTATGGAGCTCGAGGGTGGCTGCTGGTGTCCGAGGCTGTGGTGGCGCGCCTAGCCGTTGGCTCTCCCTTGCAGAGTAGGCGTCTGTGGCCTAGCTGGAGGGTGGCTGAGGCTGTGGTGGCGCGCCAGGTTAGGTGAAGGATGGTCGACTGGGGCGTTGCCTAAGTCAAGTCGGTTCCATGTCTTTGGATATAGGGGCGCCATCTTCCTTGATGTTCAAGTTGAGGTGCTCATCTTTTTCGACAACTTGCCATCATCTTCAACAAGCATGCAGCTCTTCGAGAGAGAACAGCTCTTATTCATCAACGCTGCTTTTGCCTCACTTCGTGACTCCAGCAAGGTGACTGCGCCAGGTGGACCATGACCCTGCCTTCGTCTGGTAAAGCCATGAAGCTGGTGCGCCCGTCGAGCCATGGAGCTGGCGCGTCTGGCGGAACGAGACGTGATCGAGTCCATGCGAAGGTGACGCGCCTGATGGCCCTCCAAGACGTCGTCCACTTAATGAGGCGCTATTTCTCCCTCGAGTCGCTATAAGGCGAGCCATCGAGTCGCGGCACCGATCGTCTGGGGAGATGGCGCGAGGAAGGGCGCGCCTGGTGCTTCCTTGCAGGTGGCGCGCCAGGTCGACGTTGCATAGGACAGCGAGCTCCTTCACCTTCTTGCCCTGTCCGACGTTTACGCCATATGTGGCCGAGCTGAATGTGTTGCGCCTGAGTGGAACCACTGCTCATTTTTGGTATAACGACCCATGACGTAGCCATCAGGTGGTTCTTCTTGCAGAGCTGATTTATGCGTACGTAGTTCATAACTCACCATGACTCACTAGGCGCGCCCATCTGCATGAACTTCTACATGAAGCTCTTGGGAGATACTCCATGAAGGTTCTGCTGGCAGCTTTGCGGGAGCTCCAGAGAGAGAGAGAAGAACAGATTTGCGGTGGTGGAGGCGAGAGAAGCTCAATCGATCGGCGTTACTCTACTGTTTATTGATACAGGAAGAAAGAAACATCAATGGTTTCTGAGCTTCTTTTGTCTCTCCTTTTCAGTCGTTTGATCGAGAGCGAGTCTCGTCTACTATTCTGATATCTAACATCAATACCGAGCGAGAGTCTCGAGTGAGATCTCTCGGCGTTTGTGTTTGTATTTCGCCATGGAGAAGCGACCCGGACGAGGCGTTTTCCCTTGCCGGGGTGAGCGACCCGAGCGAGGCGTTTTCCCTTCGCGGGGTGAGCGACCCGAGCGAGGCGTTTTGCCTTCGCGGGGTGAGAGCGACCCGGGCGAGGCGTTTTGCCTTCGCGGGGTGAGCGACCCGAGCGAGGCGTTTTGCCTTCGCGGGGTGAGCGACCCGAGCGAGGCGTTTTGCCTTCGCGGGGTGAGCGACCCGAGCGAGGCGTTTTGCCTTCGCGGGGTGAGAGCGACCCGGGCGAGGCGTTTTGCCTTCGCGGGGTGAGCGACCCGAGCGAGGCGTTTTGCCTTCGCGGGGTGAGCGACCCGATCGAGGCGTTTTGCCTTCGCGGGGTGAGCGACCCGAGCGAGGCGTTTTGCCTTCGCGGGGTGAGAGCGACCCGGGCGAGGCGTTTTGCCTTCGCGGGGTGAGCGACCCGAGCGAGGCGTTTTGCCTTCGCGGGGTGAGCGACCCGAGCGAGGCGTTTTGCCTTCGCGGGGTGAGAGCGACCCGGGCGAGGCGTTTTGCCTTCGCGGGGTGAGCGACCCGAGCGAGGCGTTTTGCCTTCGCGGGGTGAGCGACCCGAGCGAGGCGTTTTGCCTTCGCGGGGTGAGCGACTCGAGCGAGGCGTTTTGCCTTCGCGGGGTGAGAGCGACCCGCTCGTTGATTTCCGCCCTGGTCTTTATGCCATGGGGGAGAGCCATTGTCGTCTTAGTTCCAGGAGCGAGCGAACCGAGAGCGATGGCGGATCGAAGAGAGAGCGTTTCGCTCAAGTATTAATTGTGGCATAACTTTTTGTCACGTTCCCACAGACGGCGCCAATGTTGGATCCTGATCTTTTGCCACGGTGCTCTGGTGCTGCTCCCGGCGCTCCGATGCTGCTCCGGCGACCTGCAAGAGGGAAACCCCGGGTTTTTCCCGTGGTTTCCCCTCCGACGCTCAAGTTAGTCGGAGGTTCGTTTTTGGAGAGCTCAGAGGGACTCTGAATTCAGTCTCCTTCAAATGAAGGGAGTAGTAACTATATATAGAGGTATTTAACCTTAGTCCATGGTCAGACGTTTTACCTTGGTCAGACCTTGTGAGGCTAACAATACTAACCATGGTAACCTTTTATCTTGTATTGTGTCTTGTGCTATCTTGTGTCTTGTGCTGTCTTGTGTCTTGTGCTGTCTTGTGTCTTGTGCTGTCTTGTGTCTTGTGCTGTCTTGTGTCTTGTGTCATCTTGTGCTTTGTGTCATCTTGTGTTTTGTGCTCCATTGGAGGCATGCTCCTGACACGTTAACCTGCAGGTGTGGCGCGCCATATTGCATGTGTGCATGCCCCATGCAGTACACTTCTTATGTAGCAAGGAATTGTCTTACGTAGCAATGAGTTGGGCTTTTATACTTGGGCCCATGGAGATAGTCTTCTTCTCCAACGTACGCATATCTTCTTCAACAAGCGGACAGACATGCTCCGACCGTGGTGCGTCCCAAGAGGTGGTGCGCCGATATTGCCTCGCCCTTGTGGGGCTCGCTCCAGGTCGGTGAGACCAGGTCTAGGCGGGTGGCTCGCCTGGTCGAGCCGTCCCATGGTGCTCCGATCGTTAGGGAGTTTGGAACCTTATATCCAACAATCTTCATCTTCTTATAAATAAAAAAACTCTTAGGTTTGATATTTGATTTTAATTAAAATTTGATGAAAGTTATGAAAACAATAAATATGACCAAGAATATAACAAAAATAATATAGATTTTCCACATGACACTATAATTTTTACTTATGTAGCGTTGACACTTTACTATTGGATAGAAAATAAAAGAGATAGAAGTCTTTTAAATACCTGCAAACTTACATTATAAATCGGTACATTGGTTTTGTTTTTTCTAGGTAACTGAAATTCTCAATGTGTTGATCATGTCATGACCCATCAGGTTTGGATGGAATGTGTGTTGCACTTTGTCTTGTTATTGCAAGTTGGTATATGTACTTTGTCAATAATGTGATTTATCTACTTTGTCTTATTTTTCACATTCCATCCAAAATAGATAGTCAAAAAATAAAGCAACACTTTAAAATTTTTAAATTCCTACAAGTAAAAAAGATCTCAGATACATATTTTTATAAATGTGATTTATCAGGTAGAAGACATTTATCCTGAAATTAGATGAAAAGTTAACAAAATAACTAGTTTGCAACTGCTTTATACTTATGTGACTATTAATCAATGTAAAAGAGGTAGTGTATGAGAACTTAATATGAATAAACATAAGTGATTAAATATATAATTAACACAAAATATGTCCAAATTTATTTTATTTTATTGTCATTAAATGAAAAAATTTAATTGAAAGGTTAGGCGTGGAAGGAACTGATTGGTAAGCATATTGTTGAATAAAGTATTGCTCTATGAGTGAGTCAATCAGGTAAACGTAAATTACTTCAAGTTCACGGTTGAATTTCAACCAAATAAATATTAATAAAAAAATTATCAAAATCAAAGGTGGAGGTAACTCGATCGAACGTGACTTGAAATTAAAAAAATAAAATTAGGTTTGTTTGTTTATTGGGTATGATAAACAGGTGAATGTGACCGTTAAGAGTGTACAAATAAGTCAGTGGTCAACCACGACTATACTTTGAACTATAAAAGAAGATGACAAGTTTGATATGAAATAATTATCGCAAAGAAAATCATAAGCTCCATTCTTTGAAAGTATTTGGGTTGTATGTGCAAAACAACGTGGATGTTCTTGATCGTCCATCTAAAGATGTCACTTTTGACAGAGACTGGTGATTGATGGATAGGTGTTTTGCTTGTGTTGGAGAAATGATTTAGGAGCAAAAAGTGAGAGTATCCATTTCTCCTTATCCTGGGTGGATAATTGAGCTTATGGGTCACTGTTACGTTTGCACTTTTATTGAAGATTTTTTTCAAAAAGTAGCTACTTTCGAAAAAATATTTGAAAAAGTGTATATCTAAAAAAAATATTTAGGAAAGTATGCATACGCGCGTCGCGCCTATTGCACAATTTTTTTTTCCTTCGTGAAAACACCGGTCTATCAGAAACCACGTTGATTTTAAGTCTGCTTATGGTTTTCCTCCTAGTTGATTTTAAGAGCTCTTTGGAATTACTGCTGCAAAAGAACTCAAATAAAAAGCTATAGTCATTGGAGAAGCTTTACAAGATATTCGGAAGATGTTGAGTCAGAGATGTACGTCTATCTAGCCTGGTTAGTGTTAATGTGTTATGCTTATGCTTTAACAATGTTAGTATCTAAACTTCACATTTTTAGAGAACCAGCCGAGAGGCAAGAGTGGAAACCCCAAAGAGCTATTTTGCAGCAGTAATTCCTGAAAATGTCAAACTAGCTAGTGTATTTGACGAAAAGTCTCATTCAGAAACTTGTGAATAAACAACTTTGTTTCAATGTTTTACCTCGCGGATGTTGTTCAGAACAAGTTGGAAAATTTAGGACAGGAACCTAAAGTAACCCCAAAGAGCTCTTTTGCAGCAGTAATTCCTGAAAATGTCAAACTAGCTAGTGTATTTGACGAAAAGTATCATTCAGAAACTTGTGAATACACAACTTTGTTTCAATGTTTTACCTCGCGGATGTTGTTCAGAACAAGTTGGAAAATTTAGGACAGGAAAAAAGTATTTAACTTCTTATAACTTCCTTTCTTCTTTACTGGAGAGACTATCTCTCAATTTCTATTTAGGAGGAAAACCATAAGCAGACTCAAAATCAACGTGGTTTCTGATAGACCGGTGTTTTCACGAAGCAAAAAAAAATTCTGCAATAGCCGCACCCCTGGGTCGCGCCTATTGCAGTAGGTGCACCCCTGGGTCGCGCCTATTGAATAGGCGCATCCCTAGGGTGCGCCTATTGAATAGGCGCGACGCGCGTATGCATACTTTCCTAAATATTTTTTTTAGATATACACTTTTTCAAATATTTTTTCGAAAGTAGCTACTTTTTGAAAAAAATCTTTATTGAATGGAAAAACAGAGATTGTTTGGTGGGTACAAAATTCTCTCAACGATATATGAAACGTTGATATCCAAAGATCAAGTCTCTACTGTCTGCATTCGTAACCACTTCGAGACTGTTAGGAATATAAGATAATTAAATTTGTAATTTAATAATATTTTCGGATTTAAATTGTATAATAACATGCAAATTTATCAAATGACAAAATTGTCCCTATAAATGAATTTTGTTTAAATTACCGAGTCTCGCAAAAAATATGGTCTCTTAAGGCAATTTCGTCTCCTCATCGCAATTGGTTTGTGTCAGAGGAAATTAAGATGATTACCTCCCATGATAAAACAATGTCGTTAAAGTGAAACCAACACATCGTTTTCCTTAACCGAACTGAACAATATCTAAACTCGGTCTTTAACGAAAATTCGGATGAATACGTGAAATGACCTAACTGATAGTAAATTTAGCAAGAGAATTTATTTGGATAGATGATATACAAATGTTGAAATGCATACCCCATTTGTAGGGTTTTGTCACCAACAACTAATTAACTAGGACACTAATTTCACCCTAATTAATTTATAAAACTGATAACATTAATTTTATAACAGCAAAATAATTCCAACAGTCATATTTTGATTGTAAAAAATATTTATTTCCCAACAATCCAAATATAAATGAACGGTAAGAAGAAAAAATTGAGTTGGGCCGGAACTGTGTCGAAATTAAAATTATGGGTTTTAGCAAAAGTCGTCTCACGCAAGGCAGGTTTATTGGAGCGAAAATCGTATCCGCGTGATGTGGGTGCATAAGTGGGTCTACCCAAACCAGTGAGTGCTTTTCGAATTGATCTGCACACCCCTTGGGCGCGCGAAAGAGTATTTCTTCTAACAAGTTGTTACACTTGTATGAAATGAAATCAATATATATTGGCCAAAAAATCTAAATATGATTGGTGTGGGACTAGGATCAATATATATGTTACGGGACGCGGGGGCAGCCTGAAGATGACGGTGGAAACCATGGCATGGGAGATATGGAAGGAACGGTGCTGGTCTTACCATAACAACGAGCAACCCCGACCGACCCTTACACTTGAGCGAGGTCTCAAGTTAGCTCGGGAAGCGGGGTCAGTAGGGCAACCGCGGACAGAAACACATCCAAGAAGCAACACCAATCACAACACGACATGGAGACCACCGGAGCAAGGTACGATAAAGATCAATTGTGATGGTGCATGGGACAATATCTCAACAAAGGGAGGCACAGACGTGATAGGAAGGGACGATAAGGGCAACATGATCGTGGGGAGAAACTCGACGGTGAGGGACATCTCAGCGGAAAACATGGAGGCCCGGGCAATTTTGCAAGGCGTGGAGATGGAAATTCATCATGGGTGGACGGAGTTAATCATCGAATCAGACTCTAAAAAGATGATTAATGTGATAGATGGATCGACCAAGGACACGGAATGGCGAATGGAGAACATGGTCACCTCGATACAAGAGGCGGCATCCCGCATAGAATCAATCAAATGGAGTTGGGTAAGACGAACCGCCAATAGATGTGTGGATTGAATTACAAAGCAATCGAAAAGAGAGATGTGCCCGGTAAATTGGACTTGTACACCGCCATCTACTCTACTATCTTTGTTGTTGTTGGACAATTCGAGTACAGTTTTAGTTTGAATGAAAGTTTATCTTGGCAAAAAAAAAGAATTGTTAAGTAGTTTGATTTATAATTATAATGTTAGCTACAAAAGCTTAGGTATACATTTGAAAGGATTAATTATCAAATAAGTACCTGACTGAAATTATCACAATCGATTATGTTAAATCTGTGAGTGTGCACCATTTGGTATCAGAGCCTTACATCACCCTTCCCTGCAATCTGTTTCTTCTTCCCAAAATTCTTCAATCTTTTTCTCTACACTTCTTCAACCATGGCCGAGACAAGGTGGCAAACAACAAAGAGAGCACTGACTGAATTGAGGCAACGATGGAAGAAATCAAAGACACTATGAATGGCATTCTCAAGCATTTAGACTACATTAGACAGAAAGGTATTTTACAAGAAACAGACGGTGACAAACTTCACGTGGAGCGTTCAAGTGTTCCGACAGAGCCGAGCAGCAGGTCACAGGGTCGTTCTTACCGTGTGGGACGCATTGATTTCCCAAAATTCAATGGAGATGACGTGGTGGGATGGGTTTACAGCTGCAACCATTTTTTTAAAGTGGATTCGATACATGAAAATATGAAACTCGGTCTTGTTACGATCCATGTTGAAGGTGAGGCACTGGTTTGACATCAATCGGTTATGCAGATAAAGGAACTCCAGAATTCTTAGATTTCATGGGATGAATACAGCACATCGATCCGTTCTTGCTTCGGGGATGGCCCGTTCGATGAGCCAATCCTTGACCTGAAAAATGTGAAGCAAAATGGGTTCGTCACAGCATACTATCAGGAGTTCACATCACTATTTCATCAGGCTCAACTGACAGATCCATTGACGGAAAGACAGGTTCTCAGTTTGTTTGTGGGAGGGATGAAGGCACTGCTTCAAGGACCTGTTCAAATGATTCAACTGAAGTCATTATACAATGCTTTTTCCTTGGCCAAATTACAAGAGGCTATGTTAATGGTGCGACAGGATACGTATCCTCCGCCTTTTAGGTAACGACAACCTCCTCCATTAACATCCCCTAAGGCATCATTTCTTCCTAAAGCAGCTCCATCCGGTGATAAGTTTCATAAGATCCGTTCCAGTCGTATACTGTCACCAGCTGAATTGGCGGACAAGAGAGCTTAGGGACTCTGTTTCATATGCGATGAGAAATACACTCCGGGACACACCTGCAAGAGACAACGTCTGTTTATGGTGGAAATAGATGAGGGTAACATGGAACCTGAAGGCAGTCCAGCAGAAGCAGTTCAAGTGGATGAGCAACCACAGATTTCGCTACACGCTATATCGGGTTCCTTGGGGACTTCGACTCTCAAAGTCGACGGGTTTGTTGGCCAGCATCATCTCCACATTTGGGTGGATTCAGGTAGTACTAATAACTTTCTGGATTCCACTTTGGCCACTCGATTAGGTTGTTCCTGCTTAGAGATGGATCCTATTACTGTGACAGTTGCAAATGGAAATATCATGAAGTGCCATCTCGTGTGTAGAGATTTTACATGGACTATTCAGGGTATGCAGTATAAGGCTAATGTGTTGTTGTTGCCTTTGGAAAACTATGATATGATTTTGGGAGTTCACTGGTTGGCTCAGTTTGGATACATGGTCATGCATTTCAATGAGCTTTATATGAAGTTCTATAAAGGTGAATCCATGTGCACAATCAAAGGAAAGAAGACAGATACCATTGACCTTTGTTATGCTACTAGGCTGGACAAGCTCTTGAGAAAACAGAATGCCATTGCAGCAATTCACCTCTGCAGCATGAGTGTAGCCTCCCCACCTGCATCTCCACCTTTGCAAATAGTTGAGGATCAGGTGAATGTTGTCACTGCTTTATTAGACGAATTTGTGGATGTTTTTGCTATTCCTACAACACTCCCACCATACAGAGCTTTTGATCACACTATCGACTTATTTCATGGGTCGGTTCCGGTGTCATCTCGTCCTTACCGTTATCCAAGTGTCCAGAAGTCCATCTTGGAGAAGTTAGTAACCGAGCTGCTGTAGAATGGTGTTATTCAACCCATCAAAAGTACGTTTTCGTTCCCAGTGGTGTTGGTAAAGGAAAAAGATGGGACATGGCGTATGTGCGTCAATTACTGGAAGCTCAATTCATCTACGATAAAAAACAAGTTCCCTATTCCTTTGGTTGAGGAACTTCTTGATGAGCTACATAGGGCACGAGTCTTTTCCAAATTGGACTTACAATCCGGATACCACCAGATTCGAGTGAGGATGTCATATATTCATAAAATAGCATTTCGCACTCATGAAGGCTTATATGAATTCCTCGTTATGCCTTTCGGCCTTACAAATGCCCAAACCACTTTTCAGAATCTCATGAACGTCATCTTCAAGCCCTTTCTACGTAGGTTCATTTTGGTATTTTTTGACGACATCCTAGTTTATAGCTCATCCATGTCAGAACACTTGGAGCATCTTCGACTGACCCTGCAACTGATGCGTGATCATGAGTTGTCACTAAGCGATCCAAATGTATGTTTGCTGGGTCGAAGGTTGAATATCTTGGGCACTTTATATCGGGTGATGGAGTTTCCACGGACCCTTCCAAGATTGAGGCGATTGTCACCTGGCCGAAACCTACATTTTGAAGCAGCTGCGAGGGTTTTTGGGGTTAGCTGGGTATTATATGAGATTTATCAGGAACTATGGCTCTATCATCAAGCCCTTAACATCAATGCTGAAAAAGGACAACTTCAGACGGTGAGCTTCATCAGACTCTGCTTTTGAGCAACTTAAATTGGCACTGCAATCATCCCCTGTCCTAGCTCTACACGATTTCTCAAATACATTTGAGATAGAAACAGATGCGTCTGCTGTGAGTATTGGAGCTGTCTTGATGCAGCAAGGACATCCAATCACTTTTATCAGCCAGACTCTCTCGGCACGCCATCATGTCCTCTCTGCGTATGAAAAGGAACTGCTTTCCATTCTGTTTACTGTCAAGAAGTGGAATTATTATCTGATTGATCGTAGGTTTGTCATCCGAACAGATCAACAAAGCTTGAAGTATCTGTTGGAGCAATGAATTACAACTCCACTTCAGCACACATGTCTCACTAAGCTACTCGGTTTTGACTATGAAATAGCATATAAAGCTGGCAAACAAAACTTAGTTCCGGATGATTTATCTCGAATTCCTAAGGCTTCGGTTCATTCCATGACAGTTTCGTTCATGCCACCGGCTCTCCTGGCACGCATTTGTGCAAGCTGGCTTCTGGATGTGGATCATTCCAGACTACTTCGACAAGCCCAAGATGGTCTGGGGTCCCCTGTTTTCTACTGGAAAGATGATCTACTCTGGAGCAAAGGGAAATTGGTTATTGGACCGGATAAGGAGTTACGAACATAACTTGTACAATTGTCAAAAAGTAGGTAGGTTAAAAATATATTTAGAAAAGTGTATATTCGAAAAAATATATATTTAGTGAACTATGCATAAATGCCACTACATATGGCGTTTATTTTTATTTTTCCAAAAACGCTACTCGGGGTATCGTTTTACCAAAAACGATACTCCGTTACAAAAAACGCTACTCGGAGTATCATTTTACAAAAAACGCTACTCGGAGTATCATTTTACAAAAAACGCTACTCGGAGTATCATTTTACAAAAAACGCTACTCAGAGTATCGTTTTACAAAAAACGCTACTTCAGGGGTAGCGTTTTTCACAAATTGTGAAAAATGCTACTCATTAGTGACGTTTATTTATTTATTTATTTTGTTTTTTCTTTCTTTTATAATGACTCGATGTTTTATTAAAAATAAAATATTGTATCTATTGAAAACAAATAAAACAATTACATAGATATTTTAATTGCGATTCAAATTATGCAAAAAATATTAAATCTGGACTTACGGATTGACTTTACATTCTACCGTAAGTTGAGATATGAAAATTTGACTTAAAAACATATAACCCATACTCTCTAAGTCCAAACTCACCACAGTTAACGTTATTTTTGTCGTAATTCAATTATCTACCCAAGGTCAATTTTTGGATTAGAAATACAGTGTTTTTTTAACCTAACATAATTTGTTTTATAATTTGACCAAAATAATTAAATGGATTAGGTGAGAAATTTAATTATATACTTACTCAAAAAAAAAAAATATAGTACGTAGATAATTTAATTACGAATTAAATGTCGCTAACTTGCCGTTAAATTTTTACTTTTAGACTGACCGTATAATACGATACGTAAAACACTCTCCATACGAAACATAAAAATTCAAACAGTGATTTAAGAATGATTTTACTATTTAGACAGTGATATCACTGTTTAAATCACTGTTTGGATTTTTATGTAGAGTTTTCTACGTATCGTATTATACGGACAGTCTAAAAGTAAAAAATTAACGCCTAGTTTAGTGTCATTTAATTTGGAATTAAAATATCTATTCACAGTAATTTCTTTGATTTTTTTTGAGTAAGTATATAATTAAATTTCTCACTTCATGCATTTAAGTATTTCAGTCAAATTATAAAACAAACGATGTTAGGCTAAACCATTACTGTATTTCTAATCCAACAAATTATCCTATGTAGATAATTGAATTGCGACATAAATAACGTTAACTGTGGTGAGCTTGGACTTACAGGGTGTGAGTTATATTGTTTTAAGTCAAATTTTCATATCTCAACTTACGACAGAGTGTACAATCAGTCCGTAAGTCCAAATTTAATATCATTTGAATCGCAATAAAAATATCTATGTACTATAATTCTTTTAATTGTTTTCAATAGATACATAATTTTATTTTTAATTAAACATCGAGTTATCAAAAAATGAAGAAAAAAATAAAATAAACACAACTAAGGGGTAGCGTTTTTGGTCAAACAAAAACTTAAACGCTACTTGTAGTAGCACATGCCTAGTTTGCTAAATATTTTTTTCGAATATACATTTTTCTAAATATATTTTTTAACCTACCTACTTTTTGAAAAAATTCAAAATGTGAGACTATCATCCATTTCTCCTTATCCTTGAGTGATAATTGCCTAAATAGCTTATGGGTCATTCATTGTTACATGTGCACTCTTTATTGAATGGAAAATAGTGATTGGTTGGTGGCTACAAAATTTTCTCATTAGATGGATATCAAACTTTGATATCCGAAGATCAAGTCTTTATTATCTGCATCCATAACCCATTCGAGACTTAGGGACACGTATAGTATTATAAGCGTACGACATGTTGGAGTATGATAGGAGGGACCTCTATAATAAGGTGACACCACTAATATAAGACCATGGCAATGCATGGAAGTCAAGAAATGTGTCGCCCGTTATGGTTAGGAGGGACGCCTATAAAGATATGAACAATAACCTGTACCAACCCAAAAAATTATGATGATGTTGACTATTGTAACTTGATGGAAAGGTACTATGGTTACAGTGTCAATCTCACATAAGACTGAAGATGGTAAAGAATTAACATTGGACTTGGGTTTCGTATCTCTATATGTACATTATGTGTTACAAATTCACACTATACCTAAAAATATATATGCATGATTCATTTTCCCTCAAACCCCGGCTGACTTTATTATCGGTGGGAAAATAACGGATAAAACTCTGAATTTACTTCTTGTAGGTTGTGGAGCATTTGAGGACTTGGTGATAGGGTTGGCCAAATAAACCGGTTCGGGCGAACTGGTCTGGTCTGGTCTGGAACTGGTTTGGTTCGAACCGGTTCGGCCGAACTAGTTCCAAAACCAGACCAGTGTTTTTTGCCTTCAAATAGAACAGTTCAAAATAGTACCAAAAATCCAGTTCGAATCGGTTCGACTCGACTCGTTTTTTGATACTGGTTTATACTTAAATTTAAATCAAACCACTTTAAACTTATATAATTTTAGAACCGGTTTGAAGCAAAATCAACTAAACCTAGAGATGTCTTCAATAAACCAAACCTAGAGATATATTGGACTCTCGTATGTTGATGTTAGACAGGATTTTAGTCGGTTGTGGAACAGATTTTCAATCGGTTCAGTGTATTTTTTAGTCGGTTCAGTGTTTTTTAGCCGGTTCAGTATTTTTCAGTTGGTTTAGTATTTTTTTAGACGGTTCAGTGTGTTGGACAGGATTTTCAGCCGGTTTAGGTTCGGTTTGAACCGAATTATTTCCGAACCAAAATTGTTATTAAAAACAACAGACCAGAACAGTTCGAACCGGTTCTGAATCGGTTCGACCAGACCAGTTCTTTTTTCCTTAAACCAGACCAGTTTTTTTAGAAACAGAAAAATGTACTGGTTTTTTTCAAACCAGACCAGTTCAGTTCAGAACCGGTTCGACCCCGAACCGGTTCATGAACAAGCCTACTTGGTGACCTGAAGTCACAGGATTCAACATTTGATGTCGTTTGTGTAAACGTGACAACAAGTCATGGCTCCACCAAACTCCCCTGCAAATGCGGGCTGGCAACTGGTCCCGAAGACCAATTTTGGCGATTCAACCTAACAACAGTTAGCAGCTAATAACACGTTGCATGATAGGGTTCGTTTCAACAACTCCATGGTATTACGCTCTCAGAGGTCACTCTCACCTCGATGATAGTTGTTGCCATGTAATGCTCCTTCACAGTAGGGAGCGACACTATATAAGTTGTGTTCATAACATTTCCTTTGCCGCCCATATCATCTCCAGGGAAGAAGATTCCACTTCTTCCCAAAGGGCTCTGCAATATAAAGCGACACTTTATAATGCGACGTCATATCCTGATAGTGTCGCCCCTTGTGGCCCGAGCTTCACCTGATTAACAAAAATAAGTCACCTCGATTATAAGGGTCAAACAATCTAACCCACCATCCACACTCTTCATGAGTCAAATGGAGGAACAGATCAACGAAAATAAGTCACACCCAGTAATAAGGGGTAAATGCAAGTTACCTACCCGTGACACTCTTGAGTCAGGTGGAAGAGTTGATCGCTAGACGAAAAATTCTAAAGGCGTTACTGGAAAACGTTATTCAAAGGGCAAAGGCAACGCCTAAGGGAAGGAAACCCTACAACTTTTCACGTTACAACCAGATCACATCCCAGAAAAACTCATGAACTAAGCAGGATGAGGTGTCGTATCCTCAAGGGCGGCATATTCAAATCTACTTCCGAGGATTCGTCGCCAAAATTTTCGAAAGCCTTCGCATCCTTAGTGGCCTTCCAGGCTAGATACTTTGCAATGAAAGGAAGATTCTCTAAATGAAATGAGACATCAAAATTTCTAATCTGATTCATTAGCTTTTTGAAAAGACCAACGATCTTATCATGAAGAAAATTCTCAATAACGTCGTTGAACTATTCGCTCACATTGAAGTCTCTTACCGCTTTTTGGACGACAAACTCTAACTCTTGAGGAGGCACATCCTCCAGCACCTCTAGCTTCTTGGTTGATTCCTCATCTCTCACATCAGCGTGGTGAGGCTCGTCTGTGAGACCCTTCGTCATTTCATTTAATTAAACAAGAGTTGAGGAGTGTAACTTTTTCTCATTCTTCAACTTCTTAACCCTGTTTTTTCCCCGACCCTTAACGCGTTGCTCAGCCCACGCCACCTGGGCTTCAAGGGTGGCGCATCAGTGTGACAACTCCACAGTCGTCGCGTCGAGTTGAAGGGTTGAGGGAATAGCCTACGATGCACAAATATACACATGTTAGCCACAACCCAAAAAATAGAAACTTGCATGAATGACATTCGAGATAGAGAATTGTGTTAACGCTTCGACAGAAGAAAGATCCAATTGAAGCGACCCCCGATTTGCTGGGGGAACCATCCGTACCATTAAATGTAGATCTAAGTTTTCTAAGGAAAGGGAGTTTGACTCCATTAGCTGCACTCTCATCAAGTGGAGCCATGGTTCCAGGGATGATGCTGCCGTGAAGCTTGACCCTCTCTGTAAAGGTGACAACGCAGCCTGAAGTAATACCCCTTATACCACTCCACAAACTTCGGAGATCCAACCCCAACGGGCGTAAATGCATGCTCATTTAAGATAGAGCTCTTCGGAAGCATCACTTGAGAAACAGTGACCCTCAAAATAGGCATCGTTTGAGCATATATATTAGTTGCATATCCCGACATGTTCAAGGAAGTTCTATATTAGAATACTTTCTATCACATCCGAGGGCACACATTCCTTGGTCCAAAGGATGTGCATTTGATTATAGTAAGGATCTATGATAAGTGTTGAAGAAAGGCAATCTGATAGGAATACATACACCGAAGTAATTAAAGAAGAGGAAGATTGATTATTGTTTTCTGTTTGTTTCTGCATTTAATGTTTAGGGATCATTTTGTTAGTTGTGCAAAGTTGAGAGTTTGTTTGTTATTTATTTTAATTGTTTAACAGTTTTAACTGTTCACCGAGTGCAAGAATCGGAAAGATCTGCACTATATATTATCCTGTAGTCTGTAATCCTTTTCATCAATGAATCAGAGATATTTTCGTTTCTACTGGGTTTTCATTCTTATCCCTTTTCATCATGGTATCAGAGCTGGTAAAACAGATCTGATTCTTTTTTTCCTTTGATCCCGTTTATTTCTTTTCTCTGATCTTCTCCCCCAACCCTTCGCGCTTTCTTCCTTCTGATTCAAGAATCCTATTGCTGCGTCTTTTCATCGAACACAATGGAAGCAAAACCTGCAACTGTAATCGATTCCGATCATCCCTTGTATCTGCACCCTTCCGATACTACAGGTCTCTCCTTGGTATCTATTCAGCTAACTGGAACGGAGAATTACTCGATTTGGAGCAGAGGAGTGCTCATTGCCCTATTGGCGAAGAACAAGTTAGGGCTCATCAATGGAACCTGCAAGAAGGAAGATCTTGAAGCTTCCTTACATCACCAATGGGATCGCTGTAACGCTTATGTGTTTGCGTGGCTGATGAACTCGGTTTCTCGAGATCTTCTGAGCACTATCATATACTCAACAAGTGCTCATCTTGTGTGGCTTGATCTTAAAGAAAGATTCGACAAAGTGAATGGGTCGAGGATCTACCAGCTCCACAGAGAGATATGCGTGACCAACCAAGGTATGGATTCAATTTCAGTTTACTACAACAGATTGAAGCTGTTATGGGACGAATACTCTGCTATCTGTACAATTCCTTCATGCACCTGTGATCACCTGAAAGCAAAGATCACTCATGAGAACAATATCAAGCTTTTCCAATTTCTCATGGGTCTGAAAGAAAACTACGCAAATGCAAGATCTAATCTTCTAATGAGAGTTCCCCTACCTAGCTTGAACGAAGCATACTCAGTTCTTATACAAGAAGAAAGCCAGCGTGAATTCAGCAACCATTCTAATTCTGGAAACATGCTGGGAACAACAAATTCAGGGGAAACTTCTGGATTCTACTCGGGGAATTCTACATCAAGATTTAGTGGCAACAACAGTAATCCAGCAAACAAGCATTGCCATAAAAGAGGACACACGATGAATTTCTGCTGGATCCTGCACCCGCACCTAAAGAACAAAAAGAAACCAGGTTCTTTTTCATCTGGATCTCAAAGTGCTTATAACACAGTTGCCACTGAACCATGCGACACACCATCTGCGACTCCTTCACACAAGAATTCCAATGCTGGATCCACAAATAATTCAGTCTCGGCATCATCTGGAATTAACGGCTTATCAAAGGAGCAATATGAACAGGTTCTTAGCATGCTGGGAAGCAATGATAATGCCTCTACATCTGAAGCAAGAGCAAACATGACAGGTATAAATTCTTCCCATCCTTCTTTAGGCACAAGAACAATAGAATGGATTCTTGACACCGGGGCTACCAACCACATGACATCACGATTAGATAGCCTCATTAATGTGAAGAAAATCAGGAATTCAAAAGTTTATTTACCAAATGGAACTTTTTCATATGTTACACACATCGGTGATCACTTTCTGACAGAAACAATAATTCTGAAAAACGTATTATACATACCTGATTTTAAGTTCAGCTTGTTATCTGTCCCGAAAATTTCACGTGATCTCCAATGTTGTGTTATGTTTTACCCTCAATTTGTGATTCTTCAGGACCTTTGCAATGGGAAGGTAATCCGGATTGGTAGAGAGATCAATGGCTTGTACATTTGTGCTTCTAAACCCATAACTGATGTTGCATTCAATGTTTTTGATAACTCTGTAAAGTCTGGTGATTTGTGGCACAAAAGATTAGGCCATGTATCTGAAACAATTTTTTTGAAGATTCCCTTTTTGAAAAATATGAAGGATCGCTCTGTTGATTTTAAAAATAGTTGTATTGTTTGTCCTCAAGCTAGACAACATAGAGATCCCTTTCCTGCTAGTATTTCTCAGACCACTCGATCTTTTGAATTGATTCATATCGATACTTGGGGCCCTTTTCATTGTCAGACATATGATAACAAACGATATTTCATTACTATCGTCGATGATTATACTAGGACGACATGGACTTATTTGATTGAATTTAAAACTGATGCTTTTCTGATTATCAAAGATTTTGTGATGTTAATAGAAAATCAGTTCAAATCTTCTATTGGTATCATACGCACTGACAATGGTGGTGAGTTTGTGAATCAGTATACTGCAAGTTTTTTTGCTAGTAAAGGTATTCTTCACCAGAAAACCTGCCCATACACGCCTCAACAGAACGGTGTCGTTGAAAGGAAGCACCGACACTTACTTGAGGTGGCTAGAGCCTTGAAAATTCAAAGCTCTTTGCCCGATTTATACTGGGGTGATGCTATTCTAACATCTTGTTATTTAATCAATCTATTACCTTCTTCTGTTTTGTCTTTTATTTCCCCTTTTGAGAAGCTTCATGGGAAAGTTCCAGATCTTTCCCATCTTCGCACCTTTGGATGCTTCTGTTTTGGAAAAAATCTGACCCCCAAAAACAAGTTTGTCTCCAGGTCGATTCAAAGCGTGTTTATGGGGTATTCCTCCAGTCAAAAGGGGTATAAATTACTCAATTTACAGACAGGAGGTATGTTTATAAGTAGAGATGTTATTTTTTTCGAAAATATTTTTCCTTTTGCTTTACGAAATAAGAATCCCTCAGCTTTGTTTCCTGAACATGTTATTGATACTCATGATCAACCTATACATTCTCATGAGCATTCCGATCCTGTTAATGATGTTCCTGAACCTGTTGATGATAGTGCTCCTATTTCAACTGATAATGAAAATAGGAATCGCAGAAGCACTAGACTTACTAGACCTCCGGTTTGGCATGAAGATTTCATTATGTCCAATCGTATATCTACTGCTCACCCTATGTCAGATTTTTTGACCTATAAACATCTCAAAAATGATTACAAGGTTTTTGCTTCATCTGTTTCTAAAATTTCTGAACCGAGATCTTTTCAAGAAGCTGTTCAAAATCCTGTTTGGGTTTCTGCCATGCAAAATGAAATTTTATCTTTGGAAGAAAACAAGACCTGGTCTATTATTCCACTTCCTGCAAATAAAAAACCGATCGGCTGTCGTTGGATTTTCAAAATTAAATATAAATCTGATGGTACCATTGATAAGTACAAAGCTTGTCTCGTTGCAAAGGGGTACAATCAACAACAAGGTATAGATTACACAGAAACTTTCAGTCCTGTTGCTAAAATGGTGACAGTACGTATTATTCTTGCCTTGGCCTCTGTTTTTTCTTGGCCTTTGTACCATCTAGATGTTGTCACAGCCTTTTTACAGGGAGACCTACACGAAGAAGTTTACATGGAGATTCCTGAGGGATTTGGTACTCACGGGGGGAATAAGGTTTGTCGACTACACAAATCCCTCTATGGCCTTAAGCAATCGTCTCGACAGTGGAACCAGAAACTGACTCATGCCTTAATTTCAAATGGTTACACTCAGAGTAAGTACGACTATTCCTTGTTTACTAAGAAACGAAATCGAGAAATTGCTGTTTTACTTGTATATGTTGACGATCTATTGATCACTGGAAACTCGAACAGCATAATTGAGGAACTCAAGCTGTTTTTAAATCAAACGTTTAAAATGAAAGATCTCGGGAGTTTGAGGTATTTTTTAGGTGTTGAAGTGGCTAGAACAGGTAAAGGATTGGTGTTGAATCAACACAAGTATGCTCTGGAACTGGTTACAGAGGCAGGACTGGCCGGTTCCAGACCAAGCAAAACTCCAATGGAAACCAACCAGAAACTCACTTCAGCCGACTATGATCTTCACACAGGGAAGAACCAACATGATGAGGTATTACTTGACTCTACTCCATATAAAAGACTTATTGGAAAGCTGCTTTACTTGACTGTGACTAGGCCTGACATATCATTTATTGTCCAGCAATTAAGTCAGTATATGCACATGCCAAAACAGTCTCATATGGATGCTGCCATTAGGATTGTTAAGTACATTAAAAATCAGCCAGGGATAGGATTGTTTTTTCCTGCAGATTCTGATCTTCAACTAAGGGCGTATTGCGATTCTGACTGGGCAAGTTGCCAAGAAACCAGGAAGTCAATAACAGGTTTCTGTATTAAATTTGGGGAATCTCTAATCTCTTGGAAAGTTAAAAAACAAAATACGGTTTCTAGATCATCTGCAGAATCTGAGTATAGAAGTATTGGCATGACAGTTTCTGAAATCATCTGGATAAAAGGTTTATTTGGTGAATTGAATGTTTATCATACAAAACCTGTTATTGTTTACTGTGATAATAAAGATGCATTGCATATTACTTCTAATCCTATGTATCATGAAAGAACCAAACACATTGAAATTGATTGTCATTTTGTTAGAGAAAAATTGCTGGCTGGTTTGATTTCTATGCAGTACATCGGAACCAAGGAACAAATCGCGGACATATTCACTAAGGCCTTGGGACAAAGCCAACATTACTATTTAGCTGGAATGCTTGGGCTTCATGATATTTTCAGACCTATCAGATTGAGAGGGGGTGTTGAAGAAAGGCAATCTGATAGGAATACATACACCGAAGTAATTAAAGAAGAGGAAGATTGATTATTGTTTTCTGTTTGTTTCTGCATTTAATGTTTAGGGATCATTTTGTTAGTTGTGCAAAGTTGAGAGTTTGTTTGTTATTTATTTTAATTGTTTAACAGTTTTAACTGTTCACCGAGTGCAAGAATCGGAAAGATCTGCACTATATATTATCCTGTAGTCTGTAATCCTTTTCATCAATGAATCAGAGATATTTTCGTTTCTACTGGGTTTTCATTCTTATCCCTTTTCATCAATAAGGAGCTACACTTTTATAGTCGACGACCGCTACATTAGTAAAAGGAAAAAGTATGAAAAAGATGTAATATGTTTGTCCAATGTGGTGAAAGCGACACATTTGTTGTTTTTGATGCAACATGTTTGTTGTTGTTGGTTTTTGATGCAATCAAGTTCCCATCCAAAACAGTTGTTAAGTGCCCACATGCCTTGCACGTGACCTCCGTGTAGTGTGAAATTCCTCAAATACCCATGTCTTCTTAATTGCTGTTATATGCAACGTTCCCTCCCTGCTTGTTCTTCATTCACGGTGTTGTTATACTTCGAAGTGTCCGTCCCCTCCTTGTCGGATCTCCGACTATCTCAACAACAATGACACCACATTTCAGTCGAATGTTCTATGGGTGTCCCAATTATAAGGTATTTTTTACGATTTATTTGGTTTTAACCCTAATTGTAGTCTCAATTTGAAAATCTCTCTCAAATCTCTCTTTTTTAGTTCATTCGTTGTACTAGAACTATTTGCAGTGGTCAATGAGAATCTTTACATTGCTGGAGACTGGAGTAGTTATAGCTTGTATGAGTAGATTAAATATATGATATTGGTTTCCTTTGTTTGCATACATCTATACCAGTTGATTTATGTCCGTCGAAGGAAAAGGTTGTGGATTACTGCTGTTTGAGTTTTTGTGGTGCTGTTGTTTGCTGTAATGTTAAAACTTGTTATTAGTTGAAGTGTGTTAGTGTGTGAATTAGCTGTAGTGATGTTTGTGGAGTGGTTGTAGGTTAATTATGTTAGTGTGTGTGTTGTTTTGGATAACCCACGTTTTGTAATTGTTGGTTTTTGATGAAAAATGTTTATGAACCAATTACAATTGGATGTAATATGTTTTGAATAACTGGTGAAAAAGTCTACCAACAGAACCGAATTGAATTCCACCTGTAAATTAAAACTTGTCACCCAAAACAGACAGAACCCATGCAGATTTATCACTCAAAAGAACCTCATATTTGTTACCTTAACTGTCTTTTGCCTTTACAAAATAGTTGCGTACAATACCAAGTGCACCAAAATCCATAAAACAAACTCTAATTCATCAAAATGTCAGTATTCACTTTCGTGAGTTATTGTAGAGTCTGGCTTGCTTGCTTGAAGTCTGGCTTCCCTTTCTCTAGTGTAGAGTGCATGCAATTTCGACTTAAAATATGGCAAAACAACCTACAATGTAGTGAATAAATGTCATAATTCTTGGTCAAGCTAAATTCTTGGAACAAGAGTTAAACTTTACGACAGCTTCTACGTGCATCATCTCAGATATTCGTAATCTATTTGTTACAAGAATGGAACACATTATCCGTGGTGACCTCTCCATCACTCCCCTATATAAGTGACCTCATAACTTTGAAATTAATCTAACAAGGAAATAACACACTGATCATTACTCAACAACCAGTCTACATCTGAGCCATGACCTACATTACCTTCAATAGTCAACATCAATCTTCCCATTTATCTAGTAATACTAAATACTAAATTTTCAAGAAGACAATTCAAGAAAACTGGCAGCCTTTAGATTTAGAAGACTGCTTTCATAACACTGGAGACTGTCAATGGATCTGACTTGCTCTTAGATGATCAAAGGCTACTCTACTAGAAAGTATACAAAATATTTGATTTTCCTTCTTATCATGTGTCTTAAGCAACGTACCTTCCAGAGCTTAATTGTTTTATTATTTGCTGAAAGCATAAACAGAGCCGTGTTGGAAAATTTCGAATGGATGGTGGTAATTGTAGGCTTGGATTATTCTGAAGTCGTGACGACACTTTCAGATTGAAACTATTTGGAGGCACCCAAACTTTCAATCGGATAAAATCAGAATACTGAACTAGAACTTGAGAGAAGGATTCTGAATGTTTGAGATGAAGATTTAGGACCCTTAGGAGAAGACACCATATCCTTTGGAAGAGACACATTACCCTTTGGGCATAGCATGTGTCATTTCGGCCATAATACACCATTTGATTCAAATTTTGGCTCCAAAATCAAATGGACACCTTAGGAAGACTCTAGAAACATTTAGGCCCTTAGCCATGGTTCGGCCCTTAGCCAATGGTTCGGTCCAATACTTGGTTCTATAGCAAGTGTCCAAAAGCCGGGAATTTTGAAGTTAAAATGTTAAGTCATTAATTCCAAAAATTCAAATTTACTGGACCCCGCCAGGGGCGCTGCCCCTGGACCTGACAAAGGGGGCGTTGCCCTCTTTCACCCCCATTGCCTCATCTCTAATCAACCGATGAATCTCCAATACAATGAATCATAATATACTTAAACAAGCGTGCACTCCGCACCCTCCTAACCTGTTTAATGAGATACTATGATCCCATTGGTCAACTAGTCAATCCAATTACACTAAAATATATAACAATCCTCCCCCATTTTAGTGTAATCCTTGATTAACTAAACATAAGATCACAATCAAACAACACAACAAACTTATGCATAAATGAAATATCATGACGATTGAATTTCATCTTAGTGTATTACACATTTCAAATATTCGAATATCAAGGTGTCACTATGGATTGAACCTTTGCTATTCATTGTGAATACATGAAGATAATAAACACATAAGTTAACATTCTCAAATGTCCTTTCTTGACACTATCTTTTACTAGCCTTGTGTCCTAATCCTTCATAAACATATCAAAGCCAAGTCCTAGCTTCTTGAAGCGGCTAAACTTCATGTTTACATAGGTAGCTCTTTTACTCTTGCACCTGCATATGCAATTTTTCAAAAGAACTATTAAGAAGTTAAACTTCAACCTCATTTACTTGCAGGTCTGAACACATACCTTGGGATAATATAACCAATGTGTTCCAATCTCTAGATGTCAAGCTTTCCACATTGAATTCAACACCTAATGTCATATTAGGTGGGAATTGGGTATCTCAACATGAGAGATTTCAAATGGACTTTAATCCTATCCCCACAGCCGATTTGTGCACAAGATTCCTTCTTAACCCTTTGGTTAAATGATCGGCTAAATTATGTTGAGTTTTTATAAACTCCACTGATATAACACCATGCATGATGAGTTCACGAATCATGCTGTGTCTAACACCTAAGTGTCTAGACTTGCCTTTGTATACTTGCCTATATGCATTAGCCAAGGCAGATTCACTATCACATCTGATAGATATAGAAGATATCGGTTTAGGCCATAATGAAATTTCATAAATCAGATTTCTTAGCCACTCAGCTTCTTTACCAGCCGATGCTAATGCAACAAACTCAGACTCCATTGTTGAGTGAGTAATGCAACTTTGTTTCTTAGATGCCCAAGAGATGGCACCTTCCCCAAGAAGGAATACCCATCCACTTGTAGAAGAATGATCTTCCACATTGGAAATCCAACTTGCATATGAATATCCTTCAAGAACATAAGGAAATCCAGTATAAGTCAAACCATAATCCATGGTTCCTTTCAAGTACTTGAATACTCGATTTAATGCTTGCCAATGGTGTGAACTTGGATTGCTAGTATATCTACTAAGCTTTCCAACAGCATAAGCAATATCTGGCCTAGTGCTAATCATGGCATACATAAGACAGCCAATAGCCCTTGAGTATTCAAGTTGAGATACCGCCACACCTTTATTAGGTAGAAGCTTAAGACAATGATCTATGGGAGTGCCAACTGGAGAACAATCTTTAAAATTAAATTTATTCAGAATCTTCTCAATATAATGGGATTGAGAGATTGAAATATCATTGTTCTTTCGCATGATCTTTATACCAAGAATCACCTCAGCCTCCCCCAAATCCTTCATGTCAAAATTAGATGACAGAAATTTCTTGGTTTTATCAACTTGATTTTGGTCAATACCAAAAATCAACATGTCATCTACATATAGACAAATAATAACTCCTTTACCAGAAGTATCAAATTTGCTATATACACACTTGTCTGCTTGGTTAAGAAGAAAACCATTAGACAATACCACGTCATCAAATTTTTGATGCCATTGTTTTGGTGCTTGTTTAAGACCATACAATGATTTCTTCAACTTGCACACCTTATTTTCATTTCCAGGCATAACAAACCCTTCCAGTTGTTTCATATATATCTCCTCATCCAAATCACCATTCAAGAATGCAGTTTTCACATCCATTTGATGAATTACAAGATTATGAATAGCTACAAGTGCTATTAATAACCTAATGGTGGAGGTCCTAGCAACAGGAGCATAAGTATCAAAGTAATCAATCCCTTCCTTCTGTCTGAAGCCTTGGATAACCAATCTTGCTTTATACTTATCTATGCTACCATCCACTTTGATTTTCCTTTTGAAAATCCATCTGTTTCCCAAAGCTTTACAGCCAGGAGGTAGATCAGTCAATTCCCATGTATTATTATTCATAATTGAATCCATTTCATCCTTGATAGCTTCTTTCCAGAATGCAACATCTCTTGAAGTCATAGCTTCACTAAATGTTCTTGGATCTTCTTCAATCATAAAACAGTATTGATACTGATATTCAACATCATCTCTTGACCCTTCAACCAAATAAAGTTGAAAATCAGATCCAAAAGATTTGGCTTTTCTAGTTCTAGTACTTCTCCTTGGTTCAGTCGGTCCAGGTACAGAAACAGTACCACCAGAAGTATATGAACTTAAAGAATTCTGAATCATATCTTTTGGTCTAGGTATAGATGTAAATCTATCTTCATCAAAGGTAGCATCTCTTGATTCTATGACTGTGTTAATAGACACATAGTCATTAGATTCTAATACATAGAACCTATATGCATATGAATGCTCAGCATACCCAATGAAGATACAATCTATACCTCTTTCTCCCAAGTTTCTTCTTTTGGGTCCAGTGAGCCTTACAACTGCTCTACATCCCCAAACTCTCAGAAAACTTAATTTTGGTGGCTTTTTATACCACAATTCATATGGGGTAACCTTATTCCTTTTATTAGGAATTCTATTCAATAAATAACAGGCTGTTAACATAGCCTCACCCCAAAAACCTTCACTTAAACCTGAATAGGATAACATGGAATTAACCATCTCTTTTAAAGTCCTATTCTTCCTTTCAGACACACCATTTTGTTGTGGTGTATAAGGAGCTGTAGTTTGATGTATTATACCAGTAGATTGAAAATATACTGGATCATAATACTCACCTCCTCTATCAGTCCATAAATTTTTAATCAATTTACTTTGATGTAGCTCAACTTCCTTTTTATAAATTTTAAATTTATCAACAGCTTCATCCTTAGCATGCAACAAATAAACATAGCAATATCTAGAAGCATCATCAATAAAAGTAACAACATACTTTTTATTTCCTAATGAAGGAGTAGCATGAAAATGACATAAATCGCTATGAATTAGTTCCAATATATTGGAAACTCTATTTATATCCTTGAAAGGCTTTCTAGTAATCTTAGTTAACATGCAAGTTTTACATTTCTCATTGTTTATATCAATAGCAGGTATAAGACTCATTTTAGACATATCTTTCATTCTTTTAGAAATATGAAATATGAGGGCAAAAATAGTTGTGTTGAACAGTTTAGACGAAGGGCGAGGCAAATAAGAATATTTTCGAAATGCATGTCCACGACCTTCGTTCAAACCAAGGAGCAAAAGACAAATGCACTCAACGAGATGCTCCGTCCTGTGAAACGTCTTAAGAATTAGACTTTGATTGACCAACTCCTTTTAGAGTATTGTTTGAAAAAACGTTTGTCGTATATGTCATCAAAGTGTACGAATGGAATGAACGGAACATGCAGATTTTTTAAAAAAGAAAGAAAAAAAAGTGCATAATTAATTGTGTATTTACCCTTCTTACTATGGTATTTGAATGATTTAGGCACATCTGACAATAACAAGCCTGATACGCACTCGCGGTTTCGTTCAACGGGAACGAATGGAACAACAAAATCAAAGCCCTAGACCAGGTTTCCCGGAACCCATGCGACATTTGACAACTCTGTCACCTCAAGAATACGAAGAGAGGATCATGCAGCTAGAACAAACTATACACACCATGAATTCTGGCATGGCCACATGACCTCCCGGTTCGAGCAGATTATGGTTTTTCTACACGCCCAGGTAGCCACCTCGTCTTCCCAAGCAACACCCCCGCCCGTAGCACCTCATCAATCTATGCCAAGTACTTTTGTCGTATCCGACCAAAGTCCACCTCCCACATGTGGCCACCCAGAACAAGCTCCACCTCCCACATATGGCCATCCCAACCTATCTCCCCCTCCCACATATGGTCATCCTGACCAAGCTCTACCTCCCACATATGGTCATCTTGTCCAAGATCCACCTCCACCTCCCACATGGCCATCCCAACCTAGCTCCATCTCCCACATATGGTCATCCTGACCAAGCTCCACCTCCCACATATGGTCATCGTGTCCAAGCTCCACATCCAGCTCCCACATATGGCCATCCCAACCAAGCTCCACCTCCCACATACGACTGTCCTAATCAAGTTACACTACATGTACATTATCAGTAATCTGAGCATGAACCAGATTAAGAAGAAGAAGATAGAGAGAAAGCTTAGAGACTAAGCAACCTTGTAATAGAATAATAGAATCTGAAATTTTACTACTGAAATGAGTTAACCAATCTATTACAACTTAATCCTATTTATACTAAACATCTGAACTAAGCCTATCCACAATTATAACAATCTTGAACACTCTACAACCTTCTACTAGTTTCTCAAACCTTCTTGACACCCACAACACACTTCCTTGCATCACAAGCTACCTTATACATACATCCTAACATTCCATTGATAAGTTTTCTTTTCATCTTCAGTTTTGTTCATATGATACTCAATTAGAATTCTTCTTTTTTCTGCATTCTGACTCTCTTGACCCTACCAATCTTTCAATCTATCCATCTTTATGAACTGTACACCCGCAAACACTTGAATTACTTATATAACCAGAATTATCAGCTTTATAGTTTCATACCACTAATTTTCACACTTGATTTATCAGTCTTTTTCAAGACGAATCTCACATATCAAATATGCATCTACCTAGCATCAGTCAAGCTTCACATATCATCTGAATAGAATTCTAAAAACAACCATCAAATATTACAGTATAATTGCCCCTACAACTTTTTTTCTTTCTCGATGCATAGAAAATGAATGCAACAGATGATCATCTTGATTTGAATCATCTATATTTTATTTTTACAACTGACAGAGAGGTTTTCATTTTCCTCTATCTTACCAATGAAGTTGGGAGGTTTTCATGTTCCTCCATCTTTACATCCTCAAACAACTCCTTAAAGTATCTTGAACGTTTTCTTTGAAGGAGTGTTATTTTTGGTCTCAAACTTCACCCTATGCTAGTGTTCCTTATCAGATAATTCTCTTCTCTTTTGTCCCCCTTTTTTTAATCAAGTATAGGCAAATCATACATGTAATTGTAATAGACGAATCAAAATTCCACATAGACAGATATTCAGAAGCAATAGAACAGATATCAGCATAGAACATAAAGATAAACAAGACTCAAGTCTGTAAAAGCTCAATCAATCAGAACAGAAAATCAGAAATGAATAAAACAATCCAGAGATGCCCTGAACACAAGTAAATCCAAGTGAATGCCATGAACAATATCATATAGAGGAGATAAAAGACAAGCAGTTTCAATCAAACCAGAGAATGCAGAATAACAAGAACCCGTGATGATATCAGATAACCAAACCATTTAAGAAATACAAACCTTTCAATACTATCTCAAGATCACAAAACAAATAGACCTAAATAGCAGACCTAACAAATAACCTAAACAAACCATATAATACCACAGACTTACTCATCAGCTAAGATAGCTTCCTGAAACTGTTCATTTTCAGTCGAAGACTCTGTAGATAAAAGAAACATGCAGTTAGTTCTTTAAATGACATAACCCCAAGTTTCTTTCTAAATGGCACAAATTGTTTAGCAGTGATCGGTTTGGTCAAGATATCAGCAAGCTGATCCGAGGCAGGAACAAAGTTAACCATAACCTCTCCATTATGCATTTTTTCCCTTACAAAGCACAGATCAAACTCAACATGTTTAATCTTTGAATGATGAATAGGATTGTCTGTGAAAGCCACAACTCCTGTATTGTCACTCCAAATGATAGGAACATAGGTTAGTTTTACATCAAGTTCAGACAGAAGAGACGTTGCCCACATTACTTCACAAACAGCATTTGTAATCGCTCTATACTCAACTTTAGCTGAAGAATGTGAAATAACAGACCACTTCTTGGAACTCCACACTATGGGATTACCATTGAGCAGGAGATATTGACCATAGACAAACTTTCGACCAACTAGATCACTTCCACAATCAACATCAACATACGAGACTAACACCACATCAGAAGAAACTACAGGATTAGCACGAAAAGAAGACCATGATCTATTGTTCCTTTAAGGTATCTCAGTATACGAATAACAACTTTCCCATGACAAACTGAAGGATGTTGCATATATTGACTCATCTTATTAACAACAAAATGTATATCAGGTCTGGTAACACAGACATGCTGTAAAGCACCAATAATGCTCCAATACAAATGTTCATATACAGGAGGACAATTCCATTGAACTTCAACTACCTTCATTAGAAAGATACATGACATAGGTGTAGGTAAAGGTGCAGCATCCAGCAAACCAGTTCTTTGCAGCAGCTCATTGATGTATTTACGTCGTCCTATAATCAAACTATCCTCAGCAATCTGCACATCCATGCCCAAGAAATAGTTAAGAGAACCAAGATCTGAAATAGTTAAGAGAACCAAGATCTTTCAGCTTGAATTCACTATTAATTGCTGAAATAACCAATTCAATAGCAGTTATATCACTACCTATTATAACAATATCATCAACATATACTTAAAGAAAAACCATACCTCCATTAGACTTCTTAACAAACAGACAACTATCGGCTAAAGAACAAGAGAACTGAAGTGCATGAATAAAAAAACTTACTAATGACCATGTACTGTTACTAATTGAATTGTTACCATCAGCTTATTAAAAAACCAACAATATCCAATTTGTATTCTGCCACCAGGTAACGTTACTAATGACCATGTATTGTTTGCATCCAATGCTTCAAGTTCATCATGAATAGCAGTTGACCATTCGGGTATTGCATTGCTGTATGCAAATCATCAGGAGCGGTTTTGGTGAAATCTGTGGAGGCAGCCACTGAAGTAGTGAATGCAGTTAAATTTCTTGTTTTAGATGTAGTCTGCATATAGTGATAATTATTTCCAGGTTTCATGTGTTGATGTGCAGCATATGACACTGCAATAGCTGAGTCTGTTGCAGGCAGTAAGGTGGGACTGGCATCAGATGTAGAAGCTTCATGATCAGACCTAATAAGAACAAGTAATGACTCGGATAGACCATATCTAACTACATCTGAAAAAATATCTCGAGCAACAACAGAAGATGTAACAACATTATCAGGTGGTAAGGAAGTGACATGATTGTGCATCTGATATTCTTAAGAAGATTCAGTGTTAATTGGTGGAGACTCATCAGGAGAAGTAGTATCATACCTTGTATTAGTGTTCGATGTATGCACCAAAGGATGCACCTGAGCTGGAACTGCAATTTTTTCTACAACATCATCAATTGGATTACATATGGAAGCATTGAAAGGTAGAAATGTAGCAGTATTCTTTACTGCACCGGACTGCATGAATGAACCTGACTTCACAGAGAAAGGGAACACATATTCATTAAATCTGACATGTCTAGAAATATACACTTTGCCTGAATCATCCATACACCTATAACCATCCTGATTTGGACAATATCTTATAAACACACACGGTGTAGATCTGAATTCTAATTTGAGCTTGTTAAAAGGTTTAATAAAAGGATAACAAAGACACCCAAAGACTCTTAAAAAATTATAATCCAGAGGTTTACAAAACAGTTTCTCATGCGGTGAAACATTATCTAACACCTTAGAAGGCAATCTATTTATTAAAAATACAGCTGTAAAGATGGAGTCACTCCAGTATTGCATTGGTAGGGAGGCCTCATTTAGTAATGTCAATCCCATTTCAACGAACTGTTTGTGTTTCCTTTCCACTATACCCTTCTGGTCAGACGTGTTGGGACATGTGAGTCTATGCTGAATGTCGTGTTGAAGAAAATGTGAACCCAAAGCCTTTAACTCGCCACCTTCATCAGTCTGAACAGCTTTGATGTTGAAACCCAACTAATTTTCAACAACGTTTTGAAATTGAGGAAATATTACAGACACATCACTTTTGTTTTTCAGGAAATAGATCTAGGTATACCGAGAAAAAACATCAACTATACTCAGATAATACCTATTTCCATTAGAGAACACATGTGCGGGTCCCCACAGGTCCATTTCAAGAAACTCAACCCAGACATGATACTCTGTATGAGATATAACAAAGGACAGTTTACATCTCTTCCCAATTGCACACGCATTGTAAACAGGTATCTGAGAAGACAAATTAAACTTTGTTTGTTTAATAACAACCGAAAGAACATTTTGAGAGGGATGGACCAACAGTTCATGTAAAGTGATAGGAGAGAGTTTCATTTGAGTAACATGCAACATTCTTATTCAAAACCACATCAGAATCAGTACATTTAACGGCAAAACAAGCATCATTCTTTTGATGATCAACAAAATTCATCATAGTTTTATTAACAAAGGTACTAAAATCCAATTTGTATAGACCACCACTTTCATATCCTCTAAGCAACACCTAATGTCTCTAAGAATCTCTGACCACACAGTGAGTTGAATGAAATTCAAAGTAAACTTGGTTATCCCTGGTAAACTGCGATACAAAGACCAAATTCTTAGTAATTTGAGGAATGTATAGCAGATTATGTAATACTAGAGTTTTGGAAGAAGTGTTAATAACCGAAGTACAAATACTAGTAAGATCTAGATAGTTACCATTAGTAACTTGAACCTTACTAGAACCAGAGTAAGATTGAGCCCCAGCTGGTACTCCATGAGAGAAATGGTTTGTTGCTCCTGAATCTGGGTACCAAGCCTTGTCTGCTGTACTTGATCCACTAACAGAAGTCGTAGTTAAGTGAACTTGATGAGAGTTATCCAAGGAAGTGGGAGTAGTGACTGACTGAACTGGGACTTATGGAGAGCTAGGATTAAAAGACACATGTGGAAAAGATGAGTTGGTGTTTGTAATAGGAAAAGGTGAGTTGGTGTTTGTCATTGGAAAAACAGGAGTTGTGAAGGAGTAGGATGGATAGTATGCTGTAGAGGGAGGTAAGCAAGGATTGATCATACGGGAAGGATATGAAAATCCATATATCTGACATGGATTGATAACATTCATCGGAGGACCAGGATTAGCAATTTGAGCAGCAGAACTATATGAAGGTGTTGCTGATTTTGAAGCAGTAGAATTCACATACGACATTGAGTCATCATCATTCCATAACACCATCGACAGATTTGCACTAATGCAGTCATTGGACTGAGTTGTCACACCTTGAAAGTTTACATTAAACCGCTGATAGCATCGATGTACTAAGTGACCAAACATCCCACAAAGTTGGCACTACGGTTTATTTTTCCCATATCCTCTTCCTCATCCTCTTCCTCGGCCATAGGCAGCAGGATTAGGTTGATATTCATCTGTGTTCATCTTCTGGTGTGAGTGTCCTGTGTCAACTGTGCCAGCTTGAGTAGAATCCTCTACTGACTTGTTCCTCTGTTCTGAACTTTTTACTGCAACATTTGCAGTCACTAATGAGGTATCAAACAACACAACTCTATGTATGGCTTCAGCATCCAACAACACAGAGGAAATATAGGTCAGATCATATAGATTACGTCTCGCATGAATAAAATCAATCACACTATCATATTGACCTTTGATACCATTCAATATGATTGAGATCTGCTGCATTTCTTCTATACGGTGGCCACAACTTGCCAAACTATCGCATGTAAGATGAATTTTAGTCAGGTAATCCCTCATTGATTGATTAAGCGTTTTCCTAATCTTCAATCTATCATAAAGGCTCACAATACGCGTTGTTCCATATAGAGGCAGCTGTCATAGATCCTACCAAACCTTTACTGATAGGCGAAGCTATTGATGCTAACAACCAAGAGGCAATTGAAGAATCTTGTTGATAATACTTAGGAAATTCAGGATTCGGTACCTTATTTCCATCTTCATCATCTATTAGGCGAGATATTTGTAGTGTTCCAAACAAATATCCTTCTAGATTGAGGCCTCGAACAACTAGTAACACCTGATGCTTCCACGCTTGAAAGTTATCTTCTTCTGTCAGCTGGCAAATCCTCTTGTTGAAGAACGCAGAAATGGCTTCATCCATGGCTTCTAAAGATTGCTAAAATAGCAGCAACGCAACGGAGCAGATAACAGAATATCGGAATCGATCAAGAAATCTCACCAAAACTTCTTGAATCTTGCAGCGAAGGGCGAATCAGAATGGCTCTGATACAATATCAGTATTCTGAGCATCAACCAGATGAAGAAGAAGAAGATAGAGGCAAAGCTTAGAGACTAAGCAACCTTGTAATATAATAACAAAATCTGAAATTTTACTACTGAAATGAGTTAATCAATATATTATAACTTAATCCTATTTATACTAAACATCTTAACTAAGCCTATACACAATTATAACAATCTTGAACACTCTACAACCTTCTACTAGTTTCTCAAACCTTCTTGACACCCACGACACACTTCCTTGCATCAGAAGCTACCTTGCACATACATACTAACATACATGACCTTCATGAGCAAGCTTTTCCTCTTCAGCATGACCAGGTTGCACATTTGGTACCTGTTTACCCCAACCAGGCCACACGACCCGTGTTTGGGCTCCCCAATTACTCTGTTACAGTCGCCCCGGTTGAGACCGAACAAGACAAGCGATTGAAGCAGATTGAAGAAATGATGAGGTCTATTCAATAAGTAGATCGATTGGGAGACCTGTATTTCTATGATCTGGCTATAATTCAGGAAATCCCGATGCCCGATAAATCAAGCTGCCGGACTTGGAAAGGTTCGATGGAACAGGGTATCCAATTGTTTACCTCAAGATCTACATGGTGAAAATGACTCCATATCAGCAGTATATCAAGTTGATGGTCTAGATATTCCAGTAAGGTTTGAAAGGGGAGGCGCTGGTCTAGTTCGCAGGGTTAAGAACGGAGCAAGTGCCAAATTTGGAGGAGATAACCAAGATTTTCCACCGCTAATATAAGAGCAATCTGGATAACACTCTTACTCGCCTTGATCTTCAGACTATGGAGATGAAAGGGTGACAATATTTCAAAGATTTTGTAACTGAGTGGAGGGGAAAAGCTAACAGCATGAACCCGGCTCTCGACCAGAACGAGGCGGTCCTGATTTTCATTAGCACTCTTAAGGGTATATATTATACCCAAATGATGAGTCAATCCACAGCGGAATTTTCAAATCTCATCATGACGGGGGAATTGATCGAGCGACGACTTCGGTCCGGAAAGGTTGAAAACCCATACAAAAGTGCATCGGATTCTAAGAAAACTAGCACAAAGAAACCTACCCCGATCTTAGGCGCGGTCTATCTGAACCCTTACTAGGCTCCGTATCAACAATACCAACCATCACTGGTGGTCCCGATGACCCAGGCTTCTCAAGCCCCACAATGAACAACCTCCCTGCCTAATCCACAAGATTTTGTCAACCGATACAGGAACCAAAAGGGATTTCGAGAGTCCCGACAATTTACCCCTCTTCCAATACCGTTGGTCGAATTGTACAAGAATGCTTTGGTTCAAGGGCTCATAGGTCCTGAGGTTCTGAACCCCGAAACGAGAATTCTACCTAATGAACCAAATTCAAAATGTGAGTTCCACATGGGAGCACCTGGACACACCACTACCAATTGTCCTCGCCTGAAGCACCGAATCCAAGACCATCTAGATCATAAGTACCTGGTCTGAAATCCCATTTTGCCACTGAATGTCAATACCAATCTGCTACCCAACCGCGGTTCAGGCTCAGTTAACATGATCTTCGTAGAATAAGGACCAACCCCTTTGGTCATCCCTATGGGTCGGGAGATGCTAAACACTTATGTTTCGATGATCACCCCACTAATCATTTACTACGTACCACAAGAACCAACACCATTTAAGTTCGAGAGCAACAAAAGGGTACCTTGGAGCTATAGGGATCACGCGGAAGGATCTGCGAAAAATGAAGACATTTTCCGTATGACTCAATCTGGATGTTGCTATATATAACCAGAAAATACACCCAAGGAGAAGGAGGTGGAGGGAGCCCAAAGTAAGAAGGTAACTGAAGAAGAAGCAAGCAATTCCATGAAGATTATAAAGGATGCTGAGTACAAGGTCGTGGACCAGTTGCGCAGAACCCCCGCGCATATATCTTTGTTGGCTCTGTTGTTGAGCTATGAACCACACCGAGAAGCATTAATAAATGTTTTGAAGGAAGACCTAGTACCAAAGGAAATTTCAACCCGCCAAGTGGAGAATCTCATCGGTTCGGTTTTGCTAGCCAAATAGCCTTTGGGGATGAAGAGTTGGGTTCTAAGGGACAACAACATGTCAAAGCCCTCCACACCGTGTGCAAGAGCAAGGGATACGTGATGTCAATAGTAATTATTGACAACTGCTCAGCTTTAAATGTATGCCCGATGTCCACCCTCAAACATAGGAAGATAGTTTCGTCACTCATCCGTCCAACCAAGAGTGTTGTTCGAGCTTTTGATGGCAATATAAGGGAGGATGAAGGAGAAATTGAATTACCATTGGGGATTGGTCCATGCGTGTTTAGCATATCTTGCAAATTCTTGGACATTCCAGGAGTCTAGAGTCTACTTTTGGGAAGACCTTGGATACACGTCGCTGGGGCAGTCCCTTCTACCCAGCATCAGAAACTGAAACTTATATCTGAGGATCGCCTGGTTATGATCGATAGGGAGGAAGATTACAACATTTATAAGGAGTCTTCCGTACCTTTCATCGGAATCGAGACTGAAGATGCATTCTATTTCCGTTCTTTTAGCCTCATTTATGTTATTAGGGATTGGGGAGAGCCAGCACGAGACAGAGTCGACCTAATGGTTGACAAGATCATGTTGAGAAACAATTTCATTGTAGGACGTGGTATGGGAATCCCTGGTCAGGGAATCATACACCCACTAGCTGCAAGGAATAACAAATGCAGTTTAGGACTGGGTTTCCATCCTAATTTCAAATATTAAGAAGTTACCCGAAGGAAACGTTTAACCGGAAATTCACGGGCATTGTTGTTTCCTCGCCTCGCTGTTTCATTTCCTGACCCACCACAAATGATTCAACCCAGCGACGTTGCTTCTCAAGAAGACTTATCAGGCTTGTTTTCGACCGGTGTCACCATTGGAGCCCTACTTGATGAAGCTCCCTCATGCTTTTTCGTCCGTCCACTTGCTAGTGGGAGAATATCACAAACTGGATGACATTACCTGCTTATGCGTTTCTCTTAGTTATAATGAGTAAGACCTTTTGAAAAGGGATGTATTCCGCATAGGGCATATGTTATTAGCCTAACGTTTTTGGAATAGCGAAAATTTGTCATGACCACATCAAATGAATCCCTTCTTTTATTAATCCATCATGTTATCAATATTATATCTTCTTCTACCTACTTCTCACATTAATCTCCTTTCTCTTCTGCTTCCTTCTTTAGGAACAATATCTCTAGAGAACACAAGGGGAACCATGATTCAATCTCGTACGGGGACACCCTTGCCGAATATAACTCTGTACATTACGGAGAAGGATCCGGTGAGAAGGATGTCACAGAAGAAATTAAAGAAAGTTGGGACATGTACCAGAGAGACAACATCCTAACAACAGAAGTCACTGAGGTAATAAACATCAGCACTCCCGAGGAACCACGCGAATTGAAGATTGGGACAACTCTGAGTCTTGACCAAAGAACTAAGATGAGGGATTTGCTAAAAGACTACTAGGAGATTTTTGCCTGGTGATATGCTGACATGTCAGGCCTTGATTCGTCAATCGTGGAGCACGTTCTGCCACTAGACGCTGAGAACTTTGACCCAAAAGACAACACATGATGAGATAAAGTCCCTACCTAATCCTTAAAATTAAGGAAGAGATCATCAAGCAAATCGAATCTGGATTCTTAGAAGTTTGCAACTATTCTGAATGGGTAGAAAATATTGTTCCAGTACCCAAAAAGGACGGTCGCGACCGCGTCGTTGTGGACTATCTAGATCTTAACAAAGCTAGTCCGAAGGATAATTTCCCTCTGTCTCATATCGATATGTTGGTCGACAACACGACACGCCATACAATGTTCTCGTTCATGGACGGTTTCACAGGATACAACCAGATCAAGATGTCTGATCCAGAAAAGTCAAAAACAAGATTTGTTACTATGTAGGGCACATTTTGTTACAGAGTTATGTCTCTCGGTTTAAAAAACATAGGGACAACTTACCAAAGGGCGATGGTGCCACTGTTCCATGACATGATGCACAAACATATTGAGGTGTACGTAGATGATATCATCGCAAAGTCTCAAGAAGGTGAAGATCACTTGATCAATTTACACATGCTATTTGAAAGGCTCAAGAAGTACAACTTGCGTTTAAACCTGATCAAATGCACTTTTGGACCCACATCATGCAAGTTATTGGGCTTCATAGTCAGTGAGAATGGAATTGAGGTACACTCTGACTAAGTCAAAGCGATACAAGAGGTACCCCCACCACCGATCGTCAAGGAGGTACGAAGCCTATTAGGCCGTTTGAATTACATTGCGCGTTTCATCGCAAATTTGACAACCAAGTGTCAACCTTTATTCCGTCTTTTACGTAAGAACACTCAGATAATTTGGGATGAAGAATACCAGAACGCCTTAGAGTCCATAAAAAAATTACCTGATGAGACCACCAGTCCTGGTGCTCCCAACTCCAGAACGACCACTCATTATGTATTTAATGGTGCGCCAAGACTCGTTGGGGTGCATGTTGGGACAACTCGATGTGACTGGAAAGAATGAGAATGCCATATACTATGTGGGCAAGAAGTTTACGGAGGGTGAAACAAAGTATCAGGAGGTGGAGAGGATATGATGCACAATCGTGTGGGTAATGCAACGACTTTCCCAGTATACGTTGTACTACACCATATGTCTGTATTCGTAGATGGATCCCATGAGATACCTCTTAGAGAAGCCAGCATGGACAAAAATATCGCCAAGTGGCAAGTTCAACTATCTACGTATGATATAGAATTCGTGCCTCGAATTTTGGTGAGGGGCAAACAACCACCGATCATTTAGTCGAGTTTCCCATAGACGACGATCACTTGAGCAACTACGAATTCCCAGATGGGAAGATCATGCAAGTATAATAAGAAGGGATGTCGAAGGGAAATTGGAGGATGTACTTCGGTGGTGCTGTGAATTCAGTCGGATGGGGTATCGAAGCAGTGCTCATCTCGCCAAAGGGGAAACACTTTCCAGTGGAGGCCAAGGTCACCTTCCACTGTACCAACAACAACACAGAATACGAGGAATGTGTTCTAGGCATGCACTAGACCTCGAAGTGAAGAAACTAGAAGTGTTCGGAGATTACATGTTAATCATCCTCCAAACGACAGGGGAATGGAAAACGGGGGATTCCAAACTCCAGCCATACCACGAGCACCTTGAGGATTTAGTTGCAGATTTTGAAGACATCACTTTCACTCATATGCCAAGAAATAAGAACCAATTTGCAGATGCATTGGCAACACTCGCATCAATGAGTAAAATTTCGATGGGAAATCAGGTACTGCCAGTGGAGATTAAGATGAAAGAGGTTTCATTCTATTATTGTATAGTCAAAGAGTTAGACGGTCAGCCGTGGTTCACTGACCTAAAAAGATACCTAGAGTCCGGAGAGTTTCCAGAATGTGCCATAAGAAATGACCGAAAGGTCGTACGATGGATGACTTGCAATTAATTTATCAGTGACCAACCTTATAGAAAAGATCATTTGATGATACCCTTTTTAGAAGCGTGAATGCCAAATAAGTTGAGTGCCTAATGGAAAAAATTCACCAAGGTTGTTGCGACCCACACAGTTGCGGGCGAATGCTGTCCAAAAGGATAATGACACTTGGATATTTTTGGTCTGACATGACGTGTGATTGTGTGAGACACATCCAACATTGTCACCTCTATCAAGTGTACGCAGACCAAATCCACGCGCCACCACACGAGTTCTATCCCTATGACTTCCCCATGTCCTTTCTCAATGTGGAGGCATCGATGTAATCGGTATGATCCCTCCAAAAGCGTCCAATGGTCATCAATTCATATTTGTAGCAATCGATTATTTCACCAAGTGGATGGAGGCTATCACCCTTGTGCCATTAATGACAAAGGTAGTCGAGCATTCCATTAGGCAGGATATCATCACGCGTTATGGGGTGTCGGGGTCAATCATCACAGATATTGCCAAAAATCTAAATAATAAATTGGTTGATGAGTTGTGTGACCAATTTAAGATCAAGCATAGAAATTCGTCTCCATATCGCCCACAAATGAATGGCGCAGTGGAAGCAGCAAATAAGAAGATCAAGAATATCATAGAGAAAACGACTGTCAATTATAAGGATTGGCACGACAAGCTTCCTTGGGCACTCATGGCATACAGGACCTCAATACGAACATCAACAGGGGTAACCCCATTTTCTCTTGTTTACAGGACTGAAGTCGTGTTGCCAATTGAAGTAGAAATCCTGTCAGCAAGGATCCTCGCTGAGGCAGAGATGGACGAGTTGGAATGGGCGAGATGCAGATACAAGCAATTAAAGCTCATAGATTAAAGGCGACTCATCGCGCTGTGACACAGGCAAATGTACCAGAAACACATGGCTCATGCATTTAACAGGAAGGTACGTCCAAGAGAATTACAAGCAAGCAATATAGTTCTAAGAAAAATCCCTCGAGTCAATCTAGACTCTTGGGGTAAGTTCGTGCCAAAATGTGAAGGTCCTTATGTTGTCAAAAGGGTTTTCAGTAGAGGAGACATGTCATCACCGATATGGACGACCATGAACTCCCTAGTACAATCAATATGGATGATGTAAGAAAATACTATCCTTAAGGAGTTCGTAACCAGAAAACGAACCTCCAAAAGTGAGAGAAATTTCTCGCTAGATCGAAATCCCCAAAAGGGCAATCTTGGCAAAAGGAGAGGAATCAAATCCCTGCTAGGTTGAAAAAACGAAAGGTCGACCTAGGCAAAAATTAAGTGAACTGATAGGTGCGTTAAAAAAACGTAGCAAAAGGAAAGGATATCTATATATTACAAAAAATAATAATAAAATAAAAAAAGTGCTCAAAAGTGAACTACAGTGTTTCCCACGGTAGCCATAAAAAGAAGTTGTGATTGACATTAATTTGAACTGCCTCGACAACTTGGATGGATACACCTTGTGAACATAGCAAGAATTACTTTAGGGAACTCCATCAAGAAGGACTCCAAAGACAATTAATGAGTCCGCGCAACCAGTAGAACATCTCGAAAAGAGTTTTTACCTCCAAAGTGAATTACAAACTGATTATCTGAGATTTTAGGTGTTCAACCTCCGCAAGTCATCCTCGACGACCAAAATCTATAGGTGTCCAGCTAAGCTGACAGGCGGAGTCTTTAGGTGCTCAACCTCCGCAAGTCATCCTCAACAACTAGGACGTGTAGATGTCCATTTTCTAGTAATTACAAGCCGACGAGCGGAGCCTTTAGGTGTTCAGCCTCCACAAGTCATCCCAACGAGTCACAAGCCGACGAACAGGGCTTTAGGTGCTCAACCTCCGCAAGATATCCTCGACAACCAGGACCTGTAGTTATCAAGCTTCTGGAAATCACAAGCCGAAGAGTGGAGCTTTTAGGTGTTCAACATCCGCACGCAAGTCATCCTCGACGACCAGGACCTGTATGTGTCCAGCTTCTAGGAGTCACAAGTTGATGAGCGTTTATGCACTTGTAGATGTTCAAATTTCGAAAGTTGCATGATGATGTTTGTCTACTATGAAAATAAAGAGGAGTCAAAATTAGTTGTTTGTCTTGGAACACACACTCATGAGATCATTTCCATGAGCGTGTGTTCGAAGAGGGGCAACTGTAAACACCTGATTTTGGCTCGGGGTCAAAATAGTGTACGTGAGGAACCAAGACGAGAGAATTAGAGATTGAAACAAATATATATACATGGATACACCCTAACCATGGTCACACATGGTAATGTTCCTCTTTTGTACAAGTTGACCTAACTTATTATTTATAAATATATATATATATATATATATATATATGAAGCATTTGCTTCTATAGATAGAAGAGTGTCGTAGCTTACGGTGAAGGGATCAGAAGAAGGAGAAGAGAGAAAGAATAAAAAGAGGGAAGGAAAAAAAAGTGAGTAAAAAGAAATATTGGTAATTATCAGTCTCGGTTTTTCATACAGTATTTAAGCTCCGAACGATGTAGGTATATATCTCTCATATTTAATATTGTATTTGTATTTTCTAATGTTATTGAAATTTATGTTATATAAAAATGAGAGTTTATATACATATATTATATATTTATGAATAATATACTTGTTAATATATATATATATATATATGGCATACTATATGTATATGTGTAATATATGTATATGTGAAAAAAATATTTTAAAAACTGACTTAGGTCATTCCCAAACTTTGATGAAGGTTACTACTAGGTCCTTGGACTCTCGGGTCATTTTGGGACTTTACTGAGTGTTGTAAACAAAGCCAGAAAAATTTGGGGCCATTTGTGAAATTTTTGAAATATTATTTAAAATCAACTAGAATTTTTTAAAAATTACATTTTGTTCCCTGAAAATTTCTAGACATCCCATCACTTTTCAAAATGTTACAAATAAGTCTAGAATAATTTTCAGGTTATTTTGGAACTTTACCAAGTGTTACAAATAAGTCCAGAATAGTTTAGGGTCAATTTTGTAATTCTTTGTAAAAAACATATTTTCAATTCAGTTATAATTTTTTAAAAATTTATGTTTTGATTCCTAAACGTTTTTGGACATTGCATGACTTCTCAAAGTGTTATAAATAAATCTATAATAATTTTAGGGTTATTTTGGAACTTTACCAAGTGTTACTAATAAGTCCAGAATAGGTTAAGGTTAATTCTGTCATTTTTAAAAATATATTTTCATATCAGCTCAAAAATTTAAATAGTTGCTTCTTGGTCCTTTAATTTTTTTGGACATCCCATGATTTGTCAAATTGTTACAAATTGGTCCAACTTGCTCAATATTTTCAAATCATTCGTGTATTTTTTACACGTTTCAAGTGACTCCAAAGTTAAACCATTTTTTTTCGAGCACGATTAATTTATCCTCTCATGTTTTTTTATTTGAAGTTAATTCCTACAAAAAAAAATGTTTGTACATGGTTTGTTTAATTAAAAGAAAACGCATGTAATCTTTTGGGCCAAGCAAGATCAATACGGGCAATTCAGGTAAATCGGTAAAAAAATAATTTCAAAAGCAAACTAAAGTGTCAAAAGGGCGGATTATGGGCTCGCTATCCCTTAAGACGTAATCAAACCCCCAAACTCGATTCTTTGGACGTAGACCATTCCAAGCCTTAGGATGTTAAATCCATGTATCCTATACAAATTTTAGGATTCCAATTAGTCTTTAATTAATCGGTGGCGGCTTTTTCATTTTTCGGTCTGGTTGATTATCCCGCTCGGCCGGACCCGTCGCTCGCCAATACCCGACATTTTCGAGCGAAACAAATAAAAATATTTTCCAAAAAGGATCAGGGAAAGTCGAATTCGACGTCTGAGACTATTGTTAGGAGCGATGCCTATAAAGATAGGAACAACAAACCGTACTGACCCGAAAAATTAGGATGACAGTGATCGTAACTTAATAGAAAGTTATCATGATTTATAGTGTCAGTCACAAAGAGAATTGATTGTGATAAGAAATTAACCTTGAACCTGAGTTAAGTATCTTTATAAATTTAAGTGATGTGAGAGATATCGAGATGAATATGAAGAACAAGGAATCTTGGAGAAGAAGAAATGTAACTAACCAAAATAACAACCTCTTTCATTGAACTTCTAATCCAAGTTACCTTTAACAATATGACCTCAACCTATTTATACAAGATTACTAACGTGAGTACAATAAGAAGAAAACTAACTAGACTCATCTACAACATTCTACAACCTTCTCAAGAATTCTTGAATCCTACGGAACTTCATCTTTGCTAACTTGCAACACAAGTCACCTATATACATACATCCTAACATTCCGTTAAGAAGTTTGATTTTCATCTTTCTGTTTGTTTTTTCTCTGATCCTCTATCAACTGTTTCTGCAATTGGAAGATCATTGTTCGAAACACTATCAACATCTTCATCTATATACATGAGACCTGCAATACATTTGAAAAAACTTGCAGAACTAGATATCATCACTTCAGTATTCTCAACCAACTGATTCTCAATCAGGATTACTATTCCATTCATCACAACAAATCATAAATAGATCAAGAAGACCATCAATCAATTATCCATCACAGTATCATTATATCAAACTTACTAATCCTGATGCATACTGAGCATAAACATCAGAGGAGGACTCCCTTGATCATGTCTTTATATTTTCTTTTGAACACTTTGTGTTCTTCATTCATCTTAAAATTCTCTTTGACCTTTTTTTTTTACTAACAGACAGATTTCCACTTTCCTCTATCTTACCAATGAAGTTGGGAGGTTTTCACTTTCCTCCGTCTTTTCATCCTCAAACATCTTCTCAAAGTGGCTTGAACGTTTTCTTTGAGAATTGTTATTTTTGGACTCAAACTTCACCTTATGTCAGTATAATACTGAATAAAGAATCCTTCCCATGCTGATGCTTAAATTACAACAGAACTGACTCATAGGAATATAACTCAACTGGAAATGAATAACAACAGATTGATCAAGTTGAATGATAAAGCAACAGAATCAGTCGATTGATAATACCTCATGAAAAACACAGCCAAAAGTGTTAACAAATGCAACCAGTCAAATGTATATAGAGAAAAGTAAAAGATATTAAGATCAAGATCACACCAAATAGCAAGAAACGATTGACAAAGAACAGAAAATAGAGCAAACCAAAACAGAGAAGAACATATCAAACATCTTACCAAAATTAACAATATACCTGATAGACACTTACCAAACCAAAACCACAAACAACCCGCACATAACAAAATTTATTCATCATCACACAAATTTTCCTGACAGACTTCAACCACATCTGCAGAAACAAAAGAACTAGTTAGTTCTTTAAAATCCATTACCCTAAGTTTTCTTCTAAATGGAACAAACTGTTTCTCAGTGATTGGTTTTGTCAAAATATCAGCTAATTGATCTGAAGCAGGCACAAAATTTACTAGAACATGTCCATTTTGAAATTTATCACGCACAAAACATAAATCTATCTCAATAGGCTTCATCTTCGAATGATGAATTGGATTTTCAGTCACTGCCACAGCTCCTCTGTTATCACTCTAAACTATGGGAACATTTGTTAATCTCAAGTTCAGATAAAAGAGAAGTAACCCACATAATCTCACAAACAGCATTCGCTATGGCTCTATATCCAGCTTCAGCTGAAGACCTAGAAATGACAAGTTGCTTCTTGGAGCTCCACACAGTGGGATTACCATTAAGCAAGAGATAATGTCCAGAAACAGATTTTCTATCAACTAAATCACTGCCACAATCAGCATGAGCATAAAATACTAGAGTGACATCAGAAGAAGCTACAAAATTTGCACGAAATAAAAGACCATGCTCTATGGTGCCCTTGAGATATTGTAACACTCTAAGAACTGCTTTCCAATGACAGACCAAAGGATGTTGCATGTATTGGCTCAACTTATTAACAACAAAATGAAATATCATGTCTAGTCATACAAACATGTTGTAATGCTCTTACAACATCCCTATACAAATGTTCATCAGCAGAAGGAGAATCATCATTCAATTCAGCTACCTTTGTAAGAAAATTACCTAACATCGGTGTAGGAAGAGGAGCAACATTAGTCAAGCCAGTTTTATTAATCAACTCAGCAATGTACTTTCTCTGACCAAGAATCAAACATTCATCCATAACCTGCACATTCATACCTAGAAAATAGTTAAGCGATCCAAGATCTTTCAACTTGAATTCCTTGTTAATATCTGTGACCACCGATGCAATAACAGTATCATCATTACCTGTTATAACTATATCATCAACATAAACCAAAAGAAACACAGAACTAGAATAAGTTTTCTTAACAAACAAACAACTATCGGCTAGGGAAACTGTGAAATCCAGATTATTGAGTAAGAAACATTTGGTTGTTTAAGACCATATAACGCCATGTTTAATTTGCATACCAGAACATTACCTTGATCATCAGATTTTTCATATCCAAGTGTCTGAATTATATAAACATCTTCAGCAAGCTCATAGTGCAAGAAATCATTGTTTACATCTACCTGTCTGAGCTGCCATTTATGCGTCAATGCCAAGGTAAGGATGATCCTCACTGTGGGTGCCTTAACCATAGAACTAAAGGTATCCTGAAAATCAAATCTCGGTTTTTGTGAAAACCCTTTTGCCACTAATCGAGCCTTATACCTAGCAATAGTTCCATCAAATTTTTTCTTTATTTTAAACAGCCACTTGCACCCTATAGGTATCCTTCCTCTAGGTAGAGTAACTAAAGTACATGTGTTATTATTGAATAAGGCTTGAAGCTCATCTTGCCTAGACGAAGACCATAAAAGACACTTCATTGCCATATGAATATCAGTAGGTTTATTCTGATCCAAGGTTGCTGGAATAACAACTAAAGTAGTCAAGGCAGCAAGATTCCTAGATTTTGATCTAGTCTGCGTAGGATGCTTATTTTTGTTTTCAGAGACATGACTAATATCAACATTAGAAGCAGACTCATTAGGCATAGATAACTGAACTGGATTAGTAATTGAACAGGACTTACTAACAGGTACCATCACAGAATCTTTAATAACATACCGTACCGTGGATGGTCTACCAGAAGATGTACCAGGAGAGGATATCTCATCCACAACTTGCTGAGGTATAGACTGATGCAGAACATGCTCTTCACAAGAAGAGTCTGCATTCATAGGTAAAGAATCTATAGGAGAAATCATGTATGGACCATGAGCAGCAAGTGAACCATGAGATACATTGGATAGATCCTGAAAACCATCTGCATGAATTCAATTGTCGACTGGATTGCAGAGTGAAAAGTTAACAGCACGAAGAAAGGTAAATAAGTAGAAGTATTTTTCATAGTAGCACACTGCATAAATGACCCTGACTTATCTGCAAACGGAAAAATAGATTCATTAAAACGAACATGTCTCGAAACATGTAGCCTTCCAGAATCATCAAGAGATTTATACACATGTTGATTTGCACAATATCCAATGAAAACACATGGGGAAGACCTGAAGTCCAACTTGTGTTTATTAAATGATGGAAGTAAAGGAAAGCATAAACAGCCAAACACTCTCAAAAAATGATAATCCGAAGGTTTATCAAACAATTTATCATGAGGAGACAAAACATCTAAAACCTTAGATGGTAGCCTATTGATCAAGAGCACCACAGTAAAAAATGAATCACTCCAATACTGCATAGGCAAGGAAGCTTGTTTCAGCAATGTCAGACCCATTTCAACTATATGACGATGTTTGCATTCAACAATGCCATTTTGTTCAGACGTATATGGACAAGTGAGTCTATGATTGATACGATATTGCAGAAAATAAAGAGCTAAGGTTTTAAACTCCCCTTCCCCATTGGTTTCAACCGATTTAATATTGAAACCTAGTTGGTTTTCAACAACTCTATGAAATTGTGGAAAAACATAAGCAACATCACTCTTTTTCTTTAACAAGTATATCCACGTATACCCGATGAAGACATCAACAATGCTAAGGTAATATAGATTACCATTAGATGAGAGTGGCGCAGGTCCCCATAAGTCCATTTCAAGCAATTCAAGCAGTGCATGATATTCAGTAGAAGATGCTGAAAAATGAAGTTTACAGCTCTTCCCTACAACACAAGCAAATTATTCTGGAATATTAGCAGTCAGTTTCAGATTGTTTTGTTTTATAATCACAAAAAGAGTTTGATTAGCAGGATGACCAAGACGTTGATAAAGAATAACACGAGACAGTTTTATTTTTTTCATATTACAAACAGCATTCAAAAAATTACAAACACCATAATCACAGCTTTTATGTATCCTAGAATCAACTATCATAACACTGCTATTATTCGCAAAATAACCAAAATCCAGTCTATATAAGCCACCAATTTCTGATCCATGCAGTAAAACTTGATGAGTGCAGGGATATTTAACCAGACAATGAGAAGAGTGAAACTCAAAATAAACTTGATTATCCCTGGTAAACTGCGAAACAGAAACCAAGTGTTTAGTAATTGCAGGAACACATAACCTATTATGTAACACAAGAAGTTTAGAAGTAGTGTTAATAACAGATGTGCCAATGCTACTAATGTCAAGAACATTACCATTTTCTACCTGAACCTTAGCTGACCCCGAGTAAGATTGATCCCCTTGCAGATTGCCTTTTGAAAAGTGGTTTGTAGCACCCGAATCTGGATACCAAGCTTTATCTGTGATGTTTGATCCTGAAACTGATGCAGTTGTGGTTAGATGAGCTTGAGCAGAATTGTCCATCATTGTTGACGTTGCTGAAGAGCTTGTTGGAGCAGAAGGTAGGACAGAGTGATATTAAGACATAGCGGGATGAAACTGAGTCATAGTAGGATGACTATCTATGGTAGGAGGTCTAGTGAACATGGGGGCATGACATGATAGGATTGGTAAGGAACAATAGATGGAGGTAAACAAGGATTGTACGAAGGCGTGGGATATCCAGACATATATATAGGACCAGAACCAGAATTACCAGAAGCAACGGTATTAGCAGAACCAGAAGCATAGTTTGAAGAACCAACATGATTAACATTGTAGTTTTTCCCCTTGGATGAGCCAGAACTGGAGTATGAAGCAGCATCTTCATCATTCCATTGAAGAGAAGACAGATTGGCACTCATGTTCCCATTCGACTGAGCTGTAACACCTTGGAAATGAACAATAAATCGCTGATAACATATGTGCACTAATTGACCGAATTTGCCAAAGAGCTGACACTGTGGTTTGTTGTTTCCAAAACCTCTTCCCCTACTTATTCCTCTACCATAGGTAGGTTGATTAGACTGATACTCTGGAGGAGGATTTGACAACTGTTGTTGATGCGTTTGTCCAGACTCAGCACCATTCAACTGACCATAATCAACTACATATTTTACACATTGCTCAACACTCTTCATCGCCACATTTGCCATTGTTAAAGGAATGTCAAACAACATATCTTTTTGCCTTGCTTCAGCATCAAGAAGAACAGACGAGATAGAAGCTAAATCATATGGATTACGACTGACATGAATAACAGCAACAATACTATCATATTGACCCTTAACTCCATTCAATATGATCGATATTTGATGCATTTCCTCTATAGGATGACCACAACTTGCCAAACTATCACATGTTAGCTGAATATCTGTTAGGAAATCACGCATAGCTTGAGTAGGAAGTTTCCGAACCTTAAGCCTGTCATACAAGATCATGATACGAGTTGTATACGAAGAAGATAAATTTTGATGAAGTCTGTTCCAGATTGAAGCCGATGACATGCAACCAACTAAGCCTTTGTTGATTGGCGATGAAATAGAAGTTCATAGCCATTACGCCAATGAAGAATCTTGTTGCGAAAATTTTAGATATTCAGGATTCAGTATTCTATTGCCATCTTCATCCTCAACATGTCGAGAAACCTCCAAAGTACCGAATAGATATCCTTCTAGATTTAGACCTCTCACAGCAAGCAGAACCTTATGCTTCCATGACTGGAAATTGTCTTCTTCAGCTAGTTCACAGATTGTCTTGTTGAAGAAAGCAGGTCCAAGTTCATCCATTTCAACACAATGAAACATAACAGATTATATGAAGCAGAAAAAATAGAACACGAAGAAACTTCGAATTACCAAAGAGATGATCAGAGAATCACAGAGCAACAGATCTTGATGACCGAAATGACAAATCAGAATAGCCCTGCTACGATTTCAGTGATATGAGAGATATCGAGATGTATATGAAGAACAAGGAAACTGGGAGAATAAGAAATGTATCTAACTGAAATAACAACCTGTTTCATTAAACTTATAATCCAAGTTACCTTCAACAATATAACCTCAATCTATTTATACAAGATTACTAACCTGAGTACAATAAGAAGAAAACTAACTAGACTCGTCTACAACATTCTACAACCTTCTCAAGCATTCTTGAATCCTACGGAACCTTCATCTTCACTAACTTGCAACACAAGTCACCTATACATGCTAACAATAAATACCCCGCTACTAGGGGTAGGCATGAACAAGTTCGAGGCTGAACCGGTTCATGAACCGTACCTTTACCACATTTTAAAGAGATACGGTTTACTACTCTAGTGTTTGGCCGCTCCAGATTTTGGCTGATTTACCGTACCTGTTCTGAACCGGTTCAAAACCTGGTTCAGAACAGGTTTGGTCGAACCACTTATTTATATTTTAAAAAAAACTATAATAATGCATAACCCATAAACCGTAAACCTAATCCATAAACCCTAAACAATAATCCATAAACCATGATCCATAAACCATAATCTATAAACCATAATCCATAAACCATAATCCATAATCCATTATAATAATGTAGATTGTAAATCATCACCGAACCAACTTTGGTCTAATGGTTTAGAGTAGATATTTGAATAAGTAAATATAATATTATATTAAAACTAGTACAATAAGTGGTACGGTTTGCCGTTTGTGAACTAGGTGTTTATACCTCTTATGAACCGCTCCATATTTTTTGCAAAAAAGCTGTATGGTTTGTGTATCGGTATGGTTCACAAATGGTACGGTTCGGTTTGGCCTATTTATTTTGCCCACCCCTACCCACTACTACTCATTTACACCAGATCTGAATATACCCCACTACTACTCATCTATCATCTACATACCTGCAACACACACATCAACAACTTACAACACAACCATCCATTCATTCATACCACATCTACATCCAAAACAAGAACCATGAAATCAAGACCTGGAAGTTTATAAAATAAGACGAAACTATACAAATCACAAAACCTGACCTTTTCAAGTTCAGCATCAACTATTGATAAATGTATTAGGCAACATATATTCAAAAAAATTCTAAAATATATCTCACTGACCCATTAATTAATAATTTTCCCAGTGAATCTCAGTCACACGTAGACGGTCATCCATGGATGAAAATTAATAGAAGTTACACCCATGACTGTTAGTCGCGGGTAGGATAGGATTTCAAAAAGGTTATATTCGTGATTGATAGTCACGGTTAGGTATAGTTTGGTAAATAATTTTCAAAACTGATTATTTTGATATTTGATTTTCAAATAAGGTATATTTTGGAAGAAAACAAAACATATATTCAACAAAACCTGATTGGTTTGGTCTTTGAATGTAGAGTCAATTTTTAGAGGCAATTATGGTGCATAATGTAAATCATGAACTTGTCAGTGAGGTCATGCCCCCTTATTCAGTACCATCTAGAAAGGAGTACTAGCTCTAATCAATCTTAACACCTGAAACAGTTGTAATAAAAGATATTATATCTGAAATTAGGAGACTGTCTATGCAAAGGATTGAACTGTATTAGTCCGTTTTATTCCTTGTTATGGAAGAATACAATTTAGAATTTGACCAATAATAATAGCAAATGGATTTCTTTCACACCAGGAAACAAATTTGGAGAATATAGAATTTGGACGATAATATACCACTGTAGCAATAGATGAGGTGCATTCGCTTTGTAAAGGAAACTTTTTGTAGCTACGTGTAGGACTTTTTTTTTTTATCAAAGTGTAGGACATTAAGAGTTCCATTAAAAGTAGAAGGAACAGTCAGTTCTTGACAGAAAAACATGACAAGACACAAAGTACAACAGAGTGATATTAGTTAGGGGTACCATGCAACTATTAAGTTAGAATGTCAACTAGATTTTGTTTTTCTTCTACCCGTAGAAATCAAAATGCTCCTTTAATGGGTCTGGCGTAGACCATCTAATATCTACCGATCCAAGCATGTTAATGGCTATCATGAAATTACCTTTTCTGATTATCGCTATGCAACTTTCACTACAAGACAGTAGCAGTATAGTCGCGGCGTATAATCGTTGCTAAGTTGGGTTTTGCTGCTGCTAAGATGACTTGACAATGCTAAGAGTCGTGCCTGAAAGCCCCGATGCTAAAGGTATCCGCACGGAAAAAATACCGATGCTGAATGTTTGCCGCTGCTGGAATGAACAGTTGGTCATACCTTTAGCATCAATATATTTTCAATGGTGTTCATGCGTAATTAGCGTCGACACTATATAGATGCTATAAATGTGTTTCAGATACAGTATTCATTGATGGTAAAATGGATGTATCGGCTACAACATATATGTGTTGTTGTATCTTTCTTATTGTGTCTACGTTATGTGGATACAGTTTGTTTATATTAACGTCTAAAATATTTAGAAACTAATTATACATAAATAGCGTTACAAAATATTTGTGGTTGAGGCAACTCACAAGGGCGACATAAATTGCGATTTTTGGTTGGTGTTGAGGTTATTGTCTACATGTAGCCGCATTAATTTTCGTTGCCTACTTGACTACTTTTGTTGCAGTTAAAAGGTAGTTTGTTTCTGACTGTATTTGGCGTATGTATTGGTAATCAAATTTTCGATGCTAATACAACTAGACCAGTTTCAGAATAAAAGTTTCGGATTTTTACCAGCTAGACACTACATATACTGCATACCATCCAGAACCAACCATTCATACATTTCCATATACAAAGTGTGCAACCCTAGCATAAACAGAGCACATAGGTTGCAGACAATAAGTTTCCGCATATACATGTTGTCCAAAAGGACCAAAACATAGAACAAACAAAGACAAACTACTGCAAATATGTTCCAGCATTACAAACTACTACAAAATATGTTCCAGCAAGACATATACTATACTAGGCCTAACCCAACTAGACATCGAAGCAAGCAAGTGAAAACTGATTACCTAAAGCAAGTGTTGCGTCATATGTCAAACAATTCAATCTGCAAGCACACAAATAGGTTGAATTAGAACATCACATTAACATGCCAAAAGAAAAGAGTACCATCACTCAAACAGAGACTTGTTGACTGTACCTTATGCATCTGGATCATCGAGCAATGCACCATTGGCTTGCAGTGCCCTTCGCATGAAGGTCGTATCTCTTTGGACGACGTTCATGTTTTCTTGGAACTTCGGTAGAGTTAATGCCGCTTCATCTGCCTTCCTTGAACTCTCGTCCGCCTTCCTTGAGCTCTCCTCCGCTAACCTCTTCAGTTCTGCAGTTTCAACTCTAGCTAAAGCCACTTCTTCCCTCGCTTTCTTCAACTACTCACTCTCCATCATCCGTGCAATTTTGGATACACGAGATCGGCGAAGTTCAGGCTTACGAATTTCTTCATAAAGTACATCCTTGTTAACAGGAACGTCCTCTCCAGCTTGCAGTTCAGTAGCCCTTTCTTCAACTGCAGCCTACAAACTAGTACAATCCAATCTCATGTGTTAGGTGTGAAACATTATAAAAATTAAGAAGGAAGAGGATGTGTTATCGCTTACCAGGATTGCTTGACTTTACGGATCTCGAGGAACCCCCTTCTTGTCCATGTGGGTCTTCCGAAACATGTGGTATTCACCCGAATACACCCCATTATTTTTCATAATCTGCATTTTTAAAAACATGCACTGTAACTGAGTGGTTACTAGATTCTACAGAGTGTGGGTGTAGGGGTTCATTACCTCTTCCTGTTCAGTCTTGACAAAGCTGCATGTCCCCGCAGTATGCATGATGACTTGGTGAGCTTTGTTTGCTTTGTTACGCTCACTCCTCACCTTCAATTCAAGTATGAGGACAGAAACAGTCATATGGTTAATAATATATAAAAACTTGCTATAAACTACAGTAAAGCATAAAAGAAAAAGATTTCCACAGTTTAACCACCTTAAACTCCTCTGATCTGAACCAGTTCACTAGCCACGCCCAATCTTCCTTCACCACGTCTGGGGGTATGTTCTGTATCCTTTCTTCATCGGTAAGGTATTTGTCATAATACCATCTTTTCAGGTTGGCCCTGTAATTCCTATACTTCTCTCTCAGACAGCATACAATCAGTTGCTTCAAGTTATCATCTTCAGGGATAACAAACTTTTCCTGCGAAATAAACATACAAGCATTAGCATTTTAGCAAACATACACATGGTGCATTCGTTCGTTTACTTAAGTGTACTTACTCCAACGAGCATTAGCATTTTGGCCTCATAGTCAATGGGTTCCTTTGGGATGTCCTTCCAGTCTTTCACCATCAATGGTGCATTCGTTCGTTTCCATATGACGCACCCACACCATGAGGCAAACACCGATGCATTCTTCGAGCAGACCTTGCCCAAAGCATTAAACTGTAACTCTTCCTTTTCATTTATTCCATTTCTGGATAGCTTAATACACCTGGTCCGCCCCCTCCGTAGCTTTTCCGCTGGTGGCCTTACACATTCCTCCTACACACGTACACCTTCATCTTCAAGTCTTACACCTTCATCTTGCACTTCTAAATCGTCTGTAGTTAATATCAAATACACGACCATATTAACTAGAGGATTAAATAACTTCCAATAGGTGTTGGCTGTTTTGGTTTACACAAAGACTTACCCTGTTCGGTCGCAGGCTCAGTAACCACTGGAGTAACATGTTGTGTTTCCTGTGGTTGAATTTCTTCAACTGGGGGGTCCAAAGTGATCGGCGCTGTAGGTTTCTGCACCGTGCAGTCCACAACTGATGAACCTGAAAGTGTAAAGTTAAACAAGTTCGTTAAACTATATGGGTACAGTCAACAACTGATGAACCACAAAAGATGTTACGGAAGTAAACCTACTTGCTCCTACGCGGGACAGTTTCCGGGGTGACTTCCGAGTTGTTTTTGGCTCAATTGGGGGTTCTACATTTGTACTTTTGAGCCTCATTCTTCTAGTTCCCACCATCCTAACGAATGTATTCAACACAATTAACCAAACATATTATTTTGAGAACCGATAAAAAATAAACTAACAAGACATGCATCTTCCAACACAACCGGCTAATCATGATTTCAAAACGGTTTGACATTGTAAAGAAGCAATTTTTATGTGTGTATCGTGGAGTCAAATGTTAGTAAAAAAACAGCAGATTTACATAGAAGAACAGCACACGGTTAAAAAAACATTAGAAACGAGTTAGCGAAATAATACAGGAAAGACTGAAGAACAGCATAGAGGTTTCATTTCAGAACAAACGACTGAGGGAATGTCAAACGAGTGAGCGAAACCACTGGAAATACTGAAGAACAGCACCCGTGACTCAAGAAAGAACAAACAACTGAGCAATTCCGAGGGAAAGACTGAAGAACTGCACACGGAAAAAAAACAAGAACAAACGACTGAATCCAGAGGTTATCTTCAACAGCAAGTAAGCAGATGGAAGTGCAGGAACATAAACCGTACCTTGTTTGCTAGATCTGCAGAATCAGTCAAGATCAACCGTGGCTTTGAGACAAGTTGAAGGAGAGGAAGAGAGGAGGTTTCTTCGGATGGATATGGAGAAACAGAAGAAAACCGATGGAAAGAGAATAAAGGCGCGGTAAATTAGAGAAGAAAATGAAAAACTGCAGAATTGGTGGGACCAAGAGTCATGTCAGCACACATTACGAATGGCATTTGCTTCGAAGAGGGGTAATGTGCCGATGCAGAAGGCAACACAACCGGGTGGGCTTCAACGGATTTGCAAGCTTGGGCTTCGGTCTGAATTCCTGCAGGGCTTCGGTCCAATTGTTGCAGGCTTGAATATTAAACAGATGAATGAACAAGTTCAGCCCTCATGCAAGAATTTGTCAATAATTTAATTTTTCAAATTATTTAAGAATCAAGTATGGGTCGTGTTTTAGTTAGAGTTTTTGACGTTTTGATTATTTGGGTCGTAGGTTGGGCTCTTAATTTATACCACATATACAATTAAAAGAATAATTCGAGAGTTTAATGGACCAACTGATGAACCTGGTTCAGTATACTGCGGTGAGTATGTATATTTTTTCATTTCTTTATATTCGTCATGTACATGAGACTGTCAAAGCACTTCACTAATACTGAGTAAGTAGCATTTAATTAGTTTTCCAAACATTTAGTCAAGTCTTCTGCTGAGAATCCTAGGAATGTCGTAGGACGAACCTAAACATAAATCATATGAACGCAAACCCATAACCATAACCATAATCCATATGTCATACGTCCATAATACATATGTCAATTATATTAGTGTATATTGTAAATCATCACCGAACGGACTAAATTGATGTAATGGATTATAGTTGTAATGGTACGGAACTTGTATATACTGTATATAATACAAACTTGTACATATAATACAAACTTGTACATATAATACAAACTTGTACATATAATACAAACTTGTACATATAATACAAACTTGTATATACAAAATATACAAACTAGCTAGTAATGTTGTATATACAAACTTGCATGTAAGTGTATATATTGTATATACAAACTTGGATATGGTGTGTATATACAAACTTGTATTATATGTACATGCAAACTTATAAGACAAACTTGTATATATTGTATATACAAACATAAGATACAAACTTGTACATATATTACAGTATTATATGTAGTTATGTTGTTTTTCTAATACATCAGTAGCATACAGTCATAGTCCCCACGAAATTATCTTATTTATTAATAACGTTAAGTTACAACCCGCTATTAACTAGATATCTGACCTGGAAATTACGCCCATTAGTCATAGGTAGTATATTTTATTTTTTTATATACTCATTCTATTAAGTGTGTAAAATGCATATAACTAATTTTAGGAAAATAATACATAGTCATTCTATTAAGTGTATATAATGCATTGTATTAATTTTATGAAAACAATATAGGGCATAATGTAATGACAAACCGCAACCCATAAGCCTTCCTTCTGCCGTTCATGCCGTTTGTCTCCCCCACGGATTTTGAAATTCCTGTGATTTCCTGCTTTCTACAATGAGGAATTTTCGGTTTGCGGTTTGGGTTCATTGTGCAGGAGGCCATAGCGAGACTGAGCAATGGACTGGGTTCCGTGTTCGATTTCTGGTAAGCAGATGGTTCGATTTATGTTGTCTAACTAATTGATATGTTTTCAGTTGCATTTATATGTTCTGTAAGCAGTCATCTGTTCGATTTCTGAGCAAGCTGAAATATGGTTCTGCCATTGATATGTCTTCTGTTGGATGTGTCATGGGTGTGATTATGTTGGGCTGCGTAAGGAAGCTGCAGATGTATATGCGTATGACAACAGCAATTTCCTTCAATGTACACCAATGTTGTCTCATGTGATGTTTAAAATATAGTTGGCTCATAATTGCACAAAATTGAATGTACACAGAATTGAATATCTTCAATGTACACAGAATTGCAGCAACACAACAGAACATAGTTGGCTCATGTGACGTTTAAAATATTGTTCCCTTTCCTGATTTATCGAACGAAAGGTAGAATCCTGATTTATGAACATAGTTCCCTATCTCTTTCCTGTTTAAAATCAAGTGTTGTGTTATGCATATGAACATAGTGGTCCATTTTTTCTTGAAAACAGGAATGGATTCTCAAAGAAGAGAACAAGCATATTAAGGAGGTATGTCCATTCCCATTATATATACTCTGTTAAATGAAATGAAAATGAAGATAGTGGAAACTGAAATGAAACTTCTATACTTGGTTGCATCATGTTGCAAACAGATTTAGTCTCATATTAGTCATATTGCAGCACTGATGCCTATGAACATGACTGCTTTCTGAAACATTGTTGGATGTTCCAATATTATTTGCAGTCGATGAGCAACACGGATGAGCAGCAGTACAACAACAATTTCACAACACATTTGCAGTTGATGAGCATCAGTTTTATTTACAGCACTTGCATATGTCGAAATTATATTGTATATACATTGAAACATCAATTTACAGTACTGTACAACTATATACAGTTACAGCATTTACCTCTCAGATTTTCTTATCAAGTACAAACAGAATTTCAGTATTTCAGTACAAACAGATTAATATACAGAACAAACAGAATTGCAGTATTTCAGTACAAATAGATTTTCTTAATATACAAACAGCACAGCAGTATTAATATACAGAACAAACAGACATCCTCTTAATGTACAAACAGCACAGCAGTATTTCTCAGCACAACAATAAGTAATGTTCTTCAAACAGCAGTATAACAAACAGAATTGAAAACAAGACAGCAGTAACACAATTATTATTTAACAGCACAGAACAAATTAACAAACAGCACAACACTATTATATAACAAACAGAACAAATGTCAACAGTACACACACGGACAAATACAGAACAAACAGAATTGCAATACAGTGCAGAACAAATGTCAACAAATAGAACAAATGTATAACAGAATTGCATTATAGTACAGACACAATGTAACCCTAAGCCTACAGTACAAACCGAACATACAATAGCAATATTTGTAGGTGTTTAACCTAAAGTCTTTGTCAGTCATCTCCCGGGTCATCATTGGATGAAGACCCTGAGTCTTGCTCGGAGTTGTACAAGTCTTCCTCTAATTCTGAGTCGGTCCCACCAGATGAAGAATAATCACTATCTTCCACGCCAACAGATGTTGCGTCCTCTTCTTTAAGAATGTATGGTCCTTCGTGACTGTCATTGTTTCGCATGACATCAGTAACGACATCAGTTTCTACCTCTACTGCATCAATGTCATTCCTACACCAATCGATCTCATCGTCGACCTGATCGGCATGCGGGACATTAGCAACCACTGCAGCAAAGGTTTCCTGGTACGGCTCAACATATTCTCCAGTCATTTGTCCGCCAAGGACGAACCGCCTTTTGGCCTCTGCAGTCAACACAGTGCTTCAATCTTTATTATTATTGTTAGTCAAGTAGAAAACCTGTGTTGCTTGGGATGCCAGTACATATGGTTCATCCGTTGCTAAATAGTTTGTTGAGTTAACATAAACAAACCCGTACTCATCCACTTTCACGCCATTGGATGATGACAGTACGTTGTACCAGTCACATTTGAACAGAACAATGCTGAGATCTCCAAGATATTGAAGCTCCACTACTTCCCTTAACACTCCGTAATAATCAATCGCCCCTTCAAGGGGGTTGTTGTCGGAGGAGCTAGCATAGCAAGTTGTATCAGCTTTGCATAAGACACCACTGTTGTCAAAGTTCCTCATCTTTGACCGCTCCTTGGTGTGGAAAATGAACCCATTAGATTTATATCCAGTATATGTCTGCACACCATATAAAGGACCCCGACAAAATGCCTTAAGTTGACGAAATTTTTCATCCTCAGGCGGACCAGACATTCGATTAACCTGATGCAATAAGCAATTAAATGTACACATCAATACTGTTTTCATGAGTCGTAACACAGGGTTAAGGATTTCATACCCTTCCTTCTAACCACTGGATGAATGTTCTATTGTGCAACACAGCGATGTCCCGTCTATTAACCCTAGCTCTAATGAGCTTCCGTTTGTGTTCCCTTTATTAAAATACGTCCAAATGGAACGAGTTAGACATAAATGAGTTCAAATGGAACGAGTTATGAACGAAATAATACATTGAAACACTTACTCAATGAAGGGCTTGACCTCTTCACATTGATTGTTGACGTAGCGCTGACGCTGTCCCCATTCTTCGTTGGTCAGTTCGCGAACTACTGCACGACCAATGGGTGCTCCAGCCGGACGAAAGATGCAAAACCCACTTATCGTCAACCTAAGAAGCTGATCTTGAGGAAAAGCCGAATTGTGTCTGCTAAATTTAGTCTCAATGTCATGTTAATATCTGGAACAAAATGTCAAACACTCTAGCGCAATATAACCCTCAACTATTGAGCCCTCCGGCTGAATTCTGTTGCGAACAAATGACTTCATTATCCCCATTATCCTATCACAGTAGCATGTCATCAGCTACTAAACCCATATTAAAACTCATTTAAGAACTTGGTACAGTAGTACTGACCTTTCAATTGAATACATCCATAGATATTGAACTGGCCCTGCTACTCTTGCCTCCTCTACAAGGTGAGTTATCAAATGTACGGTAATGTTGAAGAATGATGGTGGAAAGCTTCTCTCTAGGTTGCACATTGTGGTTGGTAACTGCGTCTCCATTTTCATTAGATCTGCCATGTGCAACTCCTTGGAGGATAGCACTCTGAAGGTGTTGCTCATATCTATAAGTGTCTTGCATACATTCTTGGGCAGTAATCCCTTAATTGCAACACTTAGTATGCGTTGCATTAGAACATGGTAGTCATGACTTTTCAGACCAATCAATTTCCTGTCTTTCAACTTTACACAACGAGATATGTTTGACGAATAACCACTTGGCAATCGCAAATTTTTTAGGAACTCACATAGCTTCATCTTCTGTTGTTTCGATAGGGTGTAGCAGGCAGGCGGTAACACCAACTTCGGTCCCCTTCAGACGGGATGCAACGATATTCTTATGCCTAACACCTGCAAGTCCAGTCTGGCATTGACATTGTCATTTTTTTTTTCCAGAAACACCTAATAACATTCCAATCAGGTTATCACACACGTTTTTCTCAATGTGCATAACATCCAAGTTATGAGGCACCAAAAGTTTTGCCCAGTAAGGTAAGCGGAAGAATATGCTCTTGTTTTTCCAATTTCCAGTGACTGAGTCTACTCCTACTTTTGTGGGGGGCTGCGTTTTACCAAAGGTAATTGGTTCAAGACACTCTAACTGTTTCAACACTTCATCCCCGAAAATTCTTTGTGGGGCACTCCTTAACTCCACAGTTCCATCAAATGCGCTTTTGTTTCTCCTCCATGGGTGATCGGCCGGTAGGAATCGTCTATGGCCCATAAAGGAACTTTTCCTCCCATGCTTTAAACTGCAGTAATGTGTGTCCATTTGACATATTGGACATGTCAGGTTACCATAAGTAGCCCAACCAGACAAGTTTGCATAAGCGGGGAGATAATTTATTGTCCAAAGTACAACAACGTGCATTTGGAAGTTCTCTTTACAGTGTGCATCATATGTTAATGCACCATTCAACCATAACTCGTTGAGCTCATCTATCAATGGCTGCAGATACACGTCAATATCATTTGTTGGGGCTTTTGAACCGAGAATCAACATGGACAATATGTAATTGGTATCTTGTAGGCAGGTCTCCGGTGGCACGTTGTATGGAATCAACACAACCGACCACATGCTTTATGGGTGACTCTTGTCACTGTAAGGATCGAACCCATCTGTAGCTAATCCAAGACGAACGTTGCGTGGCTCTGCCCCAATCGCAGGATTCACGTTGTCAAGTTTTCTCCATGCCTCTGTATCCGCAGGATGTCGTAGTACTCCATCTTTTATTCGGTCTGTAGAGTGCTAGGTCATAGATCCTGCTGTTTTAGGAGACATGAATAGTCTTTGCAGCCTAGACGTTAGTGGAAAGTATCGGAGTACTTTAACGGGAAGTTTTCCACCCTTTTGCTTAGATTTTTCCGGACTATTCATTCCTTCTGCACTTTCATGACCTTGAAACCATCGTGACTCACCACATATTGGACACGCATCAAGATTGACGTATTAATTTCTAAATAGAATACAGTCATTTACACAAGCATGTATCTTCTGATAGTCCAAACCTAATCCGGATATAAATTTCTTTGCTTCATAGTACGACTTAGGTACTGTATTCTCAGGTGGAAGTACTTTACTCAGCATACGAAGCAACTCATCTGCGAACTTGTTAGAAACCTTGTAAAGAGCCTTAAAATGCAGCAGTTTCACTAAGAATGACATCTTCCTGTAGGATACACACCCTGGGTATAATCCTTTCTCACAATCTTCTAAAAGCTTATAAAATGTCCTAGCCTCTACATTGGTTTCCTCACCTTCATCACTACTAATACCACCCAATCCATCAGTTATCATATCTTCCATTTCTTCCACTAATACCACCCAATCCATCAGTTATCATATCTTCCACGTGGCCGTCCTCTTGTTAGTAATGTTTTCTTCGAATTCTTCTCCATGGTCCACCCATGTAGTGTAACTTTGTAGTATTCTATATCTTTCCAGATGCCACTTCACTGTACTTCTGTACAACAAAGACATACCAACACAATTATGGCATGGACAGTAGATTCTCCCATCCCATGACGCACCTGAATAGGCAAAGTCCAAGAAAGAGGTAACACCGGCCTTATATGCCTGACTTTGTCGATGTTTGGTCATCCAACTTTTATCCATCCTTAATGATCCGTTGTTTAGAAATGAGAAAATATTAAAACCAATATCACAACGTATCATTTAAGTAGACACTACTGATTTCCACCCACAAAGTGTTTTACAACTGATTTGTCTAGAAATGGGAATTCTCAATTCTGTTACAAAACTGAGATCCTGCTATTCAGAGTCTTTGTAATCCAAGCAGTTGTTAACTGATAATTATGTTGATAGAAGCTTTACCCGAACCCATGATAATTAACCAACTTTATTCAATGACAAATTCAGTTAATTCAGTTACTGTAACAGAGCAGCAATCGTACAGTGTGTATACACTTAACCAAAAAATCAAACACACGATTTGCAGTGAAATTAAACGCAACAGAAATTGCGAGAAACGGACACATTTTGTTATGTTTACACACAGTCACTCAATTCGTTAACCGATTAGATAAGTTGTTCTTTACTTGATATACACAGAATGAAATACATTCCTGATAGCAGCTGGTGAATTTCATTGTCTTAGATCAAACAATTAGACGTCAATTCATAATTTGAGGAGGAAACAGTACCTTTTCGTAATGCTGCAGGAGAAAGGATGACGATGCAGGGAAGTTAAGTGAAGGTTGTCTCGGGTTGAAGGTTGGGAAGGTTGCGTAGTTCGGTTGTGAAGTGAATGCTGTCGTAAATAAGGTATGCAAAGCAGCTTCGATCGATTTGTCCCGGTGTAATTACGGTGAGATTGTTTATGGAATCGCTTTGAAGTGAAGGTGTCGGGTTGATTCAGAAGTCTGGGCTGAGGAAATGGCTACGTAGTTAAGCTGCTTTAGCTGCTGGTCCAAGACGAACTGTTCTGTTAATTGGACAGGTTGCTATCCGAATTAGTAACGGCTAACTAAGTTTTAACTACGCAATTACTGCGATGCTGTTAACATATATATTACATCAACAAATATTGAGAGTAAAACAATGCATTAGACACAACATTAATACATGATGTTGTTGATGTATATTACCCTCGGAAACGTATTTGCCAAGAATTGTTTTGGAACTGACACAAATAGTCGCGGCAAAAGTACACACTAAAACATTGTTTAAGCTACGACAAAATGTCAGACTCTAAACCAACTCTATTCCCTCGAAAAATAGTGTTAACACAAAACATGCTTATTAACAACGACTACCTAGCGACAACACAATATTTTCGTCGTTGTTGAGGCAGATTCTTGTAGTGTTTAAGGTTTAGTTTATAAGGATGTAAAGTATAATGTAATCACTAATGCAACTTTTAGAAACCAAGTTTTACAACATGTTTGATTTATTAAATAAGGAATACAGAATACCAAATGAGTAACAATTCCTTGCTTACATGCAACACAAAAACTTATAAATGTATAGCTTTGAGTAACAAAGCATAACCAACATATTCTGTTATGGAAAGGATCGCAATAACCAACTTATATATGAATCTAAAAGTCATTCCTAAAGCATATTATTTGACGTGGTATGATAGAATGACGTAGCATCTTGACAATGGGCTAGCTCCAGCACCTCTGGCCTAGTTGATGTACAATCAACTATACAACTTAATCTATTTCAAAACTAAGTAGTGATAATGGTATGTTTAAAAAATATTACTTATACTCTGTATCAAATATAGATTTCAATTTGTTTTTTGGAAAATTTTGATAAGAAATTCCTAATTAATGTTAGGATATATGAATATCATGGAAGTTGTAGAATGTTCAAGATGTTATACATAGAATATTCAAGATTTTGTACATGATCATTAGAAACAGTGCTATTTGACTATAAATAGATTTATAGGGTCTTCATTAAAGTTAAGTTGAAGAATTGGGCATTATTCAGAAATAGTACTATTAAAGATGTTATTTCTATTACTTTTCCTATGTTCTTCATTTATGCACGTTACTCTTCTTCAATTGAATCCTTTTTAACTATGATCTTCTTCTCTTCAATCTTATTTGAGTTCAAATTGTTAAAATGGTATCAGAGTTATCCTGATCTAAGAAGCTATTTGCGTTCTGCATCCCTACATTGGAAATTTGAATCAATTTCAAGTTTGTCTCTATCACTTTCGTGTGTGTCCTAGATTCTGAACTGCGAGTAAATCAATGGATGGGTTGATTCTTGCATTCTTCAATAAGAGAATCTACCAACTTACTAGTGACGATAACTTCCAATCATGGAAACAACGGGTATTGGTAGCAGATCGTGGTCTTAATTTTGAGGTATACTTATTTGACACGTTAGTTGTTCCTCGTGTCATTGATGACACTGAAGGCAATAAGATTGTGAATCCGGAGTATGCAAAATTAGCACAACAAGATAGCTCACTTGTTTCATGGCTCTAACCAACTATTTCATCATCATAAGAAATTCGGCTTACGGATTCCGTAAGAAGTTGTTCTTTTCGCGGAATTGGAAAAACTTGGCTTACGAATTCCGGGCAGGGTAGACTTAGACATTCCGTGTGAAAACTCGGAATTTCTAAGCCTAGAGAGCAAGGAATCCAGAATAGGAGTTGTAAAGACCATTCTACCCTTACTAACTTTTCAAAAGGGCGAAACTACCCTCAGCTCCTTCAAAACCCACAATTTGTACTGAAGCTCCTCCATTTCTCTTCTTCAATTCTCTTTCGGATGAACCAGGTACGTCTCCCTCTCCTTCAATTCCCTTATTCAATTTCTGGGTACGAACCGAGAAATCGCGTTTCTGAGCTCGTCACGAATCCAGAATCGTGTTCTGTTCGTGTATTTGCATTGTTCATGTTTAGTTGATTTATGATGAACTGTTATTGCTGGATATATTTTCGGTGTTCTCATTGAAATTGCGTTATTGACCTGTCACTGAAATGGAGTTATTGGTGGATATATGTTGGATATACTGAAATCAAGCTTAGCATACGTTTCTGTTGGATATACTAAAATTGTGTTTTGTTGGATATATGCTGGATATACTGAGTTATTGATCTGTCAAAATTAAAGATGCAAAGGTAAGCTGTTATCGATACTGGGTTATTAATATGTTTGCAAATGCTTGTTCCTGCAGAACTCCGAGATTTGGGAATCAAAAGGGCTCTCGGATGTTCTTGGATCAATATTGGGATTTGACATGTTCCCGTTGTAGTTGTTTATTGATGTTCTTCAATCAGAACATTTATCGATTGGTTGTTCATTGATCTTCTTTAGAAATATGATATTGTTCTTGTTGTTTATAATTTACTTTAATTAAAATAGTATTGATTATACATACGATTATTCATTCAAAGTCATATTGAATAAATCATGACGTTGTTCTGTATTTGATTCGAAGTCATATTTACTAAAAAACGGTTAGGGATTGTCCTTTAAGTTAATTATATTTAAGTTTTTATTATTATTAATTTTTAAAATTAATTAATACAAATTATATGTATTATATACTATACATATATATATAAGGTGGGGCAAATATGTCATTTTACCACATTCCATTCCCTTTCCATATACAATTCTACCAAAGAACAACGAAATTTCTTATTCCATTCCACCAAAGAAACAACTTAATATTCTTATCTCCTATTCCATATTCCCTATTCTTATTCCTATTTCGTATTCATGATTCCGAATTTCATGAAAGAAACGCCTCGTAAAGGTCTCATCGGTTGTATGATAGTTGCATCTATATGAATTGAACTCCATCAAGTACAACACGGATTATGAGCCTTTATGATCGAATAAAGGTTCGTAAGCTTCTCAATCAATCTATGAGAGATTTTCTTATTGAGATTCAACTGACATGTGATAACTTAGTTAGTTGTGGACACCAATTTGAAGAGATGCAACAAATTTCAGTCATCTTGAATGGTGTTAAAGGTCAATATGACAGTGTGGTTTTAGGTATACATGCTAGTAGAAATTCATATGAACTTGCATCCATTATTTTTGTACTACTTGATGCGGAAACTAGACAAAGAGATATGATGTTTGATACTTCAGTATTTGCTGCTAATGTGTTGGTAAAGACATCTACTGAGAAATCAGTCAGTATTCTGATTGACTCTAGACAATCATCAGTATTAGACTCTGGGCAACATTCCTCCATACCACAGTTACCTTCTGTGCAGAGTACACATGAGTATCAAGTTATTAGCTCTGCTTATGAATGTGAAAGAGGTAGAGGTCGTGGATATGAAAGCAATAGACTACAATGTCAACTGTGTGGAAAGTTTGGTCACTTGGTACATGTCTGCTTTCAAAGGTTCAATGTTCATTTCCAAGGTGTTACCGTTCAACCCTCTTATCTTATACATGCAAACTTATCAACTGTGCAACGGAATGAAGAGAAGGATGTGTCATATTCCTGTCCATCTGCTTTATCCAACATAAATCCTAATTCTCACCCTAATTCTCATCTTGGTCCATTAGCAAGCCCTATGTTCTCTCCCATGTACAATCCATACATCTCTTCCACTACCCAGTAATATCTTGCTTACACTTACATACCACCTGTATTCGTCATGCCTATTCTCATGCCTCATGTTCCCACCTTACCAGTAGTTGTTACCAATACACTTGTAACTAAAGTCTCTACAAATGTCAATCTTATCGTTGTTGCTTCTACAACTGGAACAGATAACGCATGGTATCCTATTTATGGAGCCACGAATCATTTCTCGCATGGTGTCCCTCCAGTGAATGGTACTCAACCATATTCATGTTCAGGTAAGGTGCAAGCTGCTACTGCTAACTATCTAGACATAAGCAACATTGGTACATCTGTGATCAAATTACCATGTCTGCTAATATACCTACTTGTGTTGCTTGTGCTTTGGGAAAACATTGTAAACTCCTTTTTCAAAATCTCAATTTGTTTGCACCACACCACTTGATCTTGTTGAAATGAATCTATGGGGTCCTACTCATGTGCCCAAGAATGTATGCAAGGCACTTATAGACATGAGCAACACCTTCGGAGTGCTATCCTCCAAGGAGTTGCACATGGCAGATCTAATGAAAATGGAGACGCAGTTACCAAACACAATGTGCAACCTAGAGAGAATCTTTTAACCATCATTCTTCAACATCACCTTACATTTGATAACTCACCTTGCAGAGGAGGCAAGAATAGCAGGGCCAGTTCAATATTGATGGATGTATTCAATTGGAAGGTCAGTACTACTCTACCAAGTTTGATGAGTTTTAATATGGGTTTATAAGCTTATGACATGCTACTATGATAGGATAATGGGTATAATGGAGGGGTCAATAACTAATGTTTATATTGCGCTAGAGTGTCTGACATTATGTTCTAGATATTTACATGAGATTGAGAGTAAATTTAGCCGACACAATCCCGCTTTTCCTCAAGAGGTTGTTAGCCTGACGACAAGTGGGTTAAGCATCTTTCGTCCGGCTGGAGCACCCATAGGTCATGCAGTGGTTCGCGAAATCACCAACGAAGAGTGGGGACAGTGTCAACGCTACGTTCTCAATCAATGTGAAGAGGTCAATCCCTTCATTGAGTAAGTGTTTCAATGTATTATTTCTTTAAGAACGAACTAGTGTAATAAGTGAACACAAGCGGCAATTCTTTGGAGCTATGGTTAACAGACGGGACATCGATATATTGCACAACAGAACATTCATCCAGTGGTTAGAAGGAAGGGTATGAAATACTTAACCCCGTTTTTTAATCATGGTACGGTATTGATGTATACATTGAATTGTTTATTGCATTAGGTTGATCGAATGTCTGGATCGCATGAGGATGAAAAAATTCGTCAACTTAAGGCATTGTGTTGGGGTCCTTTGTATGGCGTGAAGACATATACTGGATATAAAGCTAATGGGTTCATTTTCCACACGAATGAGCGGTCAAAGATGAGGAACTTTTAGAACTGTGGTGTCTTATGCAAAGCTCATACAACGTGCTATGTTAGCTCCTCCAACAACAACCCCCTTGAAGGGGCGATTGATTAATACGGAGTGTTAAGAGAAGTAGTGGAGCTTCAATATCTTGGATATCTCAACATTGTTATGTTCAAATGTGACTGGTACAACGTACTGTCATCATTCAATGACAAGAAGGTGGATGACTACAGTTTTGTTTGTGTTAACAGAACAAACTATTTGTCCACGAATGAACCATTTGTACTGGCATACCAATCAACACATGTTTTCTACTTGACTAACAATAATAATAAAGATTGGAGTACTGTGTTGACTACAGAAGCCAAAAGGCGGTTCGTCCTTGGCGGACAAATGTATGGAGAATCTGTTGAGCCGTACCAGGAAACCTCTGTTGCAGTGGTTGATAATGTCCCGCATGTCGATCAGGTTGGCGAGGAGCTCGATTGGTGTAGGAACGACATTGATGCAGTAGAGTTAGAAACCGATCCCGTTAGTGATGTCATGCGAAACAATGACATTCACGAAGGACCAGACATTCTTGAAGAAGAGGCCGCTACAGATGTGGGCGTGGATGATAGCGACTATTCTTCATCTAATGGGACCGGCTCAGAATTAGAGGAAGACTTGTACGACTCCGAGCAAGACTATGATTCTTTATCCAATGATGACTCGGGAGATGACTGACAAAGACTTTAGGTTATGCACCTACAACTGTTGCAATTTGGCGAAAACTCTTGTATGTTCTGGTTGTACTGTAGACTACTTATATTGTGTTCTGTTTGTGTTCTACAATTGTGTTCTGTTTGTTCTGTAGACTTTAGGTTATGCACCTACAATTGTGTTCTGTTATGTTTGTTAAATTAGAATGTAGCAATTTGGTGAAAACTCTTGTATACTGCTTATATTGTGTAGCAATTGTGGTAAATTCTATTTGTACTTAGACTACTTTAGTTTAATACAACCGGTTTGAGACTATATGTGTTTTACAGCTGGTTGGAGTGCATGTGTATCCAGTTTGAGACTTCATGTGTATGCAGTGTTTCAGTGTTATACTTTCGGTGTTTCAATGTAAAATGATGTACCTTGTGTCCATTGTGGTAAATGTAAATTGATGTAAGTTGCTGTAAATGTAAATTGTTGTTTCAATGTATATACAATAGAATTTCCCTCATTTCTACCAATTGACCAATGTATAGATATTAATAAGGTAGTAAAACTAATAATCATTTCTGGTGCATTCTGTTGTTGCATGGTTAGGTATGTCCCAGCAAACCTCTATTCTGCTGATCTATTATGTTGCATTCTGCTGTTGTAAATCATATACTAGTCCCAGCAAGCCTCTATTGTTATTTTCAGTCCAGGTTCAGCAATCACTGCCTATTTTCAGTCCAGGTCCAGCAAATATATGTGGTAAAAAAATTGACAACACATATAAGATAATCAAACATTGCTGAACTCTGCTTATAATTGTCAAAACAAATTAACGAATAATGACCATTTGTTGGACCTTCCTGAACTCTGCTTACCATTTGTTGCTCATCTCGCACCTTGATAATCGAATAATGATGTCAGAGATAAGAAAACAGAGGATAGGACTAAATTGAGACATGTCAAATAATCACCTTCGCTCCGGTGAGAACAATTTTTTCAGGCACAAAGACGAGCAAGACAATCTGTGGTTGTTTCATTCGATAAATCAGGCCAAGGAATAGTTCTGGTTCATACTGTAAATATCAAATTTCAATTGTGTAAGCACATGAAATGAATCTAACATATTGACCATCTAAGTGCAATTAATGTTGTCCAAATCTTCAAAGTTGTCATTTTTTCATATCCACCTGAGTTAACTACATCAGACATATAGGGTGACTAAATGGATGTTGTCACATAATTAACATACACTAGAGAAAGCACCATGGGAATATGCAAGTCAACCTTCACACCCTATGGGAAATTTAACATCACATGAGCTAACTATGTTTTGTATTTTAAAATCCTGCACAAACATAAGCACAACCAGTTTAATAGCAACTAACTACTGCAGTGTCCTAACAACTCTTCAAATGACATATTCCCAAACGAGATGGAGTCTAGCATATTCAGATTGTTTCCGACTGTCGACACCCGGCACTGACTGAAGGTCTAAGAAGTTGAATCTGCAAGCAGAAGTAGGAAATTGCGTAATACAGCAGCTGCGAAAGATGAATAAATAAACGGATGGGAGAATCGTCTGATTTAAGTTCTAGAACTGACTGGAGAAGGATCGTATCGAGGGGGATAGGGCGGCGATCGATCGATTGTTTGAGATCGTCTACGCTAGTGTGCAAATGGCTGCAAAATGAACCCAGGCCCTTGCTCAGTGTCGCTATGTCCTCCTGCATTTTCGTTTCTCTCGCGGAAGTGAAAAGAAGATAAATGCAGAAAGCGAAAAAATGGAAATTCCAAATGAAAGGGAGATCCTTTGCAAATCACAGGTTTGTACTTCAATTGAGAAGATTTAACCGCCAGATTGTTCTGCAAATGAAGGAAAAAACGAAAGGATAAAGTGTTAGGGATTTTAAATAGATTTTTAATTATATTGTTAATATTAATTTTTATTATATACTAATGCATTTTAACTAATTATATGAACAAATACACTTAATATAATGGATATATATATATATATAATAAAATATACTACTTATGGCTACTGCGCCATCAGGGCCGCCATTTCCCGCAATAAGAAGGAAGAGACGGTCGAAGCATGAATTGGATGGAACATGACGGTTGTGTAATGGATAACACTCAATTGGATAGAAGCATGAAGGCTGTGTAATGGATGCTGCTGTAGAGGTGATGTCTTTGTTTCTAAAAATTAGTATAATTTTGGGTGAGTTCATCATTGCCAAGATATATGTTGCATCATTCTTTTGAGCCCTAACAAATTGCTCATTTGATTGAAAAATAGCAAGTTGATTATGGATGGCTATGAATATCATTATTTTGTTAAGTTTGTTTCAGTTAAGGGAAGAGCAGTAGCAGTTGTGGAGATTTAGAGGTTTGCTAACCTAGAAAAACATATTGTTGCTGCATTTCAGGACAAGTTAGTTTCTGTACTAATTACCATATTGTATTGTGTTCTTGTAGAGCAATATATATACATAATAACTAATAAGCTTTCATATTCATATAGGAAGCTGTGTTCCGGGGTGTCTTTAGTAACGAGTGTCTCTTAATTTGGGTATAGTATCCTGAATCATGATTCACAGCTGAGTGTTCTGATATTGCACTATTAATTTGAGATGGTATAATAAATCTTCCTACAAAAGGCCACCTCCTTAATAATTTCTAGGCAATGCAAGTAGTGCTCGACATCTATGCAGAGAATGACAAAAGGGATTGCTTAAGTTGTTATTTTTTCTTTCCCTTATAGTGAGTTGTATAAAACACACTAGTAGATCTAGAGAAGTACACTCTTACTTAATACTTTTTCATTTCTTATATCCTCAAATATCTTAAACCTTATACTACTGCAGATTAGCAAAAAATGGCAGATGCTGAGGATATTCAGCCCCTTGTATGTGATAATGGAACCGGAATGGTGAAGGTAACTCAGAATGTCTTCTGCAAATAAGGAATTTGTGTCTTGTCACCAAATCCTTCCAGGCTTCCACTGATTCATCTCATTTACATCTAACTCATTTATCTTCTTGTTTTTCATTTAGGCAGGATTTGCTGGTGATGATGCTCCTAGGGCAGTCTTTCCAAGTATTGTTGGTAGACCAAGACACACTGGTGTCATGGTTGGAATGGGGCAGAAAGATGCCTATGTTGGTGATGAAGCCCAATCAAAAAGAGGTATCTTGAAATACCCCATTGAGCATGGTATTGTCAGCAACTGGGATGACATGGAGAAGATTTGGCATCACACTTTCTATAATGAGCTATGTGTTGCTCCCGAGGAGACGTTTTTTTTTTTATAATAATCAGGTTCTATAATAAACAGGCATCACACTTTCTATAATAAACAGGTTCGGATTTTTTTTTGGGGGGCTATAAACAGGTTCGGCCGAACCGGTTCAGAACAGGTATGGTAAATCAGCCAAAATCTAGAGCGGCCAAAAACTGGAGCGATAAACCGTACCGGTTTTAAAATGTGGTAAAGGTTCGGTTCTGAACCGGTTCGGGGCCGAACCGGTTCATGCCCAGCCCTAATAATATTCTATTTAATTATTAAAATATCTACTCTAAACCATTACACCAAAGTTGGTTCGGTGATGATTTGCAATCTACACTAGTATAATGGATTATGTATTATGGACCTATGGCATATGGATTATGGTTTATGGATTAGGATTATGTATTATGGCGTATGGCGTATGGCGTATGGCGTATGGCGTATGGATTATGGATCATGGAAATTATGACATTTTGGAAAAAAAATTTGTTTTTTTTACAATTTTGGAAACTTATTATGTTAATGTCGTATTTTACCCTTATTAAAAATGACATTTAATGACATTGAGTCGTGAAAAAAGCTTATTTTAAATTGCAAAATAAAAAATGAAGGACGCTAAAGGAGTATGAGCCGTGAAAAATAATAAAATATATTTTTTCGTCCTTGACCTGGTTGGGTTAGGATTGGAATTATCATCCTCGCAAAGCTTGCGTTGATAATCTTGCCCAAATATGTCAAATGCATTCAACTCATGGTACAACTCCTGCAAGTACAGTACTTACATAACATTCTAATTTACACTATCTAGTGTTCAGGTTCCTCCAACAACATTTCTAGGATTCTCAGCAGAATACTTGACTAAATGTTTGGAAAACTAAGAAAATTGAATTTACTGTTTCGCACGACAAAATTTATTTATTAAATAAATAATAATTAATAATAGATATGTTGAGTACTAGTGAGGTGCTTTGACAGACTCATGTACCTGAATTATATAAAGAAAAGGAAAACAAATATACTCACAGATGTATACTGAACCAGATTCATCAGTTGGTCCATTAAGCTCTCAGATTCTTCTTTTAGTTTTTTATGTGGTATAAACTACGACCCAAATGACCCAGGTATCACGGTCATCTACGGGTTGAATCAAAATGACCCATGGGTTAAAAAACCTAACTCAAACACGACCCATGGGCGGGTCACCCACGGGTCACCCACGTGTTGGCTCACGTTTTGCTACCCCTACTTGATTCGTAAATAATTCGATAAAATAAATTATTGAAAAATCATAAAAACAAGGCCCTACTTAAAATTTTGTTGCAGGGCCGAACATGACAGCTTAATGCTGTAGTGGAGAAGAAGATGTCCTCTACATTATCGGACCAAAGCCCTATTCTATTCAGCTGAAGCCCACATTTGTCAAATATCTATGTTTGACCCGGTGTCCAAGCATGCAACACCTTCTACATCGGCACATTACCCCTCTTTTAAGCAAATGTCATTTGGAATTAAGATGCTATGACAACACGGTCCCACCATCGTCCTTGGGTTTGGACTCTCCATTTCTCACTGAAAGTTCCCCTCTTCCTCTCCTCCAACGATTCAAAGGTACGGTTCATCTTCATGAAGTCCTACAGCTCTAGCACCAAAGGTACGGTTCATCTTCTTGCTATTCCATCTGTGTACTTGTCTTTGAAGAAACTTGAGTAGTAGTGTTAGGAGTCAGACATCCATGAATCATCCTTTTCTAACTAATGGATTTTTGTTTCACCACAGAGTTGTGGTCGAACTTAGGTTAGTTTGAAAATGATGTGGTGTTGTTACATTTTACTCCAGGACAGACCGTTAAAAATTGAAACTTTAATATGTCAAACTTTTGGAAATCATGATTAGCCACAATTTGGAAGATGCATGTCCTGTTAGGGTTTCTTCGATTGGTTCTCACCATAATATGTCAACAACTTTATGGTCCATACCTATTCATCTTTGTTCTTCCACATACTCACCGTTTGGAAGGACTTCTATAGCAGTGTTGAACACAGTCGTGACGATGGTGGGAACTAGAAGAATGAAGAACAATAGTACCAACATTAAGCCAATCCCAACTCGGAAGTCACCTCGGAAACGGTCCCGCGCAGCACCAAGTAGGTTTACATCCTCCTAACTTTTGTGGCTTACAGGACATAGGAGAGTTGTATCTTGTACCCATATAGGTTTACTTTCTTGTTTAACTTTATACTTTCAGGTGCATCAATCGGTGACACTTTGGTGGAGAACACTACAACACTGAACACATTGGACACGCAAGTTGAAGAAATTTCAGCAGAGGAAACATAGCATGAAAATCCATTGGTGGAAGAACATGTGACTGAACATGGTAAGTCTATGTGTAAACCAAATCAGCCAAAAACTATTGGAAGTTATTGGATCCTTATGCCTATGGTCGTGGGTTTGATATTAACTATCGATGAAGGTTTAAGGGTACAAGATGAAGGTTTAAGGCATGCAGCTGAGAAGTTACGGAGAGGTAGTACTAGGTGTATTAAGCTGTCAAGATATGGAATCAATGAAAAAGAATAGTTATAGTTTAACGCTCAGGGAAAGGTCTGCTCAAATAATGCATCGGTGTTTGCCTCATGGTGTGGGTGCATCGTACGGAAACGAACGTATGCACCATTGATGGTGAAGGGCTGGAAAGAGATACCAAAGGAACCCATTGATGACGAGGGGAAAATGTTAATGCTCATTGGAGTAAGTACACTTACATGCCCTTTCTTAACGACTGTACGTTGCGCACTACATGTGTATTTACTTGTTCAATAAGATAGAATGTGTATCTTTGCCACCATTACAATTTTCAACGTGAATCAACTATTGTTGCTTCGCAGGAAAAGTTTGTTATCCCTGAAGATGATAACTTGAAGCAACTGATCGTATGTACACTTAGAGAGAAGTACAAAAATTACCGGGCGAACCTGAAAAGAAGGTATTATGACAGACACCTTACCGATGAAGAAAGGATACAGAATATCCCGCCGGACGTGGTGAAAGAAGATTGGGTGTAGCTAGTGAATTGGTTCAGCTCAGAGGAGTTTAAGGTGGTTCAACTGACCAAATCTTTTTCTTTTATGCTTTACTGTGACCTATAGCAAGTGTTTATATATAATTAACCATATGACATATTGTGTCCTCGTACTTGAATTTAAGGTGAGGAGTGAGCGTAACAAAGCTCACCAAGTGATCAGGCACACTGCGGGGACATGGAGCTTTTCCAAGAGGAAACAGGAAGAGGTAATGAACCCATACACCCACCCTCTTCATAATCTAGTAACCACTTAGTTACCGTGCTTGTTTTTAAAAATGCAGATTATGAACACTAATAGGGTGCATCCAAGTGAATACCAGATGTTTCGGAAGACCCATTTGGACAAGAAGGGGGGGTCCTCTAGATCCGAAAAGTCAATCAATCATGGTAGCGATAAGACCTCCTCTTCCTTCTTAATTTTTAAATGTTTCAGACCTAACACATGAAATTGGACTGTAGTGGATGTAGGAACAAGTTGAACAAAGAGTTACTGAACTGCAAGCTGAAGAGGATGTTCCCATCGACGAGGATGCACTTTATGACAAAATTGGTCAGCCTGAACGTTTATTATATTGGTGTGTTTGCATATTTAAATGAATGAAATATGTCGCAGCTCGTTTTTAGGTAATCTTCGACGCTTGCTTGATGTCTAGTTGGGTTAGGCCTAGTATAGTTTATGTCTTGAAACAACAAGTGTGCCATTTTGTAATGATGGATCATCTAAATGGTATTTTGTCTGTGTTTTGGTCCTTTTGTACCATTTGTATATGCTGAATTTTGTGTGTTTATGGTAATGTGATGTGTTTGTGGTGTGTTTATGCTGAATTTTGGTCTTTCTGGTATGGACAAACATTGTCATGTTTGTTCAGGACACTTTGTAGGGAAATGTATGAATGGTTGGTTGTAGGTGGTATGCATTATGTAATGTATAGCTGGTGAAAATACGAAAAAATTATTCTGAAACTAGTACAGCTGTACTAGCATCGAAAAATTGATTACCAATACATACGGCAAATACATTTAGAAAAAAACTGATGCAGTTACTCTTTAACTGCAACAAACTTCGTATGATAGACAACGACAATTACTGCGGCTAAAAGTAGACAATAACCTCAACACCAAGCAAACAATGCAATTTAGGTCGCACGTGTGACTTGCATCGACCACAAACTTAGACGGTATTAACATCTTCTTTCATTAAAAATTACATGACGTTATTTATGTATAATTAGTTTCCAAATAACTGTTGGCGTTAATACGACCTTACTGTATCCACAACTGTTAGACACAAAACACATGAAACAGGAACACACATACGATGTAACTGATAGATCCATTTTACCATGAATATACCTTGTATCTGAACAAACTATATAGCATCCACTTCTTCCTGACGGTTATTACGCATGAACACCATTGACAATATGTTGATACTACAGGTATAGACAACTGTTCGTTCCAGCTGCGGCAGACCTTTAGTCGCGGCATTTTTTCCATGCGGATACCTTTAACATCGAGGCTTTCAGGCATGACATATAGCAGCGGCATGTCATCTTAGCAGCGGAAAACCCAACTTAGCAACGATTTTACGTCGTTGCTATAGTCCTACTTTCTTATTGTGACATTTGAGCAAAATGGTACTGTTGAGCGAAAGTATAGACATATTCTTGAAATGAGCCTTACTCTAATGAAACAAACTTCTTTACCTAAGTAGTACTGGAGTGATGCCTTATTCATGTGAGTGCTGACAAAAATGGTATTATTAAGTAAAAGTATAGACATATTGTTGAAATGAACCTTACTCTAATGAAGCACGCTTCCTTACATATGTACTACTAGAGTAATGCCTTTTTCACGTCAGTGTTTTTGATTAATCGACTTCCATCCAAAGTGTTACAGAGTGTTTCCTCTCATGATTTGTTTTTTCTTAAAACTCTAGACTATGATTTTCTAAGAGTGTTTGGATGTCTATGATTTCCCTTGCTCAGACCACTAGGATTTTCTCAAATCAGCAAGGCTATCGTTGTCTTGATGTTTCAGGTCGTGTTTATGTATCTAGGCGTGTTAGATTTCATGAAGTTGTGTTTCGTTTTGCTGAGTATAATAGCCCTTTTATACAACCAGGTGCTATTAGGAATACTATTCATGTCCATATTTTTTCTACCTTTTAATTCTACTATTTGCCCTCCTTTTGATTCCATGAGTTCTCACTTGCAGAATCCATCTATGTGTACTCCTCTTATCTTTGTTGCTCAGAATCCTTGCACTTCGCATATTGATACTTCTTCTCCCTCTAATACTACAGATCTTGATACTACTCTACCTTCTTATCAACCTTCTGATATTACTCAGTTCTTATATGTTTTAGTTGATTCGGTTCCACCAATTCCATCTTCTGTGTGCATCATAATGACACTATTCGATATACTTCTCAAGGGTCAGCTCTTGTACCTTTATCTAAATAAACTTTTGTATCATGTTCATCTTCTAATAAATTTCTTCCTTCGACAATTTCCACTGAGATTCCTTCTACAGATCCCACTGACACCTCAATTCCATCTACTGTTAGATATATTGTTCATGATTCTTCCATTGTTCCTGTTACTAGTCAGAAAGTATCCATCCCCATTATCCTTATTTCCGTTATTAATGCATCCAACTTTAATTGTTCAATTCATTTGTCTGAGTCTACTACTATACATCATATGTAGACAAGATCTAAGACCAAATCTCTTATTGAACTCATAATCTCTGTCACTTTTCATGATGATTTTGTGCATACTGAACCTTCTGATAAAGATTCATCTACGCAATCTCCTCATTGGTTTGCTGTTGTTCACGATGAATTAAATGCTTTAGAAATGAATCATACTTGGAGTTTAATATATTCACCTGGTGGCATAGTCCCTTATAAGATGTAAATGGTTGTTCAAAATTAAACAATGGGTCTATTGCTCGATATAAAGCTAGATTAGTAGCTAAAGACTTTTCCCAAAAACTTGGGTTTAATTTTCAGGATACATTCAGACATGTGGTTAAAGCTCCAATTGTTCGCATTGTTGTTACTCTTGCATTAAACCACAAATGGCTACATGGATAGGTTGATGTCAACAATGCTTTTCTACATGGAGATCTTGTTGAAGATGTGTTTCATGGTTCAACTTTTTTGGTTTTGAAAAATTTGATGACTTTGGCAAAGTCTTGGTATGCAAGTTGCACAAGGCATTTGATAAACTCAAACAAGCAATGTTATCATAACCGGACAGGGTCGGCGGTCCGACCGGAAACCAGACCCCTGTCTGGTTTAGTTCAGCTCAAAGACCGATTTGCATAACAATTGTGTTTGAACCAGTGTGAATCGAACAGTTTTGCAAAATCGGCCAGTTTCCAGTTTTGGGATGATTTTTTTAGTTTTTTACACACCAATTGAGTTTTTCGGTTTAACCCGATTGGTTTTGTTCTGCACAAACTGATTGGGTTTAACCTGACTAGGTTAAGCTTAACTCTCCTTCTTCATTTCTCACTTCGTCTGTGTCGCAGCCAACTCCACGCCTCAGCTCCTTGCTCACTCGCAACCAACTCCAAGCCTCAGCTCCTTGTTCACATCGCAGCAAGCTCACCAAGACAAGCTCAGTAAATTTTGTTTCGATAATTGCTGAAATTGTGTTGATTGGTTAATTGGGTTAATTGTTAATATGTTTAATGTCCAGGAACACAACACAAACCTCTCTTCCAGATTATGTTACAAAGTCAGTGGAAGTATAGATCACATCGACTGGTACTCTAAATAAGCAGCACTTTAGCAAAAGTTCCATGGTGTTCCTTCTTTACGGATTATTCACATTACGTATGCGTATGTTTATACTATATAGTGAATCATATGTATGGTCTCAATAGAATTTTTTTGTAGGATTTGAATTTTACCATTTCTTTGAAGAAAGAAACTCATGCTCTGTATTGTGGCATAATTTCTAAGTGCTTAGCCAAATAGATGTTATGCTTCTTATGTAAGTATCACTATGCAAAATTAGCTTTATCGCAAGTACTAGAACATCCATTATGTTGAGTTATGTGACAGTTTTGTATTCCGTATTGTTATGTGTTGGTCATTTTACCTGTTTTCCTTTGGTTAACTACTTTTCATGTATGCCAGCACACAACCTAATCTTTTGGTGGTAGTGGCTTGTATGATCCAATAAATGTGACATTTAAATCCCAAATTAGTGAGGCCTTATGATACTATCAAACATATGTGAGTTACTATGTTTTTGTGGTGTGCACCATCCTTATCGTACAAAGTAATTTTTTTCTATCTTTTTTTCTTATCTAGTCAAATAGCATAGTAATTCATGTTATTCCCCTCTCCCTTTGTTGCAGGTGTAACCTTCTCCTTTATTATTTTATAAAGAAGGGTACATCAGCCTGTGTTGTTTCTATCCAGTGTAGAGTTCCATGGTGGGTCAATCGGAAAAGGGTGCCATAGCAGGTCAAGTGTCCAGTTGAGTTAGGATATGGTGTATGAAGTGTTTTATTGTCGAAATCCCTCCACCACCATAGATTAGCCAGGTCTCAAGGTTTCTACTTTCTACTTTCCTCCCTTCCATTTGTTAATATGTGTATCATCATTATATATTAATATAATTTCCTCAACCATAACAGAACAATGAGACATCCCTCATATGATATTGTTTTCAGATGCCTGTTCAACTTTTCTTATATTCGTCCACCTAAGTTTGAGGTAATTATATTGTGTTTGAGAGTAATGTGTATGTTTGGGACTATGTGGTTTGTGTGTGTTTGAGACTATGTAGTTTGAGGTAATTATGTGTGTTTGAGACTATATAGTTTGTATTTTTAATTTTTTTTACTTATGAACAATGAACCACACATTGAACTAGGTCCGGCCGGGTTGGATTGACCGAACCGGGTACTGGTCCCCTCTCCGGTTCGAGGGTCGATCCGGTTCTGATAACACTACAAACAAGCACCCATAGCTTGGTTTGAAAGGCTCAAATATTTTCTTATTCACTATTTTCTTTACTAGTGTCCTCAGTTGATACTTTTCTGTTCATTAAGAAATCTGCTTCAGGTACTGTTTTCTGATTGTCCATGTTGATGAGATTGTTATCATAGGGAGTGATTCATGTGCGATTTCTCAAATTAATAGTGAATTCAAATTGAAATATTTAGGTTCTCTTAGCTATTTTTTAGGTATAGATGTACAAGTAGTAGATGTCCGCTTGCTTCTAGGATAAGGAAAGTACATTAATGATCTTCTGCTGAAATTTGGTTTGTTCAATGCATCTCCATTTCGTACATCCATGTCAGGTAATTTTCTTGCTAAAGTTGCTGCATCTCAAGGTGTGTTTCCTCATGTTGATGCACACTTCTACAACATTGTTGGTGGTGCCTTACAACATGTATCTGTTACGAGATCTGGTATTCATTTTGATGTTAATAAGCTTAGTAAATATATACAACACCCCTATTTTTACCATTGGAAGGTTGTTCTATGTGTGTTAATGTATCTTAAGGGTACTCTTGATCATGGTCTTTTATTTCGGGCAAGTCGCGTGCCTTCCTCTTATGTTGTTCTGGTGTCCTATGATGATGCTGATTCGGGTAGTGATTTGGTCGATCATAAGTATGTTTCTGGTAATTATCTGTTACTTAATAGTAATCATATTGTGCGGAGCTCGAAAAGGTGGGTACTTCAACAGGTTCCTATATCATAAGCCCGACCTTGTTCGATGGAAAACTGGACAACTTATCCCACCACAATTTATGCAGCATATCCCATTCTTGACGGTCTTCAACTGCGTCTAGGATAAGCTGTTGGAAGTAGAATTGGCGATAAATGCGGTCCAACATGTGCCACTAAACATTGTTGAAGTGGATCAGTGGTAACCGGAGCACGCTTAGCCAACCATCGTATGTACAAATAGGTGAGAGGTTCTGGATACGGTGTAGGTTGTATGGGTTCCAATCTATCTGAAAATATAAAATGTATGTTTTATTGCTTAATTAATATTATAATATTTATAATCATGTCAAATTCAAATGAAACGTACATGGGCATCACTGAGCGCCCTCAACTCATCTCAAGAGAACTAGCGGTTGTGGAGTGTTGGATTTTTTATGTCTTCTATTCTAGCCACCTAATTTAGAATGTTAAATATAAAAAATTGTACTCCATATATTGAATTTAAGGATATTTTTTTATGTGTACGAAGCGTGTGGATAGGATAAATCATGGGTCAACCTATAGATATATGCTCCCAACAACATACGTACAACATATTATTAGGTAGGATTAGAACACAAAAGGAAATTTTAAGTGAAACTGCTCTAAATAATAATATACACCTATAACAATAAAGTGCATTCCTTGATACATTTTCTGTTGGGAGCCATACATTTGCACAAACCAACATATAAAAAGATCAGTATAGCAGAGTCCTAATTATATGGAGTTGCTTGATATAAGTCCTCCATAAAAGAGAGGTACTCAAGCGTCACTTTATCCTCGTTCTAATCGAGAATAAACATGCACCTAGAGGGTATAAAATATATCATCTAGCTGCATGGCTTCTTCTTCAGTGTTGTCTCATCCTGGTCAGTGAGTTTCCTCTGAAATAACACATTCAACCAAGATAGATACACATCGATCTTGGTTATGTCGCTCAGTGTACACGATGGGGATGGTCACAGTAGTTGTGGGCATACATCTACTCCTTCATCATGCAATTTGTAATCATCGGTCACGAGTGGACCGTGAACCCGTAGACTCAAGATCATTTGGACATCCTGTAGGGTTACAGTCATTTCACCTTTAGGGAGGTGAAATATACGAGTCTCTGGGCGCCACCTCTCGGAAATAGCATGCAGTGATCTTGCATCGATTTTCAATTGGGATATATTTGTAGCACATCCAAACCCAATAACATCGACCCAATGTTGGGTCATCGGATATACCACCCAACATTTTCCCGCCTAAAGAGTCTTATCATCTCTACGACTACATCTAGCACCAGCATGGACCTGTAATGTATTTTTAATTAAGTATTTAACAATATTAATAGTATAATCATACGAATTATTTCATATCTGTAGAAATTTAGGGTTACTCTATCCATAGCAGGCATGTTGTTACATATGGTGTGGTTGTCCATACAAAATAGAAGGATCGATCAGTTCCTTTTGTAAACTGAATGACTGTCTAGATACGTTTTCTTGACCATGGTCCATTGTGTGTACCCAAATACTAAGTATATATGATTACACTTTATTTAACAATTACCCCCCAAATTCACAAATTAGGGTTTCAAAATTAATTAAATAATATATTTTAATTCAAAATTACACAATAAAATTGATCAATTTTTAACATTTAGGCATTCTAAATACATAACACCAATTACCATTCATTACACTCAATTTAACAATTACCCCCCAAATCCACAAATTAGGGTTTCAAAATTAATCAAATAAGGCATTAAAAAACAAAAACATACTAAAATTAATCAATTTTCAACATTAAGGCATGCTAAATACTAATTATATGTAATTACACAATCCATTGAACAAGTGGGAAAAATTATGACCTTAGATTTGAGACAGGAGGCACTATAATAGGCACAGGCACAAGAGAGGCACGATCGATGACACAGGGGAGGCACGAGAGATGCAGGGCGGACGGAGGAACGACTGTGAGAGAGAAAGTTATTTTGCAACTTTTGGGAGTCGCGGGTTGAGTGTTTTTCTTTACCCGTGATGATGGCAGTCACATGTAAAACTTAACAATAATGCTATCTGTGACTGGCAGTCACGGATAGGAGTAAATACTACTATCCGCGACTAACAGTTGCGGGTTGGTATAATTTGGTAAATAATTATAAAAACTGGTTAATTTGGTGTTTAGTTTTCAAATGGGGTATATTTTGGAGGGATAAAAAATCAGTGCACGACGTGAAGATATTCAACTGTGTTATTTCTTCTGTTGAAGGTCAATACACATTTATATGTCAAAAGTATAAGGAAAAGGAATGATCCCAATAATTAATTATTCCCCATTCGGTCGTACATTGAATTATTGAAATTGAGATGGAATCCTCAGTTTCGTTCACTTATATTACATATATATATGATTGGAAGGAAGGTCAAACTTGAGAACCACACGCATCGAGGTTGTTGGATCACATAAACCGGATTCTCCTTCCTAGCGTTCGATCCTTTGAACTGCACAAAGCAAAGCACGGGATGTTCCCGTTGTTTCCCCTCCAATGACAAAGTTAGTCGGAGGTTCGTTGTATGAAATACTCAGATTGTCTATATGTTCTAGTATTAGAGAATCCTTACCTAGAACTGAGGGTCATAATGAAGTATTTACAACCTTCCAGACCTGATACCATTGTAGGGTCAGATCATACCCTGGTTATCCGAGTTGTCTCTGAGGCGTGCCAATCGTTGTTACTTTAAAGAATATTATTCAGTAGTGGCTACTCCACTGTAGACTATCTTTTTAGTTTGTTTAATCCTAGGCGTGCTAAAAGCAACTGGCCTAAGTCATAGATAAGTAGGCGCACCAACTGAGGTTGTCAATAGATGTGGTGTCACGCACTTAATCCGAGTTTCTTCATCTTTGGCGCATCCTTAAAGGCGGCGCCTTTAGGGGCCATCAGTCCAGGGCGATGCCCAAATGTAATTGGGCTTTTAATAAGTTTAATCTAAAGTATTATTGGGCTAAATGTTAAAAATGGTCGAGTCAAATATTCATAACCTATCATCTGCCCCTGAAGCCTTAAATGAGTGACACTCATTTGAGGATTATAGTCTTTCTTAAAAGTTGTTTCCTCCTTTGAAGTCGATTCATCTTTTCTAGAGCGATGACTCAATCATTCTTTTCGTATAAGTTATTCTTACAAAGGCATCGCCTAAATCATTCCATCCTTTGTAACTACCTTCCATGTGTCACGCATGCATGATCCTTCTCTGTCCCGCCATTATTATAAATTCAAATTTCCTATTTAAATTTTTAAGCAGGATCTTCTAGAGGCTTCGAGAACCGAAGAGACACTTTCTAATTGGAGGGTAAAATCATAATTTTCCTCTTTATAATCGTTCGACACTCTACCTTAAGGGGGTATAATCGTTATTTCCCCTATGAAACTGTTTGACTTCCCTAGAGGGTTCTATAAATACCCCCAACCTCCTTCATTTATCACTTTTACTTCTTCTTCCAATTTTTCGGAGCTTTCTCTATCTAAAATCCTCTACCTTCTCTCTAGAATTCCGGCCAAAACTCCGGTCACCATTCATCATTGCTCGGTGTTTTCCCCTCGCTCTTAACGCCCATCATCTCCATGCCATCATCTCGTAATCATATTTTCCTCCCTACGTCTTTTCTTGATCTTAAACCAAATACAATTTTTCCTTCTACTTTCGAACAATCGGTGGCTGAGGCTGGCATGAGCGACGCTTATGCCCCCAGGTATCCCATCCCTAACGATGCGGATCCAGAGAATACTCACCCTATATGTCATCCTAAAGCAGGTGAGGAAATCATATTCCCGCATCAAATTGATGCAGGACTAACGTTTCCTAATTGTCCTCCTTTAGTCGAATTGTGTCGCCATTATGGCATTTCTCCCACCCAAATTTCTCCAAATGGTCTTCGCACTTGGATAGGCTTCCGTGTTCTTTGTTTTCGCCACGGGTGAGAATATTCTTTAAACGTTTTTCGCTGCTTTTATCGCCTGGATGCCAATCGTTTAGGTATGCGCCTTTTAAAGATTGGACTTGGGATTCCACTCGTCTCTTAGTCACGGGTTTTGGAACTCGTAATTCAAATTGGAAGAGCGCATATTTCTTTTTCCAAGGAGGCATTCCCTGGTGTCTAGTATCGCTCCAGGCCAGCAAAGATCCTACCCCAGGCGTCGAGGAAGTGTCATCGGCCGACATGAATGCCTTGGCGACCATCTATTTAAATCATCAAGCTGGGCGCGCGCAGATAATCTCCAAAGAGATCAGTGAGTCTGACTTAGAGGAAGCAGGCGTGTCCCTTGTAGATCGTCACCTTCTGCCTTTTATTACGGTAAATAACCTTTTTCTTCTCATTTTTTGCAGACAAGTATTTTGCCATGTTTTCTCACCTTGTAGTACCTCCTCAGAAAAAGGCGTTGTAGAAGAAAAAGACCAAGGAGAAGAAGTCGAAGGAACCCAAATGTGATGCCCCTGAAGGTTCCAAGAAACGCAAGAGTCATCACTCCTCCAAAGGGTAGAAGAAGGTGAAGCCTATGGAGGAATCACTGGATCCTCTTAAGGCCCCAACCAAACTCTTCAGCGACGCCACCAACGAAGATGTCGCGACTTTCAAAGGTGCGATTCCTAAATCCCATTGGGTTAATAACAGCATTATTAGTAATAGGAATAATGTATTATTCACTAGAAAGTGGGGTCCACCTATCTTGGCCTATGGCGGCATCATGTGGACCTACACCGAATATCTTAATGGCGTCCTTAAGAAAGGAGCATTTGACCCTTCCTTTGATCCGACAGGAGCGACACCTGCTGAAGCCTCCAAATCCAAGACACCCACTCTTATGCGGACTCCTCCTAATGAGTACCAAGAAGTAATCCTGGTCGACAATCTTCTTGATGTGCCACCTCCTCCTTCTTCAACATTGGTTCGCCAACGCTATGAAGGTCCTCCCCCCTGCACAGGTCCTCAGTTCGACCTGAGGCGAGAACTCCTGACGAATGTAGATTCGCCCAACCCTCAACAACCCTGGGAGCCTTGGGTCAAACTAAGGGATGTACCCTTAGTAGCTGGCAACTCCTGCCAAGACCCCAACCTGGGTCTTCACCTGCTTTCAGGCTCATGCCCTCTGCTGATAGAGGGCCCTTAAGTCTGGAAACAGAAGCTGTGGACGGACTGGTTCGCCAATCCCTTTCTTTGGCGATGAGACAGGTATACACCTTTTCTATCTTTCCTTCTTTATATACTTGTATTTTTTCTAACTTTTTTGAAATTTTTCACATTATCCCTGCTCATCTGAAGATGGGCGCCACTCTCCTGGGTTTAGCAGAGGATAGGAAACGCAACGTAGTCAGACCAAGAGGTCAAACTCCTAAAAACTGAACTCTCTAAGCGATTAGAGGAGGCAGTGTAGTCCTTTCGTACCAGCCCAGAATTCGCCCAAGCTGCTGCGGAAGGGAATCGCACAGGAGTGATAACCATCTTCAAGAAAGTGGCCAAAGATATCCATAAGGTCGACTCCAACTTTCCTATGGAAAAGTTGAATTTTTTGAAGAGTTATCTCGCCCTTAAAGCTTATGAAGAAGCTGAGGCGTCGAAGGGAGTTGAGGAAGAGGAATATGAAGATGAAAGCGTTTCCTCTAGAGAATCTGCCCCAATTACAGAAGTGCCTCTTGACCCCGAACCTGTTGCACCAACTTCTGAACGCTCCTTCAAGCCAACCACCCCCACCTAGCTTATAATTTTTTCTTTTTTATGCTTTTATTTCCTTAGTCTTTTTTGGGTTTGTAAGAACTTATTACAACGCCTCGCCATTGTGAATTCGCCAATTTCCTTACTTTATAACTATTTAATACTTAGCTTTATTTTGACTAAGTATGGGCATTATACTTGTTGTTCATAATCTCAAACAAACAAATATTTATAATGAACGCCATCACCAAAAATGTTTTAAACTTAGCCTTATTTGGACTAAGTATGTTTTATCATACTTGTTGTTCTTAATCATAAACAAACAAGTCGCCATAAATAATTGTAATCAACGCCATCGCCTAAACACATATTATTCAATTAATCAAACTCAAGCAATCGCCAATAAGTACTGATTCAAACTCAAGCAATCGCCAATAAGTATTGATTTACAATCACTTCAACCTTAATACACATTCATACATCATACACCATCCTTTAAGCATTAAAAGTATTCTTCAATACTTTCCCTTATTGATCCTCCAGCACATATGCATTTGGGTGATTAATGGCAACGACCTTGTAAGGTCCTTCCCAATTTGGAGACAACTTATTTACTCTATCTTGATGCGAGAATTCATGTCTTCGCCATACCCTCTCCCCCACAAAAAATTGGTGAGAGGATACTCGCCTATTATAGTATCTCGTCGTAGCTAAACGTATCAGTCCTTGAATTTCTTCAGAGGCCCATCGTTTTTCATCCACCATATCCAATTCCAGACTCCTTTGGTCTTCATTATTCAAGGCAACGTAATGCTTTAACCTGTGGGATTCGACTGCTATCTCTGTTGGAACAACAGACTCAGACCCATACACCAATCCAGAAGGTGTTTCTCCAATCGCCTTCTTTGGGGTTGTTCGCAACGCCCATAAGACATTTTCTAATTTTTTTGTCCACTTGCCTCCCAAGGCGCTGAGTCTTTTCTTTAGACCATTCAGCACTGTTTTATTTGTCGCCTCCACTTTTCCATTGGCATGCGCATGTTTGACTGAAGCATGCCTATGGTCAATTTTCAACTCTTCACAAACCCATTTTAATTCATTTCCGGCGAACTGTGGACCATTGTCACTGACTAAAACACTTGGGATTCCATATCGAGAAACAATTCTCGACTTAATAAACTTGATGACTTGAAACTCGGCAGTTGATGCCAACGCCTTTGCTTCAATCCACTATTATATAGGTGTGTTGCTTAGACCTTGGTAAAGGACCTACCAAGTCGATTCCCCACTGAGCAAACGGCCATGTTGCGCATATACTAGTGAGATTTGTTGGTGGACGCACTATTTTCGGACTATACTTTTGGCATGATTCACATTTCATAACCAAAGTCGTCGCCTCTTGGTTCATTATAGGCCAATAATATCCTTGGTTCAGGATTTTTCTCACAATTGACCTTGCACCTTCATGACAAGCAGCATACCCTTCATGTACCTCCCTTAGAATGGTAGTCGTTTCCAGATGAGCGACGCATCTAAGATAGGGCGTCGAAAAGCCCTTCTTATAAAGTAAACCATCAATTATTCGGAAGCTAGGAGCTAATCGAATAATCTTCTTAGCATTGGCTTCATCCATAGGGAGTTCTCCTGATTCCAAATATACTCGAATAGGCGTCGCCTAATCCACAGTTACATTTATATTTACGCATATTCTATTTACACTCCCATGATTGATTTCTACGAAATGCACTTGTTTGGGTGTCGCTTGCCAAGCATATTTGCTTAAGGCATCAGCTTCATGATTCGCTTCTCGAGGAATGACTTCTATGTGAAATTTCTTGAATCCTGCTACTAACGCCATAGCCTTCTTCCAATATAACTTCATTTTTTTTTAATCTTTTACCTTTAATTTGGTTTACCACCAATTGTGAATCGCAAGATACATGGAGAGAAGCAATGCCTAAACCCTTGGCCAACCTTAGTCCCGTAACAAGCACTTCATATTCCGCCTCATTATTGGTAGCCTTAAAGGTGAGCACTAAGGCATATCGCAACGGTGTTCCACCATCCGTATGAAGTATCCAAGGATTTTTCTCCTTTTCGTTTTCTTTAGGCGTCCCTGGTTGAGGACATGTAGATCCTACAATGAAATCCGCCAATTCCTGCCATTTGATGGGGTTTCTAGGAGCAAACTTGATTCGAAATTCGCTCAATTCAATAGCCCATTTTACCATTCTCCCAGAAGCGTCTGGCTTTTGCAGGAGATGTTTTAACGGTTGATTTGTTAAAACAGTAATTTCATGTTCATGAAAATAAGGGTGTAGCTTCCTGGCAGACACTACCAACGCATAAAGATACTTCTCAACCTACAGATAATTCATTTCAGATTTGGCGAGCACTTTGGATACATAATACACATGCACTTGACCTTTTCCTACTTCTTTTACCAACACCGAACTAACAGCAACTAGTGTGATACTTAAATATAAAGAAAGTGTGTCGTCTTTGGATGGCTTTGCCAAGGGTGGGAGGGTCTTGAGATGTTTCTTTAACTGTTGAAAAGTCTGCTCACATTCAGAAGTCCATTTGAACTTCTTATTAGCCCTCAATGTTGGGTATCGATAGTGACAGCCCAATAAGGAAAAGGCCTCGAAGGCCCAATAACCATAGAGGGGGTAAACTCATGACATTCGAACCGGATCGGCCTAAGTACGAGTCAAACTTGGCCCATCATCGAGTGGCCCAGAACCGATCCCAAAGTCTCTGAGGACGCCAAAGGCTCCCTGAGTGCTCGCCATTCTTCACCAGGCCGCGACCTTTCACTGCTCGCCATGAGAGTGCTCGCCCCGAAGAGAGCCTGGCCTCTCTCCTCTGGTTCCATTAAACCGTTAATAAGGAAGTGGCCACGATATCCCGCGTATCTCGGTCACATATTCACTAAAGATTAGATTTGGTAACTGCAATATCTTACAGTAACTGCCATATCCCATGATCCGAATCTTCAGCAACACAATATACACTAAGATATTCAGCTGCCTTATACGGTTTGATCTCTCCTACCCTATAAATACCCTTGCTTTACATACGTTCCTTACGTTTTGAGTTTTATACACAAATATACTCATTTAAGCATCGGAGAGGGACCCAGAGACACCTCCTCTGTTGCGCTCCCCTACCTGCAGGTTCACCGGAGTTGGAGCAGAAGCGTCTTTCCATCCTTGTCTGGCATTTAATTCAATGCCAGATCAGCATCCAGGATTTCACGATCCAACATTTGGCGCCGTCTGTGGGAACGAGCAATTCAGCCATGAGAACTCGATCCCAAAGCAACCGTCGGAACCAGACCAGAGAGCGATCCTCAGATAGCTCTGATTCCGTCGCCGCTTCACCGCTTCAACAAGAACCTTCCAGCCGAGGAGGAGCCAACGCCGTTCCTCCGCGTACAACTCGAGAGCATGTCGGTGATTCAAGACCGAGCCCCGCTGCTAATCAAAACGGGGCCCCCGCACCACAGACAGTCCACATCGCCAGGGAAGACATCAATTTAACCCCGGAGATGATCTCCCTGCTGGAGGCCCTCCTAGGACAGGCGCGCCGTCAAGCCCCTGCTCCTCAAGAAAACAATCCCTCTGCTCCTAAAGGAAACAACCGCCCTGCTGCCACAGGGCCCTTACCTTCTGAAGCGGCAAATCCTGGCCCCACCGCGCCTCAGGAGGATCAGGAGATGACATCAGGACAGCAGTCCATACATCCAGCGTACACCAAGGAGCCAGCAGCCGCATACACTGCCAACTCTTCCGATCCTCCTCCACCCGGAACATCGCCAATGTACTGCACTGTGGATCAGATGGATGACCTTCTCAATAAAAGGCTCCAAGAAAGACGACTGGCAGTCGTAGCTCCCTTCAAGGAGCAGTCTGCTCACCCTTTTACCGACGAGCTCGTCGCCATCAAAATCCCAAAGGATGTAGTTGCTCGGGCCATACCTGAGTATAGTGGTGGAGGAGATCCCACCGTACATGTCAACAAACACGAGGCCTCTCTCCTGGGTAAGTCAAATGATCCCAATCACTTGGCTTTGTTATTTCCATCTACTCTTTCGGGTTCGGCTTCGTCCTGGTTCTTCGGCCTCCCTGCAGGATCAATCGGAACTTGGGCAGAGTCAAGTAGCAAGTTCCTGGAGAGTCAAGGAGCAAGTTACAGGGGTCTGGATGTGGCCAACAAGGCCTCAAGGAAGCTGCGAAACAGCTATCATGTGAAGGAGATCGAAACGCTGGAGGAGTTGGCGTCCAGAGCAAAAGGTTTCATAGACCTTAAAAGGGCGAACACAGAGGCTGACTTCCTACGACCTCGCTAAGGGTGGTTCATGAACCCCGACGCGATGGTAAGAAGGAGGTGAAGAAGGGAAAAGACAGTAGGCCCCGGGTCGAGTCTAATCCAGCGCCTCGCCATCCAGAGGTCCCTGAGTACTTCACGCCTTTAAATAGGCAGATCTCAGCGGTACTAGTCGAGATGGAGAGGAGATCCTTGGCGAGGCCACCGATGCCTCGTCGAGGTGGGCAGCCCATGGGAAAGGATGTCGAGAGCTATTCTAGATACCACAAGTGCAAGGGCCACATGACAGATGACTGCCGCATTTTGAAGCGGGATATAGAGAAGTTGATTCAGGGGGGAATGCTGAAGGAATTCGTGGCAGGGCGAGACAGAAGTCGAACGCCCCCTAGGAGACATCGTTCGCCAGCCCCTGCTGAGCAAACTGAGCCGTCTGGAAGCAAGAGGAGGGTAAATCTGATTGCAGGAGGATTCGGTGCAGGCGGCGAGAGGTCGAGCGCAAGAGAGGTCTATGCCACTCAGATCTCCATAGCAGTTCAGTTGGGAAAGCGGCCTCGACCTGAAGAGAACATTCTCATCTCATTCTTCGAAGATGATTTGGCACATGTTACCACCCCCCACCACGATGCTCTGGTTATCACAGCAGATATTGACGGTTGTGACGTTGCAAGGATTCTGGTCGACGGAGGCAGCTCGACAGACATCCTATTTATGGACGCTTTCGAGAAGATGGGCAAGTCCAAACGTGACTTGAAGAGGGTCGACTTTTCGCTGATTGGGTTTGCGGGAAGGACAACTTATCCGCTAGGGGCGGTATCGGTCAGTTTCTTGGTGGTCGATTCACCTACATCCTACAACGCCATCATAGGGAGGACCACGATCAATCCGAATAAGATTGTGGCCTCCACAGTCCACTAGAAGATGAAGTTCCCCACTCCCAACGGGATTGGAGAAGTGCTCGGTGATCAGCCTTCCTCGCGGCAATGCTATGTGAACTGTTTGCGCAGGAAGAACCAAATAGAGGCGCTCGCCATCGAAACAGAGGCCGACCCCCGCGAGGACTTGGCTCGGCCAGCACCCATGGAGGAATTGGAAGAGGTCGAAATCGATGGTCCGGACAAGAAGGTGCGCATTGGAACCACCTTGAATGAGGATCAAAAGGAGGCCATGACCGCCCTCCTCAAAGAATTTAAAGAGCTCTTCGCCTGGCAGCCGAGCGACATGCCAGGAATCAGCACAGATATCATCTCCCACGAGCTCAGAATAGATCCTTCCATCAAGCCGATCGCCCAAAAAAGAAGGTCATTCGGGACGGATAAGCGTTTGGCGATCAGGCAAGAAGTCGGCAGATTGATTGAGGCTGACTTCGTCAGAGAGGTGAGATTCCAGAGCTGGGTCGCAAACCCAGTTTTGGTCAAGAAATCAAATGTCAAGTGGAGGATGTGCATCGACTTCCGCGATTTGAACAAGCCTTGCCCCAAGGATTCATATCCCCTTCCGAGGATTGATCAGCTGGTCGATGCTACCTCGGGTCATGAGATGCTGAGCTTCATGGACACCTACTCAGGCTACAACCAGATCAGAATGCAAGCAGACGACGAGGCTCACACCGCTTTTTATGCTGATGGGGACATTCTGTGCTACAAGGTGATGCCCTTTGGCCTCATCAATGCCGGGGCGACTTATCAGCGGATGGTGAACCGCCTGTTCCAAGACATGCTGGGGAGAAATATGGAGGCTTATGTGGATGATATGCTCATCAAAACCATCAAGGGCAATCCTCACACAGCAGACCTCCGCGAGGCTTTTGAATGCGTGAGGATACATAGTGTTCGCCTGAACCCTGCCAAGTGCGCCTTTGGGGTCAAGTCCGGCAAATTTCTGGGTTTCATGGTCAGCGAAAGGGGAATCGAAGCAAACCCAGAAAAGCTAAAGGCCATAGAAGAAATGAAGTCGCCAACCTGCCACAAGGAAGTCCAATGCCTGAATGGACGCCTAGCTACTCTCAACCGCTTCCTCTCCAAAGCGAGCGACAGGTCCCTCCCATTTTTCAAAACTATGAGGGTCAACCGCAAGTTTGAGTGGACACCAGACTACGAAGAAGCGTTCCAATCCTTGAAGAGGCATATCCAAACACTCCCAGCTATGGCAAAGCCCGTTCCAGGCGAGCAGCTTTTCCTTTATCTAGGCATTAGCGAAGTGGCAGCCAGTGCTGTCTTAATAAGGGAGGAAAATAATGTTCAGAGTCCAGTGTATTTCATTAGCAAAATGTTCAACTTAGCTGAAATAAAATATGTCCAGATTGAGAAGTATCTCTATGCCTTAGTTATTGCTGCTCGGAAGCTGAGACCTTACTTTCATGCGCACGACATCACGGTCCTAACCAATCAACCTCTCAAAAACTTCCTGATGAAACCAGATTCTTCAGGAAGAATGGTCAAGTGGGCGATCGAGCTCAGCGAGTTCAAGATCAAATTTGCGCCAAAAACGGCCATCAAAGGTCAAGCACTAGCTGATTTCATAGTGGAAAGCACGAGTAACGGTCAAACGGAAGCAGAAAACAGGCCAAGTCAGTCAGTAGACGACAATCAAATCTGGGAGCTCTATACGGACGGGTCTTCATCAAAAGAAGGCTCGGGGGCAGGTTTAATTCTTATTCCTCCTGAGGGCGAGCCTCTGAAGTACGCGATCGCCTTGACATTCCCGGCGACCAATAATGAAGCAGAATACGAGGCTCTTATCACTGGACTCAGACTGGCAAAAGGAATGGGTATAACTGCGCTTAAGGTAAAGAGTGACTCGGAGCTTAATCAGGTTAATGGCACCTATGAGGCAAGAGGAGAAAAGATGAAGAAATATCTCAGCATGGCCAAGAAGCTGGTCGCGGAAATCCCAAATTTCGCGATTGAGTCTATTCCTCGCCAAGAAAACCAGATGGCAGACTCCTTGAGTAAACTGCCATTCGGAGGGACAACAGTCCAGGATGTGCAATTTCTGGAAAAGGCCCTATGTTCAGTCCTTGAAAGCAGAGCAGAGGTTTTCAACATTCAAGGGCAGGTCACATGGATGACCCCGTTCCAGAATTATTTAAAAGAAGGGATCCTCCCGGATGACGAAGGCGAATCCACGAGGATTAGAAGACTCGCAGTCAATTATCTAATTATCGATGGGGAACTTTACAGAAGAGGCTACTCGACTCCTTACTTGAGGTGTGTTGCTCACCCTGAAACAGAAAAGGTTCTTCGAGAAGCTCACGAAGGGGTGGCAGCATGTCATGAAGGTGCTCGATCGCTGACCAGGAAAATCTTCAGATTAGGATATTACTGGCCGACCTTGGGAAAAGATGCAGCCGAATTAACGCAGAAGTGTGAGACTTGCCAGCAGTTTGCACCACGATTGGGTCGACCATCAACACTATTATCTCCAATGGCGGGTGCCTGGCCTTTCGCTCAATGGGGAATCGATATATTGGGTCCTTTCCCTATTATCACTGGTCAGCGTACTCACATTATAGTGGCGATCGACTACTTTACTAAGTGGATAGAGGCGAAAGCTCTAGCTTCGACAATGGAATTCCAGGTCATCAAGTTCCTACAGGTCAACATATTCTCCAAGTTTGGCATTCACAAAATACTCCTCAGTGATAATGGTCCGCCATTCATTGGAAAGGAGCTCAAATGGCTCTGTGAAGAATATCATGTCGACCATCGTTTCAGTTCAGTGCATCATCCTCAAACGAATGGGCAAGCTGAAGCAGCCAACGAGGTTATTTTAGCAGGACTCAAGAAAAGGGTTCGAGCATTCAAAGGGAATTGGGCAGAAGAACTGGAAAATGTATTATGGGCCATCAGAACAATGCCTAAGGCGGCCACAGGAAAAACGCCTTACAGTTTAGTGTACGGATCAGAAGTAGTAGCACCCGCCGAAATAGCAGTGCCTACCCGCAGAGTCCTACACTTTAATGCGGAGGCAAACGAGATCGAGCGCAGAACTGACCTCGACTTAGCAGAGGAAAAGAGATGGCTTTCGGAAAAGACACAAGCAAAGATGCGCTTGTCGACCGCTCGATATTTCAACAGAAAAGTCAGCCCTCGCCAATTTTTCGTGGGGGAGATGATTATGAGAAGGAATGAATTCACAAGGCTGGACAGTAAAAATAAACTTTCAGCCAAATGGGAAGGACCGTACAAGGTAGTAGAGATCGACGCACCAGGATCCTACTATTTGGAAACCATCGAAGGCGAAAGGTTACCCCGTCCATTCAATTCTGAGCATTTAAGGAGATTTCATACATAGCTTGTAATCAAACTGTTATGTTAATAAAAGAAAGTCATTCCTTCATAAACCGTGTCCACTCGAAGCAAGTCGAAGAAAAAAGACCTGACGCCAAAAGTCAGGCAAAGACCTGATAACCGAATCGGGCACAAAAAGCCCTAACAACAAAGTTAGGCCAAAAGCCCTAACAACAAAGTTAGGCCAAAAGCCCTGACGCCAAAGTCAGGCCAAAAGCCTTAGTTACAAAGCTAGGCCAAAAGCCCTAACAACAAAGTTAGGCCAAAAGCCCTAACAACAAAGTTAGGCCAAAAGCCCTGACGCCAAAGTCAGGCCAAAAGCCCTAACAATAAAGTTAGGCCAAAAGCCCTGACGCCAAAGTCAGGCCAAAAGCCCTAGTAACAAAGCTAGGCCAAAAATCCCTGATGCCAAAGTCAGGCTAAAAGCCATAGCAACAAAGCTAGGCCGAAAGCCCTAACGCCAAAGTCAGGCCAAAAGCCCTAACAACAAAGTTAGGCCAAAAAGCCCTGACGCTAAAGTCAGGCCAAAAGACCTAGCAATAAAGTTAGGCAAAATGAAAGCCCTGATGCCAAAGTCAGGCCAAAAAGTCCTAACAATAGAATTAGGCAAAAACGGGAGAGCAGACGCCAAAGTCGGACAAAGAGATCTGCTATCAAATTAAAACAGCGGATGAGGAATTCAGGCGATCATTATGAATTATAAAGCCTGAAGTTAACAAATTCTCTACTATTATGCAAACGCCTCGAAGGTTTAAACTTCAAAAAGGTAATATCTGTTTGAACTTAAAAGTTTATACTTTTAACTGTCAGAGGATTGTCCTTAGAAAGTTCGTACAGACTTATGCTTGGTCTAAGACTTTAAGAGTCGAAGCCATTACAAAGCAAGAAAAGTCGAGAGTAGTTATGATTAAGACATTGGATGAATAGCCAAACATGTTCGAAGTCAATTAAACGCTCATGAATATAAAGGCATTCAATATAAGGAAACCAAGTCTTAAGTCAAATAAATAATTACAGAGTAAAACAAAGATTACAAAGGAAAAATAGTTATCTAAAAAGACAAAGGGAAATACGGTCGCTAAGGGAGGTGGAAACTTCAAGCTTTTGGATCCTCGGGGGTAGGGGTGCTTTGCTCGCCTTCGGGGGCAGGACGGCTCGGCTCGCCTTCGGGGGCAACCTCTTCAGCCGCAGCTGGGTCAACCTCTTCAGCAGCAGACTGAAGGGTGCGACTTCGGAGGAAGCTCTTCAAGGACTCAACTTCCCCAATGGGAAAGTTAGGGTCGACCGCCTGGACATCATCCACCAGGACTTGGAGAAAATCGGCAATCACCGACTTCATCACCTTCAAAGCACAGTCCTAAAAATCCTCAGAGGCCTTGAATGCCTCGACTATGGTTTGGGGCGAAGGGACAGCTCTCAATTGTTCAGCTAGCCGATCCCTCTCCTCCTCCAGGGCGATTCCCCTAGCTTCAGCAATGCCCCTCTGGGCCTCAGCAGCTTCCTTCTGGGCCTCCGCGGCGACCCGAAGAGCGTCTGACTCTGCAATTTGAGCATGAGCCTCCTTCAACTCGGCCTCTAAGCGAGCTCGGACCGCTTCTCCTTCATCTAGGCACCGATGAAGGGCCTCAGCTTCTTGAAGGAAGGCTGCAGCATCAGCCTCCCTCTTCTTGACATCAGCAAGGAGACGCTGCTCCTTCCTAAAGTACTCCTCCCGGGCACCGTCCACCAAGGCGATCGCCACATCAGCGGTTTTCTTGATGGCCTCCAACTTCCCGGGGGTGACCCCCGTACTTCGGTACCGCTCCAGCTCGACAAGCAGGTCAGAATGCTTGTCGGCGAGCTCGCCGAAGACGCGGCCACGAATCACCTCTTCCCGAACGAGCTGACAACAAAAACATAAGAAAAATTGTCATGACATCAAACAAAAAGGGAACGACTAGGAAAAAAGAACGGAAAGGAGGCGAGATCATACCAGGGCGACTCGTTCGAAATGGGTCCGCAGGAACCCCTCGATCTGAGGTAGCTCCGTGGGAACAATCGAGCGGTCCTTGGGGGGAATTATCCCATCAAGAAGCCGCATGCACATGTCTGGGCTACCCCGGAGGCTCTTCTGGGCAGGGTACCCCTTCTTTGCAAGGTCCCCACAAGGGACCCAAGGCCCCCGAGAGTTCGCAGCCTTAAGTGGTTGGAACAAGCTCGCCATGGAGCAGTACTCCTCTGCGGGAGCCCTCGAAGAGCTGGAAGCATCGGGCCCCTTCTTCTGGGTCCCTGACTCCTTAGGAGGAACCGTGGGCACCGTAGGAGCGGGAGGCGCCAAGGCCAAAGCCTTCTCCTTAGTGGCAGAAGGGCCCTAGGGAGAGGGAGAAGGAGGCGCCACGTCTAGACCCTTCCTCTTGCTGGCAGAAGGGCCCTTGGGAGGGGGAGGAGGAGGATGCTGGTCGACTTCTGGGTGCTCCTCACTCCTGACCTTCTTGGAAGGAGGAGGAGGAGGAGGGTCCCGGGCCACGTCAGCCGAGGACTTCTCTGCAAAACAGCAAGACAAGATGTCAAAAACCAAAAAACTGCAAAGTATGAAAACGTTAAATCCACAAAGGGCGAGGCAACATACCTGGTTGGCGAGGGCCAGTAGTGGCCGAAGGAAGCACCTCCACGGACTTCCTCTTGGACGAACGCCTAGAGGGGGGAGGAGAGCTCAGCAATGCCTGGTCGGAGGAACAACCCCGCCGATCCCTGGTCATCAAAGAGACCTATCAGTTTTAGGCTATTGCCTACGGCCTTGCCTACGGCCTTGCCTACAAATGATAAAACAAGAAAAGGGTTAGAAAATTACCCAATCATCAAAGATTGGCGTGGCTTGATGAATGCCCGCCATCTCAAGCATATTCTTAGTAATCTCCGACACTGAGCGAATGGACTTGAATTGGGACGACCGATGCAACCGGTATAGGTCGTCGATGGCGTTCCGATCACTCCCTGACAGCTCTTCGAAGGAAGGAAGGAAATCCTTGTCCGGGGTAAACAATTTCCAGGGTACACCCCCCCTTGTACAAGAAGTAAAACTTCTTGTAGTTGGATTTAGTGGCCCGGAAATAATCGACCAGACGGACATGAACATTCCAAATCCATGCTTGAGGGCCTCCCCACTCTGCAAACTTCGGCCAGCGTGGTTGGAACTGATGGAGGTGGTTCGCCCCAACTGCCAGTCGGAAAAAACACCGGAACAAGGCCAGTGAATACGCCCATTCCCGGCGTATGCACAGAAACTTGAAACCGACCCACATCCTGAGGGAATTAGGAACGAGTTGCGTGGGGTGGATCCCATAGAACTGGCACAATGTCTGCAAATCCTCACAAAGAGGAAAACGCAACCCAGCATAGATCTGGGCCGCATAAATGTAAACCTCTCCGTCGTGAGGATAGTGCAGACCTAAGCCAGGATACCTAGGAGCATCCTCCACACTGAGGCCACCAAGCGTCACCATTGTCTTAAAGTAAGCCGGCTTCAACTCATTAGGCTTGACATCTACTCAAATAAGTTCAGATATGGCAATGGAAAACATAAAAAACAAGGAACAGCAGGGAATATTACCAAAATAGAGCACTGAAAGGACGGAGGTTTACCTTTCGGAGAAAAGATGGGCGCTTGAAGCTCAGGCCCATCCACCACCACTGGGGTGGCTGCGGATCTCCCCACGTCAGGTTGTTCCCCCGCTGAGGGGGGCACGGCGCCATCCCTAATGGTCAGGGAGGCATTGGTACTCTTGGGGGCATTGGCATTTTTAGACCCCTTGGTGGCTGTGTGCTTAACTCTTTGACCTCGGGTAGCCATGGAAGCAGTGGAGAAAAAGGGTCGAAGAAGATTGAAGAAGAAAGAAGAAGGATCCGCACAAAAAGCTCTGGAAATCTGAAGGAGTAAAGGAGCGTAAAAAACAAAACAGAGAAACTGATGTCTCTTATATAGGCCTAAAAAGAAGTAACCGCCACGGGCGAATCGAAGCGACACAGGAGAATAATTGCACCTTTTTGGAAAAAAATGAAGCAATGTCAGAATTCCAAGAGACACCTCGGGGAGAAAAACGGTTGGTTGGTACAGGCAGCTGTCAGACTACCCTTGGTTTACGGAAAAGTAAATGACAGGCGTGCCTCAAGCGACCGTTCGATCTCTAGAAAACTGTGCAGTTTTTAAATGCTAAAAGTCCACTAAGGGGACAAAGTGGTCGCCAGCGCACTGATAGGCTTTATCAGAAGTACCTTGGGTAGGTAGTGATCGCCTAACCAAGAAAGATAGACTTTCATAAGCCTAGGTTACCTCGAGTGATCGCCAAAGGGGAATAAAAGGAAGGATATTCTTTCAGCCTTGAACAGGGAAGAAACTGCTCGCCAAACGAGCTCGAAATGCCTCAAAGGTCATGAATCATTACAAGAGACGAACAAAACCGAATCTAAGACGTCACTATCTAAAACCCTACCAGGAAATCAAGCTCGACTGAAGAAACTTCAATCAAGCTTCAGGAGCAAATGTTGGGTATCGATAGTGACAGCCCAATAAGGAAAAGGCCTTGAAGGCCCAATAACCATAGACGGGGTAAACCCATGACATTCGAACCGGATCGGCCTAAGTACGAGTCAAACTTGGCCCATCATCGAGTGGCCCAGAACCGATCCCAAAGTCTCTGAGGACGCCAAAGGCTCCCTGAGTGCTCGTCATTCTTCACCAGGCCGCGACCTTTCACTGCTCGCCATGAGAGTGCTCGCCCCGAAGAGAGCCTGGCCTCTCTCCTCTGGTCCCACTAAACCATTAATAAGGAAGTGGCCACGATATCCCGCGTATCTCGGTCACATATTCACTAAAGATTAGATTTGGTAACTGCAATATCTCGCAGTAACTGCCATATCCCATGATCTGAATCTTCAGCAACACAATATACACTAACATATTCAGCTGTCTTATACGGTTTGATCTCTCCTACCCTATAAATACCATTGCTTTACATACGTTCCTGACGTTTTGAGTTTTATACACACATATACTCATTTAAGCATCGGAGAGGGACCCAGAGACACCCCCTTTGTTGCGCTCCCCTACCTGCAGGTTCACCGGAGTTGGAGCAGAAGCGTCTTTCCATCCTTGTCTGGCATTTAATTCACTGCCATATCAGCATCCAGGACTTCACGATCCAACACTCAACACCTGGAAAAAAGGGAGCGACTTATCCCCCGCCTTTGCTAAAAAACGGCTTAGCGCCGCTAGCCTTCCATTCAAGCTTTGTACTTCTTTGTGGCAGGTAGGGCTCCTCATAACCTCGATCTCTTCCAGCTTCTCGGGGTTGACTTATATTCCTCTTTGGCTAACCATGTATCCCACAAACTTGTCTGACTGAACGCCAAAGGCACATTTCGCTGGCTTTAGACGTACTTGGTGAAGGAGCGTCCTCTCGAAGGTTTTCCTCAAGTCTTCAACATGATCCATGCTTTTTACGGATTTCACTTGCATGTCATCCACATAGGCTTCCATGGTGACGCCTATTATTCCAGCAAAACGTTTGTTGACCATCCTTTGATAAGTGGCTCTTGCATTCAACAAATCAAAGGGCATCACTGTATAGTGATAAATATCAATATCCGCATAAAAACTGTATGTTAAGCGTCACCCTCCACTATTTGTATCTGGTTATATCCAGAATATGCATCCATAAAGCTAAGCAATTCATGACCTGAAGTGGCATCGACCAATTGATCTATCCTTGGCAAAAGGATATGAATCTTTTGGACATGCCTTATTTAAGTCACGATAATCAATACACATCCTCCATTTACCATTATTCTTTTTAACTAATACAGGATTGGCCACCCAGGTTTGAAACCTGATTTCCTTCACAAACCTCGCATCCACCAATTTCCCCACTTCTTGCCTAATGGCGATCACCTTCTCTTCACCTATCAGGCGTCGCTTTTGAGCAATGGGTCTTACATTCAGATCCAAGTTTAACTCATGGGCGATCACATCTTTGCTAATGCCTGGCATATCGCTAGGCTTCCAGGCGAACAACTCTTTGAACTCTACCAAAAGCATTGATAGAGTTGTAGCTTCTTCTTCTTGGAGTGTCGCTCCAATCTGCACCTCTTTTCCTGGACCATCAACCTCCACCTTCTTCAATCCTTCCACCGGCTGGGGCCGACTCTTCTCCTCCCTGGGATCCTCCTCAGTTTGAATCATTAAAGATTCTTTCTTTTTGATATGACGACGTGTCGCCTGGACATAACAACTACGCGTCGCTGGTTGGTCCCCTTTAACTACTCCCACGCCATGAGGCGTTGAGAATTTCAACAACTGGAGATATGTGGAATGCACCATTTTGTTTGGATTTAAAGTCGATCGCCCTAATATGGCATTGTATGATGCAGGCGCGTCCACTGCAATGAAGGTGATCTCCAATTCCAACGCTTTCCATCTTTCGCACAATATGACTGGAATAGTCATAGCTCCTACTGGATAAGTAGTATGCGAGGCGAATCCCATCAATGGAAAATTGACATTTTTCAAGTCTTTTTCCTTGCGTCCCATTCTTTTGTAAGCATCCAGGAATAGAACATTTGTTGAACTTCCTGAATCCACCAATACCCTCTTCATGTTAAACATGTCTACCCCCATTGTAATCACCAGAGTGTCATCATGTGGGGAAGTGACATGTCCCATTTCTTTTTACGAAAAGGAAATAATCACTTCCTCCTCTTCTCTAGGGCGCTTTCCTAACTTGGAAGTTCCTGACATTTGAGAGGCGTATACCTCGCTAGCAGCACATGTTTCTCCTCTTGAGGTGAAACCTCCACTTATCATGTTCAGGTCCTCCTGCCTACTAGGTCCAACCCCATTTGGAACATTTTCAGGCGACACACGTCTTGGACGTCTACTCCTCTGGCGTCGGGCCAAAACGTTTTTCAGATGCCCCTGTTTGATCAGCCTCTGAATATCCCTCTTCAAGATATGACAGTCATCTGTATTGTGTCCCTTACAACGATGGTATCAGCAATATTGGTTATTATTTCTTCCCATGACTGTATCGGGTTTTCATGGTGGTGGGGGTGTCGCCCAGTTCTTCTTCTCCATCTCTGTCAAAACAATGCAAATTTCCCTATTTAAGGGTGTAAAATTTTCAAAGACTTCTCTTTGAGGGCGAGGTACAAATTGGTGTCGCTTATCATCATTCCCTGATTTAGAAGGACATTGTTATGGTCCCTTTCCCTCCGAAGTATCTTTTTTAAACATTTCCTTGTTAGCCTTTCTTCCTTCTCTTGCAATTTCCAAGTCTACGTGAGACTTGACCCGCTCCGCCATTTCTTCTACTGTGTGACCAGTATGACACTCAGACTATCGTACAAAGTCAAACCCCTTGGTCCCAATCCACGTATAAAAGCGTGAATGGTCTCCCCTTTAGTAATGTCTTGATCGATTCCAGCTAGTTCTTTATTGAATCTAGAGTAGAAGTCGCTCAAGCTTTCTTCACCCTTTTGCCTTAGGTGATCAAGAGTTCTCACACTTTTTAGGAGTCGATGCCCTCCCATGTATTGTATAATAAATTTTTCCTTCAATTCTCCCCATGATCTTATTGATGCTTTAGGGATATTCAAAAACCAATGCGCAGGGACATCTCCCAAGGTGGAAGGAAAAAGAAGTGTGAGATGTGTTTCGTCACTTGTTCTCCCCAACACAGAGTGTTCGTGTGTTTGTATATGGAAAACAGGATCACTTTCACCATTATAGATATCTATTCGAAAAGTCGATTGTACATGGGTCGGCAATGTTGCTGATAGGATCTCTGGAACAAAGGGATGTGTCGACCTATCTCAAAGGTGGGGCATGGTTCTACCCTTTTGCTCTTTTAGCGTTTGCGTGATGACCTCTTTGACATCCTCCTTGGTCATTGTATCAGGAGAGGAGCTGTTGTCAAACTTGTGCCCGTCGTGGCGGCACTTGTAGGAAAAGGCGCTTGCGGCTGGTTTTTTGGCAAGTCTCGTGGTCGGGACGTGGTTTCATGGGCTGCCTGAGCGTTTGCCCTCTGGGCTGCTCGGGCGGCAACTCTTTGCTCTCTCCTATCCAAAATATCTTCAAGGGCCGCTATGAACGTTGGTGTCAATATGATCTCTGGAACTACCTATACACGAGGAGGCGGAGCCCTTACCACAGAAGAGTTTATGCGAGACTGCACGGGTCTTGGCGTATCATGATCATATCTATGTTCCTCAGGGACCACTTGTTCCCCAGGCGCAGGTGCTTCCGGAACATATTGGGGTGGCACCATCTGAATTGGTATGTACGATGTTTGTCTGAAGTGCTCTTGCAGGTTTTGGAGCGAATCGTTGTCGTTCACTTCGCGAATAGTCTTTGCTCGTGTTGCAGGTGGAACCATGGCTGTATTTTGTTCAAAGGTTCCCACAGACGGCGTCAATGTGTTGGATCACATAAACCGGATTCTCCTTCCTAGCGTTCGCTCTTTTGAATTGCACGAAGAAAAGCCCGGGGTGTTCCCGTTGTTTCCCCTTCGTTGACAAAGTTAGTCGGAGGTTCGTTGTATGAAATACTCAGATTGTCTATATGTTCTAGTATCAGAGAATCGTTACCCATAACTGAGGGTCATAATGAAGTATTTATAACCTTACATACCTGTTACCATAGTAGGGTCAGATCATACCCTGGTTATTTGAGCTGCCTTTGAGCTGAGTCAACCGTTGTTACTTTAAAGAATATTCTTCAGTAGTGGCTACTCCACTGTAGACTATCTTTTTAGTTTGTTTAATCCTAGGCGTGCTAAAAGCAACCGGCCTAAGTCATAGGTATGCAGGCGGACCAACTGAGGTGGTTAATGGATGCGGTGTCACGCACTTAATCCGGGTTTCTTCATATTTGGCGCATCCTTGAAGGCGACGCATTTAAGGGACATCAGTCCAGGGCGACACCAAAATGTAATTGAACTTTTAATAAGTTTAATCCAAAGTGTTTTGGGGTCAAATGTTAAAAACGGTCCAGTCCAATATTCATAACCCGAAGTTATGGAAGGTTCAATATGATTGCTTAATGAGAAGAATTTGCGAGAAAGGTCGACTTCTCTTTGGGTGTGCCAATAAACTTCAAAATTGATCATTTCTTTATCATTAATATCTTTGATGATGATGATTAATAGCCACATACATACTATGGCCTAGCTAGATTAGAATATTTCTTAATTGGTTGAATTTGTCTATTTCATATGGTTGGTAGGGTACATCACTCAATTAATTAATTGGTCATATAATACGATTTTATTGAATAAAACATTTTCCAGACAGTTTCTTCTTGTTGATGTTTCGTTTACAGTACAAGTCCAGTCTGTTTGTGGTGATCATATTTACTCGACGGGATTTAAGAGGAAACATTGTTGTTGAGGCTCAACTTGCATCCACGTGCATTAATTAGCACATGTCACCTTGGTGGAGTAGTAGTTTTATTTTTGTTTTTTTTGGCCATAGGTGTAGTAGTAGCTGAGTTTGCATTGATTGCACATTTGGCCAAGTTATCAAAACCGGACCACACCGCCGGTCTGATCGGGTCCGATCACGAACCGCCTGAATGGACGGTTTGATTCACATAAAAAATCGAAATGCATAGTGAATCTGGTTCAACCGGTATAAACCGAGAACCAACCGGTTGACCTTGCTCATATGTTAACATGTTACGTGTACTCGGATCGACAGATCGTAATCCTAACATCAGACAGATCCACGTCTGCCAAGTCAATCGTCAGAGGAGGTAATTAAATATGTGTATTTATGTTGTGCCCTAACCGACTGCATCTTTCACACATAATTCCAACAAAAGGTGATTAGAGTTATTTGAAATTAAACTTCATATATTTATATCTATGAGATAATAATTATTCGAGCATTAGATATCTCATTATATTAACAAATGAAAAGATTATAAATTAAATAGATTTTTTTTATTAGGGATACTTATATTTTATTAAGTTATGATATCATGTGTTTATTTGAAATTATTTTTGGCATAATAGTAATAGTCTTTTATTTTCACATGTTATTTTTATTTTTTAGATGTCATTTAGTTATTATGTAAGAACTAATTAATGTTTTGTTATTTTGTATAGTTAAGTTAGAGATAATTTATGATCTAGTTAAAACGTTATATATATAGGAATTCATATGCATTTTCTATGAATGTTCTTAATTATTTAAATTAAATGTATTTTGTTATTAATGGTGTTAATGCATAATTTTCAACTGAGTTGTTATGATCTTTATTATTATCGTGTATTTATCATATCATGAACATTATATTGAATTTACTTATTTTGATAATTATAACTATGTTGAAAGTAAACTACTACCTATGTGGAGTCTACTAAGCATGAACATTGACCATATAAGAAAGATGTATCTTTCAAAAGTCATGTATGATAAATTTTACATTTTACACATATCATAATGATGATAATATCATATTAAGAAAGAAAAAGTCTGAAAAAGTCCATCATGTTTGACGAAAATGGTTTTTCAACCCTCACAATTGTTTTACCTACAATACGTTTGAAGACGATTATTTTTGGTACATCTGTCTAACTGTCGTTCAATTTAAACGTTAAAATACCACGTGATAGGATCCCGCCGGAAAAAACGTTGTTGTTGGAATCCTTTGCAAGAGCTCCTCGTTGTGAAGTTTTCATGTTGTCGCAGAACTTCCATTGCTGTGTGTGAAGTTCTTCATGGGTCCTGGTAAGTACTCTTACTGTACGTCTTCCTTTTCCAATCTGAAGTACCTGTCGAACCCATCCCCGGAGTATGAGTGTCAATTATGCCACTGTGGGTTATTGTCGCATGCAATTCCAACTGGGACGTCGAAGAACTTCAACCGGATGTTTTATGGATGCCCAAGATACTCGGTAATTTGTTGTTAATTTGGTCGTTTAAGTCTACCAATTTGGGTTTTAGTTCGTCTTTTATTAGGTGTCGTAGGTCGCTTTCTGAACACGTGAGGGTCAATTGGCAACGCATCTACCCTTACCCAAATCTGTTTCATATCCCTCGTTGATGCTATGGTCGACCATGTACTCACGGAATTCATGGGCATCTACGAACAACATTCCCAATCTAAGCTTCTTCTTGGTCTTACCACGGGAAGTCTCAACATCCATTTCGTGGTCCACTATTTTATGTCTTTTCTAACTTGTCGCTTCATCCTCAACATCCGAGTTTGGTGGAGTTCTTAGTGTATCACTCAGATACCGAGCCTCATTGAAGTTACTTGCATCCACCACTTGAAAAAAGGAAAATTTAGCTCAGTGTTCATTCTAAATCCAGCTTCAACACCATTCATATCATCCTCTTTCTCATCCCTGTGACCGTTGCTGGTTTGTCCTCTGATATGCTTTATCTCTTTTGACTACACCAATTTACTTACGTTCCTATCACGATAACTGTAATCACTCGACTCTAAATCCATTTGGTCATGCTTTCCTAGCTTAAAGTTTGGATCTGACACCGAATCAGAATCATCATCCTCTGTTTTATTATCGAACTCATCGTCCCTATAATCAGACACTTCATCATCCATTGGTCTCTTGCATTTGTCTTTTGACTTTACTGATAAAGGACAATCACAAACACAAGCAGTCAGAGCCACACACAAAATTGACAAATTCACCAAATTAAGCACAAATATATCATTTTTCTTTCAACAATTCAGCAAAATCGACATCTTTTCGCAAAATAACCAAACATTTAGCAAAATCAATATCCTAAACTTAACATTTGCACATAGTTTTCTTCAGCATTTTGGCAGATCATTCACCTCTTCCATAAACAGAACATCTCAACACTAAGTACAAATCTTCAAATTTTCGGTCCTAACCATACCATAAACACATAAAGGACAAGACTTTTGGGCCGAAAACCAAATAAAACACTTACCCAAAGTTTTTTATGAAGCAGCAACACCGAAAAGCAGGATGATCGGGTCTCGTTTCTCATAGACGAAGATGGAGTTAGCGAAGAAGATGGAGCGACAAAAGAGTGTTGGAACTTCGAAACGGAGGGATGGAACTTCGTCGGACTTAAATAGGAGGGCTGGAACTTCAAGTGCGGAATCAGAGGTTTTCCTATTCTCCACTGAAACGAAGAGAAGATTGCACCGGTTACAACTGAAGAGAATATAGGAAAACTGAATAATAAGTTCAAAAGGAAGAAGAAACGTCTTAGGGGTATTTAGGTATTTTCAGAATTATTTTCCAGAAAAAAGTAAAATGGTGAAGAGGTCACGTGAAAAAAATGTGACTACTTAACGGGACAATCAAACGTCAAGTGAACGAAAGGTTCAATTACCACCAATTTGCAACATAGTATAGCAAAAACAATCACCAAAAAACAAGTTGTACCAAAAACCATTTTCGTCAACACATGATGGACATTTTTCAGACTTTTCTATATTAAGAATTTTTTGTGATTATATTTTTTATAACTATTTCAAATCTAAATAATTTATGAATGATGATAAAATCATAGTATTATCTTCCGAGCCTGTATTTATCTTGTGAAAAGTCTAAAAATACAAATGGATGTTTGATGTTTTTGGTAAATGGACTCTTATGTTTTTTTTTTCTGCACTTAGATGTTTTGAATTGTTTGTATTTACACTTTTCGTCCATTTCCGTTTTGTGTGTCTATTATTTCGTCATGCGCATGTCGTGTAACCTAATATTAAGTATAAAATACTCCCAATACCCCTGGTCTCTCGTGCGTGTGTAAGAACCTTCTACCTTATTACCTTCTTACTTAGTTAGCACTTATTACCTCCTTTATGCAGCAATACTCCTCGACAGCATATGTTATTTGTTCTCCAATAAGTAAGTATACAGAATAAATAAGTATAAACAAACACACTGAAATAAATAAGTATACAGAATAGTCAGACTCATTCCTCTCAGTTTCTCCCTACAATGACAAGTCTTAACAAATCAGTACGACCACCACCACCACTAAACATAAACAACTAATTATCGACCATCACCCCTCAACAACCACAAGTTGTTTTACATCTACACAGCTACACAACAGTAAACAAATAATTACAAACAATTTGTGGAACAGGATTTGGACAAAATCATAAGAAGTAATCAAGGATTTTGCGTGTAGTGTCGGGCTTGATTTTGCGTGGAGCTGGGTCAATTTGAAGGAAGTTCTGTTTCATGTTCTCTCCAATATCTAACATCACAGTCATATTAAATCTAATCTTTTAAACAAGTTTAATCTATCACCCAGCAATAGACCTAATGGTCTCAAGTTGTTTAATATATAAGTCACTTCCTTGTTGAGGAAAGAAGACTACAAATTATAATAACAATCCAAAAGTATTAATACTTAGCAGTAGCACCCACTTAGTGCATTCTTAATGAGATATCAACCTTCAACATTTAAAAAATGGAAAAGGAGGTAAATGTTTGACCAAACTAACTTAATGTTTGATTTTGATATAATATGTTTGGTCTTGTTGGTTTTCGATGAAGTCCGTTTGTGTCCGTTAAAAATTCCGTTAACACCGTACATGTCTTGCACGTGACCTTTTTTGCTGTGAAATTCCTCATATGCAGTCTTCCCTCCACTCTTGTTCAAAGCGGGGAGGATTAGGGTTCCGAAAGCAGTCTTCTTAGGGGAGGATTGCACCGATTCTGGATTTTTGGGGTGGAGAGATTGTTTCAGTAATTTTGATGATGGAGAAGTTAAAAAGAGGAGATAGAGGGACAGCGGTTCAAATATTGGACAGAAATAGGATGAGGGTAGTTTCGAGATTTTCAATTCTTGGTTTTTAATGTTAAAAAATAAGACCACGTGAGGTGCACGTTTTCAATTTAAACAGATAAATTGACGGAAAAACAAACGTTTCTTCAAAAACCAACATAATGAAATATAATACATAAAAAACCCGCGGTCCAAAACAAGTTACATCAGTTATCAATTTTATCAAACATGTTAGATTCTTTTCATACTTTTCCCTTTAAAAAAGGAAAGAAAAAAATGTTTGATACTCAAGTGCTATGCACAAATTCTCTCGTTCACTAGAAATTAAATTGAGCAAGAAATTAGAACAAAGTGAAACTTTTAGCAACACACTGTACCAGAGGAAAGGAGACATCGGATTTGAAGAAAGTTTTTTAAAAAGTAACTGCTGTGCAAAAAATATTTAAAAAAGTAAGTATACTGAAAAAAAAATATTTAGCAAAATGTATATATAAACGCTACTAGGGCTAGCGTTTTTTAGCATTTTTCAAAAAACGCTACTAGGGGTAGCGTTTTTCATAAAACGCGGGGTAGCGTTTTTCATAAAACGCGGGGTAGCGTTTTTATGAATTTCGCTACCCCTAGTAGCGAAATCTTTATTTTTTTTTTTACGTTTTTAACTTTTTTTTGATGTTTTGATGTTTAATTTAAAAAAAAAATAAAACATTTTAAAAAATTACAGTAAGTAAATATTTTAATTTCATTTCAAATGATACAAAAAATATTAAATTTTGACTTACGGGTTGACTGTCGGCTCTACCGTAAGTTGAGATATGAAAATTTGACTTAAAAAATATAATTCATACCCTGTAAGTCCAAACTGACCACGGTGAACGTCATTTATGTCGTAATTCAATTATCTACCTAGGGTAATTTTTTTTATTAGAAATACAGTGATTTTGTAACATAACATTGCTTGTCTTAAAATTTGACTGAAATAATCAAATGCATTAGGTGAGAAATTTAATTATGTACTTACTCAAAAAGAGTCAAAAAACTTAAAGTGAGTAGATAATTTAATTACAAATTAAATAACGCTAACTAGACGTTAAGTTTTTGCTTTTAGACTGACCGTATAATACGAAGTAAATTACGTATTGTATTATACGGTCAGTTTAAAAGCAAAAAATTAACGTCTAGTTAGCGTTATCTACTCACTTTATTTTTTTTTATTTTTTTGAGTAAGTACATAATTAAATTTCTCACCTAATACATTTGATTATTTCGGTCAAATTTTAAGACAAGCGATGTTAGATTACAAAATCACTGTATTTCTAATCAAAAAAATTACCCTATGTAGATAATTGAATTACGACATAAATGATGTTTACCGTGGTCAGTTTGGACTTACAGGGTATGAGTTATATATTTTTAAGTCAAATTTTCATATATCAACTTACGGCAGAGCCTACAGTCAATTCGTAAGTCCAAATTTAATATTTTTTGCATCATTTGAATCAAAATTAAAATATCTACTTCCTGTAATTTTAAAAAAATAATAATAATTTTTTTTTTAATTAAACATCAAATCGTCAAAATTTTTGCTAAATATTTTTTTAGTATACTTACTTTTTTAAATTCTTTTTGCACAGTGCCTACTTTTTTAAAAAAATCGATTAGAAGGAACTAAACATCGAGAAAGCAGAACAACTACACTATGCCCATCTCTGGACAAAGTCAGCTGCACATTCATCTATAGAGTAGTGCCAGGGCTTTCGGAAGAGACGACGGTCTTTGATGGAAAGGCTCTCTCCAACGCATAAACGGTTGTGCCGAGAGCTAGAGGTCACTATAGAGCACATCCATTAAACAGAGCATCCTTCTCTAGCCTAAGTCCTATAAATATTACAGAATTGCAGGTGATGAATAAATAAAAAACAAGATTACCTCATGAAATGGAAATTGTCTATTTCCAGACTCTAGCATGTTCTATAAAAGTTATACAACAAACTAAAATGACAGAAAAATCACTCCCTTGGTACATGATTAACTATGGGTCTGAAATAGGTGATGTTGGCCTGAAATGCTATTAAAGGTCGAAATCAACCTAGACTTGTACTTATAGGTTCAAATTCAACCTAAAACAACATTTTTATCAAACCCAAAGATGTTGCTCGATATCGAACCTAAAATAACATTTCAAGGTTCAAATTTAAACCAGAACAACAATTTTGGGTTCAATTTAAACCAAAAACTTCAGTTCTATGATCAATTTCAACCAAAAACATTTTTGAGTTCGAATTCAACACAAAAATGCTATTTTGGGTTTGAATTTAACTCGGAATAACATTTCTGAGTTTGAATTCAACCCATAACAATATTTTTGTGTTCGAATTCAACCAATAAAAATATTTTTTTTTAATTAAAATCAATGTAGAAATGATGGACTGGTTGAATTCAAACTCGGAATTGCATTTCTGAGTTTGATTCATACCCAAATATATAATGTATATGGAGATACTATAATTATTTGAAGCGTCCAATCTCCCCTTATCACGTCACCTAAAAGAATTACTAGTTCTATCCCAAGAATAACTACCTAATAGATGGAGATACTATAATTATTTTGGATTGTTGTTGAACTCTGAATGTAATGTTGTTTGCTTGATTATAGTTGTAATTTGTTTAGGTACCCCGAATAAACTTTTTGAAATAAATATTTGGACAAACTCAAAAAAATGTGGGAAAAACTATATTGCTTATAATAACAAATTTTAGATTGTATGCAGTGTTAAATATTAAAAACATTACACAAAAAAATTATATATCAATCAATGACTGTCAGTTGCGGGTGAAATTTAACGAATATTTCAACGGCAACTGCTACTTATGAGTAGAATTAAGATTATATTTTACTCGCGACGGGTAGTCACATATTGGTATAGTTTGACAAATAGTTATATAAATTAGTTATTTTAACATTTAGTTAATAAATTCAATATATTTAGATTTTGTTTTTAGCGATAGTCACCGAGTTTCAATCATTTTCCATTAATTTATTATTCATTTTTTTAGGGTTAAATCCTAAATAGCTACCCGAACTTGAGACGTTTTACAAGTAGCTATCCGAACTTTGAATTTTCAAAAACAGCTACCTAAACTTTGGACTAAGGTGCAAATAACTATATCAACTTTGGCACATTAGGCAAATCGCTACCTCCGTTAAATAAGGACGGAACATGACGTGGCAACACATGATTGGTCTATAATTTTAAAAACTATATTATTTTTAAAATACTAAAAAGATAATATTTTTTTAAAAAAACTGGAAAAATAAGATTTTTCCATATATATATTTTTTTATTTAAAAATATAAAACAAAATTTAAAAACCCTAATCATTTATTTTTATTTCATATTTTTAATAAAAATATTAGATTTAAAACTCTTATTTTTCCTATTAATTTTTCAGTTTTTTAAAATAATTTTTCTGATTTGTTTAGTATTTAAAAAAATATATAATTTTTAAAATTATGGATCAATCATGTAGTGTCACGTCATTTTTCGTTCAAATTTAATGGAGGTATCTATTTGCCACAGGTGTCAAAGTTTAGGTAGTCATTTTTTAAAATTCAAAGTTCGGGTAACTATTTGTAAAACGTCTAAAACTCGGATAGTTATTTGGGAATTAACCCTTCCTTCCTTTTCACTCCTCTATCTATCCTATGCGGAACCAGGCCATATGAAACTGGACCAACATGGACGCGACCAAGATGAAGTTGGTAAGATTCCTCTGTTTCTCTCTGAAAATAGGACACGGGAAAGAATCACGGGTACAATGTCGTTTTCTGGGTGCAACATTCTAAACGCAAGAAATTAGTTGTGATGACACGTTTCTTCTGAATTTCAATCCACAGTTCGTTCAGAGGGCTTAATATTCTGTAGTATTTGGAATAGTAATTTTTGGATGACTGTATCGGTTATATGACTGCAGCACTACTCAAATGGTTTGTCTGTTTCTTAACTCCTACTCCTAAGTCAGACCTACTACCTTGTTACTTTCACCCCCCATCACGAGCTGTTGTTTCTCCTCGCAGGTTGAATTTGTCCATAAAGGGGTAGCCTTTGGGTGAAATTTTAAGCTCCACATCCATCTTTCTCTTCTTATCCTTAGGCGTTTCGAATTTCCAATTGCAGCAGTCTTTCCATGATTCCGTGATACCTCCACCTCCACCACCACCACCCAACTGAAAATGAATTTCTGAGTAACCTCGATTTCCAAAAAAAGTCTCCTAATTAAATCGTTCTGTTTTCTGTTTGGTTGTATCCATTCTTGATTTTACTGATTCAATTAAAGGATATGAAAATTTGGGTTAAAGTGCTGCTGTTCTAGAACAACTACTGTATATAAGAAGAAGAGTAGAGATTGCTTTCACTCCATTCAGTTCCAATCCAGTGTGTTTATTCTCTGTCAAAAGAGAAAGATGGGTTTGATTTTGGTGGTCAGGTTATCATTGTTTGTTGCAGCAACAGTAGCCTTGCTCTGTGAAATGGCTGCTGCTAAAACCAAGGAGTGCACCAATTCTCCCACACAGCTCTCATCACACACATTCCGAGCCGAGCTCTCATCGTCCAAGAACCAATCTTGGCGACACGAGGTGCTCTCCCACTACCATTTGATACACACCGAGGACGAAACCTGGGCTCACTTGCTGCCCAGAAAGATTCTGAGGGAACAGAGTGAAGTTGAGGAATGGGCACTCATGTACAGAAAATTGAAAAATTCAGCAGGGTCCAACGAGGAGTCAGATCAGCGCGGCTTCCTCAAGGAAGTTTCGTTGCATAACGTGAGGCTCGATCCGAGCTCTGCTCATTGGAGAGCTCAAGAAACGAATTTGCAGTATTTATTGTTGTTGGATGTGGATAACTTGGTTTGGAGCTTCAGGAAAACTGCGGGTTTGGATACTCCCGGGAAGCCTTATGGTGGTTGGGAGGACAAAGATTGTGAGCTTCGCGGTCACTTTGTGGGTTAGTTTTCTTCTTCTTCTTCTTCTCAATCTTTACCTAACTTGTTCATATTGATTGGTTTTATGCAAGATAAATCCCTTCATGTCCTATATTGTCTATGGTTAACATATTTCTTGATAAATTTTGATACCCATTTACCTGTTGAACAAGTAACTGCTTATCTTTCTTGAGCATTTAATTTCTTGCAGTTGAGTAATTTAATAAATCATCATGGATCTGCTTCATTGATTCTATTGTTTTAATTAATATGTTTACTTCTATTGCAAAGGGCATTATTTGAGTGCAATGGCGAAGATGTGGGCGAGCACACATAATGAGACTGTCAAAGCCAAAATGTCTGCAGTGGTGACTGCTCTATTCGATTGTCAAGAGAAGATGGGATCGGGTTATCTTTCTGCATTCCCGTCCGAGCAATTTGATCGTTTTGAAGCTGTTCAATATGTTTGGGCTCCATACTACACTATCCACAAGGTACACAAATTCAATACACAATACATATTGTTTGTGTTGTTCAGATCTAGAAGTGATATCCCTTGCTTGACAGATAATGGCAGGCCTCTTGGACCAGTACACTTATGCTAACGATACTCGAGCTCTCAAGATGTTAGTCTGGATGGTGGACTACTTCTACAAACGTGTACAGAATGTGATTGCAAAATACACAATAGAGAGGCATTGGAGGTCTCTTAATGAGGAAACAGGTGGCATGAACGATGTCCTATACAATTTATTTACTGTTACGGTGGGTGTCTCTGGCTGCTGATGAATTCTTTTCCTTTTCCTTTTCTTGTTAAGTATTAAGTATTGATGTGCTTTGCAATTGGCAGAAAGATGTGAAACATTTGATATTGGCTCATCTGTTTGATAAACCGTGCTTCCTGGGATTGCTTGCTCTACAGGTAAATTATCTAGTTCCCTCTTGTTTTGCTTCCTCAGTTAAAAATGGCACATGACAGAAATTTCTCTGTTTTAAATTTGTAAATAGGTTGATGATTTATCGAATTTTCATGTAAACACGCATATCCCAGTTGTAATTGGAGCTCAGATGCGTTATGAAGTCACAGGAGATCCACTTTATAAGGTGACCTCATCACTCCTGGATTTTGAACCCATGTATGTTGCTTTTTGTTGCCAAGAAACTTAATTTAATTTATTTTATTTTTCCCCATTGCAGACAATTGGGACGTACTTTATGGACATTGTGAATTCTTCCCATAGCTATGCCAGTGGAGGAACATCAGCTGGTGAATTCTGGTATTCCATTTTTCACGATCATCGCTATAAATTATTCTATTCTTGAAACTTTGGGTCATTGTGATTGTTGTTCCAATTTTCATTTTGTGTCTCTAAAAATTGCGTAACTGCACAAATAGGCAAGACCCAAAGAGGCTAGCAACTACTCTGGAGACCGAGAACGAGGAATCATGCACCACTTATAACATGTTGAAGGTATAACAGCAATGAACATTATAATCATTTTGGTAGACACAAAGAAAGATAAGAAGGATGTCATTCTCTTTTGCCTTTTTCTAGGTATCACGTAATTTGTTCAGATGGACAAAAGAAGTGGCCTATGCTGACTACTATGAACGCGCTCTGGCAAATGGAGTACTGAGCATTCAAAGAGGAACCGATCCAGGCGTGATGATCTACATGCTTCCACTTGGTCGAGGAGTTTCCAAGGCAGTCAGCTACCATGGATGGGGAACTCAATTCAACTCCTTCTGGTGCTGCTATGGAACAGCAATTGAGTCTTTCTCAAAGTTGGGAGATTCCATATATTTTGAAGAGAAGACACAAACTCCAGGGATCTATGTCACTCAATACATATCAAGTTCACTCGACTGGAAAGCCGGGCAGATAATCCTCACTCAGACAGTAGATCCCGTTGTTTCATGGGATCCTTATCTTAGAGTCAAGTTCAAAATCTCGTCAACTTCTGAGGTGTACTATTTGTCGATTTTTTCTTCTTCATGTTCTTGTTTGTTCTGGGTTTGAACTGTCAGCTTGTGATGCAGGGAGCAGCAGAGTCTACCTTGAACCTCCGAATTCCCTCATGGTCTGACTCGGGTTCTGCTAAAGCCGAATTGAACGGCCAGAAATTAATGCTGCCAGATGCAGGTGCAAATTTAATCTATCTATTAGAAAATAAAGTCCCTTGTTTCTGTTCTGATGTTGTTCATCACTTAATGCAGGCAATTTCCTGTCCATCACCAAGAAATGGAACTCCGGCGACGAATTAACTCTCAACCTGCCTTTATCTCTTCGGATAGAAGCAATTCAAGGTACATGTTTATTTTCCGATAGTTACATATGCAATAAAAAAAATCCTGCAAGTAATAAATATAATGAAGTTTGATTTAGTTAACTAATGAAATCTAACAAAATAGATACTTTTAGGTTTAAAATTAATTCTACAATAAAATAATTTACAAAACAATTGTGAATAAATGACAATTTTGATATAAATTTTATTTAATATATATTTAAGTTAGTATAACTAATTCATGACTATACTTTAATTGACTAAATTTAAATTTAAAATAAAAGCGAAAAATGTACACAAGTTCTAAACGTACATAAGTATGCTAATAACAAAACTAAAAAGTTACAATGATTGTGATACATAGATTTTTTACCAAAAATGAAAATATATAACTATTAATTTGATTACTAAATTTAATCACATATGTTTTATGTGACTGAATATGATACGTTTAACGAAAAATTTATATTTCTAAAACGTATAATTACACAAGAAAATATAAGTGACCGTTTTATACAGTGTGCAACCGCCGGTGAGTTCTCTAGTAAGTTGTATTTGTTTAATCAACACCCTGATGACATAACTACGTTGTTTGATTATGTCAGATGATCGATCGGAGTATTCCTCCCTTCATGCGATTCTCTACGGTCCCTATCTTTTGGCGGGTCTAACAGATGGAGACTGGGACATTGGTGCCACAACAACGTCTCCGCTCTCTGATTGGATTGCTCCGATCCCTGCCTCCTATAACTCCCAGTTGCTCACTCTTTCCCAAGGATCGGCAAACAGGAGTTTCGTTGTATCTGCCTCCTCCACCCATGGCATTACAATGGAGGAGAAATTCCCCAATCCCGGTACAAATGCTGCAACCCGTTCCACTTTCAAGCTCATTACATCAAAGGATGCTGCATTCTCAGATATCCTACCCTCTACCCCAAAGGATTCTATTGGGAAAAGAGTCATGCTTGAGCCGTTCAACATTCCTGGAACTGTGATTGTAGCCAAGGGAGATAATGAGTCCCTTGTTGTTGAACAAGTTGGTTCGGGTGAGGGAGGTTGGTTCTTCCAGTTGATATCGGGATTGGATGGAGATGCAAAGAAGGTTTCATTGGAGTCAGAGAGTCACAAGGGTTGTTACGTGTTTAGTGGTGTGACCTACAACGCTGGGGATAAGTTGGTTCTGAGATGCAGCAGCAGTAGCAGTGTGGATACGTCAGAATTCAGAAAAGGTTCGAGTTTTATGTTAAATGATGGAATAAGTAAGTATGATCCGATGAGTTTTGAGGCGGTGGGGTTGAACAGAGGTTTCTTGCTGTTCCCGTTGATGAGCTTTACCGACGAGTCGTACACTGCTTACTTCAACTTCAAAGGTTGAAGACAAGACAAGAATTGGAAGAGTAAGAAAACAAGAAGATGGAAATGGTTTAGGGTTTGTGTATGGATAGATAAGGAGGAGGAGACACGTAAATCAGACCTGTCCATTATAAGGAAGGACTAGAGGGGTCTTTTATTATTTATCGTAAAGTTTTTATATTATTTTTAATAAATAATTAAATTAAACTAAATTGTAGAATGAAGTTGAGGACCACTTTTATCCTCAACAGTTTACTCCAAGACCAAACTTCAAGTTCGTGTTTTCATTGAAATAAATTATAATAAAGAAGATCCTTATTCCTGAACTCTTTAGAAAGTTGGGATAAAAAAAAAAATGCTAATAGTAAGGGATTTTATTTTTTAAATAAGGAATAATAATAATGAGATTTTAAAAAAAATATATATTTACCATTTCAAAAATAAATACTAAAATATCCAGATGTAATAATTAATTACCAAAACACATATATTCATGAATGTCATTTGTGAGTTTGCTTCGAGTAGAGTTTTTTAGTACTACTCACGAATCTTATTTACGGGTGAGGGAGAATTTAAGGGAACCAAATTCCTTTCCCACTCAGTAAGTCAATGTCGTGCCTTTCAAGTGTGGTTTGTGCTTTCCCTTTGACTTTCATATGCCATCATCACTAATAAGGTCGGTCTTTTTTTTGTTATTGTTAAATTGAGACTAATTAGGTGTAATTGCTATTTAGAATGCTTAACTATTTGAATTGAGCTTGAATTATAACGCATTATTTAATTAATTGTGAACCCTAATTTTATGATGTGGAGACTAGTTGTTAAATTGAGTGTAATTAACATTGTTCCTAATGTTTAATCGAATTTTCAATTTTTTCTCTAAAGTTTAAATCGTAAATTCATGTCCCTCATGTGTTGGCCAAAGTGCAAGTTTGCCCCCTCCGTCAATTTTCTCATCCAAATTTAACAGAATTACTTTCAAAAACTGTAAAAATAACAAAAACTTTCAAAAATGTCACAATTTAACCCTTTCAAACCTTTGTAAATGTTACAATTGAGTCCCTATCAAAATGTGGTTGTACCATCCCCCAATTCGACCGGGTCTCGATTGAAGGACTCGATTATAACATTTGAAAAAGTTTGGGATAGTTAAATTCTCATTTTTGAAAATTTCATGTTATTTTTGTAATTTTCTAAACTAATTCTGTTAAATTTGGATGAAAAAGTTGACGGAGGGGGCAAACTTGCACTTTGGCCAATCATTAGGGGGTAATGTCGTATTTTACCCTTAAGTATAATTGATATTTACAATGCTTAATTCTTTGTAATTGATGAATTGTTATGTGTTTTGGTTGAATTATAATGCATTTTTTTATGGTGCACTATTAAAATCCATATCGTTGTAAATTCTAATATTTTTGAAACCAGAATTAACATTTGCGGATCACATCTTAGAGTTGAATTGTTCCATTCTGGCTACTTATATGAGTCTTGTAGATGGTGGAATTTAGAAAGGTATGTTCACATGTAGTAATCAATACTAAAATGTGGGTCAACTTATGTTTCAGATTGGAATTTGTGAATCGGATCACTGGGATTGTGTGTTTACATGCTTGTTGAAACAAGTCCATTCATCGCAATCACATAACATTTGTGGCAAGTTTAGAGTATACCTATTACCGCCATGTGTACTTACTTCATACTCTTCGTCGTACCAATAAGTTACTATCTCAGAAGCTTGAGATTTCTCCTCATGACCGCAAATAACTCTCTCACTTTCATAAAAAAGTCGTTTCTCATTGATAAGTCTGTTTCACACTGGTCCGACGGTCGACAAAGTATGTGTTGGCTCTATGCAGTGTAAGATCTACCAAAGTCGTTATAGGTAATGACCGATCTCCTTTCAAATAACATTGTATCTATGACCACTATCGTACGTTTGAGACTATATGCTAAAATCTCCACAATTGGCTAACCACCATTGAAATTTCCCTCGTTCATTGTGTTGAATGTTTTCCAATACTGGTCAAACGTTTACCTCAATGCGGCTCATGCCATTTCAGAGAATTTCTTTTTAAGATTTCAATCCTTAAAATTTTGTTTAAATTTTTAGCCAAGTGACGAACACGGTATATGTATGACCACCGAGTGTTCAAGGAAAACCTTAACAACTCTCCCTTTAATACCCCCATGTTGATCAAATATTATACATACCGGGCACAAATCTTTCATCATGTGTTACTGCAAATACTCTAAAACCATGCCCAACGGGTTGCTATCTAAGAGTTCGTAAATGCGAAGAATAGTGGAAAAGTTATATTGTCCACATCGCATGTCACTCTCACTAATAATTTTCTTTTGTTCCATACAAATGTGTGGTATCAATATTGATTATCGGTTGCTAATGTGGGAAACATTCACTTGAGGGCTCGTAAGCCGAGAACCACTTTCCAAAAATAGCACCATCATTCTTCGGTACACACACTACTACAAATTTTGCTTTTGCCGACGGAATTTGAAGCTGGTAAAAGTTAAAATTGCGTCGGGAAAAAATATTTTTGTCAATAAATACAGAAATCTATCGGTAAATCTTTCGTTGGCAAAAGCCTCGTTAGTGAAAGTTTACAGACGAAATATCATATTTCGTCGGTAAAACCAATTTATTTTTCAACGGATCTTTTGTCGGCAAAGATAAGTTTTTCGTCAACAATTTATATTTTTTCCGACAAAATCGGTTTGGTTGTCAAATTCGTCAACAAATAAATATTTAGTGATGAAAAAACCTTTGCTGGTAAATACCTTTTTACCCATATAACCACTTTGGTCGTTACACATGTTATGCCGATGGAAAATCTTGTCGGTAAAAAATTCCCATTTTAAAAAAAAAATAAAATTAAATATACAAATAGAACTTGTTCTTATCATCCCAAAATCTGTAACCAAACATGTCAGAACCATAGCATATGAATTAACACTTCACAACCTTAGCGTCAAGCTTATCTCTCTTCTCTGGATTAACATGAGCATACACCGTGCAACCGAAGGTTCTCAAGTGTGAGTACTTGAGATCATTTCCAGTCCACGCCTCCTCTTGAATATTGAACCCCAAGGGAATTGATGGTCCCCTGTTGATCAAGTATGCTGCTGTGCGTCTGCCCAGAACATCTTGGGCAACCCACAATGCAGCCTCATTCTCCTCGCACACTCATTCAATATTCTGTTCATCCTTTCAGCAACTCCATTCTGCCTTGCCTTACCGGGAACAATCCTCATCAATCTGATTCCCTCAGCAACACAAAATGCTTTGAATTCTGACTTGTTGTTCTCTCCTCCATTGTCATACCTTAGGCATTTGATATTCAATTCAGTTTGATCCTCGACTTCAGCTTTCCACCTCTTGAATGTTGCAAACACATCTGACTTGTGCTTTAAGAAGTAAACCGATACCTTCTTGCTGAAATCGACAATGAAGGTGACATCGAACCCGGATCCTCCAAGTAATGAAACTGGATATGGTCCCCAAACATCTGTATGCCATTTCAAGTCGCACTTTCTTCGGTTCTCTCGGAGTCTTTGTGAAGCTAACTCACTTCTGATTGCCCATAACACAGCTTTCACAAAGACCCATATCAACAGACTTCAGACCCTTTAAAGCCTCTTTTGCAACCGACATCTTCATTCCCTCAACATTCATGTGTCCAAGTCTGTTATGCCACATACACGAACCAGAAACACCTTCAACAACAACAACCATGTTTATACACCCTGCAGTGGTGTATAAGGTTCCAGATTTTGGGCCACGGGCTACAATAATAGAGCCATTTACAATCTTCCTCGAACATTTACCAACCTCTGCGGCGTAGCCTGTGCTATCCAACTAACCAATAGAAATCATTCTTGCGCAAAATTATTGTCATCATTTGTTCTTCCCAATAAGGAGGCTTCGTGTCTCTGAATATGTTCGACTGAGTCGCCTTATCCTCGACTCAATCTGAATTGTTTGCACATGAGGCGGTACGGTGACAGACAATATCTCTTGGGCAAACGGGTGTGACGCCCTATCCCGCAAATGTGACACGACTTTGCCTTCTGTTCCTTCATCTTTTGGGTGACAAGATCTTCGACTTCCTTCCTGGTCATTATGCCAGAGGGATGAGCCATTATCGGCCTAGTCCCTACTGTGGCAAGGCACACCGGGAGAGGAACTGGTTGTGGAGCCCTTGGTAAATTCTGGGGCCTGGAGGTGTCTTCTTCCATCCTACAGGTGTCCTCCTGTGGAGTTGCTCGTGTAGATACTCTTTGCTCTCTTCTATCTAAGAACAATTTCTAGAGTTACTTCTAATCGAGGCGGCTCCATTTCCGCAGAAGAGGCAATACGAGAATGTGATGGTCTTTGCGTCTCAGACTCATGTCTTTGCTCTTCAGGGATGGGAGGTGCTTCATGGACAGGTTGACGCGGATGAACATGGGTGGGTATGAATGATGATTATCCCAGATGATGTTGGAGGTTTTGGAGTGATTCCTCTTCATTAACCTCTCAGATAGTTTTTTCTTGAGTTGTAGGGGAACCATGACTGATTTTGGTCAAATAGTTTCCCACAGACGACGACATTGCATTGGATCACGTTTTACGGTAGAACTCTATTTGGAACTTTCCGGGTCGGTCTCCTTGCTGCTCCGATAGCCTGCACATAAGGAAAGCCAGGGAGTTCCCGTTGTTTCCCCTCCGATGATTAAGTCAGTCAGAGGTTCGTTTGGGCGATCAGAACAAAATGTATAATCTCTAATTGTAAGAGAATATTTATCTTATCAGTCCAAAATAATAAGGTTGTTTGAGGGATATTTATAGCAAATGTGTACCTGAACCATGGTAGGGGTAAATCTTACCATGTTAATCCCAGCTGTGACTGAGGTGAGCGGACCATGGTTACTAGAAGCCATGATTGTTTATAGGACAACTACTCTGGTGTAGACTATAGTTTTAGTTAGTTTAATCATAGGATGGCTAAAGGAAGTCGTGTTAAACCATAGGAGTGCAGGTGTTTAGATTAGGGTAGTCAGTAGGTGTTCTAGCATGCACTTAATCTTGACACTTTTACATTCTGGCGTATCCGTTCTTTGATCGTCTAGGCGACACTTTCAACATATTAGCGACATCATAATATCATTAGACCTATAAGTCCAATTTTGAATGGTCTTGGTACTAATGTAAAAATAACCAAGCTCAAAGTTCCATAACCCATCACTTAGGGGCCGACCTCTAGAACAATCTCAGTCATGATTTGCAGAAAATAGGTTATCTTGTCCTTATGACTTAACAGCAATTCTTATTAAATTGGTTTAAAGCCTGGTATTCCCTCGCGATATGCTCCCGAGAAGGCATCACCTTTATGAAGGGTCTCAATGACATTCAAAGTGGAAGAGAGCTCCTCTATGTTGCTCCTTTGAATTCTACCTTACCGCCATCAAAAGACCCAACTCCTTTAAGAGACGCTTTGCGCCTGTTCGATACGTCTCCCGTTCTACCTCGTCCTTCTTCGCCTCAACCTGATCCCTCTAAGCCTTGATATGTGTCCTCTCGATTTCGTCACAAGCAAGCTCAACATGGAGGCATTGATTCATCCCCCTAAGTAGTGCACATTTGATCCTGACGGGTCCTCTTACTACAAGAAACTTGTGCAACAACGACGGGAATTATGTGTTGACGCTAAGAATTGATGTTGAATGTGTGTATATTGTGTCAGCAGTTTTTGTTGTCGTTATTATTACTTATTAGGAACAATATGTTTTCAATCGTTATAAGATACATTTAGTGTTAATTTTTGCTGTCACTTTAGTTTTTACATGGATGAATGTGTAATGTCGACCAACACTTGATGTTAAATGACTCCATTAGTAACATATGAATTTTCTGTTTAAGATGTAAATATTCAAATGCGAAACATTTTTTCGCTAATATGGCAATAACAACAACAATTGTTTGCCGTAGCTAAACCGAATTGAACCACCATTTAATTTAAAAAAAAAACAAAAAAAATATTAACCTAACTTTCTATTATCACAGTATCACCCATTCACTCCACTCCACTCACGCCTCCACTCTACTCCCTTCTCTTCTCTTCCTCGCTAACCAATCCATCTTCCCATCTCGGCTCCCACCTCGTTGGCGCTGCCAATTTTCATGGCCAAGTGTTCCGAAGATCACTAGAGTTGCCTCGTGAAGACGACGATTTCATGGCCAAGTGTTCCAATTGATGTGTGCACCGCCGTAGTTCACTTCCAACTCCAAGCCCTCGCTCCATCTCTCTATGGATGCCATGATAGACCAGATGCCTGACACTTCTCAGCGACGCCACCGCAGGGCCCTTTCTGACACTTCCTTCTGCCATCTCGATGACCTCATGTTAGACCCCTACGACTTCGACCTCGTCTCCCTCGACATCCCCGCATTCCGTCGCCCCGATGGCGGTTGATTCGGACGATTCGTCGTCGAATCCTAGAATCTGTTATGCTAAAAGGTAGAAAATGTCCCTCGAATCTGTTCTGCTACTTAGCAGTTACTAATATGGATGGCTTGAAACTCAGTACATTTCGCCTCTCAATTCAATATCGTAGTTGGTTGATGATTTATCTATTAACTTCTTTTACTGATAATATGTAGTGGGTTTGATCAAATTGCTGAAATTTACAAGGTTTCAGTTTTTCGTTGCCCTTTTCTTATGATCAAAGATTCAAAATATATTTGATATTGGTATACACTCTGGATTTTTCACTATGGTTTGACTCTGTTATCGGGCTCATGGTAATTTTTTGCATCTGTACTTTGATGGTCTAAGTAAATAAAAATGAGAATGGTTCATGATGTAACATTGAGCTGTTCTAGATGCGTGGGTTATGCTGTTATGGTTATTTTCACTACAAACTTCAGTTTCAGTATTTCCAGGCATGGTGATATTCTGTACTATAACCGTGTAAAGTGTTATTGAAGTGACACATAGTAATATATTAGGGGTTGTTGGATTTGTTGTTGTTTGTTGCAGGATTCTTGCTAATATACAGTCAGCAACACGTTCAAAGGAAAGGAAATTACGATATACAATTGAACTTGAAAGGAAGGTGCAGGCACTTCAGACAGAAGCGACTACTCTATCTACTCAAGTGACGGTCTTATAGGTACTGAACTGATCCCATGCATTTATCTGCTTATCCTTCGAGGTACGCATTATCTCACGAATCTAGTATAATATTCATTGATCTCTCAGGCATTTTCTGATGATCCTTCGAGGTTTTGCACTGATTTTTTACTGCTCATTTGTCATTAACTGCTTAGCTTGATTGAGGCGATAGTTTTCATTCTTACATTGATTGAGTGATAAATCTGCGGTTTTTATTCTTAAATTCCTCATATATGAGTAGATTAACATTAGAAAAGAGTAATTCTCCGTAAATTTCGATTGCAGAGTTTCTGAAGCTACCTAAGATAGAGTTTTGACTGATTAGATAGAAGTGAGGGAGGGATAACTCATTTTCTGGATTCCTCAATACTTCTGGCTATAGATTAGCTAAAATTTTTGACCTCTTGCTCCTCAAAGGGCGGACACCTTTAGTATGATGGAATCATGCTTTTTTCATAACAACCACACCACATTGATCTCCAGGCATTTATTATCCCGTGATATAGCAAATTGAATCTTTTGCTGGGGACAAGCTTTGAATATGTTTATTGTGTCTCCTTTCAATCTTTATTATCTAAAGTAGTTCACTGACATTGCTCTACCATAACTATCACAGAAAGGGTACAAGTACATAATCATGACTAATTTGGAAAACTTATCAATATTTGAGAAAGTCTTTTTTGATTCAAAACTTCAAATAGATAATTCTTTCTGTCTTTCGATAGATTCATTTGTTTTGTTGAAAAGCTCCTAAGTTTTATTTTATTTTTTTGGCCAAAAATTAGAAATCTGATTGATATCCTATAGTTGGTACTATGTAGAATAAATTGATGCTGATTCATACTGTAAGCAAACTTTATATCTTCATTGCTCTTTTATTTTGATCAAAATTGATGGTGAATAGGTTGACGCTCATGGTAATGCTGCATTTCTTGCAGCTAATAGGCATTTTGGTGAAACAAATATGAACGCCCAGAGACGGAGATGAAGTTCGTAGAGACGGAGGTGAACTATATGTAGGGGATCGTGAACTAGAGACGAATATGAAATTCGTAGTTCCAGAATTACAGATTCATTACCATCTCAAGTATAAAAACATATTAGTTTTAGGTCTTCATCAGATGTAGAAACTATGTATTTACATTTAAATTTATTATAAGTTTGTAGTTTGGATATTTATTATGATGTATATATATATACTTTCATCAATAATATATTATATTTTTTAAAATGTATTGTGTAGTTCATATCATATAGAAATTAATCGAATTGACTACAAATGTCGTAACATAGGTATCGCCACAGTTGTAATCCTATTGTGAATTTACATTTTTTACGACATAGTTAATGGAAATTGTTTCTTATCAAAGGTAGCAACTAGAAATCATGTCTAAAACACTACTTCTACGACATAAAATTTTCACCACTAAATGTGAGCAAACATGTCGACATACCGTTGTCACCTTTCATCTGTGTTTAACAACAATCTGATGTCGCTGTAAAGGCGAAGTAGGGAGTATCATGTTAACAACGGCAAGCCTTTAACAACGGAAAATTGTTGACCTATAAACCTTTAACGACGGGGGCTACCATCACGAAGATCTCGTCGTTGTTAAAAGTTAACAACGGTATTTATGCATTTAGCAACGATTTTTTACCGACGTCTATGCTCGAGTTTCTTGTAGTGTCTTTCAAGCATGGCCTTATCCTTCAGTTGCATTAACTCGTCAAGCTGACCCTTCTCAAGGGTCGCTACCCTTCTTCAAGCCAGATAAGTCATTGAGAGATTCCAAGTTCTAAAATCAAGAAGCTTGTAGGCAGACACTCGATGAGCATGTGCCAAATTGCCCACAAGGCAACATAGAGCGGTCTCTTGGCGACCAAGATGAAAAACACAGAAGGTAAGAAAGAGAGCACAAATACATAAAAAGTTAAACAAGAAAATACTCATGATTACCGAGTGGCAAAGGTGACCTCGAATAAATCACTCTACGTTGTCGGTCGAAAGGGGAATCTGCTCTCGCTAGCGGGATAATGTCGTTGAGGAGATGCATGCAAAATCTTCATTATCCTCGAAGACTAGGGATAAGGGTTGAGGGTATATTCGTGTTACACATGGTGGTGCGAGGCATCTATAGCCCTATCAAGTTAGCCGACGCCCAATGCATGTTGTTGAACATCGAAAGGCAAAAATACCAACATGGAAAAGAGGCTCGAACTTCTTCGTCTCCTGAGTAAGGGGCTCACCAGGATAGTCGTGGTGTTCACCTTCGCCATCAATCAACCCTTCCCTCTTTTTCTGGTTAGGGGGTCTTTCCCCAATGCTTCCGGAAAACTAGAGACTACTCCAAGCATGGACGAGTGGAAAAAGAGTCGACTCGTCAAGGAGGACGTGCGAGACCTTTGCCCTCCGAGCCACTATCTTCAAGCCCTTCCTTGAGGGGGACCTACTCAAACCTAATTCCTTTTCCTCAGTTGCCCTATCGCAACCACCTAATGCAGGAAATTATATAAGATCAAGAAGTGTACCGCTTGGACAATTGTAAATAGAGAACTAGGACAGATCTCGGTGCACCATAGTCTTTCGTCAAAAGCACCTTGACTCATCAAGGCTCGATCATAAATCTTGAAACATTTGAAGTACATACCTCTCAAACCAATACATGGGGGGGCCTCTCTACAGTCACCTAGACGGGAAATAGGGAAGACGAAGGGATGCAACCTCAGCGGACAGGTCCGCCCGAGCCTATGAAAGAAAGAGTTGAGAGATTAATAAGGTTCAATGAGTAATTATAACTTGAAGAGGAAGACAAATTTCAAAATTTACCCAGTCAACCGAACTAAATATAGAAACCTACTTGGCATTTCTTTCACGGAATAAAGAATACGGACTAGGAATAGGGAATAAAGAATAAGAGATAAGAAATTAAGAACATGAAGTTGTTTTTTGGTGGAATGAAATAGAATGAAATAAAGAATTCTGTTTTTTTTTTGTGAAATTGTATATCGAAAAGAAATGGAAGGTGGTAAAATGACATATTTGTCTCTCCTTGTAAATAATACATTTAATTTGTATTATTTATTTTTAAAAATTAAGAATATTTAAAATTTTAATATAAAAAAATAATTATTTAATTTATTTGAAAGGCCAATTTTTTATTTTTTTAATCAATGTCAATTATAATGGAGAGTAACAATTTTTTCACGATCAATTGATTGGATATTTATCAAAAATATTGTTAATTACACTATCCGCAATATAACATTTTATTAGTACTTGACAATACATGGTCCGACAAAGTGTTAGTTAAATGACCACACATACACGATACAAAACGTCGTTAGTGACTACACATACATTATACAAAATATTGATCTATGTGTTGACCACGTCAGCTGAATAACCCATCCATACACTTTTCCATCATTAGTCCTGGCAAGAGCGTTCCCCCAACCAAACGAAACCTGTTACAAAAGTATCGATTGTGAAAACTTGAGGAGGATTAAAGGATCAAGTGCATATAATAAGTAAACCATCTTGTAGTAACGTTCTTCCCCAGCCCAAGCTGCCCACGTTTACACTTTCCACAGACCCACAAAGAGCCATCGTCTCCAATGGCTGCAGAAATAACACCAGAAGCAGAGGAGAAGCAAACATCCACTCGGTTCAGTCCTTGAACTCTCTTTGGTTCATTCCATGAGTCTCTGTATGTTTCAAATAAAATCATATCACAACTCGCTTATAAAATGGTGAAACTTCCATTTTGGTTCTTAGTTGACTACTGCTACAATAAAGGTATCTTACATTTCCATTTGACATTGGCCATGCCATTTTTTCATAAGAATGTATCTAGAACTGACATGGGGATTTAAAAGAACGAGTTAGTCATCTTGAAATTCAAAAGGCAACTCATTTCAATGCTCAGTTATAAGAAAATGAGCAATTAGTGCAACAAAGGTAGAGGAAAGAAAATGTATAGTTGTGCGAGTAACTCTAGAAATATTAATCAGCTAACAGGCATTGACAATTTTCAATCTTCAAGATACATATGTAAGTATCTGTTTCGCAACAGTGTACATAACAAGTAGTGTAAGTTTCATTTTTTACACAAGAATTATAAATCTTGAGGCAATCAGATTGCTTATACAACTACATCTAATTTGGCATAATCTGCAAAAAATGAAGAACATCATGAACAACATGATTTGGCAGAAGAACAACATGAACATTCTGATTTCGCATAATGTGCAAAAAATGAAGAACGAAGAACCATAACCATAATCTGAACAACCATAACTGATTTGTGACTCTGCGTTCGTGATTCTGGGTTCATCACGAACCCACAATCGCAATTTCCGGGTTCATGATGAACCCACAATCACGATTCTCGGTTCGTGATGAACCTAGAATCGATTCGGAGAAGGAGAAGCCATAATCGATGAAGAAAACGTACATGGAAAGGATTGGCTGTAGGAAGTGGAAGTAAATCACGGTGGAAAGGATTGACTGTGGTTTGGAGAAGAAGAATGAAAGAGCAAGGGAGCTTCGACCCGAGATGAAGAGCAACTAAGGGTAGTTCGAGCAATATGAAAAGTTATTGAGGGTAAAAAAGTATTTTCTATACCTATTCTGGATTCCTAGCGCGCAAGGCTTAGGAAATCCGACCTGTTACCACAGAATGTCTAACACTAGAGGGCTAGGATTTCGTAAGTCGGAATTTATCAATTCCGCGAAAAAAAAAAAACAACTTCTTATAGAATCTGTAACACCTATTCCATTCTTATTTCGGGAAAAGTACATCCCACTAGATTCCAACCAACTCGAGAGTAAGATAAGAATATAAGTAAGAAAATGAACAAGTCTTGGAGCTCGACTTCTTATGAAGATTAAAATAATATTGATGGTAATCCGCTCTCGAGAGGAAAGATCATCGACGCTAGGGGCACACCTCTAGAAGGCGGAAGGTCAGTTTCAGTTATTCAATCAGAAATCATCGACAAATAAGAAGTTGGTATCCTAGCCACCTGACTCCCACGCTTTCCATTCTATGAAGCAAGACAACCTTACCTGGAAATGGTAAATGCCATGTTGACCGTTACACAAGCGATGGAAGCACCGAAAAAGATTTAGGGAGCATTCTAACCCCTAAAAGGCAAAAAAATTCCTACAACCTATTGACATACTGAGGGCATTAGGGTTGCACCGAGATAAAATTATAGTACTGACACAACTAATCTTCAAGGTCAGGCAAATAGGGAACCATATGCCCTCATCAATTTGTGCTGAGAAATACATGCCTCACCGACACCAGGGAATTGTAGAGTCGTCCCAGGATACCTATGACCCTCGACGCCACCCAGTCACCCAAAATCTACAGTCGCTTTGAACTGGGTTAGTCTTAACTTAATCGGTTTCACATATGGTGCCAAAGAAAATAACCTAGCTATAACAAGTGTCAAAATGTATAAAAAAAAAGGCAAAGCTCAAAAAAGTAAACTACCTCAAGGAGTGAACGCATACACACTGCAAACAAGCTTCCACGAGGGTTGTTCCCGAGAACAGGATTTCTGCGGCCGCATACGTGGATCTTGAACCAAGATCTCTAGTGTTGGTAAATATTGTTGAACAATAAAGGTTTCATCATTGTTATCAGAACCGGACTGGCCTTCGAACCAACAAGGGGGGCGGTTCGACCGGTCCAACCCGGTTATACCCAGTTCGATGTGTGATTCACTGTTCATACATAAAAAAATTGAAAATGCAATTATTAACTACATAGTCTCAAACACACACATAATTACTTCAAACACACACAAACTACATAGTCTAAAACATACACATTACTCTCAAACATAACATAATTACCTCAAACTTTGAACATACATAACACAATAGTCTCAAAATTAAACACAATAGGTCTAAACTTTAAACATAACTTCTAAACCGAAGAAGTTGCTTTGTCGAACCGAAAAGTCGTTTTAAATCGAAGAGAACCACCTAAAAAATGTAAACCACCCCAAAAAACTAGAATCGAAAAACGACCGGTTTAGCAAAACCAACCAGTTTTTTAACAACCGGCTGATCCAACCCGGTTCAAACAATGTTCATATGCATTTCGGTATTTTAGCTGAAGCAAACCGGACAGGGGTCCAGTTTCCGGTCGGACCGCCGGTCCGATTCTGATAACAGTGGGTTTCATACAAAGAAACATGAAAGTTTTAAACACTTGGAAAACATAAATTTAAAGAGTTTGGAAATAAAAAAAAATAAAAAATTGGGCATATGGCATTTATGCACGAAGAGCCCAAGTAAACCCAAACAGCAAGAATATGAAAAAGTGGAGGCATAAGTGAGTGATTAATGGACATTACTTGCAAAAGACATATGTGTAATGATGAAATTTTGGGGAATATCAACCAAAAATCATAAATCAATACAATCATTAAATGGCGAAGAGAAAAGAAATGACAGATAGACACGGAATAAAACTAAATATGGATCCTTGTTGCCACTTGCCAATCCAACAATGGGCATAACCATAATAAGGAGAGAAGAATTAACGATTAAAGATTTGTACGCGATGAAATATCCTGAACGGGTTATGAAGAGCATCAAAGAACACGTGTGGTCGAAACAGATGGCACCGCCCATATCCTCTAGTATATATAGGGATTCATACAGAAGCAATTACCAAACTCATACAAATAATAGTATGAAAGGGTTTTCTTAACAGTTTCGAGGGATGTTGTCTGGATAGAGACCACTCCTAATCCTCGAGTTGATAGTGTTTGATTTAGAGAGTGATTCCAGACCATACTTCATTCCCTGCAACACTTTAAACCCAATAAGCATTTTCAGAATAAGGTCAACATCAATAGTTTCAAGAATTCTTCTAACACAAAAGGCTCGCCAAAGAAAGATCCGCAGAGGTCAAAGAAAGCTAGAAACTTGCCAAAGACAACCTAAGAATAATCGAAAAGTTTGTCAAAGGCAACCCGAAAACAGTTGAACGGTTTGCCAAAGGAGAAACCACAAAGGTAAAAAAGCAGCCTCTAATCAATCAAAAGACTCACCAAATAAGGACACACAGAAAACACTGTCGCCGAAGATAGTTAAATAAAAGTTGTACAGAAAAGACTATTTCTTTCAAGTCGAGGGAAAGTGTTAGTTACTAGGTGAAGCCCTGTTGTTCAGACACTTATCACGAGATATCATGGTTGACATACACAGAACAACTTGACTGGAGTCATAGCTTTGATGGTGAACACTTAGACAAAGAAGAACACTTGAGGAAACGCCTTCCAAGCATTGCCTTAACTCGAGTCTTAGCTAAAGTCCACCGTACCTAACAATCGGATATGAGCAAGATATACGATAAACATTGTCTCAGTAAGCACCCCAACGTTAAAGTTTGATTAGTATAAAAACCCAATATTTCTTTCACTTAACATATTTTACATTCAATATTTAAGGCTCGTAGAAGAATCTGAAGGAAACCGTCGTTATTTGTATGTGTTTGGATCAACTGTCGGCGACTTAAATAAACTTTTGGCGGGTTTTACGACTAGCTTCGGTACCATATAGTAGGACTCTTACTCCTAAAAGTATTCGAACGTAGATGAATCTTACTTTTGACACCGTCTCTTGCCACACTCATCTTTACGGTCACCTAATAGAATGGGTTTAAATGTTTTGGAAACTTATAGCTATTTAGGTACATGAAGTAAAATCATTGGAAGATCTTATTAAATATTTACGATTTTAAAATTTCATAGGGAGACTATTGCTATATAAAAAATCACAAATTTGAAATATTACCAGTTATCTTTAAAGGTCATATTATATTGTTTTTCTAAAAAATAAGAAAAAACATATACATTTATTTAAAAATGGTAAGTATTTCTTTTATATATAAAACATAATTTAAAAAAATGGAAAACCCAATGCTTGAACCCTTAGGATTTTCCTTTTTTTTTTTTTTTTTAAATACATGTCTTTTGTTTTTCATTTTTCTGCACAAATATAATTGTAGAATTTTTGTTATGATATTCTATAAAAACAAATTGTTATCTTTTAAAGCAAAACAAAATAATATGTGTTGTGTAAAGTTATAATATTTTAATTGTGTAATTGTTTTTATTTATAAAACTTGATAATCTTCCAATAGAATTATTTATAATCTTATTTGTTTTTTCGTCGTTCCTATGGTATGAATAAGAAATCTAGTCCAATATTCATTTATATGGTCGAAACGTTTACTTTAGGAATATTCAGTTTCCAACTTAATTTACACTTGACAGATCATCCATCGCATATTCACAACTACTATGGGTCCTCCCTTGACTTTGTTACGAGGGTGCAACATCTGTAAAGGTTATCAGTACTAACGGGAAATGATTAGGTGAAAACTATGGTTATAATTTCATTCTTTTGTATAGTTAACTGTACAATTATGATATAGTGCGATTATGGTGATAAATTTTATACATTTGTAATAGTTATGGTGTTTTAGTCATACCCATGTTATAATCCTGATTATTCTATAAATATAATAATAATTTAATATTAATCTATTAGCAAATACTAATAACAGAAATATAATTTTCACTTTTAGATTTCACGAATCCATAATTTCATGGTGAAATTTAATTGAATTATGTTAATGTTAAATGACAATAATATTAATTTTGAATAATGTTAATATTGAATGATATCAGTGTTAAATATTTTATTATTTGTGACATAACTTTACATATTAATGAATATAATATTCATGACATTTTATTATATTCTATTACATTTTACATGTGGTAATAAATATGAGTATACGGTTAATAACCACGATTATGGATATGGTTATATTATTGAAAATTGTACTCGTAATGACTATTGTTATAATTATGCTATGTAATTTAAAAATATGATATGATTATGGTATTTGGTAGGGTTGATCATGGGCGGGCTGGGCCGGTCTTGGAGGCAGGGTCGAGACCGAAATTTTGGTCTTGACATCTGGAGGACCGAGACCAACTTTTACCAAAAAAGTCCACTCGAGTCGGTCTTGATTGACTAGGGCCGGTCTCGGTCTTAGACTGAATTTTTTGGTAAAAAAAATCACTGAAGTTTTGGTCTTGAACCCGCTCGCTTCTCATCTCCCGTCGCACTTCGCTTATGGAACCGATTCAAGGGTTGTTGAATGTTTCAAGGTCATGAATTACTAGTGTTTCAAGGGTTACACCATGAATTTCTAGGGTTTTCTTTAAGGTTGGTCTGGAACGGTCCTAGTTGAGTTTTTGGGAAAAAAAGTCTGAAACTGAGACCGAACTTGAAGAAAAAACCCGCCCGTTTGGTCTTGAAACTAGTCAGGCCGGTCTTGTCGGGAATTCGGTCCAAATAGTCTTTTTTTATCACCCCTACTACTATTTGTCATGTCCATACTATATCTTAATCATCGTCGGTCCTAGTTATGAGGGGTGCAAATTGATACAAATAGAATGTGTGGTGCATCCTTGCAATTTTTTACATTTTATGACTGACAAGAATCTTCCTTCATCCGTCTTGCCATATTGACAGTCCAGAGTCCGTCTCCGACGATGCAAGGGAAGAGAATTTCGCGCTCAGATGTCGCAACTCTTCCAGTTTTATTCTCCAACTTCCATGAATCCTAAACATTTCAAGTCTGCCGCCGCCGCCCCAGACGACGGAGTGGTCGTATCGATTCAATGTCTCAGCAGTATCTCCACCACCGAAGAGTGGGCGGACCACCTCTTCCAGACAGGCGACATCGTCGAGGAACTTGCGGTGGAAGGATATTCAGCGCAGATGAGGTCCCCATTCAGGAGAGGCAGCGCCGGAGTCCAGGAACTCCTCTACAAAGCGTACAAGAACAATAAGACTTCCGTCTTAGTGCGAGTCCGGCGAGGTACAGGCGGCTATTCAGAGATGCAGGCGTGCATCTCCCCGAAGGAGTCAGGGAAGCGAAAGAAGAAGGAGAAGCAGTACGTGCTTCGGGCCCTTCGCCACCCTGGTTACATCATGGGGTTCTGCGATCGGAGCGAGAAGGAATGTCTTCAGCTTCAAGGTACCAATCGACCAGAAATGTTTAAAATCATATCAATTTTGTAGTAGTGTTTATCTCTGGAGTACATACTCATGTTAATTTTGATAAAATCATTTGGTATTCAATGGACCTTATTATCATGTGAATTGGACGTATCCTACTGTGTGCCCCATAATTGTCGATTTTCTTTCAGCATCGCGGAATACAAGGATGATGGATGAAGCGAACAGTTGGGTGTTGAAAGATGGATTTGTATCCTATGATTGGGATGGGAAAATGAAAGAGACGCTATCGATACCAAACTCAAGCTGCTTCCTCTCCATACTTTTCCTCCCAAAAGCATCAGATCATGATTTGGAGGAGGCTCTGACAAGGGCGAATGCATGGCTCAATGCATCCCAAAACTGCGGTGTTCCCATCGTTTTTATGAACATTCAAACTGAGTCACTTATCTCTACGGTGAATCCGAGAATTTGCCTCCATAGTACATATACAATATTACAGCATCCTAACATTGGTTGTTTGGTTTGGCTTCATGCAGATGTCCGAGGATACGGCTTCAACCTCTTCTAGAACGACTGGATTTTCATATTCCGCACGGGAAAGTGTTGCCTCTTCAAGCCGATACGGTTATGAGGATTGTCATGGAAATGATAGAATCGGTGTTGTGAGGGGGGTTCGTCTCTGGTATGCTCCTGCGGCCGAAGAGTTTAGTATTGAGGTGAAGATAAGAGATGGCAGCACCAAGCTCGGGTTCAGCCTCAGCCGCACCGATGAGGTCTCTCCTCGCCTTCCCTACTCTTCTACCATATTCTTCCATTAATATCAGACTTGTCAATTTGGTTCGAACCCTATTTCACAGTGGGGATTTCATTTTGGTGGTAGGGATTCATCTATATTTCAGCAGTGGATGAATTGGCGGATGAAAATGCTGCAGCTGCAATCAACTCAGGCCTCACCTATCTTTACAAAGAAGCAAGGAGGTCGTCTCAGCTCCTCATAGTCTCACGAATATCAAACCAGAAGGTTCTTCCCCGACTGGTTTCTGCTGATGGTGAAATTAGGTGTTACGATGCTGTATCGATTAGCCGCAAGCTGTCATTGCATTGCCATGCAAAATTGCCTATCATTTTCCATGTATTCTCTCCAGATGAGACTGTCATGACCCCATCTTCACACGAACCACATGTAAGGAGCCCGACTTTCAGACTCGACCGTGAAACATCATTTGGGGGCCAAGAAGCTGAAAAGAGCCGTGCTGCTGCTTCTGATGAGCTTGGTTTAATGGAGGACATGGATGAAGCTGGGACTTTTTCACTCAGATTCCATGATCTCGCAATTGATGAACAAGGACGACTTTCCCGTGCATTCTCAGCTTCTTCGTCGGATCACGCTGGTTCTATTTGAATCTTGCCTTTGATTTAATATTAATAATGGTTTCAGTCGCAAAAATCTTCTTTCCTTGTGCACAATCTCTTGCAGACGAAATCCTACCTAGTTTCTTCAAGTTCAATCGGATGGTGATGATGTAGATGAGCTTCCAAATTTTGAAAAAAGTCGTTTGATTTTTAAAGTAGAATGAATTTTTGTATATGTGCAAGTCAAAATTGTTCGCCTACCTTAAATATCTAGTCGTAGAAAACTTCAAAATCTTTCTTTTTTTTAGGCCAAGAAGAATTGATGAGATATGTCGATTGAACAATCCATGACAGCAGAGAGGTGTGGGATCTTCTCCAACTATCTGAAAACTTTATTCAGTAACAAAATGTTTACAAGAAACAGAACTGCAATACATAGCAGTAAAAGACTAACAGACTATCCACCATTATTATCAAACCAGTCCCTATAGTTTCCATAAATATATAATAGGGAAAAGTATGAAAATGGTGTAACATGTTTCATCAAAATGGTTTTTCAACCCAGATGATGGTTTTATGTACAACATGTTTAGTAAAAATTGTTTTTGGTACTTTCGTCTAACTTCTGTTGAATACGTACGTTAATATAGCACGTGGCACGTCTTCCAACACTGCTTGGATCAGAATACCATGAGTGTGGTAGTACCTGTTGCTCACGTTCAGTTAATTCATACGATTGTCGGATCTGTTCTTCGTACACAGGTAGTTGCCCGACAACGTCATAAGACGACCGACAATTTTCTAAATAAGACTCGCCTAGTAATTTGAAATTCCACTTTGTGAATTTGAGGGTACCTTTTGCAGCTTTCCGTGCTAAGTGTATTCCTCTAGCCACAAAAGCGATCTTGAATGTGTTGCTGCATTCCAAATTGCTGCATGACTCTATATGGACGGTGTCACTCCACCACATTAAAATAGATAAATGGCACCCTCACTCGGAGTAACTCGGGGCGCTCATGACAGACAGTGGGTGCAGTAGCTAACCTAAAGGGACTGTACGACATCCATGTCACCTAATATTGAATGTTTTTCACAAATATAACGTAAGGTTAATAATATTCGCAAGATAGCAATGACATATGGATTCAAATATGGTACTTGATCAGCTGACTGAGACTTCAACTCATCCCTATAGTACACCAAATTTGTAGTTCTAATTTGGTGACTAAATGATCTTTTTAGAAATGACCACCTATTAAGAAAAATATTCACAATTAAGATTTCATTAATATTACAGAGACGAATGTTTGTCACAGTCAATCAATCAAAATAAAAAATAACCTCAAAACCTGTATCCTAAGGGATGCATCTCTCCATCAAGCACTTCACCCTGGAGCAGAGGACGGCCAACGTGGATGTGCTCCCACGACCATAACTGTAGTGTACAAAAATTAATAAAACTATAATATTATGTCTACATATTTATACAAAACTAACATATGGAATACCTGTACTATGATTGATATGTAGCAACCAAAACAGCTGAACCCCAACTAATGAGCTGCTCTTTGTAAATCCCTCAATAGTGGTAAGTAGATTAACACCACCTTATCTTTCTTTGTCGTTGTAAACAACACCCCACTGAATATCATGAGGATAAATGTCCTTGCTTGCTGTTCGACGGTAATATGAGGATGAAAAAGATGTTGTCATAACGTAGTCAACTTAACAAAAATTTTACGCCCGTGTAAGTTCAGACCCAACAATTCCAGACCCGTAACATCCATGTCTTTCTCAGGTGCATAATCATCTGTCACTGCATCTCCGTGTATACGAAGTCCAAGTATCACAACTACATCCTCGAGAGTGATCGCCATCTCCCTATGTCTGAGATAAAATGTGTGTGTCTCTGGCCGCCAACGCTAGGATAATGAAGTCAGTAACTTAGGATCCATTTTGGGATGTGACATAATAACCACATCCCATAAACCAACAGATTGCACAATGGCTTTAACATCTTCTGAAATTATATTTTATTCTATTTTTAAACATCGAAAGGTGATCTGTTAGTTACCACATAGGTCCGACGAACGATGTTGATCTTGTCCCCAAGGACCAACATTTAACACATTTGGACCAGTCGACTAATTTGGCATAAGTACGCGCGGCAACATGATAACTCTACAATTAAACAGTATAAAGTTTTAATTTCTAACGATTTATATTTTTTCCACAATTATTTTACTAATCATTATCTAATAATTCAAATATATATATATTTAATTTTTAATAATATATTTAATTAGCACAATAATTACTAATATGTCTAATTAGCACCACCACAAATATTATCCATCATATATTTATAATATATATATTTATTTATAAAATAATTAATAATACAAAGAAGGAAAGCATACCTTCGTCGGAGGGAGAGCGGGACGGAGGGACACGACTGGAGACTCGGAGGGAGACTGGAGACGGCTATCTGGCATGAATTAGGGTTACCTTCGAATTTTAATGTAGCGCCTATTCACATACGCTACTGTCAAGTAGCGCCTATTAAATAGGCGCTAACACACGTTGCACCTATTGAATAGGCACACCCTAATAAAGTTGCGCATATTCTTAGATTTCTAATTATTTTTTAACTAATTAATTTTTCAACTTTTTTCCTGACATTAACAGTTTTTGAAAAAAATTCTAAATAAATAAATAACATCTTCACTATTAGTGATTGGTTTATCAACTTGCAAGTCTTACACAGTGTTGATGGTGCTTTAGGGGAATTCACTAAAGGGTATTTTATGTTGTGGGCAATCATTGCAATAACTTGAGGAACAATTGTCTCGGCTATTATCACCGTTCTCCCGTTAATGGAGAGTTGGCAAACAATACAGACAGTGTGCGTGAGAATGTTTACGAACGATCTGCTAATGGAGAAGGTCGGGGGAAATGAACCAAACAAATTTCAGTTACTCATGGCGTCCATGCCCGAAGCAGAGGGAGTTTACCGCTTAGAGAAGGAAAAGATCAAGAAAATAGAAGTTTCTTCTGCTGCCTAAATTGGCTTGCAGTCTCCAAATCCTACATTCCAGTAATATGATCTTAGCTTTGAGTATCGAGATATGCTCAATCAGACCCAGAAACAGCACGCAAAGGTTGTACATAATAATTATTGAACAATATTAATCAATGAGGTTGAGCCGACAAACAAAGCTCGGTGCTCTGGATGGAAACGTGAGGAAGAATGGGTAAAGAGAACCAAAGAACCGAGATGACTTTGGATTAGGGTGGGGAGCAAGAAGAAGAAGGGGGAATAATGAAAAGGTGATTGCATTTTGAGAGAAGACTGAAAATTTGATTGTTTGGTATGGATATAAATATGATAATTATACGGTTTATGCAATTTTCATTTTATCGGTTCATGCAATTTTCTTAAAATCATTAGTCATAGTTAACTCCTAACTCTAATACTATGAATGCACGTACTCTCCGCGGTTAAGATACACGCGTGACTCCCAATCTCTGGCCATCCAACCCCCGCTTCTTAGGGTTCGAACATGCCAGAACCCCCATGCTTATTCCAATTGGAATTTTCTCTTGACATTTATTGCCAATTCGTTTGCCACCAATCACAGAACGTCAAGGGAGGAGTGCTAATGTACCTGATTCAAAAAATCCATGCAGATTCAGCTCCGAACGTAGCCAACTGAAGTGAAGAACAACAACTCAAATTTTTTTCTAGTAACCACCTCGAGACGGCGGGAGTCGGCACCGGAGGCAGACCAAGTGTGCCTCCAACACCACCAAAGCAGATGACCCAGCAAGCACCCACCAAAGAGGCACCGGAACCCACGACTGAGGCGCTGCAGTTCGGCTGCATCTCTGCAACCGACCAAATTGTGGCCAAGGAGCTGCTGCATTTCACGAACGCAGTTCCGAAACGATCACTAACCCCATTTCCTTTTCATGTTCTTGTAGGGAGCTGCCACCCGAGGTGAAGACGTTGCCCCCACGACGAACTAATGGCTGAACCGATCGACTGTAGTTCCGGTTCCTACGAGACAAACAGACTCGGTGGATACGTGGTTGATCTCGACTCGAATCACCATGTCCAGAATGAGGCATGGTATATTGGGAAGGTACTCTCGCCAAAGCCAATGAAACAGAACATGATCAATGGGGTTCTCCGGTCGTCTTGGGCCAGATATGGCAAGGTTTCAATATCAGAATTGGAGTCGGGAATACTGTTGTTCGACTTTGAACGACAAGAGGATGCAGAACAGATACTAGACCGATCACCGTGGTCTGTTAATGGCCACATCCTGAACATAAAGAGATGGGATCCGAGGGTGGGAGTGAATGAGGTCGACTTCCAAAAGGTACATTTCTGGACCCAAGTGCATGACTTAGGTCTAGAGAAATTTAGTGATACAAATGCCGGGAACATAGGAAACATGATAGGAAAATGTCTAGAGATAGAGAATTGTGTTGGGAGGATATGTAGAAGCTATATGAGAATGCGGGTTGAAGTAGATTGGGGTAAGCCCCCTAATATCAGAGTATTGGTGGAATAACTCACAGGGGTGGGGTGGGGGGTGGGGGGTGGGGGGGGGGGGGGTGGTGGTGAAAGATGGGCATCTGTTAAGTACGAACGATTATCTGATTACTGTTATGGGTGTGGCATGTTGGGCCACACGACCCAAGCATGCAAAACTGATGTAACATTTGCAGAGAATGATCAGAGCACACCAATGTACAACCCGTGGATTGTTGGGGTAAGACCAAAAGAAACCCCGACAAAACAAACAATGGGAGGGGATGATGGCCAAGGATCGCAACACAAACAGGGTAGTAGGAGATCATGGTTTTACATCATGTCCGAGATGAGGGGAAGGGGCCGTGAGGGAACAAGGAGCGATGGAAAACATGGAGAGCCACAAGGGAACCATGTAGATGGGGAGGAGCCTCACACGAGCCGCCCTAGTGAGGACATGGAAACGCACCCAATGGAGACAGACCAAGGCTCAGAGCCGAGCTATGCCCCAAAGGAACCCGACCGCGAGGCACACGCAAGAGCCCTAACCATTCACATACCCCATCACCGACCCACCAAACCACCCACAACCGAACCATCACCTGAACCAACCTACAACCGAACCTAGCCGACCGAACAATCTTTCCCAATCCACAAGTGACCCTAATACCTACATGGATGAAAACCAAGATGAACCGAGACCACCCCTGCCCAACCCTAGCCGAGACCATATCAGGCCGAACACATCAGACCATAAACCTTTTCAGTCGAACCAACCGTGACCATAAACCGACCCTACCTATGATTACATACCTTCCCGACTGTTAGGGTATATGTATAATTACATATATGTTGAGGATTAGTTTAGAATTAGTTATGAGGACTGAACTGCAAATAGATAGGAGTTGTAGGCTATAAATAGAAATCAGTTGTACCGACTTCAACTAACTTGAAATGAAATCAATTCCTTTTCTTAGATTGCAAGTAAGCTTTCATTTCTTTATGTTCTTGATCCAAGGATCATAACATGGTATCAGAGTTCTTTCCTTCCTGCGATTACAGTCATTACGAGGTAATTGTTCATCATTTCAATTGCTGCGATTGTACTCTGCTATTGTGAACTGGTTTCGATTCGATTTTCTGTGTGCTGTTGTGCGATTGTACTATGTTATTACTGCGATTCGATTTTGTGCTGTTTCTGGTGTTCTGCTCTGCAAATGGAAGAAGGTACAACTAGTTTCTTCAATAAGAAAGTCTCTCTGCTGGAAGGAGAGGAGAACTTTCAGTCATGGAGACAACAAGTTCTACTCTCGGTTCGTGGCCATAATCTGGAGTCGCATTTGTATGGAAATGCCACAGTTCCGCCAACAATACCTAGATAAGATGGAGCTCCTGAACCAAATCCTGATTATCAGAAGTTCGAACAGAAGGATAGCTCGTTGGCGTCTTGGATGCTGGCTTTAGTTGCATCTCGGGTCAGTCGTAGTCTTATAGGATGTATGACTGCATCATCAATCTGGATTAAGCTTCACCGTGACTTTTCATCATCACCCACTACGAGGATAATGCATCTATATGATCGGTTAAAGGTTCCAAAATTGCCACATCAATCCATGAGAGATTATTTGACTTTGATTCAATCGGCCTGCGATAGCTTGGCAAGTTGCGGACATCCGATTGAAGAAATGCAGCAAATCTCTATAATTCTCAATGTAGTGAAGGGCCAATTTGACTGTGTTGTCTCGGTTATACATGCCAACCGAAATCCTTATGATTTGGATTCAATTAGTTCTGTTTTACTTGATGCAGAAACAAGGCTCGGTGATCTTCTGTTTGACAATAATATTACTGCAAATGTTGCCATGAATCAGTCATCTGTGGTGAAGAATGCAGGCTCTGCTTCCTTAGATTCTAATGCTGCTTCAAATTTACCTGAAAATGTGATGTCGACCAGTGTGGCAAATCAAGCTACATCTCAGCATCAATCTTCTCAATCAAATTTTCAATCGTTTGGCAATTGCAGAGGACGTGGTCTTGGTAGAGGCTATGGAAGCAATCGACCTCAGTGCCAGCTATGCGGAAAGTTTGGGCACCTAGTTCATAGGTGCTATCATAGGTTCAATGTGAACTTCACCGGTGTGACAGATCCTGGAAACATAAGTCAGCCAAATGTCAACGTATGTTCTTCTCAATGGGATGATCCTGTGGAGTCACAACAAGATGGTTCATCTGCTCAGTCTTATGCTCCTACCATGCCTCAACCATAATCTCAATCCATGTATCAATCCGTCATTCCTGTTCATCAACCTTCCATTGCTCAATCATTCTCTCCTCAGCCTTATCAGGTGTACTCTAACTCATCATATCTTCCCATTTCGCAACCTTTAATTTCACCTGCATTTCAGCCTGCTACGCCTTTATCTGGTTTTCCTACTGTTAACTCCTTGCCTTAACATCTGTCATACTCTTCTTCTTACCAGTCTATGCCTCAGATCTATCCTCACACTATCCATAGCAATGCATCTGTTCCATCAGGAGCTGGTTCATTCACCACTGGAAGTGTATATAATATGCACACTCAATCTCTAAATGGTAATCTTTAGGTGAACTTAGCATCGGTGGCACCTGTGATTCACAATGATTCCAGTTGGTTCCCAGATTCTGGTGCCACTAATCATTTGATGAATGTGCACCCCAATCAATATCAAGCGTGTGTTCCATATGTATGCTCAGGTAAGGTAGTGGTAAGCAGTGGTTCGTCTTTGAACATAACTTCTATTGGTTCTGCTTTTATTCCTTCTGCTACTAGGCCTTTACAGCTTCATAATATGCTTTTCACACCTGGTGTAACTAAAAATCTTCTTTCTGTTTCACAGTTCGCCAAGGATAATGGTGTGTTTTTTGAATTTCATGCGTCTCATTGTGTCATCAGAGATTCGAAGTCACACCAAGCTTTACTTCATGGACATGAGTGTTCGGGCTTATACAAGCTTGATTGGGAACAATTTAGCAAGAATCATAGATTTCAGTCAAGTTCGAATGTTTTGAATACTGTTAATAAGTCTTTGGTTGATGTTAATCATTCAGTCAATCTTCATTGTAGTTCGTTATCTGTTTCATCTGAGTTGAATAATAATAAAACTGGAAATGATATTTCTGATTCTATGGGTTTTAGTTCTTCGGGTAACACTATAGAAATTGTTATTGACTCTCCAAATGATTCCAATATCATAGCATCTGAATTTGCATCTCAAACTGCAATTGCATGCCTTGTTGCTGCTTTGAAAACACAGGACTCATCTCATCTCTGGCATATGTGACTTGGACATCCGTCTACTAAGATACTCACCAATTTCCTGCGGCTGCACAATCATCCTGTCTCTCATGATAAAACTCTTTGTCAAGCTTGTGCTGTAGGTAAGAGCAAGAAGTTGCCATATACTACATCTACAACTGTTTATAGTCATCCTCTAGAGTTGGTTCAAGTGGATGTTTGGGGGCCAGCTTCTTGTTCATCCAATGGCAATAACTATTACCTAAGCATCGTCGATGCTTATAGCAGATACACATGGATCTATTTCTTAAATAAGAAAAGTGATGTTGCTAAGGGCTTTGTTGAGTTTCATAAACTTGTTGAAAAGCAGCTAGGACACTCTATGAAGGCGGTACAATCAGATGGTGGAGGAGAATTTAAGTTTCTCGAAGTATATCTTCCTCAGTTTGGAGTGCATCATCTGGTTACATGTCCTTATTCATCCCAACGGAATGGGATTGTCGAGAGGAAGCACAAGCATGTGGTTGAGCTTGGACTGACTTTGTTGGCTCAGTCATCGGTGCCTCTTCATTATTGGTCAGATACATTCTTCACTGCAACTTTTCTCATTAACAGATTGCCTTCATCTAGTATTAGGAATATGTCTCCTCATGAACGGTTGTTTGGATCCTCACCTGATTACTCTTTTCTACGGGTCTTTGGATGTCTTTTTTTTCCTCACTTAAGACCGTTTAACAAGAATAAGCTTGCTTTGCGATCTGAACCTTGTGTTTTCTTGGGATACTGTTCTAAGTATCAAGGTTACAAGTGTCTATCTGCGTCTGAGCGTGTTTACACTTCTAGAAATATTTCTTTTCATGAACATACCTTTCCTTTTGCTGATTCTAAGAGTAGTTTTTTTCACTTTTTCGGTACCAACTCAAAACTACACGTCTGTTCCTTTTTCATTCCTTGTGATTCTGTTTTTAATAGAAGTTCTAATGATGATTCTGTTTCTGATCCTGTTTCATTTCCTCATATAACTCCTCCCTATGTTAATAGAGATTCTTCTTCTCCTTCTTGTCAGCCTTTATTATATGTTATTTCACCTCATAATGATTAAAGTTTGCAGTCTATGATCCTGTTGCCTTGGATCATGCGGATATCATGCATGTTCAATCTGCTCATGATACATTAGCTCGGGAGGTAGGTTTTTCTTCTGATATTCTAGTATTACCTGTTACTTATAGATTGCAGGGTTCTAATCTTGTCCCTAGCACTAGTAGAGTTTCTGATGATTCTATGCATTCTTCTGCTGTTACATCTTCTGTCCCCATTTCATCTGCTTCCGGTAATTCTCATCCGATGCAAACCAGGTCGAAAACTAATGCTTTGAATAGCTCTTCTCTTTAGGATTTACTTCTTTCTGTTGAATCACAGGATGCATTAGTTCAAGTTGAGCCAAAGTCTATTCATCGGTCGCTTCACAGTCCACACTGGAAGGCTGCTGTAGAAGAAGAATATGCTGCTTTACAGGATAACAAAACTTGGTCTATTGTGGAGCAGCCTTCTAGTCGCATTCCAATAGGGTGTAAGTGGTTATTCAAGATCAAGAAGAATGTTGATGGTACTATTGCTCGATACAAAGCCAGGTTAGTTGCAAAAGGATTTTCTTAGAAACCTGGTTTCGATTTTCAAGATACATTCAGTCCGGTAATTAAATATGTTACTGTGAGGATTGTTTGGTCTCTTGCTTTGTCTCACAAGTGGAATCTTAGACAGATTGACATAAATAATGCGTTTCTTCATGCTGAATTGTCTGAAGAAGTGTTTATGCTTCAACCTCCAGGATTTGAACAGGTTTCAACAAATGATGTACTTCTTGTGTGTAAGCCGACAAAGGCTCTCTACGATCTTAAACAGGCTCCTCGTGCCTGGTTTGAAAAGCTCAAATGCTTTCTAATATCCCAGCTTGACTTTCACGCTTTAATTGCCGATAGTTGTTTGTTTATTAGAACCACAGGTTTGTCTTCTATTTTCTTTCTCGTATATGTAGATGATATAATTGTCACAAGTCCTTCTGCTTCAGATATTTCAGATGTTATTCATGCTATTAATAAAGAATTCAAACTGAAAGATCTTGGAAATCTGAGTTACTTTCTTGGCATGGAAGTGATAGCCAAAGATGATTTTTTTGTTGTTGAATCAAAAGAAATATGCTCAAAATTTAATTGATAGACTCGGCTTGACAGATGTGGCTGGTTTTCCTACTCCTATGACCGGGACATGTTTATCTAAGACAGGTATGGCCAATTCATCTGATTTGTTTGATGATGTTACATTGTATATAAGTACAAGACCTGATATTAACTTCTCGGTTAACATGCTTAGTCAGTTTATGCAGACTCCGAGTGTTGGGCATTGGAAAGCTGTTTTGCATATTGTGAGATATCTGAAGAGTACTATAGATCATGGGTTAATGTTTAGAACACACACATTTCCTGTGAAGGGCATATCACTGACTTCATTTGCTGATGCAGATTGGGGAGGCAATGTCATTGGCAGAAAATCTATTTCAGGACATTTTTTGTTGCTGAATGGAAATCCGATAATTTAGAGTTCCAAGAAACAAACTATAGTGGCTAGATCGATTGCAGAAGCAGAGTTTCGTGCTATTGCAAATGCGGTTTGTGAAATTATATGGGTGAAGTTAATACTCACTGAAATGGGGTTGAGTCTGTCCTCAGTTCCTATAGTTTGGACTGATAGCACAAGTGCTGCTGCACTATCTGAAAACCCAATCCAACACTTGAAAATGAAACATGTTGAGATAGATTTGTTTTTTGTTAGAGAGAAAGTAAATTCTGGCCATGTTTTAGGTAATTTTGTGCCTTCAAATGCTCAAGTGGCCATGAATCAGTTTTGCAGCGATTCAATTCTTTAGCACCTTCAGATCACGGCGATGCTGCAGCTCCTCCAGATCACATCAATTCTGCAGCTCCTCAGCTCATTGTACCAGATGATTGTCCACAGATCAGATTCATCTCAAGCACCGAGTCTGTAGTCTCTGTTCTTCAGATCCAATTATTATCCACAAATATGATTTTGTTCCACTCTTCTTCTTCATGCTTCAATAGGTATGATCAGACCTGTGATCATACTGTGGTAAGGTCTCTGGAACTTCGACTTTGTTTATGTGAATCTGCTGGTTCTGTTCTGTGATGATGCTGAGTTGCTTACTTCATGATGCTGAGTTGCTTGCTGCGATTTATGCTGTATAATTCAGACTGATTTCTCAAGTATGATGTTGATTATTTGTTGCTGAGATGCTTATCATGTTGCTGGTGCATATGGAGCTGATTAGTGCTCTATTTGAGGCTGACTACAAGGTTGATTCGATCTCTGTTTGAGGATGACTTAGATTTGTCCTGTGTTTTAGGCTGATTTTGATCTACTGAGTGCCTCCATTTGCTGCTGCAATGCAACTACTAAGCTGTTCTGATTCAGAGTGTTTCATCATTCTGATCTGTTTCATCAGAATCTGCACTTGATAGTTCATTGCTCCAGTTTCATGCCAATTAGTGAGTTGTTATGTTTGTTGATTTATTGCTGGAAGGAGCTGATTCATGTTAGGATATATGATATGTGTTAACATATCCCATAGAAACTCTATAAATAGGGTTTCATTTCTCTTGTAAGAACTAAGTTTAGGCAATACAAAGATGAAGTTTTCTTTAGTTATTGCCCTAAACTCACAATTCTCCCCAACCTTCCCTAAACACTAATACTCCTGAGTTCTCCAAATATAGACCAGCAACATCCTCAACCTCATACGTTCTCTATGTAGTGAGATTCCTTCCCTCGGTCCTTCGGTCGAACTCCTTCGGTCCTTCGTGATTTCTTCCCTCGGTCTTTCGCTCGATTCATTCCCTTAGTCCTTCAATTTCTTCCCTATGGTTTAGTCAAACTCCTTTGGTCTTTCCTAGTAGGTGTTTCCTTCCCGTCGCAGTCACGTCGTTCGTTGTGCCAAATACAACACCATGAGTCAAGAAATTAAAGTAAGCCACAAACCCTACTTGTGCTATGATTTAATCGTTTGTTGTACCGTGTCTCGCCGTTCATTGTACTGCTATGAGTTGTGCTTTACTGCTCATTCACTAATTTTCGGTTGCTACTATGATTTGTGTTCACGTCGTTCTGCTCTTTCACTGTGATTTGTGTTCTGCTGCTCTGCTCGCCGTTCAAAAATATTTTTTTCTTCAGATTTGAATGTCTGATAAAAAGTATGAATCAGTTATTGATGACCAACATTGTTCCAGATTTCAAATGGTCGGTTGTTCTGGACCCAAAACTCATATTTCAATGCTAGATTTCAATTTATTCTTGACCAAAATTGTTATAAAAAAACAGATCATACCAATTCGAACTGATTCTGAATCGTTTTAATCCTATTAAAACCAGACCAGTTCAGTTCATAATTGGTTCGGGGTCTTTCCCCTCCAATCAAACACGTAATCCTTGAAAGATTGTCCCTCTTTCACCTCTATATATTGAAGATCAAGGCAAGTAGGAGCATTATCCATATTGTTCTTGTATTGGCGTTGGAAAAGCTTGGTAAGCTTCTCCATATTTTGCATTTCCTCCGTCTTTAACCCTGCGAACCAGACTAAAGTCTCCCCTTTTAAACTTTCTTGGAAGGTCTGGACCATGAACTTAGTATACTGTTGATATGGAGTCATCTTAACCATTTAGATTTCGAGGTGAACAACCGGGTACCTTGTTCCATCGAATTTATTGGCCGTCCGGATTTCCTGAAATATAGCCAAATCAGAGAAGTCTAGGTCTCCCAGTCAATCTACTACTTGAATATAGCTAATCTTTTCTTCAATATGCTTCAACATCTTGTCTTGTTCGGTCTCGACCGGACGACTGTGACAGAGTGAGATAGGCCGTGATTCAAGAATCCAAACACGGGCAGTGTAACGTGATTAGGATACAGACGGGACAAAAGTACCCAATGTAGATTGATGAGGTGCTACGGGCGGGAGTGCTGCTCGGAAAGATGATGTCGGGGATACTGTGGTAGCCATGGCTGCCTGAGCGCTCAGAAGAGAAAAACTCTGCTCGACCTGGGAGGTCATCACTGTGATTGACTGCTCTGTGCGGAATCTCAAGGCATGCATGGTCTGATCTAGTTGGATGATCATCTCCTCGTGTTCTTGTGGGGTTGGAGTCGTCAGATGTCGTATGGGTTCCGGGAATCCTCGTGGAGGACTCTGATTTTGTTGATCCATTTGCTCTCGTTGAACGAAACTGCATTGCGTATCGGGCTTGTTTGTGTGAGATGTACCAAAATTCAAATATGATCATGTTTGTTTGGTTTTGAAAATTCCGCATGTTTTGTTCATTCCATTTGTTGACTATGATTACATATACTGCAAAAGTGTTTTTTCCCGAAAATACTCCAAAAGGATTTGACCAATCGAAGTCTAGTCCTTATGACGTTTCACTCGGCGGCGCAGCTTGTTGAGTGCATTTTTACTTGTTCCTTGGTTCGAAGGAAGGTCGAGGGAATGCATTTTGAAAATATTTTCATTCGCCTCGTCTTTCGTCTAAACTGTTCAAGGGTGACATTCACTTAGCTACTTTAACCTAACATTTCTCCAAGGTGTGATCCCGTCCCTCACTTCATTTCGCACACACTATAACTCGTTGTGAAAGCACTGGATCTCTTTCTTGGACCTAGAATGTTCATCAGCCCAAGAAATACTTTTTAATTTCCACCCTAGCTTTCATGATTGCATAGATGTCTTCGTGAGATGACGGTGGTTGATTGGGTCGATCCCTGATTATCTCCTCCGTGTCAAAAAGCAGACTTGCGTGTATTCGTTTTCCTTCGCCGTGAGACTTTCCGCCGTATTTATGCATAGTAGGACTCGGTTTCCCCAATCATTATTCACATGTTCGACTGAGTCTCGAAGTGAGTTTGCAATGTCTTCTCATTTGTGCCAGTTGTGCACTCTTGGGGGTCCATGAACGTGGACTGTGATAGCTTGGAATCCATTGAATTGTCAAATAACTCAAGAAGTATAGGTGGTCATGGAACCTCGATGGCTGAGAAGCGGAACTCCCTCGAACGTTTTGCACCTAAGGATTGTGGGGCGGTAGATGGGTAACCATCAAACCGTCCATAAAATGTCATTATGCGTTAATTTTGAAGTGTAGATTTTTCAATCGAGGGTTTTCAATTTATCATCTTTGAACAATGATTGACCTAACATTCTCAAAATGACCCTTTTGTCGCCTAAATCGTTAGCTCAGGGAAAATTTATGCAAAATTATTTATTGTGGCTTAAGAACCAAATTTGAAGTAAGGTCGGACTTGCTTTTAGTTCTCGTTTTCCTTTGGTCTTTAAAATTTCTGGAGATGCAATTGTCTCGGTGAGCAACACCGTGACGAAACGTTTGTCTTCTATTACTTGGATGGCGACTTTGGCCATATGCGAGTCGATCAGACCATTACAAAAGGGGAATACGGCCGTTCCGTAAAATAAAAGCATGGCATTTCCCCTAAGCATTTGTTTTATAGAAATTTTTGTGTTCAATCCAATATACCAGAAGTTCAATAGATAATCCATGACCCCGATTCAACCTGAGCTCGGTAGACCTTGAGTAGTTTGGCCAAGGTACTATCGTCGCCTCTTTGTTAGAGGTCGGGTTGAACAATACCGCTATCCCAATCTAACCCTTGAACGAGTTGACGCTATTCTTCGAGCGTAAGTGTGAGTACACTGTTGTTAATCACGAAGATGACATTTTCTACGTCCGAGAAGTCAGACAAGGCATCAAGGAGGGCCTAGTTGACTTTGTAATTTGCGAGTTCATGAACCTCGCCAATCTTCTCGTTCATGAATTTCTAATCCTATTTCATCATGGATTTCCATATTCGAACAATCTCGACCGTGGGGGGTTGAATGGCATTGGTGCGAGTACAGTGGTTTGTCTGCTTCATCCTTACCAAAGATGATGCGTGAAACGTCCGAGGGATACAAGACAGAATGAATGGACCTTAAATGTCACTGCTAAGGTTTGTATTACATTTACAAAAGTCGGGGAACATGGAATACAAAAAGGTCCAATCATATACATGTCATGATCTAGGTCCGAAACAAAATATGAGAAATGGAACAAACACACGAATGGTAGAAGGTTAAACGTGGTGTGGAGCTTTTGTTCTAAACAGATGAAATTTCTAGGTCCTTTAAACTGGTGGAACCTCACCCATATAGAGGATCACGAGCCCATTCTGATCATCGAGTTTTTGTTTTTGGATGAATGTCGGCGATCCATACCGCTCCGGGCGCATTCCCCTACTAAACTCCATAGGCTCTTAAGGTGATCCACGTCTGAGCGGGTAATGGTAACCAATGTGGTATGTGCAAAATGATAATTTAAATCTTTTTTGAATCATTACAATTACATCGCTTTTTCAGACAAAATTTAAAACTGCAAGCATGAGAAACAGTAAAAATAGATAGGGCAAAATATAACATGACAAAGCAAATATGACAAACCAAACAAGACAAATCCTAAACCCTCTAAACATATTGTCCCCATCAAAGTCGCCAAATTGTCGGACTGGATCCGCCCTTTCCCAAAAAAAAGTGAAAAAATTTATTTGTTCGCTCCAAAAATGTCTGGTTTTGGTGAGTGGCGAGTCTGGTCGAGCGGGGTCATCAACCAGACCAAAAAAATGAAAGACTCGTCATCGATTAATTAATGGCTAATTGAAATCCTAAAATTTGGTTAGGGTACATGGCATTAAGATCCTAGGGCATGGAAAGGTCTACGTTCAGAGAATTGAGTTTGGGAATTTGATTATGTTTTGAGAGCTCGCGAGCCCATAATCCGCCTCTTCGATACTTTAGCTTGTTTTTTTAATTTATGGTTTACCGATTTACTTATATTGGACGATTTGATCATAGTTGGCCAAAGAGATTACTTGCATTTTCTTTAAATTAAATAAATTATGTACAATTTTTGTTTTAATTTACGAGTTAATTTAAAATAAATAAACAAGAGGATAGTAAATCTAATCGTGCTCGAAAAAGAGGTGGTTTAACTCTGGGGTAATTTTAAAAGGTGACAAATGCATGCGAATGATTTTGAAGACATAAACCACGTTGGACTAAGTTGTAAATGCAATTAACCACGTCGAACGTTGTAATAAGTCCAAAACCTTTTAAGCACCGAAATGCAATTATTTAAAATTTCAAAACTGTACATAAAATAAATTTTTAAAAATTACAGAAGTGACCCTAAACTAATATGGATTTATTTGTAAACAATGAGAAATTGTGGCATGTCGAGAAATATTCAAGGACCAAGATGCAATTACTTAAAAATTTGAAACTGAATCTAAAATATATTTTTAAAAATTGAAGAAGTGGTCGTAAACTATTCTAGACTTATTCGTGACACTTGGAGAAGTTGTGGGATGTCTCTAAATGTTCACGGATCAAAATGTAATTGATTAAAAATTTGAACTAAACATAAATATTTTTAAAAAAATTGGAGAAGTAACCCTAAACCATTCTGGTCTTATTTGTGACACAATGAGAAGTTATGGGATGTCCATAAATGTTTAGGAATAATATTTTAATTATTTAAAATTTTGAACTGAATTGAGCTCTAACAAATACATATGGGGTTAAGTTTCAATGTTCACATGAATCATAAAATTTACTCATAGTTAGTAAAATTATAAAAAAACAAAAATCAGCAACACTACCTTACCCAAATTTTATGATCGATGTGAAAATTAAAACTTAACACCATATGTGTCGTTAGAGTTTTAATTTAATTATCTACGTACTACTTATTTTACAACCATTTCAAAAATTTAATATAGTAGATACATAATTAAATTAAGGGTTAATATATTCAATGGTTACACATCTTTGTCCAATGTGACTATTTAGTTATACATTTTTTTTGGCGTAACACATCTTTTAGTATGAGACTATTTGGTTATAAGTTGTGTTATTTAGTTACTCATGTTTGTCAAATATAATTAATGATCACTAAAATGATGATTTTCTCCTCCCCCTTATCTTCATCATACTTCATATTCATCTTCAAGTACTTCATGTTTCTCTTCAAGTTCATATTATTATTTGCAAATCGAACCCAATAATTCAGTATGTATTCGTTTGAAAAATAAGTACAATATTTCATAGAAGATTTTTCGATTTTGAAGAAGATTTCGAAGAAAAATAAGATTTTGAAGAAAGCTACTATGAATGAACAAATGAAGAAGATGACGATAAGGTAGAAATGTATTTTTGTCTTTTTATTGCATAAAAAATCATTGTAACCATAAATAGTCACATGTCCAAAGACACATAACCATTCTGTTACATAGGTGAAAATACGTAGGGGAAAATAGGGGAAAATACGTAACCATTGAGTGTAATAACCGTTAAATTAAATCTATAATTAAACAAATAGCGTTGAACAAATGTTAAATACTAAAGAGCATCAATAAAGACACATAAAATATTTAATACAATAATATGAGAGTTGCTTTAATAACTATATTTGAAGTATATGAAAAAACACAATTGGAATTAGTAGTGTAGTTGTAAATTTTTATCTAGTAAGTAAGAGGTCTACGATTCAAAACTTGTGAGAAACATTAATTTTTCACAATTTTACACTGTATTTGGGTAACTACGAAAATATGAGATCAATTTGCACACCATCGATTAGTTTATACCGAAAATATGAGATCAATTTGATAATTTTCACACCATCGATTGGTTTATACAAACCATTTTTGTTAAAAGATTAAAATGTTTTAATAATATTTTTTACATATTTGCCCCTACTAATAGATCTGACAATTCGGGACAACCTGACCTGTCCCGCAACCACCGCGGGTTAACTAGGATCCGACTAGTTGGGTCACACGGGTCAGCTTTTTGAACCCGGACCCGACCTGGCGGGTCAGCAGGTTAACCCGCCTGACCCGCTAGACGACTGGAGATCTATCTACTGCTTCGCTCTTTCTCTCCCTCTCTACAAGCTCTATAAGCAGAAATCCAAAACGTGAGTGCTTCAGATTCCATCAATGATCAATTTGCTCAACAAATCAATCCATGTTGTATTCTTCATCAGTTTAGACCCAAGCGGTCGGATTCTGACCAAGTAAGTATCTTTCTATGTTTCTTAGGCACAAATACACGTCCAGAAACCTCAGAAATCCACTCTAAGAATCATTTTTTGTGTTGAATTTTTATTGTTGTGATGGGTACACATCAAGCTAATCTCTTTCAGCTCAAATAGAAATTAATCGAAACTGCTGTGTGGTTGAGCTTTTAGGTTACTGGTTAGTTTGTTTTAAGCATGTTCGTTCTCGCTGAAGCTGTAGTTGAGCTAATTTCTTGATTTTATTTTTGGCCAAATGTGAAATCTTCATTAAAACTGAAACATATCTGATCGGTCTAACAATAATAGTGAAAGAAGAGCAGATGGTGGTGCACACACCCAATTAACCAAACACATCTCTTTCTCGGATTGTCTAGAAATCCAATTAGCACATCTATTTGCTTGTTGTCTTACCCACTTTCATGAGACCTCTTCGATTTGTGATGTGATCCCCTTTACCGTGTTTATAATGTTGTCCAATCTCCAGTCCTGTTTTAATGTCGTCCCATTAAGTTGTTTTATTAGTAGCTCGGAGTCGGACTCGATGATGATCTTTGTCCACCCATGGTGAGACGCTAGTTCCACCTCTTGAAGGATGGCTCGAGCTTCCATGTTTATGGCTGATGTTTCCCTTCTCGGGGATTGTATTCCATCTATCATTTCATTGATCAAGTCCTGCACTATGACACCGGTTCCGCCCTTTCCCGTTTTGGAGTCCGATGCTCCATCACAATTGATTTTGAGATTTTCGTGTTACAGTGGTCTACACTTCTAGTGTTGACTTTTGGCCGCACTCCTTCCCAGTTCCTTGCGGCTCGTCTCCGCGGTGTCCCGCGTCTCCTGTGCGAGTCTGAGTCCACGTTCTATGTAAGATGGGTTAGCGGGTCCTCTATGCTGCTATATGCCCAACATCGTTCTTTCCATATTTACCATGCCACAAAGTTTCCACTTTAGTCTTGAGAAATGCACCCCCATCTTGGTTCGTAGTGTCAACCTCAATGATTTCTTTCATCCACTCTTCCCATGTAAGTTGAGGTTGTCCCTCCCAAAGGACTCCTATTCCCCCAAACCATATTGGTCAGACCCATCGACATCGCATCAACGCATGGTCGATCGTCTCCGCTTGGTCACAAAAAGGGCAAGTCAGTGTCTTTGTTACACCCCTCCGATGAAACTCCGCTGTTACCTGTAAAGCACGATTACAACTTCTCCAGATAAATTGTTTTACCTTCGGTATTGTCGGGCCCTTCCATATTTGCCGCCAAGCGTTTAGGCCTATTGTCCACGAGGATGAGGCATGGTTTGCTTCTTCCGGTTCTTGTCGATCCATTAGTATTTGGTAAACTAACTTTGGGTGTGCTATCCCCGATTTGGGTGAAGGCCATACCAATTTATCGCGTACTCCTGCTGTTCTGAGGTGGATAGCATGGATGGCTAGTTTATCCCTTTCGTTGATATGGTTCCTTATTCGGCTTGTGTCCCATCTCGATCCTGCATGTTCGCTACCCGCATGTCTCGATCGGTGGGGTCTGATGTTTCACATGTCAGTCGGTGTCTATTGATTCCCTTGACCCAAGCATCTTGGAAGCATCGAATGTTCTCTCCGTTTCCGACCCGCCATATTCCTTTCTCTTCTAGTATCTTTCTTCCCTCCAGTATGCTCGACCAAGCCCATGATGCTTGTCCTCCCTTCCTCACCTAAAATAGATTGGACCTAGGAAAGTATATCCCTCTTAGTACCTTTACCCAATACGCATATGGGTTATTCTGAAGTCGCCATGCCGTTTTGGTTAGCATGGCCTCATTGAAGGTGTTGATGTCTTGGAATCCCATTCCCCCTTTATCCCTAGGCTTTGTCATATGCTCCCATTTCCGTCAGTGGATCGTTCGTTTGTCCATGCTTTGACTCCACCAGAATCGGGCCATCATTGCCATCATTTCCCCGCATCCCCTTTTAGGGAACTTGAATAGGGTCATTGCGTAACTTGAAGAGGGCCACTGCCTTGAGCAATATTTCCTTACCTGTGCTGTTTAGGTATAGATTTTTCCATCCATTCATCTTGTTATATATTCTTTCCTTCACATATCCTAATGCCTCCCTTTTTTACCTTCCGCAGACCATTGGGATCCCAAGGTATTTTCCCGCATTGCGTGCTACCTTAATTCCCATAATTCGTCTCATTATGCTTCGACTTCCTTGTGACGTCCTAGAGCTGAAATGACTGCTTGATTTCTGTAGGTTGACGCTTTGCCCCGATGTTTGACTGTATCCTTCCGGAATTGATTTGAGTCCATTTGCATTCGGTTTGTCCACCTTGATGAAGAAGATCGAGTCGTCCGCGAATAGGAGGTGGTGGATCATTGGACATGTCTTCCTGATCCGGATTCCTTCAAGTTGCTTTCTATCGATCGCTTGCATGATCTGTCTTGAAAGCACATCAACCACAAATAGAAATAAGTAAGCGTTTAGGGGATCCCCCTAGCGAATACCTCTTGTGGGTGAGAAGGTGTCCGTCTTCTTCCCATTGATGATGGCCTTATATCTCACGTTCTTGATGCATCCTTCGATCCATTCGATCCAGGTTTCCTCAAACCCCAACCTACGCATGTTGTTAAGAAGGAAACCGCATTCCACCCGGTCATATGCTTTGTTCATATCAATCTTGACCGCACATTCCTCAACCTTCACGTTTTTGCTCGTCCTGAGGTGGTGAAATGACTCAAGGGCGACAATTATATTGTCATGAATTAACCTTCCGGCCACAAATGCCCCTTGGAATGGGGTGATTAACAATGGTAATATGGTTTGTAGTCTATTGGCTAGGGTGTTGGAAAGCACTTTATAAACAAAATTGCATAGGGCTATAGGACGGAAATGAGTTATTTTGAAACGATTTGGCACTTTAGGGATTAATACAATATCTATATTATAAAAGCAAGGGCCAAGTGTACCGTTTACCAAGTAGCTCTTTATCGCATGAACGACATTAGAGCCCACAATCTCCCAATACTTTTGATAGAACAATCTTGGCAAGCCATCTGGTCCTAGGGTCGTTGCTCCCCCCAGTTGGAAAGCCACCCTATTAATCTCTTCCTCAGAGCACGGTTTGAGGATGTTTTGGTTCATCTCTCTTGTGACTGATTGCGGCACACACCCGATTATGTCATTCGATTGGATGACTCCCTCTGATTGGATAAGGTCTTTGAAGTACCTTTCATATTCCTGGAGGATTCCATGTTACATCAGATCGTTGGAGGCTCTTGATTTTGTTTCTACTTCTCCTTTCGAGAGTAGATTTTGTGCAAGAAAGTCGTGTTTTTGTCCCCCTCTCCTAGCCATCGTATTCTCACCCTTTGGCTCCAGTATGTTTCTTCCCTTCTCCAACGCTATGCCAGTTCTTGCTTTAATGCCTTCTTTTTTCCTTTACATGGTCCTTATTGCTCTCCCTTTGAATCGACTCTATTTGACTCATAATCTCTGCAATTTTCACCTTATTGTGTTGGAAATTTGTCTTGTTCCAATGCGTTAGCTTTGTTCGGCATCGGTTTATCTTCGTATGGAGGGTGGGTCTATGGTTGGGTGGTGTGTTGGGTACCCATGATGCTTTCACTGTTTTTTCGCATCCTTCACTTGACATTCACATGGCCTCGAATCTGAAATTTTTCCTTCCCTTAATGTCGCGGTGGGCTATCTCGAGGAGAAACGGGTTGTAATTTGATTCGATGGTCGACTTATCGAATATAACAGTGTTTGGGTAGAGGTCTAGCCATTCACCATTTGCCATCCCACGATCCAACCGTTCTCTTATTTGCTCATCACCATTCCTATTGTTGCACCATGTATATGGAGTGCCTTTAAACCTAATATCGCACATTGAGAGGTCCGAAATTAGGGAATTAAAGGCATCCATTTTTTGGGGGTCTTTGGGTCTCCCCCGGTTCTTCTCATGTGAGTAAGAGATGTCGTTAAAATCATCGATAGACATCCATGGCCCCCTTACTCGTCTTCCGGCTTGCCGGATTGTTGACCAGATGTGTATTCTCTATGCCCATACTGGGTGTCCATACACCCATGTGATTTTGAATGCTTCGTTGCTTCCTTCTAATCGGACCGTGGTGTCTGTGAAATGAGCGCTTTCTGATTGATATTGATACCAACTTACTTTCTCCACCATAACGCAAGACCTCCTGATAATCCATTGGGTTCCACATAACATTTGTTGTCCATTCTAAGCTTCTGTCCCACTCTTTCACATTCCCCTTTTTTGTTCTTCGTTTCCATTATGAATAGTATGGTCGGTTGGTGTTTCCGCCCGAGCTCGGTTAGATGAGGAATTGTCAGGTCTGATCTCAACCCTTGAAAATTTCACACCAGAACACTCATTGGGCACCCGTGGCTGTATTAGGACAGCCACCAGAACCCGTTTCTTCAGTCATTTTCTGATATCTTCCTTTCGTCTTCATCTTCCTTATGGTTCTGGGATTCGCCCCTTTTATCGTGTTTTTACCTAATGCATAATTGGTACTTCTTCCTTAGTTATGCTTGTCTCTGTCTCCCCTATCCCATACTCGATTCGGAGACTTCTCTTCTTTAGATGTTCACCGCCTGTATCTTCCTCTCTATCCATATTCTCCACTTCCTTTCGCTTGAGGAACATCTTGCGGACCAAAGGAATCAATCCCGTAGGAGAGGCTACTATGTATTCACGGCTTGTTGAATTGTTATCATTTGGGAGTTCAACATAGTACTCTTTCCTATCGGGGCTGGATTTGACATTTTTCCGCGGGACAATGTCTCTCCTTGGCGGGGGTGATGGGGCTACTGATTCGGGGGGTGGTCAAAGGGGTCATGTATTCGACCTGGATGTTATACAGACCTCCCTCATCTATTTGTGTGGTGTCTTCCTCCTGTGCAGGTTCGCTCCTGCTCGGCCGGGTGCCCTGACCGAATATGCTGAGCGAGTTGCATGGTTGCTCTTAAATTCTGGGTGATCCTCCACTGGTGTGTCGACATCTTCATCAGGCTCAGATCAGTTGCATGATACTCACCCCAGTCTGTGTTTATCTGAGTTGTCTCTCCTAGCACCAGACTATTGGGTTTATGTCCCTACCCAACACTCGAGTAGCTATGCCCTGTCTCACTTTCCATTGGGGATCTTGTAGCTTGCCTTCAATTCTATCGGTTTCCACATGATGACGATCCACCTCGTCCCTTCCCAGCCTCTACCTAGGTTGTGTCACAACGCCGGGGTCGTTCTGTCTGGGTCCATGGCCCGTAACATGGTTGGTCTGGGTTATCCTCCGCCATAATCATCGGTTCATTGCATGCCCTGTCCGTGTGTCCCAAGCATCCACAACTAAAATAGAAATCTGCAAGTCGTTCATACTTCACCGATGCCCATCTTTTCACCTCATTCGACCTTTGGTACCAAAATCTCGGCACTAAAGGTTTACTTCCATCCACTTCCAGATTGATTCGTAAATAACTCCTATCCAATCCTCTAGGTACCTTAATACTATCAATCTTAGCATTTCTACCCAGGCTCTTCCCAATAATTATGGCATTTGATTCATTCAGCTTTTCTAATTCTCAGTCATGTATTTGTATCCAAAACTGAATATTATGAAAAGCGACATCCTCTAATCGCATACCTTCTTCCCATTGCTTGATGGATAAGGAATGACCTTGAATTGCCCACGGACTGAAGTCTAGTGCATCAACCATGTCTCGTGGATCATCGAACTCGAGTATTGTGACTTTGTTGCACATGTTTGGGATGCTCACTCTCGTGTATCTCTACCAGGCACTCTTCAAAACCCCTTGGACTGCAATTAGCTTTATTAGCTGATCACAGAGCACCTTCCCCACGCACCTTAGCCCTCACTTTTCATTGGTTGATCCCTCGAGGTCCAAGATGATTCTGCCTGGATGTGTTCTATCATCGGTATCGATCGGATTGTTGGGTAGCCTTCGCCCCTGCATGTTGCCCATGCTTAGAAGACCTACAATCGATCACACAGAAGGAAATCACACAGAAAAGAAATCGGTTAGGGTTAGGGTAATCGGTCGCCGAGGATTGCTCTCATGGGAGGGTGAGTGGTGTGGTGATTGTGGGGTGTATTTGGATAGGGTGGAGCAAGGGCTTCGGCTTAACGCAACTAATTGGTGAAAACCGCACCGGCTATTCGGAGAGGTACGGGCTGATTGGGTCTTTCGTCGATTATTGTGGGTGTGTGATTTCTCCGATTGGGGTGTTCCAATTGGGTCTCCATCTCAGTCGCGGAGAGGTGGCCTTCCTCCCGCCGACTTAGAGGTGGCCTTCCTCCCGCCGACGAGCCCTAGGTGACGAAAGGGTACATTCTCTCACTAGAGGAGGAGATAGACAACTAGATTGTATATCCAGGGTAATTTAACATTTGAGCTAATTTCTGGATTCAATCGCATCAAATAACTGTTTTTGGAGTGATTGTTGATGTGTGTATTAAGGAGTCCATAACAAAAAGGATCCATTTTTGTTAGAAAATGTGAGAAATGAAGATTGATAGAGAAGAAATAAAATGGGTGTTGCTGCTGTTGAGAAATGAAGATTGTTGAGAAATGAAAATTGAAGAGAAAAGAGATCAGACAGAGGTTGGCTGCTGCTGCCTAAACAAGACTCTCGGGGCCAAGATTAATTCCAACTCAACTTTGTACAACTTAGTTTTTTTTTCATGGGTCAAACGGGTCAGGTTCATGTCAGATGACCCAACCCAAACTCGTTCTGCATTTTGACAAGGATCAACGCGAAAATGACCCACCACTCAGCTTTTATAACTTGAACCTAGGTCATTTTTGAGTCGGTTTCAAAATTGACACATCTACTTATCAAATGTGCCTCATATTTTCGTAGTTACCAACCTACGACTTAAAATAGTGAAACGTTTATGTTTCTAACAAGTTTTGAACGTTAAACCTCTTGCATACTATTTAAACGTTTTACCACTACACTATTAATTTTTTTTTTTTTATGTGCTTCAAATATAGTTATTGAAGCAACTATCATATTATTATATTAAACATCTAATGTTTATTTATTGATGCTATTTAGTAATTAACATTTGGTCAACATTGTTTGTTTATTTGTAGTTTTAATAATTATGTGTTTACTTATTAATTTTTTGAAATTGTTGAAAAATAAGTAATATTCTAAATATATAATTTATGGAATACTACAATACTCATTTGAAAATATTTCTTTCAACCATCTCTAAAACAAAAACTATAGTATGTAGATATCTAAACTAGATAAATGGTGTTAAGTTTCAATTTTCACAAGGATAAAAATATTTAGTCAAAACTTTGACCAAAATTAGTGGTTGATGGGAAATTGAAACTCAACTATAAATTTTCCCACCTTAAAATTTGTCAAAGTTCATAAAATTAGCAAACCTACTGGCCAAATTTTATGATTAATGTGAAAACTGTAACTTAACACCATATGTGTCCTTAGAATTCTAACTTAATTCTAAAGCTTGTTTAGAACTATTGAACTATTATGTTACTTCTTATTCTGAATAATTAATAAAGTTCTTATTTGGCAAAAATAAAATTTGTTGGACCAATTCAAATGTTAGGTTAGCCTTATTTTCGTATAAATTATTTGCATGACTTGATCATTGAATAAGTTATAGAGTTAAATATCACATTACCTCTAAATGTTTAGCTAAATTTTGATATTTTCCTTTTAAAGTTTAAATCGAAAAAATCTCCTCTTTCATGTTTGACCAAACTTCAAGTTTGCCTTTCTGGGAACTTTTCAATCAAAATTTAACAAAATAAGTTTTTAAAATTCCAAAAATAATAGAAAACGTTTTAAAAAAATTAATATTTAACTCTTCCAAACGCTTTCCAATGTTACTGAGTTCTGATTCGATCTGGACACGATTGAGCACTAATCGAATTGGGGTCGAATCAACTCTCAATTCAGTTCGGTCTTGATCTATTCGAGACCTAATTGAATCAGTACTCAATTGTAACATTTGAAAAGGTTTGGAATGGTTAAATGATGACATTGTTACTTTGAAATTTTTAAAACTTATTCTGTTAAACTAGGATTGAAAAGATGATGAAACAGGCAAAATCGTACTTTGGCCAAACACGAGGGAAATAAATTTTACGATTTAAATAAAAATGGAGAAACTTGAAATTTTACCAAACATCAAGGGTGACTGTCATATTTTGCCCTAATTTGTATGGTTAATAATTCCAATGGTCCCACATGTTTGACTCATATGATTGATTGGTACCTTGAGATTTTTTGCATGATCAGATGCCATCGTATGTTTGCGAATACTATCTTTTAGTCTCTCTTTAGCGTTCCATTACTTTTTCCTTTGAAATGGTCATGTGGCTTGTACGTCTTGTGCATTATCAGCACCACGTCAACTTCATGTCATCTCCATATCAATGCTACAGAGATATATAAAAATTTATAACCAACATATGTTTGAAATGAGCAATATTGCATTGTTTTGCAATTGCACACCGGTTAGAAATAAGGATTTTTGTCATAATACAAGTTGTTTCACTTTATACAAGTGTAATAACTTACAAGAAAAAAGTTTCTTTCGCGCGCCTAGGGGTTGAGGTACAAATCAATCTTATTGTAAAACTCTCCGGTTCAAGTTTGCTCCCGAGTGTACACGCATTATGCTGACACGGTTATTGCTTCGAAAAGTCTATCATGCGTGAGTCAGACCGTGTTTTGCTAAAAATCGGAACTTTCTAATCAACCCAAAATGATTTTTTTTGTTACTTTTTTTTCACGGTTGAAAATTAATTAATTTATGACTGGTTCTATTATATATGTTGTAATATTTCAGTTTTGCATATTAATTTGTAGCGTTAAAATTTAATTAAGGGTGCCCATTATGGCAATGAGTGCCCTAAACCCTATAAATAGAGGGTTAATTCTTCAATTTTGTACACCGGCAAAAACAATAAAAAGATCACTCTCTAAGTTGCTCTAAGTTTCAATCAGAGATCAAAATTTCCTTATTTTCAATTTCAAGATCATACTGAATTTTGGTCAAAATCTGAGTTCAGGTATTGTTCAGTTTGGTTAAAATAAACATCGTGTTGTTTTCGAGTTGACGACACTGTTTTATCGTATGAGGTAATCGTCTTGTTTTTTCCTCTTACACGAACGTGTTACAGGAAGGAGATGCGAAATTGTTTTAAGAAGTTCGTGCACCTTACGGGACTCAGTTTTTAAAAATAAATCATTTTCTCTGGGCAATTTTGTATTTGTAAAATATTATTATATTACATATTGATCCTCATATATAGCTATTCTCATATATAGCTATTCTCATATAAATATTACTAACAACATATATTCATTTAAAAAATAATTTAAATAGGATTTACATAATTTGTTATAAAAAAATATAATTGAAAACATATAAATTAAATTTATCACTTACTACGCAAAACGCGAGTTAGTCACCTAGTATACACGAATGCATACTACAATTACTAATCATTTTTCTTATATATATATATAGTTAGTTAGTTATTGAATTCATGATGTTGGCGCTCCTTTGCTCCTCATTGTTGTGATGTTATTGTTTTAGTCCCCGTATTTTTTTGTTGCCTACATTGGTCAGATTTTTCACATCCCCTTTGGTAGGGTGAGCTAGGTGCAGGAATGCAGGGTTGTTTATGTGTTGCTCTTGCGCTGCCACAATGTGAAATGTCTCCCTTCATTGCAGGATAGCCGATGGGTAGGTTCGCTATGGTCGTGGCGATTAGGGTAGTGAGAATGCAGAGGATGATTGCTAGTCTTGATGGTATCATTGTATGTATTGGAAGAAGGAGTGAAAAAGGAATAAAGTTATATATTTTGAGTGATGAGGGATTGGTTTGAAGAATGGAGATGGACATGATTATATTAGTTGATGATGAGGGGTAAAGAGGCATTGTAGGGGATGGGATGATAGAGAAAATAAAGGACACAAAATGAAGGGTGAAACTTATAACATCTAAAAACAGATAAGTCTATTTATGAAATTAAAGAATAATTAAAGTGTTATGTACACACGCCACTATCTTTAAAAAAACAATTATTTTTATCCAATATATTATGAATAGAGACAATAATAGCGTGATAGAAAAAAAAATATGATTTTTGTGTCGTTTAATTAACTGTATGATGTGGTGCGGTTATGATAATATATTTTTTACTTATAATGATTATGGTTACAATTAGGTTATTTGATCCATAATCGTATATATATAATATATATATATATTGATGTATAAACACTACAATAAAATTTGATATTTTTAATATGGGTATACGATTAAAACTGTGGTTAATAAACGTGACTATGAATCGAGTTATGATTTTAAAAATTATACTGGCTATGATTATAGTAAAAAATATGGTGTTATTATGGTATTTGTTATACCAATATAATATTCACACCATTCTCGGACTAACGGCATGCAAATTTATAAAGGATAACAATGCACTGAGGTAAATCTGAATTGTGTAGTGATGGGGTTAGTTTCTTCCAAATTAGAAAATGAATGAATGGATGGAAGAGAATTATTAAATTTGAGAGCAATAACAAGTTTTCTAATTTATTTCTTATAAATTTCTATATTTTAAAGAATTGAATTAAAAAGAATATGAAGTGAATAATGAACTCACCAATTTCTTTTTTCCTTATTCTGAATCTTAACTCTAAAAAACTGTGGCAAAGTTTAAAGCACCTTATACAGTAAATCTATTATATGACTTAATTATAATAAAGTACCACAAAGTTTCGGAATTGTTTTTCAAAACGTGGCATGTTAAAAAATTATTTAGAAAAGTGTATATTCGAAAAATAATATTTAACAATCTATGCTTTAGCGCTACTTGTAATAGTGCGTAATTATGTTTTTACCAAAAATGCTACTTGGTGTAGCGTTTTACCAAAACCGCTACCCAGGGTAGCGTTTTTAACTAAACTGCTACCTTTGGTAGCGTTTATCATATTTTAATTGTGATTCAAATAATTCAAATGAACTTACAGATTGACTGTACGCTCTCCCGTAAGTTGAGATAAGAAAATTTGAGTTAAAACAATATAACTCAGAAATACAATGATTTTTTAACCTAACATCGTTTGTTTTATAATTTGACCGAAATAATTAAAAGCATTAGGTGAGAAATATAATTATGTACTTACTCAAAAAAATAAAAAACAAATACAGTGCGTAGATAATTTATTTACGAATTAAATTACACTAACTAGGCGTTAATTGTTTTTACTTTTAAACTGAACGTTTAATACGATACGTAAAAAACTCTACATACGATACATAAAAATCTAAACAAGGGTTTCACACCTCTCTGCAATACGATACTCTATTAAACCTCTCTCCAATACCATTTTGTTTTGGGGTGTAGAGGATTGTCAACAAATGAATGATTCCCCTTGCATTACATAAACCGTTAAATTCCACGGAAAGTACTCTTCTTCCACGATCAGGGTGGAGGGTATTTACCCTCCTGTCTAACATTAATCTGTATATGTAATGAATTTTCGCACTCCGTGTCGAACCCTACCACTAAGAGGGTCACAATCGTTAGAATGAAGTAATTGCAAGTGAAAATCGACTCTAGGTGCTTGACCAAAAAGGTTTTCCGGTGGTATTTTCTGCTAGACATCTTATACATGTAGATGACTCTACCTGTGGAATGTTGAGTAGCAAGCCCCGTTGGGGTAGCCGTTGCATTATATGTTGACCTTTATATTATAATCTAGCTTGTCCTTCAATCACATCGCAAACATATCCACAAGTAGAAGAAAACATGAAATTATTATTATTATTGCATGAATCCGAATATGAAACAATTTAAATCTACCAGAAACAAAAGTAAAGCCAAACAAAATTTATTCTAAAGACAATTGGACGAAAGATTCATGAAAAGATAATCTAAAACTGATTTTTATTAATCCTAAGAATGAAATAATATTTCGGCAAATCTGCGGAGCATAGAAGATATGACTTCAGACTAAGACTTGACCACCGCGCAAGCGCAGCTCACAAGTTTCAATCCCTTCAACTTCAAAGCGAGAGTTGTCATCCATGTAAATTCACCTAATTTCACACGGGACTCTATGGTACTCTACAAAAACGTCACGATCTCTGGCTACATGATTTGTCGATCATGAATCAAAAATCCATAAAGGACATGACTAAGTCAACATATTTGTACTAAGAACACAAAATTCACTAGACTAGTCGTTAAGACATTCATGTCAGATCGATTCAGGGCATGCGTTCACAAAGTGTGCCCACTGGCCACAGTTGGAACATTTCCTGTATTTAGGTTTCTCGGTCATACGTGGACGTTTCCACGGTGATGTTTTCGGAGAAGTCCTTGGGTTCGCCTGAGTCTTTGTCTTCTTTGCCTTCATTGCATTCACGACATCACATTGTGTATTACTTCCTCACCTTCAGTGACTCTTCTTAGGTCCAATGGATAGCGCCAGACGCACCTCAGCCTTAGTCCCAGCGACCTTGAGTATGTCCGCTTCAGTTCAATGTGTCTTCAAACGTGTTCAATTGTATTGAGTCTTTTACAATGGGTTATTTAGATTTTCACCTGTTCCAGGAGTTAGGTAAAGAGCGAAATATGATTTGGATTTGTTGTTCATCGGTCAGTGATTGACCGTTACCCTTGAGTTTCGCGATCATATTGGCCACATGCCTCAGATGCTATCTAGCTGAGGATTCCTTTTATATGAATCGAACTTTATGTTGAGTGAGCATAGTTGAGCAGTCGTATAGAACAAAGCCTAGCCTGCAAAGCATACCACAACACTTTAGCTGTGTGATGAGCTCAAACTACTAAAGGATGTCGTCATCCACCGTACTCAGCATCATGACGTACGTGTCATCATCATTAACCTTCCACTCAAATGGAATGCCTTATGCTGATTCGTCATTTCAGAGTTGGGTCTTTTCACAATCTTCTTGATGTGGTTAATGGACTTTTACACAAACAGGACCATTTTTATACGCTTCCTCTGGATTTTATAGTTGTCACTGTTAAGTCTAAAACAGGACCAACTAAGCGATGATGTTTTTAATGGTGGCCTAATATAACTAATTAGAGGAAATTCTAGTAGCATCATGGATCCACAAGGAACAATGTAATACTGCATGTAAAAGACAAGTCTTAGACTGATAGGACAGACTTGAGAACGTACTTAAACCCGGAGGACAACCCTAGCTATGCCGAGAAGCACTCTCCGATTCTAAGCATGCCCTAAAGTCACTACTATCAATCGAAACACATTCTATACCAACAGTCTTTAACGGTCTGGAGTCGAACAAATTATACTCAACCAAAGTGTTCGACTCTTACACAAAACAATTGTCCTAGCATTATTCAAGGAAATTTGGAGAACCTCGCAGCTTAACCGACTGGTTCACACTCACTAACATTTCCCTAGGTGTAGTTCGTACTTATCCAAACTTCTGAAAGGACACTAAGGACAACCCTAAAGGTTTACTATCTATGCTAAGCAAAAACTAGAACTACCTATCTAGGTAATCTAATACATGAAAGCAAATAAACAAACCATATATTTCAATACAAACATATATATACTGATACCTTTAAAAAATAAATTAATTTGGGTCTAATTTGTAATTTTCAAAATTTTGAGGGTCAAAGTCACCCTAACCAAAGGTTTGGGGATCAAAATCATCATGAATAAAAATTTGGGGACCAAAGTCTTGACAAATGAAAATTCGGGGACTAAGGTCTCAATAAATCAAATTCAGGGATTAAAGTCTCTACAAATAAAGATAATTAACATGCTAGACCAATTTTCAAATAGCATGTGAGATCTCAATAAGTCATAACATAGTCAATTCTGTCAATCATGTAGTAAAGAGTCAATCATATAAAGTAAGGTAAAACTATCTACACTGCAGAAAACATAAAGTAATCTAGGGAACTCAAGGAACCCACACAGTGTTCTATATATCTAGTCATGCAATATAAAATAATATAAGGCTCTCCCAACAATTTAAATTGGTCGAACATTTAATTATCCCAAAAATTCTTTATGAAAAGGTCCTACCACATTTTTCGGACTAAAACAGGTTATTTGAACCCACACTAGGTCCAGGATCAACACTAAATTTGTTTCGGCTCAATTCAGGCAGCCCGGGGCCTCTAAATTAGCTCAGATCGGCCAAGACATCACTAAACCATACAAACCAATCCATCCAGTCAGTCTGAGCCAAACCGACCGAATTGAATCTAGACGGACTAGGTCACACACCAGTCCGATTCAAATATGGCACATCCCATTCACAAAGAACCGGACTGACGTTGTTCATCTTCCCCACGGGAAGATAACGATGATGCTACCCTAGTAGCATAGGGGAGGTGGCCAGACACCATGGCTGGCCACGAAGAGGTTGGCCACCACGGGCCGACCTCGCCTCCCTTCATCGACTTCGTACCTAGACTACGTCGCGCCGCCTTCAAGAGGCTTCCACCCCATGCGGCAGCCCTCACCTAGGGTTGTCATGGCTTCTGTTACTATGATAACATCAAGGCCGCATCTGATGCCTCCCTCACGGCTACTCACGTCATGCGCGGTGGACCGGGAGACCATTGCGGTTGCATCCAGCTTTCTTGGGTGGACGAATCGCAGCCACCAAGGTTGTGGCCACCATGGGTGCGACCACCACGCCAGGGTCACGACTACCATGGCTGCGGCCTTGGTTTCTAACCAAGTTCGTCCGTGAGAATTTTAACGGGGTTCGACCATTCATAAATCAACCTACTATAATTCGGATACCTATGTTGGAATGTACGAAACATGCAATCGTTTAGGGTACAGCATAAACACATATTTAAGTTACCTCCTTGAACGATTGACTTAGCGAAAGCAAAAGCGGATCTGCTTCAGGTTAGGATCACGGTCTGCCGGACGGGAGGACACGCACGGGTTAATGAGCAGTGGCCTAGTTTTCCATAGCTATTTATCTCAATCTAAATTGTAGGGCGACAGAGCATATCTACTCTGGGCGAGAGTGGGAATAGTGTCAAACTCATCTAGTTTTCCATTCGTGAGCATCTAGGAATGATATGGACCAGTATCCAATACTAGGCTTATTAGAATGGTCTCCCACTAGTGAGCGATCCAATCCTCCAAAACCAACAATTGCCTGATTCAAGACCGCAACAATATTGTCATAATTATTATATAAAATCATACAACTTTGATTCACATCTAAATTATTGCACCTAGAGCATAAATGACTTTGGTATCAGAAATAGATTTTCTCGATTTAACAATATAATATGTGTTTAAACCTTTACAATTGGTCTCTTTCTACTAGGTCTATAGTGAGGGAATAGTCAAGTTATTGATCGACTTCTCGTTACAGCAGGAATTGTTGGGTTTCAACTCAATCAACGCTACGAGAGAAGGGAAGGAAGACAGCAGAAGCTCGGAAGTACAAGATGAGGCAGAAAGAGGCCGAGTTTGGAAGCTAATCGGAAGCTTGGACTGACATTGACGGGAAGGGCTGCTTGTCAAAAACCCTAGGTGGAGGATACTGCAAGCGACAATGGTGGTACTGTGGACAAGCTAAGCTGGAAGCCAAGCTAAGGCCAAACCTAACCGCTATTCACCGACTCGGCGACCACCTAGCCCCCACCACAAACCGAGTCGGACAGAAAACTCAACCCAGCCACTGAATCGAGTGGAGGTAATACTATTTCAGTAGTATAGTAATTGGTAGTTTTTAATATTTCATTCCTAGAACCAAGTCGATGAACCATCCAAACCGAGCACATGAGCCTAGGGATGGTGATGATAGAACAATACAGGGGAAATTCGTGGATATACCAGACAATGTGGACATATCGGCGGGAAATCTGTGTGAGGGTAAAGTCATATGCGATAAACACATAAAATCCACGGTGGTACATAATGTACTGCAACAGGCGTGGTGAAGACATGCGGGTGTGAGAGTCCAGGAGATCACGGGGGAAGTAATTCTCTTCGAATTTGAAAGGGATGAGGACCTCAGGGATGCCCTAGATTGGTGCCCATGGGCAATCCAGGGAAACTGCCTATCACTAAAATGATGGCAACAAGGTATGCGTATTTTGGATGTGCAATTTCACATGCTGCAATTTTGGGTCCAGATACACGGCTTAAAAGTAGATAAGTTTAGCAAGCTGTATTTTGAAAAGTTTGGGGAGAGCATGGGTGTATTGGAGGTGGATGAGATAATGGGGCCAATGGGCTTAGACAAGAACTTTGTTCGGATCAAGGTGGAAACAGATATCACAAAGCCACTCCAGGCGGCGTTCTAGTACAAATGACGAAATGGAGGGATAGGTAGAGTTTCGATCAAGTATGAACGATTACCGGAATTCTGTTTTGGCTGCGGAAGAGTGGGTCATATAGAGAGGCCATGCAACATGGAGATCACAGTCTCTGAGGAAGAAGGTTTAATGTATGGACCGTGGATACGAGCAGATTGACCTAAGAGAATACGAGAACAATGCAGATTTGTGGGCAAGAATCAAGGGAAGACAGCGGGGGAAGCATAACGTAGAAGCTGGAAATATCTAATGAAGGAAAGACATAACCGAGAAGAGAACCAGACACCACAGTCTGGGAAATCAGACGAAGGATGGGGAACACAGCCTGGACATGTAGTGAATGGAAATCGGTCGAAACAGGGGAAGGAAGGGGGCGGGGAAGAACTAATAGTGTACGAACAAGGAGGAGAGCTATGGAACAAATTAACAATAGAAGGGGATATGAGGAAGGAGGGCAACATGATGATGATTAGTAGTCTGAGGGAAACAAGCCTTGCAGAAGGAAGCAGGTTAGTGGAGGCAGAAGCAGTGGCAAGGTATGAAATGATGTATGGAAAGGAGGGTGCAAACGATAATGTAGAATTTAGGTGGACTTAGCCAAGGCGACAGTATGGAGTGAACCTAAAATACCCCCAAATGCCAAGCAGCGACATAGAGACATTATATGAAAACAATATGCACGGCACCCTTCAGATAATGCAAGGGTCGAAGCAGGCCATAGGGATACCATGGCGTTGGATAGCATAGGTCAGAAAGAGGGGCACAGAGGGATTAGATTGGGCTCTAATGAAGTTGTGATAACCGAGCTACTCAGAGAGGACAAAGCCATGAAGGACTTAGGGATAGAATCAGAGCTCCACGAAGTACAGGTGCAGTCATGGAACTACATAGTGGAACCGCCTAATTCGCCAGCAACAAGTAGGGAAGGGTTGAGCATACCCACGGGAAGATAAATTTAAAGCGAAAGCACGAGGAAGAGTATGTGTCCGAATCGGAAGAAAGGGTGGAGAAAATCCCGAAAAAACATAAAGGTCTAAAGGAGGATGGGAAATAGGGAAAGCTTGAGCTGAAGGTGAGAGTTAAGGGCAGGAAAGAGGGTTAGCACGGATGCAAATTCCAAAGGAAAATCATCACGGCAAGAAGCAGGGTCGTAAGCACGGGTTCTGGTAGCTGTCTCGAAACAGCTACACGGACCCAATGAACTACATAGTGTGGAATTGTCGGGGGATGAGATCGACCCCCACAATTTTGTACCTCGCCGATCTCGGAAGGAGAACCGAACCGGACATCATCTACTTAATAGAGACCAAGATTATCGAAGTATACTGCGAAACCATTAGAAGGAAGTTGAGAATGGAGAATGTGTGTTATGTCAACCCAAACGGGATATCAGCAGGATTAGCCATATGGTGGACGAAGGAGGTGGATGTGGTCATACACAGCAAGGAAAAATACATGATCGACACAACCGTTACAAATGCCAGCAGAGGAGGATCCATGCATATAACGTGGGTTTGTGGGAGCACGAGCTGAGGGGAGAGACTCATGCTTTGGGACAAACTACGAGTGATAGCACATACGAGGAGAGGACCATGGATGTGTGTCGGGGACTTTAATGAGATAGCTATGGAAGGGGAGAATCAAGGTAAAGGGTGGAGCAACAAGAATGCAGGGACATAGTAAAGGGTGTATGGGAGGGCAAGCTGAATGCAAGTAATCATGGTGGCATATAAAATAGGTTGGGTCGATACCGTAGCAAGCTGCAGCAATAGAACAGGACCAATGCGGTGAATAATAGAAAGATAATAGAGAGCATACATAATGAGTTGAGGATGGTGTAGCAGCAGCCGCACAACTAGTATAGGCGAGCAAGGGAGGAGAATCTGAAAAGAAAACTGGAAGACACATGGGCAAGGGAAGAGGAATACTAGAAACAAAGGTCACGAGTCCAATGGATGAAAACGAGTGATCGAAACACAACATATTTTCACCAAGCGACAGTCGAGAGAAGAAGACAGAACAACATATTGGTCGAGTGTGATGGGATATAGGTGGAGAACGAGGAAGACATAATGGTCGAGTGTGAGGTTTACTTCCACAACATCTTCTCAACAGAGGGAGGGGTCAGAAGGGATACAAGAACAAATGATCAGTGTACCGCACTTGGTGAGAGAAGAAGAGAATACAGCCCTTACAAAGATGGTCTCTAGGGAGGAAGTTAAGAAGGCGGTATTCCAACTAGGAGGAAACAAGGCTCCGGGCCCAGACGGATTCCCAGGATTGTTCTATCATCGCTTCTAGGATGTGCTCGGAGAGGATGTATTCCAATCGGTAAAAGGTTTCTTTGAATCGGGTATATTACTTCCAGGTTACTGTTACACTGATATAGTATTAATTCCTAAGATTCCTAATCATGTTAATACATCACATTTTCGGCCTATTAGCTTATGCAATTTCAGTTACAAAATCATTTCCCAAATTCTATCCAATCGTTTAAAAGTAATCCTTCCAAAACTTATAACCCCATTTCAAAGTGCTTTTGTCTTAGGCAGGTTCATTCATGATAACATCCTTAGCGCACATGAAGTAATCCATCATCTAAGGACCAATAAGACGAGTGGGGGAGAGGAATGTGCGATTAAGCTAGACATGAGCAAGGCGTATAATCGCGTAGAATGGGAGTTCGTACGACAAACACTCAAGGGATTGGGTTTCTCAGATCAATGGTGTTGATGGATAGAGGAGTGCATCTCCAAGGTACAATATAGTGTGGTCACATCAACGGGAAGAAGACGGCCAGGTTTAGGCCTACGAGAGGGATTAGGCAAGGAGATCCACTATCTCGTTACATGTTCATACTCGTAGTAGACGTTCTGTCACACCAAATAATATGATATGTGGAGGAGTGATGGTTGGAGGGGATCCGTATGAAAAGAGCGTGCCCGGAGATACACCACTTATTCTTCGCGGACGACTTGATTTTGTTCATGAAAGCGACGGGAAGGAACGCTCAGACACTAAAGGGAACAATTTAAAGGTATAGCAAGGCATCCGGGTAAAGGATAAATTTAGACAAATCATGCATACAGTTCGGCAAAGCAACAAAGGAGGACACGAAGAGACTGATAGCGGATATACTAGGGATAAAGGTAGTGGCGGATACAGGTACCTGGGCCTCCCGACCAATTGGGGGAGATCGAAGAGAGAAGCCATGAGTTACTTAAAGGATAGGGTTGTCAAGAAGATACATGGATGGAAGACGATGTTTTTGAACAACGTCGGGAAGGAGATCTTGATTAAAGCGGTAATAACAGTGATCCTTACATATGTGATGTCCTTATTTAAATTTCCTAAAACGTGGTGTGCAGACATAGCGAGATTAATTGCACGGTTTTGGTGGAATGGACAGGACGACAAAAGGAAGATACATTGGGTTCGTTGGAGTTGTCTAACCCAACCGAAGGACATGGGTGGGATGGGCTTCCGGGATATGATGGATTTCAAGAAGGCGATGATGACCAAGACGGCATGGAGGCTACAAAACGATGACGGGTCGATGTGGGCGAAGGTATTGAAAGGCCTATACTATCCAAGAGGAAGCCTAATGGAAACCACGAAAGGGGCTAGATCGTCATGGGCGTGGTCAAGCATTCTAACAGGACGAGACATCCTCAAACTTGAAGGAGTATGGAAAGTAGGAACGGGAGAGAGCATCCGGGCACTGAAAAATGTTTGGATATCGGGCATACCGAACCATCGAATAAGCACCGACCATGGGGAAGCCGAGGAAGAGAGCTTAATGGTGAATCAACTGATCGATACCAATCGGATAAGATGGGACCTGTCCGGCATCCAGCACCAATTGAGCGAGGAGGAGAAGAAAGCAATCTCGGCAATCCATATCAACAAGACACCGGGCGAGGACAAGATGGTGTGTCCATCTACTGAAGATGGGGTGGCAAGACCGCGACTGGTCTACAGGAGGCTAAGGGAAACATCGCAACCCATGGACAGTCTGGGGGCCTAGGGATCTGACAGACCGAGGGGAAAGAACTGGCGAACTCTATGACAAAGCAACACCATCCCTAAGGGTAAAAAATTTATGTGGAGGGCATCCCAAAATGCATTACCTGTAAAAGCTGAACTGATTAAACGGGGAATACAATTGGACCCAAACTGCCTGTTTTGTAATGAGGTTGAGTTGGTGAGTCATGCTTTGTTGGGTTGTGGTTGGGTGAAGACGGTCTGGTTTGGGGGGATGGGGTTGTGGTTGGATAACAATGTGGAGGCGGACTGGAATGGTTGGCTAAGGTCCTTGTAGGAGATGGGAGCCACAGGTGCGGAGGCTGGTCGAAGGAGGCAGCTAATAGGGGAGACCAAGGCGTGGGAGGTTTGGAAGGAACGTTGTCGTGTTATCCACAAAGAGGAGAACCTGAGGCCGGAGGTGGTGATCAAGGCAGCCCTTACATTGGCAGATGAGACATGGAGGCTTCTAGCAAGGGGCGACGCAGCAGGGCACAGTCGAGGCCGAGGACAGCATGACCATCATTGGAGGAAGCCGAGGCAAGGAGTCATGAAGGTAAATTGTGACGCGGCGTGAGACGAGAGCACGAACAAAGGTAGCACGGGTGTGGTAGCAAGAGACTGGAACGATATCATAGTAGCAGGTCGGAATGCAACGTGTAACGGGGCAAGCATTAAGACCCTTGAAGCGAAAGTGATCCTACAAGCGACGGAGATGGTGGTACAACATGCATGGGCTGAGGTAATAATGGAGTTCGATGCACAATATGTAATTAACATTCTCCAAGAAGGACAACTATCAAAGGACTGGGAATTGAAGAATGTGCTGACAGACATAATCGACTTGGCGAGGGGAATCCCAAGTATCCAATGGCGATTTGTTCGAAGAAAGATGAATCGGTGCGCATCGAGTTCAGTAGTTTCATTGTGTTTATCGGATATTATGAACTCTACGTTTGATTAAATGAAGTGATTTATTGGCCAAACAAAAAAAACTTTACAAGCTAATGAAGCTCTATACTTTCATGGTTACATATAAGAATACTTTTTCTTTTTATTTATATATCATTCATTCTAGAACACACGTGATTTTGGCCTGTAAAACATATTTTCTGAACTTAACAATACAATATCCATTGAAATCTTCTTTTTACATTTAGGGTTAATTATCACACTACGGGAGAAGGGTCATTACTTAATTAGACTACCCGATTTGAATTTTGCTATTTGTACTTTTAAAATTATAACAAAAAACATTATCTCCATTTATTTTTCACCAAACATGGACGAAAATTGACATGGTAACATCTGATTGACCTATGATTTTAAAAACTATATTATATATAAAAAGATACAAAAAAAAAAAACTAAAACAATTGGGGGAGAACTATGAGTTTTAAAAAAAACATGAAATAATATAAATAAAAAAGTATATTAAAAATCAGGTTTCCCATCGTAATTTGTTTTTTTACGATTTTTTGATATTTGAAAATAAATATATTTTTAAACCAATCATTAATCAAGTGTTGCCACAATAATTTCTATTCACATTTTACAGAAAAATAAATTAAGGTAGTTTTTTACCCAATTTCCAAAATTACATGTAGCAACATTTTAAAAGCTAAAATTTCAGTATATTTCTGTACAGTAACTAAATTTTGAGTTATTAACCGTAAATTAAAGTTCAAACCTAAATGCAAACATTTTGATGAGATGGACTACCAAAATTGTACATTTTTTGGGACTACCAAATTGCACATTTTTGTACAAAACATAATTCAAAATATTTGGCATGTGTGGGACCACATTTTAGTGTTTCAACTTTAGGCTGAAATATATACCATCATAGAATAAAACGTTAGATATGAACTTATATTTACTCACGAAAACAAACTTTAATCTTCAAATTTTCATACAATGATAATTGACACACACATCAATGGATCCTAATAACACCAATATTGGGAAGCAATCTATAGCAAAGATCGTCAAAGCAGAATTCCACGACAGTAAACACTTAAGTCAGAGATAAGTAAAAGAAATTAACTTACATACCAATACCAATAGATCACAACTCCATGCCAAGAGGCACATATCCATTGTGGAGGACCCAAATTTTTTGTTCAGTCTCCATGATTGAAGTCCACAACAATCAATTGGAAACGGAAGTTAAGAGAAATGTGATAGAGATAAATATATAGATAGATAGATATGGTTCACTAGGGGTACTAATCGTGATAAATGTATTTTCATTCATACATTGCGTGTTTTCTTTTAAAATGCATGAATAACGAACACGAAGTACATAGATCTTCACTTTCCATCCAAAACTAACACTACGGGAGAATGGTGATATCATGACTTAAAAAATAGTTTTTAATGGCTCATTAATTGAGTAGTTAAGTTTTCACAACTCAATACAAATGGAGCCGCTATGGGAAGTGTCGCGGGATTTATCACGACTCGAATTTGGTAGAGCCATGGCAATTAATAGCTCAAATAAAAAGTGTCGTCAAAATAAGTTTGGCGGCTAAAATAATGTGTCGTGGAATGCTCGACAGTTTTTTCCTCCTCCAAGAGTGGCCAGATGAAGTTAGTCCTTCTCGACTTCCTTGTCGGAGCTGGTATCAAGGTACACTTGAGAGTGGTGGAGGCTGCTCTGAATCATAAATTTCCGAACGAGACTGAACCGGTCAGAGGTGAGGTCGAGGAGAAGAGGCAGGAACTCGGCGAGCAAAACAGGGTTGTCTTGCAGCAACTCGTCCGACCTGGTTCTGAGGAACATCCTCTGGTACTCTTCGTTGCTCAAATCAGCGAACTTGTTCAACCCCAACCTATATGTTCTATTTGGGGAGGAATTATGTTTATCGTTTAACATCAAATTGTCCTTGAAGATCTCGAACCTCGCCTCCTTCTCTCTGAGCCCGTTGTAGGCCTTGCCATGGTGAGACATGCACAACTCGTAGAGATCCGAGAGGTCTTTGTTGCTATGAGCGGTTGCAACGGAGTAGTGGAAATCTCCTGCAGAGGACAAGACGATAGAGGAGATGAGGATGAAGAGGAAAGACCATAGGCGTAGTCGCCATTGTTGGCTAATGGGGAGTTGGAGAAGAAAGGTACTTTATTTTGGAGTTAGCGTAGAGTCACCATTGTCACCAGCAACTAGGGTGAGTAGGAAGCGAAAGTGAAAGGAGCTGTGAGCGGGAAGTGATTTTTTTCTTCCACAACTGAAAAAAAAAACGTGAAAAATAATTTCATTTTCTTTTAATTAGCTGCTCTGCCATTTGAGCAGTGAATTTATTTTTAAAATAAAATGGTGATCTATCCAAGATTGAGCCGTGAAAAAATAAATACATTATTCACGACACTTGAAATTGATCCGTACAAAATGAGAAAAAACTCATGACACACTAGGTTGAGTCGTAAAAAAAAATCTAACCACTCAATAGTAATTGAGCCATCAAAGTCCAACTAAATATTATTTACATACCTACTTATCAAAATGTTCAATTTATACGTGAATAACTTTTTATCCATTTTGTATTTATCAGTTTCCCAATTGGGTGTTGTTTGACTTTGATAATTCGTTCCTGAGTAATTAATTAGCTGACAGGATTAAGTTTACGCTAAATTATTGGGTTCTTTTGGAATCCCGTACCTCGATATGTTTTAATTGGAGAGATTTTCCAAATGAGCTCTTTCTAGGATCCATGATGTTGGACTTTCGCCCAATAGCCTTATGAACTTGGTCGGAAACATGCGTTAGGGTGGGTCTTACAATTCACATCATATTGGTATATGATATGACACATTACTTTCAGTTGATCAAGAAGAAAAGAAAGAGAAAGAATTCTGACCCTAAATTTCTCGATCTCCTAACCATAAGTTGCCCTAAAACATTGGTGTCATGTCTTCTCTATTAATAGACACTTGAAAAAGGAATTCAGATCCGACACTCATGCTTTACTCTCTCTCTCTCTCTTGTTTCTTGTCGACTTTGAACCCAATCTTGAATGTTTGTAGCTTCTCATCCAATCGACCAGTTGATCCATCTTCTTCAATTCCTTCTATTCCAAGCTACGTACAGTACTACACCCAGAATGAATGTAACACACAGCAGTTTCATATGCAAAGAGAATCTAATCAATCCTTTAACCAAAGTGGGCACCCAATTGGCATGTGTTCTAGTCCTTGCCCATCTCTTCCACCTCGCACTCAAAGTGTTCTACAATTCGGGTCCCGTCGCTCATATCCTGGTCTGCTGCTATCTTTTGCTTTGTGTTTTTTTAATAATGTCGTGTGTCTTGTTGATATATCAAACTTAACATTATATATATATATTCAGGCAGGTGTGGTATTGAGCCCTGCAGGGATGTCTAGGATTCCAGAAGTCAACGATTTCTTCTCGCTGAGATCAACCCTAGAATACTACCCGATGTTAGGGTTCTCGTTTTCAGTACTTTTCATGTTTCATATCGGTCTTGAGGTCGACATCTCCTACTTAATGCGGAACTTGAGAACTGCACTCACCATTTCGTGTTGGGGTCTCGCCATCAATTTCGTTTTAGGAGGGATGGTCTCAGTTTTCTTGGTCAACATCGAATCTGTAGGTAATTATTTCAACTTTTTTGTAATGGATAGTAATGTAGAGTCATGACTCATGAGGGTTAACGGTTTTATAGAGAACAAGTTAGTAATCTGCTTATGTAATTTCTTTCTTTCTGAAATAAAATGAATATTAATATACATTTTGTATATAATTAAAATTGATGTTAAATTAATAAATACTAAAATAATATACGTGACTTGTTCTTAATTTATTTATTGTAGTAATGTAGATTAGTTAAAAATATATGATAAGTAATTAAAAATTTCTTCACATGCAAAAAAAAAATCAGAATATTCTATTTTTACATTTTACAATACTTTATTTTGGTAAAAATAAAAAAAAAACTTTTCCTCATCGATCCTACATTTTGCACAACAGATAAAGAAGCCATCGTCATCTATAGCTTCTCCATGATCACTTACCTAGCGGACACATCCCCACCAGCCGTGTCCCGAGTGGTGGCTGAGGTGAAGCTCTCCACCTCCAACATCGGTCGATTGGCCGTGTGCTGCAGCATTATCAATGACCTCTCATGCATTACTATCTTCCTCTTGATAATTTCGCTCCAAAGTTGGAAGATGATTGGTCGTGGAATCCTTGCTATTTTAATAACCTCAGGAGCCATCTTTCTCAACAACTACATGGCCAGATGGTTCAACCGAAGAAATCCTCCTAACAAGCACCTCAGGAATCATGAGTTCTTCATCATCATATCAGTCCTCTACATCACCTGCAGCATCATTGAAGCTTTATCATTTAACAGTACCCTAAATTGCTTCCTAATGGGTCTGTTATTTCCACGAGAAGGAAAATCGATGCGGACACTGCTAGACAAGCTCACTTACGTCATGAACAACTTCGTGCTACCATTGTATTTTGGACTCATAGGGTTTCAATGCAGCATCGTCTATTTCACGAGATGGGACACAGTTGCTGCTATTGTCATACTGGTTGTTTTAGGCGTTTTTGGGAAGATGGTAGGAACCATGACGGCCTGCAATCGCTTAAACATTCCTGTCCACGAAGGGATTCTGATTGGTTTCTTAATGAACTTGAAGGGACATTTGGATCTCGTGTTTCTGAATGGGATTTCAGCTGACAAACTTGTAAGTCCTGTTTCAATTATGTTCTGTTAAACACAAATTGATACATACTACTCTCCTAATTAGAGGCATTATATATTGTGGATCGTGTCTAATTACTCGAGTTCTGATATTTCTGCAGCAATGGACTTTAAGGTCACAGGATATACTGGTAGCTTGTAAGGTCCTGGATGCTGTAATATCAGGAATAGGGATTGCAATGTACATGAAGAAGCACGAGCGACGATTGGCGGAAGCATGCCGTTCCTTAGAGCTTCTAGATCCCGAGTCTGAGCTACGAGTTATGGGGTGTGTGTACAGCTCACGTCATGCACAACCTATGGTCTCCACCATCTCCGCCCTTGCAGCCTGCAAATCCACACCCATAACCCCATACTTGATGCATCTCATCGAGCTTTCACGGAAACAGAAATCTTCCACTGCTCTTTACCATGAGCTCGATCAGGAAGATGAACTTAGCTTTGAAGACTATGGCGGGGATGATGCGCTCGAGATCAGTGAGGTTGTCGATGCCTTTGCTGCTGACAGAAAGATTTTAATACACCAGGTAAGCAAAGTTGAGTTTAGCATGAATCTCATGCGAATATTGTTTTTTTTATTCTTTCTCTCACGTAAACAAACTTAGTTTATTTCTTTTAAAATTACACAAAATAATAATACAATCAAACAATCACGGAAGTCGGAAGAGAGGAAGACTGGAGAGAGTCAGGACAGCCGATAGGAGTGTCTGGTGTAATTAGAAAATCTAGAGTTTTAAATAAATTCGGTCAAAGATGGTCTTAATTGGGCTTTTCAGAAAAAAGCCCAAGACTAAGTTTGAGCCCAACTTTGGAGAAAAAAATGCCCGTTCAATCTCGGTTATAGTCGGACTAGTCTCGGGCCAGTTTTGTCAAAAATTTGGTTCAGCTAGTCTTTTTTGCTTCCCCTAAATATGACAACTGCCGTTAACCTTTTACAAACTACAAGTTATGATTATGTTTTATACAGAGACAATAGTTTCTTTCTAATGATTCTCAATTTACCTTTTAAACATATGTTTTTGCTTGATTCTAACAAAATAACAAAACAACATTACAAGAAAGTTGTTCTATAGTAACAGAGTAAAATCGTTGTTAAGTAGACATTTGTTGTTGCTAAGTTCCAAAGTCGATGCTAAGACTCGTGCATGTAGGCCTCGATGCTAAAAGTCTAAGCAACGAAAATATGCCGACAATAAAGGTCTACCGTTGCTGGAATGAACAGTTTCATTAGCTTTTAACATCAACGTCAATGGTGTTCATGCGTAATTATCATTGACCTATTTTAATGTTAGAACACTGTATTAACAGCCAAACGTAATGGTCGATGTATGACCCACGTGCGACCAAAAATGCACTGTTTGTTCGTAATAGATGTTATTCTATTTTTTTAGCCACAACAAATGTCTTTGTCAAAATTGGTATATATAACATATGCCCAAACATTAATATATATATATATATAACATTAGTTCCTACAAAGTCTCATGTCCAAACAACAAAATGAACGCCATCTAAAATCACATATCAGGCAATCATCTAATAGCAAAAAGAGACGCATCTACTTTGAATCGAAGTAGACGCAATTCCAGCATCTACTTCAATGTTGCACCCCAAGAGTTTCACGAAGTTCTTGTGTTTAATTCCACTGATGAGATCCACTTCATTGAAGAAATCATCAACCCATTGCTTCGTGTTGAAAACCAATCTCTTAACCGCTACAATATTCCCATTTGGAATAGTCCATTTGAAAACAGAACTAGTGCCTCCCTGAGAAAGCTTCCTTGACGGGTCAAAATGAAAGAACATTAATTGAGAGTCAAATACATTCTCTTAAATCCTTACGATCTCTCTCTTCATTTGTTCAATCTTTTGCTCAAGTTTAGTTATGTGTTCAGTAAGAGCCTGCAAAACTCACAGAGAACATAAATATTAATAGGGAAAAGTACCAAACTGGTACCCGAACTTGTAGGTGATTAGCAAGTAGGTACCTAAACTTTTTTTTGTAGCAAATAGGTAGCCGAACTTATGAAAATTAGCAAAAAGGTACATACCGTTAATTTCCGTTAAAAATAAACGGAAAATGTCACGTGAGGAGCAACCAGGTACCTGAACTTACACAAATGAGCAAGTAGGTACCTAAACCGGTTCAATAACCGGTTCGGTCGAACCACTTTTTTTTTTTAAAAGTAGGGTTTATATACCAAACACATGCATGGCTCGACTCCAGACGTTCTCGGAGTGTTCCTTGATGCACCGAGAACATCTGGAGTCGAGCCATGTATATGTTTGGTATATAAACCCGTTCGGTTCGGTCGAAGCACTTTATTTTTTATAAAAAAAAGTAGGGTTTATATACTAAACACATGCATGACTCAACTCCAGACGTTCTCGATGCATCAAGGAACACTCCGAAAACGTCTGGAGTTGAGCCATGCATGTGTTTGGTATATAAACCCTACTTTAAAAAAAAAAAGTGGTTCGATCGAACCGGTTCAAGAACCGGTTCAGGTACCTACTTGCTCATTTGTGTAAGTTCAGGTACTTGGTTGCTCATTCGTGTAAGTTCAGGTACATGGTTTCTCCTCACGTAACATTTTCCGTTTATTTTTAACGGAAATTAACTGTAGGTACCTATTTGCTTATTTAAGAAAGTTCGGCTACCTATTTGCTACAAAACAAAGTTTAGGTACCTACTTGCTAATCACCCACAAGTTCGGGTACTAGTTTGGTACTTTTCCCATATTAATACAAGAACGATGACTGAAGCAGAAAAACAAGGTCAAACAATCAAACCTCATGGCGTTGCATGGCAATTGCACACTTTAATGATTTGGCCTTTGTGAGAAGATTTCTTGGCCTCGGTTTGATCGAGTGCTTATAATTCTTTCCTCGGTAGTACATAAGCAAATAACCTTTTAGAATTCTATCTATGGAAACCAAATTGTCGCCGCTTTCATATTCCAATCGTGTTGTCTCTTCAACGAAGGTGAGAGTCTTTTGTTTGCTTATAAGCTTCACTACTTCTCTATACTTCCAATGCAAATGCATGTTCTCATTGGCATCAACAAAAATACCACGAGTCCCTGAAGAAAAAAGATACATATGTGTTCATAATTGAAGATTCAATTGATAGAAAGGTTGAATTTTTATGAGCAAGATTGAAAGGAAATGAAAAGAACAGATAGACAATACCATTTCTTTATCCACAATCACCAATGAAATACCATTTCCTTATCCCCAAACGGATAAACAATACACAATTCATGTATATAGCACAAAAAACCTGCAATTAGCAAAAGGGTTTGCGAAGGATACATGTGTTGAGGAATGAAGGGTACATATGTTTGCTAGTTTACAGAACTGAACATAATCAATCAACGAGAAAACCTGTCATTCGAAATGCTTTCAAGAATCTATTTAAATTCAGATTTATCAAAGAAGACCACTAAATACAAACGTACAGATCTTTTGATACCAAAGAGAGGCACAATTCATTTGCGTGTGGAATCAATATGCACAATGTAAACCAAAATCGGGAAATAGGTTACCTTAGACAGGGAAATGGAGAAGATGCGGGGCCCAATGACTAAGGCCAAAGTGTTGGAAGGAAGCGACAAAGCTATAGCTAGTTCAATCTCGATGGGGATTGTTTAGGAAAAAAGCTGAAAAAATAGAAGGAAATCAGGAATTTACTTACTGATAAGTGATTAGGGTTGAGTTTGCCAACCAAACGACGATGTCCGAAGTGAGAACGAGGTTGGCCATGGACAGAGGACACTATTGAGGACGAGCTGTCTATTCCGTATCAGATTTAGTAGCGGCAAATTCAGTATTAACTACGATCTAACGTCGATAATGTTTACACCTATATAGAATCAATACATGTTGACAACAAAACAGTGCATCTGCAATATCCTCCACTTCTATTGCTGATTATGTATATTACCCTCATATATTTAGTTGACACATATTTTTTGGGACTTACACAAATTGCTGCGGCAAAATTACACACTAAAACAACGTTTCAGCTATGGCAAACTTGTCGACTCTAAAAACGGTCTATTTTTTCGTAATATAGTGTGGAAACAAAAGAAGATTTTTACTAACGAGATCCTTGTAACAATACATTTTTTTCGTGGTTGTTGATTCAGATTCTTGTAGTGCAATATGATAAAACTATTTACCAGTTGAACCAAATATTTCAATTAACTTTTATACGGTAAATAGAGTTTTTTAAAGCAAACCCCAACTCTTTTTTTTTTTCCTCTACAAACTAGCGTTTTTTTTTTAACATTATCTTATTTATATATATATTATTTCAGTTTTTTTCTTCAGATTTTAAATAAAACTTTCAGCGTTGGGTTATTCTTTACAGTAAGAAAACACAGCCCTTAAAGGATAAATAAATAAAATTTCAAACTAGTGATTTTTAGATATAATGAATGACCGGTCTCTCTATACATTTTCTATTCTAACTAACTAAATATTAAGTGTTTTTGTAGGTTATTATAGAGTTAATAACTAAATCGTTATATATAGTTTGGTGACTATACAAATTGTTATTGTTTTTTCGCTATATATATTTTGGTAACTTTACAAATTGTTACTTTTAAAAAAAGAAAAATTTCTTACTTGTACTTTTGGAGTAAGGGCAAAATACTACGTCCGTCTCAAATTTGGACAACAATTGATGTTGTATGGACCAAATTTAAAAAATATATAAAAAAAAAACGATTTTTTTCTTCCATAAACGGAAAATTTAGAGGGAAAAATTAATTTTAATATAATATTTTTATTGAAAATAAAAAAACCCTAATTAATTTTTAGCAAAATATAATATTATAAACTTATTTTTTCTCTTTCTCTTTCAATTTCCAATTTATATTTTCTAAAATAATATAATGTTTTGAAATCATAGACCAATCATGTATGGTTCTGTTATTTTTTATCCTGATTTAATTGAAAAATAAACATAGGTAGTGAAAAATAAACATAGGTAGTCTTTTAGTCCAATTCTGAAATTATAGGTAGGAAAATTTGAAAAAAATAAATTTCGAATACTTGTTTTATAAAACAGTTAAAGTTGGTAGCAATTTGGTTATTACCAGCTTATATTATATTAACCTTCAATTAATATGTGTGTACCTTAACGTTGAGTATCCCAGTTAAAATTCCTTGTGAACCTGAAATGCCCCTGTTTTTATTTTCACAGATTAAGTCTGTGTCATCTTTCATTTCAATGTACGAGGATGTTTGTGATCATGCTGAGGACCTTCGAATTTCCCTCATATTACTGCCCTTCCACAAACACCAGCGCATTGATGGGAAGTTGGAGAGTGGCAAGGATGGAATCCGTACAACCAACCAGAGGATCCTTCGCCATGCACCATGTTCAGTTGGTATCATTGTCAGTAGGGGTCCTGCTGGAGTCCCTGCTTTCAATCAGATCCTTAACTCCGAGACCGTTCAGGAAGTCGCAACTCTCTTCTTTGGAGGTGCAGATGATCAAGAGGCATTGGCATGTAGCAAGCGTATCACCAATCACCGCTACATCAATTTGACACTCATTAGGTTCTTACCGAAGACGTCTCCATCACAAGGTGGAAACGATAGCAACTTGGAAAACGACGAGGGCTATCTCGCAGACTTCTATAATATGTAAGTTCAGACTGACAGCATTCTGATGAAGATTAACCCTAGCTAGATTTTTCATATGTATGTTAAGTCGTCTTTGTTTTTCATTTTTAGGTATATAAAGTCGGGCAAAGTCGGTTACGTAGAGAAGCATGTGAATAATGGTTCAGAGACAGTTAAGGCTCTACGAGACATTGGAAATATGTATTCACTCTTCTTAGTAGGGAAGGGGAAGTGGGGGCACTCACCCATGACGACTGGGATGAGCGATTGGGAAGAGTGCCCTGAACTTGGCGTAGTTGGAGATGTCTTAGCTTCACCGGAGTTCAACATAGGAGGTTCAGTTCTCATAATACAGCAGCACAGAAAGACAAACATTTGATGGGGGAGTATCGGGAGTTGTTTATGTTAGTGCCGTGACGTTGTTAGGATTTGTCGTAGGAACTAGGGTTAAAGACTACTTTTGGGATGGTAAATTAGAAGTCATCCTTCACCAGTAGATTCTGAATTCTACTTCTTCTTGGTAGTAATTAGAAAGACTAATATAAAATTATATATTAATTTCGGATCAAATACTAATTAAAGTGATAAAAATTGTATAAACTGTAGAATAACATGCAACTTTATAAAATGACAAAATTACCCCTATAAAAAAGATAAAACAAAATCCGTTTAGAAACTGAGTTACATGAAAAGCACGGTCTCCTTAAGGTGATTCCAACTTACTCAGTGATTGGTTCGTGTAAGAGGTAACTCAGGAAGATCACCTCCCAAGATAATTAAAACAGTGTCGTTAAGGCAAAATAAACACAGTGTTTCTCTTAACCGAATTGAACAGTACCTAAACTCAGATTTTGACAGAAACTAGGATGTTTTACTCAGAAGTGACAAAACACTGATCGAACCTTAGAGCAACCTAGAGAGTATTTTAAAATTGTTTTTTCAAGTGTTTTTAAATGAGAAGAATACTCTTCTATTTATAGGCTTCATGGGTAGTCATTGCCATTAAGGATACTCTTGTAAACAGGAAAACACAATATATTTTGGGCAAAAAACATGTTTCCAACTAGTGTGGTATTGTGTTTTACACAAGTTATCATCATAGCTTAATTTCACTTGAGAAACATTTGGGTTAGGTACAAAATAAAATTTTGGTCTAAAAAGCCCAAAGGCCCAAAATCTCCTACATGAATGGAGAAATGATAGAGTTCCTAGACGATATAGACTGAGAATAAGAGTTAATGGTTGACACCTTCATAGGATATGTAGGTGTTACCTTTTGAACATTCCCTTATGAAGTTCACTACAGTATTTTTTTATTTGGCCGGAGAAATTTTTTCGTTGGTAATAGTAAAAAATTTGATGGTTAAAATCAATTCCATTGGTAAATACAGAATTCTGACGGTAAAACATTCGTCGGTGAAGATCCAGTCGACGAAATATGTCACAAATATGCCGTCGATAAAAACAATTTATTTATCGACAAAGATAATTTTTTCGTAACAAGTTATGTTTTTGGCGAAAAAATCGGTTTGGTTGGCAAAACAAATTTTACTGGCGAACGGCGAATTTGGTCAGACCAAGATTTTTTTTCGTAGGTAGATACCTTTTTTCCGATAAAATCAATTTGGTGGTTACACATGTTATGCTAACGGAAAATTTTGTTAGTAAAAAAACTAATTTAAAAAACTAAATAAAATTATAAATAAAAGATGAATGAATTTAGCTTGCCACAAGAAAAATGTAGTAAGACCCTAAAATATGTAGAGTGACAATAACTTGCAGACGTTGATCTTCTTGCCGACATTGCTATCACAGTTAAGAGATTCTACTAGATAACTATGTATATTTTGTCTCGTAGCTTATAACAACTTCTTGGCTAGTTGTTCCCGTGAACAACATGTTGGGGGTGATTCTGTATTATCCCTATCAATGACCTTTCTTTACTGCAAAAATATATACTTATTCATGAAGCAACTGGAAAAACTGTATGGCTGATTCCATGCAGATACATCTCAATCATGAAGGGGGATACTAGTTGCTCGAAAGTTACTATTTTGCCATGTTAAACTCATAGTTTGCACCATTATATATAACCATGTAGTACAAGAAAATGTACTATGACTTACCTCCTCACCTTCATTATGGCTTCTTGTATTCCCATCCTTCTTTCTTTTCAACATAACGACGTTCTGCATCTTTCCTCACTCTAATACTTCTTTAATATTTACAATTGACAACTCCAAACATTCACATACATGACACATAATATTTTAAACACAGAACTACAAGTAGCAAGTAGCAACTGCTGAAATCCAACCGACGTAATGCGAAAGAAAATCTAATGTATATTAAATACTGACGAAGGCAGCATTAATGGAATATTGCAAAATGAAATTCACAAAGTAGAGAAGCAAGTAAACAAACATTAAAGATTTATCACTTTCACCACTGAATTTATGTACTCTGTAAAAGCATCCTTGTATTTGTAGTAAAGATGTTGGGAATGATCATTAGGTGGCTTTTGAGTACACAATGAATCCATCAAGATCACACAGAGTGGTCGCAGTCAAAGTTATAATATCAAAGACGTGTAGAAGCAATACGTATATATCATGATGTACTCATTCAGCGAAAAGTGCAAGTCTGAACGACCCCCGAGAATGCTACTCAATTTCATGATGCTTGATTCCTCTTTTTTCAAAATTGAAAAATCACCTTTGTGCATAGATCTACTATAAATTAAGGTTTTCACGAATTTCTTGAAATCAGAATTTTGAAGGAGAGTTTCTACAGTTTTGGCTTGTACTTGATGGAGATTGGCGAGGAAGGACAGAGACGCGGCGAAGCTGAGCTTCTGAGAGATGAAATCGAGCCACTAAGTGAAGAGGTCGAGCTTTCGAAAGACGAGGTCCTGTCACCTTGAAAAGATAGCGAGCATAAAAAGAAGTGAGAACGCAAGACAGAGAGGATGTGTGATTTGCAGGACTTGATATGAGCAGTTAGGGTTTTGAATTTTTAGATCATTACATAAATTAATAGTAATATATATTAAATAGTTACTAAACACTACTGAAATTTCGTCGCCAAAAGTAGTAATTTTGTCGGCAAAAATCAATTCCGTCGGTAAATACAGAATTAAGTCGGTAAAGCTTTCGTCGCTGAAGGCACCGTCGACAAAAATTTACCGACAAAATATGTCACAAATTTATAGTCGGTAAAAACAATTTATTTACCGAGGGAATTATTTTCTCTAAAAACGTGTTTGTCGTCAATAAATTATTTTTTCCCCTACAAAATCGATTTCGTTGGTAAAATATTTTTTACCGACGAAAAGAGAAATCGTCGACAAAAACTTATTTACCGACGAAATGTGAAATCGTTGGCAAAGTTGTTTTTACCGACAAAATATGAAATCGTCAGCAAATACATTTTTACCGAAGGCAATACCGTCGGTAAAAAAGAACCTTTTAAAAAAAAATTACAAAAAAACAAATAAATTTACAAATAGAAAAACAATAAATTTAGTTTGATACAAATTTCTTAGTAACACAAACTTGTAGGCATTAATGAATTAACCTTAATCTTTACACATAGTACAACAAAAGGAATAAAAGTCAAATCACATGTACTTTATAGTAGACTAAATATATAATCCAACTATGCTATGGATTACAAAAGTAATCTAGGGAATATCAGACTCGCATAAGATTGGAACATGTGTAATGGCATCAATAGGGGCCTGCAATGACACACAAACGTGCAATAATTACACAAATAGCATTTTGAGAACATTCAAGAAGACAAGTTTAGGAAATCAATAAAGAATGAACTTTTAAGAACATGGACATGTAAAAAGACAAGAATTGATGGATAACTAATACAAAAGAAGTCATGAGTTGGTATTGTATCAAGCCACTATATTTAAATCTACCAAATCAAGTCTACCAAATCAAGGCAGCTATTATAATTTCACAATATAAATCAACTTAGAAAAAGAGTAGGGAAAAATTTGCTTGCAACTACTCTATATGGAAGAATCCAACATGATTAATCTTACTATGAATTATGTGATCACAAACATACCATAACATCGGACTACTCAGGCTTGGAGACAAGTTGCATACATCACTTGTCCACAATTATCTCATTGTGCGTGGTAGTGGGATATTTTGTTGCAATCTCTCGACAAGATTCCATAAATAAACCATCTGCGAACTTCATGATATTGGCTTTGTGCACTGTAGTGACCATCTTTTTGTTGTTGAGATAGGCATACTCGAATGCATACTTTTCAATTTTTTCTGAGCAGGACTTTGTTATCACCTAGATAACAGTGTTAGTGAGAAACTAAAACTACTGAACTCACAAATTATATAAGAAATTGTTAAGACAAAGTAATAATGAAAAATATGCATACTTAGTTGTCAGATGCATTTCTGGATAAGCCTTTTCATAGACCGACTTCCCATGAAAACAAAGGAAGAGGTTGTTCTACTAAATTCTTGAACAAATTACCTTATCAAAGGCATCAAAAGAATAAGCAAATTCATTTCATAACAAAATATTTCTCAGCGTTTAGTCTTAGAATTCCCCCTGAATTCAAAGAGGATTAGATAGTATTTTATTGGAAAACAATGAATGCCACCTTCGTTTGTATTCAATTTAGGCCATAATTATCCTGATTATCTCGAACTACATATGTAAATGCATATCTACCCTGTATGTTTCACAAAATAAGGAAAATAAGCAAACTAAACATAAATTTAGACCTTAATTTGTTTCTTTTAATTCCCTCCACACCCCTAAACAATCGAACCAATGTCAAGCAAGCACAGACAAGTGGGGGCAATCGAACCAATCTGAGCCTCAATCTAGTAAATCGACAAGGAATCACACCTTATAAGAGGATTTGCGAATGGGAGAGAAGCAGCAAGGCCCTGTCTCCATTCACAAAATACTTGCCAAATGAAAGGATTCACATTCTGTACGTGTACCTGCGTCTCTCGCGTCTCCATTATGGAGAGGGATTTGGTGCTGCTCGTCAAAATAGACGAGAGTGTCATCGGGTAGGGTGTCACCAGTGCTGATCGGGGCCATGTCGCAAGGTGAATAAACAAACCTTGCTTGAACTTCTTGCAAATATAGGAGAAGGATAAACGACTAGAGGAACTAAAGAACTGAAAGACAAGAGTGTGTTGTGCTTAGCTTTTTATCAATTCAAAATTCAAACATGTGCCGACGAAACTGTCAAACTATCCGTAAAGATATATTTTTGGCCGTGAAAATTGAATTTCGTCGGTAAAATTGATAGTTGATGTATTTATTTACCGACGGTATATTAATAAGGTCGGTAAAGACCTAATTATCGACAATAATTTCATTTTGTTGACAAAGACACAAGATTTTACCGACGAAATTACTGTTTTTTGTCAGTAAAAAAATATTTTACAAACGAAATTTGCTATTGTCAGTGAAATATTTTTTTACCAACGAAAATTAAATTTCTTCGATAAGTTAAGATTTCGTCGGTAAGTTAAGATTTCGTCAGTAAAGACCAGCTTTTCAGTAGTGAAAGATTAACACAAATGCCATATGGTTCGGTCGTAAGATGAACAATTTACTACAAGGTCGTGTCTTTAAAATTAAGCAGGGACACCTGTTTAACAAGATATAGTTAGTTATTTTGTTGACAAATGTTCGTTTTTTGTAGGTTAAAATTCTTTTACCGACAAAAATACAATTATGTCAGTAATGTTATATGCCTTTAACAACAACAAGATACCAATTCCCGATAAATATTTTAAATTTGCCAACAATATTTTAAGGTCGCTGAGAAATTATATTTACCAACGTAATGTACATATCATTGATAAAGATATGTAATTTTTCCGACGATATTACCTAAGTCATCGTTTAAAAATACTTCCAACGACGAGAATAAAACCTGTCGGTAAAAATTATATTTACCGATGAAAATTTAGTTTCATCGGTAACTTAGGTTTTATCGACGACATTATTTTTAAAGAGAAAATTTTAGTTAAGGGTTGTTAGAGTATTGTATACTCTAGTCTAGATTAATCTAGATTACTGTAGATGATCTCTTCTTAGTCTTAGTTTTCCTATATAAGGATTAGTAGAGGTTGTATTCATTTTAACTCAAAGTCATACAATGTTTTCATTAGTGAAACTTTGTGTTCATCTTTCTCTCCACACACATCTCTATAATCCTTACATGGTATCAGAGCTAGTTCGATTAGGGATGTGATCTTCTTTCGCTGCAAATCTATAGGAATTCCAATTCTACCAATTCCAGCATAGCATAACAGATCAGCATCTTCCTCGTGAGATTTTCAGCATAGCAGATTTGATCATATCATTTGATCCATCTCCTACTTCATTTGAAGTTGTTGCTCAGTAATCCACGTTATTGCCACATCCTGCTTTGCATCGATTCTACTGATTCACCTTCCATCAATTGAAGAACCATTGATCGTTAGATTTGGTTCACCACCACATGCTGTTGTAACTGATATGTGTTGTTTCCACCTCAAGCTTTGGATGATACTTTGCGGCATGACTTCCAGCTCACGATTGGAATTCAGATAGCTAATTGAGATTCAATGTTGCGTTCATTTCATGTCACGAAACAAACTGAGAAGTTGAACTTCATCGATTTGTTCTCTGTTCATCGGCGATCAATCAGCTCTGTTCAGGTTGCATCAGCCACAATCATTCTGTTATTCCGACTGTAGCTCTGTTCAACTCCAATTCAGCATCAGCAGCTCCATCGATTCTTCATTTCAGCTATCGATTCTTCATTTCAACTATCGATTCTTCAATTCATATTGCTGCTGCTGATCATCTTCCTCACGTAGGATCTGTTCTGTGATGCTCTGTTCTTCAACTCGTTGATCTATTTTTCAGCTCGGTTTTAGAATCTTCAACATCTTTGCATCAAATTCAGATACATTTCAGATTTGTAGCAGATCCGGATTTGATCCAGCAAGATGCAGGTTTATTCCAGCTTGAATCAGCTTCATTAGTATTCTGCAGATTCTGATCAGTGCTTCTCTAGTACTCGTGTCGTTCTCATAAAAAAAGATGAAGCTGGAGGCACGTCCAGTGCTCGTTCAGTGCTCGCGCCATGCTCGTCCAGTGCTCACTCCGTGCAATGTTTGATCAAAAGCTAAAGTCAAGCATAAAAGTTGGAATTGTGCTGAATGAATGCTATGTTTTCCACACGCATAAGCTGCTCTGTTTTGCACATGCATATCAGGTTTGATGCTGGAACTTCATATGTTGTTGATGCTGTCAATCATTCTGTTTGTTGCTGGATGCGATTGATTTATTACTCAAATGCTGAGTTCCTATTCTGTTGTGAAATTGCTGAGGATCTATTGTGATAATGCTGTGATTCTTTGCTCGATTATTTTCTGGTTCTATGATGTGATTTTCTGATTCAATGCCTCCTCAAACAATGCTGAATTACTTGTGATGAATTGCCGGTTTGGTGACGTGAAGAAGTGTGATCACATTGAGTTTGGACAACCAAGTTTTGATGATTTACAATGGATTCGATACAAGACTAGATTGTTGGAATTCAGATTCTAGATTAGTTTTAGCCACGATGGCATGAGCACGACGAGATGATCAAGATGGCACCGCGATGGCATGACCGGGATGGTTTCTTTTTCATTTACGGCATGACCACGACGAGATGACCGAGATGGCACCGCGATGGCATGACCGAGTCTTCTTTCTTCTCGTCTGGATTTCAACTTAAAAAACTTGTGTTTGAATGTGGAGTATCTCACCGATGATGAAAGTGTGCAAGCTCAATTCGATTGGAGATTTGACCGAGATTGAACTTGGGATCCGTCACAAGCAAAGAAGCATTGAATGTTTGGGGGCCAATTCAGAAAATTTCGAAAGTTTGAGGACCAAAAACAACCAAAGAAAAGATCCTGGGTGAATGTTAGAGTAGTACAAAATCAAGAAAAGCAATGAACATAGATGAATGTTACAGTATTGTATACTCTAGTCTAGATTAATCTAGATTACTGTAGATGATCTCTTCTTAGTCTTAGTTTTCCTATATAAGGATTAGTAGAGGTTGTATTCATTTTAACTCAAAGTCACACAATGTTTTCATTAGTGAAATCTTTGTGTTCATCTTTCTCTCCACGCACATCTCTATAATCCTTACACGGTATCAGAGCTAGTTCGATTAGGGATGTGATCTTCTTTCGCTGCAAATCTATAGGAATTCCAATTCTACCAATTCCAGCATAGCATAACAGATCAGCATCTTCCTCGTGAGATTTTCAGCATAGCAGATTTGATCATATCATTTGATCCATCTCCTACTTCATTTGAAGTTGTTGCTCAGTAATCCACGTTATTGCCACATCCTGCTTTGCATCGATTCTACTGATTCACCTTCCATCAATTGAAGAACCATTGATCGTTAGATTTGGTTCGCCACCACATGCTGTTGTAACTGATATGTGTTGTTTCCACCTCAAGCTTTGGATGATACTTTGCGGCATGACTTCCAGCTCACGACCGGAATTCAGATAGCTAATTGAGATTCAATGTTGCGTTTATTTCATGTCATGAAACAAACTGAGAAGTTGAACTTCATCGATTTGTGCTCTGTTCATCGGCGATCAATCAGCTCTGTTCAGGTTGCATCAGCCACAATCATTCTGTTATTCCGCCTGTAGCTCTGTTCATCTCCAATTCAGCATCAGCAGCTCCATCGATTCTTCATTTCAGCTATCGATTCTTCATTTCAACTATCGATTCTTCAATTCAGATTGCTGCTGCTGATCATCTTCCTCACGTAGGATCTGTTCTGTGATGCTCTGTTCTTCAACTCGTTGATCTATTTTTCAGCTCGGTTTTAGAATCTTCAACATCTTTGCATCAAATTCAGATACATTTCAGATTTGTAGCAGATCCGGATTTGGTCCAGCAAGATGCAGGTTTATTCCAGCTTGAATCGGCTTCATCAGTATTCTGCAGATTCTGATCAGTGCTTCTCTAGTACTCGTGTCGTTCTCATAAAAAAAGATGAAGCTGGAGGCACGTCCAGTGCTCGTTCAGTGCTCGCGCCATGCTCGTCCAGTGCTCACTCCGTGCAATGTTTGATCAAAAGCTAAAGTCAAGCATAGAAGTTGGAATTGTGCTGAATGAATGCTATGTTTTCCACACGCATAAGCTGCTCTGTTTTGCACATGCATATCAGGTTTGATGCTGGAACTTCATATGTTGTTGATGCTGTCAATCATTCTGTTTGTTGCTGGATGCGATTGATTTATTACTGAAATGCTGAGTTCCTATTCTGTTGTGAAATTGCTGAGGATCTATTGTGATAATGCTGTGATTCTTTGCTCGATTATTTTCTGGTTCTATGCTGTGATTTTCTGATTCAATGCCTCCTCAAACAATGCTGAATTACTTGTGATGAATTGCCGGTTTGGTGACGTGAAGAAGTGTGATCACATTGAGTTTGGACAACCAAGTTTTGATGATTTACAATGGATTCGATACAAGACTAGATTGTTGGAATTCAGATTCTAGATTAGTTTTAGCCACGATGGCATGAGCACGACGAGATGATCAAGATGGCACCGCGATGGCATGACCGGGATGGTTTCTTTTTCATTTACGGCATGACCACGACGAGATGACCGAGATGGCACCGCGATGGCATGACCGAGTCTTCTTTTTTCTCGTTTGGATTTCAACTTAAAAAACTTGTGTTTGAATGTGGAGTATCTCACCGATGATGAAAGTGTGCAAGCTCAATTCGATTGGAGATTTGACCGAGATTGAACTTGGGATCCGTCACAAGCAAAGAAGCATTGAATGTTTGGGGGCCAATTCAGAAAATTTCGAAAGTTTGAGGACCAAAAACAACCAAAGAAAAGATCCTGGGTGAATGTTAGAGTAGTACAAAATCAAGAAAAGCAATGAACATAGATGAATGTTTCGGTATTGTATACTCTAGTCTAGATTAATCTAGATTACTGTAGATGATCTCTTCTTAGTCTTAGTTTTCCTATATAAGGATTAGTAGAGGTTGTATTCATTTTAACTCAAAGTCACACAATGTTTTCATTGGTGAAATCTTTGTGTTCATCTTTCTCTCCACGCACATCTCTATAATCCTTACACGGTATCAGAGCTAGTTCGATTAGGGATGTGATCTTCTTTCGCTGCAAATCTATAGGAATTCCAATTCTACCAATTCCAGCATAGCATAACAGATCAGCATCTTCCTCGTGAGATTTTCAGCATAGCAGATTTGATCATATCATTTGATCCATCTCCTACTTCATTTGAAGTTGTTGCTCAGTAATCCACGTTATTGCCACATCCTGCTTTGCATCGATTCTACTGATTCACCTTCCATCAATTGAAGAACCATTGATCGTTAGATTTGGTTCGCCACCACATGCTGTTGTAACTGATATGTGTTGTTTCCACCTCAAGCTTTGGATGATACTTTGCGGCATGACTTCCAGCTCACGACTGGAATTCAGATAGCTAATTGAGATTCAATGTTGCGTTCATTTCATGTCACGAAACAAACTGAGAAGTTGAACTTCATCGATTTGTGCTCTGTTCATCGGCGATCAATCAACTCTGTTCAGGTTGCATCAGCCACAATCATTCTGTTATTCCGCCTGTAGCTCTGTTCAACTCCAATTCAGCATCAGCAGCTCCATCGATTCTTCATTTCAGCTATCGATTCTTCATTTCAACTATCGATTCTTCAATTCAGATTGCTGCTGCTGATCATCTTCCTCACGTAGGATCTGTTCTGTGATGCTCTGTTCTTCAACTCGTTGCTCTATTTTTCAGCTCGGTTTTAGAATCTTCAACATCTTTGCATCAAATTCAGATACATTTCAGATTTGTAGCAGATCCGGATTTGGTCCAGCAAGATGCAGGTTTATTCCAGCTTAAATCGGCTTCATCAGTATTCTGCAGATTCTGATCAGTGCTTCTCTAGTACTCGTGTCGTTCTCATAAAAAAAGATGAAGCTGGAGGCACGTCCAGTGCTCGTTCAGTGCTCACTCCGTGCAATGTTTGATCAAAAGCTAAAGTCAAGCATAGAAGTTGGAATTGTGCTGAATGAATGCTATGTTTTCCACACGCATAAGCTGCTCTGTTTTGCACATGCATATCAGGTTTGATGCTGGAACTTCATATGTTGTTGATGCTGTCAATCATTCTGTTTGTTGCTGGATGCGATTGATTTATTACTCAAATGCTGAGTTCCTATTCTGTTGTGAAATTGCTGAGGATCTATTGTGATAATGCTGTGATTCTTTGCTCGATTATTTTCTGGTTCTATGATGTGATTTTCTGATTCAATGCCTCCTCAAACAATGCTGAATTACTTGTGATGAATTGCCGGTTTGGTGACGTGAAGAAGTGTGATCACATTGAGTTTGGACAACCAAGTTTTGATGATTTACAATGGATTCGATACAAGACTAGATTGTTGGAATTCAGATTTTAGATTAGTTTTAGCCACGATGGCATGAGCACGACGAGATGATCAAGATGGCACCGCGATGGCATGACCGGGATGGTTTCTTTTTCATTTACGGCATGACCACGACGAGATGACCGAGATGGCACCGCGATGGCATGACCGAGTCTTCTTTTTTCTCGTCTGGATTTCAACTTAAAAAACTTGTGTTTGAATGTGGAGTATCTCACCGATGATGAAAGTGTGCAAGCTCAATTCGATTGGAGATTTGACCGAGATTGAACTTGGGATCCGTCACAAGCAAAGAAGCATTGAATGTTTGGGGGCCAATTCAGAAAATTTCGAAAGTTTGAGGACCAAAAACAACCAAAGAAAAGATCCTGGGTGAATGTTAGAGTAGTACAAAATCAAGAAAAGCAATGAACATAGATGAATGTTTCGGTATTGTATACTCTAGTCTAGATTAATCTAGATTACTGTAGATGATCTCTTCTTAGTCTTAGTTTTCTTATATAAGCATTAGTAGAGGTTGTATTCATTTTAACTCAAAGTCACACAATGTTTTCATTAGTGAAATCTTTGTGTTCATCTTTCTCTCCACGCACATCTCTATAATCCTTACACGGTATCAGAGCTAGTTCGATTAGGGATGTGATCTTCTTTCGCTGCAAATCTATAGGAATTCCAATTCTACCAATTCCAGCATAGCATAACAGATCAGCATCTTCCTCGTGAGATTTTCAGCATAGCAGATTTGATCATATCATTTGATCCATCTCCTACTTCATTTGAAGTTGTTGCTCAGTAATCCACGTTATTGCCACATCCTGCTTTGCATCGATTCTACTGATTCACCTTCCATCAATTGAAGAACCATTGATCGTTAGATTTGGTTCGCCACCACATGCTGTTGTAACTGATATGTGTTGTTTCCACCTCAAGCTTTGGATGATACTTTGCGGCATGACTTCCAGCTCACGACTGGAATTCAGATAGCTAATTGAGATTCAATGTTGCGTTCATTTCATGTCACGAAACAAACTGAGAAGTTGAACTTCATCGATTTGTGCTCTGTTCATCGGCGATCAATCAACTCTGTTCAGGTTGCATCAGCCACAATCATTCTGTTATTCCGACTGTAGCTCTGTTCAACTCCAATTCAGCATCAGCAGCTCCATCGATTCTTCATTTCAGCTATCGATTCTTCATTTCAACTATCGATTCTTCAATTCAGATTGCTGCTGCTGATCATCTTCCTCACGTAGGATCTGTTCTGTGATGCTCTGTTCTTCAACTCGTTGCTCTATTTTTCAGCTCGGTTTTAGAATCTTCAACATCTTTGCATCAAATTCAGATACATTTCAGATTTGTAGCAGATCCGGATTTGGTCCAGCAAGATGCAGGTTTATTCCAGCTTGAATCGGCTTCATCAGTATTCTGCAGATTCTGATCAGTGCTTCTCTAGTACTCGTGTCGTTCTCATAAAAAAAGATGAAGCTGGAGGCACGTCCAGTGCTCGTTCAGTGCTCGCGCCATGCTTGTCCAGTGCTCACTCCGTGCAATGTTTGATCAAAAGCTAAAGTCAAGCATAAAAGTTGGAATTGTGCTGAATGAATGCTATGTTTTCCACACGCATAAGCTGCTCTGTTTTGCACATGCATATCAGGTTTGATGCTGGAACTTCATATGTTGTTGATGCTGTCAATCATTCTGTTTGTTGCTGGATGCGATTGATTTATTACTCAAATGCTGAGTTCCTATTCTGTTGTGAAATTGCTGAGGATCTATTGTGATAATGCTGTGATTCTTTGCTCGATTATTTTCTGGTTCTATGATGTGATTTTCTGATTCAATGCCTCCTCAAACAATGCTGAATTACTTGTGATGAATTGCCGGTTTGGTGACGTGAAGAAGTGTGATCACATTGAGTTTGGACAACCAAGTTTTGATGATTTACAATGGATTCGATACAAGACTAGATTGTTGGAATTCAGATTTTAGATTAGTTTTAGCCACGATGGCATGAGCACGACGAGATGATCAAGATGGCACCGCGATGGCATGACCGGGATGGTTTCTTTTTCATTTACGGCATGACCACGACGAGATGACCGAGATGGCACCGCGATGGCATGACCGAGTCTTCTTTTTTCTCGTTTGGATTTCAACTTAAAAAACTTGTGTTTGAATGTGGAGTATCTCACCGATGATGAAAGTGTGCAAGCTCAATTCGATTGGAGATTTGACCGAGATTGAACTTGGGATCCGTCACAAGCAAAGAAGCATTGAATGTTTGGGGGCCAATTCAGAAAATTTCGAAAGTTTGAGGACCAAAAACAACCAAAGAAAAGATCCTGGGTGAATGTTAGAGTAGTACAAAATCAAGAAAAGCAATGAACATAGATGAATGTTTCGGTATTGTATACTCTAGTCTAGATTAATCTAGATTACTGTAGATGATCTCTTCTTAGTCTTAGTTTTCTTATATAAGCATTAGTAGAGGTTGTATTCATTTTAACTCAAAGTCACACAATGTTTTCATTAGTGAAATCTTTGTGTTCATCTTTCTCTCCACGCACATCTCTATAATCCTTACACGGTATCAGAGCTAGTTCGATTAGGGATGTGATCTTCTTTCGCTGCAAATCTATAGGAATTCCAATTCTACCAATTCCAGCATAGCATAACAGATCAGCATCTTCCTCGTGAGATTTTCAGCATAGCAGATTTGATCATATCATTTGATCCATCTCCTACTTCATTTGAAGTTGTTGCTCAGTAATCCACGTTATTGCCACATCCTGCTTTGCATCGATTCTACTGATTCACCTTCCATCAATTGAAGAACCATTGATCGTTAGATTTGGTTCGCCACCACATGCTGTTGTAACTGATATGTGTTGTTTCCACCTCAAGCTTTGGATGATACTTTGCGGCATGACTTCCAGCTCACGACTGGAATTCAGATAGCTAATTGAGATTCAATGTTGCGTTCATTTCATGTCACGAAACAAACTGAGAAGTTGAACTTCATCGATTTGTGCTCTGTTCATCGGCGATCAATCAACTCTGTTCAGGTTGCATCAGCCACAATCATTCTGTTATTCCGACTGTAGCTCTGTTCAACTCCAATTCAGCATCAGCAGCTCCATCGATTCTTCATTTCAGCTATCGATTCTTCATTTCAACTATCGATTCTTCAATTCAGATTGCTGCTGCTGATCATCTTCCTCACGTAGGATCTGTTCTGTGATGCTCTGTTCTTCAACTCGTTGCTCTATTTTTCAGCTCGGTTTTAGAATCTTCAACATCTTTGCATCAAATTCAGATACATTTCAGATTTGTAGCAGATCCGGATTTGGTCCAGCAAGATGCAGGTTTATTCCAGCTTGAATCGGCTTCATCAGTATTCTGCAGATTCTGATCAGTGCTTCTCTAGTACTCGTGTCGTTCTCATAAAAAAAGATGAAGCTGGAGGCACGTCCAGTGCTCGTTCAGTGCTCGCGCCATGCTTGTCCAGTGCTCACTCCGTGCAATGTTTGATCAAAAGCTAAAGTCAAGCATAAAAGTTGGAATTGTGCTGAATGAATGCTATGTTTTCCACACGCATAAGCTGCTCTGTTTTGCACATGCATATCAGGTTTGATGCTGGAACTTCATATGTTGTTGATGCTGTCAATCATTCTGTTTGTTGCTGGATGCGATTGATTTATTACTCAAATGCTGAGTTCCTATTCTGTTGTGAAATTGCTGAGGATCTATTGTGATAATGCTGTGATTCTTTGCTCGATTATTTTCTGGTTCTATGCTGTGATTTTTGATTCAATGCCTCCTCAAACAATGCTGAATTACTTGTGATGAATTGCCGGTTTGGTGACGTGAAGAAGTGTGATCACATTGAGTTTGGACAACCAAGTTTTGATGATTTACAATGGATTCGATACAAGACTAGATTGTTGGAATTCAGATTTTAGATTAGTTTTAGCCACGATGGCATGAGCACGACGAGATGATCAAGATGGCACCGCGATGGCATGACCGGGATGGTTTCTTTTTCATTTACGGCATGACCACGACGAGATGACCGAGATGGCACCGCGATGGCATGACCGAGTCTTCTTTTTTCTCGTCTGGATTTCAACTTAAAAAACTTGTGTTTGAATGTGGAGTATCTCACCGATGATGAAAGTGTGCAAGCTCAATTCGATTGGAGATTTGACCGAGATTGAACTTGGGATCCGTCACAAGCAAAGAAGCATTGAATGTTTAATTTCGAAAGTTTGAGGACCAAAAACAACCAAAGAAAAGATCCTGGGTGAATGTTAGAGTAGTACAAAATCAAGAAAAGCAATGAACATAGATGAATGTTTCGGTATTGTATACTCTAGTCTAGATTAATCTAGATTACTGTAGATGATCTCTTCTTAGTCTTAGTTTTCTTATATAAGCATTAGTAGAGGTTGTATTCATTTTAACTCAAAGTCACACAATGTTTTCATTAGTGAAATCTTTGTGTTCATCTTTCTCTCCACGCACATCTCTATAATCCTTACACGGTATCAGAGCTAGTTCGATTAGGGATGTGATCTTCTTTCGCTGCAAATCTATAGGAATTCCAATTCTACCAATTCCAGCATAGCATAACAGATCAGCATCTTCCTCGTGAGATTTTCAGCATAGCAGATTTGATCATATCATTTGATCCATCTCCTACTTCATTTGAAGTTGTTGCTCAGTAATCCACGTTATTGCCACATCCTGCTTTGCATCGATTCTACTGATTCACCTTCCATCAATTGAAGAACCATTGATCGTTAGATTTGGTTCGCCACCACATGCTGTTGTAACTGATATGTGTTGTTTCCACCTCAAGCTTTGGATGATACTTTGCGGCATGACTTCCAGCTCACGACTGGAATTCAGATAGCTAATTGAGATTCAATGTTGCGTTCATTTCATGTCACGAAACAAACTGAGAAGTTGAACTTCATCGATTTGTGCTCTGTTCATCGGCGATCAATCAGCTCTGTTCAGGTTGCATCAGCCACAATCATTCTGTTATTCCGACTGTAGCTCTGTTCAACTCCAATTCAGCATCAGCAGCTCCATCGATTCTTCATTTCAGCTATCGATTCTTCATTTCAACTATCGATTCTTCAATTCAGATTGCTGCTGCTGATCATCTTCCTCACGTAGGATCTGTTCTGTGATGCTCTGTTCTTCAACTCGTTGCTCTATTTTTCAGCTCGGTTTTAGAATCTTCAACATCTTTGCATCAAATTCAGATACATTTCAGATTTGTAGCAGATCCGGATTTGGTCCAGCAAGATGCAGGTTTATTCCAGCTTGAATCGGCTTCATCAGTATTCTGCAGATTCTGATCAGTGCTTCTCTAGTACTCGTGTCGTTCTCATAAAAAAAGATGAAGCTGAAGGCACGTCCAGTGCTCGTTCAGTGCTCGCGCCATGCTTGTCCAGTGCTCACTCCGTGCAATGTTTGATCAAAAGCTAAAGTCAAGCATAAAAGTTGGAATTGTGCTGAATGAATGCTATGTTTTCCACACGCATAAGCTGCTCTGTTTTGCACATGCATATCAGGTTTGATGCTGGAACTTCATATGTTGTTGATGCTGTCAATCATTCTGTTTGTTGCTGGATGCGATTGATTTATTACTCAAATGCTGAGTTCCTATTCTGTTGTGAAATTGCTGAGGATCTATTGTGATAATGCTGTGATTCTTTGCTCGATTATTTTCTGGTTCTATGATGTGATTTTCTGATTCAATGCCTCCTCAAACAATGCTGAATTACTTGTGATGAATTGCCGGTTTGGTGACGTGAAGAAGTGTGATCACATTGAGTTTGGACAACCAAGTTTTGATGATTTACAATGGATTCGATACAAGACTAGATTGTTGGAATTCAGATTTTAGATTAGTTTTAGCCACGATGGCATGAGCACGACGAGATGATCAAGATGGCACCGCGATGGCATGACCGGGATGGTTTCTTTTTCATTTACGGCATGACCACGACGAGATGACCGAGATGGCACCGCGATGGCATGACCGAGTCTTCTTTTTTCTCGTCTGGATTTCAACTTAAAAAACTTGTGTTTGAATGTGGAGTATCTCACCGATGATGAAAGTGTGCAAGCTCAATTCGATTGGAGATTTGACCGAGATTGAACTTGGGATCCGTCACAAGCAAAGAAGCATTGAATGTTTGGGGGCCAATTCAGAAAATTTCGAAAGTTTGAGGACCAAAAACAACCAAAGAAAAGATCCTGGGTGAATGTTAGAGTAGTACAAAATCAAGAAAAGCAATGAACATAGATGAATGTTTCGGTATTGTATACTCTAGTCTAGATTAATCTAGATTACTGTAGATGATCTCTTCTTAGTCTTAGTTTTCTTATATAAGCATTAGTAGAGGTTGTATTCATTTTAACTCAAAGTCACACAATGTTTTCATTAGTGAAATCTTTGTGTTCATCTTTCTCTCCACGCACATCTCTATAATCCTTACACGGTATCAGAGCTAGTTCGATTAGGGATGTGATCTTCTTTCGCTGCAAATCTATAGGAATTCCAATTCTACCAATTCCAGCATAGCATAACAGATCAGCATCTTCCTCGTGAGATTTTCAGCATAGCAGATTTGATCATATCATTTGATCCATCTCCTACTTCATTTGAAGTTGTTGCTCAGTAATCCACGTTATTGCCACATCCTGCTTTGCATCGATTCTACTGATTCACCTTCCATCAATTGAAGAACCATTGATCGTTAGATTTGGTTCGCCACCACATGCTGTTGTAACTGATATGTGTTGTTTCCACCTCAAGCTTTGGATGATACTTTGCGGCATGACTTCCAGCTCACGACTGGAATTCAGATAGCTAATTGAGATTCAATGTTGCGTTCATTTCATGTCACGAAACAAACTGAGAAGTTGAACTTCATCGATTTGTGCTCTGTTCATCGGCGATCAATCAGCTCTGTTCAGGTTGCATCAGCCACAATCATTCTGTTATTCCGACTGTAGCTCTGTTCAACTCCAATTCAGCATCAGCAGCTCCATCGATTCTTCATTTCAGCTATCGATTCTTCATTTCAACTATCGATTCTTCAATTCAGATTGCTGCTGCTGATCATCTTCCTCACGTAGGATCTGTTCTGTGATGCTCTGTTCTTCAACTCGTTGCTCTATTTTTCAGCTCGGTTTTAGAATCTTCAACATCTTTGCATCAAATTCAGATACATTTCAGATTTGTAGCAGATCCGGATTTGGTCCAGCAAGATGCAGGTTTATTCCAGCTTGAATCGGCTTCATCAGTATTCTGCAGATTCTGATCAGTGCTTCTCTAGTACTCGTGTCGTTCTCATAAAAAAAGATGAAGCTGAAGGCACGTCCAGTGCTCGTTCAGTGCTCGCGCCATGCTTGTCCAGTGCTCACTCCGTGCAATGTTTGATCAAAAGCTAAAGTCAAGCATAAAAGTTGGAATTGTGCTGAATGAATGCTATGTTTTCCACACGCATAAGCTGCTCTGTTTTGCACATGCATATCAGGTTTGATGCTGGAACTTCATATGTTGTTGATGCTGTCAATCATTCTGTTTGTTGCTGGATGCGATTGATTTATTACTCAAATGCTGAGTTCCTATTCTGTTGTGAAATTGCTGAGGATCTATTGTGATAATGCTGTGATTCTTTGCTCGATTATTTTCTGGTTCTATGATGTGATTTTCTGATTCAATGCCTCCTCAAACAATGCTGAATTACTTGTGATGAATTGCCGGTTTGGTGACGTGAAGAAGTGTGATCACATTGAGTTTGGACAACCAAGTTTTGATGATTTACAATGGATTCGATACAAGACTAGATTGTTGGAATTCAGATTTTAGATTAGTTTTAGCCACGATGGCATGAGCACGACGAGATGATCAAGATGGCACCGCGATGGCATGACCGGGATGGTTTCTTTTTCATTTACGGCATGACCACGACGAGATGACCGAGATGGCACCGCGATGGCATGACCGAGTCTTCTTTTTTCTCGTCTGGATTTCAACTTAAAAAACTTGTGTTTGAATGTGGAGTATCTCACCGATGATGAAAGTGTGCAAGCTCAATTCGATTGGAGATTTGACCGAGATTGAACTTGGGATCCGTCACAAGCAAAGAAGCATTGAATGTTTGGGGGCCAATTCAGAAAATTTCGAAAGTTTGAGGACCAAAAACAACCAAAGAAAAGATCCTGGGTGAATGTTAGAGTAGTACAAAATCAAGAAAAGCAATGAACATAGATGAATGTTTCGGTATTGTATACTCTAGTCTAGATTAATCTAGATTACTGTAGATGATCTCTTCTTAGTCTTAGTTTTCTTATATAAGCATTAGTAGAGGTTGTATTCATTTTAACTCAAAGTCACACAATGTTTTCATTAGTGAAATCTTTGTGTTCATCTTTCTCTCCACGCACATCTCTATAATCCTTACACGGTATCAGAGCTAGTTCGATTAGGGATGTGATCTTCTTTCGCTGCAAATCTATAGGAATTCCAATTCTACCAATTCCAGCATAGCATAACAGATCAGCATCTTCCTCGTGAGATTTTCAGCATAGCAGATTTGATCATATCATTTGATCCATCTCCTACTTCATTTGAAGTTGTTGCTCAGTAATCCACGTTATTGCCACATCCTGCTTTGCATCGATTCTACTGATTCACCTTCCATCAATTGAAGAACCATTGATCGTTAGATTTGGTTCGCCACCACATGCTGTTGTAACTGATATGTGTTGTTTCCACCTCAAGCTTTGGATGATACTTTGCGGCATGACTTCCAGCTCACGACTGGAATTCAGATAGCTAATTGAGATTCAATGTTGCGTTCATTTCATGTCACGAAACAAACTGAGAAGTTGAACTTCATCGATTTGTGCTCTGTTCATCGGCGATCAATCAGCTCTGTTCAGGTTGCATCAGCCACAATCATTCTGTTATTCCGACTGTATCTCTGTTCAACTCCAATTCAGCATCAGCAGCTCCATCGATTCTTCATTTCAGCTATCGATTCTTCATTTCAACTATCGATTCTTCAATTCAGATTGCTGCTGCTGATCATCTTCCTCACGTAGGATCTGTTCTGTGATGCTCTGTTCTTCAACTCGTTGCTCTATTTTTCAGCTCGGTTTTAGAATCTTCAACATCTTTGCATCAAATTCAGATACATTTCAGATTTGTAGCAGATCCGGATTTGGTCCAGCAAGATGCAGGTTTATTCCAGCTTGAATCGGCTTCATCAGTATTCTGCAGATTCTGATCAGTGCTTCTCTAGTACTCGTGTCGTTCTCATAAAAAAAGATGAAGCTGAAGGCACGTCCAGTGCTCGTTCAGTGCTCGCGCCATGCTTGTCCAGTGCTCACTCCGTGCAATGTTTGATCAAAAGCTAAAGTCAAGCATAAAAGTTGGAATTGTGCTGAATGAATGCTATGTTTTCCACACGCATAAGCTGCTCTGTTTTGCACATGCATATCAGGTTTGATGCTGGAACTTCATATGTTGTTGATGCTGTCAATCATTCTGTTTGTTGCTGGATGCGATTGATTTATTACTCAAATGCTGAGTTCCTATTCTGTTGTGAAATTGCTGAGGATCTATTGTGATAATGCTGTGATTCTTTGCTCGATTATTTTCTGGTTCTATGATGTGATTTTCTGATTCAATGCCTCCTCAAACAATGCTGAATTACTTGTGATGAATTGCCGGTTTGGTGACGTGAAGAAGTGTGATCACATTGAGTTTGGACAACCAAGTTTTGATGATTTACAATGGATTCGATACAAGACTAGATTGTTGGAATTCAGATTTTAGATTAGTTTTAGCCACGATGGCATGAGCACGACGAGATGATCAAGATGGCACCGCGATGGCATGACCGGGATGGTTTCTTTTTCATTTACGGCATGACCACGACGAGATGACCGAGATGGCACCGCGATGGCATGACCGAGTCTTCTTTTTTCTCGTCTGGATTTCAACTTAAAAAACTTGTGTTTGAATGTGGAGTATCTCACCGATGATGAAAGTGTGCAAGCTCAATTCGATTGGAGATTTGACCGAGATTGAACTTGGGATCCGTCACAAGCAAAGAAGCATTGAATGTTTGGGGGCCAATTCAGAAAATTTCGAAAGTTTGAGGACCAAAAACAACCAAAGAAAAGATCCTGGGTGAATGTTAGAGTAGTACAAAATCAAGAAAAGCAATGAACATAGATGAATGTTTCGGTATTGTATACTCTAGTCTAGATTAATCTAGATTACTGTAGATGATCTCTTCTTAGTCTTAGTTTTCTTATATAAGCATTAGTAGAGGTTGTATTCATTTTAACTCAAAGTCACACAATGTTTTCATTAGTGAAATCTTTGTGTTCATCTTTCTCTCCACGCACATCTCTATAATCCTTACACGGTATCAGAGCTAGTTCGATTAGGGATGTGATCTTCTTTCGCTGCAAATCTATAGGAATTCCAATTCTACCAATTCCAGCATAGCATAACAGATCAGCATCTTCCTCGTGAGATTTTCAGCATAGCAGATTTGATCATATCATTTGATCCATCTCCTACTTCATTTGAAGTTGTTGCTCAGTAATCCACGTTATTGCCACATCCTGCTTTGCATCGATTCTACTGATTCACCTTCCATCAATTGAAGAACCATTGATCGTTAGATTTGGTTCGCCACCACATGCTGTTGTAACTGATATGTGTTGTTTCCACCTCAAGCTTTGGATGATACTTTGCGGCATGACTTCCAGCTCACGACTGGAATTCAGATAGCTAATTGAGATTCAATGTTGCGTTCATTTCATGTCACGAAACAAACTGAGAAGTTGAACTTCATCGATTTGTGATCTGTTCATCGGCGATCAATCAACTCTGTTCAGGTTGCATCAGCCACAATCATTCTGTTATTCCGACTGTAGCTCTGTTCAACTCCAATTCAGCATCAGCAGCTCCATCGATTCTTCATTTCAGCTATCGATTCTTCATTTCAACTATCGATTCTTCAATTCAGATTGCTGCTGCTGATCATCTTCCTCACGTAGGATCTGTTCTGTGATGCTCTGTTCTTCAACTCGTTGCTCTATTTTTCAGCTCGGTTTTAGAATCTTCAACATCTTTGCATCAAATTCAGATACATTTCAGATTTGTAGCAGATCCGGATTTGGTCCAGCAAGATGCAGGTTTATTCCAGCTTGAATCGGCTTCATCAGTATTCTGCAGATTCTGATCAGTGCTTCTCTAGTACTCGTGTCGTTCTCATAAAAAAAGATGAAGCTGGAGGCACGTCCAGTGCTCGTTCAGTGCTCGCGCCATGCTTGTCCAGTCCTCACTCCGTGCAATGTTTGATCAAAAGCTAAAGTCAAGCATAAAAGTTGGAATTGTGCTGAATGAATGCTATGTTTTCCACACGCATAAGCTGCTCTGTTTTGCACATGCATATCAGGTTTGATGCTGGAACTTCATATGTTGTTGATGCTGTCAATCATTCTGTTTGTTGCTGGATGCGATTGATTTATTACTCAAATGCTGAGTTCCTATTCTGTTGTGAAATTGCTGAGGATCTATTGTGATAATGCTGTGATTCTTTGCTCGATTATTTTCTGGTTCTATGATGTGATTTTCTGATTCAATGCCTCCTCAAACAATGCTGAATTACTTGTGATGAATTGCCGGTTTGGTGACGTGAAGAAGTGTGATCACATTGAGTTTGGACAACCAAGTTTTGATGATTTACAATGGATTCGATACAAGACTAGATTGTTGGAATTCAGATTTTAGATTAGTTTTATCCACGATGGCATGAGCACGACGAGATGATCAAGATGGCACCGCGATGGCATGACCGGGATGGTTTCCTTTTCATTTACGGCATGACCACGGCGAGATGACCGAGATGGCACCGCGATGGCATGACCGAGTCTTCTTTCTTCTCGTCTGGATTTCAACTTAAAAAACTTGTGTTTGAATGTGGAGTATCTCACCGATGATGAAAGTGTGCAAGCTCAATTCGATTGGAGATTTGACCGAGATTGAACTTGGGATCCGTCACAAGCAAAGAAGCATTGAATGTTTGGGGGCCAATTCAGAAAATTTCGAAAGTTTGAGGACCAAAAACAACCAAAGAAAAGATCCTGGGTGAATGTTAGAGTAGTACAAAATCAAGAAAAGCAATGAACATAGATGAATGTTTCGGTATTGTATACTCTAGTCTAGATTAATCTAGATTACTGTAGATGATCTCTTCTTAGTCTTAGTTTTCCTATATAAGGATTAGTAGAGGTTGTATTCATTTTAACTCAAAGTCACACAATGTTTTCATTAGTGAAATCTTTGTGTTCATCTTTCTCTCCACGCACATCTCTATAATCCTTACACGGTATCAGAGCTAGTTCGATTAGGGATGTGATCTTCTTTCGCTGCAAATCTATAGGAATTCCAATTCTACCAATTCCAGCATAGCATAACAGATCAGCATCTTCCTCGTGAGATTTTCAGCATAGCAGATTTGATCATATCATTTGATCCATCTCCTACTTCATTTGAAGTTGTTGCTCAGTAATCCACGTTATTGCCACATCCTGCTTTGCATCGATTCTACTGATTCACCTTCCATCAATTGAAGAACCATTGATCGTTAGATTTGGTTCGCCACCACATGCTGTTGTAACTGATATATGTTGTTTCCACCTCAAGCTTTGGATGATACTTTGCGGCATGACTTCCAGCTCACGACTGGAATTCAGATAGCTAATTGAGATTCAATGTTGCGTTCATTTCATGTCACGAAACAAACTGAGAAGTTGAACTTCATCGATTTGTGCTCTGTTCATCGGCGATCAATCAGCTCTGTTCAGGTTGCATCAGCCAAAATCATTCTGTTATTCCGCCTGTAGCTCTGTTCAACTCCAATTCAGCATCAGCAGCTCCATCGATTCTTCATTTCAGCTATCGATTCTTCATTTCAACTATCGATTCTTCAATTCAGATTGCTGCTGCTGATCATCTTCCTCACGTAGGATCTGTTCTGTGATGCTCTGTCCTTCAACTCGTTGCTCTATTTTTCAGCTCGGTTTTAAAATCTTCAACATCTTTGCATCAAATTCAGATACATTTCAGATTTGTAGCAGATCCGGATTTGGTCCAGCAAGATGCAGGTTTATTCCAGCTTGAATCGGCTTCATCAGTATTCTGCAGATTCTGATCAGTGCTTCTCTAGTACTCGTGTCGTTCTCATAAAAAAAGATGAAGCTGGAGGCACGTCCAGTGCTCGTTCAGTGCTCGCGCCATGCTCGTTCAGTGCTCACTCCGTGCAATGTTTGATCAAAAGCTAAAGTCAAGCATAAAAGTTGGAATTGTGCTGAATGAATGCTATGTATTCCACACGCATAAGCTGCTCTGTTTTGCACATGCATATCAGGTTTGATGCTGGAACTTCATATGTTGTTGATGCTGTCAATCATTCTGTTTGTTGCTGGATGCGATTGATTTATTACTCAAATGCTGAGTTCCTATTCTGTTGTGAAATTGCTGAGGATCTATTGTGATAATGCTGTGATTCTTTGCTCGATTATTTTCTGGTTCTATGCTGTGATTTTCTGATTCAATGCCTCCTCAAACAATGCTGAATTACTTGTGATGAATTGCCGGTTTGGTGACGTGAAGAAGTGTGATCACATTGAGTTTGGACAACCAAGTTTTGATGATTTACAATGGATTCGATACAAGACTAGATTGTTGGAATTCAGATTTTAGATTAGTTTTATCCACGATGGCATGAGCACGACGAGATGATCAAGATGGCACCGCGATGGCATGACCGGGATGGTTTCCTTTTCATTTACGGCATGACCACGGCGAGATGACCGAGATGGCACCGCGATGGCATGACCGAGTCTTCTTTCTTCTCGTCTGGATTTCAACTTAAAAAACTTGTGTTTGAATGTGGAGTATCTCACCGATGATGAAAGTGTGCAAGCTCAATTCGATTGGAGATTTGACCGAGATTGAACTTGGGATCCGTCACAAGCAAAGAAGCATTGAATGTTTGGGGGCCAATTCAGAAAATTTCGAAAGTTTGAGGACCAAAAACAACCAAAGAAAAGATCCTGGGTGAATGTTAGAGTAGTACAAAATCAAGAAAAGCAATGAACATAGATGAATGTTTCGGTATTGTATACTCTAGTCTAGATTAATCTAGATTACTGTAGATGATCTCTTCTTAGTCTTAGTTTTCCTATATAAGCATTAGTAGAGGTTGTATTCATTTTAACTCAAAGTCACACAATGTTTTCATTAGTGAAATCTTTGTGTTCATCTTTCTCTCCACGCACATCTCTATAATCCTTACACGGTATCAGAGCTAGTTCGATTAGGGATGTGATCTTCTTTCGCTGCAAATCTATAGGAATTCCAATTCTACCAATTCCAGCATAGCATAACAGATCAGCATCTTCCTCGTGAGATTTTCAGCATAGCAGATTTGATCATATCATTTGATCCATCTCCTACTTCATTTGAAGTTGTTGCTCAGTAATCCACGTTATTGCCACATCCTGCTTTGCATCGATTCTACTGATTCACCTTCCATCAATTGAAGAACCATTGATCGTTAGATTTGGTTCGCCACCACATGCTGTTGTAACTGATATATGTTGTTTCCACCTCAAGCTTTGGATGATACTTTGCGGCATGACTTCCAGCTCACGACTGGAATTCAGATAGCTAATTGAGATTCAATGTTGCGTTCATTTCATGTCACGAAACAAACTGAGAAGTTGAACTTCATCGATTTGTGCTCTGTTCATCGGCGATCAATCAGCTCTGTTCAGGTTGCATCAGCCAAAATCATTCTGTTATTCCGCCTGTAGCTCTGTTCAACTCCAATTCAGCATCAGCAGCTCCATCGATTCTTCATTTCAGCTATCGATTCTTCATTTCAACTATCGATTCTTCAATTCAGATTGCTGCTGCTGATCATCTTCCTCACGTAGGATCTGTTCTGTGATGCTCTGTCCTTCAACTCGTTGCTCTATTTTTCAGCTCGGTTTTAAAATCTTCAACATCTTTGCATCAAATTCAGATACATTTCAGATTTGTAGCAGATCCGGATTTGGTCCAGCAAGATGCAGGTTTATTCCAGCTTGAATCGGCTTCATCAGTATTCTGCAGATTCTGATCAGTGCTTCTCTAGTACTCGTGTCGTTCTCATAAAAAAAGATGAAGCTGGAGGCACGTCCAGTGCTCGTTCAGTGCTCGCGCCATGCTCGTTCAGTGCTCACTCCGTGCAATGTTTGATCAAAAGCTAAAGTCAAGCATAAAAGTTGGAATTGTGCTGAATGAATGCTATGTATTCCACACGCATAAGCTGCTCTGTTTTGCACATGCATATCAGGTTTGATGCTGGAACTTCATATGTTGTTGATGCTGTCAATCATTCTGTTTGTTGCTGGATGCGATTGATTTATTACTCAAATGCTGAGTTCCTATTCTGTTGTGAAATTGCTGAGGATCTATTGTGATAATGCTGTGATTCTTTGCTCGATTATTTTCTGGTTCTATGCTGTGATTTTCTGATTCAATGCCTCCTCAAACAATGCTGAATTACTTGTGATGAATTGCCGGTTTGGTGACGTGAAGAAGTGTGATCACATTGAGTTTGGACAACCAAGTTTTGATGATTTACAATGGATTCGATACAAGACTAGATTGTTGGAATTCAGATTTTAGATTAGTTTTATCCACGATGGCATGAGCACGACGAGATGATCAAGATGGCACCGCGATGGCATGACCGGGATGGTTTCCTTTTCATTTACGGCATGACCACGGCGAGATGACCGAGATGGCACCGCGATGGCATGACCGAGTCTTCTTTCTTCTCGTCTGGATTTCAACTTAAAAAACTTGTGTTTGAATGTGGAGTATCTCACCGATGATGAAAGTGTGCAAGCTCAATTCGATTGGAGATTTGACCGAGATTGAACTTGGGATCCGTCACAAGCAAAGAAGCATTGAATGTTTGGGGGCCAATTCAGAAAATTTCGAAAGTTTGAGGACCAAAAACAACCAAAGAAAAGATCCTGGGTGAATGTTAGAGTAGTACAAAATCAAGAAAAGCAATGAACATAGATGAATGTTTCGGTATTGTATACTCTAGTCTAGATTAATCTAGATTACTGTAGATGATCTCTTCTTAGTCTTAGTTTTCCTATATAAGGATTAGTAGAGGTTGTATTCATTTTAACTCAAAGTCACACAATGTTTTCATTAGTGAAATCTTTGTGTTCATCTTTCTCTCCACGCACATCTCTATAATCCTTACACGGTATCAGAGCTAGTTCGATTAGGGATGTGATCTTCTTTCGCTGCAAATCTATAGGAATTCCAATTCTACCAATTCCAGCATAGCATAACAGATCAGCATCTTCCTCGTGAGATTTTCAGCATAGCAGATTTGATCATATCATTTGATCCATCTCCTACTTCATTTGAAGTTGTTGCTTAGTAATCCACGTTATTGCCACATCCAGCTTTGCATCGATTCTACTGATTCACCTTCCATCAATTGAAGAACCATTGATCGTTAGATTTGGTTCGCCACCACATGCTGTTGTAACTGATATGTGTTGTTTCCACCTCAAGCTTTGGATGATACTTTGCGGCATGACTTCCAGCTCACGACTGAAATTCAGATAGCTAATTGAGATTCAATGTTGCGTTCATTTCATGTCACGAAACAAACTGAGAAGTTGAACTTCATCGATTTGTTCTCTGTTCATCGGCGATCAATCAACTCTGTTCAGGTTGCATCAGCCACAATCATTCTGTTATTCCGACTGTAGCTCTGTTCAACTCCAATTCAGCATCAGCAGCTCCATCGATTCTTCATTTCAGCTATCGATTCTTCATTTCAACTATCGATTCTTCAATTCAGATTGCTGCTGCTGATCATCTTCCTCACGTAGGATCTGTTCTGTGATGCTCTGTTCTTCAACTCGTTGATCTATTTTTCAGCTCGGTTTTAGAATCTTCAACATCTTTGCATCAAATTCAGATACATTTCAGATTTGTAGCAGATCCGGATTTGGTCCAGCAAGAAGCAGGTTTAATCCAGCTTGAATCAGCTTCATCAGTATTCTGCAGATTCTGATCAGTGCTTCTCTAGTACTCGTGTCGTTCTCATAAAAAAAGATGAAGCTGGAGGCACGTCCAGTGCTCGTTCAGTGCTCGCGCCATGCTCGTCCAGTGCTCACTCCGTGCAATGTTTGATCAAAAGCTAAAGTCAAGCATATAAGTTGGAATTGTGCTGAATGAATGCTATGTTTTCCACACGCATAAGCTGCTCTGTTTTGCACATGCATATCAGGTTTGATGCTGGAACTTCATATGTTGTTGATGCTGTCAATCATTCTGTTTGTTGCTGGATGCGATTGATTTATTACTGAAATGCTGAGTTCCTATTCTGTTGTGAAATTGCTGAGGATCTATTGTGATAATGCTGTGATTCTTTGCTCGATTATTTTCTGATTCAATGCCTCCTCAAACAATGCTGAATTACTTGTGATGAATTGCCGGTTTGGTGACGTGAAGAAGTGTGATCACATTGAGTTTGGACAACCAAGTTTTGATGATTTACAATGGATTCGATACAAGACTAGATTGTTGGAATTCAGATTTTAGATTAGTTTTAGCCACGATGGCATGAGCACGACGAGATGATCAAGATGGCACCGCGATGGCATGACCGGGATGGTTTCTTTTTCATTTACGGCATGACCACGGCGAGATGACCGAGATGGCACCGCGATGGCATGACCGAGTCTTCTTTCTTCTCGTCTGGATTTCAACTTAAAAAACTTGTGTTTGAATGTGGAGTATCTCACCGATGATGAAAGTGTGCAAGCTCAATTCGATTGGAGATTTGACCGAGATTGAACTTGGGATCCGTCACAAGCAAAGAAGCATTGAATGTTTGGGGGCCAATTCAGAAAATTTCGAAAGTTTGAGGACCAAAAACAACCAAAGAAAAGATCCTGGATGAATGTTAGAGTAATACAAAATCAAGAAAAGCTATGAACATAGATGTATGTTACAGTATTGTATACTCTAGTCTAGATTAATCTAGATTACTGTAGATGATCTCTTCTTAGTCTTAGTTTTCCTATATAAGGATTAGTAGAGGTTATATTCATTATAACTCAAAGTCATACAATGTTTTCATTAGTGAAATCTTTGTGTTCATCTTTGTCTCCACGCACATCTCTATAATCCTTACACGGTATCTGAGCTAGTTCGATTAGGGATGTGATCTTCTTTCGCTGCAAATCTATAGGAATTCCAATTCTACCAATTCCAGCATAGCATAACAGATCAGCATCTTCCTCGTGAGATTTTCAGCATAGCAGATTTGATCATATCATTTGATCCATTTCCTACTTCATTTGAAGTTGTTGCTCAGTAATCCACGTTATTGCCACATCCTGCTTTGCATCGATTCTACTGATTCACCTTCCATCAATTGAAGAACCATTGATCGTTAGATTTGGTTCGCCACCACATGCTGTTGTAACTGATATGTGTGGTTTCCACCTCAAGCTTTGGATGATACTTTGCGGCATGACTTCCAGCTCACGACTGGAATTCAGATAGCTAATTGAGATTCAATGTTGCGTTCATTTCATGTCACGAAACAAACTGAGAAGTTGAACTTCATCGATTTGTGCTCTGTTCATCGGCGATCAATCAGCTCTGTTCAGGTTGCATCAGCCACAATCATTCTGTTATTCCGACTGTAGCTCTGTTCAACTCCAATTCAGCATCAGCAGCTCCATCGATTCTTCATTTCAGCTATCGATTCTTCAATTCAGATTGCTGCTGCTGATCATCTTCCTCACGTAGGATCTGTTCTGTGATGCTCTGTTCTTCAACTCGTTGATCTATTTTTCAGCTCGGTTTTAGAATCTTCAACATCTTTGCATCAAATTCAGATACATTTCAGATTTGTAGCAGATCCGGATTTGGTCCAGCAAGAAGCAGGTTTAATCCAGCTTGAATCAGCTTCATCAGTATTCTGCAGATTCTGATCAGTGCTTCTCTAGTACTTGTGTCGTTCTCATAAAAAAAGATGAAGCTGGAGGCACGTCCAGTGCTCGTTCAGTGCTCGCGCCATGCTCGTCTAGTGCTCACTCCGTGCAATGTTTGATCAAAAGCTAAAGTCAAGCATAAAAGTTGGAATTGTGCTGAATGAATGCTATGTTTTCCACACGCATAAGCTGCTCTGTTTTGCACATGTATATCAGGTTTGATGCTGGAACTTCATATGTTGTTGATGCTGTCAATCATTCTGTTTGTTGCTGGATGCGATTGATTTATTACTGAAATGCTGAGTTCCTATTCTGTTGTGAAATTGCTGAGGATCTATTGTGATAATGCTGTGATTCTTTGCTCGATTATTTTCTGGTTCTATGCTGTGATTTTCTGATTCAATGCCTCCTCAAACAATGCTGAATTACTTGTGATGAATTGCCGGTTTGGTGACGTGAATAAGTGTGATCACATTGAGTTTGGACAACCAAGTTTTGATGATTTACAATGGATTCGATACAAGACTAGATTGTTGGAATTCAGATTTTAGATTAGTTTTAGCCACGATGGCATGAGCACGACGAGATGATCAAGATGGCACCGCGATGGCATGACCGGGATGGTTTCTTTTTCATTTACGGCATGACCACGGCGAGATGACCGAGATGGCACCGCGATGGCATGACCGAGTCTTCTTTCTTCTCGTCTGGATTTCAACTTAAAAAACTTGTGTTTGAATGTGGAGTATCTCACCGATGATGAAAGTGTGCAAGCTCAATTCGATTGGAGATTTGACCGAGATTGAACTTGGGATCCGTCACAAGCAAAGAAGCATTGAATGTTTGGGGGCCAATTCAGAAAATTTCGAAAGTTTGAGGACCAAAAACAACCAAAGAAAAGATCCTGGGTGAATGTTAGAGTAATACAAAATCAAGAAAAGCTATGAACATAGATGTATGTTACAGTATTGTATACTCTAGTCTAGATTAATCTAGATTACTGTAGATGATCTCTTCTTAGTCTTAGTTTTCCTATATAAGGATTAGTAGAGGTTATATTCATTATAACTCAAAGTCATACAATGTTTTCATTAGTGAAATCTTTGTGTTCATCTTTGTCTCCACGCACATCTCTATAATCCTTACACGGTATCTGAGCTAGTTCGATTAGGGATGTGATCTTCTTTCGCTGCAAATCTATAGGAATTCCAATTCTACCAATTCCAGCATAGCATAACAGATCAGCATCTTCCTCGTGAGATTTTCAGCATAGCAGATTTGATCATATCATTTGATCCATCTCCTACTTCATTTGAAGTTGTTGCTCAGTAATCCACGTTATTGCCACATCCTGCTTTGCATCGATTCTACTGATTCACCTTCCATCAATTGAAGAACCATTGATCGTTAGATTTGGTTCGCCACCACATGCTGTTGTAACTGATATGTGTGGTTTCCACCTCAAGCTTTGGATGATTCTTTGCGGCATGACTTCCAGCTCACGACTGGAATTCAGATAGCTAATTGAGATTCAATGTTGCGTTCATTTCATGTCACGAAACAAACTGAGAAGTTGAACTTCATCGATTTGTGCTCTGTTCATCGGCGATCAATCAGCTCTGTTCAGGTTGCATCAGCCACAATCATTCTGTTATTCCGACTGTAGCTCTGTTCAACTCCAATTCAGCATCAGCAGCTCCATCGATTCTTCATTTCAGCTATCGATTCTTCATTTCAACTATCGATTCTTCAATTCAGATTGCTGCTGCTGATCATCTTCCTCACGTAGGATCTGTTCTGTGATGCTCTGTTCTTCAACTCGTTGCTCTATTTTTCAGCTCGGTTTTAGAATCTTCAACATCTTTGCATCAAATTCAGATACATTTCAGATTTGTAGCAGATCCGGATTTGGTCCAGCAAGATGCAGATTTATTCCAGCTTGAATCGGCTTCATCAGTATTCTGCAGATTCTGATCAGTGCTTCTCTAGTACTCGTGTCGTTCTCATAAAAAAAGATGAAGCTGGAGGCACGTCCAGTGCTCGTTCAGTGCTCGCGCCATGCTTGTCCAGTGCTCACTCCGTGCAATGTTTGATCAAAAGCTAAAGTCAAGCATAAAAGTTGGAATTGTGCTGAATGAATGCTATGTTTTCCACACGCATAAGCTGCTCAGTTTTGCACATGCATATCAGGTTTGATGCTGGAACTTCATATGTTGTTGATGCTGTCAATCATTCTGTTTGTTGCTGGATGCGATTGATTTATTACTCAAATGCTGAGTTCCTATTCTGTTGTGAAATTGCTGAGGATCTATTGTGATAATGCTGTGATTCTTTGCTCGATTATTTTCTGGTTCTATGATGTGATTTTCTGATTCAATGCCTCCTCAAACAATGCTGAATTACTTGTGATGAATTGCCGGTTTGGTGACGTGAAGAAGTGTGATCACATTGAGTTTGGACAACCAAGTTTTGATGACTTACAATGGATTCGATACAAGACTAGATTGTTGGAATTCAGATTTTAGATTAGTTTTAGCCACGATGGCATGAGCACGACGAGATGATCAAGATGGCACCGCGATGGCATGACCGGGATGGTTTCTTTTTCATTTACGGCATGACCACGGCGAGATGACCTAGATGGCACCGCGATGGCATGACCGAGTCTTCTTTCTTCTCGTCTGGATTTCAACTTAAAAAACTTGTGTTTGAATGTGGAGTATCTCACCGATGATGAAAGTGTGCAAGCTCAATTCGATTGGAGATTTGACCGAGATTGAACTTGGGATCCGTCACAAGCAAAGAAGCATTGAATGTTTGGGGGCCAATTCAGAAAATTTCGAAAGTTTGAGGACCAAAAACAACCAAAGAAAAGATCCTGGGTGAATGTTAGAGTAGTACAAAATCAAGAAAAGCAATGAACATAGATGAATGTTTCGGTATTGTATACTCTAGTCTAGATTAATCTAGATTACTGTAGATGATCTCTTCTTAGTCTTAGTTTTCCTATATAAGGATTAGTAGAGGTTGTATTCATTTTAACTCAAAGTCACACAATGTTTTCATTAGTGAAATCTTTGTGTTCATCTTTCTCTCCACGCACATCTCTATAATCCTTACACGGTATCTGAGCTAGTTCGATTAGGGATGTGATCTTCTTTCGCTGCAAATCTATAGGAATTCCAATTCTACCAATTCCAGCATAGCATAACAGATCAGCATCTTCCTCGTGAGATTTTCAGCATAGCAGATTTGATCATATCATTTGATCCATCTCCTACTTCATTTGAAGTTGTTGCTCAGTAATCCACGTTATTGCCACATCCTGCTTTGCATCGATTCTACTGATTCACCTTCCATCAATTGAAGAACCATTGATCGTTAGATTTGGTTCGCCACCACATGCTGTTGTAACTGATATGTGTGGTTTCCACCTCAAGCTTTGGATGATACTTTGCGGCATGACTTCCAGCTCACGACTGGAATTCAGATAGCTAATTGAGATTCAATGTTGCGTTCATTTCATGTCACGAAACAAACTGAGAAGTTGAACTTCATCGATTTGTGCTCTGTTCATCGGCGATCAATCAGCTCTGTTCAGGTTGCATCAGCCACAATCATTCTGTTATTCCGACTGTAGCTCTGTTCAACTCCAATTCAGCATCAGCAGCTCCATCGATTCTTCATTTCAGCTATCGATTCTTCATTTCAACTATCGATTCTTCAATTCAGATTGCTGCTGCTGATCATCTTCCTCACGTAGGATCTGTTCTGTGATGCTCTGTCCTTCAACTCGTTGATCTATTTTTCAGCTCGGTTTTAGAATCTTCAACATCTTTGCATCAAATTCAGATACATTTCAGATTTGTAGCAGATCCGGATTTGGTCCAGCAAGAAGCAGGTTTTATCCAGCTTGAATCAGCTTCATCAGTATTCTGCAGATTCTGATCAGTGCTTCTCTAGTACTCGTGTCGTTCTCATAAAAAAAGATGAAGCTGGAGGCACGTCCAGTGCTCGTTCAGTGCTCGCGCCATGCTCGTCCAGTGCTCACTCCGTGCAATGTTTGATCAAAAGCTAAAGTCAAGCATAGAAGTTGGAATTGTGCTGAATGAATGCTATGTTTTCCACACGCATAAGCTGCTCTGTTTTGCACATGCATATCAGGTTTGATGCTGGAACTTCATATGTTGTTGATGCTGTCAATCATTCTGTTTGTTGCTGGATGCGATTGATTTATTACTGAAATGCTGAGTTCCTATTCTGTTGTGAAATTGCTGAGGATCTATTGTGATAATGCTGTGATTCTTTGCTCGATTATTTTCTGGTTCTATGCTGTGATTTTCTGATTCAATGCCTCCTCAAACAATGCTGAATTACTTGTGATGAATTGCCGGTTTGGTGACGTGAATAAGTGTGATCACATTGAGTTTGGACAACCAAGTTTTGATGATTTACAATGGATTCGATACAAGACTAGATTGTTGGAATTCAGATTTTAGATTAGTTTTAGCCACGATGGCATGAGCACGACGAGATGATCAAGATGGCACCGCGATGGCATGACCGGGATGGTTTCTTTTTCATTTACGGCATGACCACGGCGAGATGACCGAGATGGCACCGCGATGGCATGACCGAGTCTTCTTTCTTCTCGTCTGGATTTCAACTTAAAAAACTTGTGTTTGAATGTGGAGTATCTCACCGATGATGAAAGTGTGCAAGCTCAATTCGATTGGAGATTTGACCGAGATTGAACTTGGGATCCGTCACAAGCAAAGAAGCATTGAATGTTTGGGGGCCAATTCAGAAAATTTCGAAAGTTTGAGGACCAAAAACAACCAAAGAAAAGATCCTGGGTGAATGTTAGAGTAATACAAAATCAAGAAAAGCTATGAACATAGATGTATGTTACAGTATTGTATACTCTAGTCTAGATTAATCTAGATTACTGTAGATGATCTCTTCTTAGTCTTAGTTTTCCTATATAAGGATTAGTAGAGGTTATATTCATTATAACTCAAAGTCATACAATGTTTTCATTAGTGAAATCTTTGTGTTCATCTTTGTCTCCACGCACATCTCTATAATCCTTACACGGTATCAGAGCTAGTTCGATTAGGGATGTGATCTTCTTTCGCTGCAAATCTATAGGAATTCCAATTCTACCAATTCCAGCATAGCATAACAGATCAGCATCTTCCTCGTGAGATTTTCAGCATAGCAGATTTGATCATATCATTTGATCCATCTCCTACTTCATTTGAAGTTGTTGCTCAGTAATCCACGTTATTGCCACATCCTGCTTTGCATCGATTCTACTGATTCACCTTCCATCAATTGAAGAACCATTGATCGTTTGATTTGGTTCGCCACCACATGCTGTTGTAACTGATATGTGTGGTTTCCACCTCAAGCTTTGGATGATACTTTGCGGCATGACTTCCAGCTCACGACTGGAATTCAGATAGCTAATTGGGATTCAATGTTGCGTTCATTTCATGTCACGAAACAAACTGAGAAGTTGAACTTCATCGATTTGTGCTCTGTTCATCGGCGATCAATCAGCTCTGTTCAGGTTTCATCAGCCACAATCATTCTGTTATTCCGACTGTAGCTCTGTTCAACTCCAATTCAGCATCAGCAGCTCCATCGATTCTTCATTTCAGCTATCGATTCTTCATTTCAACTATCGATTCTTCAATTCAGATTGCTGCTGCTGATCATCTTCCTCACGTAGGATCTGTTCTGTGATGCTCTGTTCTTCAACTCGTTGATCTATTTTTCAGCTCGGTTTTAGAATCTTCAACATCTTTGCATCAAATTCAGATACATTTCAGATTTGTAGCAGATCCGGATTTGGTCCAGCAAGAAGCAGGTTTAATCCAGCTTGAATCAGCTTCATCAGTATTCTGTAGATTCTGATCAGTGCTTCTCTAGTACTCGTGTCGTTCTCATAAAAAAAGATGAAGCTGGAGGCACGTCCAGTGCTCGTTCAGTGCTCGCGCCATGATCGTCCAGTGCTCACTCCGTGCAATGTTTGATCAAAAGCTAAAGTCAAGCATAGAAGTTGGAATTGTGCTGAATGAATGCTATGTTTTCCACACGCATAAGCTGCTCTGTTTTGCACATGCATATCAGGTTTGATGCTGGAACTTCATATGTTGTTGATGCTGTCAATCATTCTGTTTGTTGCTGGATGCGATTGATTTATTACTGAAATGCTGAGTTCCTATTCTGTTGTGAAATTGCTGAGGATCTATTGTGATAATGCTGTGATTCTTTGCTCGATTATTTTCTGGTTCTATGCTGTGATTTTCTGATTCAATGCCTCCTCAAACAATGCTGAATTACTTGTGATGAATTGCCAGTTTGGTGACGTGAAGAAGTGTGATCACATTGAGTTTGGACAACCAAGTTTTGATGACTTACAATGGATTCGATACAAGACTAGATTGTTGGAATTCAGATTTTAGATTAGTTTTAGCCACGATGGCATGAGCACGACGAGATGATCAAGATGGCACCGCGATGGCATGACCGGGATGGTTTCTTTTTCATTTACGGCATGACCACGACGAGATGACCGAGATGGCACCGCGATGGCATGACCGAGTCTTCTTTCTTCTCGTCTGGATTTCAACTTAAAAAACTTGTGTTTGAATGTGGAGTATCTCACCGATGATGAAAGTGTGCAAGCTCAATTCGATTGGAGATTTGACCGAGATTGAACTTGGGATCCGTCACAATCAAAGAAGCATTGAATGTTTGGGGGCCAATTCAGAAAATTTGGAAAGTTTGAGGACCAAAAACAACCAAAGAAAAGATCCTGGGTGAATGTTAGAGTAGTACAAAATCAAGAAAAGCAATGAACATAGATGAATGTTACAGTATTGTATACTCTAGTCTAGATTAATCTAGATTACTGTAGATGATCTCTTCTTAGTCTTAGTTTTCCTATATAAGGATTAGTAGAGGTTGTATTCATTTTAACTCAAAGTCACACAATGTTTTCATTAGTGAAATCTTTGTGTTCATCTCTCTCTCCACGCACATCTCTATAATCCTTACACGGTATCAGAGCTAGTTCGATTAGGGATGTGATCTTCTTTCGCTGCAAATCTATAGGAATTCCAATTCTACCAATTCCAGCATAGCATAACAGATCAGCATCTTCCTCGTGAGATTTTCAGCATAGCAGATTTGATCATATCATTTGATCCATCTCCTACTTCATTTGAAGTTGTTGCTCAGTAATCCACGTTATTGCCACATCCTGCTTTGCATCGATTCTACTGATTCACCTTCCATCAATTGAAGAACCATTGATCGTTAGATTTGGTTCGCCACCACATGCTGTTGTAATTGATATGTCTTGTTTCCACCTCAATCTTTGGATGATACTTTGCGGCATGACTTCCAGCTCACGACTGGAATTCAGATAGCTAATTAAGATTCAATGTTGCGTTCATTTCATGTCACGAAACAAACTGAGAAGTTGAACTTCATCGATTTGTGCTCTGTTCATCGGCGATCAATCAGCCCTGTTCAGGTTGCATCAGCCACAATCATTCTGTTATTCCGACTGTAGCTCTGTTCAACTCCAATTCAGCATCAGCAGCTCCATCGATTCTTCATTTCAGCTATCGATTCTTCATTTCAACTATCGATTCTTCAATTCAGATTGCTGCTGCTGATCATCTTCCTCACGTAGGATCTGTTCTGTGATGCTCTGTTCTTCAACTCGTTGATCTATTTTTCAGCTCGGTTTTAGAATCTTCAACATCTTTGCATCAAATTCAGATACATTTCAGATTTGTAGCAGATCCGGATTTGGTCCAGCAAGATGCAGGTTTATTCCAGCTTGAATCAGCTTCATCAGTATTCTGCAGATTCTGATCAGTGCTTCTCTAGTACTTGTGTCGTTCTCATAAAAAAAGATGAAGCTGGAGGCACGTCCAGTGCTCGTTCAGTGCTCGCGCCATGCTCGTCTAGTGCTCACTCCGTGCAATGTTTGATCAAAAGCTAAAGTCAAGCATAAAAGTTGGAATTGTGCTGAATGAATGCTATGTTTTCCACACGCATAAGCTGCTCTGTTTTGCACATGTATATCAGGTTTGATGCTGGAACTTCATATGTTGTTGATGCTGTCAATCATTCTGTTTGTTGCTGGATGCGATTGATTTATTACTGAAATGCTGAGTTCCTATTCTGTTGTGAAATTGCTGAGGATCTATTGTGATAATGCTGTGATTCTTTGCTCGATTATTTTCTGGTTCTATGCTGTGATTTTCTGATTCAATGCCTCCTCAAACAATGCTGAATTACTTGTGATGAATTGCCAGTTTGGTGACGTGAAGAAGTGTGATCACATTGAGTTTGGACAACCAAGTTTTGATGACTTACAATGGATTCGATACAAGACTAGATTGTTGGAATTCAGATTTTAGATTAGTTTTAGCCACGATGGCATGAGCACGACGAGATGATCAAGATGGCACCGCGATGGCATGACCGGGATGGTTTCTTTTTCATTTACGGCATGACCACGACGAGATGACCGAGATGGCACCGCGATGGCATGACCGAGTCTTCTTTCTTCTCGTCTGGATTTCAACTTAAAAAACTTGTGTTTGAATGTGGAGTATCTCACCGATGATGAAAGTGTGCAAGCTCAATTCGATTGGAGATTTGACCGAGATTGAACTTGGGATCCGTCACAAGCAAAGAAGCATTGAATGTTTGGGGGCCAATTCAGAAAATTTCGAAAGTTTGAGGACCAAAAACAACCAAAGAAAAGATCCTAGGTGAATGTTAGAGTAGTACAAAATCAAGAAAAGCAATGAACATAGATGAATGTTACAGTATTGTATACTCTAGTCTAGATTAATCTAGATTACTGTAGATGATCTCTTCTTAGTCTTAGTTTTCCTATATAAGGATTAGTAGAGGTTGTATTCATTTTAACTCAAAGTCACACAATGTTTTCATTAGTGAAATCTTTGTGTTCATCTCTCTCTCCACGCACATCTCTATATTCCTTACACGGTATCAGAGCTAGTTCGATTAGGGATGTGATCTTCTTTCGCTGCAAATCTATAGGAATTCCAATTCTACCAATTCCAGCATAGCATAACAGATCAGCATCTTCCTCGTGAGATTTTCAGCATAGCAGATTTGATCATATCATTTGATCCATCTCCTACTTCATTTGAAGTTGTTGCTCAGTAATCCACGTTATTGCCACATCCTGCTTTGCATCGATTCTACTGATTCACCTTCCATCAATTGAAGAACCATTGATCGTTAGATTTGGTTCGCCACCACATGCTGTTGTAATTGATATGTCTTGTTTCCACCTCAATCTTTGGATGATACTTTGCGGCATGACTTCCAGCTCACGAATGGAATTCAGATAGCTAATTGAGATTCAATGTTGCGTTCATTTCATGTCACGAAACAAACTGAGAAGTTGAACTTCATCGATTTGTGCTCTGTTCATCGGCGATCAATCAGCTCTGTTCAGGTTGCATCAGCCACAATCATTCTGTTATTCCGACTGTAGCTCTGTTCAACTCCAATTCAGCATCAGCAGCTCCATCGATTCTTCATTTCAGCTATCGATTCTTCATTTCAACTATCGATTCTTCAATTCAGATTGCTGCTGCTGATCATCTTCCTCACGTAGGATCTGTTCTGTGATGCTCTGTTCTTCAACTCGTTGATCTATTTTTCAGCTCGGTTTTAGAATCTTCAACATCTTTGCATCAAATTCAGATACATTTCAGATTTGTAGCAGATCCGGATTTGGTCCAGCAAGATGCAGGTTTATTCCAGCTTGAATCAGCTTCATCAGTATTCTGCAGATTCTGATCAGTGCTTCTCTAGTACTCGTGTCGTTCTCATAAAAAAAGATGAAGCTGGAGGCACGTCCAGTGCTCGTTCAGTGCTCGCGCAATGCTCGTCCAGTGCTCACTCCGTGCAATGTTTGATCAAAAGCTAAAGTCAAGCATAGAAGTTGGAATTGTGCTGAATGAATGCTATGTTTTCCACACGCATAAGCTACTCTGTTTTGCACATGCATATCAGGTTTGATGCTGGAACTTCATATGTTGTTGATGCTGTCAATCATTCTGTTTGTTGCTGGATGCGATTGATTTATTACTGAAATGCTGAGTTCCTATTCTGTTGTGAAATTGCTGAGGATCTATTGTGATAATGCTGTGATTCTTTGCTCGATTATTTTATGGTTCTATGCTGTGATTTTCTGATTCAATGCCTCCTCAAACAATGCTGAATTACTTGTGATGAATTGCCGGTTTGGTGACGTGAATAAGTGTGATCACATTGAGTTTGGACAACCAAGTTTTGATGATTTACAATGGATTCGATACAAGACTAGATTGTTGGAATTCAGATTTTAGATTAGTTTTATCCACGATGGAATGAGCACGACGAGATGATCAAGATGGCACCGCGATGGCATGACCGGGATGGTTTCTTTTTCATTTACGGCATAACCACGACGAGATGACCGAGATGGCACCGCGATGGCATGACCGAGTCTTCTTTCTTCTCGTCTGGATTTCAACTTAAAAAACTTGTGTTTGAATGTGGAGTATCTCACCGATGATGAAAGTGTGCAAGCTCAATTCGATTGGAGATTTGACCGAGATTGAACTTGGGATCCGTCACAAGCAAAGAAGCATTGAATGTTTGGGGGCCAATTCAGAAAATTTCGAAAGTTTGAGGACCAAAAACAACCAAAGAAAAGATCCTGGGTGAATGTTAGAGTAGTACAAAATCAAGAAAAGCAATGAACATAGATGAATGTTTCGGTATTGTATACTCTAGTCTAGATTAATCTAGATTACTATAGATGATCTCTTCTTAGTCTTAGTTTTCGTATATAAGGATTAGTAGAGGTTGTATTCATTTTAACTCAAAGTCACACAATGTTTTCATTAGTGAAATCTTTGTGTTCATCTTTCTCTCCACGCACATCTCTATAATCCTTACACGGTATCAGAGCTAGTTCGATTAGGGATGTGATCTTCTTTCGCTGCAAATCTATAGGAATTCCAATTCTACCAATTCCAGCATAGCATAACAGATCAGCATCTTCCTCGTGAGATTTTCAGCATAGCAGATTTGATCATATCATTTGATCCATCTCCTACTTCATTTGAAGTTGTTGCTCAGTAATCCACGTTATTGCCACATCCAGCTTTGCATCGATTCTACTGATTCACCTTCCATCAATTGAAGAACCATTGATCGTTAGATTTGGTTCGCCACCACATGCTGTTGTAACTGATATGTGTTGTTTCCACCTCAAGCTTTGGATGATACTTTGCGGCATGACTTCCAGCTCACGACTGGAATTCAGATAGCTAATTGGGATTCAATGTTGCGTTCATTTCATGTCACGAAACAAACTGAGAAGTTGAACTTCATCGATTTGTGCTCTGTTCATCGGCGATCAATCAGCTCTGTTCAGGTTGCATCAGCCACAATCATTCTGTTATTCCGACTGTAGCTCTGTTCAACTCCAATTCAGCATCAGCAGCTCCATCGATTCTTCATTTCAGCTATCGATTCTTCATTTCAACTATCGATTCTTCAATTCAGATTGCTGCTGCTGATCATCTTCCTCACGTAGGATCTGTTCTGTGATGCTCTGTTCTTCAACTCGTTGATCTATTTTTCAGCTCGGTTTTAGAATCTTCAACATCTTTGCATCAAATTCAGATACATTTCAGATTTGTAGCAGATCCGGATTTGGTCCAGCAAGATGCAGGTTTATTCCAGCTTGAATCAACTTCATCAGTATTCTGCAGATTCTGATCAGTGCTTCTCTAGTACTCGTGTCGTTCTCATAAAAAAAGATGAAGCTGGAGGCACGTCCAGTGCTCGTTCAGTGCTCGCGCCATGCTCGTCCAGTGCTCACTCCGTGCAATGTTTGATCAAAAGCTAAAGTCAAGCATAAAAGTTGGAATTGTGCTGAATGAATGCTATGTTTTCCACACGCATAAGCTGCTCTGTTTTGCACATGTATATCAGGTTTGATGCTGGAACTTCATATGTTGTTGATGCTGTCAATCATTCTGTTTGTTGCTGGATGCGATTGATTTATTACTGAAATGCTGAGTTCCTATTCTGTTGTGAAATTGCTGAGGATCTATTGTGATAATGCTGTGATTCTTTGCTCGATTATTTTCTGGTTCTATGCTGTGATTTTCTGATTCAATGCCTCCTCAAACAATGCTGAATTACTTGTGATGAATTGCCAGTTTGGTGACGTGAAGAAGTGTGATCACATTGAGTTTGGACAACCAAGTTTTGATGACTTACAATGGATTCGATACAAGACTAGATTGTTGGAATTCAGATTTTAGATTAGTTTTAGCCACGATGGCATGAGCACGACGAGATGATCAAGATGGCACCGCGATGGCATGACCGGGATGGTTTCTTTTTCATTTACGGCATGACCACGACGAGATGACCGAGATGGCACCGCGATGGCATGACCGAGTCTTCTTTCTTCTCGTCTGGATTTCAACTTAAAAAACTTGTGTTTGAATGTGGAGTATCTCACCGATGATGAAAGTGTGCAAGCTCAATTCGATTGGAGATTTGACCGAGATTGAACTTGGGATCCGTCACAAGCAAAGAAGCATTGAATGTTTGGGGGCCAATTCAGAAAATTTCGAAAGTTTGAGGACCAAAAACAACCAAAGAAGAGATCCTGGGTGAATGTTAGAGTAGTACAAAATCAAGAAAAGCAATGAACATAGATGAATGTTACAGTATTGTATACTCTAGTCTAGATTAATCTAGATTACTGTAGATGATCTCTTCTTAGTCTTAGTTTTCCTATATAAGGATTAGTAGAGGTTGTATTCATTTTAACTCAAAGTCACACAATGTTTTCATTAGTGAAATCTTTGTGTTCATCTCTCTCTCCACGCACATCTCTATAATCCTTACACGGTATCAGAGCTAGTTCGATTAGGGATGTGATCTTCTTTCGCTGCAAATCTATAGGAATTCCAATTCTACCAATTCCAGCATAGCATAACGGATCAGCATCTTCCTCGTGAGATTTTCAGCATAGCAGATTTAATCATATCATTTGATCCATCTCCTACTTCATTTGAAGTTGTTGCTCAGTAATCCACGTTATTGCCACATCCTGCTTTGCATCGATTCTACTGATTCACCTTCCATCAATTGAAGAACCATTGATCGTTAGATTTGGTTCGCCACCACATGTTGTTGTAACTGATATGTGTTGTTTCCACCTCAAGCTTTGGATGATACTTTGCGGCATGACTTCCAGCTCACGACTGGAATTCAGATAGCTAATTGAGATTCAATGTTGCGTTCATTTCATGTCACGAAACAAACTGAGAAGTTGAACTTCATCGATTTGTGCTCTGTTCATCGGCGATCAATCAGCTCTGTTCAGGTTGCATCAGCCACAATCATTCTGTTATTCCGACTGTAGCTCTGTTCAACTCCAATTCAGCATCAGCAGCTCCATCGATTCTTCATTTCAGCTATCGATTCTTCATTTCAACTATCGATTCTTCAATTCAGATTGCTGCTGCTGATCATCTTCCTCACGTAGGATCTGTTCTGTGATGCTCTGTTCTTCAACTCGTTGATCTATTTTTCAGCTCGGTTTTAGAATCTTCAACATCTTTGCATCAAATTCAGATACATTTCAGATTTGTAGCAGATCCGGATTTGGTCCAGCAAGATGCAGGTTTATTCCAGCTTGAATCAGCTTCATCAGTATTCTGCAGATTCTGATCAGTGCTTCTCTAGTACTCGTGTCGTTCTCATAAAAAAAGATGAAGCTGGAGGCACGTCCAGTGCTCGTTCAGTGCTCGCGCCATGCTCGTCCAGTGCTCACTCCGTGCAATGTTTGATCAAAAGCTAAAGTCAAGCATAAAAGTTGGAATTGTGCTGAATGAATGCTATGTTTTCCACACGCATAAGCTGCTCTGTTTTGCACATGTATATCAGGTTTGATGCTGGAACTTCATATGTTGTTGATGCTGTCAATCATTCTGTTTGTTGCTGGATGCGATTGATTTATTACTGAAATGCTGAGTTCCTATTCTGTTGTGAAATTGCTGAGGATCTATTGTGATAATGCTGTGATTCTTTGCTCGATTATTTTCTGGTTCTATGCTGTGATTTTCTGATTCAATGCCTCCTCAAACAATGCTGAATTACTTGTGATGAATTGCCAGTTTGGTGACGTGAAGAAGTGTGATCACATTGAGTTTGGACAACCAAGTTTTGATGACTTACAATGGATTCGATACAAGACTAGATTGTTGGAATTCAGATTTTAGATTAGTTTTAGCCACGATGGCATGAGCACGACGAGATGATCAAGATGGCACCGCGATGGCATGACCGGGATGGTTTCTTTTTCATTTACGGCATGACCACGACGAGATGACCGAGATGGCACCGCGATGGCATGACCGAGTCTTCTTTCTTCTCGTCTGGATTTCAACTTAAAAAACTTGTGTTTGAATGTGGAGTATCTCACCGATGATGAAAGTGTGCAAGCTCAATTCGATTGGAGATTTGACCGAGATTGAACTTGGGATCCGTCACAAGCAAAGAAGCATTGAATGTTTGGGGGCCAATTCAGAAAATTTCGAAAGTTTGAGGACCAAAAACAACCAAAGAAGAGATCCTGGGTGAATGTTAGAGTAGTACAAAATCAAGAAAAGCAATGAACATAGATGAATGTTACAGTATTGTATACTCTAGTCTAGATTAATCTAGATTACTGTAGATGATCTCTTCTTAGTCTTAGTTTTCCTATATAAGGATTAGTAGAGGTTGTATTCATTTTAACTCAAAGTCACACAATGTTTTCATTAGTGAAATCTTTGTGTTCATCTCTCTCTCCACGCACATCTCTATAATCCTTACACGGTATCAGAGCTAGTTCGATTAGGGATGTGATCTTCTTTCGCTGCAAATCTATAGGAATTCCAATTCTACCAATTCCAGCATAGCATAACGGATCAGCATCTTCCTCGTGAGATTTTCAGCATAGCAGATTTAATCATATCATTTGATCCATCTCCTACTTCATTTGAAGTTGTTGCTCAGTAATCCACGTTATTGCCACATCCTGCTTTGCATCGATTCTACTGATTCACCTTCCATCAATTGAAGAACCATTGATCGTTAGATTTGGTTCGCCACCACATGCTGTTGTAACTGATATGTGTTGTTTCCACCTCAAGCTTTGGATGATACTTTGCGGCATGACTTCCAGCTCACGACTGGAATTCAGATAGCTAATTGAGATTCAATGTTGCGTTCATTTCATGTCACGAAACAAACTGAGAAGTTGAACTTCATCGATTTGTGCTCTGTTCATCGGCGATCAATCAGCTCTGTTCAGGTTGCATCAGCCACAATCATTCTGTTATTCCGACTGTAGCTCTGTTCAACTCCAATTCAGCATCAGCAGCTCCATCGATTCTTCATTTCAGCTATCGATTCTTCATTTCAACTATCGATTCTTCAATTCAGATTGCTGCTGCTGATCATCTTCCTCACGTAGGATCTGTTCTGTGATGCTCTGTTCTTCAACTCGTTGATCTATTTTTCAGCTCGGTTTTAGAATCTTCAACATCTTTGCATCAAATTCAGATACATTTCAGATTTGTAGCAGATCCGGATTTGGTCCAGCAAGATGCAGGTTTATTCCAGCTTGAATCAGCTTCATCAGTATTCTGCAGATTCTGATCAGTGCTTCTCTAGTACTCGTGTCGTTCTCATAAAAAAAGATGAAGCTGGAGGCACGTCCAGTGCTCGTTCAGTGCTCGCGCCATGCTCGTCCAGTGCTCACTCCGTGCAATGTTTGATCAAAAGCTAAAGTCAAGCATAAAAGTTGGAATTGTGCTGAATGAATGCTATGTTTTCCACACGCATAAGCTGCTCTGTTTTGCACATGTATATCAGGTTTGATGCTGGAACTTCATATGTTGTTGATGCTGTCAATCATTCTGTTTGTTGCTGGATGCGATTGATTTATTACTGAAATGCTGAGTTCCTATTCTGTTGTGAAATTGCTGAGGATCTATTGTGATAATGCTGTGATTCTTTGCTCGATTATTTTCTGGTTCTATGCTGTGATTTTCTGATTCAATGCCTCCTCAAACAATGCTGAATTACTTGTGATGAATTGCCAGTTTGGTGACGTGAAGAAGTGTGATCACATTGAGTTTGGACAACCAAGTTTTGATGACTTACAATGGATTCAATACAAGACTAGATTGTTGGAATTCAGATTTTAGATTAGTTTTAGCCACGATGGCATGAGCACGACGAGATGATCAAGATGGCACCGCGATGGCATGACCGGGATGGTTTCTTTTTCATTTACGGCATGACCACGACGAGATGACCGAGATGGCACCGCGATGGCATGACCGAGTCTTCTTTCTTCTCGTCTGGATTTCAACTTAAAAAACTTGTGTTTGAATGTGGAGTATCTCACCGATGATGAAAGTGTGCAAGCTCAATTCGATTGGAGATTTGACCGAGATTGAACTTGGGATCCGTCACAAGCAAAGAAGCATTGAATGTTTGGGGGCCAATTCAGAAAATTTCGAAAGTTTGAGGACCAAAAACAACCAAAGAAAAGATCCTGGGTGAATGTTAGAGTAGTACAAAATCAAGAAAAGCAATGAACATAGATGAATGTTACAGTATTGTATACTCTAGTCTAGATTAATCTAGATTATTGTAGATGATCTCTTCTTAGTCTTAGTTTTCCTATATAAGGATTAGTAGAGGTTGTATTCATTTTAACTCAAAGTCACACAATGTTTTCATTAGTGAAATCTTTGTGTTCATCTCTCTCTCCACGCACATCTCTATAATCCTTACACGGTATCAGAGCTAGTTCGATTAGGGATGTGATCTTCTTTCGCTGCAAATCAATAGGAATTCCAATTCTACCAATTCCAGCATAGCATAACAGATCAGCATCTTCCTCGTGAGATTTTCAGCATAGCAGATTTGATCATATCATTTGATCCATCTCCTACTTCATTTGAAGTTGTTGCTCAGTAATCCACGTTATTGCCACATCCTACTTTGCATCGATTCTACTGATTCACCTTCCATCAATTGAAGAACCATTGATCGTTAGATTTGGTTCGCCACCACATGCTGTTGTAACTGATATGTGTTGTTTCCACCTCAAGCTTTGGATGATACTTTGCGGCATGACTTCCAGCTCACGACTGGAATTCAGATAGCTAATTGAGATTCAATGTTGCGTTCATTTCATGTCACGAAACAAACTGAGAAGTTGAACTTCATCGATTTGTGCTCTGTTCATCGGCGATCAATCAGCCCTGTTCAGGTTGCATCAGCCACAATCATTCTGTTATTCCGACTGTAGCTCTGTTCAACTCCAATTCAGCATCAGCAGCTCCATCGATTCTTCATTTCAGCTATCGATTCTTCATTTCAACTATCGATTCTTCAATTCAGATTGCTGCTGCTGATCATCTTCCTCACGTAGGATCTGTTCTGTGATGCTCTGTTCTTCAACTCGTTGATCTATTTTTCAGCTCGGTTTTAGAATCTTCAACATCTTTGCATCAAATTCAGATACATTTCAGATTTGTTGCAGATCCGGATTTGGTCCAGCAAGATGCAGGTTTATTCGAGCTTGAATCAGCTTCATCAGTATTCTGCAGATTCTGATCAGTGCTTCTCTAGTACTTGTGTCGTTCTCATAAAAAAAGATGAAGCTGGAGGCACGTCCAGTGCTCGTTCAGTACTCGCGCCATGCTCGTCTAGTGCTCACTCCGTGCAATGTTTGATCAAAAGCTAAAGTCAAGCATAAAAGTTGGAATTGTGCTGAATGAATGCTATGTTTTCCACACGCATAAGCTGCTCTGTTTTGCACATGTATATCAGGTTTGATGCTGGAACTTCATATGTTGTTGATGCTGTCAATCATTCTGTTTGTTGCTGGATGCGATTGATTTATTACTGAAATGCTGAGTTCCTATTCTGTTGTGAAATTGCTGAGGATCTATTGTGATAATGCTGTTATTCTTTGCTCGATTATTTTCTGGTTCTATGCTGTGATTTTCTGATTCAATGCCTCCTCAAACAATGCTGAATTACTTGTGATGAATTGCCAGTTTGGTGACGTGAAGAAGTGTGATCACATTGAGTTTGGACAACCAAGTTTTGATGACTTACAATGGATTCGATACAAGACTAGATTGTTGGAATTCAGATTTTAGATTAGTTTTAGCCACGATGGCATGAGCACGACGAGATGATCAAGATGGCACCGCGATGGCATGACCGGGATGGTTTCTTTTTCATTTACGACATGACCACGACGAGATGACCGAGATGGCACCGCGGTGGCATGACCGAGTCTTCTTTCTTCTCGTCTGGATTTCAACTTAAAAAACTTGTGTTTGAATGTGGAGTATCTCACCGATGATGAAAGTGTGCAAGCTCAATTCGATTGGAGATTTGACCGAGATTGAACTTGGGATCCGTCACAAGCAAAGAAGCATTGAATGTTTGGGGGCCAATTCAGAAAATTTCGAAAGTTTGAGGACCAAAAACAACCAAAGAAAAGATCCTGGGTGAATGTTAGAGTAGTACAAAATCAAGAAAAGCAATGAACATAGATGAATGTTACAGTATTGTATACTCTAGTCTAGATTAATCTAGATTACTGTAGAAGATCTCTTCTTAGTCTTAGTTTTCCTATATAAGGATTAGTAGAGGTTGTATTCATTTTAACTCAAAGTCACACAATGTTTTCATTAGTGAAATCTTTGTGTTCATCTCTCTCTCCACGCACATCTCTATAATCCTTACACGGTATCAGAGCTAGTTCGATTAGGGATGTGATCTTCTTTCGCTTCAAATCTATAGGAATTCCAATTCTACCAATTCCAGCATAGCATAACAGATCAGCATCTTCCTCGTGAGATTTTCAGCATAGCAGATTTGATCATATCATTTGATCCATCTCCTACTTCATTTGAAGTTGTTGCTCAGTAATCCACGTTATTGCCACATCCTGCTTTGCATCGATTCTACTGATTCACCTTCCATCAATTGAAGAACCATTGATCGTTAGATTTGGTTCGCCACCACATGCTGTTGTAATTGATATGTCTTGTTTCCACCTCAATCTTTGGATGATACTTTGCGGCATGACTTCCAGCTCACGAATGGAATTCAGATAGCTAATTGAGATTCAATGTTGCGTTCATTTCTTGTCACGAAACAAACTGAGAAGTTGAACTTCATCGATTTGTGCTCTGTTCATCGGCGATCAATCAGCTCTGTTCAGGTTGCATCAGCCACAATCATTCTGTTATTCCGACTGTAGCTCTGTTCAACTCCAATTCAGCATCAGCAGCTCCATCGATTCTTCATTTCAGCTATCGATTCTTCATTTCAACTATCGATTCTTCAATTCAGATTGCTGCTGCTGATCATCTTCCTCACGTAGGATCTGTTCTGTGATGCTCTGTTCTTCAACTCGTTGTTCTATTTTTCAGCTCGGTTTTAGAATCTTCAACATCTTTGCATCAAATTCAGATACATTTCAGATTTGTAGCAGATCCGGATTTGGTCCAGCAAGATGCAGGTTTATTCCAGCTTGAATCAGCTTCATCAGTATTCTGCAGATTCTGATCAGTGCTTCTCTAGTACTCGTGTCGTTCTCATAAAAAAAGATGAAGCTGGAGGCACGTCCAGTGCTCGTTCAGTGCTCGCGCAATGCTCGTCCAGTGCTCACTCCGTGCAATGTTTGATCAAAAGCTAAAGTCAAGCATAGAAGTTGGAATTGTGCTGAATGAATGCTATGTTTTCCACACGCATAAGCTGCTCTGTTTTGCACATGCATATCAGGTTTGATGCTGGAACTTCATATGTTGTTGATGCTGTCAATCATTCTGTTTGTTGTTGGATGCGATTGATTTATTACTGAAATGCTGAGTTCCTATTCTGTTGTGAAATTGCTGAGGATCTATTGTGAAAATGCTGTGATTCTTTGCTCGATTATTTTCTGGTTCTATGCTGTGATTTTCTGATTCAATGCCTCCTCAAACAATGCTGAATTACTTGTGATGAATTGTCGGTTTGGTGACGTGAAGAAGTGTGATCACATTGAGTTTGGACAACCAAGTTTTGATGATTTACAATGGATTCGATACAAGACTAGATTGATGGAATTCAGATTTTAGATTAGTTTTATCCACGATGGAATGAGCACGACGAGATGATCAAGATGGCACTGCGATGGCATGACCGGGATGGTTTCTTTTTCATTTACGGCATGACCACGACGAGATGACCGAGATGGCACCGCGATGGCATGACCGAGTCTTCTTTCTTCTCGTCTGGATTTCAACTTAAAAAACTTGTGTTTGAATGTGGAGTATCTCACCGATGATAAAAGTGTGCAAGCTCAATTCGATTGGAGATTTGACCGAGATTGAACTTGGGATTTGTCACAAGCAACGAAGCATTGAATGTTTGGGGGCCAATTCAGAAAATTTCGAAAGTTTGAGGACCAAAAACAACCAAAGAAAAGATCCTGGGTACAAAATCAAGAAAAGCAATGAACATAGATGAATGTTACAGTATTGTATACTCTAGTCTAGATTAATCTAGATTACTGTAGATGATCTCTTCTTAGTCTTAGTTTTCCTATATAAGGATTAGTAGAGGTTGTATTCATTATAACTCAAAGTCATACAATGTTTTCATTAGTGAAATCTTTGTGTTCATCTTTGTCTCCACGCACATCTCTATAATCCTTACACGGTATCAGAGCTAGTTCGATTAGGGATGTGATCTTCTTTCGCTGCAAATCTATAGGAATTCCAATTCTACCAATTCCAGCATAGCATAACAGATCAGCATCTTCCTCATGAGATTTTCAGCATAGCAGATTTGATCATATCATTTGATCCATCTCCTACTTCATTTGAAGTCGTTGCTCAGTAATCCACGTTATTGCCACATCCTGCTTTGCATCGATTCTACTGATTCACCTTCCATCAATTGAAGAACCATTGATCGTTAGATTTGGTTCGCCACCACATGCTGTTGTAACTGATATGTGTTGTTTCCACCTCAAGCTTTGGATGATACTTTGCGGCATGACTTCCAGCTCACGACTGGAATTCAGATAGCTAATTGAGATTCAATGTTGCGTTCATTTCATGTCACGAAACAAACTGAGAAGTTGAACTTCATCGATTTGTGCTCTGTTCATCGGCGATCAATCAGCTCTGTTCAGGTTGCATCAGCCACAATCATTCTGTTATTCCGACTGTAGCTCTGTTCAACTCCAATTCAGCATCAGCAGCTCCATCGATTCTTCATTTCAGCTATCGATTCTTCAATTCAGATTGCTGCTGCTGATCATCTTCCTCACGTAGGATATGTTCTGTGATGCTCTGTTCTTCAATTCGTTGATCTATTTTTCAGCTCGGTTTTAGAATCTTCAACATCTTTGCATCAAATTCAGATACATTTCAGATTTGTAGCAGATCCGGATTTGGTCCAGCAAGATGCAGGTTTATTCCAGCTTGAATCGGCTTCATCAGTATTCTGCAGATTCTGATCAGTGCTTCTCTAGTACTCGTGTCGTTCTCATAAAAAAATATGAAGCTGGAGGCACGTCCAGTGCTCGTTCAATGCTCGCGCGATGCTCGTCCAGTGCTCACTCCGTGCAATGTTTGATCAAAAGCTAAAATCAAGCATAGAAGTTGGAATTGTGCTGAATGAATGCTATGTTTTCCACACGCATAAGCTGCTCTGTTTTGCACATGCATATCGGGTTTGATGCTGGAACTTCATATGTTGTTGATGCTGTCAATCATTCTGTTTGTTGCTGGATGCGATTGATTTATTACTGAAATGCTGAGTTCCTATTCTGTTGTGAAATTGCTGAGGATCTATTGTGATAATGCTGTGATTCTTTGCTCGATTATTTTCTGGTTCTATGCTGTGATTTTCTGATTCAATGCCTCCTCAAACAATGCTGAATTACTTGTGATGAATTGCCGGTTTGGTGACGTGAAGAAGTGTGATCACATTGAGTTTGGACAACCAAGTTTTGATGATTTACAATGGATTCGATACAAGACTAGATTGTTGGAATTCAGATTTTAGATTAGTTTTAGCCACGATGGCATGAGCACGACGAGATGATCAAGATGGCACCGCGATGGCATGACCGGGATGGTTTCCTTTTCATTTACGGCATGACCACGACGAGATGACCGAGATGGCACCGCGATGGCATGACCGAGTCTTCTTTCTTCTCGTCTGGATTTCAACTTAAAAAACTTGTGTTTGAATGTGGAGTATCTCACCGATGATGAAAGTGTGCAAGTTCAATTCGATTGGAGATTTGACCGAGATTGAACTTGGGATCCGTCACAAGCAAAGAAGCATTGAATGTTTGGGGGCCAATTCAGAAAATTTCGAAAGTTTGAGGACCAAAAACAACCAAAGAAAAGATCCTGGGTGAATGTTAGAGTAGTACAAAATCAAGAAAAGGAATGAACATAGATGAATGTTACAGTATTGTATACTCTAGTCTAGATTAATCTAGATTACTGTAGATGATCTCTTCTTAGTCTTAGTTTTCCTATATAAGGATTAGTATAGGTTGTATTCATTATAACTCAAAGTCATACAATGTTTTCATTAGTGAAATCTTTGTGTTCATCTTTGTCTCCACGCACATCTCTATAATCCTTACACGGTATCTGAGCTAGTTCGATTAGGGATGTGATCTTCTTTCGCTGCAAATCTATAGGAATTCCAATTCTACCAATTCCAGCATAGCATAACAGATCAGCATCTTCCTCGTGAGATTTTCAGCATAGCAGATTTGATCATATCATTTGATCCATCTCCTACTTCATTTGAAGTTGTTGCTCAGTAATCCGCGTTATTGCCACATCCTGCTTTGCATCGATTCTACTGATTCACCTTCCATCAACTGAAGAACCATTGATCGTTAGATTTGGTTCGCCACCACATACTGTTGTAACTGACATGTGTTGTTTCCACCTCAAGCTCTGGATGATACTTTGCGGCATGACTTCCAGCTCACGACTGGAATTCAGATAGCTAATTGAGATTCAATGTTGCGTTCATTTCATGTCACGAAACAAACTGAGAAGTTGAACTTCATCGATTTGTGCTCTGTTCATCGGCGATCAATCAGCTCTGTTCAGGTTGCATCAGCCACAATCATTCTGTTATTCCGACTGTAGCTCTGTTCAACTCCAATTCAGCATCAGCAGCTCCGTCGATTCTTCATTTCAGCTATCGATTCTTCAATTCAGATTGCTGCTGCTGATCATCTTCCTCACGTAGGATCTGTTCTCTGATGCTCTGTTTTTCAACTCGTTGCACTATTTTTCAGTTCGGTTTTAGAATCTTCAACATCTTTTCATCAAATTCAGATACATTTCAGATTTGTAGCAGATCCGGATTTGGTCCAGCAAGATGCAGGTTTATTCCAGCTTGAATCGGCTTCATCAGTATTCAGATCAGTACTTCTCTATTACTCGTGTCGTGCTCATGCCGTGCTCATAAAAAAAGATGAAGCTGGAGGCACATCCAGTGCTCGTTCAGTGTTCGCGCTATGCTCGTCTAGTGCTCACTCCGTGCAATGTTTGATCAAAAGCTAAAATCAAGCATAGAAGTTGGAATTGTGCTGAATGAATGCTATGTTTTCCACACGCATAAGCTGCTCTGATTTGCACATGCATATCAGGTTTGATGCTGGAACTTCATATGTTGTTGATGCTGCCAATCATTCTGTTTGCTACTGGATGCGATTGATTTATTACTGAAATGCTGAGTTCCTATTCTGTTGTGAAATTGCTGAGGATCTGTTGTGATAATGCTGTGATTCTTTGCTCGATTATTTTCTGGTTCTATGCTGTGATTTTCTGATTCAATGCCTCCTCAAACAATGCTGAATTACTTGTGATGAATTGCCGGTTTGGTGACGTGAAGAAGTGTGATCACATTGAGTTTGGACAACCAAGTTTTGATGATTTACAATGGATTCGATACAAGACTAGATTGTTGGAATTCAGATTTTAGATTAGTTTTAGCCACGATGGCATGAGCACGACGAGATGATCAAGATGGCACCGCGATGGCATGACCGGGATGGTTTCTTTTTCATTTACGGCATGACCACGACGAGATGACCGAGATGGCACCGCGATGGCATGACCGAGTCTTCTTTCTTCTCGTCTGGATTTCAACTTAAAACACTTGTGTTTGAATGTGGAGTATCTCACCGATGATAAAAGTGTGCAAGCTCAATTCGATTGGAGATTTGACCGAGATTGAACTTGGGATTTGTCACAAGCAACGAAGCATTGAATGTTTGGGGGCCAATTCAGAAAATTTCGAAAGTTTGAGGACCAAAATCAACCAAAGAAAAGATCCTGGGTGAATGTTAGAGTAATACAAAATCAAGAAAAGCAATGAACATAGATGAATGTTAGAGTATTGTATACTCTAGTCTAGATTAATCTAGATTACTGTAGATGATCTCTTCTTAGTCTTAGTTTTCCTATATAAGGATGAGTAGAGGTTGTATTCATTTTAACTCAAAGTCATACAATTTTTTCATTAGTGAAATCTTTGTGTTCATCTTTCTCTCCACACACATCTCTATAATCCTTACATGGTATCAGAGCTAGTTCGATTAGGGATGTGATCTTCTTTCGCTGCAAATCTATAGGAATTCCAATTCTACCAATTCCAGCATAGCATAACAGATCAGCATCTTCCTCGTGAGATTTTCAGCATAGCAGATTTGATCATATCATTTGATCCATCTCCTACTTCATTTGAAGTTGTTGCTCAGTAATCCGCGTTATTGCCACATCCTGCTTTGCATCGATTCTACTGATTCACCTTCCATCAACTGAAGAACCATTGATCGTTAGATTTGGTTCGCCACCACATGCTGTTGTAACTGACATGTGTTGTTTCCACCTCAAGCTCTGGATGATACTTTGCGGCATGACTTCCAGCTCACGACTGGAATTCAGATAGCTAATTGAGATTCAATGTTGCGTTCATTTCATGTCACGAAACAAACTGAGAAGTTGAACTTCATCGATTTGTGCTCTGTTCATCGGCGATCAATCAGCTCTGTTCAGGTTGCATCAGCCACAATCATTCTGTTATTCCGACTGTAGCTCTGTTCAACTCCAATTCAGCATCAGCAGCTCCGTCGATTCTTCATTTCAGCTATCGATTCTTCAATTCAGATTGCTGCTGCTGATCATCTTCCTCACGTAGGATCTGTTCTCTGATGCTCTGTTTTTCAACTCGTTGCACTATTTTTCAGTTCGGTTTTAGAATCTTCAACATCTTTTCATCAAATTCAGATACATTTCAGATTTGTAGCAGATCCGGATTTGGTCCAGCAAGATGCAGGTTTATTCCAGCTTGAATCGGCTTCATCAGTATTCAGATCAGTACTTCTCTAGTACTCGTGTCGTGCTCATGCCGTGCTCATAAAAAAAGATGAAGCTGGAGGCACATCCAGTGCTCGTTCAGTGTTCGCGCTATGCTCGTCTAGTGCTCACTCCGTGCAATGTTTGATCAAAAGCTAAAATCAAGCATAGAAGTTGGAATTGTGCTGAATGAATGCTATGTTTTCCACACGCATAAGCTGCTCTGATTTGCACATGCATATCAGGTTTGATGCTGGAACTTCATATGTTGTTGATGCTGCCAATCATTCTGTTTGCTACTGGATGCGATTGATTTATTACTGAAATGCTGAGTTCCTATTCTGTTGTGAAATTGCTGAGGATCTGTTGTGATAATGCTGTGATTCTTTGCTCGATTATTTTCTGGTTCTATGCTGTGATTTTCTGATTCAATGCCTCCTCAAACAATGCTGAATTACTTGTGATGAATTGCCGGTTTGGTGACGTGAAGAAGTGTGATCACATTGAGTTTGGACAACCAAGTTTTGATGATTTACAATGGATTCGATACAAGACTAGATTGTTGGAATTCAGATTTTAGATTAGTTTTAGCCACGATGGCATGAGCACGACGAGATGATCAAGATGGCACCGCGATGGCATGACCGGGATGGTTTCTTTTTCATTTACGGCATGACCACGACGAGATGACCGAGATGGCACCGCGATGGCATGACCGAGTCTTCTTTCTTCTCGTCTGGATTTCAACTTAAAACACTTGTGTTTGAATGTGGAGTATCTCACCGATGATAAAAGTGTGCAAGCTCAATTCGATTGGAGATTTGACCGAGATTGAACTTGGGATTTGTCACAAGCAACGAAGCATTGAATGTTTGGGGGCCAATTCAGAAAATTTCGAAAGTTTGAGGACCAAAATCAACCAAAGAAAAGATCCTGGGTGAATGTTAGAGTAATACAAAATCAAGAAAAGCAATGAACATAGATGAATGTTAGAGTATTGTATACTCTAGTCTAGATTAATCTAGATTACTGTAGATGATCTCTTCTTAGTCTTAGTTTTCCTATATAAGGATGAGTAGAGGTTGTATTCATTTTAACTCAAAGTCATACAATTTTTTCATTAGTGAAATCTTTGTGTTCATCTTTCTCTCCACACACATCTCTATAATCCTTACATGGTATCAGAGCTAGTTCGATTAGGGATGTGATCTTCTTTCGCTGCAAATCTATAGGAATTCCAATTCTACCAATTCCAGCATAGCATAACAGATCAGCATCTTCCTCGTGAGATTTTCAGCATAGCAGATTTGATCATATCATTTGATCCATCTCCTACTTCATTTGAAGTTGTTGCTCAGTAATCCGCGTTATTGCCACATCCTGCTTTGCATCGATTCTACTGATTCACCTTCCATCAACTGAAGAACCATTGATCGTTAGATTTGGTTCGCCACCACATGCTGTTGTAACTGACATGTGTTGTTTCCACCTCAAGCTCTGGATGATACTTTGCGGCATGACTTCCAGCTCACGACTGGAATTCAGATAGCTAATTGAGATTCAATGTTGCGTTCATTTCATGTCACGAAACAAACTGAGAAGTTGAACTTCATCGATTTGTGCTCTGTTCATCGGCGATCAATCAGCTCTGTTCAGGTTGCATCAGCCACAATCATTCTGTTATTCCGACTGTAGCTCTGTTCAACTCCAATTCAGCATCAGCAGCTCCGTCGATTCTTCATTTCAGCTATCGATTCTTCAATTCAGATTGCTGCTGCTGATCATCTTCCTCACGTAGGATCTGTTCTCTGATGCTCTGTTTTTCAACTCGTTGCACTATTTTTCAGTTCGGTTTTAGAATCTTCAACATCTTTTCATCAAATTCAGATACATTTCAGATTTGTAGCAGATCCGGATTTGGTCCAGCAAGATGCAGGTTTATTCCAGCTTGAATCGGCTTCATCAGTATTCAGATCAGTACTTCTCTAGTACTCGTGTCGTGCTCATGCCGTGCTCATAAAAAAAGATGAAGCTGGAGGCACATCCAGTGCTCGTTCAGTGTTCGCGCTATGCTCGTCTAGTGCTCACTCCGTGCAATGTTTGATCAAAAGCTAAAATCAAGCATAGAAGTTGGAATTGTGCTGAATGAATGCTATGTTTTCCACACGCATAAGCTGCTCTGATTTGCACATGCATATCAGGTTTGATGCTGGAACTTCATATGTTGTTGATGCTGCCAATCATTCTGTTTGCTACTGGATGCGATTGATTTATTACTGAAATGCTGAGTTCCTATTCTGTTGTGAAATTGCTGAGGATCTGTTGTGATAATGCTGTGATTCTTTGCTCGATTATTTTCTGGTTCTATGCTGTGATTTTCTGATTCAATGCCTCCTCAAACAATGCTGAATTACTTGTGATGAATTGCCGGTTTGGTGACGTGAAGAAGTGTGATCACATTGAGTTTGGACAACCAAGTTTTGATGATTTACAATGGATTCGATACAAGACTAGATTGTTGGAATTCAGATTTTAGATTAGTTTTAGCCACGATGGCATGAGCACGACGAGATGATCAAGATGGCACCGCGATGGCATGACCGGGATGGTTTCTTTTTCATTTACGGCATGACCACGACGAGATGACCGAGATGGCACCGCGATGGCATGACCGAGTCTTCTTTCTTCTCGTCTGGATTTCAACTTAAAACACTTGTGTTTGAATGTGGAGTATCTCACCGATGATAAAAGTGTGCAAGCTCAATTCGATTGGAGATTTGACCGAGATTGAACTTGGGATTTGTCACAAGCAACGAAGCATTGAATGTTTGGGGGCCAATTCAGAAAATTTCGAAAGTTTGAGGACCAAAATCAACCAAAGAAAAGATCCTGGGTGAATGTTAGAGTAATACAAAATCAAGAAAAGGAATGAACATAGATGAATGTTACAGTATTGTATACTCTAGTCTAGATTAATCTAGATTACTGTAGATGATCTCTTCTTAGTCTTAGTTTTCCTATATAAGGATTAGTATAGGTTGTATTCATTATAACTCAAAGTCATACAATGTTTTCATTAGTGAAATCTTTGTGTTCATCTTTGTCTCACGCACATCTCTATAATCCTTACACGGTATCTGAGCTAGTTCGATTAGGGATGTGATCTTCTTTCGCTGCAAATCTATAGGAATTCCAATTCTACCAATTCCAGCATAGCATAACAGATCAGCATCTTCCTCGTGAGATTTTCAGCATAGCAGATTTGATCATATCATTTGATCCATCTCCTACTTCATTTGAAGTTGTTGCTCAGTAATCCGCGTTATTGCCACATCCTGCTTTGCATCGATTCTACTGATTCACCTTCCATCAACTGAAGAACCATTGATCGTTAGATTTGGTTCGCCACCACATGCTGTTGTAACTGACATGTGTTGTTTCCACCTCAAGCTCTGGATGATACTTTGCGGCATGACTTCCAGCTCACGACTGGAATTCAGATAGCTAATTGAGATTCAATGTTGCGTTCATTTCATGTCACGAAACAAACTGAGAAGTTGAACTTCATCGATTTGTGCTCTGTTCATCGGCGATCAATCAGCTTTGTTCAGGTTGCATCAGCCACAATCATTCTGTTATTCCGACTGTAGCTCTGTTCAACTCCAATTCAGCATCAGCAGCTCCGTCGATTCTTCATTTCAGCTATCGATTCTTCAATTCAGATTGCTGCTGCTGATCATCTTCCTCACGTAGGATCTGTTCTCTGATGCTCTGTTTTTCAACTCGTTGCACTATTTTTCAGTTCGGTTTTAGAATCTTCAACATCTTTTCATCAAATTCAGATACATTTCAGATTTGTAGCAGATCCGGATTTGGTCCAGCAAGATGCAGGTTTATTCCAGCTTGAATCGGCTTCATCAGTATTCAGATCAGTACTTCTCTATTACTCGTGTCGTGCTCATGCCGTGCTCATAAAAAAAGATGAAGCTGGAGGCACATCCAGTGCTCGTTCAGTGTTCGCGCTATGCTCGTCTAGTGCTCACTCCGTGCAATGTTTGATCAAAAGCTAAAATCAAGCATAGAAGTTGGAATTGTGCTGAATGAATGCTATGTTTTCCACACGCATAAGCTGCTCTGATTTGCACATGCATATCAGGTTTGATGCTGGAACTTCATATGTTGTTGATGCTGCCAATCATTCTGTTTGCTACTGGATGCGATTGATTTATTACTGAAATGCTGAGTTCCTATTCTGTTGTGAAATTGCTGAGGATCTGTTGTGATAATGCTGTGATTCTTTGCTCGATTATTTTCTGGTTCTATGCTGTGATTTTCTGATTCAATGCCTCCTCAAACAATGTTAAATTACTTGTGATGAATTGTCGGTTTAGTGACGTGAAGAAGTGTGATCACATTGAGTTTGGACAACCAAGTTTTGATGATTTACAATGGATTCGATACAAGACTAGATTGTTGGAATTCAGATTTTAGATTAGTTTTAGCCACGATGGCATGAGCACGACGAGATGATCAAGATGGCACCGCGATGGCATGACCGGGATGGTTTCTTTTTCTTTTACGGCATGACCACGGCGAGATGACCGAGATGGCACCGCGATGGCATGACCGAGTCTTCTTTCTTCTCGTCTGGATTTCAACTTAAAACACTTGTGTTTGAATGTGGAGTATCTCACCGATGATAAAAGTGTGCAAGCTCAATTCGATTGGAGATTTGACCGAGATTGAACTTGGGATTTGTCACAAGCAACGAAGCATTGAATGTTTGGGGGCCAATTCAGAAAATTTCGAAAGTTTGAGGACCAAAATCAACCAAAGAAAAGATCCTGGGTGAATGTTAGAGTAATACAAAATCAAGAAAAGCAATGAACATAGATGAATGTTAGAGTATTGTATACTCTAGTCTAGATTAATCTAGATTACTCTAGATGATCTCTTCTTAGTCTTAGTTTTCCTATATAAGGATGAGTAGAGGTTGTATTCATTTTAACTCAAAGTCATACAATTTTTTCATTAGTGAAATCTTTGTGTTCATCTTTGTCTCCACGCACATCTCTATAATCCTTACACGGTATCTGAGCTAGTTCGATTAGGGATGTGATCTTCTTTCGCTGCAAATCTATAGGAATTCCAATTCTACCAATTCCAGCATAGCATAACAGATCAGCATCTTCCTCGTGAGATTTTCAGCATAGCAGATTTGATCATATCATTTGATCCATCTCCTACTTCATTTGAAGTTGTTGCTCAGTAATCCGCGTTATTGCCACATCCTGCTTTGCATCGATTCTACTGATTCACCTTCCATCAACTGAAGAACCATTGATCGTTAGATTTGGTTCGCCACCACATGCTGTTGTAACTGACATGTGTTGTTTCCACCTCAAGCTCTGGATGATACTTTGCGGCATGACTTCCAGCTCACGACTGGAATTCAGATAGCTAATTGAGATTCAATGTTGCGTTCATTTCATGTCACGAAACAAACTGAGAAGTTGAACTTCATCGATTTGTGCTCTGTTCATCGGCGATCAATCAGCTCTGTTCAGGTTGCATCAGCCACAATCATTCTGTTATTCCGACTGTAGCTCTGTTCAACTCCAATTCAGCATCAGCAGCTCCGTCGATTCTTCATTTCAGCTATCGATTCTTCAATTCAGATTGCTGCTGCTGATCATCTTCCTCACGTAGGATCTGTTCTCTGATGCTCTGTTTTTCAACTCGTTGCACTATTTTTCAGTTCGGTTTTAGAATCTTCAACATCTTTTCATCAAATTCAGATACATTTCAGATTTGTAGCAGATCCGGATTTGGTCCAGCAAGATGCAGGTTTATTCCAGCTTGAATCGGCTTCATCAGTATTCAGATCAGTACTTCTCTAGTACTCGTGTCGTGCTCATGCCGTGCTCATAAAAAAAGATGAAGCTGGAGGCACATCCAGTGCTCGTTCAGTGTTCGCGCTATGCTCGTCTAGTGCTCACTCCGTGCAATGTTTGATCAAAAGCTAAAATCAAGCATAGAAGTTGGAATTGTGCTGAATGAATGCTATGTTTTCCACACGCATAAGCTGCTCTGATTTGCACATGCATATCAGGTTTGATGCTGGAACTTCATATGTTGTTGATGCTGCCAATCATTCTGTTTGCTACTGGATGCGATTGATTTATTACTGAAATGCTGAGTTCCTATTCTGTTGTGAAATTGCTGAGGATCTGTTGTGATAATGCTGTGATTCTTTGCTCGATTATTTTCTGGTTCTATGCTGTGATTTTCTGATTCAATGCCTCCTCAAACAATGCTAAATTACTTGTGATGAATTGTCGGTTTAGTGACGTGAAGAAGTGTGATCACATTGAGTTTGGACAACCAAGTTTTGATGATTTACAATGGATTCGATACAAGACTAGATTGTTGGAATTCAGATTTTAGATTAGTTTTAGCCACGATGGCATGAGCACGACGAGATGATCAAGATGGCACCGCGATGGCATGACCGGGATGGTTTCTTTTTCTTTTACGGCATGACCACGGCGAGATGACCGAGATGGCACCGCGATGGCATGACCGAGTCTTCTTTCTTCTCGTCTGGATTTCAACTTAAAACACTTGTGTTTGAATGTGGAGTATCTCACCGATGATAAAAGTGTGCAAGCTCAATTCGATTGGAGATTTGACCGAGATTGAACTTGGGATTTGTCACAAGCAACGAAGCATTGAATGTTTGGGGGCCAATTCAGAAAATTTCGAAAGTTTGAGGACCAAAATCAACCAAAGAAAAGATCCTGGGTGAATGTTAGAGTAATACAAAATCAAGAAAAGCAATGAACATAGATGAATGTTAGAGTATTGTATACTCTAGTCTAGATTAATCTAGATTACTCTAGATGATCTCTTCTTAGTCTTAGTTTTCCTATATAAGGATGAGTAGAGGTTGTATTCATTTTAACTCAAAGTCATACAATTTTTTCATTAGTGAAATCTTTGTGTTCATCTTTCTCTCCACACACATCTCTATAATCCTTACACGGTATCTGAGCTAGTTCGATTAGGGATGTGATCTTCTTTCGCTGCAAATCTATAGGAATTCCAATTCTACCAATTCCAGCATAGCATAACAGATCAGCATCTTCCTCGTGAGATTTTCAGCATAGCAGATTTGATCATATCATTTGATCCATCTCCTACTTCATTTGAAGTTGTTGCTCAGTAATCCGCGTTATTGCCACATCCTGCTTTGCATCGATTCTACTGATTCACCTTCCATCAATTGAAGAACCATTGATCGTTAGATTTGGTTCGCCACCACATGCTGTTGTAACTGGCATGTGTTGTTTCCACCTCAAGCTTTGGATGATACTTTGCGGCATGACTTCCACCTCACGACTGGAATTCAGATAGCTAATTGAGATTCAATGTTGCGTTCATTTCATGTCACGAAACAAACTGAGAAGTTGAACTTCATCGATTTGTGCTCTGTTCATCGGCGATCAATCAACTCTGTTCAGGTTGCATCAGCCACAATCATTCTGTTATTCCGACTGTAGCTCTGTTCAACTCCAATTCAGCATCAGCAGCTCCGTCGATTCTTCATTTCAGCTATCGATTCTTCAATTCAGATTGCTGTTGTTGATCATCTTCCTCACGTAGGATCTGTTCTCTGATGCTCTGTTTTTCAACTCGTTGCACTATTTTTCAGTTCGGTTTTAGAATCTTCAACATCTTTTCATCAAATTCAGATACATTTCAGATTTGTAGCAGATCCGGATTTGGTCCAGCAAGATGCAGGTTTATTCCAGCTTGAATCGGCTTCATCAGTATTCAGATCAGTACTTCTCTATTACTCGTGTCGTGCTCATGCCGTGCTCATAAAAAAAGATGAAGCTGGAGGCACATCCAGTGCTCGTTCAGTGTTCGCGCTATGCTCGTCTAGTGCTCACTCCGTGCAATGTTTGATCAAAAGCTAAAATCAAGCATAGAAGTTGGAATTGTGCTGAATGAATGCTATGTTTTCCACACGCATAAGCTGCTCTGATTTGCACATGCATATCAGGTTTGATGCTGGAACTTCATATGTTGTTGATGCTGCCAATCATTCTGTTTGCTACTGGATGCGATTGATTTATTACTGAAATGCTGAGTTCCTATTCTGTTGTGAAATTGCTGAGGATCTGTTGTGATAATGCTGTGATTCTTTGCTCGATTATTTTCTGGTTCTATGCTGTGATTTTCTGATTCAATGCCTCCTCAAACAATGCTAAATTACTTGTGATGAATTGTCGGTTTAGTGACGTGAAGAAGTGTGATCACATTGAGTTTGGACAACCAAGTTTTGATGATTTACAATGGATTCGATACAAGACTAGATTGTTGGAATTCAGATTTTAGATTAGTTTTAGCCACGATGGCATGAGCACGACGAGATGATCAAGATGGCACCGCGATGGCATGACCGGGATGGTTTCTTTTTCTTTTACGGCATGACCACGGCGAGATGACCGAGATGGCACCGCGATGGCATGACCGAGTCTTCTTTCTTCTCGTCTGGATTTCAACTTAAAACACTTGTGTTTGAATGTGGAGTATCTCACCGATGATAAAAGTGTGCAAGCTCAATTCGATTGGAGATTTGACCGAGATTGAACTTGGGATTTGTCACAAGCAACGAAGCATTGAATGTTTGGGGGCCAATTCAGAAAATTTCGAAAGTTTGAGGACCAAAATCAACCAAAGAAAAGATCCTGGGTGAATGTTAGAGTAATACAAAATCAAGAAAAGCAATGAACATAGATGAATGTTAGAGTATTGTATACTCTAGTCTAGATTAATCTAGATTACTCTAGATGATCTCTTCTTAGTCTTAGTTTTCCTATATAAGGATGAGTAGAGGTTGTATTCATTTTAACTCAAAGTCATACAATTTTTTCATTAGTGAAATCTTTGTGTTCATCTTTCTCTCCACACACATCTCTATAATCCTTACACGGTATCTGAGCTAGTTCGATTAGGGATGTGATCTTCTTTCGCTGCAAATCTATAGGAATTCCAATTCTACCAATTCCAGCATAGCATAACAGATCAGCATCTTCCTCGTGAGATTTTCAGCATAGCAGATTTGATCATATCATTTGATCCATCTCCTACTTCATTTGAAGTTGTTGCTCAGTAATCCGCGTTATTGCCACATCCTGCTTTGCATCGATTCTACTGATTCACCTTCCATCAATTGAAGAACCATTGATCGTTAGATTTGGTTCGCCACCACATGCTGTTGTAACTGGCATGTGTTGTTTCCACCTCAAGCTTTGGATGATACTTTGCGGCATGACTTCCACCTCACGACTGGAATTCAGATAGCTAATTGAGATTCAATGTTGCGTTCATTTCATGTCACGAAACAAACTGAGAAGTTGAACTTCATCGATTTGTGCTCTGTTCATCGGCGATCAATCAACTCTGTTCAGGTTGCATCAGCCACAATCATTCTGTTATTCCGACTGTAGCTCTGTTCAACTCCAATTCAGCATCAGCAGCTCCGTCGATTCTTCATTTCAGCTATCGATTCTTCAATTCAGATTGCTGTTGTTGATCATCTTCCTCACGTAGGATCTGTTCTCTGATGCTCTGTTTTTCAACTCGTTGCACTATTTTTCAGTTCGGTTTTAGAATCTTCAACATCTTTTCATCAAATTCAGATACATTTCAGATTTGTAGCAGATCCGGATTTGGTCCAGCAAGATGCAGGTTTATTCCAGCTTGAATCGGCTTCATCAGTATTCAGATCAGTACTTCTCTATTACTCGTGTCGTGCTCATGCCGTGCTCATAAAAAAAGATGAAGCTGGAGGCACATCCAGTGCTCGTTCAGTGTTCGCGCTATGCTCGTCTAGTGCTCACTCCGTGCAATGTTTGATCAAAAGCTAAAATCAAGCATAGAAGTTGGAATTGTGCTGAATGAATGCTATGTTTTCCACACGCATAAGCTGCTCTGATTTGCACATGCATATCAGGTTTGATGCTGGAACTTCATATGTTGTTGATGCTGCCAATCATTCTGTTTGCTACTGGATGCGATTGATTTATTACTGAAATGCTGAGTTCCTATTCTGTTGTGAAATTGCTGAGGATCTGTTGTGATAATGCTGTGATTCTTTGCTCGATTATTTTCTGGTTCTATGCTGTGATTTTCTGATTCAATGCCTCCTCAAACAATGCTAAATTACTTGTGATGAATTGTCGGTTTAGTGACGTGAAGAAGTGTGATCACATTGAGTTTGGACAACCAAGTTTTGATGATTTACAATGGATTCGATACAAGACTAGATTGTTGGAATTCAGATTTTAGATTAGTTTTAGCCACGATGGCATGAGCACGACGAGATGATCAAGATGGCACCGCGATGGCATGACCGGGATGGTTTCTTTTTCTTTTACGGCATGACCACGGCGAGATGACCGAGATGGCACCGCGATGGCATGACCGAGTCTTCTTTCTTCTCGTCTGGATTTCAACTTAAAACACTTGTGTTTGAATGTGGAGTATCTCACCGATGATAAAAGTGTGCAAGCTCAATTCGATTGGAGATTTGACCGAGATTGAACTTGGGATTTGTCACAAGCAACGAAGCATTGAATGTTTGGGGGCCAATTCAGAAAATTTCGAAAGTTTGAGGACCAAAATCAACCAAAGAAAAGATCCTGGGTGAATGTTAGAGTAATACAAAATCAAGAAAAGCAATGAACATAGATGAATGTTAGAGTATTGTATACTCTAGTCTAGATTAATCTAGATTACTCTAGATGATCTCTTCTTAGTCTTAGTTTTCCTATATAAGGATGAGTAGAGGTTGTATTCATTTTAACTCAAAGTCATACAATTTTTTCATTAGTGAAATCTTTGTGTTCATCTTTCTCTCCACACACATCTCTATAATCCTTACACGGTATCTGAGCTAGTTCGATTAGGGATGTGATCTTCTTTCGCTGCAAATCTATAGGAATTCCAATTCTACCAATTCCAGCATAGCATAACAGATCAGCATCTTCCTCGTGAGATTTTCAGCATAGCAGATTTGATCATATCATTTGATCCATCTCCTACTTCATTTGAAGTTGTTGCTCAGTAATCCGCGTTATTGCCACATCCTGCTTTGCATCGATTCTACTGATTCACCTTCCATCAATTGAAGAACCATTGATCGTTAGATTTGGTTCGCCACCACATGCTGTTGTAACTGGCATGTGTTGTTTCCACCTCAAGCTTTGGATGATACTTTGCGGCATGACTTCCACCTCACGACTGGAATTCAGATAGCTAATTGAGATTCAATGTTGCGTTCATTTCATGTCACGAAACAAACTGAGAAGTTGAACTTCATCGATTTGTGCTCTGTTCATCGGCGATCAATCAACTCTGTTCAGGTTGCATCAGCCACAATCATTCTGTTATTCCGACTGTAGCTCTGTTCAACTCCAATTCAGCATCAGCAGCTCCGTCGATTCTTCATTTCAGCTATCGATTCTTCAATTCAGATTGCTGTTGTTGATCATCTTCCTCACGTAGGATCTGTTCTCTGATGCTCTGTTTTTCAACTCGTTGCACTATTTTTCAGTTCGGTTTTAGAATCTTCAAAATCTTTTCATCAAATTCAGATACATTTCAGATTTGTAACAGATCCGGATTTGGTCCAGCAAGATGCAGGTTTATTCCAGCTTGAATCGGCTTCATCAGTATTCAGATCAGTACTTCTCTAGTACTCGTGTCGTGCTCATGCCGTGCTCATAAAAAAAGATGAAGCTGGAGGCACATCCAGTGCTCGTTCAGTGTTCGCGCTATGCTCGTCTAGTGCTCACTCCGTGCAATGTTTGATCAAAAGCTAAAATCAAGCATAGAAGTTGGAATTGTGCTGAATGAATGCTATGTTTTCCACACGCATAAGCTGCTCTGATTTGCACATGCATATCAGGTTTGATGCTGGAACTTCATATGTTGTTGATGCTGCCAATCATTCTGTTTGCTACTGGATGCGATTGATTTATTACTGAAATGCTGAGTTCCTATTCTGTTGTGAAATTGCTGAGGATCTGTTGTGATAATGCTGTGATTCTTTGCTCGATTATTTTCTGGTTCTATGCTGTGATTTTCTGATTCAATGCCTCCTCAAACAATGCTAAATTACTTGTGATGAATTGTCGGTTTAGTGACGTGAAGAAGTGTGATCACATTGAGTTTGGACAACCAAGTTTTGATGATTTACAATGGATTCGATACAAGACTAGATTGTTGGAATTCAGATTTTAGATTAGTTTTAGCCACGATGGCATGAGCACGACGAGATGATCAAGATGGCACCGCGATGGCATGACCGGGATGGTTTCTTTTTCTTTTACGGCATGACCACGGCGAGATGACCGAGATGGCACCGCGATGGCATGACCGAGTCTTCTTTCTTCTCGTCTGGATTTCAACTTAAAACACTTGTGTTTGAATGTGGAGTATCTCACCGATGATAAAAGTGTGCAAGCTCAATTCGATTGGAGATTTGACCGAGATTGAACTTGGGATTTTTCACAAGCAACGAAGCATTGAATGTTTGGGGGCCAATTCAGAAAATTTCGAAAGTTTGAGGACCAAAATCAACCAAAGAAAAGATCCTGGGTGAATGTTAGAGTAATACAAAATCAAGAAAAGCAATGAACATAGATGAATGTTAGAGTATTGTATACTCTAGTCTAGATTAATCTAGATTACTCTAGATGATCTCTTCTTAGTATTAGTTTTCCTATATAAGGATGAGTAGAGGTTGTATTCATTTTAACTCAAAGTCATACAATTTTTTCATTAGTGAAATCTTTGTGTTCATCTTTCTCTCCACACACATCTCTATAATCCTTACATGGTATCAGAGCTAGTTCGATTAGGGATGTGATCTTCTTTCGCTGCAAATCTATAGGAATTCCAATTCTACCAATTCCAGCATAGCATAACAGATCAGCATCTTCCTCATGAGATTTTCAGCATAGCAGATTTGATCATATCATTTGATCCATCTCCTACTTCATTTGAAGTTGTTGCTCAGTAATCCGCGTTATTGCCACATCCTGCTTTGCATCGATTCTACTGATTCACCTTCCATCAATTGAAGAACCATTGATCATTAGATTTGGTTCGCCACCACATGCTGTTGTAACTGATATGTGTTGTTTCCACCTCAAGCTTTGGATGATACTTTGCGGCATGACTTCCAGCTTACGACTGGAATTCAGATAGCTAATTGAGATTCAATGTTGCGTTCATTTCATGTCACGAAACAAACTGAGAAGTTGAATTTCATCGATTTGTGCTCTGTTCATCGGCGATCAATCAACTCTGTTCAGGTTGCATCAGCCACAATCATTCTGTTATTCCGACTGTAGCTCTGTTCAACTCCAATTCAGCATCAGTACCTCCATCGATTCTTCATTTCAGCTATCGATTCTTCATTTCAACTATCGATTCTTCAATTCAGATTGCTGCTGCTGATCATCTTCCTCACGTAGGATCTGTTCTGTGATGCTCTGTTCTTCAACTCGTTGCTCTATTTTTCAGCTCGGTTTTAGAATCTTCAACATCTTTGCATCAAATTCAGATACATTTCAGATTTGTAGCAGATCCGGATATGGTCCAGCAAGATGCAGGTTTATTCCAGCTTGAATTGACTTCATCAGTATTCTGCAGATTCAGATCAGTGCTTCTCTAGTACTCGTGTCGTTCTCATAAAAAAAGATGAAGCTGGAGGCACGTCCAGTGCTCGTTCAGTGCTCGCGCCATGCTCGTCCAGTGCTCACTCCGTGCAATGTTTGATCAAAAGCTAAAATCAAGCATAGAAGTTGGAATTGTGCTGAATGAATGTTATGTTTTCCACACGCATAAGCTGCTCTGTTTTGCACATGCATATCAGGTTTGATGCTGGAACTTCATATGTTGTTGATGCTGCCAATCATTCTGTTTGTTGCTGGATGCGATTGATTTATTACTGAAATGCTGAGTTCCTATTCTGTTGTGAAATTGCTGAGGATCTGTTGTGATAATGTTGTGATTCTTTGCTCGATTATTTTCTGGTTCTATGCTGTGATTTTCTGATTCAATGCCTCCTCAAACAATGCTGAATTACTTGTGATGAATTGCCGGTTTGGTGACGTGAAGAAGTGTGATCACATTGAGTTTGGACAACCAAGTTTTGATGATTTACAATGGATTCGATACAAGACTAGATTGTTGGAATTCAGATTTTAGATTAGTTTTAGCCACGATGGCATGAGCACTACGAGATGATCAAGATGGCACCGCAATGGCATGACCGGGATGGTTTCTTTTTCATTTACGGCATGACCACGACGAGATGACCGAGATGGCACCGCGATGGCATGACCGAGTCTTCTCTCTTCTCGTCTGGATTTCAACTTAAAAACTTGTGTTTGCCACATCCTGCTTTGCATCGATTCTACTGATTCACCTTCCATCAATTGAAGAACCATTGATCGTTAGATTTGGTTCGCCACTACATGCTGTTGTAACTGATATGTGTTGTTTCCACCTCAAGCATTGGATGATACTTTGCGGCATGACTTCCAGCTCACGACTGGAATTCAGATAGCTAATTGAGATTGAATGTTGCGTTCATTTCATGTCACGAAACAAACTGAGAAGTTGAACTTCATCGATTTATGCTCTGTTCATCGACGATCAATCAACTCTGTTCAGGTTGCATCAGCCACAATCATTCTGTTATTCCGACTGTAGCTCTGTTCAACTCCAATTCAGCATCAGCAGCTCCGTCGATTCTTCATTTCAGCTATCGATTCTTCAATTCAGATTGCTGTTGCTGATCATCTTCCTCACGTAGGATCTGTTCTCTGATGCTCTGTTTTTCAACTCGTTGCACTATTTTTCAGTTCGGTTTTAGAATCTTCAACATCTTTTCATCAAATTCAGATACATTTCAGATTTGTAGCAGATCCGGATTTGGTCCAGCAAGATGCAGGTTTATTCCAGCTTGAATCGGCTTCATCAGTATTCAGATCAGTGCTTCTCTAGTACTCGTGTCGTGCTCATGCCGTGCTCATACAAAAAGATGAAGCTGGAGGCACATCCAGTGCTCGTTCAGTGTTCGCGCTATGCTCGTCTAGTGCTCACTCCGTGCAATGTTTGATCAAAAGCTAAAATCAAGCATAGAAGTTGGAATTGTGCTGAATGAATGCTATGTTTTCCACACGCATAAGCTGCTCTGTTTTGCACATGCATATCAGGTTTGATGCTGGAACTTCATATGTTGTTGATGCTGCCAATCATTCTGTTTGCTACTGGATGCGATTGATTTATTACTGAAATGCTGAGTTCCTATTCTGTTGTGAAATTGCTGAGGATCTGTTGTGATAATGCTGTGATTCTTTGCTCGATTATTTTCTGGTTCTATGCTGTGATTTTCTGATTCAATGCCTCCTCAAACAATGCTAAATTACTTGTGATGAATTGTCGGTTTAGTGACGTGAAGAAGTGTGATCACATTGAGTTTGGACAACCAAGTTTTGATGATTTACAATGGATTCGATACAAGACTAGATTGTTGGAATTCAGATTTTAGATTAGTTTTAGCCACGATGGCATGAGCACGACGAGATGATCAAGATGGCACCGCGATGGCATGACCGGGATGGTTTCTTTTTCTTTTACGGCATGACCACGGCGAGATGACCGAGATGGCACCGCGATGGCATGACCGAGTCTTCTTTCTTCTCGTCTGGATTTCAACTTAAAACACTTGTGTTTGAATGTGGAGTATCTCACCGATGATAAAAGTGTGCAAGCTCAATTCGATTGGAGATTTGACCGAGATTGAACTTGGGATTTGTCACAAGCAACGAAGCATTGAATGTTTGGGGGCCAATTCAGAAAATTTCGAAAGTTTGAGGACCAAAATCAACCAAAGAAAAGATCCTGGGTGAATGTTAGAGTAATACAAAATCAACCAAAGCAATGAACATAGATGAATGTTAGAGTATTGTATACTCTAGTCTAGATTAATCTAGATTACTCTAGATGATCTCTTCGTAGTCTTAGTTTTCCTATATAAGGATTAGTAGAGGTTGTATTCATTATAACTCAAAGTCATACAATGTTTTCATTAGTGAAATCTTTTTGTTCATCTTTCTCTCCACACACATCTCTATAATCCTTACATGGTATTAGAGCTAGTTCAATTAGGGATTTGTCATTAATGTTATATGCCTTTAACAACAATAAAATATAAATTGTCAATAATTATTTTAAATTTGCCAACAATATTTTAAGGTCGTTGAGAAATTATATTTACCGACGTCATGTACATATCATCGATAAAGATATTAACTTTTTCTGACGATATTACCTAAGTCATCGTTAAAAAATACTTCTACCGACGAGAATAAACACTGTCGGTAAAAATAATATTTACCGATGAAAATTTAGTTTCGTCGGTAAATTAGGTTTTATCGACGACATTATTTTTAAAGAGAATATTTTAGTTAAGGGTGAGATCAGAACGAGCATGAAGTTTGTTTTCTAATAAAAATAGCTTGAGTCTGAAATTTTGTGAATCGTACGTGGAGAACTGAGACCGAGATCATTATTAAAAAAACGCGTGATCCGGTCTTGCTTGTTTCGGGTCGGTCTCGGTGTTGGACCTATTTTTTTCTAAAACAATAAAATTAAGCCTCATCCAAAACTTTTAAATGCAAAACACAATATACCTAGTATCCAATACAAAGAACTTCAGTTCAATTCAAATTCTAAATACAATGCTAAACACACAATAAACTAATTCCAAACATACAATGTAAACAGACGTAAGAAACTAATTCCAGCCTCCAGAGCAGAATAGGGAGTCATCCGCAAATAGTAGGTGATGTAATTCGGGGCATCCCCTTTTGAGGATAATCCCTTGTATCCGCTTCTCATTTACCTCTTTTTCCACCTGTCATGACAACACATCCGCCATAAGAATAAAGAGATAAGGAGATAGGGGGTCTCCTTGCCTTAACCCTCTAGTTGGTCTTATGAAACTTGTTCTCTCCCCATTGACTAGGACACGATAACACAGAGTCGTTATACATGCCCGCATCCATCCGATCCATTTCTTGTCGAATCCTCTCTTCTCAAGGCTCCTAAGCAGAAATTCTCATTCCACTCGATCGTACGCTTTTTGCATAAATAGTTTCAAAGCACATGCAGTTCCTCCATCCGGTCCGGCTGTGCTTCGTTTGTCCTCTACGGTTGTCGTTGATGGTGGAATCCCACAGCTCTCTCATTCATTCCATGGAGAAGTGGTGGCGGTGACATTACTCACGGTTGCCCGGCCGAAGGCTCCACTTTCTTTGACCTCTCTGTTACCTCCTCTACCGGTGATGCTGACCTCTTGGATGCTCACGGCTGCTCCTCCACGGGCCTCTTCTCTGGCTTCCCGTTGGCTTCCTCCCCTGGTGTTGGTGACCTATATCTTTCTTGAGGTCGTCCAACTCGACGATATCTCCGTTGAGCTTGTCGATGGTGTCTGCGAGGGATCGCTGTGAAGAGGTGATTCGATCATCACCGTCTGTGTCGAAGAGGGTGAAGGTTTCCTTCATGGAGCGGTGGAGCTTGTTGTTGCTGGTTGCTCTATTCGTTGTCGTATTTGAGTTGTTTATTATCGAGGAAATGTGGTGGTCGTTAGTTGGCTCTATGGTGGCGTTGTCGAAGTTGGACGAGTTATACTCTAGCTTCACTACTCCGACTTCCTTGGTTCTGTTAGTTTTGGGTTGATTTGGTCGAGAGAGGTATGGAACAATGATAATTTTCTGAGTTTAAGAATCAAGAACACTGCTTTGATACCATGTTAGAATTCTAAGTGTGGGCTAAATTGAGATGATATGAATTTGATAAAGGAGAACATCGTATTGCTTTGAATGGAAAGTTGTATTATTTTTCGCATACACAATCTACCATTTATAGACTACCAAACTTCCTAAAGCAGTCAACAATATACTACTTCTAAATTTAACAATAGACTACTACCATGTTCTCACATAAAGTATCTTTAGAAAAAAATAATCTTTCCAATGCTAAATCATACATTTTGCAGCGACACTAACTGTTATAGCTAAAAAACGGTTTTCAGAGACAATATATTGTTATCGCTAAATTATATCATTTTGGTGGGAAACACAATGGTCACTAAAAAATTATTTCATATCTATCTATCTATCTATCTATCTATCTATCTATCTATCTATCTATCTATCTATTTAATAGTGAATATCATATATGTTGTTTAGTGAGCATTCTATCATATGATTGCATTGTAGATAATAGATGCTAAAGAATAATTCACCTTATATATACCGAAATCGTTCTTCACTCATCAGGTACGAAAAGGATAAATATAGTGCTGAGATGCGATGCAATTGAGGTATTTATTCTCTTGAATTACAGCTTGTTGATTCAACAAAATTAGGACGAACCTTTAGGTGTGTGCTCCAATGTGGCGTAATGAATCGGTATGCAGTTTTGTATGGGGACTGGATAGTTTCGTATGCAGGCGGTTGTGTCGTTCCATTTGATCTGCGGAACATTATATTGTAAATTGGGAGGAGTGCAAAACTTAGTTGTTTCCTTTTGTGGAGGATGTTCATGATCTCCGCACCTAGCTATCTCTTGATAGTCATTATAAGAAAATATGGTGCATGTTGTCTATAGAAAGTATTCTCTAACTTCAACTTGAGAAGAAAAAATTAGATGACAACAAGAATTGCCATACTACAAAATGGGAAGGTAAAATCCCTTACCCTTCCTTACCTTGGAAGAATGTATAGTCTACCCCTCTAAAAGAGAAGAAAATAGTACTTTCACTTTCACTTTTTCTTATTTTTTTTGTTCAGAAAGCCCTGGTCAATCTATATGCACAGCAAGCAAAATGGTATGTCTTCCTAGCTCCCTCATAATATTTATCCTAATAATAATTAAGCAACCTTGCCGTGGGTCGTCTTCTTCTTCCTCTTCTTACGAGAGTTCTCGTTGTGTTTTAATAGTAGATGATAGAGGAGTTCGTTCCAAGTATCAGGGATTCCGGGAAGGCACCAGTGGCTGCAGTCTTGAGGAATCAATGGCGACCATCTCTCCTCTTCAGTTGTATTCTCCTCCCTGTAAACAGAAGGGTGAGCATCGATCCTATAGTTGGACATTCCTGTTATGTTGAGGTAGTGCACTCGTGTCTTCATTTTCCTGCTTACTTCTTCGAAGCTATTCATTTGCTGTACGTAAACTGGGTCCAGATCCACTTCTCCTACCAGTATAGGATCGTGTTCCTTGTCACACTGTCCACCTGTATTCCACACTCCACCTCTGCGCTTCAAAAAAATAAACACCACGTTTTATACAATCACAGTGAATATCTATCAATGAATAGTGACAACTCAACATGATGCTTCTTACTTGAAATGCGAAGGAGAGTAGCCCCTGAAGAAGACAGCGGTTTTGACAGGATTGATGTTTGTGTCGATCCATTTTCCCCAAGTGGTTAATGCTTTCTCAAATGCTACGTCGCCACTCAGTTCATCGAATACATGATTACCCTCTTGGTAATAACCTTTCCTGCAAATTTCCACTCTCCATATTAATGATTTATGAATGGATTATTGAATGAAATCGAAAATGGTACATAATTACCCATTAGATGTCTTCTCATGTGTCCACCAATGACCCGTGTTAAAGATAAGAACATCTGCATCCTTATACTTTGGAGATGATTTCTCAACCATATCAAGCCTTAGAGTCTCTTTTTTCGTTCCATTCTTATCTTCCACTTCCCATTCACGAACTAAGAAAGTTGAGCGGAAGAACTCCACTGAGCAATTATAGTCCTATCAAGATAGTAAACCACAAGAGAGAGGGTCGGACATACTTGGCAGAAGTGATAGCATGTCAAAGAGAAGAGTGGGGTACGTACTTCACATACCTTAAAGATAAAGGAGTATGAACCTTCTGTTCTGAACTCATGTCTTCCGGAGGCCTCAAAAACCCTAGACTTGTCTTTAACTGAACTTCTTAACATGCAAACCAGAGACTCCCACATATTTCTGTTTAGAGAATCCCCAACATACACAAGACGCTTCCCTTTCAATAGCTTAAACATCTGCTGAGCATCGAATCTGCAAACCACGAATTATTGTTTATATGCAGGAAATAATAGATTGTGAACACGTGATGTGAATGAATGGTGATGATTATCATGCATCCATATGCTAACATATATGGAAGCTAACCAGCAAAGTATTACAAACCTACACAACAAAGTATTTTCCATTCACGTACCATCAAGTTCAAGCCTTTTCAAGAATATATATGTGTATATGGTGTAAATTATACACAATAGAAGAAAAAAAACCAAACAAATCCGAAACTCAAAAACCCTTAATAAGCTTTCATGTTTGGGTACCTATTTTTCTTCTAAATGCTAATATTATGTCCCGAAACAAAAATGAGATGTGATCATATGTCACAGACCAAAAATAATACGTATCAAAGATCGAATGATGAACACGGACCAGATACTATACATATTAACAAGCATGTCAGCTTCATGTTTAGGGATTCAGCACTGATGACGCCATCCGTTGATAGCAAGCAATGACAATTGGAAAAGAAAAGCAAATGTATAAGGAAACAATAATTACGTACCTAGGAACATTGCAATTTCTGGGCTGCCACCGATACTTGAGGAAGCCAGAATCAGGTCTACCATTAACATAGCAATTGAAAGGCTCATCGATGTGAGGGCATGAACCGGGAGGATAAAATGGACGGTAGGAATCATCTCTCACCCATCTCCCTTCAAACACGTCACATTGCTTCTTCTTCTTCTTTGACTTGGACGAAGCTTCACTGCTCTTCTTCTTCTTCTTCCTTGAAGAGCCTTTCGCTGGACCAGGAGAGGCAGAAGGCGTACGTGGTGGAGGATGGTGAATAGCGGAGGAAGTTATATTCGGAGAACTCAGAGGGGAGATTGAAGGAAGAGTAGAAGGACGTGGAGCGCTTGATCTCAACAGGGCGTTGAGCCATCGAGGAGAAGATATAGATGGATTGAACACCAGAAGAAATGTGCAGGAAACCACAAAAGCGAACACGAATCCAAATGCAAGGATTGGGATTCTTGATCTTCCTGTCCTGATAAACGGCAATGGTGGTCGGGGCTTTGTTTTTGTTGCCGGCGATGCCGGTAACGACATGACCTGAGAGAGAGAGAGAGAGAGAGAGAGAGAGGGGGAGAGGTAAAGAGTAAGATAGAGAGATAGAGACGGTAAATTATTTATTTTTACGGAATCTGACTCTGAAAAAGTCGACGATTAAGGGAGTAGAGAATTTATATGTTTCCCGACAAAAACTAACGACATATCTATCTATCTATCTGGTGGATCTTGATGTCCTGAATGCGGATCTGGCAGTGAATTGAATGTCAATGGATGCTTCGAAAGATGCTCTCGCCTTAGCTCCGGTGAACCTGCAGGAATGGGATCGCAACATAGGAGGTGTCTCTGGGTCCCTCTCTGATGCTTAAATGAGTATATGTGTGTGTATAGCTCAAAACCACTACAAGAATCTGTTGCAACAGCAACGAAACTTTCGTGTTGACGCTAACAGTTGTAGTTAAATATATGTATATTGTGTCGACAGTTTTTGTTGTCGTTATTATTACTTATTAAGCACAATATGTTTTCCACCGTTATAAGATACATTTAGTGTTAATTTTTACCGTCACTTTATATTTTACATGTATGAATGTGTAATGTTGACCAACACTTTATGTTAAATAACTCCATCAGTAGCAGGTGATTTTTTCATTGCAAATGTGCATATTCAAATGTGAAACGTTCTGTCGTAAATATAGCGATATCAACAATGGTTGTTTGCCGTAACTAATCAAATTTTTGTCGTCGTTAAAACATAAGTACCGGGAAAATGTAAGAATAGGTTTGTGTGTCAATATATTGTCGACATTAGTATAGTCATTCAACAACAGATTTAATTGTTGTTGTAAAATAGTTTATATAGTGACAACTATTGTTGTTGTTAAAAAATCAAATTTTCAAAAAACATTTCCCGCTCTAATTTAAAAATTCAAAATTTTTCATTCAACAACTTATTTACAGAACAAATCAACGTTTTACAGAACTTCCCCTTCTCTTCCCTACCTTCCCTTCACCTTTCCTTCATTCAAAACATTTTCCAAATGATTGAAGCTCACCCTCCTTTCCTTTCACCCTCTCAGCTTCCTCTCGGCGAGTTGAAGCTTGGCCTTGAGCTCGAGGCGAGTTGAAGCTCGACCGACCTGTCATGGATGAAGTGTTGGAGTTTCTCAAAGTTCCATGGATGAAGGCCTGCTGGAGCTGGAGAACGCAACTTGGAGCTGGAGAAGTCAAGCTGGAGCTGGAGAAGTCAAGCTGGACCTGTAGAAGACGAGCTGGAGCTCGAGAAGTGCTGGTTCTCCGATGCCTTCACCATGGATGAAGTGTCGTGAAAAAATCGGCCATGAATGAAGCCATAGATGATGAAGTGACGATATATGGATGAAGAAGGATGAAGAATTCATGGATGAAGACAGAGGAAGAAGCCATGGATGAAGAAGGATGAATAAGCCATTGATGAACACAAATAGTTTAAAATCGGCCAAAAACATCGACCAAAAAATCTGTCAAGAAATTGGCAAATAGTTGTCATCACTAAGAGTAATCTATAACATCGGTAAAGTGTTGTCGTCGTTCATCTGTGTTTCACAACAACCTGATTTCGCTGTAAAGTTGACGTTGGGAGTCACATGCTAACAGTGGCAAGCCTTTTACAACGACAAATTGTCGATCTATAGACCTATAGACCTTTAACGGCGGGGGCTACCGCGACGAAGATTTCGTCGCTGTTAAGCCTTAACAACGGTATTTATGCAGTTAGCAACGCATTTTTGCCGATGTGTATGCTCGAGTTTCTTGTAGTGAACATAATGAATGTATGTAAAGTAAAAGTATTTATAGAGTAGGAGAGACCAAACCGTAGAAGGCAACAGAATATCTTTGTAAATATTGTGCTGTTGAAGATTAGGATATTAGATATTACGGTTATGGCGTGATATTGCAGTTACCATATCTAATCTTTAGTGAATAGGTGCCCGAGATATGCGGGATATCGTGGCCATATCTTTAGTAACGGTTGCTGGGACCAGAGGAGAAAGGCAAGACTCTTTTCAGGGCGAGCACTCCTATGGTGAGCAGTAGGAGTTCGCGTCTTGGTGATGAATGACGACCAGCGATGGAACCTTTGGCGTCCATATTAGCTTGGGCTCGACCTTGGGCCACTCTTTTGTGGGCCAGATCGACTTTATCATAGGTCGGTCCAGTTCAAATAACCTGGGTTCACCCCCTCCATGATTATTGGGCCTTTGGGGCCTTTTACTTATTGGGCTGTCACTATCAATACCCAACATTTGCCCCCGAAGCTTGAGTGAAGTTTCTTCAGTCGAGCTTGATTCCGTGGTAGGGTTTGAGATAGTGACACTTGAATTTGGTCTTCTTTGTCTTTTCTGTTGTTTATACCTCTGTGAACACTTTATGCTTGTTTGGCGATCCGTCGCTTGGTTATCCATGGTTGAAGGAATATTCGATCTTTTAATCCTTCTTGGAGATCACTCGAGGCAGTCTAGGCTTATGGAGGTTTACCCTTCGCTATTGGGCGATCACTGCCTCTGAAAGGGATTTCCCAAAAAGGCCTATTAGTGCGCTGACGATCACTTTATTTGCCTAATGGACTTTAGCATTTAATAAGTGCATAGTCATCCATAAGTCAACAGTTTTCTGTACTGGCCGAACGTTTATCTCCCCGAGGTGTCTCTTAAAATTCTGACATTGCTTCGATTTTTACCCAAAATGTGCAATCATTCTCTGTGCCGTTTCGATCCTGTCTGTGGCGATTACACATTTTTTGTCTATATAAGGGACAACAGTTCCACTCTTTCGTCTTTTACGCTTCTATTCCCTCAGATTCTTAGAGAATTCCTTATGTTTTCCGCATTTAGTTCCTTCAATCTTCTTCTTCTTCTTGTCAATTTCCAAAAACTTCACACCCAAATATCCATGGCTACCCGCAGTCAATCGATCGGCAAGACCAAGATGACGACCAACAGGTCTTCTTCCTCGGCCCCAAAGGTGCCTCCGAAGAATGGCAACGCTCCCCTATTAATCATGGATGGTTCTACTCCTGCCTCTGGTGAAATACATCCTAACGTCGGACGGTCCGCGGCCACACCTGTGGTGGTGGATGGGCCAGACACCAACGTGCCAATCTTTTCGCCAAAAGGTAAACACCAAGGTTCCTCTGTTTTTTGTTTTCTTATAATACCCCTGTTTTTTCTTGTTTTCATATTGTTATTGCCATATCTGTCTTTCTAAGTAGATATCAAGCCTAACGAACTGAAGCCAGCTCAGTTCAAGATGGTAGTCGCCATAGGTGGCTTCAACGAAGTGGATGCCCCCAGGTACCAGGGCCAGGGACTGCATTATCCTCACGATGGAGAGGTTTACCTTTATGCGACCCAGGTTGATGATGGGTTGCGTTTTCCTCTCTACGAGGATTTGCAAGAACTATGCCGGTATTACGGGATAGGTCCCACGCAACTCGTACCCAACGCCATTAGGATGTGGGTCAGATTCAAGTTCATGTGTAAACGTCAAGAATGGACGTATTCAATGGCCTTGTTCCGATGCTTCTTATGATTGGCCGCCGGAACGAATCACCTCCATCATTTCCAGACCCGCTGGTCGAAGTTTGAAGAGTGGAGAGGCCAAGCGTGGAGCTGGAATGTTCATTTCCGGTTGGTCGACGACTTTCGTGCCACCAACTCCAACTACAAGAAGTTCTACTTCTTTTACAAGGGGGCGTGTCCTGGAGTTGTCTCAGCCGGAAAGGGATATCCCCCCTGCCATTAGCGAGCTGCCAGGGAGCGACCGGAACGCCATCGACGACTTGTTCCGATTGCACAAGTCCTCAAGTTTCCACCCCATCCATTCAGTGACGGAGACCACTGAGAATATGCTAGAGATGTCGGACATTCATCAGGCCACGCCACTTCTTATTGATTGGGTAACTCTTCTAACCTTTTTTTTTCCTTTTATTGGTTATAGGCGGTCAGGGCCGTAAACTCATGGGTGCCTTTGATGACCAGGGTAAGGTGGGTCTGTCTTCGGACCAGGCGTCGCTGAACTCTCCTACTCCTCCCTCAAGGCGTTCCTCCAAGAGAAAGCCTGAGGAGGAACGTCCCCCGGTCACCCCTGGCCCTCGCCAACTAGGTACATTGCTTTCCTGTTCATACCTATTTTTTTCTTTCTTCGTATTGAGTTTTGGGTTTCTGATGCTTTTGTTTATTTTTTGCAGAGAAGCCCACTGCTGATGTGGCTCGGGACCTTCCTCCTCCTCTTGCCAAGAAGGTCAAGACTTCAGGCAAGGAGCACCCTGCTCTTTCTAAGAGTCCTCCAGCTCCTACGGGTCCTGCTGCCCCTAAGGAGAAGGCCTTCACTGTGGTCACGGCGACCCCTCCTCCTCTTGAGCACTCAGACTCCATTCCTCCAAAGGAATCCGAGGTCCGGAAAAAGGGTTCCGACGCCCCGGGTCCTTCGAAGACTCCCTCTGGGGAGTACTGCTCGCTGGTGGTCTTGTTCCAGCAGCCCAAGACTGCAAATTCCAGGGGCGTCTGGATCCCCAATGGAGACTTCTCGAAGACGGGGGTTTCCGATCAGAAGTCTCTCCGGGGCAACCCAGATTTGTGCATGTGACTCATTGATGGGATAATTCATCCCAAGGATCGTTCCGAGGTTCCCTCGGAGTTGTCCATCATCGAGAGGATGATGAGGTTACACTTCGAACGAGTCGCCCTGGTAATATTTTAGATCTCTGTTGTGTTTTCATATCACTTGTACTTTTCTTACACTACCAGTATTTTTGCCCCTATTTCCTTTGTTGCCAGCTCGTTCGAGAGGAGGTGGCGATCGGTCGGGTCGTCGGGGAGCTCGTCGATAAGCAGACTGACCTGCTTATTGAGTTGGAGCAATACCGGAGTCTGGGGTTCTCCCCTGGGCAGATGGAGAGCATGAAGTTGACTGTCGACTCGGCGGTTTTCCTAGTGGAAAGCGCTCGAGAGGAGTACTTCAAGAAGGAGGAGAGACTCCTCGCCTCCGTTAAGAAGAGGGAGGTAGATGCAGCGATCGCCCTTCAGGAGTCTGAGGCAGCTCATCGACACTTAGCCGAGGTTGAAGCTGCCAAATCTCGCCTGGAGGCTGAGCTTAAAGAGGCCCAAACTCAGGTAGACGCAGAAGCTCAACGGGTCGCCGCTGAGGCTCAGAGGGAAGCTGCTGAGGCTCAGAGGATTGCTGCCGAGGCCAGTGGGAAAGCCCTGGAGGAGGAGAAGGAACAGCTTCCTATGCAACTAAAGTCTGTTCCATCCCCGCAGAGTGTGGTCGACGACTTCAAGAAATCCGAGGAGTTCGTCGACTGTGCCTTGAAGGTGATGAAGTCAGAGATTGCTGACTATCTCTAAGTCCCGGTCGAGGACATCCAGGCTGTTGATCTCAACTTCCCACTTCAGGAAGTTGAGGCCCTTAAGCCTTTACTCCGGAGCACCCTTCCCTCAGAGACTCTTCCTGCTACTGCTGAAGAGGTTGACCCTGTTTCAGCTGTCGAGGAAGCTGCCCCCGAAGGCGAGCAGAATGCCTCCACTCCTGAAGAATCTAAGGCATGAAGTCTCCTACTCCTCGACGATATTATCTTTTATTTTTGCTTTAGATAATAGTTTTTTATCCTCCCTTGTATTTTGGGGATTCCTTGTAATTATTTTTCAAATTCAGACTCAGTTATTTTTTATAATATTGAATTCCTTTTATATTCATAAGCCTTTTATCTTTATTTGACTTTGAATGTGTTGGCGATTCTTCTGAGGTCTTAGTCATAATTACCTTCGACTTTTTCTTCAGTTTATAAGGGTCTCGACCCTTAGGGTTTTGGACTTTTGTTTAGGCTTAAAATGATAAGTCTTTATAGAATTATCCATTTACCTCGCCAAGTATAATCTTCTTAAGGAAAACATCTTAAGACTTAAAAGTATAGACTTCTAGGCTTGAAGATGTATTACCTAATTGAAGTTTAAACCTTTTGGAGTGTTCGCCTAATCGGAAGGAACTTGTTACTTAAAGCTTTATCATTTGTAGTGATTGCTTAAGGTTCCTTTCCAGTCTTCTAGATTTTGCTTCACAAAGGAACTGTTATCCTTAGTATGGATAACATCTCCAAAAAATTTCCACCTTATAATAGGATAGCTTCCTTGATGGATTGTTTGTCTTTGTCGTTAGGACTCCTGCCTGATTTTGGTAACAGGTCTTTTGCCTGACTTTGGCGTCGGGTCTTTTGTTTTACCTAACCTTGTTGCTAGGTCTTTTGCCTGACTTTGGCGTTAGGTCTTTTGTTTTGTCTAACCTTGTTGCTAGGTATTTTTCCTGACTTTGGCGTCAAGTCTTTTGTTTTGCCTAACCTTGTTGTTACGTCTTTTGCCTGACTTTGGCGCCAGGTCTTTTATTTTGCCTAACCTTGTTGCTAGGTCTTTTGCCTGACTTTGGCGTCAGGTCTTTTGTTTTGCCTAACCTTGTTGCTAGGTCTTTTTCCTGACTTTGGCGTCAGGTCTTTTGTTGTGCCTAACCTTGTTGCTAGGTCTTTCGCCTGACTTTGGCGTCAGGTCTTTCGCCCAATTTTGATATCAGGTCTTTGTTGTTGCCTAACTTTGGCGTTAGATCTTTCGCCTGACTTTGGCGTCAGGTCTTTCGCACAATTTTGATATCAGGTCTTTGTTGCCTGATTTGGTCATCAGGTCTTTTGCCTGACTTTTGGCGTCATGTCTTTTTTCTTCAATGCCTGATTCGGTCATCAGGTATTTCGCCTGAATTTTGGCGTCAGGTGTTTTTTCTTCAATTTGATTCGAGTAGTCATGCTTTATGAAGGAATGACTTGTTTTTATTGACATAACATTTTGATTACAAGCTATGTATAAAATCTCCTTAAATGTTCAGAATTGAATGGATGGTGTAACCTTTCGCCTTTGGTGGTTTCCAAATAGTAAGATCCTGGGGCGGCGATCTCTACTACATTGTATGGTCATTCCCACTTAGCTGAAAATTTATTATGGCTGTCCAGTCTTGTAAATTCATTCATTCTCATAACCATCTCCCCCACGAAAAATTGGCGAGCGCTGACTTTTCTGTTGAAGTATCGAGTGGTCGCTAGTCGCATCTTGGCTTGTGTTCTTTCTGATCGCCACCTCTTTTCTTCTGCCAAGTTGAGGTCAGTCCTGCGCTCGATTTCGTTTGCCTCAGTGTTAAAGTGTAGGATTCTATGGGTAGGCACCACTATTTCGGCAGGTGCTACTGCTTCTGATCAATACAATAAACTGAAGGGTGTTTCTCCAGTTTCTGCCTTAGGCGTTGTTCGGATAGCCCATAGTACATTTTCCAGCTCCTCTGCCCAATTTCCTTTGAATACTCGAACCCTTTTCTTGAGTCCTGCTAAAACAACTTTGTTGGCTGCTTCAGCTTGCCCATTCGTTTGAGGATGATGCACTGAGCTGAACCGATGGTCGATACGGTATTCTTCGCAGAGCCATTTGAGTTTTTTACCTACGAATTGTGGACCATTATCGCTAATAAGTATCTTGGGAATGCCAAACCTGGAAAATATGTTGATCTTCAGGAACTTGATCACTTGAAATTCCGTTGTAGAGGCCAAAGCTTTCGCCTCTATCCATTTGGTGAAGTAGTCGATAGCCACTATGATATGAGTGCGCTGCCCAGTACTAATTGGAAAAGGACCCAATATATCCATTCCCCATTGAGTAAAAGGCCAGGTACCTGCCATTGGGGACAACAGTGTTGGCGGTCAACCTGATCGTGGTGCAAACTGTTGGCAAGTCTCACACCTTTGTGTTAATTCAGCAGTATCATTTCCCAAGGTTGGCCAGTAGTATCCCAACCTGAAGATCTTTCTTATTAATGATCGCACACCTTCGTGGCATGCTGCCACTCCTTCATGAGCTTCACGAAGAACTCTTTCTGTTTCCAGATGAGCAACACATCTTAGATAAGGTGTCGAGTAGCCTCGCTTATAGAGTTCTCCGTCTATAATCAAGTAACTGCTTGAAAGGCGTCTTATCCTTGTGGATTCACCTTCCTCTTCTGGGAAAATTCCCTCTTTCAAGAAATTCTGGAATGGCGTCATCCATGTTACCTGTCCTTGAATATTGAAGACTTCTGCTCTGTTGTCGAGAACTGAACATAAGGCTTTTTCCAGGAACTGTACGTCTTGAATTATGGTTCCTCCAAACGCCAGCTTACTTAAAGAGTCTGCCATCTGATTCTCTTGGCGAGGAATAGACTCAATCGCAAAATTTGGAATTTCTGCGACAAGTTTCTGGGCAATGTCGAGGTACTTCTTCATGTTTTCCCCCTTGCCTCGTAAGTGCCATTGACCTGATTGACAATAAGCTCAGAGTCGCTTTTTACCTTGAGTGCCGATATACCCATTCCTTTTGCCAGTATGAGTCAAGTAATAAGAGCCTCGTATTCTGCTTCATTATTGTTCGCCTGAAACGTCAGGGCGATTGCATACTTCAAAGGCTCGCCCTCAGGAGGGATGAGAATTAAACCTGCCCCGAGCCTTCTCTTGAAGAAGATCCATCTGTATAAAGCTCCCAGATTTAACTGTTGTCTGCTGATGAGCTTGGCATGCTATCTGCTTCTGTTAGACCATTACTTGTGCTTTCCACGATAAAATCAGCTAGTGCTTGACCTTTGATGGTCGTTTTTGGCGCAAATTTGATCTTGAACTCGCTGAGCTCAATCGCCCACTTGACCATTCTTCCCGAAGAATCTGGTTAAAGCAGGAAGTTTTTGAGAGGTTGATTGGCGAGAACCGTAATGTCGTGCGCGTGAAAATAAGGTCTCAGCTTTCGAGCAGTAATAACTAAGGACAATATCTTCTTCCCTTATTAAAACAGCGCTGGCTGCCACATCACTGATGCTCAGGTAAAGGAAGAGTTGCTCGCCAGGAATGGGTTTTGCCAAAGCCGGGAGTGTTTGAATGTGCTGCTTCAAGGATTGGAACGCCTCCTCGCAGTCTGGCGTCCACTCGAACTTACGGTTGGCCCTTAGAGTCTTGAAGAATGGCAGGGACCTGTCGCTCGCCCGGGAGAGGAAGCGATTGAGAGCAGCTAGGCGACCATTCAGACATTGGACTTCCTTGTGGCACGTTGGCGACTTCATCTCTTCTATGGCCTTGAGCTTTTCTGGGTTCGCCTCAATACCTCGCTCACTTACCATAAATCCCAGAAATTTTCTAGATTTGACTCCAAAGGCGCACTTTGCCGGGTTCAGGCGAACGCTGTGCCTCCTCATGCACTCGAAAGCTTCGCGAAGGTCCGCTGTGTGAGGACTGCCCTTGATTGTTTTGACGAGCATGTCGTCCACATAAGCCTCCATGTTTCTCCCCAGTATGTCTTGGAACAGGCGGTTCACCATCCGCTGATAGGTCGCCCCAACATTGATTAGACCGAAGGGCATCACTTTGTAGCAAAAAATGTCATTGTCTGCATAGAAAGAGGTATGGGCCTCATCATCTGGATGCATCCGGATCTGGTTGTAGCCTGAATAGGCGTCCATGAAGCTCAGCATCTCGTGACCAGAGATTGCATCGACCAACTCATCAATACTAGGAAGAGGGTAGGAATCCTTAGGGCAAGCTCTGTTTAAGTCGCGGAAGTCAATGCACATCCTCCACTTGCCGTTTGATTTTTTGACCAGAACTAGGTTGGCGACCCAGTTCTGGAATCTCACCTCTCTGACAAAATCAGCTTCGATCAGCCTGCCAACTTCCTGCCTGATCGCCAAGCGCTTGTCTGTCCCGAATGATCTTCTTTCTGAGCGATTGGCTTGACAGAGGGGTCTATCCTGAGCTCGTGAGAAATGATGTCAGTGCTAATACCTGGCATGTCGCTGGGTTTCCAGGCAAAGAGCTCCTTGAATTCCTTGAGGAGGGCAGTCATGGCCTGCTTCTGGTCATTGTTCAAGGTGGTCCCAATACGCACCTTCTTATCTGGGCCATCAATCTCAACATCTTCCAACTCTTCCATAGGCGCTGGACGAGCCAAATCCTCACGACGGCCATCCTATGTTTCGATGGGGAGGGCTTCCCTTTGATTCTTTCTGCGCAGACAGTTCACGTAGCATTATCGCGAGGAAGGCTGATCTCCAAGTACTTCTCCAATCTCGTTGGGTGTGAAGAACTTAATTTTTTGATGGACTGTGGAGGCCACAATCTTATTGGGATTGATCGTGGTCCTCCCCAGGATGGCGTTGTATGATGTAGGCGAGTCGACCACCAGGAAAGTGACCACCACCTTGATGCTCTTCCATCCTTCGCCCAGAATCACGGGCAAGGTTATTGCCCCCAGTGGATAAGTCCATCTCCCAGCAAATCGGACCAATAGAAAATAGACCCTCTTCAGGTCACGCTTGGACTTGCCCATCTTCTCAAAGGCGTCCAGAAACAAGATATCTGTCGAGTTCCCTCCATCAATCAGAATTGTCTTCACGTCACAATCGTCTAGATTGGCTGTGATAACCAGAGCATCATTGTGAGGGGTGGTGACATGTGCCAAATCGTCTTCAAAGAATGAGATGACAATGTCCTCTTCAGGTCAATGTCGCTTTCCCAGCTGGACCGCTGTAAAAATCTAAGTCGCATAGACCTCCCTCGCATGTGATCCCTTGCCTCCGGCGCCAAACCCTCCAGCAATCAGATTAACTACCCTCCTGCTCTGAGATGGGCCGACTTGCTCAAGCGGTGCTGGCGAGTGGTTTATCCTTGGTGGCGTTCGAATCTTATCTCGTCCTGCCACAAACTCTTTCAGCATCCCCCTCTGAATCAGCTTCTCAATAGCCCGCTTCAAAATGCGGCAATCATCAGTCTTGTGGCCCTTGCACTTGTGATAGCTGCAATAGATCTCTGTATATTTCCCCATAGGCTGACCACTCCTTCGAGGCATTGGTGACCTCGCCAGAGATCTTCTCTCCATCTCGACTAGTACCGCCGAGATCTGCCTGTTTAAGGGCGTAAAATACTCGGGGACCTCTGGATTTCTAGTCCCTGGGTTCTCTGTTCGGGGCTTGCTGTCTCGTCCCTTCTTGTCCTTCTTGACCTCCTTCTTACCATCGTGTCGGGGCTCAGGAACCACCCTTAGCGAGGTCGTCAGGAAATTAGCCTCGGCGTTTGCCCTCTCAAGATCTATGAAACCCTTCGCCCTGACTTCTAGCTTTCCCAACGTCTCAATTTCCTTCACGTGGTAACTGTTGTGTAGCTTTCTCGAGGCCTTGTTAGCCACATCCAGTCCTCGATAGAAGCTCGGATAATCTCCCCGTCTGAGACTCGACTATCTATCTCCGTGAAGTTTTGATGGAAACGCCCATAGAAATCAGCCAGTGACTCTCCAGGCTGCTGTTTCACCGCATCCAGGGTGACCACACTCTTCATCAGTTGTCACTCACCCATATACCTCTCTAGGAACTTGCTTCTCAGCTCTGACCAAGTCCCTATGGATCCTTCAGGGAAGCCGAAGAACCAGGACGACGCCGAACTCGATAGGGTTGACGGAAATAATAAAGCCAAGTGATTTGGATCATTTGACTTACCAAAAAGAGAGGCCTCATGCTTGTTGACATGTATAGTGGGATCTTCTCCACCACTGTATTCGGGGATAGCCCTGGCGACGACGTCTTTCGGGATTTTGATGGTGACGAGATCATCGACGAAGGGATTGTCGTTCACCTTTCCTAGAGCCTTTTGTTGATAAGCTTGTCCACCTGGTCCAAAGTGCATTGGTTCGGCGGATCCCCATTCGGCATGGGACCATATGGATTGGTGGAATAGGTAGCCGCCGGCGGCTCAGTGGACGTCGGGGGTAGGGACTGGTGTCCCGATGTCATCTCCTGATCCTCCTGGGGGTTGTGGTGCCCCGATTTCCAGTTTATGTTGGCAGAGGCCCGACGGCAGCGGAGCGAGTGTTTTTCTATCAATACCCAACACAATCTATCTATCTATCTATCTATCTATCCATCTATCTATCTATCTATTGGTTTAGCTTAGCTAGGTTATATAGAACTGTCATTTAGTAATATCTAGGTTATATAGAACTGTTATTTATATAATTGAACTTGAAATTTAGATAAATTGAGGATAATTATATATAGTACACATCGATTTTATGAAAAAAAATTGCATATTAATTTAATGTACATAATGTTGGGTCTGAATTTCCCGAATGCTGACGTGGCAGTGATTTGAATGTCAATTGGTTAATGACAGCGAGCCTTCGCCGGAGCTCCGATGAACTTTCAAGAAGGGGGCGCAAGAGATGGGGGTCCACTGGGTCCCACTCCGATGCTTAAATGAGTATACTTTGAGTAATATAACGTATGTAAAGCAAGAGTATTTATAGGGATGGAAGATCAAACCGTTTTAGGCAACCAAATATATTTGTGAATATTGTGCCGTTGTAGATAAGGATAGCAGATATTACGGTTATCACGTAATATTGCAGTTGCCTTATATGATCTTTGTAGAATATGTGCCCGATATACGCGGGATATCGTGACTGTATATTCGATGGCGGTTGTGGGACCGTAGTTGAGAGGTTTGACTCTCTTGATGAGCGCTCCCATGACGAGAAGCAAGAGGCTTTGACCTCGGGTGATGGCGACATGTAAGGGCTTTGGCGTCCACTTTAGTTTTGGGTTTGATGTTGGACCGCTTTGTGGGTGCAAGTTTACCCTTAATATGGGCTGACCCAGTTCTAAATGATTTGGGTTTTACCCCTCTGGAAGGTTATTGGCCATTTGAGGCTTTACTCGTATTGTGCTGTCACTATCGATTCCCAACATTTGCCCCCAGAGCTTGAGTGAAGTTTCTTCGATCGAGCTTGATCTTGTGATAGAGGGTTTGAGATAGTGACTTCTTGCATTTGATGTCCTTAATTGCTATTTGTGCCTTTGGCAAACGATTTGGTTGCTAGAGTTTTTGGAATGTTGATTTCTTACCCTATCAGGCAAACGCTTTGGGTTGGTAGGGTTTATGGATGCTCATTCAATACTCTTTGGGAGGACGCTACCATTACTAGGGTCTTAGGATAGACTTGGTATGGCTTTCGGCGATAATCTTTATGTGTAATGGTTTTGAGCATTTAGAAGTCGAGAGGACGTCTGTGGCCTGCCCGACTCTTTGACTTACGTAATAGGGGGTAGGTTGATAGTTTTCTATATTGTTTCGACCCTTTGTCTCCCCGTTGTAGCCCTTTGAGACTTGACATTGGTTCGATTTCCCCCCAAAGAGGGCGTAATCATTGTCTGATTTTTTCAGGACATAACCGTTTAGTTTCCCCAGTTTTGGCTATAAAATGCTAACATTTGGCACTTAGCCCTTTACGCGTTCAAATTTCATATTCCATAGAGTTCAAGTGCTCCTTTCTGTGCCTTAATTTTATGTTCAAGCCTTTTCCCTCAGACTTTTTACTCACGGTCAAAATGTTTTTATTACTACCATGGCTGGCAACAAGAATCAACATTCTGGCAAGGGTTCCTCTTCCAAACCTTCCCTTGCTCATTCTACTTCTGGGCAGAAAGCTACGACTAGGGTTTCCAATGCTCATTTTTCTATCAGAGATGCTTCCACCCCAGTGCATGACCAAAGAGCCTTTATACCGAAACCAACCTCTGGAAGTCAGGTTGTTGCACCAATCCTGGTGAACGTGTCTGAGACCAACGTTCCGGTTGTATCTTCAACATGTAGTCTTTTGCCATTTGTGCTTCTTTTTAGGCGGTAAAACTTCTTCCTTTTTATTATTTTAGTCTTGTTCTTGACATGCCATGATGTTTTTTTTAGATATTAAGCCCAATGAGTTAAGGTCAGCTCAGTTTAAGGTCGTGGTCGCCTTGACGGGTTTAGGAGAAGCGGACACGCCTAGATATCCGAGCCTAGGGTTGCATTACCCACGTGAAGGAGATATTTACATTTTTGCGGCCCAGATTGATGCTGGGTTGCGTTTTCTTATTTACGGCGACCTGAAGGTTCTTTGTTGCTATTACAGGATAGGTCCCACACAACTGGTACCCAACGCAATTCGGATGTGGCTTGGGTTCAAATTTAGGTGCTTACGTCAAGGATGGACATATTCACTTTTCCTGTTCCGATGTTTCTATCGGTTCGCTATCGGGGCTAACCACCTTCATATTTTACAAACTCGATGGCCGAAGTTTTAGGAATGGAGGGGTAAGGCATGGAACTGGAATGTTCAATTTCAATTGGTGGATGACGTCTGCGCTACCAACTCCAACTACAAAATGTATTCTTTCATCTGTAAGGGTAGTGTGCCTTAGGATCTTTCTCAGACAGAGCAGGATATTCCTCAGATCTTTGGCGAGCTATAGAGTAGTGGTCAGGATGCCATTGATGACTTTTTATGACTTTATATGTAACCAGACTTCTGTTCGGTCCACTCGGTGGCGGAGACTTCAGAGTCCCTGCTTAGGCCGACAGGCATTCATCAGTCTGTGTTAGTCTCTATTGATTGGGTAATTTTGTGACGCTTTTCCTCTTCTGGCTTTTGTGTTTTAGGCACTCGGGAAACTAAACTTCTTAGTCTATTTTCCAAGTAGGCTAAGGCAGGGTTGTTTGCTTCCAGGTGACTTTAAGTCCACATCCTCCTTCTTCTAGGCGCACAACCAAGCGTAGGACTGAGGAAGAACATTTTGTGACCTCTGCCTTTTCTTTTTCTGATTTACCTTTAGGTTTAATACCCTTTTTGCTTCTTTTCAGAGAATGTCACAGTCGAGGTGACTCCTGCTTCTGCTCCAGCCAAGAGGGTGAGGAGTGTCCTGATGTTGCGATCTTCTCTTGTCCCCATGCAAGTTGATGCTCCTGTTTCTGATCGTGCTGCTCCCAACATCTTCAGGGGAGCAGGGGCTCAGAAGAGGGTCCTGACCTGGGGTGCCGAGACAGGCCATTCGAAGACTCCCTTTGCTGGGGAGTACTGTCCTTTGATGGCTATTTTCTAACCGCTGAACGTGGCAGATCCGAGGGGTCTCTGGGCCCCTCGCTACAGTCTCCGGAAGGTAGAGATTTCTAATAAAATGATGCTGCGGGATTGCTTCAAATCATTTTTGAATTTGGTTGAGAATCAATTAGATCGGAAGGTTAAGACCCTCCGCACTGACCGTGGAAGAGAGTACCTTTTAGTGGAATTCAACGACCTATCCACCCCAAAAGGGGATCATTTGGCGCTTGCCGAGGACGGCAGGCTCCGATCTGAGTTGTGGACCAAGGAAGCTTAAGGAGGCTTGGGCTCAGAGAGATGTCTTTAGGGCTGAGAAGGAGAAGCTTGAGCTGAAGCTGAAGGTTGTCCCATCCCCCAGAGCGCGGTCGAGGCCTTTAAGAAGTCCGAGGAGTTTTACGACTGTGCCTTGGAGGTGATGAATGCTGAGTTGACGGCCTATCTCTAGGTCTTGGTTGATGCGATTTAGGGGATAGACCCCAAGTTTCCTCCCCGGTAGGTGAAGTCTCTTCAAGAATTCATTGAGAGCGGCTACACCAAGGAAGCTCCCTCTGCTGCTGTTGGCGAGGAGAAGTCTGCCCACGAGGCTGAGAAGGATACTGCAACCCCTGATGAGCCTAGACCTTGATGTTCCAGGCCCCCAGGTGACTGAGTTGATGCAAAGCTTCAGATCGAAGGAGCCTACAGTGCTAAGAAGGATTAGAACCTTGCAAAGTCACCTGGTGTCCTTGTGCTTTTGCTCCTCCTCCTTTTGTATGTTGAGATGTCATCCCCCATTTATGAATGAGAGTTTGTTTGTTTTCCTTTCATTTCAGGAGTCTTGCAATTTTTTTTATTGCCGACTCAGATATTTTCCTTGAATGTAATGAACGGCTTTTGTTTCGTAAGCCTTGATTTTTGTTTGACTTCGAATATACTTGGTTGTTCTTCCGATGTCTATCTTGCTCCAAAGCTTTAGGAAGTTTTACCATACTTGTTTTAAACTTCGCTTTAGCTTTTGTAGAATAGTCTTGCCCATTTTTTCCAAAGTGTCTTGGATCTTTCTTTGGAGGAAATGTTACCCTTTAGAGGTTATTTTCACTCCTTTAGGCTTCAGAAGAAGGAATGCGGCCTTTTATCAGCTCGTCAGTTCCTTTTGCCAGATTTCTTAAGGGAACTGTTACCCAAGTATTATGACTTTAAGGAAACTGTCATCCTTTATGGATTCATTTGCCTGTTAGGATTTTGGTCCTTAGATTCGTTCGCTTAGTCGTGGGAAATTGTTACCTAAGATTCACTCGCCTTTTAGGAAGCTGTTACCTAGATTTGTTCACCCTTTTGGGGAAACTGTTACCCAAGACTCATTTGTCTTTTTAGGAAGCTGTTACGTTAGATTCGCTTGCCCACTTCGCTTTTCAGAGGAACTGTTACCTTAGATTTGGTCATCTTTTAGGAAGCTGTTACCTAAGATTCGTTCGCTCTCTTAAGCTTTTCTTTGGAGAGACTGTTACCTTATTAGTTCGTCTGCCTCATTGTACCCAACTTGTAAGGGAACTGTTACTCTTGATGTGGGTTCCTTCGCCTTTTATATCAGGTCTTTCTTTTTCCTAACTTTAAGGGAACTGTTACCTTGACGATTCGTTTACCATTTAGTGTAGGTCTTTGGAGACACTGTTACCTTATTGGTTCATTCGCTCCATTGTGCCCAACTTGTAAAGTAAATGTTACCCTTGATGTGGGTTCATTCGCCTTTTATATAAGGTCTTTATTTTTTCTAACTTTAAGGGAACTGTTACCTTGACGGATCGTTCGCCTTTTAGTGTAGGTTTTTGTTTTGCATAGTTTGGGGGGAACTGTTACGTTAAAGGTTCGTTCACCCCTTGTTTTAGGTATTCGTGGGAGAGAAACTGTTACCTTGATAAGGTTCGTTCGCAATCCTCTTTTTGCGTGATTGAGGAGATTGTCACCTTTGTTTGTTCGTCTGCCTCTATGCATTAGCTCTTATCTTTCAATGATTCGTCCATTCTTTGGGACGTTCGTTTTCGTTCGAGTGACTATGCTCTATATGAAAGAATAGTTTCTTTATTGGCATAACATTTTTATTACAAGCTATGCATAAAACCTCCATAAATGTTCAGAATTGAAGGGACGAGGGAGCCTTATACACTATGTGTTCTCCAAGTAGTAAGACCCTGGTGTGGCGATCTCTACTGCTTTGTATGAGCCTTCCCACTGAGTTGAGAGTTTGTTGTGACTGTCCAGATTTATGAACCCATTCCTTCGCATAACCATATCCCCCACAAAAAATTGGCGAGCGCTGACTTTTCTGTTGAAGTACCGAGTGATCCCCAATCACATTTTAGCTTGTGTGTTGTGTGATTGCCACCGCTTTTCTTGAGCAAGATTGAGGTCTATAAGTCGCTCAATTTCATTAGCCAGACTATGGGTAGGCACCGCTATTTTGGCGGGTGCCACTGCTTCAGATTTGTACACCAGACTAAATGGCGTTTACTCTGTTACTGTTTTGGGTGTCGTTCTGATAGCCCACAGCACATTGTCCACCTCATCTACCCAATTTACTTTGAAGCCTTGAACCCGCTCCTTGAGTCCTTCCCGGACAATATTGTTGGCTGCTTCGGCGTTTCCGTTGGTTTGAGGATGGTGTACCGAGTTGAATCTGTGACCAATATAGTACTCTTCACAAAGCCATTTGAGTTCCTTTCCCCCGAATTGTGGGCCATTGTCTCTTATGAGTATCTTGGGGATGCCAAATCGCGAAAATTTGTTGATCTTTTGGAATTTAATCACATGAAATTCTGTCGTAGAGGCCAATGCTTTCGCCTCTATCCATGTGGAAAAATAATCGATCACCACGATAATGTGGGTTCTTTGGCTAGTGCTTATGGGAAAGGACCCCAAGATATCTATTCCTCATAGGGCGAAAAACTAGGCGCCTGCAATTGGGGATATAAATGTCAGTGGTCGACCGAATCTTCGTGCGAACTGTTGACAAGTTGCGCACTTCTTTGCTAATTCCGTCGTGTCTTTACTCAAGGTTGGCCAGTAGTAGCCTAGTTTGTAGATTTTGCGTGTCAATGAGCGTGCACCTTCATGGCATGCGACAACTCCTTCGTGAGCTTCGCGCAGAACTCTTTCTGTCTTAGGATGGGAAATGCATTTCAGATAGGGAGTTGAGTATCCTCGCCTATAGTGCTCCCCATCTATGAGAAGATAGTTTGCGGCTAGGCGGCTTATCTTTGTGGCCTCGTCTTTGTCTTCTGGCAGGGTTCCTTCTTTTAGAAAGTTATTGAATGGGGTCATCCAGTTATCCTTCTCTTGGACATCGAAGACTTCTGCTCGATTTTCAAGTACTGAGTATAATGTTTGTTCCATGAATTGTACGGCCTGCATTCTCGTTCCTCTGAACGCCAGTTTGCTTAGGGAGTGGGCTAGCTGGTTGTCTTGGCGAGGAATGGATTCAATCGCGAAAGTTGGAATTTCAGCGATGCGGGTTTTGGCAATGTTGAGGTACTTTTTCATTTTTTTCCCCTTTTGCTTCATAATTTCCATTGATTTGGTTGATAATTAGCTCTGGATCGCTTTTTTCCTTTAGTGACGTTATACACTTCCTTTAGTGAGTCGCGACTAGTGCTAAGTGCTTCATACTCGACCTCATTATTGGTTGGCTTGAATGTGAGGGCGATCTCATATTTTAAGGGTCTGCCTTGAGGGAGGATGCGAATTAATCATGCCCCGAGCCTTCTTTTGAAGAGGATACGTCGGTATAGAGTTCCCAGCTTTTTCCCTTGTCTTCTGGTTGTTCTTGCCATTTTTTCATTTCTGTGAGACCATTGCCAGTACTTTCCACTACAAAATCTATAAAGGCTTGACCTTTGATGGCCGTTTTTGGCGCAAATATGATCTTGAATTCGCTCAACTCAATCGCCCATTTGACCATCCTTCCTGAAGAGTCTAGCTTCATCAAGAAGTGTTTGAGGGGCTTGTTGGTGAAGACTGTTATGGTGTGAGCATGGAAGTATGGTCTCAACTTTCGAGCAGCAATAACTAAGGCATAGAGATACTTCTCAATCTCGATATATTTTATTTCATCATAATTAAATAATTTGCTTACAAAGTAGACTCGAGTCTGCTTACTTCCCTCTTCCTTTACTAAAACTGCACTAGCTGCGACTTCACTAATATTTATATATAGAAAGAGTGGTTCAGTGGGAATGGGCTTCGCCAAGGTCCGGAGTATCTGTAGGTGCTGATTAAGTGATTGAAAGACAGCCTCGCACTCTGGCGTTCACTCGAACTTGCGGTTTGCACTGAGAGTTTGGAAGAACAGGAGGGACCTCAGAGGAAACGATTGAGCGTGGCCAGGCGACCATTCAGACTCTGAACTTCCTTGTTGCAAGTCAGGGACTTCATCTCTTCTATAGCGTTTCAGGGTTTACCTCATACCTCTCTCGCTAACCATGAAACCCAAGAATTTTCCTGATTTACTCCAAAGGCGCATTTTGTTGGATTCAGGCGAACACTGTGCCTACTCATGCATTCGAATGCTTCTTGAAGGTAATATGCGTGAGGGATCCCCTTTATTGACTTGACGAGCATGCCGTTCACATTGGCCTTCATGTTTCGCCCCAGCATTTCTTGGAACAGTCGATTTACCATTCGTTGATAGGTTGCCCCTGCGTTTAGCAGGCTGAAGGGCATCACCTTATAACAAATTATATCTCCATCGGCATAGAATGTTGTGTGGGATTCATCGGTCAGGTGCATTCAGACCTCATTATAGCCTGAATAGGCATCCATGAAGCTTAGTGTATCGTGAACAGATGTTTCATCCACCAGCTGATCAATTCGCGTACGGGGGTACGAATCTTTGGGGCATGCTTTGTTCAAATCACGGAAGTCAACACACATTCTACACATTCTATTAGAATTTTTCATAAGCATTGGATTGGCGACACAATTTTGAAAACGTATCTCCCGGACAAATTTGACTTCAAGTAGTCTGCATATTCCTTGCGTGATTGCCAAGAGTTTGTCTGATCCAAATGACCTTTTTTTAGGAATAGGTTTGATCGAAGGATCTATCCTCAGCTCGTGAGAGATTATGTTGGTGTTGATGTCTGGCATGTCATTGGGCTTCCAACTGAGAAATTCCTTGTATTCTTTTAGTAGGGAGGTCAAGATGTCTCTTTGGTTGTCGTTCAAGGTGGATCTGATGCACAACTTCTTTTCTGGACCATCTATCTTGACTTCTGGCAGTTCTTCCATCGGGGATGGCCGGGCTTTGTCCACACGAGGATCAACCTCTGTCTCGATGGAAAGGGATTCCCTTTGGTTCTTCCTGCGAAGGCAGTTCACATAGCATTGTCGTGAGGACGATTGGTCGCCTAGAACTTCTCCAATCCCATTCGGTGTGGGGAACTTCAATTTTTGGTGGACTGTAGAAGCCACGATCTTATGTGGATTGATGGTGGGCCACCCCAGGATGGCATTGTATGAGGTGAGTGCGTCGACCACTATGAAGGCGACCGACACCTTTATGCTCTTCCATCCTTCACCCAAGGTTACCGGCAGGGTTATAGCTCCCAGTGGATACGTTGTTCTCCCAGCGAAGCCGATGAGTGGAAAGTCGAATCGCTTAAGATCTCTTTTGGATTTGCCCATCTTTTCAAAAGTGTCCAGGAATAGAATGTCTGTCGAACTCCCTCCATCGATCAGAATTCTTTTCATATCGCATCCTGCGACGTCTGTCGTGATGACTAAAGCATCATTGTGCGGATTTGTGACATGTGCCAGGTCTTCTTCGGAGAATGAGATGATGCTATCTTCCTCAGGTTGAGGTCTCTTTCCCAGTTGCGCAGCTGTGGAGATTTGTGTGCCATTTATTTCTCTTGCATTGGACCCCTCGCCTCCGACTCCAAACTCTCCGACAATTAATGACGGCTCCGCGTTGTTCCTTTATTTGTTTTTATTAATAAGATCGTCAATTTGGCGAATGGTGAATTGAGGCTACTGTTCTCCGGTCGGTGAGGCACTCAGCGAATTGATAGAATGAGTGAGTGTCGACGCTTTGGTGGAGGTCGGAGGCATGAACTGGTGTCCATAGATCATCTCTTGGTCTTCTTGAGGAGCGGCGACACCCAGATTTTAGTTTCTGCTTCATGTGGCCCCACTGGACGAGGATCTTCATGAGAGCAGGGTCTTGTGTGTGGACCTCTCCTATGATAGTCTCCAAGAGGGATAGCATCAACGCGGTTACCTGAATGATTTCCCCACCCACTTGAACAGTTGGTCGAACTGGAATCTCGGTGGTGGACGAAACCGGAGTCAGTCTCGAATTGCCAATGTGCTCTTGTGCCAGTCTCGGAGGGACGACATTGGGGATTGCTTGTATAGCAGGTTCTTGCTGATGGAGTGGCGAAGCGGCGGTGGATTCAGAGCTATCCTGCGATTGCTCGTTGGTTTGTTCACGTCGAATACGGTTAGAGCGAGTTTGCATGACTGTTTACTCGTTTTCCCACAGACGGTGCCAAATGTTGGGTCTGAATTTCTCGAATGCTGACTTTGCAGTGATTTGAATGACAATTGGTTAATGACTGCGAGCCTTCGCCGTAGCTCCGATGAACCTGCAAGAAAGGGAGCGCAACAGATGGGGTTCCTCTAGGTCCCACTCTGATGCTTAAATGAGTATACTGTGTGTATGAACTCAAAACGTAATGTAACATATATAAAACAAGAGTATTTATAGGGATGGAAGACTAAACCGTTTATGCATCCGAATATTGTGTCGTTGTAGATAAGGATAGCAGATATTACGGTTATCACGTAATACTGCAGTTGCATTATATGATTTTTGTAGAATATGTACCCGATATACGCGGGATATCGTGGTTGTATATTCGATGTCGGTTGTGGGACCAGAGTTGAGAGGTTTAACTCTGTTGGCGAGCAGTAGGACTTTGTAAGGGCTTTGACATCCACTTTAGTTTTAGGGCCGATGCTGGACCGCTTTGTGGGTGCGAGTTTACCTTTAATGTGGGTCGACCTAGTTCTAAATGATTTGGGTTTTACCCCTCTGAACGTTATTGGGTCTTTGAGGCATTACCCGTATTGGGCTGTCACTATCGATATTCAACACATAATTATTAATATTTATGCAACCCTAGATTTAGGGCATGAATAAAAAATAATAATACTATTAAGACAGTTTCTTAATATATTTCTTAAAATAATTACATAAAATATCATTTTTATATTTTTTAGAATTATTATTATATACTTCTAGAATGAACGAATTTTGTTATAAATTTAAATTATATAATTAAATATAAGTGATAATTATTATAAAATATATATATTTCTAGTTTCTATTTACTTCTAAATATATGAAAATAATAAATGTCATAAGAATGAATATAAAATTATTAATTAGTAACATATTATTAATTGCTTGATTTATTTTTTTATTCTCTTGTAATTTCAAACTTTGAACTAATTGTATGAATTACAAGTATAAATAAATATTATTTTGTATAATATTATTTATATAATGGAAAAATGATGGACGACCACTATTATAAAAATTAGGGGCGTCAAATATTGACCCAAACCGTGTGTTACCTGTTCATGGGTCGTGTTTGGGTCAGGATTTTTGACCCATGAGTCATTTTGACACAACCCATGGATGACCCGTAAAAACACGGATCAAGTTTGGTCAATAGTTTTGACCCATGGGTCAACCCGTTACCCATGAGATTATTATATATTATTATTAAATAAAGTATTGCGTTTCACCCATAGTTATCAGAACCAGACCGGCCATCGAACCGGCGATGGGGCCGGTTCATGGTTCTGCCGGTCCAACCCGGTTCAGTATGCGGTTCACTGTTCACAATGGGAAGAAAATTGAAAACTTAAAATACATGCATAATCTCAAACACACACATAATTATCTCAAACTGCATAGTCTAACACGCACACAAACTACATAGTTTCAAGGGTTAATTATCTCTGATTAAACTTCATCCCCGAGCAAGACAAATTTCTCGTGGTAACAGTAGCGTAGTATTTCTTGAAAATTTGCTGCACTAAGGCAAAATAAGGTAGTTTGTCTGGAAAAAATAAAGTCCAACAAAATTATCTAAGAAATGTAAAAAAAAAACTTTACCCCATCTCCTGCACCCCGAATAATTGCATTCAAGATTTGCAGGGAAGAGGAGTCCAACATTTGGGTCAGCTAATAGAAATGGAGCCTCACAAAGGGCAACCACCTGAAACTACAACATTTTATTAAGTCAATACAACAAACTATTGGATTCATGCCTAATAATCCTGTCATTTAAAAAAAAAATCAAGATTTAAAACATTTAACTAACCTGACGAGGGATGGTCAATGGTTTCTGTCCAAGAGCATGAGGATTGCCAACATTTGTGAATATAATCTGCAGCCGAATAATCAAGAGTCGATTAATATGCATGAAAATTCACATAGTGAAATGAAATAGATAAAATATTCAATGAAAGGGACATCCATTACCTTCTTCCCTTCCTTTTGAAGGTCAGACGCACAGAGATACAACTCTCCTCTAACAGCATACTGGACGTTCTTCACATTTTCGTTCAATACTTCATAATCTAATCCCCTAGGTGCCATGATTAGCCTTCGTCCTTGGACAAGAATTCAACCCGATTCTAATATTTTGACACAATAAGGAAAGTATAATCACCTGGGACGACGTCAGAGTCCAACAATAAGCAACTGATTTAGATGCCCCTAAATCTACTATTTTTGCTCGATATTTCTCATCCAAAAGAATGTTTGCCGTCTTGATGTCTCGGTGGTATATCGGTACAGATGCTGCGGAGTGAAGATAAGCAAGACCTCCTGCAACTTCGGTGGCAAGTCGTAGCCTTATGTCCCAAGAAACAGGAAATTCTTCAATAGGGTTGTGAAGATGTTGGTACAGAGTTCCATTAGGCTGAAAATCAGAATGACTACCATAATTTCATAATCAAATCATAAAAGCCTGAAAATTTATAGAACACCTATCTTAACGACTACCATAATTTCATAACTTCCATCTCTGCTCTTTTCAAGGACTAGGTCTAGATAGCTCAGCAGATCAGTATGTATGTCTATCATCGGTCCATGTATGTATAAACTCTAAACAACTTATGGCATAGATAAAGGAGACGTCAATCGGTCAATAACTGGAGACGACGGCGTGCTGCAGTTGCTGAGGCTGGAGCTGCGGTGCGAAGGCTGCAGCTGCGGTGCTGGAGCGGCTGAAAGAATGGAATGGAGAATGAGAGCAAAGCAGTTGAACAAATTAACCTAGTAACAAATTAATCGGTTTAACACTGCATAAAAACCAATTGGTTTGTGCAGAACAAAACCAATTGATTTAAACCGAAAAACCGATTGGTCTAGAAAAAAAATCAGCCTACAAAGTGAATCGGAAACTGGTCGGTTTTCCAAAAACCGTCCGGTTCAAACACTCTTCATTTGTAAAACGGTCTTTTAACTGAACCAAACCGGACAAGGATCCGGTTCCTAATCGGATTCGGTCAGACCGCTAGTCTGGTTCTCATAACTATGGTTTCACCCAGTAGCCGAACAACATTTATAGTACTCCAGGAGAAAAGAACCAACATGTTCTTCATTGTCAGGAGAAAACGAGCCAAGTACTTAATGAACAACTGAGACTTTTCACTGGGATTTGTCTATTGTATCTCTCATTCTCTGCAAGCTCAATATACAGAAATCCAATCCGCGCGTGCTCCAGAATTTATCAAGCTGCTCAACAAATCAATACCTGCCGTATTCTCCAATTCAGACCCAAGTGACCAGATTCAGACCAAGTAAGTATCTTTGTATCTTTTAAAGGAACAAATCCACGTCCAGATACTTCCAAAGTCTAATAAAAGAATCGTGTTTTTTTTTCCTGCTTAATTTGTATTATTGAGAGATTTGGGCATCTGGGTATGCATCTTTCAAATTAAATAGGAATGAATCGAATATGCTGCGCGTTTGAGCTATCAAGTTACTGATTAATTTGATATAACCATGTTTGGTTCTTGTTGAAGCTCTAGTTGAGCTAATTTCTTGATTCAATCGCGTTAAATTATTCATTTTGAAGTGATGGTGGGTCGAACGGGTCAGTCTAACCCGCGGGTCAAGGATGTCAAACAGGTCAGTCTAACTCGTGGGTCAAGGAGGTCGAACGGATCAGTTTGACCCATGCCTTACTATTACTGACGGGTCATCCTGACCCGCGGGTTGACCCAACGATCCAGGTCAGGTTTGGGTTACGAAAATTGACTCATACAAATACACGGGTCGTGCTTGGATCAGACTATTCTTGACACGACCCGTGCCTGACACAACTCGTGGGTCGACCCATGACACGAATTGACACCCCTAATAAAAGTACACATATGATCAATATTTTCTCATAAATACAATTATTTTTTATGTTATGTTATGTAATTGAATTAATTTTTATTAAATGAACTTAAATAAGAATTAATATACGATCATTAGCATTTTATAAATATATATTTTTATTCATAAAAAAACTATTATTACTTAACAAAGCGAAAGAATGTTATATTGCGCAATAACGACCATATCAATCCTGAACATGATATAGACATATAACCAATAGGAAAACTGAAGTGTATTTTCTATATTTTCTTATTTCTTGTTAAAGTTTTTTCTTTCCCCTAATTTGTTGTGTGGGAGATTCTGTCGCCTTTGCATGTATTCCACAACATTCATCGAATTGATGTGTAAACCAATCCTTTAATTCTGCAACCGATACCGTGAAAGGGCGAGACGTCATCAACAACGTGGAGCCAATCTGTGGAGTGCCAACAACGTGAAATTCCGAGAGGCCGAAACTAGACTTGTCAATTATGGACCCGATCCGAAAATAACACGAAATCGGGTCGGGTTCGGTTCAGTAAAAAACAGTGACGGGTCAAAATCGTGTTGACTCGCCAACCAAAGCAGTTGGGTTGACCCTGTAAGTATTCTGAGATTGAACCAGAATTGAGAAAAGAACAGAAGCTTGGAGAAGAAGATACGAGAAGAGGAAGAAGACTCAGAGAGCAAGTAATCTGTTAAAATAGAAATAACATAACTTGAATCTTTACTATTGAATGAGGTTAACAATCCAAGATACAAGGAATGGTTTATATACAACTTAGAATCAGCTACACCTCCATATATTCTTGAGAATTCTAGAGAATTCTTGAACACTCTACAACAATCTACATCTATCTAGACTTGTTTCTTGCTTCGCAAGCTATCTTGTCCTTTGATACTTGAGTCGAAAGCAGTTGCAATGTTCATCTTCTTACTCTATACTTAGTCATCCTAACATTCCTCAATGAAGTTCTTTTCTCAACATTCTTAGAAACTTTAATGACAATGATCCTGAGAAGAATCTGATCCATTAACCATATAACAGATGTAAACAAATTGACATTCTGTCAGATGTATGAAAGATATTTGAAATCAAATTATATTCACAGTACCTATCTCAGTTTACCTTTCCCTGTTTCCATAGAGAATTTATCTTAATGTGTACGAAAGACGGAATCAACCTGAATCAACGTAGAAACTCAATATACTTCAATCAATCAGCGAGAATACTTACTGCATATGATATCCAACTTCATTCCCAAGAACAGTTCTTACTCATTTTCTTTAACTCAGCTATTTTCTATTTTTTTCTTGTATGATTCTTGATTTGTTTTTTTTCACAGACAGGGAGGTTTTAATGTTCCTCCATCTTACCAATGAAGCTGGGAGGTTTTCATGTTCCTCAATCTTACCAACCTCAAACATTCTACAGAGTATCTTGACGTTTTCTCTGTAGATGTTATTTTTGGTACCTAAGCTTCATCTTATGCTAGTACACTGCTTTTGATTTGCTGAGAGTTCACAAATGAGGAACTGTAGGACATGAATTTGACTAAAACATATGCAGTAGAATTCAACAATCATGATTAATAGTAGATGAGATAACTACGAAGAGCAGGTAATTCAGTACTAACTTACACATGATAACATTTCCCTATAAAACAGAGAAGGAAACCAAGATAACAAACATGAATAGAAAGCAAAACAATTTATATGACAGCCTGTAAACATAACATTATAATATTTGCTAGTAGGAACAGACCTTTCATAAAAACATTGCTTAAAGCCACTGATAACTATGAGAAAGGAAAAACACAGAGCAAAGAGTAAGAGATGAAGTAAGTAAGAGAAGCAACTAAACAAACAAATCGATGAAGAGAAACATCTGAAAGACAAAACAGATTGAAAAACAGAAACAAATCATAAACTACTCAGAATCATAATCTGATTCACTTATATCCCTAACCTCAGAACCTAAATTGTCAGTCTAACTTTCATCAAATGTCGTAACACCAAGTTTGTCTCTAAACTGAGAAAAAATATTTTCCGTGAGAGGTTTGGTTAAGATATCTGCAACCTGATCTGATGCAGGCACGAAATTAACAACAACTTGACCACTCTGCACCTTCTTTCGAACAAAACACAGATCCAACTCTACATGTTTCATCTTCGAGTGCTCAATAGGATTTTCTGTCAAGGCAACCGCACCTGTATTGTCACACCAGATAATAGGTATAGAAGACAGTTTAATACCCAGTTCAGATAACAATGAAACAACCCATAGGACTTCACCCATTGCATGAGCTACTAATCTATATTCAGTCTCAGAACTAGACCTAGAGATAACATATTGTTTTTTCGAACTCCAAACTATACGAATATTATTAAGGAAAAGGTAATGACCTGACACAGATTTCCTATCCTTAGTGTCACTTCCCCAATCAGCATTAGCATATGAAACTAATGTTACCTCAGATGAAGATACAAAAGCATCTCTAAAGAGAAGACCATGATTAATGGTTCCTTTTAGATACCTAAGAACTCTAAGAACTGTCTTCCAGTGTCGAACTGTAGGTTGTTGTATATATTAACTAAGTTTGTTGACAGCAAAACTGATATCTGGTCTGGTGATGTACACATGTTGCAGATCACCTATAGTACTTCTATACAGAGTAGAATCAGCCGGAGTTGAATAAGAATGAGAAACAGATTTGCTCAAAAAATTACCTGACATTGGAGTAGGTAAAACAGATGAATTTGACAACCCAACCTTAAGTAACAATTCAGAAATATACTTCTTTTGTGCAACCAACAAGCAATCCACACCAACCTGAACATCCATTCCTAAAAAATAGTTGATAAGCCCAAGATCTTTCAACTTGAAATTCTGATTAATCTGTTGAATAACAACTTCTGCAGCCTCAGCATCACTACCTGTAACCACTATGTCATCCACATATACCAACACGTAGATACTACCTTTATCAGTATTTTTTAATAATAAGCAATTATCCGCAAGAGAAGTAGTAAAGCGAATAAAATGAATCAATAAACTTTTAAACCTTTCAAACCAAGCTCTAGGGGTCTGTTTTAGACAATATAGATCTTTGTTCAACCTGCATACCATCATTCTTCTCTGATCATCACTTTGCTCAAATCCCGGTGGTTGAGTCATGTACACATCTTCAAACAACTCCCCGTGAAGAAATGCATTGTTGACATCAACTTGACGAAGAGACCGTTTATGAGTTAATGCAAGAGTGAGAATAATAAGAATTGTAGAAGGTTTAACTACTAGGCTAAAGGTATCCTGAAAATCAAAGCCTGGTTTTTGCGAAACCCCTTTTGCTACCAATCTAGCCTTGTACCTAGCAACTGTACCATCTGAATTCTTCTTAACTTTGAACAACCATTTGCATCCCACAAGTATTCTACCTCCAAGTAGACTTGTTAAAGACCATGTATTGTTAACTGCTAAAGCATGTAGTTCATCTTTTACTGCTTGAGTCCAGTGACAAGATTGTGTAGCACTATAGATATCGGGTGGAGGTGAATCAGTAAATTCATCAAGCTGATGAAGGCTGGTTGTCAATGTTGTCAAATCTTTAGTCTTTGATCTGGTAATCATAGAATGAGTATTAGTTCTAGAACCAGGTAAGACTAAATTTTATGATACTGACTGATTACCCACATTTGAGACTTTTTCTTGATGATCGTTTGAAATAACCGGTACAAGAGATGAATTTTGTAAAGTTTACCTGATATTTACTAACACAGATGACCTCTTATTTTGAGAAGGCTGAGAACTTATATTACCTGGTTGAATAGACGACTCAGATGGTACAAGCATAGACTTTTGTGGCCTATATCTAATGAAGTTATCAGGCATTGGTAAAACATATTCATCAACAGGTTCAGAGGCATTACCTGCTGATACTATGGAAATTTCTTGAGTTCTGCCAGTGTTGTCAGATGAAGACTATCTGTTAGACAGATCAGTATATTGAGCAGGAATGCTTGTATGCTCTGAAACAGGAGACAAAGTATTCTGCACAGGATACTGACCATCCACATCAATTGGACTACAAGCACCATAGTTAAAATGCAAGAAGAATGGCACTGAAGTTTCTGTATTCTTAGTAGCTGAAGATTGCATAAAAGGACCATTAGCATCTGCAAATGGAAATACATTCTTGTGAAATTTAACATGTATAGAGACATAAACTCGTCCAGCAGCATCCAAGCATTTGTTACCATGTTGGTTTGCACAATAGCCAATAAACACAAAGGGAGCAGATCTAAAGTCTAGTTTATGTTTATTCAAAAAATATATCCATGTAAATATTGAACAAACATCAACTATGCTTAGATAATAAGAACATCCATTAGAAAGTACAGGTGCACGCCCACAAATATCCATTTCTATGAGTTCAAGCGGAGCATTGTACATTGTCTTATAACCAGGGAAAGGAAGTTTTACACATTTACCAACAGCACACGCAATACACAAGCCATTATTAGATATCATATATATGTTCTTAACTTCAAGAATCATGTTTAACGTATGCTCAGATGAAGAATCTGATGATATGCCCAAGCCTCTGATGAAGAATCGAAGATTTCAGTTTTAACTTGCTATACAAACAACTCATCTCATTTATACCAACATCAATATTATTCATTTGACTTGTGTTATCAACACAATCATACATGACAACAACATTTAAACTTACATTGTTTGCAAGTAAAGATGATGACAGACATCGAGTAGATTTATCAACAATTTGACTAAAATCTAATTTGTACAACCCATTGATCTCAACACCCGTAAGCAGAACCTCTCTTTTCACAGCATCTTTTACGAAGCAGCATGTAGGATGAAACTCATAGGACACCTTGTTGTCCTTGGTAAACTGAGAAACAGACACAAGGTTTTTCGTTATTTTTGGTGTGTTGAGCAGGTTATTTAACATGAGAGGTTTAGAAGATGTATGAATGACAGAAGTTCCTATCCTATTTATGTCAAGATAAGAGCCATTTGCAACCTGTACTTTACCTGTACCTAGATAAGGTTGAGTTCCTATACCTGGTGGTGGACCTAGTGAAAAGTGATTGGTTGCACCAGAATCAGGGTACCAAGCCTTGTCTGTACTTATTTGAGGTGCTGTGGCTATGATATTAACTTGACTATGAGCTTCAAATGGTTGAGCGAGGTGAGCATGCTGATTCTGCTGAACATGAGGAACAAATTGATTTTGCTAAACAAGAGGGCAGGTAGGAAGATATGAAGTAAACGCTGGTCCATATGGGTTGAAAGGTGGTTGATAAGGATTGATCATTGAGGGCTAATACGAATTAAACATATATGGTATATGAGTCTGTAGCTGAGAAATAGGATTCTGATGAGGTTGTTGGTAGGATTTCAATTCACTGTCATTGTTCCACTGAACTGTAGTATCCAGGTTTGCACTGATTTATTGAGGTTGAGCTGTAACCCCTTGAAAGTGTACATTGAAGCGCTGGAAACACCTGTGCCCCAAATGACCAAATTTTCCACATAATTGGCATTGTGGTTTATTTTTACCAGCACGTCGACCTCGTCCTCTTCCTCGGCTGAATCCAGCGTTGTTAACTTGATATTCTGGAGTTAATGAAGTGTGTTGTCCAGTATCAGCTGACACATTCGATCCAGACTCAGCACTGGTATGAGATATAACAACTAATTGTTGATCCGTAGAACTAACATGCTTCATAACAACATTAGTAGATGGAAAAGATGTTTCAAAACTAATTTCCTTTTCTCTGGATTCAACATCTATTATGACAGAGCTAATAGATGCAAGATCATAGGGGGTTCCTACTTGCAGGAATGATAGAGACAATGTTGTCATATTTCCCCTTAACACCGTTCAAGATGATGGAGATTTTATGCATCTCCTCTATGGGATGACTACACCTACCCAAGCTATCATAGACCAATTGTATCTCTGTGAGATACTCTCTCATAGACTCGTTGAAGTGTTTTATGACCTTAAGTCTGTGATAAAGATTCATTATCCTAGTAGTGGATGACGAAGAGAAATGCTGATGAAGTTTAGACCAGATTGAAGCAGTATTCATGCAACCAGCTAGACCTTTGCTTATTGAGGATGAAATAGATGCTAATAACCATGACGCTAATGAGCTATCTTGCTGTGTATGCTTAGCATAGGCCGGATTAACGACTTTGTTACCTTCACCGTCATCTATCATTGGAGGAACATGCAGAGTTCCAAACAGGAGTTCTTCAAGATTGAATCCTCTTACTGCTAGAAGCACTTGTTGCTTCAAGGATTGGAAATTCTCCTCTCCAGTCAGCTGACATATCCTCTTGTTGAAGAAGGGAGTAGTTGTTTCTTCCATATTCAATCAACAGAAGTATCGAAGAAACTCACAGCAGAAGATTATCAAGATGTAACAGACTGATACTTCACGAGATTAACCAAAGGACTTAACAGAATCAATTGAATACCAAAGATAAATGAAGAGGATATCTTACCACAGAGTTTTGATGCGACGAATCTTTAGAGTTTTGGTGTGAATGTTGTGATGAATGACTCTGATACCATGTAAGTATTCTGAGATTGAACCAGAATTGAGAAAAGAACAAAAGATTGGAGAATAAGATACGAGAAGAGGAAGAAGACTTAGAGAGTAAGTATTTTGTTAAAACATAAATAACAGAACTTGAACCTTTACTAGTGAATCAGGTTAACAATCCAAGATACAAGGAATGGTTTATATACAACTTAGAATCAGTTATGCCTCCATATATTCTTGAGAATTCTTGAACACTCTACAACAATCTACATCTATCTATACTTGTTTCTTGCTTCACAAGCTATCTTTTCCTTTGATAATTGAGTCGAAAGCAGCTGCAACGTTCATCTTCGTACTCTATACTTAGACATCCAAACAGACCCGCCGGACCCGAACCCGACCCACCACTAAAAATAAACCCTAGTTACACTTCAGTTTCAGTCTTCACTCTTGTAGCGCCTCAGCTTCACTTTCGCACTCCCTCAGCCCGTCGGATCCGCACGCCTCTGGATTCCTGCATCCCTTTTCCCTCAGTCTCGGTCAGCCAACCTTCTCCCTTCTTCGACTCCGAATGAAATCGCACAGTGACTTACGAAAACTTGTTTGTGATGTGTTAATCCATGTTTGTCGCCTTTGATTGAGTTTCTTTTAGTCTTAGATTTGAAAATTGAAATGAAGAACAGTTGCTGCAGCATGAAGAATTGGTGTTTGTGACATTTTTTAAGGGTTTGAAATTAGACTTTAGTGAAGCGAAAAGGAAGACATAAGTGAAGCGATGAGAAAGACATTATATGGCACATCGATTGAGTGGGAAGAAGATTTCAGTAGTCGCAAGAAGAAGGCTATCGCTGAATCATTCAGTATCGTGCAATCCTTCCTTGTCTGGAAGCAAATGTTATTAGTGCATCATAATTTTTTGGTGAACTTGTAAACCATTTGATTACGAAGCTCACTCATATTAGTATGGTTTTTGAATTTATTATTGTAGATATACAAGAAAAACGGAGGGGCAATATCTTAATGATGGAAATCGAGGAGAACTAGCTGCTATTTTTTTTCTGGAATGACAGCACGATCACCATGGATGTAACCAATAAAATAGTGTTTTTCTTCAAATATTCTCAGCAAGCGGTTCAGGCGGGCCGACCCGCCTAACCTGCCAGGTCGGGTCCGGGACGCAAAACCTGACCCGTACAGTACGACGGGTCAGGTCTGGGTTAACCCAACCTGAACCCGGCGGGTCAACCCGAATTGTCACCTCTAGTCGAAACCGATTTTACGTAGCTTCTGCATGATTTTGGAGATACCATATTAAAAATCATAATTTCTCTTTGCTTGAATCATGTACGGGTATACGAAGGTAGCGACGGTGGCTGGACCACGCTAAACATAAGCAATCCCGGTGCTAGTTCATGCGGTCAGTAGACCCATTGAAAGACCATCTTCGACCTGACATCAAACCCACGCTTAGCTGGCAATGAAAGATATGTAGGGAAGATTATCTCCCAAAAGCAGATAAAACCGGTAGCAATCCATAGTGTGTTGAAATGAGCCTTGGTGAGGTATGTGAAATTTTGTATACCTAAAATGGAAGACAAGATCATGTTATTGGAATTTGGGAATGAATAAGAAAAAAACAACAAATTTTTTATATGTCACCATGTTTCATCCAAGGACATTGTCTGAGTTTACAAGAGTGGGAGTCGAGCATTGGTTTAACAACTGTGGATTCCAAAATAATACAATTCTGGGTGCAAGTAAATGATCTAGGATTGGAAAAATTTAGTACAGAGAATGATCAGAAAATTGGGAATAGCATTGGGGAATATATTGAGACAGATAGTAAAGTTGAAAATTTGAGTAAGAGTTATCTGTGGTTAAAGGTGATTTTGGATGCAGATAAGCCACTAAAGGCTGGATTTTGGTGGATGAATTCTCAAGAAAATGAGATTTGGGTCAACATTAAGTATGAATGGCTCTCGGATTTCTGTTATGGGTGCGGGAGACTTGGTCATACCACACAATCTTGTAAAGATGATGTCCAATTGTCTGAGGCTATGCTAGGTCATCCTCTATATGGATCTTAGTTGATTGGTACAAGACCAAAGAGGAGTTCGTCGATGGCAATGAGTGGTGGAACAGAGAAAAGAACGACCCAATTCGAGCGCATTTCCCGTCGTACATGGTTTGATATCATGAACGAAGTGCGTGGTCCAAGGAAGAGAAATAAGGATGTGAAATCGAATAATGGGAGAAGTGCAGAGGTCGAACGAATAGATGACGAAGTGGAAACCGGAAAACAGCATAGTGCAAACTAGGAAGTGGCCGAGAATGAGCATCTACACGATACCGGCTCTGTCCCGAATGATCTCGAAATGACTAGCCATCCTTCTGCCCTGCCCCACCATTATCTGAATCATGAAGGAGAACTAGACTTGAATAACCCACCCCCCGAGACAACCATAACCCCTTACAACCACGATAGCCGTCATAACCCTGCCCTGAACCAAACAACCTAACAATCATCCCAAAGCATAAAAACCCTAGCTAACACACTGAAGGCTACCTTTCACCCTTACTGGAAACTGAACGTCAAAGAAGCATTTCCATACATCCCTAATAGCTCCACAATAGCCAAACCCCACAACAACATTACCTATCCCCTGATTACTCACCTTCCCGATCAGCCTTTACCCCAGAAACCAACACAACAAAAGGAAACTACTATGTTGTGGAGAACCCGCCTGAAATACCATACCCCAGCCGAAGATAACCCAAGTCGTATATATGGTCTGAGTCCAATCCTAGCTAAACTTTCTCTTAAGCGGAGACTGGAAGAGACAGAAGAGGATAAACCTACCAAGAAACGACTATAGAACACGAGAGTGGAAGGAGAAGAAATAGGCCCCTCGCCAAGGAACATCAACACCCGGAAAAAGAAAATCCTAAGGAATAGTTCAGGGCGACCTGTGAATAAAAGAAGAAGTCAGGGAAGTAGACAAAATGAAGTAGATAAATGTGCAAAAAATTAATGTTGATTTGGATTGTGGTGGCTGTCCCGGAACAGCTACAAGGGGTCAATGAATACAACCTTTTGGAATTGTCAGGGTCTGGGATCTTCCCTGATAATTCGACAACTCAAAGATCTCGCCAAAGAGTACAAACCTGGGCTTATATGCAAGCAGAGACAAAAAATTGGAGTGCTGTCTGTGAAAAGATTTGGGAACAAATGGTAATGGAAAAAGCTTGTTATGTGGAACCACAGGGGATATCGGTTGGATTAGCTCTTTGGTGGAAGGATGAGATAGATATCATAGTTCAAAAGGCCAATCATAACTTAATAGACTGTGAGATTCGTTTAAAACAGCAGACTGAGCCTATGTGGGTAACATGGGTATATGCGGATGTTAAGACCTAATGACAACACAATCTCTGGGATGAGCTTCGCAGCATTGGACGTGAGCGATCAAGTAAGTGGATGTGCCTTGGTGATTTTACCGATATTAGCCATGACCACGAAAAGGAAGGGGAAGAAAAAAGTCGCAACGGTTGATCGATGATTTCAACTCGACGATCGAGGACATTCGAATGGAAGACTTGGGGGTAAAGGGTCAACCTTTCACGTGGTCAAATAAAACAAGTTGGGAAGAAAGGGTAAATGAAAGATTGGATCGAAATCTCATCAATTCGAGTTCGACAAACACCTTTCCAAACGCGGTTTGCATAAAAGAGTTAGCGATCGGCTCAGACCATTCACCGATTATCTTAATCACGCAAGGGTTGAGACGATATTGTATAAGAAGCTTCAAATTTGAGGAGATGTGGATGGAAAGTCTGGAATGTGAAGCTGTCATCAAGAATGCGTGGACCGAAAGGGTGTTCAAGCAGAGAAACCGTGAGGTGGAACAAAGGCTTGGGAATTGCCGAAGACATCTATTAGATTGGAGTAAGAGAATGTTTGGTAATAATCGGATTGAATTGAAGAGGCCTAAGGAAAGATTCAGAGAAATGTCGCAAAACCAATTCAATGTCGATATGCGAAGGGAAGAGGTGCTCCTCAAAGGACGAATCAAGGAACTTTTGAAATGTAAGGAGATATACTGGAAACAACGATCGCGGGTTAATTGTCATAAGAGTGGAGACCGAAAGTCTACATATTTCCACCTCACTACGTCAGCTAGAAGAAGGTGAAATAGCATACCTAGCCTTATGGGGAAAATAGGCAAATGGATCACAGCTGAGAAAGGGATCATTAAAGAAGTCCGGGAAGATTTTGATAGGGCTTTTAAATCGGATAGTCCAGAACAGAATTATGAGCTTCTTGATTTCATTTCGAGACAAATCACAAATGACATGAATGATGATCTTGAGAAGGAGGTTTAGATGAGGAGATAAAGTCGGTAGTGTTTCCAACTATGTGGGTCGCGAGTGCCAGGCCCGAATGGTTTTTCAGGTCTGTTTTATCAAAGGAACTAGCTCATAGTGGGCCTAGACGTCATCACCGCGGTTAAATCCTTACTCAGGTCAGGTGCAATACCCTTCATTTTAAATCAAACTGATATAACTGTTATTCCTAAAATACCTAGCCCTAATAGTGCCTCGAATTTTAGGCCGAACAACTTATGTAAATTTGTGCACAAAATAATATCAAAAGTACTGGCGATCAGGCTGAAAAGCTACTTGCCAGATTTGATCACCCCGTTTGAAAGTGCATTTATGGCAGGTCGGATGATTCAAGACAATGTTCTCATGGCGCATGAGGTATTCCATCACCTCCAACATAGAACGGGTGTACGGAGAACGAAGTGTGCCTATGTTAAATTTATCCCATCTTGACATAGACATTACTTTGATGCATAATGGTTAAATTTATCACACCTAAAACATTCTACCCGAGACTTGTCATAAGCTGGTCCTTTGCAACTCCCTCAGTCATCTGTATTTCTACCACCATTTTTGTGTCCATGACTCCTCGGTCTCTCCTTATACTTCTCAATTTGCCAATATTAGTAGAAGCCTTCAAAACTTGTAGCTCACTAGTTGAATTTCTATGCATCTACTCTTCATGAACCACTAAGAACTCTCTTATTCGTCATGGCTAAGCTAATTAATATCTTTTGATTCGTCAATTGAGCAAATGACGTAATTTTTTTTTGGTGCGTAGGGTATGGGGGTTGTTGTCTAGGAATGCAAAAACGAAATCCACAATGGTGACATCTGACAAATTCTCGTCATGAAATGCATCTCGTTGTTGACCTCTCCATCGTTATGCAAAAATAGTTAGAGACATATTCCCTTTCTTCCATCTCTAGGATTTCAAAACAGTATTATTGGTCGACGATGGCAAGGGAAGAAACTGAAATGGTGCCGAAATGTCAATCGTGCCAAAAATACACAACAAGAATAGGTCGACCAACATCTGAATTGATCCCCATGCGCGCCGCTTGACAATTGGTTCAATGGGGGATCGACTTAGTAGGCCCCTTTCCCAAGTCCAAATAGAAGAATTACACCATCGTCGCAATTGACTACTTCTCCAAATGGGTCGAGGACCAGGCTTTGGTGTCAACTACGGAATTCGAGGAGATCCAATTCATCAAGTCAAGGATTGTATCAAGATATGAAATTCCTAATGTCTTGGTCAGTAATAATGATCCTTAATTTGTTGGACAAGAGTTAAGGTGGTTTTGCGAAGAACTTCATATTGAGCATCGCCATGCTTCAGTAAGACATGCCCAAACAAATGGATAAGTAGAAGCAGCGAACAAAATAATTCTGAACGGATTGAAAAAAAGGATCGACGCCCTGCAATGGAAATGAACTGAATAGTTGATTAATATTTCGTGGGCTATAAGAAAAATGCAAAAAATGTCTACAGGTTAAATACCTTTTGGATTAGTATATGGCTCATAAGCAATTGCCCCCATCGATATTGCACTGCTTTCCCATCGTATGGAACATTTCGAGGCGACGCCTAATGATGAACAAATGCGCGTCGTCCTGGATCTTGTGGAAGCAAAAAGATGGATGTTAGATGAATTTCAAGGGAAAATGAGTCTTGCCACAACCATATACTATAATCGGCGAGTATCCTCACACCAATTTTACGTGGGGGAAAGGGTATGAAGGAAGAATGAGTTTTGACACTTGGAGAGGCTTAATAAGTTATCTCCAAAGTGGTAAGAGCCTTACAAGGTCTACACCATTCCTTACCCCAACACCTATGTATTGGAAGATGCGGAAGGAAAGAAGTTGAAGAATACTTTTAATGAGGAGCATATGAAAAAAATTCTATGCACAAATTGTATGTGAGTGACGCCACTATAAGGTCAGACTTCTCCTTCTCAAGGTTGTCGACCTTTGCAGCCTTCGTCGAATCCCCCTCCACGGCGGCGCACTTGTGAGCTAGGCTCACAGCCAAAGTACTGACCTCAGTCCCAATGGTGATGAGCTGTCCAAAATGTAAGAAGTTAAGTACAAATTTTGTTAATACGAAAAATTATAATGGGTAAAGAAACTTGAGGTGAGGTGACGCTTAACAACCCCTTTAACCTACTAGGTTCAAATTGGAGCTGGCGACGCTCACCTAGAGGCACCATCCCACTGAACAAGTGCAAATCAAGGTTTGTATGAAGGAGGTTGGTGCCCTCCGGTAGCCCTACCTTTAAGGCACTATCAGGGCTCCTACTTTTTACTTCTGTTCTCTTGGGTAGGAAGTGCCCCCTAAAAATAAAGCTAGCGCATTCATAAGGTCTCAAGGGGGAACCTACTCGAATGGCAGGCGAGATGGATCTCCTGGGTGATGCCTACCGAATAGGTGAAAGTTCGATCTCTGGAACCCTTATTTCATCAGCATAGGTTACGTGGGGTGAAAACCTTTAACCTTTAGGCGTCACCTCATCTAATTTTTTACTTGGAGGCCAAGGGTCATATGAGTTAGTCTTCTTCCATATATAAGAGCTAGCGTCGACCCTCACTTAAAATGGTAGGTTCGTATTATTTCGTGGCAAAAATCTTTTGAAATACGATAATAGAGAGTACTTTATGCTTTGGTTATTGCTGCTTGAAAGTTGAGGTCATACTTCCATTCTCATTCAATCATAGTCCTCACTAACAAGCTCCTCAATCAGTTCTTGATAAAACCAGACTCTTCCGGAAGGATGGTCAAGTGGGTGATTGACTTTAGCGAATTCAGAATCAAGTTTGCGCCGTAAAACGATTATCAAAGGTTAATTTCTAGCAGACTTTATAGTGGAAAGTATCGGTAACGATCTTACTAAAGCGGAACAAGAATAACCAAAGGTAGATGAAAAAGGATCGGAACTCTATACCGATGGATATTCCTCAATAGAATTAGCCGTCATCCCTCCTCAGGGCGAGCCCCTCATGTACGCGATTGACCTCACATTCAAGGCGACCAATAATGAACCTGAGTATGAAGCACTTATAAGTGCTTTGCGACTGGCTAAGGGATTGGGTATAACCTCGTTGAAGGTAAATAATGATTCAAAACTGATTGGCAATCAGATCAATGGCTACTATGAGGCAAAAGGGGGACAAAATGAAAAAGTACTTCAGTATTACCAAAGAATTATCGTTGAAATACAAACTTTTGTGATTGAGTCGGTCCCTCGCCAAGACAATCAGCTAGCAGATTCCTTAAGCAAGCTGACATCCGGAGGAACAATAATGCAGGAAGTACATTTCCTCGAACAAACACTATGCTCGGTCCTTCAAAACCAAGTGGCAAGAATAATCCTTGGCTAACTGTTCCCTTAAGAAATTTGGCAGAAGGAACAGACGAGCTAAAAAAGCAACAGTCCTTCCTCAAAAGTCTTAAGGAGCAAAAGAATCATAGAATGAAAAACAGAATCCATTATATTCAAATATTTGAGTCAACATTCAAAGGAAAAATAATTACAAGGTTTCTAAAGAAATTAAAAAAGAAGCTAACTCTCAATTATAAGAGGATAAGCAATACATAAGAGGAGGAAGAGCAAAAGCTTAAGTAGGCCAGGTGACTTTACAAGGTCGTAATCCTTCTTAGCATACCAGGTTTTTTGGTAGCTTAGTTACCTAGAGGCCTAGAGCATGAAGGTCTGGGCTATTTGGCGTCTGCAGTCTCCATCTCGGCTCCGGGGGAAACCACCTCATCTTTCATCACCTCCAAGGCGCAATCAATAAACTTCGCATATCTCTTAAAGTCCTCGACCACGCTCTGGGGGGACCAGACAACTTTGAACTTCAACTCGAGCTGTCTCTTTTTTACCCTCTGCGTCTGCTCCTCCATGCCTCGGGGTTATACCCCAAGCTCCAATACTGCTCCAATTCAACAAGCAGATCAACTTGCTTGTCGACAAACTCTCCTACAATCCGCTCGATCGTCCTCTCTTCGTAAAAGAGTTGAGAAAAGGAAAAAAGGGGTCAAGTCTACACAGGAACAAGGATGGAAACCAATTTACCTAGGTCAGGAGCTCAAAGTGCGTCCTCATCACGACTTCAACGTCATTCAGATAATTTATGACCTCCCTCCGATCTGGAGGGGGAAGGATCCTGTTCAGCAGGTGCATACAAAGGTCTGAGTTACCCTTCAACACTATTTTGTCAAAAATCTCGGTCTCCCGGAGATTAAGGCAAGGGAACGAGAGACCCTTTTGATCAGCCACCTTCGCTTGTTGCTGAAGAGCCACTAGAGGACAGTACTCCTCGGTAAAAGGAGACTTGTATGTGGTCGCCATGGCAGAGCCCCGGTTTGGGACCATCTTCCAAGCCCCAGCTGCCCTCGAGGGGTTGGGATAAACACGATCGCCCTCGGGGGACAATAACCGCCCTGGGGGGAAGGAGCCTCGTTCCAGGATACAGATGAGCCCTCGACAAAAGAAGTCTGATCCTCTCCAGGACCCCTCACCTTCTTAGCAAGGGGCAACATCATGAGCACCGGAGGTTGGGGTCGCCCCTGAAAACAAGCAAACAAATTTTCAACTTCCATAACAAGTTGAAGATAGATAAAACTAGTAAATTTCAAAACCTATGATACTTCTTTGGGCGATCACCAGAGGTAGTCCCAGAATGCTCCGCCTCAAGCCCATGCTTAGACGCGCGCCTTGGAGGAAGAGGAGGAGGAGGACTCAAGGTGGTCTGGGTTGCAGACACCCTGTCTTGGCCTTCTTGGAAAACAGACTGAGTAGTTTAGGTCCCCGATTGACTAATACACAGACATGCAAAAAGAGAAAGAGTTTGACGATTATCCAATAAATAGAGACTCACGAGGACATTTGAATGCCTGCCAACCTAAGCATTTATTATAAAGTATCTGTCGCTGAGCGGACCGAACTTAAGCCCAACTGCTTGGGGTATTGAAATAAGTCGTCAATGGCGTTCCTGTCACTCTTTGATAGATCGCCAAAGCTCGGGGGAAGGTCTCGCTCTAGGTGATGAAGTTATCAAGGCACACCACACTTATAGAAGAAATTAAACTCCTTATAATTAGAGCTGGTGGCTCGGAAGTCGTCCACTATGCGGATATGAACGTTCCAATCCTAACACTTGGGCCTTATTTATTCAAACTTTGGCTACTGGGCTGGAAGTAATGAAGGTAGTTAGCCCTAGTAGCCAAATGATAGAAGTACAAGAAAATGGAAAGAAAATACGTACAACCTTTACGAATGCACGTGCACATGAACTTAAACCCAACCCACATCCTAATAAAAGCAACAAAGCGCCTTCAAGTCTTCACAGAGGGGATAATGCAACCCAACATCAATCTAGGCAGCATACATATAAACCTCTCCTTCCCACGGGTAATGCAACCCTAGGCCCGGAAACCTAGGTGCATCTTTTTCCTCCAAGCCCGTCGAGGCAACAACACCCTTGAACTGAGTCAACCTCAGTTCATTGGACTTAATATCTAAAAGCACAATGGTAAAACAAGCACAATACTAAATGTGTGAAAAGAGGAAACTTTACCGCTCAAATAGAAGAGAAGAATTAAGAAACTACCAGTCGGAGAAAAGGTCGGGACGTTGACCTCAGGCATGTCCACCACAATATTTGTGGCGGTGTGGCTCCCAGAGGTTTGCTTCGGCACAGAGGCCCTATGGTATGACACTGGGGGTATGAGAATCCCTGATAGAAAGCGGGGTATTAGAAGCCCTATGGGATGTAACCTTCCACTAGATGAAGAATGGGAAGGGGAAGACTTGGAGGATGAATCCTTGCCATAAGTTTGGTTTTTGTTACCAGCCATGATCGCAAAGAGCTTTTACTGTGGAGGAAAAAGACTGAACATAGATGACGGCACAAAGGAAGCAAGAAAACATTTGTAAATTTTTAGAATAAGAATACTTAGGACGGGTAAAGTTCTAAGTGACAAAGGTTGACTTGTTATCGACAAATTTGGGGAAGTTGAACGGTTGTCTTCGAGAAACTCACTCAATGATTACTCCTTTTTGGGGAAAAATCAAAGCAATGTCAGAATCAAAGGGTTGCACCAAGGAGACAAAGGGTCGGAACAGTACAAAAAAGGTATCTGCCTATTCTCCCAACCACAGTAGTCGAAGTGACACACATGAAACATACATTCTTTCGACTTCCCCGTCTATAAAAAATGCATTAATTAAATGCCTAAAACCCTACAAATAAATGTTTTTGCCAAGGAACACATCTAAGAAGGATTACGGTGGTTAGCCCCGGTAGCCAACTAATAGAAGCACCAGAAAAAGGAAAGCGAATACGTCCAACCTTTATGCATGCACATGCACATGAACTTAAACCCAACCCGCATATTGATAATAGCAACAAAGCGTCTTGGAGTCTGCACAGAGTGGAAAACGCAACCCAACATCATCAATCTGGGCCGTATACCTATAAACATCTCCTTCCCGCGGGTAATGCAGCCCTAGGCCAGGTTGCCCAGGTGCATCTGCTTCCTCTAAGCCTGTCGAGGCAACAACACCCTTGAATTGAGTCGACCTCAATTCATTGGCTTTAATATCTAAAATCATCATGGAAAAACAAGCACAATACTAAAAGGTGTGAAAAGAGGAAACTTTACCGCTCAAATAAAAGAGAAAAAACAAGAATCTACCTATCAGAGAAAAGGCTAGGACTTGACCCCAGGCACGTCCAGCACTATACCTGTGGAGGTGTGGCTACCGGGGGTTTGCTTATGCACAGAGGCCCTCTAGTCCGACATCGGGAGTATGAGAATCCGTAATAGAAAGCGGGGCGTTAGAAGCCCTATGGTATGTAACCTTCTACCCGGATGAGGAATGGGCAGGGGAAGGCTTGAAGGATGAATCCTTGCCGGAAGTTTGGTTTTGTTACCAGCCATGATCGCAAAGAGTTTTTACTATGGAGCAAAAATACTGAACATAGATGAAGGCACAAAGGGAGAAAGAAAACACTTGTAAATTTTTAGAATAAGAATGCGTAGGACGCGTAAAGTTCTAAGTGACAAAGGTTGATTTTTTATAGAAATATTTGGGGAAGTTGAACGGTTGTCTTCGAGAAACTCATATAATGATTACGCCGTTTTGGGCAAAATTCAAAGCAATGTCAGAATCAAAGGGTTGCATCGGAATGACAAAGGGTCGGAACGGTACAAAAAAGGTGTCAGACTATTCCCCCAACCACGGTAGTTGAAGAGACATGCACGAAACATACATTCTTTCTGCTTCCCCGTCTATAGACAATACATTTATTAAATGCGTAAACCCCTACAAATAAAAGTGTTGGCCAAGGAACATATCTAAGGCTCTCCTAAAACCCTAGCAGCGGTAGCGTTCGCCAAAATGGTAGTGAATCAACATCCAAAACCCTGGTAACGAAAGCGTTCACCAAACGGAAAAAAGGATCAGCATTCCAAAACCCTAGACACCTAAACCATTCGCCAAAGGATACAGAGCGTTACAAGGCCAAAAATCTGAACAAGATATCAAATGTCCAATTAAAAGTCACTATCTCAACCCTTCCTCACAGATCAAGCTCGATTGAAGCAACTTCACCCAAGCTTCGGTGACAAATAATGAGTATCGGTAATGACGGCCCAATATGGAATAGAGCCCTACATGCGTTCTTTGCCCAATATCATTCTAGAGGGGTCAATCTCAAACAATTAAAGATTGGGTTGACCCACACTTAGGGTAAGCTGGAACCCATAAGAGCGGTCCAGTATCAAACCAGAAATCAAACTGGTCGCCAAAGTCCCTATTGGTCGCTAAGACCATGGTCAAAGCCTCTCACTGCTCGTCATGGGAAATCATGTCTGAACACCTGTCATCTTATTTGTATATGCCATAGAATAGATGTTTAAGCATGCAGTCAATATAATTATAATAATAATGAAACATTATTTTCTTCATGAACTTTTGAATCTGATTGTCATTTTGATAGCGAATCTAATTTCGTGTCGGTATTAGTTTCTAACTAGAGTGTTCCTTTCGTTTTGTTGACTGAATTTTTACACTTTTAAGTTGAAATCGCAGTTTCTGGATTTTAAAATTTATATCCTTTATTATTTCTAGTTATTATGTACATAATTAAATATAATATTCCAGCACTATTGTCCAGTAGTTTGTCTGGTTAACATGTTGAACTACAATTAACCAGTTATAGCTGTTTAGGTATATCTATAAGTTTTCATTTTCATTTTTAGTGTTTAATTATAATAATAAATAGTGTAACAATACATATATATACTTTGTGGCTGATAAGATCAACATGTATGTCATTCCTAACTAAGAATAGACGTTCGAAAACTTCAACGTCTTTTCATTAAAAAAATTTCCTCTTTTTATTTATTCAGAACATTGATATCAGAACCGGACCGTCCTTCGAACCGATGAGGGGGTCAGTTTTCGGTTCAACCGGTTTAACTCGGTTTAATATGCGGTTCAATGTTCACAAGTAAAACAAAATTGAAAATACAATTATAAAAATTTACATTTCGTTGGCAAATTACCTTTTTTTCATTCTCCCATCCCCCCCCCAAAAAATATATATATATATATATATATACATTTTTCATCGGCATTTATATTATTTTGGTAACAACATGTCGTCCACAATGCAATTTCATCTACTAAAGAGGAGTCATTGTACAAAGAAGAATAAATTCGGAGGAATCATAGTGAGGTCAGACTATCCACACATATAAACTTCGTCATCTTCAAAATGCGGATCAAGGTGGTACTCGTTGCTACAAAATTCAATATTAGAGTCATAGGACGTAAATTTTATATTTTGTTCTATTGGCATCAAACAAGGTTTAGCACCAACTAGACTGAAATCTTTGATAAGCTCTAAGGCATACTTTTGCGGGTAAATGACTATCTATTCCTTGCCTCGTGCCACCTCAATGACAAAAATTTACCTAACAAGACTAAAATCTTTGAGTTTTACATGATCTTTAAAGGTTTAAGTATAAAATATATGTAATATTTTTGCATAAACTATTTTTAGATGTAATTTGTTTTGGATGATCTATGTTTAATTTTGTTAGATTTAGATAAAATAGTTACATTTTTCATATGAAAGAGTGTTAAATGACCCACATGCACAATACCTGCTTTTTTATTTTAATAGTAAAAGATAAAATCCCATATTTGCTAACATTTCCCTCCAACAAACATACATAACTTCCTTCCTTTTATATTATTTTTTTCTTTGTACACTCATCCTCCTCTAGATACTAAACTGGAGTAAGAAACGGTGAGAGTTGTGCCGATAGATTTTGCATATGAATCCTTCTGGGATGTTCTACAAATGGTGTCCTGTTAAGTAAGGCATCGATGCTAGAAGCAAAGTTCCTACCAGACACAACCATAAAAGAGTTTGAAATTTCTTTGAAAAATTAACAGGAGTAAGAAATAACCTGGATTTCCTTGTTGAGAATTGTAGAATAGAACAAAAGAGTTTCACAACTCTCTGGTGGTGAAACGTAGTATGAGAATTCAATAAAAGTGTAGGGGAAACAGAATACGAGTATGACTTTGCCCCTGAACAGGGTCGTGGACTGGGTTTTGAGATCGGTGTAGGTGCATCCCAAAGTAGAGAGGTTGACCCAGCTGAGAAATTTGAACACAAACAATTCCATCATCATCAATTATTATATGGTACGACATATAATGAGCCAAGACTGGGGAGAGCTAAATGAGATCAGGATAAAAAAATGAAAAGATCTTAAGCTCATCATGGTGTTGTATCAAGATCAAGATGCCCAGAAGCGACGCCTACTGAATGGCCTTCTACGTGGATAGTGACATATATCACTACACCGTCATGCCTTTTAGACTGATCAAATGTGGCGCCACCTATCAACAGATGTCAACAACCTTTTCGCATGGATGATAGGCGTCCCCATGGAGGTCTACGTGGATGACATGTTGGTGAAATCTGTCAAAGGCGTCGACCATACAGAAGTGTGCACTTGAAGACTTTCGAGAAGATGTGGCTCTACCAGGTGCGCTCGAACCCCGCGAAGTGTGCCTTTGGCGTCCAGTCGGGAAAGTTTTTGGGGTGTATGATTAGTCAAAGGGGAATCGAAGTTAATCCAGATTGACGACGCTTAGTCGTTTTCCCGCAAAGGTTGGGGATAAGTCACTACCGTTCTTTCAAGTCCCGAGGGTAAATAAGAAGTTCGAGTGGACGTCGGAATGTGAAGAGGCGTTCTAGGACCTCAAGAAGCATCTCCGCACACTGCCTCCATTAGCAAAGCCCGAAAAGGGCGACGCCTTGGTCCTCTACTTAGGTGTCAGTCTCGTGGCAGTAAGCTCGGTTCTTGTGAAAAACATGGAAAAGGGACAAGTGCTAGTCTACAATATATCCAAAGTCTATTCAAAGGCAGAAATTAACTATGTGGAAGTCGAAAAGTTTCTCTTTACGTTTGTAGTTTCTGATAGGAAGCTTCGCCCCTACTTACACGAGCATGAGATCACAATATTAACTAATCAACCACTAAAACATTTCCTCTACAAACCAGACGCATCGGAAAGGATGATAAAGTGGGCGATAGAGTTAAGTGAATTTCGAATCCGATTTACTCAAAGGAGAACCATAAAAGGGCAGACCCTCGCCTACTTCATAGTCGAATCAACCCATGAAGAGGCAAAGGTGTCGCTTAACAATTCTGAGCAACCTCCCTTAGAAAAGATTGAAGTGTCTCCTGCTTGGAAGTTATACATTGATGGATCTTTATGCATCAAGGGCTTGGGGGCAGGATTAGTGGTAACTCCCCCGGAAGGAGGGGAGCCTTTGAGATATGTACTAGTTCTAACATTCAAGGCTACCAATAATTACGTTGAATATGAAGCACTGTTTAAGAATGACAAAAGTGGTTGGCATTGTTTCCCTTAAATTGTATTGTGATTTCTAGCTTGCGGTTAACCAAATAAAATGGTATTATGCGACAAAGGGAGAGATGATGAAAAAATATGTCAATGAGGCCAAGGCTTTGGTCGACAGCTTCGCCCAATTTGAGATCAACGTCATCCCAAGAGATGAATATACAGAGGTTGTCGCTTTGCGTAAATAGGCCTGGTAACCAACACCCTTAAATGTTCATTGCATTTCGTAGAAATCGTTACATCCCAAGGAACTTATGATTATTTCGACATTCAGAATACCAGGACATGGGCGATGCCCAAATAGAAGAATTACATCATCGTCGCAATTGACTACTTCTCCAAATGGGTCGAAGCCAAGGCTTTGGTGTCGAATACGGAAATCCAGGTGATCCACTTCATCAAGTGCAGGATTGTATCAAGATGTGGAATTCCCAATGTATTGGTCAGTGATAATGATCCTCAATTTGTTGGACGAGAGTTAAAGTGGTTTTGCGAAGAACTTCATATTGACCATCGCCTCGTTTCAGTGAGACATGCCTAACCAAATGGATAAGTAGAGGCGACGAACAAAATAATTATGAATGGATTGAAAAAAAGGATTGACGCTTTGCAAGGGAAATGGACTGAAGAGTTGAACAATGTTTTCTGGGCTATAAGAAAAATGCCAAAAAAGTCTACAGGTGAAATACCCTTTGGATTAGTATATGGCTCAGAACCAGTCGCCCCCACCGATATTACACTGGCTTCCTATCGTGTGAAACATTTTGAGGTGACGCCTAATGATGAACAAAAGCGCGTCGTCCTGGATCTTGTAGAAGCCATAAGATGGATGTCATGTGAAATTCAAGGGAAAATGAGTCTTGCCACAGACATATACTATACTCGGTGAGTATCCTCTCGCTAATTTTACGTCGGGGGAGGGTATGGAAGACAAGCGTCGCAATTAAGCAGTTTGAATATAAATCTTAAGTGGTCGAACGTTATCAAGCGTTGCCATTAATCGATTTAAAAATAAATTCTAAGTGGTCGACCATTATCAAGCGTTCAAACATTTTAAAATAAATCATAATTGTTTAAACGATATCAACCATTCATGGCGTTGTCATTTATTGCATTGGAATCCCAATTTCAAATTTCATATAAGTTCTATTATGACTGACGCTAAGCCGAAGGGTAAATTAAAGGCTATTGAGGAGTATTGAACATTGGGAATAAAATTCCTAACTAAAATTACCAACACCGCATTGAGAAGTATCCAAAAAGGTGACGCCTTAATTTGGTTATCAAAATATATTAAGCATTACAATGACCAAAATGTATCAAATTTACAAAACCTTAAAAGAGTCAAAGAGAAATGCTTAAAGGACGGAAGGTAACTAGAAGTCTTCAAGATTTCTCGTTAGGAGCGCCGCTTGACCCACTCGGCTCTGGCGTCGCCCTCTTCTGACTTGCTTTGGTATTAGTAGCTCAAGCCTCAACCTCATTCCTCTGCTGGAATCTCAAAAAAGCTTGAAATCCTCTCACCAGATCCATGGGAAAGTTGGCCCGGACTCCCCGAATCTGGGTGACCAAGTCACCATCAAGCTTGACAATCTCCGACATCAAGTGTCTCTCAGCATCCATTTCGAAGTAATAAGTCTTCTTGAAAGACTCCACAGCTTCGACCTTAGTGGCATCAATCTTTAGGAGCTCCACCTCCTTCTACCCTGCTAGAGTGACAACTGTCTTCTTCGCTTCACGAGAATTCTCCCGATTCTGGTTCGATATTTGCTCACACTCAGCAAGTTGTTGAGTAAATTTGGATGCCTTATCCACGGCAACGTTCTCTTTCTCAATGGGTTCATCCTTGAGACAGATCTTCCTTGAGAAGACTTATCTCCTTCTCAAGATCAGCATTCTCCTTCAGAAGGTCAGCATTCTCCTTCAGAAGGTCAGCCTTCTCCTTCTCAAGGTCATCGACCATGGCAGCCATCACCGCATCCCCTTCCATGGCGGCGCACTTGTGAGACAGGCTAACAACCATGGTATCGACCTAAGTCTTAGTGGCGATGAGCTGTCCAAAATAGAGGAAGTTAAGTATAAATTTTGTTAATACAAAAAGTTATAATGGGTAAAGAAACCTGAGGTGAGGTGACGGTTAACAACCCCTTCTATTCTCCAGGGCAGAAAGTGCCACCTCAAATCAAATCTAGGGCCTTCATAAGGACCCAAGGTGGAACCTCATCGAATGGCAGGCGAGGGGGATCTCATGGGTGTTGCCTATCGAATGTGCGAAGGATCGGTTCGTGGAACCCTTGTTTCATCAGCACAGGTTATGTGGGGTAAAAACATTTAACCGTTACGTGTCGCCTCATCTGATTTTTGACATGTAGGCCAAGGGCCATATGAGTAAGTCTTCTTTGAGATATGAGAGCGTCGATCGTCACTTAAAATGGGAGGTTCGTATCGTTTCGTCTTCAAAATTTTAGAAATACGACAATATAGAGTATCATCCTTACAAAGAGAGTAAGGAATCACACCTTTAAACACCTTCACCGCCTCGTTAGTCTCATCGTCCAACAGAATGGGAGTGGTAGTCAATGCATCCAAAGGTTGGGGCTTTTCCTTCTTGAAGCTTTGCTTCCCCTTGTGCTTCTTCTTGGTTGGTTCATCTTCATCAACAGGTGGAAGAACACCAGTCAATGCATGGACATAGGGCTCATCAGGTTCAACAGATAATCAAGAGGATCATCTGCAAAAGAGAGAAAATATTAGAAAAGTACCCATTCAACCTCTAGAGGAGTGTCCGATGACTTTATTGTCGCACAAGAAAGTGTCGCCTCTGTGTTCTAGGCCCTTGGAGTGTTCTAGGTTTATAAGGTCTAGGGTGTGGAGGTCCTCTTCAGAATACTCGGTAAAAGATTGTAAGGGATCTGTACGGGGAGTACGTAAAGGCCAAGCGACGCCTCTGTTGAAGAATGAATATTTACTCTTCCAATTGGAGTTAGTGGACTTGAACCCACTAACCAACGATTTTTTGAATTTCAAGAGCAGGTGTCCCATCCAAGCCGTCGAAGATCTACCAACCCCCTGACTCGGGAAAATAGGTTTGAAAGAGGAAAACACGCCAAATGCATTGAACTGAAGATGATAAAAAGATCTAAATAAAGATAAAGAATAATTCCAACCTCAGTCTAATCAAAGGACTCTAAAACCTACCCACATGCGAATAGCGTTGAGAGTAAGCTGTGTTGGGGCGACGCCGCAATAGATGCACATCTCTACGAGGGGTTCGCAGTAAGGGAAACGAAGCTCCAAATAGATGGTGGCCTTGTCTTCCCTAGGATTACAAACCTGATCGTCGCCCACAGACTCAGAAATGTTTTTTACGCGGGCGCTCAATGTCGCTCATACCCAAGATTTTTACGCCATTGACAAAATTCTCTTGGGTAATCAGGTTTGGCATAGGATATATAGACGGAAAGGTAAAGTTGAGAGCCTTAATAGGGGCACCGCCTGAAGATGCCATGCTGGTTTTCTTCAACTGTCTGATGTCTGACAAAACAAGGTTGCAGCGGGAATAATGTCAACGCTATTACGAGGAGGCTACTTTGAAAGCAAAACATGCAATTTTAAAGATAGAAGCTAGAGAGAAGTAAGAGCTGCATCGACAAAAGTTCCGGAAATGAGTTGGGCAACCTTATTTATAGTGGCCCCTGGGAATAATGACAATCATTAATTCGAAAATAGAAACGTCGCACACTGTGGACCGTTGGACCTCAATGTTCAAACGGACCGCTGATGTCACGGGGGACCGATGCGGCGTTTTCCAATTTAAATTTGAATTTTCCCGCCTTTAAATTCGAACTTTTCCGCTTTCCGAAGATTCAAGATTCCGAAGTTAAAATGACACTGCCGATCGAGGCCCCGTGAAACAAGTTGAATCAATGTTCATGAATAAAGTCGGTACTCCCTGAGAATTCTACCCAATCAAGACTGATACTCCTGTTTGGATCGGGGGCAAATGATGCGTCTTGGAGGCGACGTTCTCTAACAAAAGGCACTTACTAATGAACCGTTGACAAAATCATGAGATTTCATCCACCATGGCAACATTGAGGCGATGACCTAGAGATATGCACACAAGGTGTTCTACATGGCGACGTCTACCACTACTTAGGGAGGTCATACCCCCTATAAGGGTGTCACCTGGTGGCTCCTGACATCCAAATATCCGGAGATTAGGCATCTCCAGATATTCAGGGATCAAAACCCGTCACATCCGAATGACTTAAAGCAACTCTGGTTAGTGGTCAATCACGGTAAAAGGATTGAACTATTCATCAGGTTAACCACTCCTATAAATACTAGCATTTACTCTCATTTATTACATTCGAAACTCTTACCACACAAACATAGCTCTCAAAAACCCGGACTGACATGAGCTTCGGAGGGGAAACAAGCAGGACAACCCGGGGCTTTCCTTTGTGCACGTCAAGGGTGTAGAAGAAGCGACGCCAGAGTCAGGTGAGAGATTCTGAAGATCCAACACTACCCAACACGTTTCATCTTCTCGTGACATGTCCCCTAACATACCATAAAACTAATTACTTTTATGGTGGGTCTGATACCTTAATGTAAAATAATTCAAATTGCACGGTATATCAATCCAACATTGACCAATATCGTTTTTTGAAGCCTTTGTCTCGCATCTCTTCTCTCACACTATTGACATTGTTCCAACTGCCTTCCTCGACTTAAGATTGTATTGAGATTCATTGAATTGAATATCTTAAGGCCTTATTCAACTAAATTGTTATAGTTACACGGAGATAAGGCAACAACTAAGGAAATGATATCTGGCGTAATCTCCATGGAGTAAACACAAGGAAATAGAACTCTCACCTTATCCATATTGACTAAACTTATAGTTGAAAAAGAATAAAGGACACACGAAAGAAGAAACTGTTGCAAACCGAAAAATAATTTGTTGCAAATCTTATATTCAAATAGTTAGGGCATTTCAATCATTTCACCTTCATTTTCTTTCTCTTCTTTGTGTCACCTGCAAGACTGATGACTTGACAATTCTTTTACGACAATGTACCAAGTTTATTTCCTTTGTCACAATTGTTGTAACAAGCTATCATTCGATCCAATGATGAACCTATCATAACATATATGAGCAAATAATCAGATATTTGGCCTACTCTTTAACAAACAAGGAATATTCATACTTGCTTTTTTTCATAACCATGAGAAAGAAGAGAATTTGTGAGATTTAAGTTCCATTGGTGAGAAGAAACTACTTTTATTACTTTTGTGAGTTGCATATTAATGGTTTTGGCTGAGGACTAGAGAAACCTGAGGCAGACACATTACTTCTTCCTCAAGATCACCCTGAAGAAAAGTGTTATTCACATTAAGTTGGTGTAAGAGCCAACCAGAAGTAGTGACAAGGGCTAAACTAATCTGGATAGTAACAATCATTGTCATGGGTGAAAAGGTCTTAGTATAATCTATTCTTTCTTATAGTGAGTGTATAATCATTGGCCACTAACCGAGCTTTATAACGCTAGATAGAATCATCAGAATTGTACTTATATTTAGGCACTCACTTCCATACAATAGCTAGCTTTTCGGGTGGTAAAGGAACTAATTCCCAAGCAAGATTAGTATAGTGGGCGTTAACCTCGTTGCCCATATCATTGATACATTCCGGGCATTTTTAGTCTTCAGTAAAATTTTGCAGTTTGGTAACTTATCAATGGTTGAAAGATAACTTTGATATTTCCAATAATGCAACCCAAAAGAAATGAGTGTACGCAAGGGAAAAAGGAGGAAACATAGTGGATTCACGTGGAGGTAACGAAGAAGCAAAATATTCCACCGGGTGATCAGTATTATCATCAACCATAACAGGTAGGACTGTAGTATCTACGTCGAAAAACAAATGATGAGAGATCTCATCAAGTACAAGTTCAAATAAGAATAGTTGAATTGCCTTCGACTGTGTGGCAAATTAAAAGGGAAAATGTGTTCGCGGAAAGTCACATCTCAGTAGATAAAATTATTGTGATTCCTGAATATCTAATTAGATGTAACCCTTCTGAGTCGTAGAATATCTCATGATGATAAAAGAAACGGAGGGAGACATAAATTTGTATTGAACATACAAATTTGTAGCAAAAGTGAGTCACCCTATTACCCGAAGATGTGAAAGATTTCGTTCTTGAGCAAAGAACACTACAAATGGTGTCTTTCTGCAAAGAATACGAGATAGAACTAGATTGATGAAATAACATGCGACCAAGACATAATAACCCCAATACTTAGTGGGAATTGATTCTTGAAACTTGAGAGTTTTCCTAGTGTCTACTAAATGTTGGTGTTCCTTCTCAACAACACCATTTTATTGTGGCATGGTAACATAACTGCTTTGATACAATATACCCTCCGAGACAAATAAAGTTCAGGTTTAATCACTGAACAATCTGTTGTCATTAACTAATCTAACGACCCGCACGATGGTAGACAATTGTTTCTCCGCCATATAAATAAAGTCACAGATTAATAATGGTGTGATAATCATTGATTTCATCAAATATATCCATACTGGCGTGTAATGTTCCAAAGCGTAAGCCCAACTAGTGCGAAATGCAACTAGAGTCTATTTATGTAATGGACAAATACAATGATCATACATGCAAGTATCATTACAACAAGATATGAAAGGTTGTTTGAGTTTAGTTAACTATATATGACTGAGTTTATTATGCCAAAGTAGAAAGTAGATGGTATGGAAATAGTCATTCGGAAGTCCCAAACCGAATGCACAAACAGAAGCTACCCGAGGCTTATCAGAACATCTCAAGAAATAGAGGTCGCCAATTTACTCACCATTCCCCATGACCTTCCCACATAAGAGGGCCTAAAATATAAAAGCTAATACGACGAAGGAAAAAGATATCACAACAAGACAGATCAATTGTCAATGTAGAAAATCCAGGACGAGAAGGACATACCATAGAACAAAACCATCTCCAAAGTCACACGAGCCAATGTCCGTGACCACAAATTGAGCTCCATTAGTAAGAATGATCAAAGGAAAACTGAGAGTACGAGCACATAAAACAAGTAGAAACTCTGGGCGTGAAGTCATGTGATTTATGCCCTCTATGACAATAATTCGATTGTCACCAAAAATAAAGGAGGATAAGTTAGCAGTTTAACTTGTACCTTTTACATGAGCTAAAGTTTTTGTCGGACCCTCGGTAATAATTGATGAAACTGATAGAGTTGTACGAGCATGAAGGTAGAGACCGAGCTTGATTGAGTCATAATGGTTGCAACAATCGAAAAAGTGGGAGCTTTCTTCTGTAGATCACTCCCACTTTTGGGATAAATATCAAACACTTCACGAGAGGAAGTTGGAACAACAACATTGGCAAAAGGACCCCTAAAGTTGGTTATAAGTCGTCTGAATGTCAAGTCCTTCTTCTTTTCAAACACGCATTTGCTTTATGTCCTTTATTTACGCAATAAACACATGCAAAATTATGCTTCACTACTGAAAATTTACTATTTACCGACGAAAATTATTCGTCACTAAAGGGTTAAAATTTTGTCGGCAAAAACTAAAATTGTCGGTAAAATGAAAATTTCATCTGTAAAAATATCGTCGCTGAATGCCCTGTTGGTAAAGATTCACCGACGAAATTCCGACATTTTTTCCGTCGGCAACAGTCATATTTTTACTGACGAAAATTCAGTCGGTAAATCCTTGAATTGTGTTGACTAAATTTATTGATTTGTTTGAATATCGTTGGCAAAATTCATATTTTTCCGATGATATTTTTGGTCGGTTACAGTTATTTCCGACAAATTATGTTATTCTCGGTAATCTCACTTTTTTTTTTTCGAAATATCGCTTTACTTGAAGAAATAAAACGTCGTAACTCGGGGTCACGGTTGTTCGGGATTAATATCAGTAGCCAATAAACATAACAATGGTACCAGTGGTCTTTCAACCCAATCACTTAGACTCACTCCCATTCTCGCTTGTTTGGTTATCCAATTCGCACACACGTTCGAATTCCTTGGAATAGGACACCATTGTATTTGTTCGATCCGATTTGCTAGTACTCGGATATTCCATATCGTGGTTGACAGCCTCCAATGCAGCGTTTCTCCCCCTATATGTCGTTGAACCGTTTGTGAGTCCGTTTCTATGATGATGCTTGGCCATTCTTGTTCAATCGCTAGTCGTACTCCTTCTTGTAAGACGCTTGCTTCCATGGTCCCAACGCCATTACTCCACTCCCTACGGTTCATTCCACCTACCACCTTGCCTTCGCTATTCCTTGCGATGAACCCTATACCCGCTCTTCGTGTTTGCTTGCACCACGATGCGTCGCAATTGATCTTGATGATGGTTCCTGATGATGCTCGCTAGTTTCCTTGCGGTGTTCTCTCTTGATTCGGTGGTGGTGTGTGTCCGTTTTCCTTGTGCTCTTCGAAAGCGTGTTGGATTTCTAAAATTACCACCATCGGGTTCGGTAGCTTTGCTTCGACGGCAGCCTTGCATCTTGTCTTCCATATGTGCCAGCATGTTAGGAGAGTTTTCACCCACCTTGTCTCTCGCACCGTGCCCTATCCACCCAGTTATTTCCTCCTCGTCTCGAGCCATGTGGCCACATCCAAGCTGTTTGATTGATCGATGCGTACCTCCAGGGCTCCAAACCAAACCATCTACATTGTAGAAGCATGTGTTCCCATGCCTCCACTGCCCCTACATATCAGGCATATCAGACTTACATTCATCCCCTTCGAGCCATATTGTACATCACGGCTAATGCATTCGTCGAAAGCTTCCATCACGGCTAAGTTCTTCACCTTGGGGATCACCTTTGCATTCCATCTATCCTTCCATAGGTTGTCATGTTCGTTCGCCCCCCCTCCGTTGGCTAGGTTCTTCTCGTAACTTATGGTAGACGGACCAGACATGGGTGGGGACATCCTTTGTGTGTGGCCATATTTATCGGTCCCTCCCCTTCTTTCGCAATTGGGATGCTAAGTATGTGCTCGACATCTTCATGGTTGACTATGCTTCACACCATTGGTTCATTCCATAGCCCCCGGGTATTATAAAATGGCTCACACTTAGTTCACTTCCGTACTCCACAATGTGTTCGACAGTCACTCTCATTCCCTCCTTTGGGTATATCCACGGGTCCTTGAAAACTCGGATGTCTTACACCGAGCAAATTAGCCACAACCCCTCCTTCTTCATGATGTCCACCCCCATAACGATCGGCCTCCCCGCTTAGCTTCTAGTAAAGATTTCCGGGGATAGTACATTCCTTTTAGTACCCTTGCACATAGGGTGTTCGGTTCCTCTATTATTCTGTCCACCATCTTCGTAAGTACTGCCGAGTTAAAGCTCTGGAGTTTGCGGAACCCTGATCCACCCGCCTCATTTGATTGTGTGAGCACCTTCCATCATCTCCAGTGTGTTTTCTTCCCGTCAACTATTTGCCCCCACCAGAAGTTCGCTATGAGTGCGTCTATCTCCACACACCATGTTTTTGGTAAACGGAAAACAATCATGACGTACGTGGGGATCACCGTGATGATCGCTTTGATAAGGACTTCCTTTCCTGCTTGGTTCAGTGTTTTTGGTCTCCAACCCGCTAGCTTGTCCTTTATCTTAGTCTGTAGTGACCCCAGTGCCTCCTTCTTTGATTGCACCCATATCGATGGTAAGCCTAGATATTTGCCCGGATTGCTCATACTTTGGATGTTCAGTGTTGTCTCGACATCCCTTATAACCTCACGGTTCGCCCATTTGTTGAAATACAGTGTCGACTTATTCATGTTGATTTGTTGTCCTGACACTCGGCAATACGACTCTAGTATGCTCCTAAGGTTGTTTGCGTTTTCGGTTGTGCCTTGTATGAAAAATAGTGAGTCATTTGTGAAGAATATATGATGGAGTTTTGGGCATTGTTTCTTCATCTTTATCCCCTGAATTGTCTTTTCTCGGGTTGGCTTGATAGTCTCGGACCGATCCCCATTGACCACCACTTGGTACGTGATTGTCGATAGGGTTAATTACCTCAACCGTTACTTATGTTTGGCCCATGTGATTAACAGGTTACTCACCTTTTTTTGTGTAGCTGAATCGTTACTTAAGTTTGAAGATGTGACTGAAAGGTTACTCCGTGAACTTTCCGTCATATCTGACTGTCAAAGTGTCACGTGCACAACACATGACCTAATTAAAATGATTTGAAGTCATTTGAAAGGACAATAATGCCCTCTTGTCACTTTGCAACGTTTCCCCCTCGTTTGATAACCATCTCCACACTCCAACTTCCTATCAACTCCCATTTCCCTCCAACCGAAACATGCAGACCTCCTTCCGCACCGATAGTGTCGATTTTCAGCACGGAAGGAACCCTCCTCGGCGACATTGCGTTTCGGAACTGCAACTGGAAGTAAGTTTGTGTTTTTGCTTCGATTGAACTTCGGTTTGTGTGGCTTTTCGCATTCTTTCTGTTTTCGGACTTGGGTTTGTGTTCTTCTACCCTGTTTCACTTCGTTAATCTTCGATTCGGTTGAAGATTAGGGCTTTGATGTTGGTTTGCGGTACGAAATGATGAAATTGCTGCATAATATGTTCGTATTTGGGCGTGTATTCAATAATTGTTGTAAATTGCTGCATAATTGCTGTAAATTACTGCATAATTGCTGTAAATTACTGCATAATTGCTGCATAATATGTTGTTTGCCGTGAAGATAGTGGGTGGTGGTGATGATTCTGCTGTTAAATCAATGAAATGTGCAGTAATCGATTGAACAAAGTTGATGAAGTTAATTGATGAAGTGGGTTTTTATATACAAAACCCCTTTTGGATAGATTCATGACACTAGTGTGTTGTTTTTTGTTCAGAGCATGTTCACTTTGTTGTGGAGATGTATGCAGATCAGACTCGCACTCCACCGGGAACGAAGTCTCCAATCATTGAGCTGTCTAAGATGAACTGCTGACATGTCAAGAACACACCACCAAGGGAACAGTTTCACAAATTGCAGCATCAAGTTCTGTTGTTGATGTTTCTGTTCCATTCTTTGACAGCTTGCTTCCCTGAAATGTTTCTTCTGAATAAATGAAAAGTGAATGGTCTGGATTTAGGAAGGTAGATTATAGACCGTAAGTAAATGTATCAAAATGCTGTAGGCAGCTGTGGCATGTAATTTTGTGCTACTTGCGGAATTTACCCAAAGGAAAGACAGATTTGGGTACTATGGAATGTATTTGTGTTGAATTCTTTGTCAATTCATTAACGGAACCCATTTTGGGATTATAGGATGGACCATGTTTTGGGATGTATTCTAAATTCTGGATTTTGATGGATTATTATGGATTCTGTGTTTTCGGATGTATTCTGTATTTTAGTAACGGTTGGGTAACAAAATGTCCAAACTTAAGTAACCTTTTAATCACAGTACGTCGAACATAAGTCACCTTAAATCACAATTCACAAACTTAAGTCACCTTTTAATCACAGTTCAGAAAAGATAAGTCACCACCTTCGCAAAATACACATTGTTCTTCATCCTTCAGTTTCAGTTACAGACACAGTTCAGTTACAGACACAGCTACAACTAACTTCTGCTAATTATTCGCAATTGAACTTAGAACAAAAACAACAACAACAACAACAATGACAAAGACTACAACTAACTTCCGATTGGGTTGACTTTCAACAGCTCGATTTTTCGCAAACTCCAATTGTTCTTTCAAATTGTTCTTTCAAATTATTCTCTCTTTGTTGAAATTGCATCACTACAATCCGACCGTAAGGACACATAGCTGGATCTTCCCAGTCAAAAAAACCACATCTGAGGTTCTGTACAGACTACAAAAGAAGAAACAACAAACAATGACCTCAGATTTGACGATTTAAGGTTCGATAATAAGGATTTGCGGTTCACATTACTACAGCAAAACGAATTATGGTTGCAAATTAGGGTTACCTACTGTCAAATTACCTCAACTTACAAGTTAATCACATGACAAACACATGTCACTACTTAACGGGAAGAAATAACGGCAGTTAGGTGATAGTAACGGTTCAGTCACATGTGTCAACTTAAGTAACGGTTGAGCTCAAGTTTGAACGGTTCAGTCACATTGTCAAACATAAGTAACGGTTGAGGTAATTAACCCTTGTCGATATGCATTCTCTGATCCACCCGAGCCATTATTCCGCAAAACCCTTCTTCCTTAGCGTGTCTAGGAGTAAGTCCCACTCCACCCTGTCGTATGCCTTTTGCATGTCGATTTTTAGTGTGCACTCGGGCATAGTTTCCTTTCGGATCATGTGTAGGTGATGGATGCTTCATGCGGCACCATGCTGTTATCTTGTATGTGTCTACCTGATACAAATGCACTCTGAAACGGAGTGATAAGATCTGCTGGATACATCTTTAAACGGTTTACCAACACGTTTGAAATGATTTTGTAAAAGAAGTTACAACAACTAATAGGCTTGAAATCCGTTGGTTGCATAGGGTTCGACACTTTTGGTATTAGGACTATATCGATATTGTTTAGGGTGTTTAGGAAAGTACCTGTTCTGAATAAATCTTTGACCGCAGTGATGACATCCGCTCCCACGATATTCCAGTTTCGTTGATAGAACAACCTCGGGAAACCGTCAGGACCGGGCGTGCGTGATCCCCCTAACTGGTATGTGGCGGTTCTGATTTCTATGTCCATCATCTCTTGTGTTAGGCTATCATTCATCTCGGTCGTAATCTGGTGAGGTATCCATCAGAGGAACTCCTCCCCCGACTCAGTTCCTTCGGATGTGAACATGACCCCGAAATAATCCATTAGCTATGCGACAATCTTCCTCCCCTGTGTTATCCACTCCCCATTCGTACCCTTTAGCCGACATATCTGATTCCTCCTTCTCCTCCTCACTATCGTTGTTTGGTCGAACAAAGTAGTGTTACGGTCCCCCTCCTTTAGCCACTTTACTTGAGATCTTAGCCACTTTGGATTTTCCTTTTTAATATTTTTTCTTCCCGAACCGCTTCTTGGTCCATGTGCCCTTGCATATGTCTCCTTAACTCATCCTTTGTTCTCGTGAGTTCTTTCAAGTTGTTTCCAAATTGGGTTCAGCTCCATACAAGTAAGTTCTTACGGCAGGTTTCGAGCTTTGCTCAGAGTCCATGTACATTACGACGCGAAGTTGGTGCTTCTCATGCTTTTCTTATCACCTCCTTGGACGTCGGGTTTTCGAGCCACATTGCCTTCTCCTCGGCCTGTCGAGCTGAACCATCAACGGTGTGTGGTTTGACCCAGTAGTGGGCTCGTTTATGCATCTCCCTTGGTGGTACCGTGCAGCCCACATCGAGCACTCGGTCTAGCCGTTCACTTACCCTATGTATTCCGCTCCGGTTATTCCACCATGTGTAGGGATTACCATTGTCACCTAAATCTTCCATGTGTAGGTCATCAATCACCTAATTCATCCATGTGCCTATATTATTTCCTTCTCCCACCCTCTTTTTCGTGTTGGTGGCATATAGTATTAAAGTCCCCCTGAATCATCCATCTCCCCTTTCGGCCTTGACCTATTGTCCTTAGGAGGTTCCAGTTTTGGGACCGTTCATTTTCCTCCATGCTCGCATACACCCATGTAACGTACGTTGTGTCATTTTCCTTCATTGTTGTTGTATAGTTTCGATTTGCATACCAATCACTAACCATAGTCTCTGTCGTCCACCACAAGGCTAGCTCTCCCGATGTTCTGTTTGGGCTAACATAGTATTTGCTCTCCATTCCTATCCGTGCTCTGATTCTCTCGCAATAGGTATCTCCATTCTTTGTTTCCATCATAAATATGATATTCGGGTGATACCTCTTGTTGAGGTATTGGAGATGTTGCATTGTCAAGGAAGACCCCAAACCCTAACAATTCCATGACATTGTGCTCATTGATCTCGTGTGGCTGTTTCGGGACAGCCACCAGAACCCTTTGTCATCTTGTATGTTCCCTCTTCCTCTTTCCTTCATAGCCCCCGCCTTCCTCCTTTGAATAGAGGGTGATCGACTGATTCTCCTCCTCGGGCTGCTCCTTGGCCGTGGCCCTTTCCTGTCGCCCCCCTCCACCTTCGGCTCCACCTGTTTTTCAAGAGCTTTGTTCCCGGTTGGTCCTCCATGTCCTCTCTAGTTCGTTTCAATGTCATCTTTTTTAGGTAAGGGCTAAGCCCGGTCAGCTGGTTGTGGTTGGATGGCTTGGGCGATGTGGGTGCTGTGTCCGGTGGGTTCTGAACTATGTAGTTTTGGATGGGGGTAGTGGCTTCGGTTATGGGTGTCGGGGTACGGTAATCGGTTAGGTATGTGATTGTGGGTGGGTTAGGGTTGGTTGGGCTCTCGATGGGTGGCGGCTCGGGCATGTAATGAGGGTTCGGTTGTGGATGGTTAGGTAGGATGTCATATCTGTGGGTTCGCCTTCGTATCCATGAGGGCAGATTTTATGTTGGTATGTGTGGGGTTGGGTGGTTGGCGTGGTTCCGGGTGGTGGGTTGTGGTTGTGGGGTGGTGGTATGGATCATTATGGTCATAGTGTGTGTCTCCCCTTCTTGCCCCCTACTCGGTCCCCATCGATTTCCATTTGCTCAGTCGTGTTGCACTCTTTTTTGTCATCCCCATTCGGCCCCTTGACCGGTACCTCCATCGGTATTGGGTGTTTCACTCCCTTCTCCTTGTTTGATTTCCTAGCCTCGGCCATAATATCAAACCATGACTTCATCACGGTTGGTTTCTTGTGGAAGCCCTCGCCTTCCTCCTCTCCTTCTTGTTACTGAACTGTGCTAGCCTTCGGCCACACGCCTACTACCCCCGGTCCATAGGCTAGTTGTGTTGGATCATGTTCTACCATTTGTACCTCCCCCTTACACGTGTGGGTCATATGCCCAAGCATTCCACATCCATAACAATAATCTAATAATTTCTCATACTTGATGGTTACCCATCTTTCCTCCCGCCATCAACAATTCATACATGATGGTTGGGAATTTGTCCATCAAAACCCCACCATCAACGGTTCATCCACATTGATCACAACTCGTAATCTCATATAGCTCCTAGGTATCCTCCCGGCAATTTGCTCTATCTCTAAGCATGTTCCTATCATGTTTTCAATCTTCCGTGCATTTTCATCACTAAATGTTTCCAACCCTAGGTCATGTATTTGAATCCATATGTTTACCTTATTGAATTCCACATCCTTCACACTTTTACTTGTTTCCCTTGTTTGATATCGAGGATGTGTCTGTTGATCGCCCACGTGGATAAATCGAGTATTTGTTGTGCGTCTTCATGCCGACCAAAGTCGAAGATCAGAATGCCCGGTTCAACCTTTGATATTGCGACCAATCCGAACCTCGCCCATGCCGCACGGAGTACACTTTGTATGACACTTAGATTGATTGCTTTCTATGATATCAGTTTGCCCACATACCAGATCTCGTAATGCAGTTGCTGGTTCGAGTCGAGTTCGATCGCCGGTCGCCTAGAGCTACTGCTTTTGCCGGAATTGGAATGCATCGTGATTGGGAGTCAATCCTTCACTACAGTTGGCAACTCCTACAGAAACAAGGGAACGAAACAGTGATAGTAAGGAAGCTTTGCTCAACAAAATGAAACGAAATTCAGAGAAAGAAACGCAGGTTACAGCCGTGGGATTGAGCTTCAGAGAACAACTTCGGACGAAAATGGTGCCCAGCTGCGTTTTCCTTTGCATGGCGAAGTCTCAATTGGTCTATAGTGGATAGCTTCGATTGGTTGGACAGATTCTTTCGCAATAAATGTCAGAGGACAAAACCGATGGAATCCACGGTTGGATTGGAGCTCATTGCCAAAACCTTGAAAATTTGGGTTTTTTTGGTTTTTGGCCAAAGCTAGAGACAGTATTAATCTTGACAAGACTTGCGAGTGAAATAAGATTCGGTAATCTCACTTACCGACAAAAGTTTTGTGTAGGTAAAAAAATTTCCCGTCATATTTACATTTGTCGTTAAATTATTTACCAATGAAAATGAAATGGTTACTGGCCAAATTTGTTTGCTCGACAAATATATTTCGCTACGAAATATTTTTGGTTGGCATTGTCATTCGCCGACGATAGTTATTCCGTCGACAATTACTTTTACCGATGAAATGTTTTTTTAGTAAGTAAAAGCTTTATGCCATAATTTTTTTACCGACAAAATTTTGTTACGTCAGGGACAAATATTTCCAACATAATTATTGTCGTCGTCAATATTGTTTTTGCGACGAAATGTAATTTCGTCGGCATATGTAAAAGTAATATTATCAGGATGGAAAAATGAATAAACCAGCAAACATCGAATTTATAACAACCAATTGCAACATAGTTTAAAACATATAATTGTCCATCAATATAACACTACTAGAAATTATAACCATTAAAACAACGATACAGTCTCGACAACGTTTGTTTTTGAAGAATAAATTCAAGTTTTGTTAGCAAAGAAATCTCGCATCTCACAATATTCTTAACCCTCTGCACTTGTAAAGCAAAATTTATAAACAACCCAAACTCCAATAACATCCAACAACGAACGAAAAAGAGACTCAAAGTAAACAAGTTTGAAAATTTACCTTGTGTTTCGTCCAAATCTATATCTCCTCTCGGAAAGGCACTTGATTTTATTATTGCCAACATAATTTGCTCGTAATTCTTCTTGAGGTCTTCCATCACCATTTTGTCCACTTGACGTTCCACTTCAGCCTCGTCTAGCCGTTGTGTTAATTCATCAATTCGGGCTGCATCAGCTGGGTTTTAGGCTTGACGTCTACTGTTTTTCTTTTTTGGCTTACCATGCAATTGCTCAAATATTCCATCGTTGTTAATAAAAGTCATGTTTCCCTGTTGTGTTTAACACACTTCTTCTTCCACATCAGACTGAGAATGTAAGAGCAATTGAGGTAAACCAAAGTGTATATTATAAACGTATTGCATGTTATGTGTACTTATAATAATACGTGTTGTCTCTGAATCAGCTGGCGCACCAATTGATTTTAGCATATGCATCCACTACAAGTTATCAAAATGTGATGGTGGAACACCATTTTTCTTGGTCTATGACAAAATAAAACTTATTAGTGCATATCGTGTAAGGGATGAATCAATGTTACGTTCAGATGACCAGAATTACCTCCTCATAAAAACCGTTTTCATGGTTGACGGAGCTGGAGGTATGACGGAGTTTTGCACATCTTCTATTAACCGAATTTCTTTCGCCAATAGCCTAATATAGAAGAAGTTATTGTTCTTTCGCTAATACCCTAAATAAACATCATTTGAAACAACATTTTCTCATACAAAACCAGTTTTAAAGATAGGACAGCAGTGTGGGCTGCTATAATACACCAGTCATGACAGCATTAATCCATAAGTATAAATCAAAACAAATTTAATAATTTGTCTAACTCCATCCATATATTCAGGTGTTCTTATGTCTTTTGTCATCCAACTTTTGTCCATTACAACCTAAATTCGAACAAAATATATTCACACTCATTAACCACCTGATATTTAGATGAAACTATCCTCAAAATTATACTTTTTCACGACACCAAATTCACACAACAAAGCATGAACATTTGGATCCTCAATTTGAATTAAATTCAGAGTTAAACCATTACGTTTGAACTCTAAGAAAAGTGTATATGTATATCTGTGTCAAATCTTAACTGCAATGCAGATGTGCTTCTCTCACAATCATCATACAAAAAGGAACTAGTATATGACGAATTTGAATAACAATGGGATAAACTTACAAGCTAATTATTGTGGCTTAAGAAACCGTAGAATTTGAGTTGTATTAGGGAAATACAAACCAAGATGGATTCGGGAAATGCAAATTCAAGGTCGATTCGAGATAAACCGTTTGTTCTTTTGGTGTTCGTCCTACTGTTTTGTTCTGTCATGTTCTTTCTTCCGTTCTGTTATGTTCCTCCCGTTTTGTTCGTACAGTGCCTTTCTTCCTCCCGTTCTGTTTGTCTAGTGTTCTTCTGTGCTGGTATTATCTGTTCTGGTTTTGGGTATTCTTCGATCCTTCCCGGTCTACTGTTCTTCTCATATGTTTCTTCGTTCATTCCCTGTTGCACGCCAAAATTTTATTCACTCATTGAATAAACTTTAATAACTACAATTTAATATGAAAGAGTTGAAGAATCTGGCCGAATAGCTTGCTGGTATCATGACCACATTTGGTATGCAACGACATGTGTTTGAATCACGTCATTGCTGATTTATACATTTCTGTTTTACTTCAGCATAGATTTTTACCGACAAAATTTTTCGTTGGTAAAATAAACAAGTTTACCGACCAAAACTTTTGATGTCGGTTAAAGGTAGCAGATTTACCCACGATTTCAACCAATATTGTCGGGAAAAGTAAATTTTGCCGACAAAAATCAAATCGTCGACTATCCGAATTTATTAACGACGAAAACAAATTTCACCGGTAAACAAACTATACTCACAACGGACCAAAAATTTCGTCAGAAATTTTAATTTTGCCGACGAAACTTTAGCGATGACAATATATTTCGTCGGTAAACATGTTTTTTTCAGTAGTGCTTAGTCTTAAGTCTTATGGTAGCTCCGCTATAAAAAGTTGATGCTAAATCGGAGAATACTTCACTAGTGCCAACCATGGAAGTGACCTGGCGATTCTTCTCATTAACTATCACAGAGAAGGAAAAGTTCACTAGGGACAAATTCTTCATAAGTAAGATATGAATGTGAGCACGACAAATGTATCATTTAAACCATATAGGAATTGCAATAGTTTTCGTGTGTCCAAAAAATTAGCAAAGGCAGAGAATTCAAACATCATAGCCACGATCAGTTCATATTTATGCCACAAGAGTCACATCTTTGAGAAATGCATTCCAACACTTAATGTGTCTTGTCAAGCCAAACTTATCTCTCGATGAAGTTGATACATGTGAGTTGCATCCACTTGGTTGAATTGATGTTTCAAATAATGATATACAACATAAACGGTATCTTCTTTCCTATTCATTCTTTACATCTTCTAGTATGATGTTTGTTCTCTGTTGGGACAGGAATTCCCAAGTACTGACTCGACACTGAGTAAACGCTGATTGGATGCCAACTGGATGGTGGTCACGAACTTTCATCAGAGCTCTAATGGACCTGCAGCAAGAAGGGGAACGAAACAGAGGGGTTTCTCTGAGTTCCATTGCAATACTTAAATGCGTATACTTGTGTTGTATGTACTCATAATGTAATTAATGTATGTAAAGCAAGAGTATATATAAAAATGGAAGACCAAACCGTTTTTGGTAATAGAATATTTGTATATATTTGTTCTTATGGCTCTAAGGATAGCATATATTACGGTTATCACGTAATATTGCAGTAGAATATATGGTCGAGATATCACGTAAATAGATTTTAGGACCAGCGACGAGAGGTTATACTCTCTTGGCGAGCGCTCCCATGGCGAGCACAGTGGGAGGCTTTGACTTTGGCGATGACTTTAGTTCTAGGTTACATACTGGACCGCTGTATGGGTTCCAGCTTACCCTAATTGTGGGTCGGCCTAGTCTTGAATCGTTTGGGTATTCCCTCTCTAAAATGATATTGGGTCGAGAAGGCGTAGTGGGATTTATGCTGTATTGGGTTGTCACTATCAATACCAAACATTTACCCCCTGAAAATCTAGTGAAGATGCTCAGTCGAGCTTGACTTGTTAGGAATTTTTAAGATAGTGGCTTCTGATTGGGTGTTTGATGCTTTGTTCAAGCTTTGTACCCTGCAATGCTCTGTATCCTTTGGCGAACGATTTTGGTATCTGGAGTTTTGGAATGTTGATTCTTTACCCTTTTGGCGAACGCTTTTGTTGCCAGGGTTTATGTATGATGATTCTCTACTGTTTTGGCGAACGCTAGGGTTTTAGGAGAGGTTTACCCGTGTACCTTGGCGAACACTTCTATTTGTAGGGTTTTAGGCATTTAATAAATACGTTGTTTGTGGACAGGGAAGTCGAAAGGACATTTGTGCATGCGTTTCTCTTTGACCACTGTAGTATGGGGGATAAGTTGACACATTTTCGTACTGTTCCACCTTTTTGTCTCCCCGATGCAACTTCTCAGTTCATGACATTGCTTCGAATTTTATCTAAAAAATGGGTAATCACTAGCTGGGTTTTCTACACGACAACCATACGGCTTCCCAATTTTTGGCTATAAAAAGCTTTCCTTTGTCACTTTACATATTCTGAGCCTTTACTTACTTTTTACACCCCAAAGTTATGGTTGGTAAAAATACTTTTCGCAAGGCTTCTTCCTCGAGAGCTTCTCTGGCCCATTCCTTATATGGGCAGAAGGCTACAACCCCTAGGGATTGCAACGCCCCACTCACCATCAAGGATTCCCACACTCCGGTCTCAGACCAGAGTGCCCCTGTGCCAAACCGACCCCCGGGAGCCATACCGCCAGGTAGTGGATGTACCTGAGGCCAACGTTTCGACCTTTTCCCCGACAGGTATTTTTCCTTATTTTTCCCATTTTTTCGAGCGACATAGTTTTTCCTTTCACATTTTTAGTCTTGCTCTTGCCTTTGTCGTGGTGCTTATATATTAAGGGTAATGAACTGATACCTGCCCAGTTTAAAGTCGTAGTTGCCTTGGTGGGCCTAAGAGAAGGTGATGCGCCTAGGTATCCGGGTCTAGGGTTGCATTTTCCAAGGGAAGAAGAGGTTTATGTCTATGTAACCCATATTGATGTTGGGTTGCAGTTTCCTTTATGTGAAGATCTGAAGGGCTCTGTTGCTACTACAGGATAGGTCATACGCAACTGATACCCAACACCCTCAGGATTGGGTCGGGTTTAAATTCATGTGCATTGCTAGTCGGACCAACAGTGTTCATCTTTTCCAAACCCGGTGGCTAAAGTTTGAAAAGTGGAGGACTAGGGCATGGATTTGCAACGTCCATTTCCAAATATTGAACCACTTACGGGCCACCAACTTGAATTATAAGAATTTCTACTTCTTTTACATGGGTGGTGTGACTTGGGATATTCATCAACCGGGGCGAGACCTTCCCCCGAGCATTGGCAAGCTGTCAGGGCGTGATCGGAATGCCATTCTGTTCAGTCCGCTCTGTCGCAGAGACTTCAGAGTCCATGCTTCGATTGGAGGGCATTTAACAGTCCTCGCTGGTGTCTATTGACTGGGTAATACTTTATTGACTAGGGACCTAAACTACTTAGCATGTTTTCAAAAAAGGGTGAGACAGGGTTGTCCACAACCCAAGTCACCTTGAATCCTCCACCTCCTCCTGCAAAGCGCAGGATCAAGCACAGGCCTAAGGAGGAACATTCTTGGACCACCTCTCGCGATCGCCCGAGAGGTATTTTAAGTTTTGACTTTTGTTTTCGTCTTCATCTTTGACTTGTCATGTGCTATGGTGACTGATATCTTCTTTACTTATTTTCAGGGAAGGCCCCGACTACTGTTGCTGCTGCTGCTCCTGCAAAGACGGCGAGGGGTCCAACTGAGGACTGAGATTCCGCTATCAGGGGCTCATCTGCTCCCCGGAGTGAGGTTCCTTCCCCAGAGCCGGTTATTGCCCATGTGGGCGACTGTGCTTGTCCCAACCCTTCAAGAGAAATTGGGGCTCGAAAGAGGCTCCCAGCCCGGGGCTCAGCCATGCCCACCACTTCCAAGTATCCCTTCACCGGGGAGTACTGTCTCTTCACCAGCCGCCCAAGGTGGTTGATCCAAGGGGTCTCTGTGCCCATTGTCTTTCTCTCTAGGAGACGGATATTTAAGATAAAAAGGTGCTTGAGGGCAACTCGTACCTCTGCATGCACCTTATGAACGGGATCTTCCCCCTTAAGATCGGAGGGATCGTAAGTCCCATCTGAGTTGAACGATGTGCAGGTCGTGATGATGACACACTTCGAGCGTATGTCACTGGTTATTTCTTATCCCTGCTCCTTTATGGACTTTTACTTTGTTTTTATTGTTGTCTTAACTCCTTAAATGTTTTAACTTTTCCCCCTTTACTCCTTTGTCATATCATCTGCGAAGAGACGTTGATCGGGCATATCATGGGGGAGCTCGTTGATAAGCAGGTTGAACTGCTTATCGAACTAGATGAGTACCGGAGTTTGGGGTGCGACCTTGAAGATGTCGAGGGGCTGAGGGAGAGGGTCTAATCTTCGACCGAGTTGGTTGATCAGGCTCGGCGGGAGTCTGCGGAGAGGGAAAGGGAGTTGCTGACCTCCATAAAGATGAGAGACGATCAAGTCAAGCTTGCTTAGGAAGGTAGGCTTCGAGCTGAGGGTCGAGCCGTGAAGGCTGACCAGTACTGCGCTCCTCTAGAGACAAAAGTCACTCATAATCAAGGTGATATGAGGGAGGCCCGAGCTCAGAGGGACGCCTTCAGGGCTGAGAAGGAGCAGTTCTAGCTAAGGCTCAAGGTTGTGTCGTCCGCTCAGAGCGTGGTCAAGGACTTTAAGCAGTCTGATGAGTTCACCGACTGCGCCTTGGAGGTGATGAAGACTGAGGTGGTGCGTATCTCTAGGTCTTGGTCGATGAGATCAAGAAGATGGATCCCAAATTTCCTCTCCGGGAGGTGAAGCCACTCCAGAACTTCATGGAGAGTAGCTATGTCAAGGATGCCTCTCCTGCGGCTACTGCTAGCGAGGCTGCCCCTGAGCCGATAAGGACACTGTAGACCTAGGAAAGCCTAGGACTTGATGCTACAGACTTCCAAGTGACTGAGTTACTACAGAGCTTTAACTCGGGAGTCTGCTATGGCAAGAAGGATTACAACCTCGCAAAGTCACCTGTCGTCCCTTAAGCTTTTTCTGTTTTTTCTTCTCTTTTGGATTACACCACTATTTGTAAATAAGAGTTGCTTTAATTTTCCTATTTTCCGCAAATTGTAATGATTTTGCTTCGACGCTTGGCTCGAATATATAATTGACGCCTTTCTATTTTGTAAGCCTTTGTACCATTTGACTTTGAATATATTTGACTATTTTCTGATGTCGAATAATTTGATAGCATTAGGAAGTTTTAGCGTTCTCATTTTCAACTTCATTTTAGCTTTATTCGAAATCTGACCTCCTTCTAACTTGAGTAAAAGGGGCCTCTCTTGAGTTGTCTTTACCTTCTTATCTTAAAGGGATTTTAGACTTGGGAAGGAATGTTACCTGTAAAGGTTCTTCCGTTACTTACGGCTTTTGAGGAAGAACTCTTGCTTGTTTAGCTCCTTCATTCCTTTTTCCAAGTTTTTAAGGAAATGTTATGTAAGGATTAGTTTTACCTTTAATGGAACAATTAACTTTACAGGATTCGTTCGACTATAGGGAAACCATTATCCTTAGATTCTCTCACCTTTGAGGGAACTATTATCTTAGATTCGCTAGCCCCGTAACTTTTCAGGGGAAATGTTACCTTTGCAGGTTCTTTCGCTCTCTTAATATTTTCCTTAGAGGAACTGTTACTTTGATTGTTCGTCCGCTCATTTCACCTAATTTGGGGGGGGGGGGGGGGAGGGGGAATTGTTACCTTGTTGGTTCGTTTGCCCCTCTTTTTAATTCTTTTTTGGGAGAGGAACTGTTACCTTTGAAGGTTCGTTCGCAATCCTCCTTTTGCCTAACTAGGAAGACTGTTACCTTTGAAGGTTTGTCCACCTCTTTACTTTAAAGGGATTATTACCGTGCTAGTTTGTCTGTGCTTAAGGCTTCGTTCGTTGTCATTTGAGTGGTTATGTTTTTTTCGAAGGAATATTTCGCTTTATTGACATACTTTGATTAGAAGCTATGCATAAAACCTTCGTAAATGTTCAGAATTAAAAGAGCGAGCTAATATTGTACCCTCTATATATTCCAAGTTATATGCCCCAGGGGCGGTAATTTCTACTACCTTGTAGGGGCCTTGACGCTTGGTTGAGAGTTTGTTGGTATGGTCCATATTGGTGAATTCATTCTTTCTCATAACTATCTCCCCCGCGAAAAATTGGTAAGCGCTGACTTTTCTATTAAAGTACCGAGCGCTCACCAACCTCATTCTTTCTTGATCTTTATATGATTGAGGTGTGCAAATCGTTCGAGGTCATTGGATTCGACATCGAAGTGTAGGATCTTGTGAGTAGGCACAGTTATTTTGGGGGGGGTTCTACTGCTTCAAATCAGTACACTAAACTGAATGGTGTTTCTCCTATTTCTATTTTGGGTTTCGTTTTGTTAACCCACAGAACGTTATCCAACTCATCTACCTAGTTTCCATTTTAGTTTTGACCTCTCTTATTTAGACCTGTCAGGACTACTTTGTTGGCTGGTTCGGCCAGTCCATTGGTTTGAGGGTAATGCACTGAGTTGAATCTGTGAACAATAGTGTATTCTTCATAGAGCCATTTGAGCTATTTTCCCACGAATTATGGACCGTTGTTACTTATGAGTACTTTGGGGACGCTGATCCGCGAAATTATGTTTACCTTTAAGAACTTGATCACTTGAAATTCGGTCATATAGCCCAATGCTTTCGCCTTTATCCACTTGGATAAATAGTCGATCGCCATGATAATATGGGTTATTTGCCCAATACTTATGGGAAAGGGCCCAAGAATGTTGACTCACCATTGAACAAAGGGCCAGGCGTCCGCCATGGGGAAGAGTAATGTGGGTGGTTGACCGGTTCTTGTTGCGAACTGTTGACATGGTTCGCACTTCTTCGTTAGTTCGGCTGCGTCTTTTGTCAAAGTTGGCCAATAGTAGCCTAATCTGATGATTTTCCGTGTCAATGAGCGTGCACCTTCATGGCATGATACAACTCCTTCGTGAGTTTCACGCATGACCCTTTTTGTTTTTGGAAAAGAGATGCATCTTAAATAGGGGTTGAGAATCCTCGTCTATAGAGTTTCCCGTCTATAGGGAGGTAGTTAGAGACAACGCGACTTATCTTGGTAATGTCGCCTTCATCTTCGGGTAGGAGTCCCTTTTGCAAAAGGTTCAGGAGTATGGTCATCCAGTTGCCCTACGCATGAATGTTGAAGACTTCTCCTAAGTTTTCAAGTACAGGGCATAATGCACGTTCCAAGAAGTGTACTTCATGCGTTCTTGTTCCTCCAAACGCGAGTTTACTTAGACAGTCCGCTAACTACTTATCATGGTGAGGGATTTACTTGATCACAAAATTTGGTATTTCGACGATAAGTGATTTTGCAATACTGAGGTAGTTCTTCATTTTTCCACATTTGCTTCATAATTTCCACTGATCTGGTTGACGATTAATTCAAAATGGCTTTTGACCTTTAGTGAGGTTATACCGATTCCTTTGGCGAGTCGTAGTTGAGTTATAAGTGCTTGGTATTCTGCTTCATTGTTGGTTACCCTGAATGTGAGGGCGATCGCATAATTGAGAGGCTCTTCTTGAGGAGGAATGAGGAATAATCCTGCCCTAGAGTCTTTAGAAGAGGATCCACCAGTATAGAGTTTCCAGTTTTTCTCTTCTACCTTTGGTTGTACTTTTTCACACACATACGCCACTTTCTGTTCGACTTCTTCACCAGTACTGTATTGGCGACCCAACTCTGAAAGCGTACGTACCGTATGAACTTGGCGTCGAACAATTTTCCAACTTCCTGTCTGATTCCCAATTGTCTTATATGAACGACCTTCTCTTATGAGCGATGGGTTTGACAGAAGGGTCTATCCAGAGCCCATGAGATATTATGTATGTGTTGATGCATGGCATGTCACTAGGTTTTTAAGCGAACAGTTTTTTGTATTCTTTCAAGAGGGAGGTCAAAGCGCCCCTTTGTTCTTCGGTCAAAGAACCAACACAGAATTGCAGCAATGATCCAACACATAATCGCAGCAACAATAAGGTAATCCAGCATGATCTGATGAGGAAGATGATCAACATCTGACAGTGAATCGCAATAAATAGATGGAACTGATCTCAGAATGCACAAGTAATGTTGATGCTAAATATGTGCTGCAATCTGAATTGACAATTTGATGGTTGAATTGAAGAATCGATGGAGCTATTTGATGCTGAATTGGAGTTGCAACTGGAATAGATTTGGCCCTAGGATAGACTAAGCTGTCTTACCATGTTAGGATTTAATAGAACATGAAAGCGTGAAGGAAATGAACAAGAAAAACATATGATTCCATTGAATTGTGAAACTTGTTATTTCGTACATAGAGAACTACGTATATATAGTATTAAGAGGACTAACTATATATATCGATACTATCTATAAAGATGCTCATACTATATGTCTAACTATATATATAATTGAAAGGAATACACTAAATATAAAGGGGTAAACTAATTAATATAGATAAACTAAAGGATAAATACTAATAGAACGATAATCTAGACTAGACAACATAATATTCTAACACTATAGACTTACGAGTCACCGCCTCCCATCCAAGCGACAAAACAAGACTTGGGAAACGGGTTCAAAAAGGGACTAGTTTACTATCAGATCACTTTTTGGCCAAACAAAATACTATCAGATCCCCAGCTCACCCAACCAAGCACTAAAGATGATCAAATCGCCTAACTAAATAGTCTCTCGTGAATCACTCTCAAACAAACTACTTCATACTAAGTTAATTGTTAAAGCAGGCACAGTGAAAAGCGAGAAAAAGGCAAAGAGAAGAGAATGAGGAAAACATCCATTCAACGAAACGTGTTTACACACAAAAAAAAACGATTACAAAGCAAAAGTACACTACAAGAAATACCACGTTTTATCGGTGAATCGTAGTCATGGGTAAAATTCATTTTTTCTCAGTAAAAGTCATACCAGTGACGTCATTCGTCGGTAAAGCTCATTGCTAAAGTGTGACCGGTAATTTTTTTACTGAAGGGTTAAGGGTATCTAGTAAAAAAATACATTTTTATCGCCGAAGTATCTCACCACTAAAAGTGATATCCCGCTAGTGTTGGGTTTTCTTCTACCAATGAGATATCTTGTCAGTAACATATTAACTCATCGATAAAACATTTTGACTAAATCTTAAAATATTTTTTACCAAGTTAAACCTATAAATGTAATTTAAATGTCCAACATGTCCAATATTTGTTAATGAATTAATATATTGATTTTATCTCCACATGTAATTCCAGCCAAATTCATGCAATAATGGAAAACAAATACATGAGGCAAGTTCTTGGTCATAATAATCTTACAAATAAGAGACAAAACATGAACCCAAAAACATGAACTAGATCTCGAAGTTACGGGTTCATGCGAAACAAGAAATTTGAATTCTAGGTTCATGCAAACAAAGAACTCTGTGATGAGGGCTCATGCAAAATTAGAAATCGAGTTTCTGGGTTCATGCGAATCCAAACATGGAGTTACAGTGTTGTTCATGCAACCCCAAATTTCGAGAGCTAGGTTCATGTGAATCCAGAAAATCAAGATTTTGGTTTATACAAACCGAGTAATTATTTCTCTAGGTCCAGGCGAACTCAGGCGGTCACTGGTGTATTTGTATAACAAAACTTAAATTTCAATGAAATTGGAGGAACTTACCTAATATTGTTGCTTCCTCGTGAAGTTAGAGGAAGTTTGTGTAAAACATACACTATTGTTGCCTTTGTTATTTGCAAATCGAAATACGACACTTATTATCTTATATTAGATACACTTATTACATTAGCTTTTTTTTTGTAATACTATTAACATTTACCATTAACTTTTCTTGTCGGTAATGTTACTTATTGTCGATGACTTAGCTCGATAGTAAAAAAAAACTTTACCAATGAGATAATTCGTCGATAAATATATTTTCTTCACCAACTATTTAACTCGCCTGCAAGAGCCAGCATCCTTGGAGACGACCTCCTTCGCCCTTTCAGGAGTGTCTTCCCCATTCGACGACGAAGGAGACCTTTCGCTTCCCGACACCTGGAGAAAATTTGTGCTTGATGGTACCCCGCGAGGCATTTTATTGAACTTCGAGAGGATAAAATATTTCCTTAAAAAGGGGTGGTTTCCTTCCTATCCAAAAGAGGGATCAATGCCTGGTTCTCTAGTGCGTTCATCTGAGGGCTCAGACGCCCTCTTTGCCTCCTGAAAATCGTACGGTACCACTTCTTACTGAATCTCCCGCGAAGGAGAAAAATACCCATTAACTACGATGAGTGGTGAGTCCTCTCGTGGATCTGTTGTCGATTCCTCGCCTAAGGAGATCGAATGAAGAATATTAGGTCAACCAAGAAGGGGCATTTCGTCTCTTTCCCGGAGACGTCCTCTGAGGTTCAGATCCCCTCGTATTTCCATCGTCACCTATAGCAGGAAACCAAGGTCCATAAATGTACCACTTCAACCAATGTAAATAAGAATCCAAACCCGAACCCCGAACGATGTTGGGGGTGCCATGGACTTCTGTCAAAAGCACTTCGCTCGTTGCGGTTCGAACAAGACTCCAAAAAGTTGAAAGTTTATACCTCTCACAGTGGCTTCAACCTGGGCTGGAACCTTTAGTGCCTCAGGGACCTCCCTATGCGGGGTACTAATCACGATCCATTTCCTTTTATGTTACCTAGTAGGGGTAAGGGAGAGGGAGGACGAATAGAAGCAACCTCAATAGAAAAAATCGTCTGAGCCTGTGTCGCAGGACCAGCTGGCCCAGTAAGCATCCTAAGCTGGGAAGTCCAGTCTACGAAGAAGCCCACAAGGAGGCATGATATCAGTAATTGCAACAGAAATAACTTGAAGGAGCCACGTAGCTTTTGTCACCGCCTTCTAGAATAATTAGTTATATAGCAGTGCTGTTATATTCCTTGGCATTGTACTGACTTGGCAGCTTTTGAAATGATTATTCTTTGAATTGGTTTCCTTTACTCCGTTCTTTATCTTTTCCCTATCTCATTTCGTATCAATTTGGTATCAGAGCCAGACCACTACCCTTCCCTGCGGCTGTATTCACTCTGTTTGTTCACCAAAAAAATTCTCTGGATACGTTTGCAAGTATGGCGGAAACAAGTTGGCAAACCACAGAGCGGGCATTGGCTGATTTGCGTCAAACTGTTGATGGCCATTCAGCTACGATGTATGAGATCAAGGATACCATGCATAGAATACTGAAGCATATTGAATACATCAGACAGAAAGGAGTTATCGAGACTGACACGGACAAACCTCAGGTATAGCGTTCCTTCTCTGTTTCTGAACATGGTGGATCTTCAACGAATCGAACTTTTCGTTTTGGTCGCATTGATTTTCCTAAGTTCAACGGTGATGATGTGATTGGGTGGCTATATCAGTGTAATCATTTCTTCAAAGTTGATTCAGTACCTGAAAGTGTGAAGCTAGATTTGGTTACCATACATGTTGAAGGTGAGGCTCTATTGTGGCAACAATCTTTCATGCAAATGAAAGAACTCTAAGGTACGGTGGTTTCATGGTATGAGTATAGTACGGCGGTTCGTGTAAGGTTCGGCAAGGGGCCGTTCGATGATCCGATTTTGGAGCTCAAAAATCTCAAACAGACATGTTCTGCAGCTGCTTACTATCAGGAATTCACGTCGTTATTCCATCGAGTCCAGCTTGCGAATCCGTTAACTGAACGACAGGTTCTTAGCCTGTTCGTGGGTGGGCTTCAATCTTCATTACAAGGCCCGGTGCGGATGATTCAGCCAAAGACCTTATACGGTGCATTCGCTTTGGCCAAACTTCAAGAAGCTACCTAACAGATTCGTCACGACCATCATCCAACTAGTGTTCGTCCACGACCACCTCCTCCATTACCACCACCCAAACCTGCAAATTCAGAAGATCCAGTTCCTGCTGTAAATCGATTCAACAATGCTCGTAATAGACGCATTCTGTCACCAACGGAGATTGCTGAGAAGAGAACGAAGGGTTTTTGCTTTAGTTGTGACGAGAAGTATGTTTCGAGCCACAATTGTAAGAATCATCACCTGTTTATGGTTTAGGTTGAAGATGGCGATCATGAGGTTGAGGATAATAGTGATACAGGTTTTCAGTTGGATGACCAACCTCAGATTTCTTTACATGCTATTCTGGGGTCATTAGGTGCCTCTACACTCAAAGTGGATGGATTCGTCGAGCATCGCAAGCTTCAGATCCTTGTGGATTCAGGTAGTACCCATAATTTCCTGGATTCAAATATGGCTGCTCGTTTAAGTTGTCGTACTACGGAATTAGAGCCTTTAAATGTGACAGTGGCTAATGGACATGTTATGAGTTGTCGCTTGGCTTGTAAAGAGTTTGAATGGGTGATTCAAGGGAAGTGTTATCATGTTGATGTGTTGATTTTACCTTTGGAGAATTATGATCTAATACTGGGGGCTCAGTGGTTAGCACAATTTGGGGGTGTTGTAATGAATTTTAATGAGCTATACCTCAAGTTTTATAATGGTGATGATCTTTGTTTAATTCAATGAAATAAATCACAGTCTATTGATGTGTTCAGTGTTGATAGATTGGATAATCTGTTCAGGAAACCACATGTCGTGGCTTCTATCCATCTGTGTACCATGTCTATTACTGCAACGTCAGTTTCTCCACCTCTGCAAGTTTTGGATGCGCCATCACCTGAGGTTACCTCTATATTGGATGATTTTGAAGATGTTTTTGCAGTCCCTACCACACTTCCTCCACACATGTCATGCTATTGAATTATTACAAGAAACACCACCAGTTTTATCTAGGCCATACAGATACCCAAGCATCCAAAAATCGGTATTGAAAAAATTAGTACAAGAACTGTTGCACAATGGGGTCATCCAGCATAATAAGTCGACTTTCTCTTCTTCTATGGTTCTGGTTAAAAAGAAGGATGGTTCGTGGCGCATGTGTGTCGATTACAGGAAACTGAACGCTTCTACTATCAAGAACAAGTATCCGATCCCATTAATTGAGGAACTTTTGGATGAACTCCATGGAGCCTCTCTTTTTTCAAAAATGGATTTGCGATCCGGGTACCATCAAATCAGGATGAAGGATGAAGATGTTCATAAGATGGATTTCAGAACACATGAAGGGTTGTATGAGTTTTAACTCATGTCGTTCGGATTGACGAGTGCCCCGGACACGTTTCAGAATTTAATGAATGCGGTGTTTAAGCCATTTCTACGCAAATTCTTACTGGTTTTTTTCAATGACATTCTGGTTTACAGTTCATCGATGGATACTCACTTGGAACACCTTAGGCTAACTCTTCAATTGATGAGGGATCACCAAATATATGCAAAGAATTCCAAATGTTCATTTGCCGGATCAAGAGTGGAATATCTTGGTCACTATATTACGGGTCAAGAAGTTTCAACAGATCAATCGAAAATAGAGGCGATCGCAAAATTGGCCAAAACCTTCATCATTAATGCAATTACGGGGGTTCCTGGGACTGTCGGAGTACTATTGAAGGTTCATTCACAATTATGGGTCCATTAGCAAGCCGTTGACAACAATGTTCAAACGGGATAATTTTTGTTGGGCACCTGTATCGGAGGAGACTTTTGATAAGCTGAAGATGGCTCTCCAATCCGCACATGTGCTTGCCCTTCCAGATTTCAGTAAACGTTTTGAGATTGAGACTGATGCTTTGGCTGTTGGAATTGGTGTGGTTTTGATGCAACAGAATCATCCAATAGCTTATATCAACCAGACTCTTTCCGCTCGCCATCAAGTGTTGTCTGCATACTAAAAGGAATTATTGGCTATCTTATTTGCTGTTAAAAAATGCCACTATTATTTAGTGGATTGTCGTTTTATCATCCGCACAGATCAATAGAGTTTGAAGTATTTGCTAGAACAGAGGATTACCACTCCGCTCCAACATACATGGCTTACCAAATTGCTCGGTTTTGACTACGAAATAGTTTATAAAGCAGGCAAGGAGAATATCGTTGCTGACGCTATGTCAAGACTTCCAGAGGCCGGTTTGCATTCTATGACGTTGTCTTTCAAGCCTCCAACGTTATTGACTCGCATACGCGAGAGCTAGTCCATGGATGTCGATCACAGTCGACTTATGCAGCAGGCTAAGGATGGCTCGGGTTCATCTTCGTTCACATGGAAAGACGATCTGCTGTGGCGTAAAGAGAAGTTAGTAGTGGGTCTTGATACAGCTCTACGTAATGAACTGTTAGAATTACTGCATTCTTTTGCACTTGGGGGTCATTCAGGGGCACATACCACTACTCGACGATTGTTGGCTATGCTGTATTGGAAAGGGGCTAAAAAGGACATTCGACACTTCATCCGCTAGTGCCACATTTTCCAAGCTCATAAGTATGAAACGGTTGCTAGCCCGGGTCTTCTTCACCCTGTACCGACCTCTGCAGGGATTTTTACCAACCTGTCTATGGATTTCATTACAGGATTGCCAAAGGCTAAAGGTAAGGAAGTGATTATGGTAGTTGTCGATAGGCTCACTAAATATGCGCATTTTATGGGGTTGAGTCATCTGTATTCTGCTGCAACAGTGGCTCAAGCTTTCCTTGACAATGTTTACCGTTTGCATGGCCTTCCTCAGTCGATTGTCAGTGATCAGGACTCTGTTTTTGTTAGCACATTTTGGAAACATCTGTTTTCATATCAAGGAGTCGAACTGAAATTCTCTTCTGGTTATCACCCACAAACAGATGGCCAGACTGAGGTGGTTAATCGATGTCTTGAGACGTATCTTAGGTGCATGACATGTGAAGAACCGACCAAGTGGATAGTACCTCTAGCCGAATGGTGGTATAACACCACTCCGCACTCAACCATCAAAACCACACCATTTGAGGCTCTCTATGGGTTTCCGGCTCAAATTCACATTCCATATATCCCTAGGGATTCGACGGTGCCTGCAGCTAATCTTTTACTTCGTAATCAGGATGCAGCTATTCAAACTCTGATGTTTTTGTTGGAGCGTGCAAGGAAAAGAATGAAACGGCATGTAGATAAAAACCGCACGGATCGTTCGTTTGCAGAGGGTGATACAATTTTTTTGAAACTTCATCCTTATAAGAGGGCATCATTGAAGGCTACTCATAATCATAAGTTGTTGCCACATTACTTTGGGCCCTTTCGCATTATGCAACGCATTGGTCAGGTAGCGTATCGGTTGGAGTTACCAGCTACTTCACGAATTCATCCTGTTTTTCATGTGTCCCTCCTTAAGAAAGCTCATGGGGATAATTTACAATCCATTCCTCTGCCTCAATTTGTGGGTGATCCAAACCCGGTGGTTCCACTAAGGGGGGGCCCTGTTGGAGGACCAGTTGGCCTAGCAACCATCCTAAGCTGGGAAGTCTAGTCTATGAAGAAGCCAACAAGGAGGCCTGATATCAGTAGTTGTAATAGAAATAACTTGAAGGAGCTACATAGCTTCTATCACCGCCTTCTAAAATAATTAGTTAGTTAGCAATGCTGTTATATTCCTTGGCATTGTACTAACTTGACAGCTTTTGAAATGATAATTCCTTGAATTGGTTTCCTTCACTCCGTTCTTTCTCTTTTTCCAATGTCAGTTCGTATCAGCCTGTGAACGGATTACTTGACATACAGAAGGTTGATCAATACCTACAAAACAAACATAAACAAATAAGGAAAATTACCCAATCGATCAAACCAAAATCATGAGGCTAATTCCAACCAACTAAAGCTTCAATTTGAAAGTCTCATCACCTGAGTAAAACGACTTGAAAATCAACAACTTGTGGGTATCATAGATGATGTTAAATAAGTTTCAATCCCGAGTGAAAAAGTTCTTGAAGCGAGTGGAGTGTGCCTATAAAGGTTAAGATGTACCTGTGGCACTCACCTTGGAAGAAAAAGTACTCACTCTTTTAATTTGAGTTAGTCGACATGATGCGTTGTTAACCAAGCTCATATCTTAATCCCTAGTTTACTACAATCATTACTCCTAGAATCAAGGTCACCTCGCATAGAAATGCTGGGTAGTTTCTTGCCTATTATAAAGGAGGAAGAAACACACGAAAAGGTTCAAGCAATCGTCCCACTCCCGAATAGAACAAAGTATTCAGAAGCCTAACCACATCCTAAGGGCATTGGGTATAACCTGCGCCAGACTAAGGTGATATTACCAACACATCTCATTGAGATCCAAGTAAAAAGGAAATCGCAAACTCGTGTCAATCTGCGCATAGTAGATATTTGCCTCACACTCCACAGGGTACTGCAATCCTAGCTGAGGTACCTGGGACGTTCAACACCGCACAAGCCTCGTAAGGTCACAATTACCTTGAACTGAGTTGGCTCTAGCTTGTTTGTATTCACATCTAGAAAGCAAAGAGGTCCTCAGTGTAATAAAATCATAAGGTATAAAAAAGGAGAGATTCTAAGCAGGAAAACGTTACTTGATCCAGAAAACGAGAGCACATTGTGAATGGTTCTCTACGACTTCATTGTCGGGGAAGAAGAACTAGTAGCCACCAGAAATAACTCAACAATAGGACTAGATAGGAGTTTATGTCATGGGAATCCATTGTCAATCAACAAAAGGTTTCAGAAAAAGAAAGTGAATGTCGTAAAAGGCCAAAGCACACTAAGAGAATTTGGAGAGTCTGAAAGTGTAAAAATTTTGTAATCATAAGCAAATGGTATTTATGCATGAAGAGCCAAAGGGTAACCAAACAAAAAAACTAAGATAAATGGGCAGATACGAAGACATGTGCAACTGCAATGACCAATTACTAAAAAAGAGACAACATTGAATAAAACGACAACCTTATAATGATGATATTTTACGGGAGATGAATCGAACAGTAAAAAGCATGACAATCATTAAATGACAAAAGGGAAGAAGAAACAACTTGGGGTACAGAACAATCGTACACACAAACATTGTCTGCCATCTGCCAAGCCACCAACGACCACATCTCTATTTAGAAGTGGAGAACTGACAATTAAGATATACTCGTGAATGATTATCCATCGAATTACGAAAAGTCCCAAGAAACAAAAGCAGTCACAACAACGTTTTTACTCTAAACTTACACGAATCATAAGCATGAAACGCAAGATAAGAGTCCTCAGAAACGTTGCTTGAAACAAGACCACTCTCAATCCTAGCCTCAATGACTTGAGTTGGAGTGTGATCCCTAGCCAAACTTAATTCCTTACAACACTTAACATCTAGTAGGTACCCTATGAAGAAACGTCAAAACTGAAAAAATGAAATTTTATCTAACAGAAGGTTCACCAAAAGCAACTGAGGAACGATCAGAAGGGTCGTCAAAAGCAACCACAAATCAAACGAAAAAGGCTTGTCAAAGGTAACCTACAAGTGACGAAAAAATTCAAGAAACTCATGAAGGCCAAAGGCGACATAGAGATGATTAGAAGTTTCGCCAAAGAGTAGCGTAGAGACATCTAAAAGACTGGCCAAAGAAGAGGTCCACGAATGTAAAGCAACCCAAGGACAATGAAAAGGCTCGTCAAATGCAATCTATAAATGTCCAAAGAGGTCCGCAACACATAACCTTCAAACCGAAGTCACTCGAATACATCCAAAGGTTTCGCTAAGTAGAACCTCCCTGATCACGGTTGCATATAGAATCACTGAAGGTAAAACTCGAGCAAAAACAATTTTCACTTGTGCTCCGAAGGCAAGTGTTGCATGTGTCAACGCCTTGCTGTTTTGAGAAATACCAGCAAGCACACGAACAAAGGCGAGCATCCGGATTAAGGCAAGCACTCAGATAGAAGGTGGACGCTTCAAGTAACATCTTCTAACCATCGCCTAGCTCGATCTTTAGCGCCAAGAACAATCAAGTCCCTCCCTCCACTACGATGCACATATCCGTTCTTAGGATACCAAATCCCATATAATTCGCTAAAGATTGGATGTTACTCATAAAGGTATATCTTATCACTAAGAGGTTAAAACTTATCAATCTCCAAATATTTGACGATGTATACAAAATAAATCCGTAAGAAAAATGGTCTAACGTTAATAGGAACATTAGGGTTATGCAAGTATAATATTATCTCAATATACAGCTTACTCATTTAAGCATCAGAGAGGGACATGGAGAAACACATTCACCCGTCCCGCTTTGGAGATGCTTGGATCAAATTACGTCTACGAGGATCGACTCCCATTAACCAGGATAAATTACCAACGAGTTTTGCAGCTAATCTTGGTATCTCATGCCAACAATTCTAGTTCGAATTCAGAAGTTAAAGTTCTTTTCTTCTATTGGTTGTCCTCGTTGAAAATTATTTCATACTTGTGGACTTCAAGACGTGAAATGGATACATATGTAAATCAGGAAGCTAATTCTTTAATTCTTTGACTGACTAGATTGCCAATTCGGTCAGAAAGGGATGCATTTAGACGTTTGGGTTTCACAACCCCATCTCCTTTACTCAAACTTTTATTGCATGATATTTTGTATTATCTAGCGTAGACCTAGAGCTATTGGTTATCGAATGGTATGAATGTGTCTATTGGCGGAAAAAAAAAAACAATTAAATGGAGCTGGATTTAAGGAAGGAGATTACTTTTTTTGAACTTTGCACAAATGTAACTAATTTGAATTTTATTTATTCAAACCTATAATTTTAACTATGCTCATTTCTGATATGTTATTTTATTGCGGAAACTTATACTCCTGTTAAGACTGGTTCTCTTGTGGGCTCAAACTTCTGGAGTAAGTAGTTGATCGGATCGCGTGATTTGTGCGTCAAAACAAATTCATTGGAACGCGTAATACTTACTGCTCATAACTGATCGTTAGCTGATCATTAATTATTGGCTGCAATCTCAAAGCTAAAGCTACGTAGAACAGACACTTTCATAATACCACGTTAAACTCTAAGTACACATATGTAAAAGATACATACGTGTTCAGTATAAGAAAAAACAAGTAATGCAACAAGATATTCATGATCTTGGATGTGTCTTATGTGGCACGAACTACCAAGCTAGTTATAGCAGCATCCTTTTCCAAAGATACATACGTGTTCAGTATAAGAAAAAACAAGTAATGCAACAAGATATTCATGATCTTGGATGTGTCTTATGTGGCACGAACTACCAAGCTAGTTATAGCAGCATCCTTTTCCACTTGTTGAACCTTCCATGTATATATATTCCTAATTAATAATTAGGTAGCCTTTTCAATGAATTTTTTTAAAAAAATAATTATAATTAAAAATAGTACAAAAATGAGTATACACAAAATATTTAAGAAAGTAGCAATACACTCTACTTTCGGGTGCGAATTGTAAAAGAGCTCGCACTCTAGGGTAGCGTGTTCTAACATTGTGGCACAACACGTCACCAAAGAGTGACGTGCTATATAGTTTTAGTGTTTTTTTTCGACGACACAATATTTAATTAAAAATTAATTTATATATATATTAAAAAAATTATAAAAATTAGACTGAGTAGATATTTTAATTTTGATTCAAATGATGCAAAAAATTAAATTTGGACTTATGGATTTACCATACATTCTGCTCTAAATTGAGACATGGAAATTTGATTATTTAAAAAAATATAACTTAGACCTTGTAAGTCCAAACTCAACACTGTTAACGACTTTTATGTTGAAATTTAAGTATCTACATAATCTAATTGTTTTGGATTTTTTTATTAAATATATAATTAAATTTTTAATCTAACATCGTTTGTCATATAATTTGGCTGAAATGATAAAATAATTAGGTGAAGATTTTAATTATATACTTACTAAAACAAATTACAATACGTAGGTAATTTAATCACAACATAAATGGTGTTAATTAGGCATTGAGTTTTGACTTCCAGACTAACTATATGATACGATAGATCAAACATTATATACATATTGACCGTACGTATGTATATATTTGTCGTTTTTGCACAACATACTACTCTAAGGTGTGAGTTGTGAATCAACCCATACCCGAGAGTAACGTGTATTGTTACTTTGTCAAATATTTTTTTATACTTATTTTTCGAAATACTTTTTAAATTCTACTTTAAAAAAAAATCATTTTCAATGTCTCCACTAACTTATGAGTCGCATTATATACAATTTGAATGTCTATAGCTAGTGTAACGGGCTTGGAAAAAGACTCTCGCTCTCACCTCACTTGTGAAACCTTAGCATGGATTCCTAAGCAACCTTTCCCACAATCTCACAAAGGACAGTCGATTATGTGAGGAATATCTCTACTTATATTACTTTAAGGTTTTCCAACGTTTACAAATGAATGTGAGACCCCTTTATATACAAGTGAAGGGAACTCCTAAAGGAAACTACTACCATTATATAGGGGAGATAAACATGGCAAACAATATATTCCCAAGTACAACGAATCTAGACCCATATAACGAATCTGGTTGATGTGAATATTCCTTCCTCTTGCTGTCATATTTGCACGGATCTTTCTAGAACTTCCTGTATGTGGGATTCGCCATGCGTCGCCAAATGTTGATCTCAGTCATCTGATTTGCTTATCCGTGACATTCTTCCCTAGGTAATCAAGCGACGTCCTCGTCGCATCCCTCGTGAGCTACGAAAGATCTTATGTCGTCTCTTGGATTCTTTAACAGGTTGGTAGTCAGTTCCACTTGATAAGGCCTTCCAACTTTGCTTCCGCCAATGTTCCTGCAAGTCCCGACTTACCAAGATTCTCCTAATGTCTTGGTTATATTCCCTCGTTTTAACTCGCTCGATACTTATGCACCTTTCTTGGCGAGTCAAGTCCTCATGGACGTCCTTATGTTGAATAACGTTGTTTCTCTCCACCGTGGGGTTGGTTTGTGTCCCCTCGCGTGTACTTCTTGGTATTGTCGTGTTGTGCTTCTTTCAGAATTTAACCGGTGTGCTAAATAAGGTCTTCAGAGGCCGATCATGTTCTTAAACAAGAAGATCCTTTAGCTTCTATTGAAGTTTTCCCAACATGTCTCCCTTTAGATTTCCACAAACTTGGGTTATCTCCCTCGTTATTTCGCTCACTTCGTCCTTCACCAACGTAGCGTGGTAAGCAATATTGCTTTCTTGAATGCCTTCCTTTAGTTGCATCGATGATAGCGTCTTGTTTCCATCCCCTTTTGAATGCTTAACTGGCACACGCATTGACACTTCGCATCCAAAATACATATGCAATCCTCGAAAGGAACTATCATGACATTGATTCGATCAAGAAAGTTCACCCCGATAATAAATCGTAGTCACCGAGAGGAACTGGCTCAATCGTTTCTCTGCTGCTCCATAAGCCCATTTTTATACTTACCTCGCGTTTGACACTGCATGCCCATATTTCTTACGAATTTACAGTCTTGAGTCGTACACTTGTATCCTCCAAGCGGAGCTTCATCTTCTTCGTGACTGCCTTATACATGAATAGGTTGAAAGCGCCCGTATCAATAGGTGCTTCCATTTGTTTGCCCGCGACTTCCACTTCCGCGAACAATAACTCCTTTGTCTTGGCCTTTCTGCTTTATATTGTGTTAAGACTCTGCAGCACTAAAGGTCCTCTTACTTGTGTTCTGACATCACGCGCCTAATTTGGGTTAGGACCCAAGTCAGGGAGACCTATCATTGGGTATGAATTGAGTCGGGACTTAATAGTATTATTTGTGTATGTTTGTAGAGCAATTTGTAAATTTGGAAGAGAAACAATAACATAACTTTGGATAGATAATTAATGGATGTATCAACTACCATCATTTTTAAAAATGTTGGACTATTTAAAACATTTGGAGTTGAAATTAACTATTTTATATAAACAAATTAAACCATTTTCAATAGTACTCTTAGAATTTATATTTTAATTCTCTGAAACAAGGTTTAATTTCTGAATTTTAAGCACACTTAAGTTTTTTTTTCAAAATTGTTTTTATTTATAAAAATACATTTTTTTATATTTAAATATAAAGTTTAAAATATTTTTTCCTATTTTATTTTACTTTACAGATGTTAGATTAACGCGACATCACTATTCTGTTAGTCAAATTTAACCGTTAACAGTTTATACTAAAAACAATATTTTTAAACATAAAGTATGATGAAATATCGTAGCGATACTAAACGATAATATATATAGTACTATGTAAACCATTTACCTTACAAAAAAAAAATTAAGTCAAGAAGACATTACTACGAAGGAAAGTCTGAATAGCCACGTCAATGATAAGAAAAGTCGAGTTTACAACTAAAAATCGATAAATCTTATTTAAATACTACCTTTATTAGAACCCTTGTAACATAAAATTCAAGTGTACTCCAATTATTAGAACCGCCTTGAATTCAACTCTTTCTTCATCTCCTTTATAAAACCACCCTTAATCCCCTCCATTATTCATACACACCTTCTATAATTAAGCGTCTCATATTGTCATCTCTCTAACATAAACCAAACAACACAATCCCATGGGTTCGTTGCACGGCCATGTCCTTCCTGGTATCGGCTTCATTGTCATGGCAATATGGCAGCTTTTCAATCAAACCAAGCTCCACTCCCTCTGTCCTGATTCATATTACTCCCATTTATGGTTCCCGACATCAAAGATACGATACCTAGAGCTATACATCATAATGTTAGGATCCTTTACATCGATGTGGTTGGAGCTTTTCGTCGGGCCTGCTAAGCACCACCCCTTTGACAAAGATGGAACCATACCCACCAATCACCTCCACAACTTTGAGCACTTCTTCATGTCAGGAAGTATGTTCTCATATGCTATCATCGCCATATTTCTAGACAAGACAAATCCGAGGACAAAAAAACACGGTCAAACCTTAACAGGACTTGCTCAGCTAGTGGCTGCAGTGTTCTTCGCCCAAGAGCTCCTACTCTTCCACTTTCACTCGACTGACCACAAAGGCTTGGAGAGTCAATACCACATACTGTTTGAACTCCTCATCTGCATCTCCCTTTCCACAACCCTTATCGGCATTTACCGTCCGAAAAGCTTCCTCATCAGCTTTGTAAGATCTTTGTCTGTCTTTTTTCAAGGGATATGGCTCATCGTCACGGGTGTCATGCTATGGACTCCTTGTCTCTCTCCCAAGGGATGCTTCGTGCACAAGGAGGATGGTCACTATGTAATGAGGTGTCACAGTGATGCAGCGCTTCACCGAGCAAAAGCACTAGTGAACATCCAGTTCAGCTTCTATGTTATTGTGGTGACAGCCTTCTCTGTGACCTTTTACTTGGCTATGGACAAGGCTTACGGTAAGAAAACAACCGAGAATCACTACTCCTTATCGAGCTTGAAAGAGGTGGAGCTTTCTAAAGATGATGTGAAGAGTCTCAGAGATATGGGGAAGGGAATAGAGGTTTGATCTCCTATATATGATCATCTGTCGATTATAATCTCGATTGATGTCTGACATTGATTGTATGGGATGAACTCTAAAGCTTATATACTATTTATATATCCGATAACATAAAGTGTAAGTGTGGTTTTGTGTATCTATTCTAAATATCATCGGATCTCAATCACTTATCTTGGAGATCCACACAAGCTAAGCACCAAACAACTCTTGGTGTTTTGATATCCTCCCGTTCTTTGTTTTAAGATCCACACAATTCCCAAGCAATCCCTTCCGCCCATATTTTGGGTTGAAGCCCTAAACACCGCGTTCCACCTTATAAACATCCTTCTTACCACCACTCTGCACTATAAAACACCACATGATTTGCTCGTCCACGAACTATTCACATATGACCATCTTAGAGTGTTTAGATGTCTCTATTACCCTAATCTCATAGCCACAACCTCACACAAGATTGCTCCCACTCCACACCTTGTATTTTCATAGGATATCCACATAACAAAAAGGGTTACCGTCGCCTCAGATCACCTTTCCCTTTCGTCACCTCTGATGAGTCCACAGTCCCGCTCCATCATTCCCTTTCGCGCGTGTCCAGTCAGCACCTCCACATCCCGCTGCAGCCCTCCTTACAGAACCAGAAATGCTATCCCATTTTTCTAAGCCCAGGCCCAGTACTTCACAGACCCGTCCAAACCCCATTCTTGTGAGCAGCCTAACCTCCCGTCATAGCCCCGCAGCCCATCCTTCTCTATCTCCACACAAACTCCCATCATAGAAGCCACACCTTGTGAGAAATTACATAAGTACAGATAGGAGCCTCTCATTTGGCCAAAAAAAAAAAATAGGAGCCTCTTTAGGAGAAATACAATGTATAGCAAAATTGGTTTGTTGAAGAACTTTAATTTTAATCTTGACATTCGCGATCTGGTTAGCTTCCCACGGTTAGCTTCCCGATAGATGTGCTTAAGCTTGTATCTATTAAATTGGATCAAAAGCTTCTCACACTCCAAAATAATAGGCATGAACTTCAAATTGAGGTCGACAAAACCATAAATAAGTTGTTTCGGAATTAATTCGTCAATTTCAATATGTAAAGACTCAATTTTCAATTAAAGTAAAAGCTCATCTCGAATAGCCCCCAATTCTTCAAGCAATAGGTTAGTAATTCCTAAATAATGTGAAAAATACGAGATCCAATTTCCGTTGCAGCCACGGATGACTCCCTCATCTCCAACTTTCCCAAAATTATCATGCAATGCCCCATTTATATTTAGTGTTTTCCATCAATAATCAGGTGAAATCTGCTTAACCTTGATGATCAGAATTGGTATAATGGGTGAATGATTCTACATAGCTTCATGAAAGTATTTAGCTTGTTGTAGAGAAACACTAAGCATGTCATTAGAAGTAGGGATACCTCGAAAAATAAAGGCATTCCTACTCTTTCAAATATTCCAGAATCAATAACAAAAAGAAGTCCTCCAATGTCAACCCTTAACAAGAATATATTTAAGAGTGCAGTTGAATTTGATCCAATTTCCCAAACACAAATTTAAAGAAGGTTGTGAAACAAGACGGATGGTACAAATATCCCATAATATTTTTTGCCGGAAAACACACTCGCCTTCGTTGCTACCCACTTTCATAGAGATGTGTAAGTATTATAACAGTACCCTTGTCCAAGTTACCACCAACGATCTTAGGATGAAGGTAGATTTGGGGGTTTAGTATTTCAGTTGTTGAAATTCACTTTATTGTCGATTACAAACCTATATAGATCTTCTTATGCTCGATCTATGGTAAGTACATCAATATTACAGGTATGGAAAATCTGACATATTTCCTAATGTTGCAATACTACGATCTTTCCTTTCTTATTCTAACACTTCCCTTCAAGTTGACTAGTGGGGTCTCTGATGCTCAACTTGTCCAGAATTTCACTAAATACTATTTCGCTGACTGCTTTTGTGAGTGTGTCAGCTAATTGATCCTTGGAGTGTATGAACGGTGACATGACAATCCCGGTCTCTAGCTTTTCTTTGATGAAGTGACGATCTATTACAACGTGCTTGGTTCAATCATGCTGGACTTAGTTCTCTGAGATGCTAATAACAACCATATTGTAGTAGAACAACTCATACGCTTCTAATGGTGAAACTCAATCTCTGTCATTAACTTCCACAACTATAGTACTAGACAAAGCTACCACTTTCTGTTTCTTACTTTTCCACGCTACCAGATTGCCCCCAATAAGAGTATAGTATTCAGAAGTAGATCTCTGATCAATCGGATTACCTGCCCAGTCCGCGTCTGTGTAGCCTTGTATTTTCAAGTGTCCATTCTGTCTGAACAAACACTCTTGTCCTGAGGTTCCTTTTGAGTATCTCATAATGCTCAAGAGAGCTTCCATATGATATATTTGTGATTGATGCATAAATTGGCTCACCCCCCACTCCCCACCCCCGAGAGTGTGACTGTTATATGAGTTTTCCCACGAATTCCTGGTATCGTTCTTTGTCTGCTAATTTTTCCCCATCAGCTATTCGCAGACCGTGGTTCATTACTAATTTTACCCCATCCGTTATTTTGCCCCCAACATTCTAGTTTCTGCTAGGAGATCCAACACATGCTTCTTCTAGGATATAAATATTCATTCTCCCAATCTCAAACACTTCAATTTTGAGGAAGTATTTTAGATTTCCCAGATCCTTCATCTCGAACTCTTTAAATAACTTCCTCCTTAGGCGACTCATTTTTGCTGTACCGTTTCCAGTAATAATCATGTCATCAACATATATAATCAGACAAGTTATATGTGCACCTCTCTTCTTTAAGAATAATGTGTGATCTGAGTTGCATTGTTTATACCTGTATGTCTTCATCGCGAAAGTAAACCTGCCAAACCATGCTCGAGGTGAATGTTTCAACCCATATAACGACATTTTCAGTTTGTACACCCTTCCTTCTTGAATTGGTTCTTCATACCCTTGTGGAATGTCCATATACACTTCTTCCTTTAGAGATCCATGAAGGAATGCATTTTTTACATTAAATTGGTGGGGTGGCGGGTCTTTATTTGCAGCGAATGGTAAAAATACTTGAATTGTATCTATTTTCGCAACGAGTGAAAAAGTCTCAGAGTAGTCGACCCCGTACGTCTGGGTATATCCTTTTGCGACTAATCTCACTTTGTATCTTCCAATTGACCCATCTGGCTTGTACTTAATAGTGTACACCTACCTGCACCCTATTGATTTTTTTCCGGTGGATAATATGCAAAGCTCCCACGTTTTATTTTGAGTAAGTGCTTCCATTTCGAGCGACATCCATCACATGTCGCCAGACTTTAGACTATTGTGCTTCTTCCACAGTGCCTGATATTTTCTCGGAATAGACTCACATAATAAAAACTTTTGCTTCTTTTCTAAGTCTTCAATTACCACGTTAGCAATGGGGTATCTTCCTCTGCTTATTTCCTTATCTGGTGTATACCTATTAGGTAGTTGACCTCGATTCTCTCTTGGAGGTAGTATGTACCCTTCAGTCATTGCTTCCATCTATTCTCCTGAATCCTCAACATCAACAGTCATTAATATCGTGTCAGATGTTGGCTTGGTGGTTCAGCTAACCGACTCTTTTGGACCATCATAGGAGAGACTTGGACTACAGACCCAATAAAGTGGATCTACTATAGGACTCCCCATGAACACTGGATTGGCGATAGTAATCCTCTGTTTCAAGGAAATCACAGTTCATAGTGGTGAACATGTGACGAGTTTTAGGATCATAACACTAATACCCTTTTTGATTAACTCCATATCCTACAAACACACACTTGAATGCACACGAATCAAATTTGGTGCGGTCAATTTTTGGTATGTGTAAAAACACGTAGCATCCAAAGACACGAGGAGCTAGGCTAAGTGTCGGGGTACTTTGGTAATTTCAGGGAGAGTTTAGATAGGTGTTTTGAGTTTCATAATTTTTTTTGGGAGACGATTTAGAAGATATGTAGTTGTGGCAACAGTTTCAGGCCAAAAAGACTTGGGGGTACTTTGGACTCGATAAGTAGGGATCTTGTCATTTCGAGTAGTATGCGATTTTTCCTTTCTGCCACACCATTTTGTTTTGAAGTCTGTGGACAGGAATTATGGTGAATAATTTCTTTTTCTGAAAAGAATTTTTCATATGTTGATTGAGAAATGCCCCTCCCATTATCACACCGTACGACTTGAATGTTTTTTCGAAATTGATTTTGGACCAAGTGGAAGAAGTGAGTGAATTTGTCAAACATTTCAAATTTATGTTTTAAAAAATACACCCCAAGCCATGCGAGTGCAATCATCAACAAACAACACAGAATATTTAAACCCTTGACCCCCAGATATAGGCACTGGACGCCACACATCATACTGTACTAAGGAAAATATATAATTCATACAAGTATTATTTAGCTTACAAGTTTGTCTATGAATTTTTGCAAGCATACACGTCTCACAAAATAGATTATTATCTTTATTCAAACACAAATTAGGAAATAAGAGTTTTAGATAACTCGGGGATGGATGACCCAATCTCCAATGTCATAGCCAAGCCTCTCCTTGTTTAGTTCCGTGAGCAAACAACATCGAACCTTGTTGAACCACCTCATCCACGTAGTATAGACCACCGCGTTCAGTGCCACACCCAAAAATCATCCCCGTCTGAATATCCTGCAATATGCAAAAATTCGGATTCATCACCATAGTACAATTCATCTCCTTAGTAACATGAGACACGAATAATAGTTTATTTGAGAGTGTTGGAACTAGAAGGCAATTTGATATCTTCAAGGTTGGGAAAATTTCTACTGTTCTCCTTCCCTTAATCTGCTGTGTTAATACATTCAATCCCTTAATCTGCTGTGTTAATACATTCAATCGGGGACTTCAAAATATTCATAAGATCATTTGCATCATACGTCCTATGTATGTTGCACTGTAGTAAAAAATCCACTCTTCATTTTCAAATCCACGTTTATGATGAACTGAATAGGCACGTGCCAAACATCCAGGGACTGAATTGAAATAATTTCGAGTTGTTTCGTCAGATTCCACAATATTCAGTCTATAGTGGCTACGGTTTGATGTTGAGGGGCTTGGATTCTATTTTCGAGTCTGTATACCTGATTCATAGCCACAATTGTCCTTCTTTATTTCGCTCAGTATCCCTTGCCTTATTTCGATGCTTTGTTTCCCCAATTCGGTGCGGCTGCTAGGATTTCTTGCTCATGCGATTCCGGAGAATGGGAGCTCATCCTCATGGTTTCCGTTGCCAGCAATGGTCTGAGAAGCCACTGGGCTGCTCACCGAGATGGCGACACGGTTGCTTGGACCAGTTGCATTCCCCTTGTCCCACCATTCTAGATGCCCCACCAACTGGAAGCAAGCGTACATCATATGTTTGGTCATCCCATAGTGAGTACAACACAACTTGTTCTTGTCGACTCGGGATGATGATCCGCCGGTTTTGTCGGTTGTTTCCGACCGACACTACCGCGTCTGAATGCCTTTCGCAGCATTGGTTGCTCCTTCGGCTTGAATACGTTCGACCATCACCACCAATCCGTCCGCAATGCCCAATGATGATTCATCACCACTGGTTGTCGCTCCTAGAATGTGGAGTCGGGCGACCTCCTTCCTTAAAGAGTGTATGCGGCTTCGACTGATGTCAATGGGTCCTCTCGTAGGATGTCTCGTTTAATTTTGTTAAATTTGGGATCGATTCCTTCCAAAATCTGGTAGAACATAGTCTCGTTCCAGATTTCGTTACAAGTCGTGATGTCCACCGTGCATATCATGGGGTTCGACCTTCGTGCTTCGATTTCTCCCTAGAGTGACTGCATCGTTAGCCAAAACTCCTCCACGGTAAGGCGTCCATGTGTTATCTTTGTTGCTTTGTTGTGGAGATCGAACACTTGTAGTGAATCCTTTTCGTTGATATAGGTTACCTGCAATGTTGTCCACATATCTCGTGGTGGAGTATAGTGGGCGACATTGTTGGCTAACCTTCATTCCACGTTTTGTATGATCCATGAAAACACGATTAAATCATCACATCTCCATTTTGGGTAGTCTGGTTCAGTTCTGGCAAGAGGTTCAGACTCCCACGTCAGGTGTTGTAGTCGTCCTCTTCCTCCGATTGCGATTTGTGTAAGTCTTGTCCAAAGATGATAGTTTTGCCCATTGAGCTTTGAGCTGATTGTGATTGTTTCGAGTAATTCCCTAGGTTGTCTGTGGCTGATATTTAGACCATTTATGATCAGGTTTGCTACTTGGATAGTTAGGTTATCCTGGCTAATGCCTGAATCTGGTTGGTTTCTGGTACTGTTGCTCTCGGTGTCGGACATATTTGGTTGGCCGGTAAGTGATGAGCAACAAAAGGTTAATCCCTATGGGATTGTCAATCACAACTCTCATACCATGTTGAAAGTCACTTTATTTTTTTATTTTTTTTCCTGATTACAAACCTATATAGATCTTCTTATGGTCGATCTATGGTAAGTACATCATGGTAAGTATATCATTCAATATTACATGTATGGAAAATCTGACATATTTCCTAATGTTGTTATAGTAACATATTTCCTTTCATATTCTAACATCACCCGTGTATGAGCTAATTGTCTTGCTATTTTGTTACATTCTATTTCCACCAATCAAATACTCAAGCCATTTTTCTTCATAAAAATCAATTTAAGAGTTAAAGTTTGAAAGAAACGGGGTCAGGATGAAGTTAGTAGTTTTCAAGTGTCCCCCTTGGAAGACATTTTAAAACCAACAATTCCATTTGGAAATATACCTATTTTTTTTCTTCTAAAGAGACATCACCTTACTCTTATAATCTTTAGAATAAATCTTAAATCTTGCTTTTATCTGTTTGGAATACCCATAGCGATAGATGATATACTCTATCATTAAGATATAAAAGTTCACCTTATAATACTGGAATATGAGATGAGATTTATGGAGACACTATTACGGTAAGCACCTTAAAGGCTAACATTGATATTTTATATTAGAGCTTGAAGTATAAATTTTCAATACTTCTCTTATTAAATACTTTTTACATTCAGTAATACTTACTATATACATTGTACTTATTTAAGAATTGAAAAGGGGTATAGGGAAAAACCTTCAACACTACTCTTTTTGCAGGTTCATGATCAACCTTTGACGATAGTTTCGCGACCAGATTAGATACATTATCCCAACAATACTAAAAAAAAAATTCGAGTTTTAAATATGCTGAAAATATGTGCGTAATTAAAAGTTATATCATACAATTTTAATGAATATATATATATATATTTATATACATTAAGTTTGTCTATTATTAAATTATTTTAATACCTATAGATCAGATTTATTTATTTATTTTCTATTTTTGTAATAAAAACAATGTGTTTTATGGTATTCAGATTTATGAACTGTTAATAAATATTATAATATAGATTTTTATTTTATAAAATAATGCACGTATATCATATAATTACTACATGATAACATATAATCCAAGGAACGTAATAGAAAGAAATATCTTATTTTCTTTCCTATATTATTTTTATTGGGAGCGAAGGTTGGTTCCAGTATTAAAGTAATGTAGCTTAATGGTCAAGTTACTAACAGAAATTGTTTTTTTCTCGTTGGAGTAATCGATACTGAATTGAAGATCGACTAGTGAGCAAGAAGATTTCAGTGTGTGGACTCTGCATATAATTAAATTATACATATATAGAGAGCGAAAAATTGAAGTATTTGGACCGTCGCACTCTCTCTATCTCTTAGCCCTAAAACAGTAATGGCGGCTTCAAAATCACCACTTCCACGTCTCTTCTCTGTCCTCTCCTTGTTCTCCGTCGTCGCAATAACTCCAGCCCTCTCCTTGTCCGTACACGAACTGTTCGTCATGTACGGCCTCCCCGGCGGCCTCCTCCCAGACACCGTCAAGACGTACACATTCTCCAACGACGGCCAGTTAATCGTCCATATGGAAAGCCCGTGCTACATCCGATTTGATTACTTGGTCTACTACGACCACCAAATCAGTGCCAAGATCAGCAACGGCTCGATCTCGAATCTCAAGGGGATTGAAGTGCAAACCAGCCTCCTGTGGTGGTTGAGCGTGGACGAGATCCGAGTTCATGAGGACTTGTCAACTGCTGACTCCATTTACTTCCAGGTAGGGATTATAAACAAGAAACTTGGCATCAGTCAGTTCCGGGCGGTGCAGTCTTGCTACACAGCAAAGTTACCAGAAACTAAAGATGTGATGTCAGTTTAATGAGTCTTTCATTGTGTAAGCTGGAGTCTTAATCTACTGGCGGACGTGGTTTAGTCCAGGTCTACCGTACGATACAATATGTGATTATAATTATGTACGTTTACCTTTGAAATCTCATCTACTCTCGTATCTCTCTATACCGAGGAATGTATATATATATATATATACAACTTTCCTCCATATACTTACAAGACCTAATTGATTGAATGGTTAACATAGGATTAAATACCAATGAGCTACATAAACTTTGGACGTTTTGCAACGAGATACCCGAACATTAAAAATTCAAAATTGGCTACCTCAACTTGGACGAAGGTGCAAATAGCTACCTTCGTTCAATTTCTGACGAATTTTTGACGAATTTCTGACGAATTTTTGACGAATTTTTGACGAATTTTTGACGAATGTTTGACGAATTTTCGACGAATTTCTGTCGAATTTCGGAAATTCTGTCAACAATTGACTGTAAATTGGATGGAGGTAATTATTTGCACCTTCGTCCAAGTTGAGGTAGCTCGTTTTGAATTTTTAAAGTTCGGGTAGCTCGTTTCAAAACGTCCAAAGTTCAGGTAGCATAGTATAGAAATAGAAATTTTTACAATAAACTGTCAGTTTTTCATAATTGAAACCGTAGAATTTTGCATAGAACCCATCCATATGAGGTTTTCAATGCATCACTTAGGTACTAAAGTCAACGCTATTTCACTCGTGGGTCTGACTCCTATAGATATGATACTATCATAGTGAAACTAAAGAAATAATCTAATAACAATGATAGTTTCCATTTAGTATGCAAACTATGATCCTGTATATATATATATATACATATATGTAGGCAATTAAATTAGTTCATGTTAAGTTGACCAAAAAAAAAACTAAGTTCATGTTCGAGCATGTCCACCATAAGGAACGTGTGTCTTTATTTCAGTGATTATAACTAGGGTTAATATATTTAATGTTCATACATTCATATATGCTCAATGTGACTATTTGGTTATTCATCTATTTCTCGTGACTAAATGGTCATTTATGTTTTAACATATGACTATTTTATCACTCCGTTAAGCTAGTTTTTTTTTCCCATCAATCATCTTTTTTAACTATTAAATGACTCTTTTATCCATATTCTTATTCATTTGTTCATCGTCTTCAAATATTAATACATATATTCTTCAGACTATTTTTTTCAATTATCTCATTCTTCCAAAAATGATTAAAAAACGTGGCATTACAAATGCATTCGAACATGTTGCTTTGGTGAAGGGCCCGGGCTCGAATATATGGCTTTGGTGATAGTTTGCAAAGAGAAGACAAAAGCATTTGAGTTGGGGATAGAATCCCATAAAGGCTAAAGCTTCGACTGTGGGTTCAATTCTTCATTTATCATACTTTATTTCTTCATCTTCGAACCCAAATTCATTTGAATGTTTTGTTTAACTTCAACCGAGAAATCGAATTTTTGGTTTAACATCAACCCATAAATCAAAATTCTAGTTGAACTTCAACCCAAAAATCAAATTTCTCGTTGAACTTTAACCCAGATATTGAATTCAACCGTAAAACTTCACTTTTACAAACATTATGCTTTAGTTAGGCAGAGGCAACTGGGCTATGGAAATGCAAATCAATTTTGAAATCATGAGAAACTTCGCGAACAAGCTTTTGGAAAGGAAGCTTCTTGATCAGGAGCTCAGTACTCTTTTGGTACTTGCGTTTTTCACGAAGGGCAATAGCACCAGTACGGTATCGGTGAGGCTAGAAATTGAACTCTGAGTTGCATTTTAACCCAAAAGTTGAATTTCGACTTGTATTCAACCCAAAAAATGAATTAGGTTGGGGTAAATCCTGAGTTGATGAAGAATAAGGTTGTGAGTTGAGGAAAGTCTGGGTGTGAAGAATTTCAAGGGTAATTTAGTCATTGTCACTGTTAGAATAGTCAACTAAAGGAGAAAATAAACGGTGAACAATAAAAATGACAAAATAGTTGCATACCCAAATATGTGTGACCATTGTGCACAAGTTGTAACAAAGTAGTCATACGAGCAAAGATAAGTAACTATTGAGTATATTAACTCTTAGAACTACACTACTGCAATACAGACTGTCAATGACAAATAAATTTTCTTCCTTGATCAATATCAATTATTAATTGAAGGTGAAGGTTTTCTAACATTGGTATAAAAAAAGATCAAATTATGATCGACGATCTATGGACAATCCTATTGAACCACAACATGGAGGAGATACCCACGTGTTGACGAGCCCTAAAGACAAAACCTCCATGACTATGCTGTGGCGTAGCCTGACTGGTTGCGATATCTCTGTTAGATATGAGACTTAGGCACAAGAGTGCAATAAATCAATTATATATTACAAACCAACTACACATTTTCTGATATAGGACATTAAAGTTAAGACATGAATTATGTCATACGGGACATCCAGTCAAACATCAGTTAAGGAATGCAGAACATTGAACTGACATCTTGTTATACGATACAAGACAATGAGTAAACATTGAATTTTATGATAAGGGAGCCAACATCGAATGATATGATATGGGACATTTTGCTAACAATGAATTGTATGATACATGACTTTGAGCCTACATAGAATTCGTGTAATTTTGACACGTCGTGTAGATGTTTTCCAAAAGATAAAATTTTCCCCTCTCGTTAATGAGTTTTGCTAACAGGTTATCACCAAATCATTCCCGAGGATACAACAAAATCACAAGGTCGATGAGTAGCAAAACTCGAAGACCTTGCTTAGAACTTCTATCAGGACATATCTTTTATTGGACATCGCATGATTCAAAAGAATCACACTTACTTGAGAGTAAGTTCATTGATTATTGGATAGATTGTTTGTGGGGTATGCATTCCTATTTATAGATATATCTAAGTTGACTTCAAAAAGATTGCATCCTTTCATATGTATCACTTAAAAGAGTTGCATCATTTTATTATACCACTTCAAAATAAATTCACCCTTTAGTATTTTCTAGATTTCTGGACCTTTTATTTGGTCATTGAACTCTCTTCACGTGACAAATACATCCTTATTTTTATTTGTCGTGATACATTTACCTTAAAATATTACAATCTACCACAAAGTTCTAATAATCCTTAGTAGTTGTGTCAAACCCTAAGGGGCGAAGCTAGTGGTTTAAACACAACGGGGCACGTTGGACCTTGGGGGACGCAATCTCTATGGTCGTGTCGACACTTTCTGGATGAGTCTACGGGTGCATCACACCTTAGGGAACACAACATCAGGTGGTTGCATCATCTGTGCAAACGCCACCATTAGTTGTGGCTTCCCCCTAGAGGGACAGTGCCGACAACTAGGGTTTCAAATCCGTAGTCGCCCCATTAATCGAGTAAACACAACTTTTGAGTCCAATCAAATTTTTATTTCATATTTAAAAAAATGTCACTTTTGGTCAATAGATTAGACTGGTTTGATTCATCAATCTGGAACGATTTGGTTAGTTGTTCCATATCTAGTTTGTATTAGTCAAGACTTATATGGTCTAGGATCTTGTTTGGACTTTGGCTCGAACCGATCTGGTCTTAAGGAAATATGGATTGTCTTGAAGCCGCAGATGTCTCTCGAGGAAATCAAAGATCATGCAACAATCTAAAATTGAGTCACGACAGCGACTTGGTGAGATCCTAAAGCTCATTTCTTTTGTGAAATAGGAAAAAGAAACTAAAATAGATGAGTGAAAAAAACGTAATGCATGCAACAATCGTAGTTCAACATAAGGATAGACAATCCAAATCAAAGGAGAATCACAAATCCCTGTAATATCTTTGATGATTGAAATACATGTAGTGGACCACATTGAGTAATTAAGCAAAAGTTGCACAAATATTTAAATGGTTAATTGAAAATTGGACCACATTGAGTATTTTTACATACTCATGAAGTTTTCAACATAATAATTAGGAGAACTTTCTCCCTTAAAAATCTAAGAAGAAGAGAATTCTGAAATGAGAATCTCTTCTATAGTGGTTTCTTTTTATTCGTCTTCGACGATAGTGTTGAACGTCCGTCGGTATCTTTCCGATCATTGTGTTAGACTTTTCTTTCGTGTTGATCATCGTGTTTGGTTGGTTCTGTTTAAGTTCAGGTGTTGTTCAGTTCAATTAGGAGAAACTTTGTGCTAGTTATAGACAATAAATTCTGACCTAGATGCGACGCCTTCAAGATCGCGACATGTGGCGCACCATTACGAAGTTTCCAACAAGCAAGTTCGTACAGATTTAGTAGATTAATATATAGAGTATATAGTGAAATATTTAGAGAATATTTCATAAATATTTTATATTGTATAATATATTTTATTGCATATCACTTCCTAGTTTAGAAAACTCTTGGGACTTGTATAAATAAGAGTGTTATGCATTGTGTAAAGAAGAGACATAAAGAAATGAAAAAATACATTGCGTAAAAAAATAAATAGTATAGTATCATTTTCATTGTCCACTCTCAAGGTTTGGTTTATACAATATATTTATTTTGCTTCAATCTATTGGGCTAAGTTGTCATACCTACTCCCTACACAAAAATATAAAGGTATACAAGGTTCTCTCTCTATTATCTCATGTTTATATTAGAATTTTAATTAATTATTTATATTATCTAATTGTTTCTTACACTGATTGATAATTTTACAATCAACATATAAATTTGTGAAAACACTACATTTTATTCTCTTTCTATATATTTGTTCATATTTGTGTATTTATTTTAATTAGTTTTACTCTAATTCATAAGGAGATTTAATTTTTGTAATGAATATATTATCAATTATTTGTAAATGTCCTGTAAAAAGAAGAACAAATTAAGCGAATAGAGTACTGAAAGGGCAGAATATTAATCAAACGTTATTTCGTAATAGAACTCCCAAACCTTAATCTATTAACGTAGACCGTTTTGAAATCCTAGGTTTTAATTTAATTATTCCTAGGTAATCAAGGTTTCTAGTTAGTTTTAATTAACTAGGGCAACTCTAATTTTTTATATTCAAATATCGCATTTAAGCCAGATTGTAGGCCTGACACTAATTTCTAGCAGACGGCACTGTTGTATCATGGGCGGTGATTGTCCTGTGAACCCTCAAGTATGAACATGGGGTGTGAGGGGGCGTTGCCTCAAAGAGACCGTGCACCTCACATATCTTCATTTAAATTTTATCAATTTCAGGGTCAATTTCGATGATGTGCATAATTTGCATGATGATCTTGAATTTTGAGTTATGATTTAGTGTATGCCTCTCTTTTGATTAACAATATTATGGCACTTTGCATTTGCATTGGAGGCTTTTGCTTGGACTTACGTGTAACTAATTCTGAAAAAAAAAATCTTCGGAAACAATTGTGCATGTTTGTGTTTAAGAAAGATGACTACAAGCAATGGTGTTCAAATCAGTACTGAGTTTCTACTGAGTTGAGTGATGCCCCATTTGAAAATAATGATATGTATCTTACTCCGTTGCAACAACGACCGAGTTTTTAGAGCTTATCTCACGGGCTAAGTGTTTCGACTAGTGCATGCAAACAAATTAGTAGGTTTGGTATGAACCTCGATATGATATAATTATCATGGTTTGATCCACATACAAATTTTATTTTAGAGATTCTATCTAGGGAAGTGAGTTTGAAGTAGAAAGAGTGGTTCACCCTAATATAGGAACCTTATGGTATTGTCTAGAAAATGTTGGTAGTTCCACTTTGTGAATCCTCCGGCGACCTGGGAATCAGTCTAAATAGAACTTTTGAAAATTATAAATAATTTTGTATTTTATTGAAGTAAAATGACGATTTACGGATTGAAGTCAATGTTGCGGTGATTAAAGTCGATGGAATGTATTCTCAACTTGTGTTGTGCCATTTTTGAACTTTCGAAAGAAAATGAACAACTAGACTAAGTTTTGAGTTGTGTATTACATAAGTACCTATAAAATAGAAATTTCTTGTGCTAATGTACCCCAAGAAAGAGAACTCCCCAAGTAGTAAAACTTTTCCATTTATACTCAAATGTGGAAATGTCTCACGAAAGCATGCATTAGTATGATTATCGTAATTAATAATTAAAATACACGGATCAACAAGTGCTCTCAGTTGAAATTTTCGATTAGCAACTATGTAAAGTCTAATGGAAATAAAAGAGATTGGATTAATCAGGAAATGATTTTATTTTGAAAAATGTGTTGTGTGTCATGAACATCACTAGGAACTTAAGTTGGCGTCGTTGCTTAATATACATGTTTTGTCGTGTGCATGAAAGGTTTGTACTCACTAAAAGTGGGTTTTATGTAGATAAGACTTATGAATGTGGTGATATACTCAAGCTGAATGTAAACAGAACCTCTTAACTTATTTTATAGCGACATTTATGACTTGAAGTGTGTGCAGACGAGAGATGATAATAAGTACATTATCACCCTTGTGGATGATATTACAAAATATTTCTATGTACTTGTTGAAAGCTAGAGATAAAACTACTGAAAATACCATTCTTTTCAAACAAGAAATTGAAAATCAACTTGATAAGAAAATGAATATGTTGTGTAGTAATCAAGATGGTGAATATGATACTCATTTCAACAAGTTTTGTGCTCAATAGGGAATCATACATGAGGACACCGCGCCTTATTCACCTTAATCAAATGGGGTGGCGGAAAGGTAAAATCGATCATTGAAAAAACATTGAATTCAATGTTGATAAGTTATGGGTTACCTTAGAACATGTGGATAGACTAGTTAAGTAACAATTATCTTTTTAAATAAGATACTACAAAAGAAAGAAGGAAAACACATTTAGAATTTGGGGATGTCTTGCTCAAGTAATGGTGTCTCCTCTTAAAGAGGCTAGGATTTGACTAAAGACTGTTGATTGCATTTTCATTAGATATGCTCAAAACAGTAATGTTATCGGTTTCTTATGTATGATTCAAAGAGTTCGAATATGCAAAAGGATACGATAATGAAATTAAGAAATGCATATTTCTTTGAAGAAATATTTTCGGCTAACTCTAGGGGGAAACAAGTTCGTTGAGCTGACCATATGAGACTATTGATGATAATAGTCAAGACCTAGAAAATGAGGGAAATGTCAAGGTGGAACCCCTAAAAAAGCAAAAGATTTAGGGTAGAAAAATATTTTGGTCCAAATGTTTGACATATATTCTTGAAGGTGAACCTCAAACATTTCAAGAAGACGTAAATTCTTTGAAGAACGTTTATAGAAAGAGACAATCAATAGTGAAATTGAATTTGTCCTTCAAAATCATACTTGGAAGCTAGTGGATCTTTCTTCGATTCCTAAACCACTAAGATTCAAGTGGATTTATAAAAACAAAATTGAAAAATGATGGAACAATCATAGGTATAAGACTAGACGTGTAAGGGTTACAAGCAGAGAGAATGCCTTAATTACTTTCACACATATTCTCTGGTAACAAGAATAACATTCATTAGATGATACTCACAATATCGACATTACAAAATTTTAAAGTACATTCCATAGATGCAAAAACAACTTTCTTAAATGGATATATAGAGGAAGAAATTTACATGTAATTGCTTTAGGGTTTTTCTGCACCAGGGTAAGAAACAAAAGTCTGTAAGTCAGTGAAATCATTGTATAGTATGAAACAGACACTAAAAGAGTGGCATCATCAGTTTAAATATGCCATCGTGGAAAAAGAATTTAAAATAAACGAATGTGACAAACACATCTACGTGAAAGATACAAATTAATGTTATGTTATTTTGTTTCTTTACGTTGATGACATGTTTATCGTTGGAAGTAATGATAAGATGATTAAATTGACTAAACAAATGTTGCATTTGAGTTTTGACATGAAATACATGAGCCTTGCTCATTATCAGAAGGAATCATTCTATGTCAATCTCATTATATCAATGAGAAATTCAAAAAGGATGACAAAGAAATGTATGTTTTCTAAGGGATCCAAACTAGGGTTGTTCAAAAAAACTAGTTCGGCCGAATTGAACCAAATCTAGTCTGGTGTTGGTCTGGTTTCAACCGGTTCGGTCGAATTAATTCCAAAATAAAATTAGGTTTTTAAGGTTAAAGTAAGTCAATTCAAAACAACAGATTTAATTTGGTTTGAATCGACTCATTGTTTATACAAAAAATTCAAATCAAATTGAATTAAACTTGTACAATTTATGAACCGACTAAAATAAACGGTAAAACTTAATTGATTCAATGTTCAAGGGCATCTATTTCTTGCTCTGGTTCTATTTGTAGACTGAACCATAACTATTTTTGATTGAACTAGAACTGAGTCTTCATTTTTTTGAAAAAATTGACCAAACCAGTTCGAACCGGTTCATAAATCGATTCTATCCAAAACAGTTTTTTATTTGTTAAATAGAACAGTTCTTTTAGTGAGCCAAAAAAATAATGGATAGCTTTAAACAGTTCTAGTTCAGTTCGGAACTGGTTCGACCAAGAACCGGTTCATGAACAAGTCTAATCGAAACATGTATTTCAAGTGTATCTCAAATAATATACGCTAGGGTCATTGGAAGTGTGTTTTACCAGACTTGATATTGCATACGTTTGTGCGATGAGTAGATATACAAGTAATCCAAGTGTTGATCATTGGAGTGGAATCACAAGATTCTCAGGTACTTGAGAGATACTCATAGTTATGAATTGAATTATAAAAGATATTCAACTATTATAGAAGGTTGCAATGATGCTAACTAAATATATGCAGCACGAGACTCGAACTCCACAAGTGGATTCATGTTCACTCTAGGAGCTGCAATCGTGTCATGGAAATTATCAAAGCAAACAGTTATAGTTAGATCCAACATGGAATATGAGTTTATAACTCTAGATAAATGTGTTGAAGAAGTTGAATGTTTATACCATTTTCTTGAGGATAATCATATGTGGCCAAGACTAGTGTGTGAAGTCTACATACATTGGAAAGTCAATCTGCAATTCATAGACATAAAGTCATATGTATAATGGTAAGTCTTGGCATATCCATCGAAGACATAATTCCATTAGGCATTTGCTTGACTAGAATTATCACGATCGATTACGGGAAGTTGAAGGATAATATAATGGATTCGTAGAACAAAAGGTTAAATAAAGAGCAAGTTGGCCATCATCGAGAGGAATAGGGATGAAACTCGTGTAATAAGCCTTTTTGAGAAGGAAAATCCAACCTAGTTAACTAGAGATCCCAAAATCTAAGTTCAAAGGGACAACCTAATCACAAGTGTGAAATAGATTACTGTGGGGAATTTCTAACCCGAAATCCATTCCTATGATAAAAAACAATGATGAGGTTAATCAAGTGCTTTTAATGATTCTGAATTAAAAAATATCAGTAATGTGTTTGAGTAACACTTGGGAAATGAATTACCTATGCAAGTGAGAAGAATGGCCTCTTTAAAAGTAATTGTTGAGGGTGGAATTCAAACGTTTGAAGAACCAAACAATGTCTATGGCCAAAACAGACATGAACGTGCGAGCTGAGCAATACTAGGGAGATACATGTTAGGTTATACACCAACGACATACAATTAAAGGATATCGACTCTACTGACTAACTAGTAAACTTCACAAGGGAAGGTTCAAATAGTAACACCTACTTATCATATACAGGTGTTAGTTGTTGTGCTAAAAATTCTAGTCTATATCTCCTTTAGGTAATCAATCAATTTTTATTCATGTAAGGGATTGTTGGAAAATGGGTTATATTGTCAAAGGTTTGTAAGTTTGGGTTGATTTTTTAGTTAGGAAAAACTTGCACAAAACCTTAAATGGTGTATCTCACGGGCCTCATTTTAAATTTTATCAATTTTAGAGTCAAATTCGATGATGTGCATAATTTGCATAATGATCTTAAGTTTGATTTGTTGGTAATATATAGGAGAATTAAATAATAATTTTCGAAATTAATATTACATGAAATTATTGAATGACATGCAAAATGACGAAATTGACAAAAAAATTGGATTTTGCAGAAAAATACTGAGTCCCGTATCAAAACGGTCTCCTTAAGGTAATTTCGTCCCCCTCACCGTAAATGGTTTGTGTAAGAGGAAAATTAGGACGATTACGTCCCAGGATAAAACAGTGTCGTCAAGGCGAAACAAACACGGTGTTTCCCTTAACCGAATTGAACAATACCTGAACTCGGACTTTGACGGAAATTCGAACACAACGGGAAACTCGGATCTGTCTTAACTCTTGAGCAATATATTTTTTGGTAATTTTCGAGAGTGTATTAGATTGTTTTTCAATTGAGAAGACCCAACAACTATATTAAAATAAGAAACACTTCATTATGAAATATATTATTAGGAAATATATATATATATATATTATTAGGAAATATATTATTAATATTCTCTTGATATAAAAAAGATAGTAACAATATTCCACGTATATTTTGCAATATTGTGAAGAATATTAAGAAAATATTTCCTGATATATTATATCAACAGTAATATTTCCTAATATATTATACCAACAATCATATTTCCTAATATATTACATCCTTCCTCATTTACCATTCATAACAAATTTGGGTCGGTTTAATCCTAAACCGGCCCAGGTTGAAACAGACCGGTCCAAGGGCTGGGCCACAACCAACAATCCCCCACATGAATGGAGAAATGAGAGAATTCCTAGATGATCTAGACACGGAATAGGAGTTCAATGGTCGACACCTGCATAGGATAGGTAGGTGTTACCCTTTGAACCTTCCCTCGTGAAATTATATCGACTTTACTGGCTAGTCAGTAGACGTGATATCCTTGAACTGTCTGCCGTTGGTATAAATGATAATATAACTCACACAGGTATCTTCCTAGTATTGTCAGTTCACGCATTCATGCCCGTTCTGGCCATGGGCATTGCCTGGTTCTGCAAGCGTTTCTAAGAATTGTGCCCTCAACAATTCCTTTCGAAGCGGCCCCTCTTCTCACTTGCATAGGTGATTCATCATCTCAAGTGTTACTCCAACACTCTATGTTTTTGAATCATTAAAATCACTAGTTTAACCTCATCCACTGTCGTCACTGTTTCTCAACATAGGAATGGACTCTGGGTTAAAATCCCCCACAGTGATCTAATCTCACTCTTGTGATTAGGTTGTTCCTTTGAACCCAGATCTTGGGATCTCCAGTCAACTAGGTTGGGTTTTCCTTCTCAAAAGTGTTTACTGCACGGGATTTAGTCCCATTCCTCTCGATGATTGGTCAAGTTGCTCATGTCTACGGCGAATATATCTAGACTTACCATTATACATATGACTTTGTGCCCTGCCAATTGTAGATTGATTATCGCAATATATGCTTATTGCAGACACTAGTCTTGGCCACCTAGGAATATCCTCAAGAAAATGGCATAGCTGTTCAACTTCTTCAGCACATTTATCAAGTGCTATAAACTCAGATTCCATGGTGGATCTAGCTTTAATTGTTTGCTTAGAGGATTTCCACGATATGGCTGCATCCCCTAGGGTAAACACGAATCCACTTGTGGAGTTCAAGTCTCTTGATGCTGTTATCCAATTAGCATCAGTATATCCTTCTATAACCGTTGGATATCTTGTATAATGCAGCCCATAACTACGAGTATATATCAAGTACCTAAGTAATCTTCTGATTCCATCCCAATGATCAGTACTTGGATTACTCGTATATCTAGTCAACACGCCAACAACGTGTGATATATCAGGTCTAGTACACGTCATCAAGTACATGACATTACCAATAACCCTAGCGTACTCACCTTGAAGGACGCTTTCTCCTGTATTCTTGAGAAATACTTATTTGGATCTATTGGAGTGCAAACCTCCTTTTTGTCGTCCTTGTTGAATTTCTCTAATATCTTATCGATATAATGAGATTGACTTAGAGCAATTCCTTCTCATGTCCGATTAATTTTAATTCCAAGAATTACATCAGCAAGGCCCATGTCTTTCATGTCAAATCTCGAATTCAACATATCTTTCGTGGATCGAATCATCTTATCGTTACTTCCAACGATAAGCATGTCATCAACATAAAGACACAAAATGACATAACCTTCATTTGTACCTTTCACGTAGATGCATTTGTCACATTCATTTATTTTAAATCCTTTTTCCAGGATTACATTGTCAAATTTCTGATGCCACTGTTTCGGTGCCTGTTTCAGACCGTATAGTGATTTAATAAGTTTACAGACTTTCTTTTCTTGCCCTGGCGCAACAAAACCCTCAGGTTGTTCCATGTAGATTTCTTCCTCTAAATCTCCATTTAAGAAAGCTGTTTTAATATCCATTTGATGTATTTCCAAATTTCGCAATGTTGCTATTGCGAGTATCATTCTTATGGAAGTTATTCTCGTGACCGGAGAATATGTGTCAAAATAATCAAGACCTTCTCTCTGCTTGTAACCCTTAATTACAAGTCTAGCCTTATATTTATCAATTGATCCATCTGTTTTTATTTTCCTTTTGAAAATCCACTTGTAACCTACACTACAAGAAATTTGCTCTACAGCGATGGTAAATTATCGTTGCCGGAAGCACTGTTGGCGCTGCTAAAACCAATTGTCGATGCTAAGAGTCGTGCCAATAGACCCCGTGGCTAAAGGTATCGACGACGACATTATGCCGCCACTAAAGGTTCGCCGTTCCTGGAATGAATAGTGAATGAATAGTCTGTTTGATCATTAGCATCGAAATATGCCGACTCTGTTTACGCATAATTACCGTCGACAGGTATTTGAGGGTAATACTGATTTACAGTGTCTACATATGTGAGATGCAGATTGGAGGCATTAGTATCCGCGTATTTTTGTCCCTATATGTATGATATTGTATCCAACTTATGTGAGGCAATATAGTTTATTCAACCACAACATTTCGTTGAAAGTAATTACGCATACTTAGCGACGGATGCATCCAACCTGTCGATGCTCGTCAATAGTATTAAAATATTACCCTGTTAATAATAGTTGATGCTAAAATCGAGTTTCAACTACTGTGAAAGTTGTTGCTATATACAATGTTTTGTGTCTGCGTGTTGTCATGGTTAAATGTTATATTAAGCATCAATTACAGATGCAATTACACTCCGTCGGCAATGGTTTGTGTTGATGCAAATGCTAATGTTTCTCTTTTCGAATTGTTGGCCATGCTAATGCTCGTAGGCAAGCATACCCAAACAGAATACATAAACAGACAATACACAAACAGCTACTTATGTAGAACCATTTCCAACAGATCCGAATTTATACATAGCCAAGCATTTCAAACAAATGTATGGCAACCAAAACACAAACATAGATGACATGTTCACATTTACATCATGTCCAAAATATCCATTTACAATCAGTCAATACCTAGTGTACCACCAGTCACTATAACTACTAAGCAGGAGTACTTACAGCACGTTTCCACGGTTCATGCATTTGGATCTGCAAACATAGAAATAACAGCAATCATGGTAGCATCATACTATAGAATATACCCTACAATGACTTAATGGGTGTACACAATGCAATTAAATCAATACTATACGCACCGTTGCCAAACATTGTACTTTTCATGACAGCAATGTTACGTTGAAATTGTTCCATGCTGGCCTGGAACTCCTTGAGTTGATCACGGAGTGACTCACATTCGGCTGCATTTCTAGATACCTCCTCCCTTCCCTGCTTTAACTGCTCACTTTCCATCATCCGTGCTGCCTTTGACACCCGACTTCGACGACGCTCAGGTTGGCGAACTTCCTCATACAAGACATCCTTGTCAACAGCAAACAACTCCTCCCCAGTTGCCAACTGGGCAGCCATTTCCTCCACTTGTTCCTATTTTGCAAACAGTGTGCCAAGAACATAAACGAGCAATCAGTTATAAATGTACAACACATGTGACTATATGGGTCGGCATTACTACTTACCAGTATTGATCTGGTTTTATCATCCAGCGGCTGTCCTTTCTTGTCCACATGGTTCTTCTTGAACATATGATACTCCCCCGGATGTTTCCCGTTGTTCTTCTCAATCTGCAAGAGTACCATATACTTGTTCAAGGGTAGCTAACTATTTATTAAACATAACAATTCAATGTTAGGATTACCTCTTCCTGTTCTCTCCTCGCAAATGACGAAGTGCTAGCGGTGTGCCTCATGACTTGGTGAGCTTTGTTGGCTTTGTTACGACCGATCTTTAACTTCAAACAATTTGAAGTTACAACCAGTTTACGTTAAAAAAGTGCAGCAGTCATTAACGGTACAAAAAAATACAGTTGCAATAGGGAGGACGACACAAACCTTGAACTCGTTTGAGCTGAACCAGTTAACAAGCCACACCCAATCCTCTTTCACCACGTCAGGAGGACACATTTGTAGCCTTTCTTCATTCGTAAGGTACTTGTCAAAGTACCTTCTCTTTAGATTCGCCCTGTAGTTTCTCTACTTCTCTTTAAGAGTACAGATGATCAGCTGCTTCAGGTTGTCATCATCCGGTATCACAAACTTCTCCTGCGAGTTTGAACAATACGGAAATGTTAGAACCAGTTCTTACAGCATTTACAAATAGACAGGTGCAATATGTATGTCCTAGTTCCATTTACAACTGAGACTTACCGCCACCAGCAAGAGCATCTTCGCTTCATAGTGTATTGGAGACTTAGGATTCTCCTTCCAATCTTCACCATGAGAGGTGCATTCGTTCGTTTCCTAACAATGCAGCCACACCAACTTGCAAACATCGAAGCATTGTTACTGCAGACTTTACCTCGAGAGTTAAATTTTAGAACCTCCTTTTCGTTGACGCCATTTCTAGACAGCCTTATGCATCTAATTCTCCCTCTACGTAGTCTTTCCAATTGAATTATTACTTCTTCCTCTTCCGCAGCTGACACGTAAATCAGGTATCCATTAGAAAACCAAGTTGTACAAATGCATGCTTAGTAGTATGGGACAAATTAGAAGTTATTACCTATTTGGCTACCTGGTGGTTCCTCCACATAGGGGTCCTCCGGCTAGATTTCCTCTTCAGTAGACACCTCCAAAGGAGGTTCGACAGGCGGAGTGACTGCAGGGATGTTCTTCACAGACCGAGGGACTGCAGGGATGTTCTCCACAGGAGGAGGGACTTTAGGGATGTTCTCCACAGGCGTAACCCCTATAGCAATGTGTAGTGTGTTAGTTACCAAGCACCTAAAACAGAGGAGATACCTAAGTACAGGACGTAGTAGTGAAAAAACAACTTACTTGGGGCAGCCCTGTTTATCTTCCTTGGGGATCTACGGATGGGTAGCTTTGAAGCTACGGTTTTTCCGGCGACCATTCTCCGAGTACCAACCATACTGATAATATATTAGTAAACACAGTAGCATAACTTGAAATTTGTGCAAGTTTCTGGTGTAAAGTTTCCATCTTTAACAGCACAAGTTTTATTCTCAGCATAACCACCCTTACTGAGCATTCCGTGACATGGTGCACATAAAAGAATAACAACGACATGCATGAAACTACGACTGCTTAGGGACTTGTTAATAGGCCATGGATCATCGACAGAGGTGAATCTTCGCTTCCAAGTAATGTTTTTTAAAACGAAAAATGTTTACAAATTGGTCGTAAATAGACGAGATCCATGGGGAAAGGACAGTAAACATGTAAGAGTCGTGCGGCATAGACGAACAAAGGGTTTCCTGAACCATACCTTGCTCAACCATACCTTGCTCAACCATACCTTGCGCGCCACACAACAGAATCATCCAACAGGAAATTAGAACCATACCTTGTTGAGGGAAAGTTAGAAGACCGTCTTGCACAGATGGAAGCGAAGCCTGGAGCTCTGGATGGAGGGAAACTTGGAGAGTGTTGGAACAGACCCAAATGCAGTGAAAATGAGGCGCGGGAAGGAGAAGAGAAGTCCACGGAAATAAGAAAGGACTGAGGCGTCAAATCCGTCTGGCTGTGATGATGAAACCTACTGCCTCGTGTAGGAACCGAGGCGTCATAGGAACCAAGTACGAATGACTCATCGGTTGATACAAATTTTTTGGTATTGACACACACAAATCCGTACTCATCAATTTTCATCCCATTGAAGGATGAAAGTACGTTGTACCAATCGCATTTGAACAACACAACCGATAGGTTACCAAGGTACTGTAGCTCAACCACCTCCCTCAACACTCCGTAATAATCAATTGCACCTTCAATGGGGTTGTTATCGGCTGTACTCGCGTAGCACGTTGTGTCAGCTTTGCACAACACACCGCTGTTGTCAAAACTCCTCATTACAGACCGCTCTTTGGTGTGGAAGATGAACCCATTTGCTTTATAACCAGTATATGTCTTAGCTCCATATAACGGTCCTCGTGCCAAAGCCTTTAGTTGGCGACCTCTCGCATCCTCAACCGATCCAACTATTCGACCAACCTGAGAATGCAAATACTCCAAATGTCAATAATGTTGACATTAACAGGAATACCCATTCCTATCCGTGTCATAGTGTCATACAGTGCCCTCCAACCATGGTATGAATGTTCTATTGTGCATGACATCGATGTTCCGCCTACTCACCCGTGCGCCTAGTAGTTGCCTCTTGTGTTCACTACGTACATGGACAAGACAACCAATCTGATTGTTAGATGTAATGCTGTTAAAAGTTTGAGAATACACATAACAGTAAAGGTGAATGACATACTCAATGAATGGCTTCACTTCTTCAGACTGATTAAGTATGTACAAGTGGCACTGCTCCCATTCCGTGTTTGACAGTTCACGGACAATTGCACGACCTATTGGAGCTCCTACCGGCTGGAAGATCGATAACCCATCTGCCGCCGTTGGAGTTACCTCAGTTACTATAACTGACTCATGTCTTGTAAATTTGGTTTCAATGTCATGGAGATATCAGGAACAAAATGTCAAACACTCCAGAGCAATATAACCCTCCGCTATTGACCCTTCCGGACGACTACAATTACGCAGAAACGACTTCATTATCCCCATTATCCTATGATAAGAACATGTTATTAGTGAGACACCTCTTCTGTCAAAGGCATACTTCATAAAAGAGTGAAAAAAACTTACCTTTCGATTGAATACATCCAACGATATTGCACTGGCCCAGCTATTTTTGCTTCCTCTGCTAGATGGATGATAAGATGGACTGTAATATTGAAGAAACTTGGTGGGAATATTCTCTCTAGATTGCACATTATCATGGGTAATTGCGACTCCACCTTCAACAGATCCGACGTGTGCAACTCCTTAGAGCATAGAATCCTGAATGTGTTAGTCATGTCTATCACAGCTTTGCATACATGTTTGGGGAGTAATCCTTTAATAGCCACAGATAGGATACGTTGCATGAGAACATGGTAGTTATGACTTTTCAACCCAATCAATTTTCTGTCTTTCACCTTAACGCAACGTGAAATGTTTGATGAATACCGAACATGATTGGATCAAGATTCTCTAGCACATGTAACACTTCCTCACCTGATAGTCTTTGTGGGGCCATCCGTAACTCTCGTTTCCCATCGAATGAACTTTTGTTTCTTCTCCATGGGTGATCGGTGGGGAGGAATCGTCTGTGTCCCATAAAAGAACATTTTCTCCCATAATTCAATCGACAATAATGGGTGTCCATTTGACAGATAGGACAAGCCAAATTACCGTAAGTAGCCCAACCGGACAAGTTTGCATAGGCAGGAAGATCATTAATGGTCCAAAGTACAGCTGCGCGCATCTGGAAGTTATCTTTCTTGTCTGCATCATATGTGAGCACACCATTCGACCATAACTCATTCAGCTCTTCGATCAACGGTTGCAGATACACGTCTATGTCATTTACTGGAGCCTTTGGTCCGGGAATCAACATTGATAGCACGTAGTTTGTATCTTTCAAACACACCTCGAGAGGCACATTGTATGGAATAAGAACAACTGGCCACATTCTATATGGGTGACTTTTATCACTGTACGGATCAAACCTATCCATAGCTAGGCCAAGCCTCACATTCCGTGGGTCTTCCCCAAATGCAGCTAGTACGCTGTCAAGTTTCTTCCAAGCGTCTGTATCAGCAGGATGACGTAGAATACCATCCTTTAATCGTCGTGTATGGTGCCAGGTCATAGAGGAAGCCGTTTTGGGGGCATGAATAATCTTTGCAACCTTGAAGTTAGTGGAAAATATCGAAGTACTATGACTGGTAGCTTCCCTCTTTGTCGCTTCGATTGCTCTGGTATATCCAGTCCTCCAGTGTTGTGTAGAGGTTTAATCCATCTTGACTCCCCACACGTTGGACACACATCCAAATTGGCGTACTCTTTTCTAAATAGTATACAGTCATTTACACAAGCATGCATCTTTTGGTAGTCCAGCCCTAACCCTCCTATAAATTTCTTGGCTTCGTAGTAGGACTTAGGGACTGTGTTCCCTGGTGGCAATACTTTACTTAACATGCGAAGTAGCTCATCAGCGAACTTGTTTGAAACCTTGTACAGTGCCTTGAGATGCAACAATTCAACTAAAAAGGACATCTTCGTGTAGGAGACACAACTGGGATATAAGCTCTTTTCACAATCTTCTAATAGCTTATAAAATGTCCTAGCATCGGCGTTTGGTTCCTCACCTTCGTCCACCCTCATACCACCGAACCCATCATGCACCATATCCTCCATTTCCCCATGAGAGGATGAATTCCTACCATTACGGATCACATCTTCGAATTCCTCCCCATGATCCACCCATGTAGTATAAGTTGGCAATATTCCCCATTTTTCAAGATGGAGCTTAACAGTAGTTCTCCCCATTAAGAAAGCACCAACACAGTTATTGCAAGGACAGTAAATCTTACCATCCCAACTGGAATGAGAGTAGGCAAAGTCGAGAAACGAAGCGACCCCTTCCTTATATTACCCACTTTGCCGAGGTTTGGTCATCCAACTCTTATCCATCGCACTTCTATTTCTGCAAAGAAATATCAACCCAAATCTTTGGGATTAAAAAGACAGCACAACAGTTTAGAAACATGCAGTACATGAAGTAGCATCATCAGTGTTGACAGTTATCCAGACCGTTTGTAAAAGTTCAAATATGCATTTTCGTTTATGTGTGGATCGAACCAAACGGAACCAGAGAGCTGTCCGTTGGAACTGTACGAGCTGCAGCTAGCTTAATTGCTAGTTAATTTATACGCAAGAGTAGAACTCCTTCGATTGACTTGTCCAATTTTATCAGCACAGTTGTTACTTGTCTGCAGCATCACGTTTTTTAGGGCTAAACAGTACAACTCGTGACAATTCAATTCGCACAATTAAGCTCATGACCGTTGGCTATATATAACACACAATTAAGCTCATGACAATTCAATTCGCAATTACAAGAAGCCACATTCGACTACTCATACCAGCCTACCTGAGGAGAAATGCTTGTCGCGGGATACTGCAGCAAACGACTTCACGATTGATCGGCACCAGCTGGGTTGCTTCCAGGAATGTCTGCGCGCAACCTACGTGCGTCCTGGGAGTCGATCTGAAAGGGAATCTGTTCTTGGCAACGGTCGTTGATGGACTGACGAAGGCTCTGGTCTGCACGGGGGAGTTTTGAACGGTACTGGAAAAAACGGTATGTTCTGTTATACTTGCGGGTATAGAGTTTAGCAACGACAATACATACATTACCAATGAAGTTATGCCGATACTGTTTACCCATTTATTACATCAATTAATTTTGAAAGTAAACATACTTTTTTGCAATAACAACATATTCCGTTACTAAATATCACTATTAACCTCGGTTGAGTTTTTGACACATGATTTTGATCGACACTGACATATTGCGACGGCAAACGTCAATACTAAAGGATTGTTTGTGCTACGACAAATGTTCGTGGCTGTTGATACAGATTCTTGTAGTGCTAGTGGCTTGGATCCAGAAGGAACATCCACTAGTTCCCACGTGTGATTTTGCAAGATGGACTCAATTTCACTATTGATTGCCTCTTTGCATAGAGGTCCTTCTGAAGAATTTACGGCTTCTTGAAATGTTTGAGGTTCCACTTCAAGCATATAGGTGAAAAATCATGGACCAAAAGATTTTTCTACCCGAACTCGTTTACTTTTCCTAGGTTCTACCTCAACATTTTCTAGGTCTAGACCATTATTTCAATAGTCTCATAAGTTCGTTTCGACGAACTTGCATTCCCTCTAGATTTAGCCGGAAATACTTCTTCAAAGAAATATGCGTTTCTTGATTACATTATCGTATCTTTTATGTATATCCGAAATCTTCGAATCATGCACAAGAAACCGATAAACATTACTATTTTGAGCATATCCTATGAAGATGCAATCAACAGTTTTTGGTCCAATCCTAACCTTTTTAGGAGGAGGCACCATCACTTTAGCAAGACACCTCCACACTCGGAGGTGAATTAAAGAAGGTCTTTTACCTTTCCATAATTCGAAAGGTGTTTTCTCTTCTTTCTTTCGGGGTACCTTATTTAAAAGGTAATTGCTAGTTAAAATAGCTTCCCCCCACATGTTCTGAGGTAACCCAGAACTTATCAACATTGAATTCATCATCTCTTTCAATGTTCGATTTTTCCTTTCCGCCACCCCGTTTCATTGGGGTGAATAGGGAAAGGTGACTTCATGTATGATTCCGTGTTGAGCACAAAACTCACCAAATGGAGCATCATACTCACCACCTCTATCACTACGCAACATCTTGATTTTCTTGTTAAGTTGATTTTCAACTTCTTGTTTATAAAGCATGAACTTTTCTATAACTTCATCTTTACTCTTCAACAAGTATACATAGTAATATTTAGTACTATCATCCACAAAAGTGATAAAGTACTTATTTCCGCCTCTCGTTTGGACAAACTTTAAATCACAAACGTCGCTATGTATTAAATCAAGAGGTTTTGTATTCCTTTCAACTGAAAGAAAGGATGACCTAGTTAATTTAGCCTCAACACATATTTCACACTTATGTTTGAGATCAATTTGAAGTGTAGGGATGTGATTCATGTTAATTTGAAGTGTAGTGTATCATAATTAACATGTCCTAATCTACCATGCCAAAGATTAGGATACGCAATCACGTAAGCGGAAGAAACAGTTTTATTCTTGTTTGTCTTAGGGTTAATAGCCATTACATTGAGTTTGAACATCCCCCCACATTCATAACCCTTACCCACATACATCCCATTTGTTGTGAGTACAAATTTATCCGACTCAAATACAAGACGGAAGCCATGCTTGTTGAGGAGAGATCCTAACACCAGGTTCCTGCGAATGTCTGGCACATACAGCACATTCTTCAATGTCAGCTCTTTCCCGGAAGTCATATTCAATATGACGCTTCCTTTGCCCTTGACCTCGGATGAGGCGGAATTGCCCATGTACAAGCTCTCCCCAGAATCAACTTCTTCAAAATTGAAGAATATTCCTTTGTCCGAACAGACATGCTTGGTGGCACCTATGTCAACCCACCACTCCCGGGGTTGGAATCAGCCATGCTCACCTCAGACACCGCCGCAGACAAGTTGATGTCGTCAACTTTCTTGGGCTTCTCAGCATGCACAAGTCCAGTCAGACGAGTCATGGTTATCCCCCCAGTCGGCGCAACGACTGGCGCGTTCGACGACGCATTGATATCAAACTCATTGTTGATTGCAGCCATAATTCTGAAACAGGAAATGCTGAATTATTTTACCGAAAATTATTGTTTCAGATTACACAAATTAATGAACCGAGTCGTTTCTTTGTCTCCTGAAATTACTAAAACACAAAAATTGCCTTAAGAAATATATTATTTGGCCAACATGATTATTGTACATATTAATCCTTACACATTCACATTATTAAAATATTAAAATTTAGTTCATGCACTTTGACTAACAGTCCATGAAAGGAATTAGCTATCACATTTCCCAAATTACTATATTTTTTCAAATATATTATTATTATATTTTGATAAATACCGTAACGTAATATTCCATAGTCAAACACCTATTTAATGCATATGGGAGACACATAATATATAAAAATACTCGTCAAAATTATAGTAGCAAATTAGTATATAAACTAAAAGGTTGAATTGCATTTTTCGTAGTATATAAAAATTTATTTACTCATTAAAAATATTTTGATTATTATATTTAAAAAAAATTAAAGTAGATGAATCATTATAGCAAAACAAAAGTGACAAAAAATCATTATACTAATTCGAAACAAAATGTTTAAATACAAATTATTATGTTTTTTCATTAATGTTTTTTTAATTATATTATATAAAATAATCAATAAACGAATAGGTTCTTTTAAACGATATCGGGTTTAAATACTTTGTTCATGTAATTAGTGTGATGAAAAGGGGTGAATATGAAAACCTAGAAGAAACGAAAATATATGTATTTCATTAAGTGAAGGATTACAGACTACAAGACAATATATAGTGCAGATCATATTGATTCTTGCACACGGTGAACAGTTAAAACTGTTAAACAAATAAAATAAATAATAAACAAACACTCAACTTTGCATAACTAACAAAATGATCCCTAAACATTTAATAGAGAAACAAACAGAAAAGAACAATCAATCTTCTTCCTTAATTGTTTCGGTGTATGCATTCCTATCAGATTGCCTTTCTTCAACACCCCCTATCAATCTGATAGGTCTGAAAATATCATGAAGTCCAAGCATTCCAGCTAAATAGTAATGTTGACTTTGTCTCAAGGCCTTAGTTAATATGTCTGCGATTTGTTCCTTGATTCCGATATACTGCATAGAAATCAAACCAGACAGCAATTTTTCTCTAACAAAATGACAATCAATTTCAATGTGTTTGGTTCTTTCGTGATACATAGGATTAGAAGTAATGTGCAAGGCAGCTTTGTTGTCACAGTAAACAATAACCGGTTTTGTATGATAAACATTCAATTCACCAAATAAACCTTTTATCCGAATGATTTCAGAAACAGTCATGCCAATACTTCTATACTCATATTCTGCAGATGATCTAGAAACCGTATTTTGTTTTTTAACTTTCCAAGAGATTAGAGATTCCCCAAATTTAATACAGAAACCTGTTATTGACTTCCTGGTTTCTTGGCAACTTGCCCAGTCGAAATCGCAATACGCCCTTAGTTGTAGATCAGAATCTGCAGGAAAAAACAATCCTATCCCTGGCTGATTTTTAATGTACTTAACAATCCTAATGGCAGCATCCATATGAGATTGTTTTGGCCTGTGCATATACTGACTTAATTGCTGCACACTAAAGGATATGTCAGGCCTAGTCACAGTTAAGTAAAGCAGATTTCCAATAAGTCTTTTATATGGAGTAGAGTCAGGTAATACCTCATCATGTTGGTCCTTCCCTGTGTGAAGATCATAGTCGGCTGAAGTGAGTTTCTGGTTGGTTTCCATTGGAGTTTTGCTTGGTCTGGAACCGGACAGGCCTACCTCTGTAACCAGTTCCAGAGCATACTTGTGCTGATTTAACACCAATCCTCTACCTGTTCTAACCACTTCAACACCTAACAAATACCTCAAACTCCCGAGATCTTTCATCTTAAACGATTGATTTAAAAACAACTTAAGTTCCTCAATTATGTTGTTCGAGTTTCCAGTGATCAATAGATCGTCAACATATACAAGTAAAACAACAATTTCTCGATTTCGTTTCTTAGTAAACAAAGAATAGTCGTACTTACTATGAGTGTAACCATTTGAAATTAAAGCCTGAGTCAATTTCTGGTTCCACTGTCGAGACGATTGCTTAAGGCCATAGAGGGATTTGTGTAGTCGACAAACCTTATTCCCCCCGTGAGTACCAAATCCCTCAGGAATCTCCATATAGACTTCTTCGTGTAGGTCTCCCTGTAAAAAGGCTGTGACAACATCTAGATGGTACAAAGGCCAAGAAAAAACAGAGGCCAAGGCAAGAATAATGCGTACTGTCACCATTTTAGCAACAGGACTAAAAGTTTTTGTGTAATCTATACCTTGCTGTTGATTGTACCCCTTTGCAACGAGACGAGCTTTGTACTTATCAATGGTACCATCAGATTTATACTTAATTTTGAAAATCCAACGACAGCCGTTCGGTTTTTTATTTGCAGGAAGTGGAATAATAGACCAGGTCTTGTTTTCTTCCAAAGATAAAATATCATTTTGCATGGCAGATACCCAAACAGGATTTTGAACAACTTCTTGAAAAGATCTCGTTTCAGAAATTTTAGAAACAGATGAAGCAAAAACCTTGTAATCATTCTTGAGATGTTTATAGGTCAAAAAATCTGACATAGGGTGAGCAGTAGATATACGATTGGACATAATCAAATCTTCATGCCAAATCGGAGGTCTAGTAAGTCTAGTACTTCTGCGATTCCTATTTTCATTATCAGCTGAAATAGGAGCACTATTATCAACAGGTTCAGGAGCATCATTAACATGATCGGAATGCTCATGAGAATGTATAGGCTGCTCATTAGTATCAATAACATGTTCAGGAAACAAAGCTGAGGGATTTTTATTTCGTAATGCAAAAGGAAAAATATTTTCGAAAAAAATAACATCTCTACTTTTAAACATACCTCCTGTCTGTAAATTGAGTAATTTATACCCCTTTTGACTTGAAGAATACCCCATAAACACGCTTTGAATCGACCTGGAGACAAACTTGTTTTTGGGGGTCAGATATTTCCCAAAACAAAAGCATCCAAAAGTACGAATATGGGAAAGATCTGGAGCTTTCCCATGAAGCTTCTCAAAAGGGGAAATAAAAGACAAAACAGAAGAAGGTAATAGATTGATTAAATAGCAAGATGTTAGAATAGCATCACCCCAGTATAAATCGGATAAAGAGCTTTGAACTTTCAAGGCTCTAGCCACCTCAAGTAAGTGTCGGTGCTTCCTCGCAACGACACCGTTCTGTTGAGGCGTGTATGGGCCGGTTTTCTGGTGAAGAATACCTTTACTAGCAAAGAAACTTGCAGTATACTGATTCACAAACTCACCACCATTGTCAGTGCGTATGATACCAACTGAAGATTTGAACTAATTTTCTACTAATAGCACGAAATCTTTGATAATCAGAAAAGCATCAGTTTTAAATTCAATCAAATAAGTCCATGTTGTCCTAGTATAATCATCGACAATAGTAATGAAATATCGTTTATTATCATACGTCTAACAATGAAAAGGGCCCCAAGTATCGATATGAATCAATTCAAAAGATCGAGTAGTCTGAGAAATACTAGCAGGAAAGGGATCTCTATGTTGTCTAGCCTGAGGACAAACAATATAACTATTTTTAAAATCAACAGAGCGATCCTTCATATTTTTCAAAAAAGGATTCTTCAAAAAAATTGTTTCAGATACATGGCCTAATCATTTGTGCCACAAATCACAAGACTTTACAGAGTTATCAAAAACATTGAATGCAACATCAGTTATGGGTTTAGAAGCACAAATGTACAAGCCATTGATCTCTCTACCAATCCGGATTACCTTCCCATTGCAAAGGTCCTGAAGAATCACAAATTGAGGATAAAACATAACACAACATTTGTGATCATGTGAAATTTTCGGGACAGATAACAAGCTGAACCTAAAATCAGGTATGTATAATACGTTTTTCAGGATTATTGTTTCTGTCAAAAAGTGATCACCGATGTGTGTAACATATGAAAAAGTTCCATTTGGTAAATAAACTTTTGAATTCTTGATTTTCTTCACATTAATGAGGCTATCTAATCGTGATGTCATGTGGTTGGTAGCCCCGGTGTCAAGAATCCATTCTATTGTTCTTGTGCCTAAAGAAGGATGGGAAGAATTTATACCTGTCATGTTTGCTCTTGCTTCGGATGTAGAGGAATTATCATTGCTTCCAAGCATGCTAAGAACCTGTTCATATTGCTCCTTTGACAAGCTGTTAATTCCGGATGATGCTGAGACTGAATTGTTTGTGGAACCAGCATTGGAATTCTTGTGTGAAGGAGTCACAGATGGTGTGTCGCATGGTTCAGTGGCAAATGTGTTATAAGCACTTTGAGATCCAGATGAAAAAGACCCTGGTTTCTTTTTGTTCTTCAGGTGCGGGTGCAAGATCCAGCAGAAATTCATCGTGTGTCCTCTTTTATGGCAATGCTGACAGGTGAAGATCTTCTTGTTCGCTAGATTACTGTTATTGCCACTGAATCTTGATGTAGAATTGTTCGAGTAAAATCCTGAAGTTTCCCCTGAATTTGTTGTTCCCAGCATGTTTCCAGAATTAGAATGGTTGCTGAATTTGCGTTGGCTTTCTTCTTGTATAAGAACTGAGTATGCTTCGTTCAAGCTAGGCAGGGGAACTCTCATAAGAAGATTAGATCTTGCATTTGCGTAATTTTCTTTCAGACCCATGAGAAACTGGAATAGCTTGATATTGTTCTCATGAGTGATCTTTGCTTTTAGGTGATCACAGGTGCAGGAAGGAATTGTACAGATAGTAGAGTATTCGTCCCATAATAGCTTCAATCTGTTGTAGTAAACTGAAATTGAATCCATACCTTGATTGGTCACGCATATCTCTCTGTGAAGCTGGTAGATCCTCGACCCATTCACTTTGTCGAATCTTTCTTTAAGATCAATCCACACAAGATGAGCACTTGTCGAGTATATGATAGTGCTCAGAAGATCTCGAGAAACCGAATTCATCAGCCACGCAAACACATAAGCGTTACAGCGATCCCATTGGTGATGTAAGTAAGCTTCAAGATCTTCCTTCTTGCAGGTTCCATTGATGAACCCCAGCTTGTTCTTCGCCAACAAGGCAATGAGCACGCCTCTGCTCCAAATCGAGTAATTCTCCGTTCCAGTTAGCTGAATGGACACCAAGGAAAGACCTGTAGTATCGGAAGGGTGCAGATACAAGGGATGATCGGAATCGATTACAGTTGCAGGTTTTGCTTCCATTGTGTTTGATGAAAAGACGCAGCAACAGGAATCTTGAATCAGAAGGAATAAGGCGCGAAGGATTGGGGAGAAGAACAGAGGAAAGAAATAAACGGGATCAAAGGGTGAAAATGAAACAGATCTGGTTTACCAGCTCTGATACCATGATGAAAAGGGATGAATATGAAAACCTAGAAGAAACGAAAATATCTGTATTTCATTGAGTGAAGGATTACAGACTACAAGACAATATATAGTGCAGATCATACTGATTCTTGCACACGGTGAACAGTTAAAACTGTTAAACAAATAAAATAAATAATAAACAAACACTCAACTTTGCACAACTAACAAAATGATCCCTAAACATTTAATAGAGAAACAAACAGAAAAGAACAATCAATCTTCTTCCTTAATTGTTTCGGTGTATGCATTCCTATCAGATTGTCTTTCTTCAACATAGTGATGATGTTTGACCATTTGTTTTTATTATTTTGTATTTTCTTTTCTATTTCTATTTTTTACACTAAATAATGAAATTTTGTTACATATAATCATGAAAATACTTTTCATGAATACAACTTTAGATAAGTTAAATAGATTTTCACATACTGTGGAAAATGCAGTCCAAGTTTCTAGTTTATATATTAATTTGTTAGATTTTATTTTTAATAACTTTGACAAAAAAAATTTAAAAATTATTTGTCTTTCATGTGTTAAATAAGTGTTTATCTATGGAACTTATCTTTATGGTACCTATTCGATTATTTGATAATATAATATATTTGTAAAAGTACAGCAAGGGAATCAATTCTTAATTAGCCTTCTAAGTGATTGAGTTTCGTATAATATGATTTTCGTACAAGTAAATAAGTATGACCATATCCCACAAGTAACCACCAACCTACCCCTATGTCAACTCTCATGCACTATGCCAACCCAACCCTACCCACCCACGCCACCCTAATAGGAAAGAGCAACCTCATCTCATTGCACTACTTTGAAGAACCACCCCACAAAGACTACCCCAAAAGCCACAGTCACCGACCCACCCCATCCATAACCTATCCGACCATCACCCCAAACCCGACAACCACACATTACCATGCTAAACAAAGCCCCATAGGAAAGGCCAGATACACTCCGTCGAAACCCCTCCAGGCACACCATCCCCAAAGAAAACTCTAAAGATGATAAACTTGACAACCAGTCTCAGCCCCTAGATGAATATGAAGCGGCAAAGGGATGACAAGGATAACCAAGCTGTGACCAAGAAAGCAAAAATCATGCAAACAGTAGAGGAAGGAAACAGAGAAGAGCTCCTAGGCAGGATGGGCACGAGAAAGAAGAAGATAAGGGCACAGACGAAGCCAGATTCAACGAAAACTGAGAAACTAAAGGCGAGAATGGAGAAGTTAAAAGCAGCATCCCTTACAAATGTTGATCACCAAACCGAAAACACGGGATCTGGTGGTTGTCCAAAAACAACCACAGGGGGTCAATGAGCACTATCGTTTGGAATTGTTAGGGTCTAGGGTCTTCCTTGACAATTCGACACCCGAAAGACCTCAATGGGAGGCACCACCCCGAGATTATCACTAAAGATTAGATTTGGTAACTGCAATATCTCGCAGTAACTGCCATATCCCACGATCCGAATCTTCAGCAACACAATATACACTAAGATATTCAGCTGCCTTATACGGTTTAATCTCTCATACCCTATAAATACCCTTGCTTTACATACGTTCCTTACGTTTTTAGTTTTATACACACATATACTTATTTAAGCATCGGAGAGGGACCCAAAGACACCCCCTCTGTTGCGCTCCCCTACCGGCAGGTTCACCGGAGTTGGAGTGGAAGCGTCTTTCCGTCCGTGTCTGGCATTTAATTCACTGCCAGATCAGCATCCAGGAATTCACGATCCAACATTTGGCGCCGTCTGTGGGAATCGAGCAATTCAGCCATGAGAACTCGATCCCAAAACAACCGTCAGAACTAGACTCGCAAGCGATCCTCAGACAGCTCTGATTCCGCCGCCGCTTTCCCGCTTCAACAGGAACCTGCCAGCCAGGCAGGAGTCAATGTCGTCCCCCTGCGAACGGCTAGAGAGCATGCCGGTAATTCCATACCGACCCCAGCTACCAACCACGTCGAGACTCCAGCTCCGCAAACCGTCCACATCGCCGGGGAAAACATCCAGTTAACCCCGGAGATGATTTCACTGCTGGAGGCCATCCTAGGGTAGGCGCGCCGTCAAGCCTCTGCTCCCCAAGAAAACAACCGCCCTGCTACCACATGGCCCTTGCCTTCTGAAGCCGCAAATCCTGGCACCACCACACCTTAGGAGGATCAGGAGATGACATCAGGACAACAGTCCATACCTCCGGCATGCACCCAGGAGCCCACAACTACGTAGACTGCCAACCCTTCCGGTCGTCCTCCATCAGGGACCTCGCCCAGGTGCTGCACTGTGGACCAGATGGACGATCTCCTCAATAAACGGCTCCAAGAAAGGCGGCTGACAGTCGTAGCTCCCTTTAAGGAGCAATCTGCTCACCCCTTCTCCGACGAGCTCGTCTCCATCAAGATCCCCAAAGACGTGGTTGCTCGGGCCATACCTGAGTACAGTGGCGGAGGAGACCCCACCGTACACGTCAACAAGCACGAGGCTTCACTCCTGGGTAAGTCAAATGATTCCAATCACTTGGCTTTGTTATTTCCATCCACTCTTTCGGGGTCGGCTTCGTCCTGGTTCTTCGGCCTCCCTGCAGGATCTATCGAAACTTGGGCAGAATTAAGGAGCAAGTTCCTGGAGAGGTATATGGGCGAGCGCCAATTGCTAAAGAGCATGGCCGCGCTGGATGCGGTCAAACAGCTACCTGGAGAGTCGCTGGCCAACTTTTATGGACGTTTCCATCAGAACGTCACAGAGATAGATCGCTGAATGTCAGAAGGGGAGATCATTCGAGCATTTTACAGTGGTCTGGAATTGGCCAACAAGGCCTCGAGGAAGCTGCGAAACAGCTAACATGTGAAGGAGATCGAAACGCTGGAGGAGTTGGTGTCCAGAGCAAAAGGTTTCATAGACCTTGAAAGGGCGAACACAGATGCGGACTTCCTGACAACCTCGCTAAGGGTGGTTCATGAACCCCGACGCGATGGTAAGGAGGAGGTGAAGAAGGATAAGAAGGGAAAAGACAGCAGGCCCCGGGTCGAGTCTAATCCAGCACCTCTCCAACCAGAGGGCCCTGAGTACTTCACGCCTTTAAATAGGCAGATCTCAGCGGTACTAGTCGAGATAGAGAGAAGATCCTTGGCAAGGCCACCGATGCCTCGTCGAGGTGGTCAGCCCATGGGAAAGGATGTCGAGAGCTATTGCAGATACCACAAGTGCAAGGGGCACAAGACAGATGACTGCCGCATTCTGAAGCGGGACATAGAGATGTTGATCCAGGGGGGGAATGCTGATAGAATTCGTGGCAGGGCAAGACAGGAGTCGAACGCCCCCAGGAGACATCGTTCGCCAGCCCCTGCTGAGCAAACTGATCCGTCGGGAAGCAAGAGTAGAGTAAATCTGATTGCAGGAGGATTCTGTGCAGGCGGTGAGAGGTCGCACGCTAGGGAGGTCTACGCCACTTAGATCTCCACAGCAGTTCAGTTGGGAAAGCGACCCCGGCCTGAGGAGAACATTGTCGTCTCATTCTCTGAAGATGATTTGGCACATGTCACCCCCCCCCCCCCCCCCCCCCCACAACGATGCTTTGGTTATCACGGAAGATATTGATGGTTGTGACGTTGCTAGGATTCTGGTCGATGGACGCAGCTCGACAGACATCCTATATCTGGACGCTTTCGAGAAAATGGGCAAGTCCAAGCGTGACCTGAAAAGGGTCGACTTTCCGTTGATTGGGTTTGCGGGAAGGACAACTTATCCACTAGGGGCTATAACCATGCCAGTGATTTTTGGCGAAGGATGGAAGAGCATCAAGGTATCGGTCACTTTCCTGGTGGTCGATTCACCTACATCCTACAACGCCATCATAGGGACGACCACGATCAATCCAAACAAGATTGTGGCCTCCACAGTCCACCAGAAGATGAAATTCCCCACTCCCAACGATATCGGAGAAGTGCTCGACGACCAGCCTTCCTCGCGGCAATGCTATGTGAACTGTCTGCGTAGGAAGAACCAAAGGGAGGCCCTCGCCATTGAAACAGAGGTTGATCCTCGCGAGGATTTGGCTCGGCCAGCACCCATGGAAGAATTCGAAGAGGTCGAAATCGATGATCCGGACAAGAAGGTGCGCATTGGAACCACCTTGAAAGAGGATCAAAAGGAGGCTATGACCGCCCTCCTCAAAGAATTTAAAGAGATCTTCGCCTGGAAGCCGAGCGACATGCCAGGAATCAGCACAGATATCATCTCCCACGAGCTCAGAATAGACCCTTCCATCAAGCCGATCGCCCAAAAAAGAAGGTCATTCAGGACGGACAAGCGTTTAGCTATCAGACAGGAGGTCGGCAGGCTGATTGAGGCTGACTTCGTCAGAGAGGTGAGATTCCAGAGCTGGGTCGCCAACCCAGTTCTGGTCAGAAAATCAAACGGCAAGTGGAGGATGTGCGTCGACTTCCGCGACTTGAACAAGGCTTGCCCTAAGGATTCATACCCCCTTCCTAGAATTGATCAGCTGGTCGATGCTACCTTGGGTCATGAGATGCTGAGCTTCAAGGACGCCTACTCAGGCTACAACCAGATCAGAATGCATCCAGACGATGAGGCTCACACCGCTTTTTATGCTGATGGGGACATTCTGTGCTACAAGGTGGTGCCCTTTGGCCTCATCAATGCCGGGGCAAGTTATCAGCGGATGGTGAACCGCCTGTTCCAGGACATGCTGGGGAGAAACATGGAGGCTTATGTGGATGATATGCTCGTCAAAACCCTCAAGGGCAATCCGCACACAACAGACCTCTGTGAGCCTTTCGAATGCATGAGGAGACACAACGTTCGCCTGAACCCTGCCAAGTGCGCCTTCGGAGTCAAGTCCGGAAATTTTCTGGGTTTCATGGTCAGCGAAAGGGGAATCGAAGCAAACCCAAAACAGCTAAAGACCATAGAAGAAATGAAGTCGCCAACCTGCCACAAGGAAGTACAATGCCTGAATGGACGCCTAGATGCCCTCAACCGCTTCCTCTCCAAAGCAAGCGACAGGTCCCTCCCATTTTTCAAAACTCTGAGGGTCAACCGCAAGTTTGAGTGGACGCCAGACTGCGAGGAAGCATTCCAATCCTTGATGAGGCATATCCAAACACTCCCAGCTCTGGCAAAGCCCGTTCCAGGAAGAATGGTCAAGTGGGCGATCGAGCTCAGCGAGTCCAAGATCAAATTTGCGCCAAAAATAGCCATTAAAGGTCAAGCACTAGATGATTTCATCGTGGAAAGCACGAGTAACGGTCAAACAAAAGCAGAAAACAGGCCAAGTCAGTCAGCAGACAACAATCAAATCAGGGAGCTCTATACGGATGGGTCTTCATCGAAAGAAGGCTCGGGGGCAGGTTTAATTCTTATTCCTCCTGAGGGCGAGCCTTTCTTATCACTGGACTCAGACTGGCAAAAGGAATGGGTATAACTGCGCTTAAGGTAGAGAGTGACTCAGAGCTTATTGTCAATCAGGTTAATGGCACCTACGAGACAAGAGGAGAAAAGATGAAGAAATATCTCAGCATCGCCAGGAAGCTGGTCGCGGAAATCCCAAATTTCGCGATTGAGTCTATTCATCGCCAAGAAAACCAGATGGCAGACTCCTTGAGTAAACTGGCATTCAGAGGGACAACAATCCAGAATGTGCAATTTCTGGAAAAGGCCCTATGTTCAGTCCTTGAAAGCAGAGCAGAGGTCTTCAACATTCAAGGACAAGTCACATGGATGACTCCGTTCCAGAATTATTTAAAAGAAGGGATCCTCCCAGATGACGAAGGCAAATCCATGAGGATTAGAAGACTTGCAGCCAGTTATCTAATTATCGATGAGGAACTGTACAGAAGAGGCTACTCGACTCCTTACTTGAGGTGCTTTGCTCATCCTGAAACAGAAAAGGTTCTTCGAGAAGCTCACGAAGGGGTGGCAGCATGTCATGAAGGTGCTCGATCGCTGACCAGGAAAATCTTCAGATTAGGATATTACTGGTCGACCTTGGGAAAAGATGCAGCGGAATTAACGCAGAAGTGTGAGACTTGCCAGCAGTTTGCACCACGATCGGGTCGACCATCAACACTATTATCCCCAATGGCGGGTGCCTGGCCTTTCGCTCAATGGGGAATCGATATATTGGGTCCTTTCCCTTATTAGCACTAGGAATCGACTACTTCACTAAGTGGATAGAGGCGAAAGCTCTAGCTTCGACAACGGAATTCCAGGTCATCAAGTTCCAAAAGATCAACATATTCTCCAGGTTTGGCATTCCCAAAATACTCATCAGTGATAATGGTCCGCAATTCATTGGAAAGGAGTTCAAATGGCTCTGTGAAGAATATCATGTCGACCATGTTCAGTGCATCATCCTCAAACGAATGGGCAAGCTGAAGCAGCCAACAAGGTTGTCTTAGCAGGACTCAAGAAAAGGGTTCGAGCATTCAAAGGGAATTGGGCAGAAGAACTGGAAAACGTATTATGGGCCATCAGAACAACGCCTAAGGCGGCCACAGGAGAAACGCCTTTCAGTTTAGTGTATGGATCAGAAGCAGTAGCACCCGCCGAATTAGCAGTGCCTACCCACAGAATCCTACACTTTAATGCGGAGGCAAACGAGATCGAGAGCAGAACTGACCTCGACTTAGCAGAGGAAAAGAGATGGCTTACGGAAAAGCCACAAGCAAAGATGCGCTTGGCGACCGCTCGATATTTCAACAGAAAAGTCAGCGCTCGCCAATTTTTTCGTGGGGGAGATGGTTATGAGAAGGAATGAATTCACAAGGCTGGACAGTAAAATTAAACTTTCAGCCAAATGGGAAGGACCGTACAAGGTAGTAGAGATCGCCGCACCAGGATCCTACTATTTGGAAACCCCCGAAGGTGAAAGGTTACCCCGTCCATTCAATTCTGAGCATTTAAGGAGATTTCATACATAGCTTGTAATCAAACTGTTATGCTAATAAAAGAAAGCCATTCCTTCATAAAGCATGTCCACTCGAAGCAAGTTGAAGAAAAAGACCTGACGCCAAAAGTCAGGCGAAAGACCTTATAACCGAATCAGGCACAAAAACCCTAACAACAAAGTTAGGCCAAAAGCCCTATCACCAGAGTTAGGCCAAAAAGCCCTGACGCCAAAGTCAGACCAAAAGCCCTAGCAATAAAGCTAGGCCAAAAAGCCATGACGCCAAAGTCAGGCCAAAAGCCCTAGCAACAAAGCTAGGTCAAAAGCCCTATCGCCAAAGTTAGGCCAAAAAGCCCTAACAACAAAGTCAGGCCAAAAGCCCTAGCAACAAAGCTAGGCCAAAAAGCTGTGACGCCAAAGTCAGGCCAAAAGCCCTAGCAACAAAGCTAGGCCAAAAGCCCTATCGCCAAAGTTAGGCCAAAAAGCCCTAACAACAAAGTTATGCCAAAAAGCCCTAACGCCAAAGTCAGGCCAAAAGCCCTAGCAACAAAGCTAGGCCAAAAGCCCTAACAATAAAGTTAGGCCAAAAAGCCCTGACGCCAAAGTTAGGCCAAAAGACCTAACAATAAAGTTAGGCAAAATGAAAACCCTGACGCCAAAGTCAGGCCAAAAAGTCCTAACAATAGAATTAGGCAAAAACGGGAAAGCAGATGCCAAAGCCAGACAAAGACATCTGCTATCAACCCATTAAACAGCGGATAAGGAATTTTAGGCGATCACTATGGAGGATGAAGCCTTAAGTTAACAAATTCCCTGTTATTACGCAAACACCTCAAAGGTTTAAACTTCAAAGAAGGTAATATCTCTTTGAACTTAGAAGTTTATACTTTTAAGTGTCAGAGTATTGTCCTTAGAAAGTTCGCATAGACTTATGCTCGGTCTAAGACTTTAAGAGTCGAAGCCGTTATAAAGCAAGAAAAGTCGAGAGTAATTATGATTAAGATATGGGATGAATAGCCAAACACATTCAAAGTCGAGTAAAGGCTCATGAATATAAAGGCATTAAATGTAAACCAAGTCTTAAATCAAATAAATAATTACGAAGTAAACAAAAATTACAAAGGAAAAACAGCTATCTAAAAAGACAAAGAAAATATGGTCGCCAAGGAGCTGGAGGCTTCAAGCTTTTGGGTCCTCGGGGGCAAGGGTGTTTTGCTCGCCTTCGGGGGCAGGAGTACTTGGCTCGCCTTCAGGGGCAGTCTCTTCAGCAGCAACAACGGGCCGAGGAAGGCGACTACGCAAGAAACCCTTCAAGGATTCAACTTCCCCAATGGGAAAGTTGGGGTCGACCGCTTGGACATCATCCACCAGGACTTGGAGAAAATCGGCAATCGCCGACTTCATCACCTTCAAAGCCTGGTCCTCAAAGTCCTCAGAGGCCTTGAACTCCTCAACCACGGTTTGGGGCGAAGGGACTGCCTTTAGCTGATCAGACAGCTGGTTCTTCTCGTCCTCCAGGGCGATCCCCCTGCTTTCAGCAATGCCCCTCTGGGCCTCAGCAGCTTCCTTCTGGGTCTCCGCGGCGACCCGAAGAGCGTCCGACTCTCCAATTTGAGCATGATCCTCCTTCAACTTGGGCTCTAAGTGAGCTCGGACCGCTTCTCCTTCATCTAGGCACCGATGAAGGGCCTCAGCTTCTTGAAGGGAGGCTGCATCAGCCTCCCTATTCTTGACATCAGCAAGGAGACACTGCTCCTTCCTGAAGTACTCCTCCCGGGCACCGTCTACCAAGGCGATCGCCACATCAACGGTCTTCTTGATGGCCTCCAATTGCCCGGGGATGACCCCCGTACTTCGGTACTGCTCAAGCTCGACAAGCAGGTCAGAATGCTTGTCGGCGAGCTCACCGAAGACGCGGCCAAGAATCACCTCTTCCCGAACGAGCTGACAACAAAAACATAAGGAAAATTTTCAAGACATCAAACAAAAAGGGAACGACAAGGAAAAAAGAACGGAAAGGAGGCGAGATCATACCAGGGCGACTCGTTCGAAGTGGGTCCGTAGGAACCCCTCTATCTGAGGTAGCTCCGTGGGAACAATCGATCGGTCCTTGGGGGGAATTATCTCATCAATAAGCCGCATGCACATGTCTGGGCTACCCCGGAGGCTCTTCTAGGCAGGGTACCCCTTTTTCGCAAGTTCCCCGCAAGGGACCCAAGGCCCCCGAGAGTTCGTAGCCTTAAGTGGCTGGAACAAGCTCGCCATGGAGCAGTACTCTTCCGCAGGAGCCCTTGAAGAGCTGGAAGCGTCGGGCCCCTTCTTCTGGGTCCCAGACTCCTTAGGAGGAACCGTGGGCACAGTAGGAGCGGGAGGCGCCAAGTCTAAAGCCTTCTCCTTGGTGGCGGAAGGGCCTTGGGGAGATGGAGAAGGATGCGCCACGTCCAGACCCTTCCCCTTGCTAGCAGAAGGGCCCTTAGGAGGGGGAGGAGGAGGATGCTGGTCGACTTCCGGGTGCTCCTCACTCCTGACCTTCTTGGAGGGAGGAGGAGGAGGGTTCCGGGCCGCATCAGCCGACGAATTTTCTGCAAAACAACAAGGCAAAATATCATAACCGAAAAAATGCGAAGTATGAAAATGTCAAATCTACAAATGGCGAGGTAACATACCCGGTTGGCGAGGGCCAACAGTGGCCGAGGGAAGCACCTCCTCAGACTTCCTCTTAGACGAACGCCTAGAGGGGGGAAGAGGAGAGTTCAGCAGTGCCTGGTCAGTGGACAGCCCCACCTTTTCCTGGTCATCAAAGAGACCTATAAGTTTTCGAGCCTTGCCTACAAACAGTAAACAAGAAAAGGGTTAGAAAATTACCCAATCATCAAAGATTGGCGTGGCCTGATGAATGCTCGCCATCTCAAGCATATTCTCAGTAGTCTCCGCCACTGAGCGGATGGACTTGAATTGGGACGATCGATGCAACCGAAAGAGGTCGTCGATGGAGTTCTGATCACTCCCTGACATCTCTTCGAAGGAAGGAGGGAAATCCTTGTCCGGGGTAAACAATTTCCAGGATACACCCCCCTTGTAAAAGAAGTAAAACTTCTTATAGTTGGAGTTGGTGGCCCGGAAATCATCGACCAGACGGACATGGACATTCCAAATCCATGCTTGAGGACCTCCCCACTCTGCAAACTTCGTCCAGCGTGGTTGGAAGTGATGGAGGTGGTTCGCCCCAGCTGCCAGTCGGAAAAAACATCGGAACAAGGCCTGTGAATACGCCCATTTCTGGCGTATGCACAAGAACTTGAAACCGACCCACAACCTAAGGGCATTAGGAACGAGTTGCGTGGGGTGGACTCCATAGAACTGACACAATGTCTGCAAATCCCCACAAAGAGGAAAACGCAACCCAGCATCAATATGGGTCGCATAGATGTAAACCTCTCCGCCGTGAGGATAGTGCAGACCTAAGCCAGGATATCTAGGAGCATCCTCAACACTGAGGCCACCAAGCGCCACCATTGTCTTAAAGTAAGCCGGCTTTAACTCATTAGGCTTGACATCTACTCAAATAAGTTCAGATATGGCAATGGCAAACATAAAAACAAGGAACAGCAAGGAATATTACCAAAACAAAGCATTGAAAGAACGGAAATTTACCTTTAGGAGAAAAGATGGGCGTTTGAAAATCAGGGCCATCCACCACCACTGGGGTGGCTACGGATCTCCCCACGTCAGGTTGTTCCCCCGCTGAGGGGGGCACGGCGCCATCCCTAATGGTCAGGGGGGCATTGGTATTCTTGGGGGCATTGGCATTCTTAGGCCCCTTGGTGGCTGTGTGCTTAACTCTCTGACCTCGGGTAGCCATGGAAACAGTTGGGAAAAAGGGTTGAAGAAGATTGAAGAAGAAAGAAGAAGGATTCGCACAAAAAGCTCTGGAAATCTGAAGGAGTAAAGGAGCGTAAAAAACAAAATAGAGAAACTGATGTCTCTTATATAGGCCCAAAAAGAAGTAACCGCCACGGGCGAATCGAAGCGACACAGGAGAATAATTGCACCTTTTTGGAAAAAACCGAAGCAATGTCAGAATTCCAAGAGACACCTCGGGGAGACAAACGGTTGGCTGGTACAGGCAGCTGTCAAACTACCCTTGGTTTACGGAAAAGTAAATGACAGGCATGCCTCAAGCGATCGTTCGATCTCTGGACAACTGTGCAGTTATTAAATGCTAAAGTCCACTAAGTAGACAAAGTGGTCGCCAGCGCACTGATAGACTTTATCAGAAATACCTTTGGTAGGTAGTGATCGCCTAACCAAGAAAGATAGACTTTCATAAGCCTAGGTTACCTCGAGTAATCTCCAAAGGGGAATAAAAGGAAAGATATTCTTTCAGCTTTGAACAGTGAAGAAACTGCTCGCCAAACGAGCTCGAAGTGCCTCAAAGGTCATGAACCATTACAAGAGACGAAGAAAATCGAATTTAAGACGTCACTATCTAAAACCCTACCAAGAAAGCAAGCTCGACTGAAGAGACTTCAATCAAGCTTCGGGGGCAAATGTTGGGTATCGACAGTGACAGCCCAATAAGGAAAAGGACTCGAAGGCCCAATAACCATAGAGGGGGTAAACCCATGATATTCGAACCAGATCGGCCTAAGTACGAGTTAAACTTGGCCCTCCATAGAATGGCCCAGAACCAAGCCCAAAGTCTCTGAGTACGCCAAAGAGTGTCCATGAGAGTGCTCGCCCCGAAGAGAGCCTTGCCTCTCTCCTCTGGTCCCACTAAACTGTCAATAAAGAAGTGGCCACGATATCCCGCGTATCTCGGTCACATATTCACTAAAGATTACATTTGGTAACTGCAATATCTCGCAGTAACTGCCATATCCCACGATCCGAATCTTCAGCAACACAATATACACTAAGATATTCAGCTGCCTTATACAGTTTGATCTCTCCTACCCTATAAATACCCTTGCTTTACATACGTTCCTTACGTTTTGAGTTTTATACACACATATACTCATTTAAGCATCGGAGAGGGACCTAGAGACACACCCTCTGTTGCGCTCCCATACCTGCAGGTTCACCGAAGTTGGAGTGGAAGCGTCTTTCCGTCCGTGTCTGGCATTTAATTCACTGCCAGATCAGCATCCAGGATTTCACGATCCAACAACCGTAAGGTCGTGTGATTAATGGCTTGCAATTATTTTCACAGTAGCATGACTTTGTGCAAAAGATCATTTGATGGTACCCTTTTAAGATGCATGAATGTCGAAGAAGTTGAACGTTTAATGGAAGAAATTCACGAAGTTTGTTTCGGCCCACACATGATGGGGCGAATGGTAGCGAAAAACATAATGAGACTTGGATACTTTTGGTCCACCATGACGGATGACTGTGTGAGACACATCCAACATTGTCACCTCTATTACACTAAATCCACACACCACCGTAGGAGCTCTATATAGGACTTCGCCTTGGTGTTTCTCAATGTGGGGCATCGATGTAATCGGCATGATCTCTTCAAAGGCATCCAATGGTCATTGATTCATATTGGTGGTGATCGATTACTTCACCAAGTGGGTAGAGGCTATCACTCTGGCATCAGTAATGGTAAAGGCTATCGAGCGTTTCATTAGTCGGGATATCATCACGCGCTATGGAGGCGCCAGAGTCAATCATTACCAACATTGCCATAAATCCGAATAATAAGTTGGTTGATGGGTTGTGCGACCAATTTAAGATCAAACATAGAAAATCATTTATGCATTGTCTACAAATGAATGTCGTCGTGGAAGCAGCAAATATGAACATTACATAGAAAAAGACTGTCTATTATAAGGACTGGCACAACAAGCTGCCTTGGGCACTCATGGCATACTAGACCTCAATACGGATATCAACAAGCACAACCCATTCTCCCTTGCTTACAGGACCGAAGTCGTGTTGCCAATGGAAGTAGAAATACTGTCAACTAGGATCCTTACTGAGACAGGGATGAATGACTCAGAGTCGACGAGATGCAGATACAAGCAATTGAACCTCATTGAAGAAAGGCGACTCATCGTGTTTTGCGATGGGGAATTGTACCAACAACGCATGACACGAGCATTCAACAAGAAGATGTGCCCAAGACACATACAAGTGGGTGATTTAGTCATCAGAAAAATCCTTTGACTCAATCCATTCTCTTGGGGCAAGTTTGTGCCAAAATATAAAGGACATTATGATGTCAAAGAAATTTTTAGCGGATGAGCCATGATCATCACCGACATGGACGACTAGGAAATCCCTAGTCCAATCAATATGCATGCAGTCAGGAACTACTATCCTTGAAAAATCTCGCAACTAAAAAGCGAGTCTCAGAAATTAAGAGAAAGTTCTCGTTGAACCGAGGGAATAACGGTTCCACAAAACAAGGAGAAACTTGAGGGAAGTTGGCCATGGAGGTTGAAGAAGAAACTGTCGGGGGGGTTCATTTCAGTTTATTAGAAGGAATGCTAACACTTCCCTTCAATGACTGTGATTCTCTTTCCTGAGCTTCAAGCTTTAGTGACTGCGCTTCTAAATATCTAATTTTGAAGGACTGATTTCATGAAAGAGGGACTGCACGCTTTTCGGTTAAAGGTTATCGGAGTGCACACCTTAAACGTGGAGAAGCGATCGAGTTTGGTTAAACAAGATGAACTCACAACAAGTTCCAACGGGCGGCGTAGCTAAAGAGGTGGAAATCCAAGTTGGTCCTTGGTCCGGAAGGGTGGATGTTAAGGTAATTCCATTGGATGATTATGATTGCGTGGTTAGGTTGAAATTCGTCGATCGTATCAATGCTTTGTTGGTTCCTTTTGCTTATGCTACTTGTGTATTAGATCTAAAAAAACAATGTGTGGTACCAGTTGAAATGCATTGGAGGTCGTGGATCGAAGATGCTCTCATACATGCAACTGAATCGGGGAGTGCAGAAAGGGGTTGTTACGTTCCTTGCCGCCTTGAAGAGGAGGAAGGATTTCATCCATAATAAAATGTGTTGAAAGAAGTGACATAGGTCCTAGTCACGTTTGCCGACCCCATGCCTGACCGACTACCCCAAAGGTTGTCGCCGTTTAGAGAGGTGGACCATAAGATTGAGATAGAGTTAGATGTTCATCCCCCTACAATGGCAGCATATCGCATGGAACCTCCATAGTTAGAAGAATTGAGGAAGCAGTTGAAAGATCTACTTGAAGCGGGGCACATTCATCCATTGAAGTCCCCGTATGGTGCACCAATTTTGTTCCAAAAGAAGCACGATGGTTCTCTCCGCATGTGCATCGATCATCGGGCCATAAAAAATTTAACGGCGAAGAGCAAGTATCCTATTCCATCAATTTTGGACTTGTTTGATCAATTAGAAGGTGAGCATTGGTTTTTGAAGATGAATTTACATTTAGGTTATTACCAGGTTCGGATTGCCGAGGAAAATGTCCTAAAAACTGCTCGTGTGACTCCTTATGGAAGCTATGAGATATTGGTGATGTCATTCGGGTTAACAAACGCGTCAGCTACATTCGGGTTACATTCGGGTACCTATTTGTAAACACGTAACTTTTGAGGTATCTAAATAACTTTTATCCCTTTTGAGGAGTCCTCAATGTATCATTTGAACATTCCCGATTTTTCGTTCATCAACCGTGCATTGATGATCGATATGTTTGCAAAATCTTTCTCAATGTTGTTCCAAAATTCAGCAGCCATAGGTTCAACTAGTTTTAGTATACCTTCATTCAATTCCTATGCTCTTGCTCTTGTTTCACTTGTTCCACTCTTCCTCTTGGAGGTATTCTTGAAATGTTGACCACTATCTTCATCCTCACTGTCTTCTTCATCAAGAATTGTTGCTTTCAAATTAGGTTAGGAAATGCCATCTAAGTTTAAAGACATCTATAATGAAAGAAACAACTTAGGTTTCTCATGTTATTCTGCATCGACAACTGTGGTCCATTACCACACTGAGTCAGTTAACTTTGACGTTGTCACTAAAGTTCAACTCTTCTTATTTATGTTGTACTTCTTCTATTCTCTATATTCTAAAGTAGAGACCTGTTGCAAATCTCTTCTATTCAAGGATCCCTAAAACATAACTCATCATCAAATGGTACAATCATTGTTGCTTGTCATATGCCGTCTTGATACCCTTTTTTGCAACAAAATACTTCGATGGTTGTTTTGGGATATCAGTCAGGTGGCATGTAGGTGATTGCACAATCTTTTTTAAGTTCGTAGTCGTCGAGCAATTTTTGCACAGTTTTTTTCGAATTATATCGTAAACCTAATTTGCATCGTAGTTGATTTGCAAATGGTAAGCGCTCTTCCAAACCTTGACCATTGCTGCACCAAGTAAAAATTATAAACATAGTTTGATAAGCAAATAATAACAATATCACAAATGGAACAAGTAAATTCACAGACATTCTCTATAAAGATCTGAAATTAAAGTAAAAATATAACGAACTTAGTTACTTCCACGACACAACACAAAATTAATCCTAAAAACACACACATTGATGTCAAGATCTAATTTTGTATGTTAAGTTTCCCTAGTATACTTACTTACCATGTGTGACCACTTGTGGAAACCAAATACGAAGTTGGAGTCCTTGGTCGTCGTCGTTTGTTGGATGAGCTCTAATGGATGACTTTGGTTGCGATTATAGAAATTTTAAAATGTTAATCCTAAAACATCATGCATTGAATTAAATATGGAGTTCTTATGCTAAATTAGGTGTATAGTTAAATTAGCTTACCATGTCGGATTACTTTCGGAGACCAAAGAAAAAGTTGAATTGTTGATCATCGTCCTTCGCTAGTGGAACTTTCCTGGTTGACTTTATATGTTCTTCTATACTTGTCAATGGATCACAAAAAATGTGGGTAAACGGAAATACTTGACAAGTCTAGGGGAGGAGAAAGAAGAGGTTTTGGGATGAAATAAAAAGATGTTAGGCTTTGCAGTTTGAACAAGTGAAGGAAGAATGATGAAAATTGAGAAGTTGTAGAGTTAGAGGATACTAATTGGATAACAGGAAAATGAAGTCATTGGTAAATTTGTTATTTAAAAAATATAAAGTTCAAATAAAAGAACATGTGTTGAGCGCATGTGATAATTTAATGATCATTTAGAAAGAAATTGTAACTTTTCATCCAAATCCAACATAATGAAACATAGTTCATAAAAAAAAGGGTATGAATCATGTTAGATTCAAAAATAGTTTGGTCCAATAGATTATATCTTATACATATTTAACCCTTAAATATATTTTGAAAGCAACTATGAATGTATTTGGGTTTTACCAACAGATTTTCTTGACATGTCTTCTTGATCCTAAGGTGTATCATGACTTTATAAGAATTGTGTTATGTAAAAGTTGCTTTTTTTTTTATTAAGTTTAATATGTCAACTCTGATTCGGTGGAACTGTTTGTGTGATCATTATATATGCTGATTGTTAGTACTAATACTTTTACATGCTTAGATAGAATGTGCCTAAGCTCCTCTATGTTGTCCTTCAAATTTATGTATGTCCTTGAATTAGTCAATGACTTGTCCTATACAGGCTTAGTAAATTGTTCCTTATATCAGTATAATCCTAATGTGTGATTTCTTTATTGAAAGGAAGTTGTCATCACTAGGATCGGAAATGGTAGGGTGAATACCTGAAAACCATGGTTATAACCGTCATTTTTTATATGGTTAACCGTACCATTATGCTGTGGTGCGATTATGGTGATGAATTTCCTACCCGTAATGGTAATGGTATTTTAGTCAAACTCATGGTTATAACCATGGTTATTATATACATATAATTATTTAATATTAATATATTAGTACGTATATACTAATAATAGAAGTATAATTTTTTATTTTTAAATTTCACGAATTCAGGATTCAATAATAAACTCTAATTGAATAGTGTTAATGTTAATTTTGAATGGTGTTATTGTTGAATATTTTTGTTAATTGTAACATAAATTTATGTGTTTATTAAGATAACATGTATGGTGTTGCATTACTTTCACGTGTGGTAATGAGTATGGGTATACGGCTAAAACCGTAGTTACTAACCACTGTTATGGATACGGATATGGTATTGACAATTGTACCCGTAATGGTTATGGTATGCAGTTTAAGAATATGGTATAGTTATAGTATTTGTCATACCCTAACCATTGACAACCCAGTCATCATAAAGAATATTGTTGTCTGGATGAATAAAAATATGATGTTGAATGGTGATGCTTATACAATATGGAACAAGAGTACACAAATGGCCGTGAATGAGTATAAAACAGTAAAATACTCAATTGCATTAAGAAGCTCAAGCAAAGATCCACGATAAGAATGGAAAATCAACAAAAAGTGTTTTAGCATGGGTGGGATGCTAAGGATGGAGAGGCACATATACATTGTTGACCATGATGGATGATGGCATGGGCATATTGATTCGATTGAGGAACTCTAGATTTTATGTATTTCTCTGCTTGTTCAACATCAAGTTTAACTCCTAAAATTTGAACCTCCAATACTCCATTAGGCAAAATTTTAGGCATATGACCAATTATGTCACTTAAATCTAAGAAGTTGTTAACAACATATTGAAGGGGTAACTCGCTCAATGCCCTGCAAATGACACACTAACTTCAAAACCTTTGAACGTGTTATAAGACAAATTGAGAAGCAATAAAACTAACTTAAGGTTTACAAACTAAAGGTTAAATGCAAATAGTATCAACATATGAGATAAGAAGAAGTATTACGAGGCAAAGAGGGGGTGCGTAGCGCAGTGATGTGGATAGACAACGAGCAAATTAGGCAAAACTTGAGTCCAAGCCTAAGTCTCATCCGTGGGAAGTAGCGAGTCAACATGACTTCTAGGAAATGCTTCAACTATGGACATAAAGGTCATGTTGCAAATGCATGTCTTGAGGCTCAAAATTAGGTATGTCATTATGGCTTATCTAGTGATGTCTTGAATATCGTTATGTTTCTTTGAATCTAGTCATCCTTGGATTTTCGACTCGTGATCGACATATCACATAGCTGAGATGTACATGCTTGCAGGAGGTCTTAAAGAAATTCGATTGGAACAAAGTGATCTTATGTTGGCAACTTTTGTGTTGAGGCTGTGAATTGTGTATGCACGAGGACCAAGTTTTAGTCCTACGTTTTGTCCTTTATTAACTACATTTTTATCAAGATATTATATCAATAGATTCCATAAAGTTTTCATTGTTTTATATTTTCATGAATATTCGGTCCATTTGACTTTGTGGTTGACTTTGTTTGGTTTAGGATTGTGATTCATTATTTTGGATTCACAATGATAATTTTATCTTATGTTCTACTTGTAAGTTCATGTACCTTGTGTCTGTGTGGCATGGTAGGCATGACCACTTTTCCAAAGCTGCTAGCCCATCGAGGCTTGCTTCCAAAAAAAAAAAATATTGGTTTATCTGTCAACACGTGAAGGGTATTTAACTTAAAACATTATCCAAATTTTTTTATAAGGCACTAAGAATTGAAAATTATTTATAGTTATTCCATGCGGACGTGAGTGTCCCACCTACGCGTTTGGGCTTGACAAGAAACGTGTTAGTTCATTACATTTAAATATAGTTACTTTGATTATGGATTCGTTTCATTGATATCCAATAAATTAAAGATAATTAGTTGCTTCTGAAACTTTGTGAATTTTGTTGATAACTAATTCATTTTAGTTAGACTAAAAACTTACAACTATTCACATATATCATGGTAGAAAATACTTGTATGCAAAATTTAACAATACATGTAGAGAAAATGGTATCATTCATAAGTTCATTATTCCATTTACTTCTTAACAAAACAGTGTTGGTGAAAGACATAATCGTGCATTCCTCGAGATGGTTCGGTGTATGATAACACACAATTGTTGATTTCCTTTTAAAGAGTCGCACAATGTACAATAACATATATTCTTAAACTAATTTTGTTAATATTAGTTGTCACCACTCCATATGAGCTTTAGACTAAATAAAAAGATTGGATCTTAGTCATATGCGTCATATATATGTGTCCCATTTATCTATGACTCGTCTAATATGTTAGGGAAACTGAGATGTAGAAGGAATATAACATCTGAATACGTTGAATACTCTAAAACCTCCAAATATTACTTTTTGTTGGGGATAAAAATTGGAAAAGGTTAGAATTGAACAACGTTCTTAAACAACAATATATATGACGCATATATGCACGTGACACAACGTTCTTAAACAACAATCTTCCAACAAAGGGAGAGATTGGTACTTCTCGATCCTTTATTTGAGCAAGATAATCAAATCAACTCCACACATGCTTGTTAAGGTGGGATAGATATAGGAGATGATGAATTAGTTTGGCATCTGTCAGATTGACCTATTCATGCGAATGAACATGGTTCCACCTTAATGATTTCGTTCTCATTGGAAGACTAGATGTCGATGATGCCCTGCCGCCCTACAATTTTGACTGAGGCAAGTAGCTATGGAAACCTAAGCCACTATCCGTTAACCCGTAGCGTGACCTCCTGTCCGGCAGACCGTGATCCAAACCTCAGGAAGATCTGTTTCCACTTTCGCTAAGGCAATGGTTCAATGAGGTAACTTAAGTATGTGTTATGTTGTGACATACTCATAGTCCTATATAGCTTGGATTTCCACACACAGGTAAAGGTCTGATTGTCTTCTATGTTTGGGATGAAGGACATAGGTGAGGCAGCGTACATCCTTGGGATTCAGATCTCGGGAGATTGTCGTAGGAGGCAGTTGTATCTTTCACTAGAGAGCTACATAAACAAAGTGCTGGAAATGTTCATCATGATTAACTGTGAACCAATTGAAACTCCATCTTACGTTGGTCAACCTCTCAATATGGATATATGTTTGAGGACTATAAAACAAATGGACCAGATAAAACAAATTATGTAGCTAAGTGCAGTTGGAAGCCTGATGTACACAATAGTGTATGTCGGCCTGATATTTGTTCACAATCGGCATGGTATGTCGGTACCAAGCTGAACTCAGATCGAAGAACTGACAGGCAGTAAATAGGACCATGTGATATATTAAGGGCATCATCATGTCTTGTTCTACCGAAGAGACTTATCGGATGTCCGAGAATCTCTGGATGACTGGGTATAACGATGCAGACTAAGGTGGTGACTTTGTTAAGAGAAAATTCACCTCGGACTTTATGCTCTACTCTCCGATGGCGCCATATCGTCGATGAGGAAGAAGCAGTCACGCATTATGTTAATCGCTATTAATGCCAAATTTGTGGGTCTGCTGTGGACCACTCGGTAGGTTGTATGGCTGAAGAGACTTCCGGATTGATTGCTGAGACATTGGAGTCGCAATCTCCGTGACAAAGAAAGCCAAGTATCCTAACAAGTCATAGTAAGTAGATATCAATCAAACCTATGTTAGAGGCGTGTTTAGACACAAGGTGATGAGTATGAAGTACTTATATACGGATAAGATGGTTGTGGACCGTCTCTCCAACCTTGAAGAGAGAGTCTTTACATAGTCTCGAGGATTTTCTAGACTTAGTAGATGTACTTCATTGATTTTAATTTCCAAGACAATGTTCTTAACTTAAATTATATTTGAGTATGCATGTTTTCACAGTTTGAGTGTTTTGTGTGTTCTTACTGTGATTGTTTATTGAAATATGTCAAAGTGGATTAGATCACCCTCTCACACGGGTGATAACTTCTATGTCCTTGTGTCTAGGTGAAGTTGGTGATAGTTTCTAGTTCTGTATGTCTGTTAGGCTAACCGGAAAGGGCTTTGTGCCTGGAACTATCTGATTTCGCACTACGACGGATTCTGGTATGTCAATCCACTCAGGGTTTGGATGGGAGTCTTTGTGACTTTTGATTCGAGTACTTTGTGTGCTTGATGGATCTTTGTACATCATTTGCACATATGCTACATGGGGAAGAAGATATGTTGTAGCGTGCATTCCATACCGCGGCGCACCCAAAATGACCATGGGTATGACCCGAGATGTGATCTTAACTAGGAGTCGTGTGAGATCCAAAGCTCTTTGCGTAAGAGTCGCGTACGTACCCTCATTACTCTGAACAGATATTTGAGTTCGGTTCAATGTTTGCTATCTTAGTTCATGCCCGATGGGTGTGCTCACAAGTACCTTGGACACAGTTCTAGAAAAAGCGAGATGGACTATGCTGATGATTTTGTGGGAAGATGATGGTCATTATGGGATCTTCTCGATATTGTGTCCACTAGGTGGCCACCAACCGCGACATCGGCTGCGGTTGTGGGCGCAATACATATATAGGTCTGAAAGATTTTTGTGTAGTCAGAGGTGGAGAAAGATTACATGACCAAGGGTGCAGGGTACATTTCCACTGTTGGTGTATGATATACGAGTCGCTGCAACTCCTAACAGATGCGCAGCACCTTGCTCATTGTGCATGTCGGTCGCACGGCTTCTACCTCGTATGTGACTTTACTGTATAAGAGAAGTTTGTTATCCTGGTGTTGGCTTAATGAATGAGTGCCCCCTAGTTTGTGCAAGTGGGAGATGTTCGTTTTGGAGGATTCGGTCGCCCATTAATGGGAGCCCATTCTAATAAGTCAAGTATTGGATACTGGCCCAAACCATTCCCTTTATGTATGGGGATGCTCAGGGTTGGAAGACTAGATGTCGATGATGCCCTGCCGCCCTACAATTTAGACTGACGCAAGTAGTTGTGGTAACCTAGGTCACTACCCGTTAAATCGTGGCGTGACCTCCCGTCCGGCAGACCGTGATCCTTACCTCAGGCATATCTTATTCCATTTTAGCTAAGGCAATCGTTCAATGACGTAACTTAAGTATGTGTTATGTTATGCCCTAAACGATTGCATGTTTCGTGCATTCCAATGCCAAGTTTAATGGATATTTGGAATGCAGGATGATATTTGTCTATAAAGGTGAATAGTGTGTTTAAAGATTGCAAAGCGATAAGGTTCAAACTGGTTCTTAAAAATAAACTCTAGGTCCACAGAACATTAAACACTATAAAGCTTTATTTGTTGTGAAAGCTATACACAAAAAAATGAGTCCACTATGAGGAGACTTTTTCCACACTATTAGATTAACCACGATTTGAGTGATTGTGACAATAGTAATAAGTTTGGAATTTGAACTGTATAAAATATATGATACGACCATATTTCTCAATGTTGAGTTAGACTAATAGATCTACATAGAGAAACTTTAATGTTTTATGAAAAAGGGTCGCAAGCACTTACTGTACAAACTACAGAAGGCAATCAATGGTCAAAAGTATCGATTTGTCATATTTCATGAGGACCACTGTGTGTATACCAGTAGTTCCAGACTGAACTTTATGTTTAGATCTTTATACGCAGATGACATACTCATAGACAGGATCATTATGGGTGAGTTGGCGTACATCCTTGGAACTTAGGCTATAAGAGATCTGAGCATTACATAAACAAATTGTTGAATAAGTCGAACATGAATAACTGTAGGATATCCCTTAATGAGGATATGTGTCTTAAGATTTCAAAAACAAAATAGACAAATGTGACAAAAGAACAGTCAGAAACATGATATATGCAATAGTGTGAATTCAGTTGGATATTTGTCACCTACTCATAACGGTATGTCGATACGAAGATGACCCCTCATCGAAATAATGTCACATAGTGAAAAAGATCATGTGATATGTAAAGTGTGCAGTCACTTAAACCTTATGCTACGAGAGTGACGTGTGAGGCGACATGGATTTGCGGGTGACCATGTATGGTAAGGTTGACTTAAAGGAAAAAATAATATCAAGGATGAGTATGAATCATTCATGCATTGCACTGTCCACGATGCAAGCCCGATATGAGTCCTTGACAGTAGCACGAGAGAGGTAGTGGTTGAAGAGGAGCCTGGGTTGATTGTTGAGCAGTTGGAAGTTGACCCATACGATGTTGATTTATTTTGACAACAAGACCATAGTCTCTATGATACATGACCTGAAATACCATAATAAGTCATAGCATATAGATATCAAGTACAACTATAGTAGAGACAAGGTTATGAAATTGCATTGCTTGTCAATAAATGAGATGATTGCATGCTCCCTTTACTAAAACTTTTAAAAATGAGTCTTCTGGCACATACATTAAGTCTCTAGGACTTTGTACACTTGATTGATGTGCTTTATTGAATGTTTTTTTCCTAAACAATATTTATTTATCTTCGTTTAAATTTGAGATTCGTGTTTAGATTTTGAATATTTTACGTGTTGCTCTGTGTTTATTTTGTTGAAATATGTTGAGTAGATTTCAGATAATGCTCTCATACTGATAATGGATTTTCCACTTTTGTGACAGAGTGTATCTATTGAGATTGTTGGTCAAATCAAATATAGGTGACCGAAAATACTGAGTCATGAACCATTAAATTTTGAAATGGAACAGGGTTATTTGTTGGGTATCAGTCCGCATATCTTCGGGTGGCCCACTTGAAGTCCGACCCGACTTGGAAGGACCGGTGACGCCGCCTTGTCACACCTAGCAAGGGTGTGCCCCTTCATGCATTGAAGGTGCGCTAAATCGAAGTCTGGGAAGAATTTGTGCATATCTTCCTCGATTGAACCATAGAAAACCACAAAGGTGGAGTGGCACGCTATGGCTGCATCCTTGTCAAAAAAAGGCACTCCCCTTGTAGTCCCCAACCACCTTATCAAGGCATTTTGGCATCTCCTGCTCCTGTAGCGTCGCCTTCTATTCCGCGAAAATGACACGCGTCTCCCACTGGGCACACTTGATCTTCAAAAGATCGAGTTGCTTGCGAAAGTCATCAACCTGAGAAGATAGGCGACCCACCCCCGCAAACGTGGACTTCAAACGCACCCCCTTCTCCGCCACCTCAGCACGGAGGTCTTCAATCTCAACTTGATCCTTCACAACGTGTCACTCCGCGTTCGGCAACTGACACTCCAGATCCTTGAGGCAACACTCTTGCTCCTCTATATGGCGCAACTTGTCGGATGTCGCCGCCTTCTCATTGAGTAGACTGATGATAGTCTCGCTCATCTGGAGTTGCACCAGGAGCATCTGAAGAAAACAAAGTGTTAGAAACATTAAGCCTAGGGCATACCTGGGAAAAAATGGATAGCCCATAGCGCACCAAGCCCTCGGGAGCGCCGCCCTCAGTCGAGATGGACATTCTATCACCTGGGGCAGGCCCCCGCTAACAGATGGAACCCTAGGTTAGGGTCCGCTACTGAATTCCCCTTCACGAGGGGAGTGCTCTTGAGGTGCTCGCAGGGTGCCCAAGTCTCCAAGAGCGTCTCATAGGCATATCGAGCGTAAGGGACCACGCCTTTAAAGGTCTCCACAGCCTCCTGCATGTCGGGGCTGAAAACCTCTTGCGACGCCGTAAAATGATGGACATAATCATCGTAGCGCGCCTTCTTCTTCTCACTCAGATTCGGGGGCACTTCCTCTTGGATACCTCAGGAGTGTCACTGCTCCTTGAGGATGAATTCTCCTTCACACGCCTCTGTTCCACGATAATAGTTCAGGCATGAGTGAGGTGTGCAAAATCTTGCTCTGCAAAAAGAAAAGGAGAGAGTTATTACCCGATGCGGTGGGGAAGGGCGATGCACTGCTAATGAGATACCGGCGCGCCTTAAATATTCATTGGTCGTCGCCTTGGAGATGTAAACTACGTCGCCATGATCATGCTCTATAATTATTTGAGAGACTGCCTCAACGTCCACATACGTGCACTCCTCCATAGAAGGAATCGAGTCGCACAATGCATTGGTATTGAGATACCAAAAGACGCCCCCTTAAATAAAAAACACTCAACCTTCGAATTGGAATTCCGGGTTTTGAAACCTTGGACAATGGGACGAGAAATCTCCAATGACCGACTATTGACATCGGGACTACGAGAAACGAAGAGAAAAAGGCCATGATTATTTGAATGTGGGCGATAAAAATGTCGAAACAAGGAGAAGGAGTAGGGATATCCACGATCATGGCTAAAAACTTTAAAACCTACCCAAACACGAATAGCGTTTGGGTAGAGTTGGGTAGGAGAAACCCCGTAAGACGTACATATCTCCACCAACTCGGGACAATAAGGGAACCTTAATCCCGCATCAATTTGAAGGGGGAAATGGTCTCCTCGCTCGTTTGAGGTACGCTCACGGGATGAAATTGGAAGGAAAGTCATATTCGTAGGAGGAAAAGTGACGGTTTGAATAAGTGTGCTTCGGTCAAAATAGCGGTTCGACTAGCAATGATTCCCTCATAAAGACGGTTCGTATGCCCAGTTTGGCCCTTTAAAAACAGTCCCTAGGAAACTGTCTGCCTCGGAAAGGCAAAAACGTTTCGCCACGTGTCACGATAACAGCCAGGCAAAAATTCAAATTTGAAAAGAGTAATTATGGTGCCTACCACGTGTCATCTCCTGAGTCGACCAATTCAAATTAGAAAAAATTGCAATTATGACCACCAATAGACAGAAGATCAACGAATGGAAGCCCAACAAATGGAAAATAAAGGGACATAAGCTCAAAGTAGGGAAAAGGAGTGTGCCTTACGACTAGGGCTGATCATGGGCGGGCCGGTCCGGTCCTGAAGGCAAGACCGAGACCGAGACCGAAATTTCGGTCTTGCCTTTTGGAGGACCAAGACCGAGACCGAGACCGACCTCGGCCAAAAAAGCCCGCCCGAGTCGGTCTTTCTTGACTCGGGCCGGTCTCGGTCCTGGACCGAATCTACACCAAAAAAATAAAAAAAACTATGAATTCACGGTATTCTTTAGTAAAAGGCGAAGGAATAGTTCACCTCTCAAAGAAACACTATGAACTCTCTATATTCTTTAGTAAATTTATCAAGATGCACCTTTTATAGAGATAGAAAACCTCCAAAATCCACATTATTTTCGGTGTGGTATTATGAAAATCTCAAATACACATACATTCGGGCCGGGCCGGTCCTAAACGGGCTTTCGGGAAAAAAGCCTGAGACCGAGACCGAGACCGACCTTGAAGAAAAAAAACCGCCCGTTCGGTCTCGGTCCTAGTCGGTCTCGGTCCTAGTCGGGCCGGTCTCGGGCCGGTCTTGTCGGGAATTCGGTCCTACAGTCTTTTTTGATCACCCCTACTTACGACTTATACAATGAACATCTATAAAACGTAGTGTGCCATTCCGTTCAGTTTAAACTCATGATGCGGCATCCGTGGATCATATGGCACACCAATACTAGGGGTAAGTGTCAAAGCGCGCCACTAGGGTAAGGAGAACTTAACTGCAGAGCTCAGACTCTAGAAGAATGATCGCTCTCGAGCATGATCAAACCCAAGGGTGAGCGCTACTCACCCTTGGCTTGGGGGCCAAGATGTTGGGCATCATTCTGTATATCCCCGAGCGACCCAGTTTAAATCTAACCCCACTTGGAGGGACCAGTGGCGCCGCCTTGTCACACCGAGCAAGAGCGCGCCCCACGACCAAAGGACTCGTCGTCCACTCAAGGATATAGATCCACTACGACACTTAAGGTAGAGGCGCGCTAAGACCCTAAGACCATCATTAAAGGTCATCATCATAAAGGCGCGCCACTTTGGGAACATCCCTCCGTTAGATTCCTTCCTATTACACAAGCACAACCCAAGGCTTGAGATCAAACAGGAGGGAATGTGCACAAAGGCACTATGCACAAGGGCACTATGCGTGGGACACGGAGGCACGTGGCATAAGAACACTAGGCACAGGATACCAGGCAGTACAAGACTCAAGGCATAACCATGGTCACTTAACCAGGCGACACCTAGGATGACCATGGTCGGGACTAACTCAACCTAGGTTAGGGGTGAGGGTTATAAATACCCTTACTCATCTCTATTCTAAATCAAATGTAACATTGCACACCTTGACCCTCCAGACACTATCTACTCCTATAAAGAAACCTCTGACTCACTTAATTATCGAAGGGGAAACAACGGGAAACAGCGGGAACTCCCAGACTTTCCTTCTGTGCAAGTTATCGGAGCAGTAGAGAGACCGACTCGGAACATTACAAATAGAGTATGTGATCCAACAGTATTCTCCGTGAGAAACAAAGATATACTGCAATGCTACTGCACACCACTACACGACCATGACTTATGACTCAAGCTGCAATATCGACTTGGAGTCAAGTGAGGCCCATGTCTCTTATTACAGAGTATTGTTTGTACCCTCACTACTTTGAATAGAGAACGGGGGTTCAGTTTAAGTTTACTATCTTCGTTTGTTTACGTTGGGTCACGTTGATTCAACCTAGGTGTGCAGTGCTAGATCGCACTGATGAAATTGTGAGAGGAGGATGGTCATTATAGGTTCTTCTTGAGCTTGTGTCCACTAGGTAGACCCACAGTTGTAGTAGCCATCGAGGTTGTGGATGCAATATGATAAGTTTATATGAATACAAACATATAGAAGATTATAATTGGTGCAAACACTGAATTCACCATGGGAGTGTATGTTTCGATTCCTTACAGATTCAGTAAGAGATGTAGCACTTTGCCCGTTGTGCGTGTTAGTTGTACAATGATTTCTTGTATGAGACTCTAATTGTACAAGGGATATTTTTTCTTTCGGTGTTGGCTTGAGAAAAAAATATCACCACTATGTGTGAGTTAGATATGTAGGACTATGTGCAATGTGTCGCTCCTGGAGAGTGCAGGGTGCCTTACTACTAAGTATAGGGACCAAGGTGTATGTTTTGTGAAGCTTAAAGTATGTTCCAAAGTCGGGGTTTGTATTAGATATAGCAATGTTAACGGGTTTTACCATATAATTAGTCTGATAACCCTATAAATGACCTATAGTTTTAAACTTAGGTTATAAATGTGGATACTTAGGGAACGTTCGTTAACCCGTGAAACTACCCTGTTAATGAGAGATTATGATTCTATCCTCAGGTAGATCAGTTTAATACCTTCGCATTGAGATAATTGTCAGATCAAGTAAGCATAAACTTTCATTGACAATTTCCAACTATCCCTAAAATAGATACACATTAGTTTACAATTATTTTGGTTTTCATTTCCTCCAACTATTGTACGATAGTATCTCCAACAAGTCAACATTACTCTATATTATGACCAAAATAACCACACCTTTGACAATGAATAATAATGCGATAGTTGACAATGATATGGCCCCAAACAGAGTTTGCATACAATCGCTCCAAGAATAGGCCAACTTGATTCGTACCATTCAAAATCATATATGGTCAGAATCCATATGGGGTATTAGTTTTAACACCTTTGACAATGATATGGCCCCAAACAGAGTTTGCATACAATCGCTCCAAGAATAGACCAACTTGATTCGTACCATTCAAAATCATATATGGTCAGAATCCATATGGGGTATTAGTTTTAGCACCTATTCCACGTATTGGCCAATTCATTCCCAAGGCAATAGAGTTGGTCGATCATCTACTACACCTCCATGAACACATGTCGTGAAGCATCCTCAACAACAAAACCAAGTATAAAACTCGGGTTGATGGTATTCGTCGCAACGTACTCTTTGAAGTTGGTTTGGGTTGTCTTTCACACGTGGGTGTTTTCCTGTGAGTGAGTATCACAACTTGAAAGATCACAAGATTGGTCCTTGTGAAGTCCTTCAAAAGATAAAGGGTTAATTACCTCAACAGTTACTTATCTTTGACCTATGTGATTAAACGGTTATTCATCTTTTTTTGCGTGACTGGACTGTTACTTAAGTTTGAAGATGTGACTGAACGGTTATTCCGTTAAGTTTCCGTCACATATTTCTGTATGACTGTCACGAGGAAGTCACGTGACCTAATTTAAAGACGATTCTACCCCTTTTGTGTTTATGGATTATGATGTAGTAACAGTTATGTAACAAAATGTCCAAACTAAAGTAACTATTTGATAACATTTAAGAGGAGATAAAACGTCATTTAACAACTTATCCACAAACATAAGTCAACACATTTGCGAACAACACAATGTTATTCATACTTCAGTTACAGACAAATGACATACAACGTTCACAAACTTCCAGTAAAGATTTTCTGGGCAAATGTATTTCATGTAGAAACTAAGTTTCACAAGCAACAACTTTTTAATAAATAAAGTCGAGTCCCTTGCAGCAGGAACTCGAGTTCATCCAGTGTGTCATCACATTCATAATCACCAACATCACACTTCTATCCTTGCCCTCCTCAACTAGCTTCCAATCCATGCCTCTAGAAGCTCTTTTAGTGTAAATCTTTCAACAAGATGGAGCTTATGTGTAAATCTTTCAGTGGAGCTTTTGGTAAGTAGGAAAAGCTTCTTCAGTGATCATGTCCCTAACCAAAACCACAAAATAATCGTCTAGAATCTCCTTTTCCCTCTCTCTAAGCTCTTTAACCTTTTTCTTCGAAGCCATCTGATGTAGGATCTGGTAAAACATCCTGTGGTTTCCAACATTTCTCCACTGGCTTCAAGTGAACAAGAATATTATCCTCGGCCCAATCCTTGAGTGACTTGAATATCTCCATGTTTTGGGGTGGCATGGACTGGGTTACTTGTAAATGAACTTCACGAGGAGGAGTAAATGGCTTTTTTTGCAGTTGCAACCTCTCTGCATCAAACAAAAATGTATTTTTTCTTCTTCTTCAAGGTGACATTTTCAGCTAAAAGGTACCATACAATACAAAGAGGTGCAGATGATGCTATGTAGTTAAACTTAGATTTTTTAACATAAATAGTTTAAATAAATGTAAGGTGAATATTATTAAGATCAGGAGAACCAAGGATATGATCAAATCAAGGATGTGATCCTTGATTTTCAATTAAAGAAAAGAAACTCTGATATGCTTATACAAATCAAGGATGTGATCCTCCAATACAGAATTATTTCAGATTTGGTATATTACATAATATAAAAAGATAACACCTACTTTTTCTTATGCAAACAATGTGTGTCTTTCTTATCAAAAGAGAAGTAAATCATATTAGCCCACCAGTAAAAAATACACAGGTATCAAAGTAAAGGCTACTCGATACAGCATGGAAAACCCAGACAGACTCAAATTGTTTTGTATCTTCAGCTTATTCTCAGAAGTGATAGAACATTTCGCTACAATTTGGCATTTCTCACAAATACACCCAAAAACTCTAGCCGTAATTGCACATGATACATGCATTTCTCAATACTCAAGCCTAATTGCACATGATACAGACACCCAAAAACTCTAGCATAAACATAAAAGGCGTTTTTATTATCGAAGGAATCATTTGACAGCAAATTGCGTCTCAACCCTTCTGTTCGATTATTATATGAAATGCCGAAAGAAACAACAGCAAACAATATCTAACATAGACACAACTATAGCAACATCAATCTTGGAAGTTCAAAATGAAAAATTCCTGCGCAGATGGCGTGGGGTGATAATAGAGCGAGCAAAGACAGATAGAGGGAGTACCTTAGCTTAGGTTCGACTCCTCGATTGGACGAGATGATTGAATGTTTTTGGGTTCAATCAAACACAGAAACGCAAGGTTCGGTTCGAACAGAACCTTGAGTTTCTGAATCTAGAATCGTTGGGATTCAGTGAAGGAGAAGCCTGCAATCAACATCACCGTCGGTAAAAAATGTTTAATCACCTCCCTGCAACATATCTGGATGTCGCAAAGTGGGCATCAGTGTGGAAAAGACCTCCCTAGGGCGGCCGTTTCTTCCAACGACAACGACATTCTGACCACGGCGACTTTTGAGTTTGATTGGCCTATGAGTTCCCAACTCCACGAGCGACGATGAAGAAGAAGATAGTTGATAGGGTTTTATAGACAAGAAGGGTATATTAGGAAGTTTAAGTTTGAAGAAGATCACGTGCATAGTACATGCGCAAGCTTAACAGAGATAATTAACGGATGTAACTGTTTAGTCACATCTGACAACATAAGTAACAGTTTAGCTTAAATTTGAACTGTTCAGTCACATGTGCCAACATAAGTAACGGTTCAGGTAATTAACCCAAAAATAAATGATAACGCTTACCGTCCGCGCCTCCCAAGTCACTAAAACGTTTCTATGTGTTCAACGTGAAACTCAACCCTTGCTTTGTCGATTATGATGATGACCCTCCAGGTTCGAGGACGACCCCTTTCCAACCAGGGTGACTGATGCAATGGGATCTAACATAGACAATGTGTAGCTGTCGAATAACACCTTGTTAGCATTGTAATATCACGAGCTAGCAGAGCACCGCAAGGAACGAAAATGAAGATGATCTAAGCCCTTTGTTTTTTCCCTTGCAGCTGTGTGGTAGTTACATGATAGTTTTTTTTTTTCTTTAAAACACTTGTGGACCAGTTCTCTTGGGAGATTTGTTGTAATGGAAAATGCAGAAATGTTTGGGAGAAACCATTTCTCGATTTGGACACATTCTTCCCCGCATCATCGATTCGTCATGTCCCTAGGAGTTCGATTCTATTCTCTTAGCCAGCGTATGTGAGAGTGACCCAACTTTATAAGAAATGTTTTTTTTCTTGTTTTTTCTTCCACTTATTTGCTTTGACAATGCTTCACTTGATGTGTTGGTTGTGGATGACTGACGAGAGAACTATAGTGGAATGTTTATCGTGATATTGTTAGTCAAGTAAGTACTTTGTTGATGAGAAGTATAGTTATAGTTATTGAATAGTATATCCAATAAAATCAAGGGATTGGTTGTCCCTGGCGCTTACTTTGGTTGCAGACAAGAAGTGGTTTCAGCTGGATTACTTCGTATTTTTGTTGTAGAAGCAGCAAGCAATTCCTTTGTTGCTACATGGACATACTGGCAGGTACAGGTCTGTGGGTCTGTCCGTCAAAAATTTGAAGCATTCAGATGATATATATATCAATTAGAATAAAGAGTGGAATGACGTGTGTTGTTGTTGGGTTACTTCCAGTCATTATTCCTGCGTATGGAGAGTCTTGCTGCTTCTTTCTGGATGATGAAATTGGTGCTTCCAGCTGTGGAGGAGGCAGAATCCATGTGGACCCAAATATTGATGTTTGAAAAGCTAACACCTGAAGAGGTGGGTTTCTTTTTCTTAATTCCTTCTAACACAGTTAGTTTTTAAGGATGGTTGTGGGTCTTTGCAGTTGATGGAGTTGGGAGGAAAGCAACATATGATGATCTTTGATGGAACCTTGAGTGCTGCAGAAACTGATCCTCCCTGAACGCTCTTCCAGCTGAATCTGATGATAGCTAGCTAATGCGCACCCACCCACCCCCAACTTATATAATACCAATTACCAACCACGATATATGATATATACAGGAAAGACTGTAAACACCCTGTTATTCTGTAGTGAAAAGATACGTGATTGTGAAGGAAAGAAATGCATAAGGGTAAAATAGTCTGGTTGCAGAAGGGAATCCTTTTTGTTGCCAAAATTTGGTTTGCAAAAGGGAATCTTTTTGTTGCCAACATGTTGTTTGGATGAATGATTAATTGTAGAACCATTCACAGATCGTCTTTGTGACATTTTGAGGTTGTGATGTTCCATTATAACTCGTGTCAAATACTGACATGGAATAGATTCCGTTCCATGCAGAAACAGAAAAATATGTTCCTTGAATCAACAGAGTTGGACAACAAAACAAATGAAGGAGTTTGGAACACAGTACACAAACAAAATATACAATCAGAAATGGATTCTCATTCTAAGCTCTAGTAATAATGCCAGCGGTCTGATAAAAGCTTTACTAGCGAGCAATATCATCAGATCAGTTTTTTCTTGAAGGAGAAGTGACAGCGCCTAGAATCATCACACTCAGTTCCTGAACCAACTTTGCTTTCTTAGCCATTACACTGGCTTCCTCGTACCTCAGCATCACCAACCTGTCATTCATCTCCCTCACCTTACTCTCCTCCAAACCCCCCTCTAATATTTCCCTCCACGCTCCTCCTCCATTCCCTTCCAAACTCTTCTCAAATTCCTCCATCAAAAATGGATATTTCCTCAAATCAACTCGATTACTCGATTCCTTCTCATCCTCAGCTGCACCATTCTCTTCTGTTACGGGGAGTTGATCGTCCGTGCTGCTATTCTTGCTCCATAGCATGCGACCGATTTCGTAAAGTCTGCGATCGCGGGGAGTCTTAATGCTGGACTTGGACTTGGCCTGCTTCCGATACTTGATGCGCAGCCGTCGGAACTTGTCGCTCAACTGCTTTCTCGTGAACACCTTCGGTCCAAGGGAATTCCCCATCAGGTTGAAGATTCTAGAGTCAATCTTCACCACCCGAGTAGAGGAAGAGCATTTGGCGATCTTGAGCACAGAATTGAGCAGCTGGATCTCATCCTCCTCCCTGAAGATTTTCTCGGTCCGGGCTGTGCGTTCTCCGTCACAGGTGGAGACGGGCGACTGCGGCTCATCGGTAAGCACATCAGGGGCTAAGGGAGGGGTTGAGACGACCTGGCGCCTGGCGGAACCTTGAGCCTTGACGGGAGTTGAGTATGACATGGTGCGGCGGGTCGATGGTCGGAGGAATGGACTTGTATTTGACTGGAGTTGAGTGGTTGAACCGAGACAAGATTGAGTTATATATATATATATTTCAATTTTCAAGAGGTAGTATTGGGCGGAGCCCTAATGGCAGAAATGTTCGGCCCATCAAGCTAGGCTCGTAATTTCATCGATATTTTATAAGGAAGAAAGAAATGCTCGTCTCTCCTTGTGTCTACGACAGACGGGGGATCTCCATCGATTCATCAGGGCGTGGTGGTGGGAGTCATCGTTCTTATTGATTTCAGGTGCATCCATTTTATTTATTTCTGAATTGTATTAATGAGTGGTTGGGATACTCTATTTTAGCTAATTTTCAGGATCTTAAGTTTTGATTCGACGAATTTTGGGTTTTGATTTGTAACATCGGAAGAGATTAACTTACTCTTGCATCTTAGTGATCCCTGTTCTTTGTCCCTAATTAACTAGTTCGTATCTGCAACTGCTTCATTTAACTTTGTGTGGTTCCATTAATCGTTCAATTATGTGTTCTGTCTTGATTGATTCTGTTCGTTCATCCATTCCATTCCATATATCTGTTTCCCATGACATCTATAGGATGCAGGAGTGAGTCTTTCTTGGTTTATTTCCATCTTTAAAGATGCTTGGCCTGAGTTTTTCCCTTCTTAATGTGATCTTCTGATTCTGCAAGTTCATTGCGTTGTTTGTTAGTCAGCATGTCACGAGGTCGGAACCTGATTGTTGCGACTGGGTTGGTAGCTTTTGCGGGTGGAGGCTTGGCATTCCCTTTTTATATGGCGTAAGAAGATGATGATGATTGGGTTTTGATCTTCATATTTGGTTGCCTGGCCAGATAATAAACAAACATGAAATGCAGGTCAAAATCCAAGAACAATCAACTCATTGACGCATCAAAACCACTACCTCCTCAAGCAACCTATAGAGGGCCTTACATCAACACCGGATCACGTGACATTGGCCCTGACCATCGGACATACCCCAAGAAATGAAATCGGTTGGATCCACCATGCATCTCCTGTTTCAAATGCATCCAACCAATATGGGAATACAACCATTTCATGTCATCCATAATGAGAAATGTTAAGATGTAAGTCATGCAACCATTATAACTTAACTTTTGTTAGCATTCAGAGCATCAAAGTAGAGAGAGCTACTTTAGCAACATTAAACCTACAAACATTTTCTAGCTACTGAATGTTATTGCTCCCCAACTGTTTTATTGAACTCATATATTGTTCTCTTGATATACTTATACATACTAGTCAATTTGGCATGTACATTGCACATGCAATAAATTTAATGTTAAATTGTATTAACCCAAAATTGTAGTATAAAATAATTGAATTAATTTGTTTGGAAATTATAATTTTAGTAAAAAACTACAATCGAAAAATACATTCTAGCAAAACAAAAATCATTATAATTGTTCGTTCAGGAAACAAAACGGTATTATACTTTTTCATCTTTCTTGCTAAATTAACTAAAAAAGTAATTTAGGTTTAAAGGTAGAATGAATTTATTAAATATAATAATATCAAACATCAATCAACAATTAGTATTTTATTAAAAAAATATTATAACATAGTTGTTTTTTCAATTAAATAAATTAATATTAATAATTAAAAAATGCCTTCAATATTATAATTTTACAAAAAATTAATATAATATTTTATATTAATCGATAAATTTAATAATTATTTTCAAAAAATTTCATATTCACATTATGAAATATTTATATATTTTTCACCTTCTTAATTATTTATAGTTATTATTTTTATCAATATATCTAATATTATTAATGGTGACTTAGTAAGAATATTTAAAAATGAATTTGTATAAATGAACAGATAAATATTGTGCATCATAAAAATTATGAAATTACTTTGTTTCATGCATCATGAGTCAAATTTGATGATGCATGAATCAAAGTAATTTCATAAATTGAATTATGAGTATTTGTATTATGCATGAATTAAAGTAATTTTTTTGGTACATAGTAAGCATCCTTGTTTCTTATCTTCTGTCCAGCAAAACCTATTTGAGTTAAACATTGGTTGTTTGTATTGTTAAGGAATAATAAAAGTAAATGATATGTCGTACTGTATATATCTATTATACATATATACCTTAAATACATTTCCATCGTTTCGGTTGTCTCCAATGTTGATGAGAAACAAATCGTTGGAATTAGCAAACCCTAAGAAAATAATACATTGATAGTATTATACATATTACTTAACTCATGCAAATTTGGAAAAGATTTTCATGCAAATAGAAAGAAAAAAAACGGTAGAATGGAAAGAAGAAAAATCTATTAATTTTCCAAAATAGTTACTTATATTAACTCATCAAATGATTGTAGTAAGAATCGAGAGTATTTTCTTTAGGGTTAATAGGTTCAATGGTACCATATGTTTGGGCCATGTGATCGGATGGTACCCCTATGTTGTTTTTTGGTACCTTATGTTTTCATAATGTTGTTATTTTGTCCAAGTTACTGTTGCCGTCAAGTTTAACTAACGGAATGTTGACGTGGCGCTGATGTGGCGGATGGAAAAAAAATAGGAAAATTAAAATAAATAGAGAAAAATTCGGAAAACATTATAACAAAATTCAAAAAAAATATTTTATTACTTTATATATTAATAAAAATTATTTTTCATAAATTTATTTTTTTAAAAAAAATCAAAAACTGCAACAACAAAAACAAAACAAAACTAGAGTTCGACCCAGACCTGATCGCCCAGGTCAGGCGACCTGGTGGGGGTCCAACCCAGCCCAGGGTTCGACCCTTGGTTGGGTCAATTGGACCTAAGGGTTGAACACTAGCTTTTTTTGTTTTTTGTTTTCTGATTTATTTTTTTAAAATAAATTTATAAAAAATAATTTGTATTAATATATAAAGTTTAAAATTTTTTTGTAAATTTTTTTATAATTTTTCATATTGTTTTTTATTTTTTCTATTTTTTAAATTACATATTATATTATATATATATAATATATGTATATATATATACGTGGCACTGATGTGGCGCTGACGTGGTGCTGACATGTACCATTTAACATAAAAATCTAACGGTTGACTAAGGGTATACCATAGGACAACATCCTCCAAACATAACGAACCATTAAACCACATCAAAAATCATACGGTACCATCCGATCACATGACCCAAACATATGGTACCATTGGAGCTATTAACCCTTTTCTTTATCCTACTTGAATGTTGGACGGATCTCCAAAACCTAGTTTATATGTAATGAATTCAGAAATAAATTGCGCATGAAAATTAAAAAGAATATATTAGTAACTTTACTAATGAATCCCAAAAAATATAATAATAAATTACATTTATTTTGTGGATGATTTTTTCGAGAGAATGATGAAATGTAATAAATAATAAAATGTTTAGGTATTTATTATATAGAGAAAACAAATATATAGAACATGAAGGAATTTGTATAGTATAGATGTGACTATTGGTAATTATGATGTATGAGAATTATAAAGGTATGATGAGTATAATTGGATGAAAAGATTTGTAATGTGATGATTGACTATTAATAGAGTTGTGATAATTGAAAATTGTAGAGGTATACAACGTATAATTGGTATAATGAAAATTGGAGAGACTAACTTTGACTTTTAATATTGATAAGTATATATATGTGTGTGTGTGTGTGTGTAATGCTCAAGTGTAGGATTGGTTTGGAATAATTCTTGATAGGATTGGTTTGGAGACTACCTGCATAGTCTGTTAATCACTATCATTTCACCTCATGCAGATTCGTTTCATATATAACACTGATGTGGCCATCTGTCACACCCGTAAAAGTCGGTTATGCTTGGTTGCGTGGATTTTCTATGAGAGACACGTCAACTAATGTCTAACATGCGAATGGAGGGCAAAATAAAGTGATCGTAGCAAAGTGTTGGTGTTTCGAGAAAGATCAAGATACTAACGGATGGAAGAATGCTTGGGGCAGCTTGGCTGGTCCTGTGGGCATCCTACGGTAGTGCATTGTGTGTCCCTTGGCAATGAAGACAGACAATCATAAGTGAATCGCGGAATGAAGCGTAGAAGATACGCGGAGTGAAGCGTGAAGATTGCGTACCTTTGCAAAAGGACGAGCATTCGAAGCGAGCATGTGGAATGCGAGCGTTGGCGGACAGGTCAAGCATTCGAAGCAGTGTGTTAGCAATAGTCCCGCGAATGAAGTCCCTTGACGAGAAGTCCCGAAGTAAATGTACAGTGAACGTACAGTGAACGCAACATGTACGGTGAAAGTACGGAAGTGATACAAGCGGAAAAGCTTGGCTTCAACTAAAGCCTTAGCCGAATGAAGAATGCGGGAACTTATAGATCTTAATTATATCTTGGTTGCAAAAGAGTTGGTGACCAAATTATATCTTAATCATATCTAGGTTGATATAGATATAAATATAATCCTATTAGATAAAATGGGAGGGGGGGGGGGGGTTATAAAAGAGCATTGAACGCAAGTGTTGTAATCAGATTTCGTCCACGGCCATAGACGAAACTGAGAGTGATTGTGAGAAGCTAAATTGTGAGCGTGAAATCTGGCTTCTAGCCTTTTTCGAAATAATAAAGGCAAATGTCCAACATCCATCTTTGAGTAAATCTTGTGTGCGGAGTGATCCAAAGTGTGTTGCGTTTCTATTCGGGCTGGTGATTGGTCGTGCAATCACGCCAGCAGGTCCTTACTTAGGCGAAAAAATTACCCCAAAGTTAAGCCCCATGTGCCAGTGGTATCAGAGATGGTTTCTCCCCAAGAAACTACTCAAGTGAAGATTGAAATATTGTGCTGGACGAAGAACGTGTTGTGAAAATCAGGAGCATGGTCAATTAGGAAGTTGATGCCAAAATCGAGCATGTGAAAACCCTGCTTTAGTGGGTTTGCAGCCTGCAAGATGAGCTGGGATTGGTGCGTGAACAACTCATGGACATGAAGGCGTTTGAGGAGTGCACGCGAGAAGTTGTGCTCTTGATGAAGAAGTTGTTGAATGGGAAGTCGAGTAGTGGCCCGTCAATGCGAATTCATGAACCTAGTACCTTCACGTGGGTGCGAGATTCACAAGCCCTAGACGACTACCTGTGGGGAATGGAAAATTATTTTTTTGATGTCAAAATCCCGGTATCTAAACAAGTTAGGTGGGCTATCAGGTACCTTGAAGAGGAAGCAATTGCTTGGTGGCGGAGTTACCTAACTTCGTGCGAAGTCGCGGGAAGGGCAGCGTTGACGACTTGGGATGAGCTGAAGGATGAGTTGAAAGCACGTTATATGCCCAATAATGTGGTGTGGATGGCGCGAGAGCAGCTCCACAGCCTAAAACAGACGAGAAGCATTTGAGAGTACATTAAGCAGTTTACTGCTATCATGACTGCAATCCCGTACATGACAGAGGGCGACCAATTGTTCAAATTCATGAAAGGATTGCAAAACTAGGCTTAGGTTGAGCTGCAGTGAAGGGGAACGAAGACTTGAAGAGTGTCATTATTGCGGCTGGCAGATTAATTGAACTTCGCGCGGTTTGTGAGACTCATAAGGGGACCAAGAAAGAAGGCGATGGAGGACAAAACATTGCCCAAGCCAGTCAACAAAGGGAAGGGAAAAGTGCAGTACCAACCGAAATGTGAAAAACATGACAATGGTGGATCGAAGCTGAATGGAAGTTGGAAGAAATATCTGAAGACCCATCAAGGGTGCTTCATCTGCAACGGACTTCACAAGTCTCCTGAGTGCCCGAGGAAAGAATGATTGAATGTTGCGCGTAAAACCACTAATATGTCTGATGACTAGGAGGGTGAACCATCAAGAGTAGCCTCGATGCAAGTACTCGGAGCAATGAAGGCAAACAAGGCATTCACAAAGCCTAGTTTGATCTATGTAAGCGCTTGTCTTAAGAGGAAGGATGTGGTTGTGATGGTGGATACTGGAGCTATTCATTCTTTTTGTTCAGACATGATAACTGAGAAACTCGCTTTAAAGGTGCAGAAGGACTCGACTCGGGTGAAAGCTGTGAATTCAGAGTCGTGTTGTCACCGGCACGGCTCAAGTGCAGGCAAAGATAACTCAGTGGGAAGGTTCAATCGATTTCCTAGTTATCCCTATGGATGCCTTCGACTTTATCCTCAGAAATAGCTTTTTCATCAACGCGACGGTCTCTGTGATGTTCTATGCGTGTGGAATGATGATCAACGACCCTAAGAAGCCTTGTTTTGTTCAAGCATTCCATGAAGTCCCGTAGAATGCAGGGTCTAGTGAGTTTGTTTCAACCATGTAGCTGGCTCGTGGTTGGAAGAAAGGTGTACCTACCTATCTTTGCTTCGTACGAGAGATAGAGGAGTCGAGCAAAGGTGAGGCCAGGCCTGTGGTCAAACCAGTGGATCGTATCCTAGTTGAATTCAAGGATGTGATGTCGGACGGGTTACCAAAGGGATTGCCTCCGAGAAGGGCAATCGACCACAAGATTGAGCTCATACCGGGCTCCAAGACCCCAGCTAAAAAGCCCCTTACCGAATGTCCTCTAAGGAACTGATTGAGCTAAGGAAGAAATTGGGTGAGCTGTTTGACGCAGGGAAGATCCAACCATCTAAGCGCCATTCAGTGCCCCAGTGTTGTTCTAAGAGAAGCATGATGGATCGATGCGTATGTGTGTGGATTATCGCGGATTGAACAAGGTGACCGTAACAAGCAAGTATCCTATTCCATTAATCTCTGCCTTGTTTGATAGATTGAGCAAGGCGGAGTACTTCACCAAGTTGGACCTCCGGTCGGGATATTGGCAAGTGAGAATTGCTGCGGGTGATGAAGCGAAGATGACGATGGTGACGCGATACGGGTCGTACGAGTTTCTAGTGATGCCCTTAGGCCTTCCAAATGCCCCAGCAACGTTTTGTAACTTGATGAATGATGTGTTCCATGAGTTTTTAGATGATTTTGTTGTGGTGTACCTTGATGATATTGTTGTGTACAACAATACTTTTGAAGAACACTTAAAGCACCTTCAGCGAGTTTTTATGAGACTGCGGTCTCACTCCCTGTATGTAAAACGGGAGAAGTACGAGTTCGGTTTACAGGAGATCGGATTCTTGTGGCATGTGATCGGGCGAGACAAATTATAGATGGATCCACGAAAAGTAAAAGCAATACGCGAGTGACCTGCCCCGGTAAATGTTCGCGAACGAAGGAGTTTTCTCAGATTGGCCAACTATTACAGACGGTTCATTCGTGACTACTCCAAGATTGTGGCCCCGTTGGCGGACTTGTTGAAGAAGGAATGCGAGTGGAATTGGGATGAGAAGTGTTCGAAGGCATTCACAAAGGCACGAGATGCCATTGCCTCTGAACCAGTGTTGAAGCTGCCCGAATTTGATAAAGTCTTCGAAGTGCACACTGACGCGTTAGATAAAGCAATCAGTGGAGTGTTGGTTCAAGATGGACATCCTGTGGCATTCGAAAGCTGGAAGTTGAAACCGGCTGAAGCAAGATATTCTGCTCACGGGCGGGAAATGCTTGCAGTGATCCATTGTTTGCGAGTTTGAAGAGTGTACATGTTGGGAACAACGTTCGTAGTGAAGACGTACAATGTGGCGAATACATTCTTCAAAACTCAGAAGAAGTTGTCCCCAAGACAAGCACGTTGGTAAGAGTTCTTGGCGGAGTACGACTTCGAGTGGGAGCACAGACCAGGAAGGCATAACGAAGTAGCCGATGCATTGAGTCGCAAAGAATCAATTGCCATAGTGGCTAGCTTGTCAGCTGTTGTTTCGGATTATACTGAGAAGATTCAGCAGTCATGTGCGACGGATGACGAATACAATCGTCTAAAGAAGCAAGTGAAAGATGGGGTTGTGCGATGTTATTACCTACAAGACGACCTTCTCTACACAAAAGGTGATCGCTTGTACATTCCTTACGTAGGGGGATGGCGAACGAAACTAATGAAAGAGGCGAACGAATCAAAGTGGGCAGGACATCCAGTTCAATAAAGGATGGTTGCATTGCTCAAACGATCATTCTTCTGGCCCAAGATGGAATACGACATAAAGTTGTACGTGAAGACGTCCTTAATATGCCAGCAAGATAAGACGGAAAGGAGGGAAAGTGCGGGATTGCTTCAGCCCCTACCCGTACCAGAAAGACTATCGGTATCTGTGTCCATGAACTTCATCGTCGGATTTCCAGAGATCGGTGGGATGTCAAGCATGTTTGTAATGGTTGATCGATTTTCAAAGTACGGGGTCTTTATGCTGACTCCTGGAAAATGCTCAGCTGAGCAGGCAGCTGAATTGTTCTACAAGAACATAGTGAAGAACTTTGCAGTACCGTTCGACATTGTGAGTGATCGGGATGTGCGATTCACAAACAGATTCTGGACTCATCTTTTCAACATGATGGAAACATAACTGAAGTTTTCCACAGCCAATCATCCTTTGACAAATGGATAGACCGAGCGGATGAATGCATTGTTGTAAGAGTACCTTTGGCACTATGTATCGGCAAGCCAGCAGAATTGTATCAAGTTGTTGGATACCGCTCAGAATTGGATCAGAGTTGTCTCCCCGGGTGATACATTCAGGTCAAGCTCGGGCTTGTCCTCCGTCATGGCGTCCGGTCCCCTGACCCAGCTCATAGTCTTGTTCGACTCCTCCTCCACCTCCATCTCCTCCACTCCTGTTTGGTAGTGAGCCTTGGCTCCTGTTCTGAATCAGACCGGGCTGAAGCACTCTCTGCATAGTTCAGTCCAGCTTCACCATCCTCGCTCTTTGCCTCGGCCATGATGTCATTCCATGTCTTCCTCTATCTCGGCTTGGTACCCGGTGTTTGGTGACCCCCCTCTCCATCCTTCGGATCCTTAATACTCCACTGTTTCGGCCTTGTTCTGACAAACCAAGGGCCATAGGCGGGGGCTCTTAGCTTCGGTTCCGACCTTTGTACTTCCTCCTTGCACGTTTGGGTAGTGTGTCCCAATATGCCACACCCGTAGCAAAAGTCGGATAGCCTCTCATATTTTGTCGATGCCCATTTCTCCTGGCCTAGAGAGTTCGTCTACACAAATCCCACCAAAAGTAGTTTGTTCACATCCACTTCCACCTTCATTCTCAAGAAGCTCTTCTTCTTCATTTCCTCTCTTGATTCTATTTCGATACATTTTCCTATGCGTTCGACAATCTTTCTCGCATTATCGTTACTGAACATCTCATATCTCAAATCATGAATTTGCACCCAGAATTGCACTTTGTTAAACTCAACCTCATTGAGGCCAATGCTCGGGGCCCATCTCTTAATACGCAGAATATTACAATTTATCGCCCATGGCGACATATCGGTTATCTTGTGTCTATCCTCATCTTTAGCAAAATCAAAGAGCAATATTCTCGGGGCAGTCTCAGTTATTTTCACAATGCTAAATCTATCCCAGGCCTTATCAAGCACACTATTGATCACTGTCAATTTGATCGGTCGGTTGGTTATGAGCTTACCGACGTAGCGATCGTGCTAGCATCAGGTCCATATGGTCCTGGGGTCTGTTCTTGTCGCCGGAGATGGTGCTAGCCGCAGTCCACATGCCTTCAACCCGTTGCCACCTCCCCAGACCTGTAATGGATAAAGAAAATCGGGGTTAGGGTTCAGCAATTTGCAGATTCCATTCAACGTGAACAGTCTCATATTTAGTCTGCATGGTACTGTTCTCCTTACGGTATTTCAATCTTCCAATACAACATGGTTGGGCAGCGACGATGTCCCTGGGCGCAGGTACGGGTCAGGTCGGTTCGGTAGGCCTGAAGTTGGTTGGTTGGGGACAGGCCCTGGGGAGCTGCTGCACTTCGGCGATGCTAATTGGTTGGTTGGTGAATCATTCTTTATGTTATTGACTTAGTCATATTCAGTTGATTATCCTCGTTATAGTGTCCAACATGTTAAAGCACGTTAATCGATTTTCGGTATGTTCTAGCCACCATCAAGGAAACAAATTTAACTCCCAAACCAATAAGGTCTTGAAGAATGTATCATGTCTTAACTGATAAAGTTAGAAATGGCTTGTTTACGCTCATATGAAAATCAATCAAACCTAATTGTAGAGACTCTCTTAAGGATGGGCATCACGGTCCGATGGATAGAAATTTTAGGGACTGTGACATACCCCCACTAATCCGATGCAACACCCTCATCGCATCGTTCATGTTGCTCTCCTTGTGATAGTTTTCATTCTTTATTGCAATAGGAAACTTTACCACTTTACCGATCATTCAACCTTTGAGTTCGTTTGTATTGCTGTTAACTATATCATATTTTCTTTATATCCAAGTCATTTTATTGGTAACTACTCCCTCACTCTGTAGTAATTACCCTCTTTGAAAATCTACTTAATGACTTTTATTTGCTCTCTAATAGTTGTCTCTACAGTAGTGCAATAGTCCTTCGAGTCCTTCAAACAATTATTATTCAGGAGCTGCGATAGTTAGTATATGCACTTGAATCCACTCTATTTGGTGAAACCACTGTGGGTGGCACCATCATTGTATATCCTTGAACTCTCAAAATGAAAGGCATCGTGTTCTTTAAAAGCTTGAGCAACACGCCTCAATGAAACTCATGGTAAAGTTGAACCACAACGCTTAATTGTTCAATGTTTACAACAATATTTATTTGTATCCCTTTGTGGGTCGAGAATATCCAGATTGATACAATATGTTAAGAGCTTAAAATTAATGAAACATCTTGCAAAGTTGACCCGTGTTAGATCCACGTCTTCAAGGTTGGATCAAACGTTGTTTGCCACAAGAATGTTTTTGATATCCCACACTTAAAAAGTGATTTATATACAACTTTATATCTAGTCAGCACTTTGCGCAGTTAGTATTATGTTTTATTTCGTAATATTTTTATCTGTTTATATATAATATAAGTTATTTTTTATAGTACATAGTATAACACTTATTTAAATTATTTTTCAATGAATATAAATTAAAATCATTATCAAAAAAACTAATAAGTTTACTATTATAAAGTAATTTTTCAAGTGAATATACACTATAATAATTTTTCAAAAAGTTCATTATTATAAGTTTGAATTTTTTACAAAAACAAAATAAAATTTAAAAATACATGCAATAATTAATTACATAGATAAGTTATTATAAATTATATCATCAATGTTAGGTTATATGTATAATTACATATAACATTGTTGTCAAATGTGAAAATATATCAAGGACCAATCTATAAATTCTGGTTTCTAGTCTCCTATAAATACTGTTTCTTGTAACAGATTTACCTAACTTTGCTCAAATGAAATTCTTAAGTTCTCGTTTAGTTTCTTCTCAAGTAAGTCTTCTTCTTCAACCTTCTTCTGTTCATAGAATCTTAAGATTCAACACTCGAAAATGAAACATCTTGAAATTGATATGTTTTTTGTTCGAGAGAAGGTGAACTCTGGACATGTTATAGTTAATTTTGTTCCGTCGAGTGAGCAAATTGCAGACATTCTTACAAAACCATTAACTGAAAAGTTGTTTGTACCATGTAGGAAGAAGCCGGGAGTTTGTTCACTTCTGGAGTTAACCATGAATCAGTCAGAAGCAGTTCATGAGTAGCATGATTCAGCAGCGTGACACTGTGATCTATCTTCAACAGCGTGTAAGGACGGTATTGGTGATCACTTAGTCACCTATTTCCTTTCGCTCTCCTCGTAAATACGAAGAACAAGGATCGATAGCACACTTAAGGGCCACTAATGTAGGGTTGAATCTTGTCGTGATACATTACGAGAATTCTGAATATGCCACATTTTGTCGTGATGTTGAACTGAAACTTTATCCTCATATTGTGCCCCAACGTGGAAATCACCTTAACTGTGGGATGATTCCCCTTGCGTGTCTATCCAATTAGTACATTCAAACCCTTCTTGTCAATCACCCGATGTAAACTCAGGAGGGTATTGTAAGTAGGTCACTGGTTATGTCATCTCCAAAACATTGTTACAAATTTTATCATTTGATGGGGAGTTTTCATGTTTGTTAAAAACTATGGGATGTTTTGCCTCAGAGTCATCTACAAAGAATTGATCTCCTCCTCCCTCATATTCACCAACTTCCTTTCCTTTTCACCATCGACTTTCTCTTCTCCAGAGACTTCCTCTTCATCTTCTCCAAAGACTTATAATTTTGGAATGACAAATACTTTTGTGTATTCGTCACATATTTCAAAAATTAATTCTAATGCATCTTCATCAGTGATTGAAAATTGTTCATGACCGACATTCCAAATTAGGTCAAATTCAACTATCTGACTACTAAATTCGTAAATAACAGTAACACGTTCTTTTAGTTGTGTTAGGGCAATGTCTCTTTCAACGGTATTTATCGTTGATTCACCGGTGAATTACTTAACAAACCATGAGTCTAGGTTAACGTTACCACCATATTGAAAATTGATAGTAACCATTTCATTTTGTTCAGACAAAGGTTGGACAGATTAAAGGCCCAAACTGACCTAACCTAAAAAAGAACAAGTGCCCAAACACGTAGAAAAAGACTTACCGACTATGTGGAGATAGTATAATTATTGGGAGTGTCCCACCTCACCTCATTACACCACACGTACACTAAAAGCACCATGTTCCACCCTAAGAAGAAATACCAGCTATATGGAGATATTATAATTTTTGAGATCCTTCAAAAAGAAAAAAAAAATTGTCATATGTAGATATTATAATTAGTAGTATCTCTTTATTAGTAATATGTTGAGGTACAATAATTATTGAAGAAGAATTTATGAGTTATATGAACATACAATAAGAATTGGGAGCTTCCTCTTTCTCCTCATCCAATTCTAAAAATATTACCACACAAGGGGTTTAGGATTATAATGGGTGTCATTTTACCTCATCACCGTCATCTTTTTGTTACCAAGTTGGGATAATATAACAATTTAAAGAAGAATTTTGGAATCTACTACGTATATGGATATTTTATAATTATTGAGAAAATCTCACTTTACTTCATTACACCACAAAAAAGAACCATAGTTCTATCCCAAAGGATAAGTACTTGCTAGATGGAGATACTATAATTATTTTGTATAAATATCTAACTTTGAATGTAATTTCGTTTGTATCGTTATAGTTATGATTTGTTTAGTTATTTAACTTAATGTTTTTAGACATGGGTCTTAAAAAGTTATATATCTCAATAAGGGTGTTTTAGGTACCCCAAATAGCTTTTTTAAAACTATTTTATTGGAACAAACTTGAAACTAATTAAAAAAATCAAATTCAATAACTATATAAGTTATAACAATAAACTTAACAATTTAAAATATAAAAAGGTACACAAAAAAATTATATATGTACCTGTGACTAACAATCACATGTTAAACTTAACGGGCGATTCACTATCGACTGATAGTCGTGGGTAGGATTAAAAATACATCATATATGCAAATCGCAGTCACAAATTAATATAGTTTGATAATTAGTTTTAAAAACGGATTATTTTGATATTTTATTTTCAAATGGAGTATATTTTGTAGAGAAAAAAATTCACATAAAAGTTTCAGAACATATAAAACAAAGGGTTAATTACCAAAAAGCAAACCCAACTTTGGACTAAAACCAAAAAACAAACCAAACTTTTTTTTTTCCAAAAGCCAAACCGAAGATTACGAAATGAGCAATTAGGAAACCCGACCCAAACAACCGTTAATTGTCGACGGAAATGTTAACAGTTTGGATTCGAAATAAAAAAAGACGGTTCTGCCCTTACAACTGAATTTGTTTTGATTTTCCCTCTTCACAACCTATTGAACCTTCCCGTGTAAGCTTTTGGTTCGTTCAGAAATTAGGTTTCCATCTGTGTGTGCTGTTGGTTCGTTCCAGCGACTGCGTGCCCGACTCCGGCGAATGTTTGCCTGACTCCTGCGAAGATCGAAGTCTCCCTCGAAGGCCTGCTCGTTGCTGCGTTTCGAAGCGAAGCGCGCCCTGTTTCGTTAGGTAATCAATCGAAGCGCCCTGTGTAGTTAGGACTGCTAGGGATGCTTTGATGATTTCGCCCGTTGGATTGCTAGGTGTAAGATGCTGTTTTTGATGATTTCGCCCGATTGTAGGGGTTTGATGCTGCTGTTTTGCTGATTTTTGCTGAATTTGTTTTGAAATGTTGTGTTGTTAGATTGTGGAATCAGGTATAAATGACAAATGACAGTGATTCATTCCTTATTGAGGTCAACTACTATGGAAGGTTCTTCAAGGAAAATGATTGCATCAAGGAGTATGTAGGGTTAGTTGATTACTTTGAAGTAAAATCTGATTTTACTTACAAGGAGTTGATTGAAAAAGTCAGAACTGGTTACGACTATAAAGATGGAGATATGCTGTACTATAAGGCTGCAAATGATGATTTCCAAACTGGTTTAGTGTTGATTGAAGATGAACGAAGTTGGATACGTATATTTGGGAAACAAATTCCCAATGTGGTTATCTCAGTATACGTAGAGAAACCAACTGACTCTACTGGTGGTTTTGTTGACGTTGCTGGAATTACATTTGAAGCTGCTGCATTTCCACAAGGTGTGAGTACTGTACAAGGTGGTGGGCTTGGAGGAAATGGTAGTGGGCTTCAAGTCCAAGACGAAATTGTTGAGGAGGAACATCAACAGAACAGTGAAGATGCTAGTTATCAACCCACCAGTGAAGATGAGTCAGGCCAGGATGACGAGTTTTGGGAAGAATCAGTTCTACCCGAATCAGTGGAACCCGAACCCAACAAATTTCCTCCAACTGAGCAGACTTCAAGTCGTGTGGGCGTTAATCTTCGTGAAGAACTAGTCAGTGAGGATGAGCTTCTAACACCACCTGGATCTGACGACGAACCAGGTGTTGAACGTCAGAGGTTTGCACAGTATAACCCCAGACGTTGCGCAGATGGGCCACAACTGAAGTTAGGAATGATGTTCCCTAACGCAACAGTGTTGCGGGATGTATTAGCGGACCATAGTGTGGCAAATAATTATTCAATCCACTGGATTTTGAATAAGTGGAACAAGATGTCTGCGGAGTGTATGGCGAAATGCGGTTGGAAGTTATACGCTTCAGCCCTTGAAAATGAGAAGACAGTGCAGATTAAAACATACCAACCAGTCCATCGATGTGGAAGAGCGCACAAAAGCCGCCAGTGTTCAGCTAAGTGGATAGCAAGGACGTACTTGTCCATGTTCAAAGACCAACCACTGAAAGTACAAACAATCCAGTCAGACTTGATGAGGAAGCACGGTTTTGAGGTCACTAGATTCACTATCGCAAGAGCCATCAAGATGATGAAGGCTGAAATTGACGGTGAAAATGCAAAGCAGTATGAGAAGTTGAGGAGTTACGCCGAGACCGTTTTGAAGTATAACAGTGGCTCAACAATGAAAATTGCTGTCGACCCCGATACCACCCCATTGAGACCCCGATTTCAAAGGTTGTATGTATGCTTTGAGGCATCGAAGAAAGGATTCATAAGCGGTTGTAAATATGAGAATTTATGCGGGTATCATACATCCGGTTCCAAGTGAAGAGGAGTGGGTGCAGAGTACCGCACTACCCATTGACCCACCTATGTATAGAAGGCAATCTGGTAGGCCCACCAAGAAAAGAAAGAGAGCTGCCCATGAACCTCAACCTACCAAACTAAGAAAACAATCAACAATGACATGCTCCAGTTGCAGTGGAAAGGGTCATAACAAGAGAGGATGTCCAACGAAGCCAATCAACACTCCAAGACAGGTACAGTACGTCCTTCATATAATGTGTGAAAGAGAGGAATTATATTCATATACATGGTTTGCCAAATGCAGGACAATAACCAAGATGTGGCCGTTCCAACATTTTCAAGAAAGAAGATGACACCAAGGGGTGGTAAAGGTTCGGCCTCAACTTCAACCATGGAAACAAGATCGAAAAAGAAAGGCATGGAAACAAGATCTAAGAAGAAGATAGGGAAATAGGTCGTTGGACATTTTGTTAGGTACATTTTGGGTATAGGTACGGTGACCGTTTTGGTATAGGTACGGTCACATTTTTGGTATACGTAGTACCTTATGTGTAGATAAAGGTAGTTATGTTGTTTGGGTCACATTTCGGGTTATATTATGTTTTGTATCAGAATCTTTGTACTGGATTATAAAAGGCTATTCGGCAATGGTATAAAATGGTATTGGTAATGTTCAAATGCTGTTTTATTGGTACTGTTGTTGATGCTGTTATTGGTGTTGTTGATGCTGTTTTATACATGTTGTTGATGCTGGTTTATTGGTTTGACAGGTTTATGCTGCAATTTCTGTTTTAGTGGTTTGACAGCATTTCGGTTATGTTTCAGTTGTTTGACAGCATTTCAGGTATATGCTGGATTATACAGGTTTGACAGCATGTTTTAGCTGTTATATGCTGCAATTTCGGTTTTACTGGTTTGACACAATTTCGGTATATGCTGTCATATACATGTTATATGCTGGTTTGACAGCATTTCTTGCTGCAATCTTGGTGACAGCATTTCTTGACAGCATTTCTTGCTCCATTTGTACAAACAGATTACACAGCATGATAAACAGCATAAACAACATCAACACAAACTCCGATTATACAAACAGCATGAGTTTCAATACACAAAACACAGCACAACTAACATCCATAGACAATCAACCAGTCACTTGTTTTTTCCAATCAAACACAACATAACTAACATACTAAGACAAACAACCAAAACAACTAGAATCTTTGCCCTTTGCTCCAATTTTTGAATCTTCAATTCGAACTCTTTGGTCGTTTTCTCTATTTTCTGAGCAACTCTCCTTGAATGCATGCACATCGACAAGTCACACCAATTGAAAAACCCACAACCTTTGATTTTCAGTTCGGTCTGTTCAAAAACAAGTCGCACTATCATTAGACGAAGGGATGAACAGCTATGACTTCATGAATTGTTTCACAAACTTACATTATAGCGGGGGCATCCATAAAATCTTCGTCCATAGTTCTTGAAAGTCCAAGACGTCTTCAATTCGGCCGGAAGTTTGCACCCGCACAGTCGGACATCTTCTCTTGTCATCGACTTACCTGAAACAACAGACATACCTGGCCGATTGAGCGATTTGGGGGAGAAGAGGGAACCCTAGAATGAAGAACAACTTCACAAAATTCAAACAGTTGTGTTTGTGCCATGAAGAACGGCTATTCAAATGAATGATCTTAAGGGCAGAACCGTCTTTTTTTTATTTCGAATCCAAACTGTTAACATTTCCGTCGACAATTAACGGCTGTTTGGGTCGGGTTTCCTAATTGCTCATTTCGTAATCTTCGGTTTGGCTTTTGGAAAAAAAAAAAGTTTGGTTTGTTTTTTGGTTTTAGTCCAAAGTTGGGTTTGCTTTTTGGTAATTAACCCTAAAACAAATGTCTAAAACATCTCCTGTAAAACTACGATCGTATTGTTAACAATAGTATGATGATTAAATTGTAATAAACACAAGTGAGAATTAAAATGTAATATTTTAAATATAAATTGTTAGAACACAAGCTTCTTCTTCTTCTTCTTCTTCTTCTTCTTCTTCTTCTTCTTCTTCTTCTTCTTCTTCTTCTTCTTCTTCTTCTTCTTCTATTCTCCCTAAATCGAATGGTCGATTTTTTGTGTTTAGAAAAAAAACTCCCCACAAAAATGCGAACCGAAAACGGATCGGTTTAAAAAAAACGGTTCAAACACTGTTGCTTTGCAAAACAAACTTTTAGGTGAACCAAACTGGATAGGGGTCTGATTCTCGGTCGGACCGCCGGTCCGGTTCTGATAACACTGTTTTATGTGCATGTGTCATGAGAAAAAAAAAATTAGAAGTGGTCATTTAATTATTTCGTCTCCATATTTTGCTAAGTGTGCTTCCATGTGTGTTTTTTAAGTCATGTTATTCCAAAAATTGATTTGTAAAATCATGTTATTTTTATAAAATTAGGATGTGCCACATATTTTTAAAATTAACGCAGTGCTTTATTTTTCTCCTCAATTAGAAATTAATCACACAAAGTCACTTGGTAACATGAAGGTTTTGAAGCTTTATGCACGAGAACAACATTTCAAGGATGGAATTGCAAAGATAAGTCGAAGTGGATTGAAGCGGTTATGACTTAAACATGATACTATCTCATTTTTGTGTGTGTGTTCGTGTTTTTGTTTTCCAATTTTTTTTGCGTATGAATATATTTTATTTTAAAAATAACTCGATTTATGTGTTAAACATATTTATATTGGAACATAAATATAAGGGTTAATTACTTAATTGGTTACACATGTTTGACCATTGTTCAGAATGGTTACACATGTTTCAAAATGTGATTAATTGGTTTTGCTATGTGACTAATTGATTTTTTTTACTGTTCATCGTCAAAAATCACCGTTAAGTCACTTTCTATCATATGAAAAGACAATATTACCCCTCTTTAATGAGCTTATTAACCTAAACCCTATGATAAACACTAAAGTCTAAAATTGAACGGGAGTTCGTCAATACTCTCATCGAATACTATGCTGAAATCGTATGCCAGAGAAGGTAGGTTTCCAGATTTGGGTAGCGACTGGTTTGTGAACTCTGATTCTCCAGACCTGGGTTGGGATGAGATCTGAGTTCCATTTTTTCTGGGTTGTCGATTGTTACGTTCCAATGAAACCCTTGTAACAGCAATTTGGTTGAAACCCTGGAATCTTATTTTTGCTCATCTTCTTGTTTCGATCGTGAATTGGATTATTGACTAGATGTACATATGTAATTTTAGTTCCATTACTGGTTATCTCTACTGAAAGGGCCATTATTTGATAATATTTTGATCTTTTTACTACTACGATGTGATATTGAACTGATACCTTGAAGACTCCAACCTATGGAATATGACACTTGTTAATTGTTATGCAATACATTTGCTTTTACCCTATGTGGAAATTGTTTCAAGACGTCTCTGTGATTTTTGTCTAAGTAAATGTGTGTGTTTTCGTGCTAAAATCATATGTTTTCAGTTACTTCATTCAAACTGCAGTACAATCCACTCGTTCTATTTCATTTGTTGCAGAAGTCTGTCTACTCCAATGACATATCACAGTTCTTCATCAAAAAAGACATATAACAGATACATCGGATTGGTCTAGTTCCTGGTGATATTGCATAAGTTGAAGCATATTGCAGAATTTTCAGAGCTGCTGAGGGGCTTCATGTTGCTCTGATGGACACACTATGCAATCCATTCACTGGAGAATGCCATGCGCCGTATGATTTCACATATGAGGAGAGACCATTGTTAGAAGATAAAATTGTATCTGTTTTAGGTTGTATAGTCTCTCTTCTAAACAAATGGAGGGAGGATGTGCTTTCTAGAAGATCCTCCATCACGAATTCTTATCGTATAACAGAGGAGGTCAGATTACAGAGGAGGATCTAAAGTGGCTTATTGAGAAACACTATAAAACTATTGTTGATCTCAGAGGAGAGACTGTGAAGGATAGATTCAATCAAGAAGCATTAGATGAGTCTGTACTCTCTGGAAAAATTGAATTGGTCAAACTCCTAGTGGAAATTGATACATTTGAGATAATGGTAAAAGTGCATCTCCTAATCCAAATGGTACTGATGCTGCTACTGAGGTGAAAAAGGTTCGTGGTGGGAGTTGGAATCGACATGTTGTGAAAGAAACAGTTTCTATTTCTTCTGGTAATAGATCAGTTGAAGCAAACTATACTGAAGGCAAGAATCCAGTGAAACAAACTGTTGAAGATTAGAAAAGCGGTGATGTGACCACCTTAGTTATAGGGGATGGGATGATGGTTTTGGAAAAATTGAAGGAGATATGTGTGCTTCTTCAACTGGTGTTCTAAGAGAGCATTTGGGCATAATAGTCAACAGGTAAGGGCATAATAGTCATTTAATAATTCAAAAATATGTTAAAAATATTAATTAACGGTTTACTAACGGAATAATCAATTAATCACATTGGGAAAAACATGTGTAACCAATTAATCACGTAGCAAAACCAATTAATCACATTTTGAAACATGTGTAACCATTCTGCACAATGGTGAAACATGTGTAACCAATTAAATAATTAACCCTAAATTTAATGGTATTTATCGTTGTTTGTTACTTTACGTATAATTTTATACCGAATCAAACACTGTTTTAGGTTATGTATTTATAAGTATATCTTAATACATATTTCATCCAAACATGGTATTACTTAATACATGTATTAACTAATACGTGTATTAAATAATATATCCAATCAAACGTCCCTAGGTTTTTTGTACTCATTGCGTGTACAAAATAAACTGTCTTATATGTTAGAAATTATTTCCACTGATATATTATCTAAAATACATTGAAAACATTTGGCGTGGGACTGAAATTTACCATTGTTAGAATATATTTTCATTCACTTTCTTTTGTCTAGTACAAATTTTAACCTATTTACAAAATTAACTCAAACTTACTCAATTTCACTATTTTTCCCCAACAGATTTATTAATTATGCATTGTCTAAGAGATATATTAACAATAACTTATATATTGTCGACTTCTGTAAATATATTACCGAGATGCCGATGATGGTGTTGTATCAAGAGGCATTGGTTGAATGGATTTACCAGCACCAACCTCTTAAACTCGGAGGTTGACAAGAAAGGTTGAGTTGGATTACATACATTTATTATTCTAAAACACACACACACTACACTCTCCATGTCACAAAAGAAAGTCTGCCTTCACTCATTGGATGCACAAACTGCAATTTCTGCAGAGTGAGGGATAAGTGGATCAACCAATCACACTAACATTTCCAATAGTTTTAAGGTCAAAAATTTCAATCCAGTAGCCATCAGGATCTTTGATGAATGCAATCCCTTTCATTTTTCCTGAAAAAACAGATACACAAATTACAGCTGATGATACAAGCTGGATCAGACAATGATGGGGTGAGGATGATAAGCTAACTCATTTTATATGATGAACACCAAATCTCTCACATTCATAAACGAATGAAAATCAAGATATGAAAAGCATCAAGAATAAGAGAAACAAAATGAATGCATCTGCATACCATCAGATGGTTTTTTAACAAACTCTACTCCAAGCTTTCCAAAGCGCTCACAGGCCTTGTACGTGTCATCCACAGTGATGCCAATATGTCCTTCAGAATATAATTACAAATGCAGTCATCAGTAAGCTGAGCTGAGAGACTGCTAATCTAACACATTACATACGTTCTCTCTTGATCTTCACAAAATGACATACAACAGCTAAATAGCAAGTGCTGCATAATTGAAACAGAATAACTATCTAATATATCACTTGTACCCTTACAATTATTAAGAATGTCAAAATGATCCTTATACTTCAACATATCCCCACCCCTACAAGCCACATGAACAAAATGATTTTTTAAACAAGTGGCACCATGAGGGTTTAACAAGCGCTAGATAATCTACTAAACATCAACTTAGCGCAATCAAATTAAGAAAGATTGGCATTGATTGAATTTAATCTTATTCCTTACATCACAAAGCCTTTCTTAAATGACTTACTATTCCAAGTTGTAGCCTCAATTGCTGGTGCAAAACTACTAAGCTTCAATCAATTGATGAAAGGTACACTATCAATTTAACACTTTTTTTATTTTACAAATGAATCAATTCCAAAAGCAGGGGTAAATTTTGATATGATCTGGAACCGCCAACTCCAGATTCATAGAACCAGATAGACTTTTTATTTCACTAACAAAGTGCTATAATATACACTATCTCAAATGCATAAGATTATGAAATTAAGGTTGATACCGAAGCCACGAGGTTCCGAGTTCCCGTTGTGGTATCCTTTGAATTCAGGATCGCTTTCAGTGCCCCAATTACTGCAAAAAAAAAATTATAAAAAAAAAATAGTAAGTCTTCTGTTACTGAGTAGTGGCCTAGGGGAAGTTATAGTTAATGCACATAGGATCCTAACTGGGTTAGCTCAACCGTAGCCTTCTGACCAAAAGTCCAAACTGTTCGATCAACTGCATTAGTCGGAGCTGATGTAGTGTCCTGGAAAGGAAAAGATATACCTATAACACCTTAACGCATTTTTCCTTCAATAAGACACATTGCAGTCCAGTAGAATTAACAGCAGCTACCTCATAACCCATAAAATATAGACTGAACTTCAGCTCAGGAAAATCCATCCTCTTGAGCAACCTGGAATATTTAAGAAACAAAGTATATGATTATTTTCTTTTTGCAACGCCCATTAGGAAATCAAGGACCACTTACATATTGAGAAATGCTATAAATTCTCAGCTTTAAGCATGTTGGTGTTCTCTATATAGCAAATGCACTCTTCTTGAGGGTAGATTCTATTAATGACATAATCAGAAACAGAGAAAGAAATAACGGGAAACGTACGACATCCCCAAAACGCGAGAGTAGAAATCAAGACTGACTTTGGGATCCTTAATCCGGAACATCTGAAAAAACAAATCAACAATTAGAAGGATACGGACTAAGAAAAAGTGGACTTTGAATGGGAACTCACGGTTTGCTGCATGAAGTAACCCTTGGTGACTTCATCAGGGGTGGCGTAGAGACCTGGGTTGTTAGCCGGCGATTCTTTGTTCTCCGACGCCCTTTCGAACGCCCGGTACCTCTTCAAATCCTGTAAGGGGGAAAGAAGAGCAAAGGAATTAAAACGGATGTAGCGGACATTTCCATCTACCCATATTACATAGAAACCATAAACCTTGGGCTTCGAGTAAGTGAAATATGGGGAAATCGGCCTTAGGATTGAGGGCTTTGAGAATCGAGATAGAGATAAACGACACAATGAGCTGCTTGTCAACAAAGAAGCTGCCATTCACACCTTGTTTTTTTTATTATCTTGTATAGAAGATGAAGTAGTGGCTGCGTGAACATCTAATTTCTATTCTAACGATTGCACGCTGAGAAGGCCAAAAAAAAAAAAAGATTGCATGCTGAGATGATGTGAATAATAATGAACCTGTTAAGAAATAAATTTAGTCACCAGTTAAATCCAAATTTTAATTAATTTATAAGATGAGAGCAATTCAGTTATTATATAGGGATGAAATACATTTAGGTATCTTATAAGTTAGGTTTTTACATCGTGGTACCCCATATATTTTTTTGTTACTTTTAGGTACTCATAAATATTAAGTGAAACTATTTTATTTTAACATCCAAAATAGATGGAAAACATCAAGCGTGCATGCCACGTGACTCCCATTGGCCGAAAATCGCACAAATTGAACTATGTAAAGACCAAAATACCCCTCATGAGTGAGTCTCCTTCCCGTTACTTTATCGTCTCTTCAAGTGTCAGTTGGAGAGAGTTTCTGGTTGTTCGTCTTCCCTCCTTCGTTAACCCATCGCGTGTTCGTCTTCTTAGTCCCTTCCCGTCTTCTGTGGTGAATTCGCAGCAGGAGCTTGTAAGGAAAGATCTGACCTTTCCCCCTCAATCGGTAATTCTGAAATCGTTTTGTTCTTCACTTCCCTTTGACTGCATTTTCCGCTTCGTTGTATGATGTGTGCCTGATTTCACTTCGGGTTTTTTCACTTCCCTTGCCTTGAGAGTATTGGTGATTTGAATGGACTTCCCCTGTTCTATGTGTGCAGTTCGGAGATGGACACATGAGTTGAACACAGGGTATGTGTGAGACACATTCATGCAAACATGATGGTCAGGAATTGGAGAAGCAAAACAATCAAGGACAGGATGTGGGCAGCTGCAGCGTGCTATTCGAGGTCCAAACATCTAGAGCTCATGGAGCAACTGAAAAAAAATCAAAGTAGAACTGAATGGACAATTTGAAATTGAATGCTTGGGGAAGATGTTCATTGTAAACATGAACCGAATGGAATGTAGCTGTGGGCAGTATCATATATCGGGATTACCGTGTATGCATGCTTAAGTTGCTATAAGGAAAGACATACTTGATGTGGAAAAATATGTACATGAATGTTACACAACATAGGCGTATAGAAGAACCTATGTTGGTGTTATTTATCCAGAACCAAGCAAAGAGGACTGGAAACAAGTTGATGCACTCCCATTATCAACACCTTTACAAAGGGACCAAGGAGGTAAAAAGAAGATGAAAATGAGAAGAGCAGAACACGAATCTGGACCAACTAAACTGAGGAAGCAAACTGCACCGAAGTGTTCTTTGTGTAATGAAAGGGGCCATAATCGGTTGCCTTATGAACGCAACAAAGCATCAACTTCTTTGAAGAAGGTACTTTAATGTTCATGTTGTATTATACCTTGCACATCATTTCATTTGTTATTTGTGTGTCGAAACAGGTTGGAAAAGTTTCTATTGAAGTTACGGCCTTAGGAGGAGCAGCAAGATGAAGATTCCAGTGAGAAGACAAGTGAAGACCAGCGTACCAACAACAGAAAACAACACCTGCTGGCAACATAGCGGAACTAGTTGTAGAACTACATGTGACAAGATAGTACCATTCGTCCTAGGTAATGCAGGCAATGAGTCAAATTTTCTTCAATGAGACAAATGAAGGTCAACCTTCTACTCAAGATTCATAAGTAACAAACGAGACAAACACCCCTAGGAAGATCAGGTACAAGACACTTGATTACCAGTTTTCTCCTAACTTTGATCTATAAAATCCATCATGGTATCAAAGTTAGTTTAGATAAGAAATAAAATATGAGTTTTATTTCAACTTTATTTAACTTCAATTCTATTTCATAGAAGTTGCATTCAATTTTCCACCTCCAGATCAACATCTTGTTGGGTATCGATAGTGATGGACCAATACGGCACCAAGCCCACAAGGCCTTCTCGGCCTAATACCATCTCAGAGGGGGTATTAGGCCGTTGTTGGATATGCAAGTGGAAACAACGGTCTATCAGAAACCACGTTGATTTTAAGTCTGCTTATGGTTTTCCTCCTAAATAGAAATTGAGAGATAGTCTCACGCGTTGCTTCATCTCAGTATTCATAGGTCCAAATTCCTCTACGCTAGTCTCACCAAATTCCGCGAGGTAAAACATTGAAACAAAGTTGTTTATTCACAAGTTTCTGAATGAGACTTTTCTTCAAATACACTAGCTAGTTTGACACTAGCTTGTTTATCCTCACCCGAACTCCAAAACTCCTCATCTGAAGACTCTTGATTTTCTGCATAAATTCCTCCAGTAAACAAGAAATGAAGTTATACGCAGTTAAATACTTTTTTCCTGTCCTAAATTTTCCAACTTCTTCTGAACAACATCCGCGAGGTAAAACATTGAAGAGTTGAAGCAATTATTATTATTTAAAATCCAACAATGACATGGTTACTTTTTAAAAAAACTCAATTAAAAAGCTATAGTCATTGGAGAAGCTTTACAAGATATTCAGAAGATGTTGAGTAAGAGATATGCGTCTCTCTAGCCTGGTTAGTGTTAATGTGTTATGCTTATGCTTTAGCAATTGTAGCCTGGTGAGACTAGCCTAGAAAAGGCACCCATCTAAGTTAGAGTAACACAGAATGAAGCGCGTGTGCCCACGCGTCTCTCTCCTTCCAGGGTTTACCCTGTGAAGGTCCCTTTCTTGGAAAGGAGTCCGGCCGCCGCTTTCCACGGTTGTCCGCTTGCAATTAATTGCTTGTACAACCTCAGCTCGTGATTGGCTACACTTATTCCTTCTGCAGAAGCTTCTCTTCTCCCCATTGGCTGCATGTAACAGTGCCATGCAACCTGAAGCTTGCGAAATACAGAGTAGTCTTTGAACCCTAGCCTTCCTTTCTTCCCTAACCAGATTTCTTCCCGTCGTTTTTCTTCTTTTGTCGAACAGGTTGGCTGCAGCGAGGGTGACGGTGTCTGGGCATGACGGAGCAGTCCGGTTCTGGAGGAGGGGGGCTGTCGGGGCAGCCTGCAGCCCTGAATCTGATTCACCAACCGTTTGGACAGCATGGTCAGCATGGACACCAAGCACAGCAGTCGTTTCAGGTCTACGGTAGGCTTATCTCGTCTAAATCTGTCCGTAGCTCTGTGATTAGAACCGTTTTGAAGGTTGCTTGGGCTAGATTCGGGAAAGTTAAGGTGTTAGATGTCAATGACAGTACAATGGCTTTTCAATTCGAAAATGAAAGGGATAGGGTTCAGATAATGGATTTCTCACCGTGGACTGTGCACGGTCACTGCCTCAATCTAAGAAGCTGTCCGATGGGATTGAGCTTGGCCGAGGTTGATTTTGATTTGATGGAAGTATGGGTTCAGGTTCATGGACTAAGCCTTGATGTTTGTAACACTGCAAACGCTAGGGCGATAGGGGATAGGTTGGGACGTTTCCATGCTGCGGAAGATCCCCAAACTGCCAGGAACAGAAGCTTCCTTAGACTGAGAATCGAAGTTCGAGTTTCAGAACCTCTCAAGACGGGCTTCCAGTGGAACGACGCACAGGGCAGGGCGAAGTGGGCTTCGGCTCAGTACGAAAGGATGACGGATCTGTGCTATGTGTGCGGTTGCCTTGGTCATTCTGCTCACTCTTGCCAAGCTGACATCGTTATGGATGACCGTGTTCCCGACAGACCGTTATATGGCCCTTGGCTTCTGGGACTCAGACCGGCGAGGATCAGGTGGCACCAAATAGGTGGACAGAAACAGGAAACATCCAGACGTGATCGCTCCCGTAAGTCCTGGTGGGATGTAATGGAGGCATCGAGAGAGGCATCCAAATCTGCAAACAATGTCTCAGCAGACTCCACTGCTCGCTCGGTCAGGGGTAAGGAACGGATCGTGCAGGAGGACAACTCCCCAAGGAGCCCACAGGTGTTCGACTTCATCAACCTGGTTGAACACCTTCGGCCTCCCTCGCCAGGCATGCCCCCAGGTATGCTTGATCTCAATTTCCCTCCTGTGGATGACATGCAACCCTCCATGCGCAACAATATGGACAGAGCCCACACCTGTGATATCATAAATCCTGAGTTCTCCCTGAACCAAAATGACGCTCCCCTGGCGCCTGACAATGCAAACCAAACTCTGACCCACCACAACTTACTCCTTTTCCCTGAAGAATCGCTCTCTTTCGCCAACCATGTCAGCCTTAACCAAACTACCAACCAGACATCCCTCCTTCCCACCTCATGCCCTACCTATCCCCATCCCCAGCCTTTCCTACCCCTCTCTTGCCCTACCTATCCCCAACCTTGGACCATACACGTCCCACCTAACAGCCCACATGCCTCCACGACCCGACCTACACCCTCCCCTATATCTTTGCCACCCCCACCCCCTCTACCCCTGCCCACCCGTGTTGCCACCCCTCCCCTTTCCTCTTCCCAGCCTTCCCATGCTACTGAAGCCATCCACACCATCCTAAACACGGGAAACCACCTAAACCCTGTAGCTGCTCCCCCGTGCTTTCCTATGTCCAGCCAGCACAATATAAACCGTAACCGTGCCCAACCCCATGCCTATCCAGGACCTAAACCGTCAAGGGGAAGGGCCATGGCAGTCAAGGATGGCCCAAAACGTGGGAGACCTAGGGAGACCCAGAGTGGAGCTGTGGCAGGAAAGAAAAGGAGAATGGAAGGCACCAACCGTGGAGATGCACAACATCGCGCAAGTCAGGTGGCTCTGGCTGGTCCAAATGATCGGGCTGAGACAGATATTGAACAAGGAAAAGACGTAACCGTGGCTGACCTATCAAGGGGCTCTGGTGGCTGTCTCCAAACAGCCACACGGGCCAAATGAGTATCATCAGTTGGAACTGTCAGGGGTTGGGGTCTCCCCTTACAGTTCGTCATCTTAAAGACCTCAAACGAAGGTTTCATCCGTGCATCATTTTTCTTATGGAGACGAAGCATAATGAAACATTCTGTGACAAGGTGCGGAGATAGGTGGGCATAGATAATGTCGTGTATGTGGAACCGAACGGTACGAGTGGTGGGCTTGCGATATGGTGGACGAACGATGTGTCCATTACTGTGGCGAGCAAGGGTGTTAACTTTATTGATACTAGGCTGTCTTTATTCCAGGGGAGCCTTGGGTGTGTGGTTACTTGGGTGTATGGTGACCCAGATTATGAGAGACGGAAACTGAACTGGGATCATTTGAGGATGGTCGGCTTGAATAGAGTGGTGCCGTGGCTGTGCGTGGGTGACTTCAACGATATCTCCAACCACGGGGAGAAAAGAGGGGGTCGCCGAAAGGAGCAAAGGAAAATTGATGGGTTTAAAAACCTATTGACCGACCTCCTATTGGATGACATTGGCTTCAAGGGACAACCGTTCACGTGGTCGAACAATAGACGAGGTATGGATCGGGTGTGCGAACGTTTGGATAGGGGTGTGGCTAATGCAGCTTGGTTCGAGGCTTTCCCTTCGGCACAATGTGTTCATGAGCTTCAACTTGGCTCGGACCACTGTCCTATCATCATCTTCCTCGAGCCGAAGGACATTAGGGGGCCAAAGAGGTTCAGATTTGAGGATATGTGGCTCGAACACGAGGATTGCCTCTCCGTGATTAGGGAGGCGTGGCAGATGCACGAGCTGATCAGATTGGCCAAGGACCTAGGTACGAAACTTGGTCGATGCTCATCTTCTCTTTTGAGGTGGAGCAAAAGGGAATTCAAAAACAACATTATTGAGATGACCAAGGTTAGGGCTCAGCTCAACGTGCTCGCTTCTAATGGTGGGGGTCATGCCCATGAAGATGAGGAAAGAGCCCTCAAATCCCGCCTACATGCACTTTGGAAGCGGGAAGAGATTTTTTGGAGACAAAGGGCTAGAGTGAAGTGGCTCAAGGATGGGGACAAAAACACTAAGTTTTTCCACCAAACTGCTCTCGCGAGAAGGAGACGAAACAAAATCACTCGGCTTACGGACAGTGAGGGCGAGTGGGTTCATGAGGAAAAGGAGGTGATTTCAGTGATTCACTCATTCTATAAGGGATTATTCACCTCCGAGAGGGAGAACCAGACAGAGGGGATTGATATGGGCCTTATGAGTCGGGTAGCGCCGACAACCATTGGAGATGAGACCAATCAGATGATAACGGCCAGGGCATCCCCAGAGGAGATTAAGCTGGTGACATTTCAGATGGGGGGAACAAAAGCCCCGGGGCCTGACGGCTTCTCAGGCACCTTCTTCCAAAAGAACTGGACTGCCATCGGCCCAGACATCATCACCTTTGTCAACGCCTTCCTCGAGACAGGTATCATGCCCTCCTTTCTTAATCATACTGATATTACCCTTACTCCTAAGGTGGCCAACCCGACCTCACCGTCGGAGTTCAGGCCAATCAGCTTATGTAACTTTGCTTATAAGATTATATCGAAAGTTTTGGCAAATAGGCTTAAGCCTTTGTTGCCAGAGCTTATCACCCCGTTTCAAAGTGCGTTTGTGGCAGGGAGACGGATACAGGATAATATTCTCATTGCGCACGAGATGTTCCATTTCTTGAAAACACGCAAAAGGACGGCCAGTGGTGGTGCTAGATCTGAATGTGCCCTGAAGATTGACATGCAAAAAGCCTATGACCGGATCGAATGGGACTTTCTTCTTGTGGTCATGGAGAGACGGGGATTCTCGCCCACATGGATACGTTGGATTAGAGCGTGTATTTCGACGGTGACCTACCAAGTTCTTATCAACGGCAAGAGATCGGGGATTATCAAGCCCACCAGAGGGCTTAGACAGGGAGACCCCCTCTCCCCTTACTTATTTATCTTGGTCGCTGATATTTTGTCGCGTATGATAGAGGATCAGGTGGACACAGGGCAGCTTAAGGGAATCCAACCGAGGAGCACTTGCCCACCTATTCACCATCTATTCTTTGCGGACGACTCGGTATTCTTTATGAGCGGATCGGTGGACAATGCGAGAAACCTGCGGTCGCTCATTGACCAATACTGTACTTATTCAGGTCAGAAGGTCAATTATGATAAATCGAGCCTCTTCTTCAACGGGGCCGCGGACAACGACTTTAGAAGGGAGGTTGCGGCTGCCCTTGGGGTTCAGGACGTGCAAAATCCCGGCCAGTACCTAAGGCTACCATCAGTTTGGGGAATATCAAGGCGTCAAGCTTTGGAATTCCTCAAGGGCCGGGTTCGTGATAAGATCAATAGTTGGAGGAACCGGCTTCTCACGGATGCGGGAAAAGAGGTTCTTATTAAAGCCGTGATAACGGCTATCCCGACCTATGCTATGACTATTCTGAAGTTCCCAAAATCTTGGTGTGCCGAGGCTAATGCACTTATTGCTAAATTCTGGTGGGGAGCTCATAATGGGGACCGGAAAGTCCATTGGCGGAAATGGGACATCATGACGAGAGTCAAGGATCACGGGGGTTTCGGGTTCCGGGAGCTCCAAGACTTTAACTCGGCCCTCCTCACGAACATGGCGGCTCGGGTGCTTGACGAGCCAGATTCTCTTTGGGTTCGAGTCTTGAAGGGGATCTACTTCCCGAGATCGGACTTCATGCACACACCTAGAGGGGGCCGACCCTCTTGGGGCTGGACCAGTATCACACATGGCCGTGACGTGCTCCGAGACATGGGACGGTGGTCGGTGGGGGATGACCTGCTCATCCAGCCATTCACGGACCATTGGCTTACGAGTGGTCGGACAGTCAGGCCGAGGCAGGGCAGCACATCCGTCGGCACAGAGACTCTTGACAGGTGGATTGTTCAGGCCGACAGATCTTGGAATGCATATGCCGTGCGTGAGGCTGTGGACCAGGCTGATGTAGGCGAGGTGCTGCAGACTGCCATCCCGATCGTCACGCGTCCTGATGTCCTGAGGTGGCCCACCACTTCAGATGGCAAGACAACGGTTCGTGCTGCTTACCATTCTATCCACAGTACCATCAACACAGGGGGAGAGGGGAGCTCTGCTCTTCAGCCTAATGCACGTCTGTGGTCGGCCATTTGGAGATCGGCAATGTGGCCGAAGGTGCAGACCTTCACTTGGAGGCTTGCGTCGAACGCCTTCGCAGCAAAGGCGAATCTGGTGAAGAGAGGAGTCCCTGTTTCTGATCAGTGCCCATTGTGTAACCTCAGTGAATCCAGAGAACACCTCATGCTCGGATGTAACTGGGTTCGTCCCGTTTGGCGCGACCTCCTGGATTTGTCTGTTGCATGTGAAAACAGGGAGCTCGACGTCTGGCTTGCTGCGCACGCGACGAACCCAAGGAGCAGCAGGTGGCAGACGATCATGCTGGCGTGCTGGTTCATATGGAGGGCGCGCTGTCGGTTCGTGTTCGACAACGTGATGCCGAGCCCGTGGTTCGTGGTGAAGCAGACGAGGGAGGCGCTTGAGGAGTTTAGAACAGCTGCTGTACGTGGACAAGGGAGAGGACAACGCCATGCAGCAGGTCGGACCGGTTTGTGGGTTCCTCCGGGACCAAGCCAAATCAAAATTAACTGTCACGCGGTTTGGGTCTCGGAGGCGACCCATGGAGGAATCGCAGTCATCGCCCGGGACTGTGATGGTCACATTGTTGGTGGCCGAACAGCCCAAGCTTCCGTTTCCTCTCGCGAAGAGTTGGAGGCCTTGGCAATTTTGGAGGGCGTTAAGCTTGCTACCGATCATAGGTGGCAACAAATTTTGATCGAGTCGGAGGACGAGATGGTCGTCAAACATTTTATCGGTATAGGTTTTTGTGGAAGATAGATACCATAGTACAAAATACTAAGGTCTTAGGAGACCCGATTGATAGCATTAGTTGGGTGTCCATTCCTAGATCCGCCAATCTTTGTGCGGGTTGGTTAGCTAAGCTAGCCATGCAGGGGACGTGTCCTTTGGAGTGGGTCGCAAGACCACCTTCCCCTCTTGTTTCTCTATTGTTTTCGGATTTACATTTGTACTCAAACTCTCTTATAAGTAATCCCGTCTAATCCGGGTTTCTTTCGGCCAAAAAAAAAAAAAGACTAGCCTAGAGAATGAACAAGCATCAGGTCGCTTGAAAGACCTTGGTTACCGTACCATGTTAGTATAGGCGCACCCTAGGGATGCGTTTATACATATTTTTCTAATTTTTTTTTCATACTTACTTTTCTAAATAATAATCAAAATGCATACTTTTAAAAAAAATTCTAAAACTTCACATTTTTAGAGAACCAGCCGAGAGTTAAGAGTGGAAACCCCAAAGAGCTATTTTGCAGCAGTAATTCCTGAAAATGTCATACTAGCTAGTGTATTTGAAGAAAAGTCTCATTCAGAAACTTGTGAATAAACAACTTTGTTTCAATGTTTTACCTCGCAGATGTTGTTCAGAACAAGTTGGAAAATTTAGCTCTAGCACCTAAAAACCCAAAAGAGCTCTTTTGCAGCAGTAATTCCTGAAAATGTCAAACTAGCTAGTGTATTTGAAGAAAAGTCTCATTCAGAAACTTGTGAATAAAAAAATTTCTATTTAGGAGGAAAACCATAAGCAGACTTTAAAATCAACGTTGTTTGTGAATAAACAAATTTCTATTTAGGAGGAAAACCATAAGCAGACTTAAAATCAACGTTGTTTCTGATAGACCGTTGTTTCCACCACTTTAAAAAAAACTGTGGAATAGGCGCGACGCGCGTATATATACTTTTCTAAATATTTTTTATATATATACACTTTTTCAAAAAAAATTCCGAAAGTGCATACTTTCTGAAAAAAAATCCATTTATTAATTAGATAACTTGTAAAACAACACGTGATCATATTGTTAAAGAGTTTGTAACCTATTACTCCTAAATTGGAGTTTAGGTACACTTGGAATTAATACGATGTAGTTTCGTTGTCGTGTTTTTACCTTATACATATAATAACCTAGTAGGGTTATGGTGCTAAAGTCAATTCGTTGGTGTTTGTTTCGTGCTTGAGTAGAATTTGCATGTTAAAAAAGCAAATGAATTACAAATCTTGTGTCCCCATTGGAAAGTGAAATTGAAACGCAGTTGCGTTGGTATGTATGTGTATAAGCCAAAAGGCAGAAACCCATATCATTAATTTTACACACAACATAGCCTTTGTGCAAACCTTTTAAGTAATTAAACACCGATGATTAACGAATATATGGAGATTCAATTAGACTTTAATGGAGGATCCAACAAGAGTACGACCATTGTCGGTTGACTCCTCCCATGTCGTCTGTCTTGTTGTTCCATTGGTATGTCGGCACTGTCTGTTATCGAGCTCTGCTAGTATTCTCTGGAGTTTAGTCGGACTGCAAGGAATTGCGAGGGCTCCCTCATGGTTAAATCCATACTCCTCCGCTGCCTCCTCCAGCAGCTTCACGAAAGTTGGGTGGGTTAGGCAGCTGAGTGGGAGTACAACCCTTTGTGGGTTATCGCCGCGAACCGCTATTACTGCAAAGTGACCTTCCTTCACATCTTCCGGCACTGCAACAGAATCTGCAGTAGTTTCAGTCTTGTTCCCGAGGAGTAGGCTGCGATGGAGCTTCTCAATAACAAGCTTCAGTTTATTCATTGTTGGAACAGTCTTCTTTTTCGTGTTTGTAGTTCTGATCTTGGCTATAATTAGGGTTAGGGTTTATAAGGAATCTCTTCAGTAGTCGCTAGCTTTAGGGATGGGTTTGGGTTGGGAGAGAAATTGTTATATTTATATAGAGAGAGACAACGGCATAGTTATATAGACTAGTGTTCAAGTAAATAATATCCACTACCTTGACCTGTTGAAATCAAGACAGAAACTGGGTCGGAGAGTATAAATCTTAAATTGAAAGTAGACCAGTGCATGTGGCAGAACGCACTGCTCAACCATGAAACGTCCTTTCACAGGGAGTATTTTTTTTTCAAAAAACAAAACTATTTTTTTTAAAATTATATATATACTGAACTTTTTAATTTTGTAAATATGACATAATTTTACTACGAAGTACTCTACCCTTTCATGCGGAGTTTCAGAGACTTAGGTAAAATTTATTGTAGTTGTAAAGAAAGTATTATTATTTTTTATGAGTCTCCTAAAATAACATATGAGAAACAAAATAAAAGTATATAATAAAAAATATAATAATAAATCAATTATTTACCGATAAATTTAATGTGATAATGTTGCTTAAACAGCAACTTACTAACTGAAAATTTATGAACATTTAGAGTGTGGACGATGTGTTAGTTAAATTTTTTTATTCTAATAATTGCTAAATCATCTAATACAAATGTATAATTTACTAGTTCCGTAGAGCTATTGGTTAATTTAAATACAAAAATGTACTCATACTTCATGTGGCGCCTGATTGCTTCTCCAGTCTCCACCATATGATTTTTGTAATAATAACTTACTATCAAAATATATGAGGTAAAGATAATTTTCTTACTGAGCTTTGGAATATAGAGATTTTTGCTAATTGAATTTTAGGATGTGTACAATTTATTAGTTATTTTTTTTAAGATACGTTTATTTTGCTCAAACTAACAAATTGATGAAATAAAAAAGGTTCAGCTATAGGGAAAATTAAATAGTTAACAAATTCAACTAACAAAACTTAACAATTCGTAAAACTATTTATCTAATTTGTTATTATTTTAGAGTTGAAGGCAAATGTATAATATATAAAATCTCTCATTTAATTATTTTATCATATTAAAAAATATATTAAGACATACAATACAATGTTAAATTATGTATTCATGTCTGACCCATAAATTATAAACTAATTGATTAAATAGTAGACTTTCTTATAATACGTAACGTACGAGCAAATTTTGTCCGATCTGTATGTAATTGGATGAAAAAAATCAAGTGACTGACAGAGTTTTGTCCGACAGTAAGTTTAAACTTGGCACAGAGCGTTATACGTGTTTATTCGTAAGAGAGAATTCTAGTCCTCATGCTGCTCTTATTTTTTAAGATAAATAAAATAAATATATATTTTGAATTATTGTAACCAACGCATCAAGACAGCTGAACCCTAATTTATTTAATATTATTACTACTTTTTAATACGAAACTAATATTGAAGACTAAAATGCAAGTGGTTAGATTTTTTTACAACTTTTTTTTAAAGTTATTTTTAAAATAATTTTTTTATTTACAAACAATATTTTTTAAGAAAAAATGGAAACCTAAAAGATTGTATCCTCGCAAATTTCAAGCGACTCCACTCAATTTGACCTCATCATCAATTTCTCTTGGGACATATATTATGGTAAAATAGGAGTTTTTCCCATAAAGTTTTAGCAAAACTTAATATTCCTCCTTAATGTTTAAAATTTAAAATTTTAGTCCTAATGTTTGGACACGATTAAAAATTCCCACTTACGTACCGTCAGTTATCCGTTAATTTTAGACGGATTTGTTGACATGTGCGGCTCACAAGGCATATTTACATTATGAGTTGACGAATTTGCCCTCTATGGCTTCCATTCTTCCCTCATGATCAATTTCCCTCTGAAACCCACACCCGCCCCGATAAGAAAATAGAACAACCTTTCATCTTCTCCTTGCTTCGCCTTTGCTTCGCTTTCCTTTGCTTCACCTTCCATCCGCGACGTGCCATTGCTTCGCCTTCCTGCCACGGTGTTCGAAAGCACCAAGGTAAGTTCAAATTTTGCGTTTTGTCTTCGAATTTTGCTGTTATTCTGTCGCAACCCTAAATGTGTAGAAGAGTGTGATTGTGTTGTTGTTTACTAAGTGTGATTGTGATGTTGTTCCATTTACATGTGTATCAAATATGTTATATGCCCCTCAAGGTCTGTCTAGTTAACACTCCACACATTTTACAGGGGGAAATTCGATATAGTCGATGGGAAGAAGATCTACATTGCTCAAAAATACGTTAGACCAAGGTGTCCGATCCCATTTCGATTGTGAGACTTGCTGAATCAATATTCAATTGGGGGTCAGATTTTCTACTTGCCCCCCTTTATGGACATTAATAAGGATTTAATGAGGATTGCTACAGAGGAGGATGTGGTCGACTTGAAGGGTTACCAGGATGACATGGAGTCCATTGTCCTGTTTATAGAGGACAGTGATGGTGTTGTCTCTATTGGGATGATCTTTGATGATTAGAAGGGAGATCAAATCTGGATCAAAGAGATGCAGGATCGCAATGCAGAAGGTAAGAAAATCTATCGTTTCAATAGGGACTATGAGGATCGCATGCAACAAGATAGTGGTCGAGGGGGTCAACATGAGTCCATTCACATTTCGGATGATGATGATGTAGTTAGCCCAATACCTGAAAGGCAACCCACATTCGAAAAAACCCAACCCAAATATGAAGAACAACCCTCCCTGCACCTGAGGAACAACCCACAGCCGTCCAGGAACCGACACTTGGTTTAACATTCCCACATTCGTATGGGGCAATCTTGCATCATCGTTCTGACGTGCTGGATTATGTATCTCCTTACTACAGTAAGGAGTCACATTTGAATACATACGAGGATGTCATCCATCCCATTCCATGTAAGATTATATGTTGTTACTCAATTATGTAGAGGATATGCTGATATGCTGAAGATGTTTTATACACTGTATATGCTGTGCTGATGTATATGTCGTGCTGATGTGCTGGTTTTTTGACCATATATGTTATGTTATATGCTGATGTGCTGATATGCTAAGGATTATATGTTGTTATGTTTTAGGACTACTGATGTTCGGTTTATGGTTGTATATGCTGTCACAATAGGTGCTAACAAGTGGGTGCCAAGTACGGCTTGACCCTTAAACCCACCGAAATTTAGGAATGCACCGGGTCGACAGAAGAAAAAAATGACTGCGTGAAGCTGGGAAGCCAATGCGGACAAACTAAGAAAAACGGGGGACCTCCAACATTGTGGAAAATGCAAGCAAGTCGGGCATAATGCTACATCAGGCGGAAAGGGGAAAACAAAGAAGAATAAAAAAAGGCCCCAACAAGAAGAGTAAAGTCAAGGAACTGGATCTCCTCCATCAACACAAGATAGTGCACCAAGTCAAGGAAACATGTCTAGGAAAGGAAATGAAAAGATATAAATGTAGGAAATCGGTCCCATTTTGTGGTATTGTATGTGTCATACAGAAACAGGACTTGCAACATGTTTAATGTTGCTATATGTTAGATTTTGAAACATGTTGAAACATACATGGTTTGATTTGGTATTACGTATTTGAAGGCTTGTGGTTATACAAACATCACTCTGTTCAAGAACACATAACCTTCATTTCATAACCAAAACAGAGTTTCATACAGCAACAATGCATACTTCATAACGTACTTCTTAGATGATACATAGCACAACCACAAAAACCACTTACAATTACATCGTCAATAACACAACTAAAATGAACAATACAACCATCAACAAACAAAGTTGATAATTTTTTTCTTTTCAACGATAGTCTTCAAGTTGAATAGTTGTCTTCTAGTACAAATGTATCAAATTTGACAGAGCACTACCACAACATCTGCATTTATCAACGTCTTGTTCTTAACGTCCACCTAGTTGAAAAAGCCACATCCCAGATTCTCACTATTCTAAATACAAAATCATATACATAACGAACCCCTAGATTAACCTTCGAAATTTATGGAACTTAACTCAATCAGGTTTCAATCAAACCTTGAAGTGAGCACAAACCCAAAATTCATGACCATAGTTCATGGGCGTTCGGGACATTCTCAAACGAGGTTATAATCCACAATTACATCGATGGATACTTGAAAATGATACCTTGAGGAAGATTGCATCGACATTTCCGCGAGAATAAGCTAATTTGAAGAAGGATCTTGAAATTTTGGAGCAACTTAGGGTTTCGATCCGACGAAAGCTCTGGTTATGTCTTGATCTCCAAAGAATTCAAAATTCAAAGTTGACGCAGATGTATAGAGTGAAAGTAGGATAATTTCGTAAATTCCCACCTTGCAAAGGAATCCGTCCGAATTAAACGGATAGTTGACGGCAAGGGGAATTTTTTAATCGTGTCCAAACATTAGGACTAAAATTTCAAACATTAAGGGGAATATTAAATTTTGCTCAAATTTTAGGGGGAAAACTCGTATTTTACCCTACATTATTCTTAACTCTCAATCATTTCATGTTTGCTAGAACACCTCAATTATAATACTTCACGATACTCACATATTTACATGTGTTTGCCTAACCTGTTGGATGGAGTAGAGAGAAAAACAATTTTTAGAATAATGTATTAACCAAACTATCATTATTCAAAAGATTTTCTTTATATCTTAAACTCTATGCATACACAGGTGATTCAAGCCTTTAATTATATGTGACTTAGTGAGGAGACAACTCAAACCATATTCAATAAATTCTTAAACTACGCTAGTTTCTTAATTAGCCTATTTGGAAGAGAAAAAAAACTTATATAGCTTGAGTCGGTTCAGAACCCTTTTGAGTCGATCGGATTTTGACCACTTTCAAGACTCCCTGCAAAGTAATCGACTGGAGCACCATCCCCATAACAAAGACATCCCTTTGTTTTGAGCAGTACCCTTAATAGGCTTTGTCCCTTACAAAATGAGCTTAGATGGTTAACCTTTACATATTTTAGCCATAACTCTCCATTTAAGAAAACTTAGATTCTAAGATGCGATATAAGCTAATTAATCATTATCTTTTATACTCCAAGACACCAAATAATTTTACAAACATACAAAACACCCAAGTAGACAAACTTGACTTGTTACAACATAAGAAAACATACATACACTCATGAACGAAAGCACTATAGTTCTATAGGAAATTGTTCCCCTAAACTTTCCCAAATGTTCAAAAATATCCTAAAACTATAACTATATTTAATTTCCTCCCCTCTAAAATTTATATTAGCGTCATTAATCTCATAATTTGTCGTATAAGAATCGACCTCAACCCCAATTTTATTTCCAACTTCGGCCTTTCATAACTTAGGCAAAGTTAACAATCTCAATTTGTAGGTTATAAACCTAAACAAAATACGTAGGCACTTCAATTAAGCATTCACTCACTTTAGACATTAATCTTGACTGATACACTCCATATATTAAACCATCATCACCTGGACAAATATTGTAACTTATCTAATTCCATAGAGTTTCTCGTGCTTTCCATAATGGAACTTCTGAAGCTTATGTGCCTATGTGGGACTAAGCTACAAAATTTAAGTGACATGGCCTACATAATGAGAAATAACACTTGACTAACCCAAGTCTACATTTTAAATATGTGTGATAACCCATGCCACACACCACCAACCACCCCGTGAGCGTATATTTCATTCTCGTTAAGCCCTTTAGGTCTAACGTGCTAAACTGCCCTAGTGTGTGTAGACATAAAAAGCTAAGTCCTTCAACTATAGTGTACTGAGTTCTTCCTGAACTTAAAATGTCAATCATTGAGCTCTCCACACCCGATGAACTAAACTCTTTCGTCCGAGTTAAGATTTTCAACCATCAACTGTTCTTGGCTTAATTAACTAGACTCTACTCGAGTTTATATTTTTATTAGTAATCTCCTTATGAGGCTAATACTCGAGTCTACATTTCTTTGTGAGGCCACACCCTTCCCCAACAACAAGCTAAGATTAAACCCACAATTAGATAAATCCATACAACTAATCTCACACGAACCTAAATTGCACGCAACTTAGCTTCTCATACAAACTCAAAATGTAGTTTACAAAGTTTTAAACTCTAAAACACTAACCCGACCGGGTGACTTAGACAACTAACAAGAACTATTTTGAAAATTTTACACCACGACACTTGTCATTATCACTCACAACTGACTCATTTTCAAAAAATATGTGGAAGTATAATGATTAAAATTATCATTGAGCAAAGTATAGGATATTTATGTATTAAATAAAGTTAGTTAGTTAGATTGTACTGCTATTAATAGCTACTCCCTAGGTTGTAAACAACATTCTGAAATATTGCAGAATAGAGAGATCCTTCACTCTCTTTCTGGGTTTCTATCTTCAATATAAGCTTTATCATGGTATTAGAGCTCTATTGAGCTTCGCCTCTCGTCCATCTACTTGATTCTGGCTTCTATTTGCTTGTAAGAAGTCATGGCGGCACCTGCTGCAAATCCTAAAGCAACATCATGGTCTCGTGTTGGAAGGGCTATACACAGAAGGATGGAGCTTATTTTACTGAAACGTTTTCACTGGTGGTCAAAATGGTTGTTGTGCTGATTCTGTCAGCAGTAGCTACTTCTCGAACTTGGCCTATAGATCAATTAGATTTAAGTGATGATTTTCTCCAAGGCGATTTGACCGAAGAGGTTTATATGGAGATCCCACATGTCTGTAATCGTTTTTCTCTTGATCCACCAAAGGGGAATCGTAGAGTTTGCAGATTTCTCAAATCTCTATACGACCTTAAGCAGGCATCCCTACAGTGGAATCTAAAACTGACACAGTCCCTTTAAGCATGCATCCCACGTTGGAATTAATTTCTGAAGAAGGACTCCTTTATGCAAAACTAGAAGCCACACCTATAGAGCAAGTCTTTTGACTCACTTCACCAGCATATGATAAACAATTCAAGTTAAATATGGATGATTCCTTGTTGGATGATTTTGAATTTTACAGGAGAATAGTGGGACGACTTTTGTATTTGACTATGACACAACCTAAAATTACTTTTGATGTTCAAGCATTGAGTCAACATGTTCATTCTCTGAAACGATCTCATTTGGAAGTGGCGTTACTGGTAGTTCGTTATGTCATGGGCAGTCCGAGACAATGTCTGTTCTTTTCGGCAACAAACAAACTAAATTCTTTAGATATCTACTGTGATAGTAATTGGGGTGCGTGTGCCGTTACAAGGAAATTTGTTGCTGGTTATATTGTTCAATTGGGTTCTAGTATGGTTTCATGGAAAACCAAGGAACATGCAACCATATCAAGTGGAGTCCGAATACCGAAGTATGGGTCTGGCGGCATCAGAAGCTGTGTGGATGAAATGGTTGTTGGGGGAATTGCAAATTGCAGTTCGTTTTCCTGCACAATTACACTGTCATAACAAGGCAATGATCCAAATTGCAGTAAACCCGATGTATCATGAACACACAAAGTATATTGAGATTGATTCACTTTGTACTTGATAAGATGCAAGACTGGACTATCATTCCTATGCATATGTTAATACAAAGGATCAGATAACTGATTTATTGACAAAGGCTCTTCTGAAGTTGAAACATTATTATCTTCTGCATATGTATGGCATAGTTGAACTATTTCAGCCCAAAGGATCAGATGAATAACATAGTGCTGTGAACGTGGTCAAGAAGGATGGCTAGATGAAGGGGAATGTGGAAGTATAATGATTAAATTTACCATTGAGAAAAGTATAGGATATTTATGTATTAAATAAAGTTAGTTAGTTAGATTGTACTACTATTAATAACTACTACCTAGGCTGTAAACAACATTCTGGAATATTGCAGAATAGAGAGATTCTTTGCTCTCTTTCTGGGTTTCTATCTTCAATATAAATTTTATCAAAACATTTGTAAAAATAATGTTATCGTTAAAATCATAGACACAAATATACTATACTCTCTCTAGAGCCAATAATCTCCACATTTTTATGAAGACAGAACTTAGCCCATTTAAACCTTCCAAACTTAGGATAGTAGCTGAAAATTATTTAAAACGCGGAACTCTACCCTAAGCTTGTCTAATCATTAATGGTGTGTTTGGTTGGTACAATAATGAATGCAGAATAGGGAATAAGGATTACAATGTTATAATATAATGTTGTTTATTTGGTTGATTGAAATGGAATGCAATATGAAATTTCAATGTTTGGTTTGTTGAATAATATATAAAAATGGAACAAAATAAGAAAAAATAACATATATGCCCTTTGCTTTAATATGTATAATATATAATAAAATTAATTTGTAAAACATTATATTAAATAATTAAAAGCTTAAATTAAGATTAATTCAACTTAAAATATATTTTATTAAAAACTTTAATTTTATTTAAAATCAAAATAATTAAAAACTTTAATTAAATTAAAATATAATTAATTAAATTAAAATATAATTAATTAAATTAAAATATAATTAGTGAATACAAATATATTTTAATAAAAATTTGTAATAATTTATTTAAGTAAATATTATATTAATTAAAATATAAATAATTAATTAAATTAAAATATAAATAATTAAACAGTACAAGGGTATTTTCGTAATTAAACAGATTAGTGGAGAGTATGTTTGCCATTTGTCCACCGATTTTGTATTCCGGGAGAGTCCGGAATAACAATTCCGAGCTTTTCAAAAGGAATTCCTATTCTTAGCTCTCTAGGAATAAGGATTCTGTAGAATTTCAAATATTACGCGATAAACAAACGTCGGGATACAGATATTCCACTCCAAACATGTCGTAAAAGATCTTTGTGGGACAATTTGCAACTCTAAAGATAATTCAAGTAAATATTGTTATAGAATGAAAAAAAAGTTACAAAGATAGGTTTTCTAATAAGTTGTGCATTTGAAAACAAAGAGAACTTGTTAGTAATCAAAACCATAATCTCAATAGGAAGATTGACATAAATTTCTATAAAATAAGCCATCACTTGCAAATAAAAGAATCCAATGGACAGTCCCTTTTCTAGAATTTATGCAATATTACATTTTCGAATTTTTGTCAAATTACATCTTCAAGATAGCCAAATAGTTCAATAGACGTATCATAACTATAACCATATATTTTGCACTTGAAATGTAGCTCTTTCACTAAATATTATGAGAATATTAAGAGATACATTCCACAAAAAAAATATTTGTGACAATCATTTGTCACACATAGTAGTAAAACTTGTTAGGTCTGAAACTCCGAGGTGCTGACTTGGCAGTGAATTGAATGTCAAAGGATTGATGATCACCGCTTTCGCCTGAGATCCGATGAACTTGCAAGAAGGGGATCGCAACAGAGGGGGTGCCTCTAGGTCCCACTCCGATGCTTAAATGAGTATACTGTGTGTATGAACTCAAAACGTAATGAACGTATTGAAAAGAAAGAGTATTTATAGAGTGAGGAGATCAAACCGTTATAGGCAACTGAATATCTTGGTGAATATTGTGCCGGTAAAGATTAGGATAGCAGATATTAAGGCTATGGCATAATATTGCAGTTACCGAATGGAATCTTTATAGAATATGTGCCCGATATACGCGGGATATCGTGGCCATATCTTTAGTGTCGGTTTGTGGGACCAAAGTTGAGAGGTTAGACTCTCTTGGCGAGCGCTTCCATGGCGAGCAGTAGGAGGCTTTGGCCTTGGCCAATGGCGACCTGAGATGGAGCTTTGGCGTCCACTTTAGTTTGGGTTCGATATTGGACCGCTTTATGAGGACCAGATTAACCTTACTGTGGGCCAGCTCAGTTTGAATGATATGGGTTTTACCCCCTGCAAAGTTATTAGGCCTCTAAGGCCTTTCCCTTATTAGTCCGTCACTATCGATACCCAACATTTGCCCCCGAAGCTTGAGTGAAGTTTTTTCGGTCAAGCTTGATTCTGTGATAGGGTTTGAGACTCTGACACTTGGACTGGATCTTTTCTGTCCTTATCTGCTATTTGTGCCTTTTTGATGCTCTGTATCCTTTGGCGAGCGATTTTTTGGTCGCTTAGAGTTTATGAAATGTTTGATCCTTTACCCTTTTAGGCGAACACCTTGGGTTGCCGGGGTTTATTGATGCTCATTCATTACTCTTTGGCGAGCACTGCCATCAAGAGGGTTTCAGGAGAGGCTTAGTGTAGCTTTTGGCGATCACCTTTTTTGTGTAAGGTCTTGAGCGTTTAATGGCTGCACTGTTATCCAGAAGTTGAACAGACAATTGAGGCATGTCTGTCTTTTAGTCTTTTGTAACCATAGGGTAGGCTGATAGGTTTTCGCACCGTTTCAACCGTTTGTCTCCCCGAGGCGTCTCTTGGAATTCTGACTTTTCTTTGATTTTACCCAAAAGGGTGTAATCATTCTCCAATCCGTTTCAGACATGCCTGTTCAGAATGCTGGCCCCAAGCCAATTTCTGGGCAATCGGCCGCCACACCGGTGGTTGTGGACGTGCCCGACAACAATGTCTCTGCCTTCTCCCCGACAGGTAAATTTCGATGTCTTCCTTTTGCTTCTTTTTTGGCGGTAAAACTTCCTCCTTTTTATTATTTTTGTATTGTTCTTGCCATACCATTGTGTTTTGAGTAGATATCAAGCTAAATGAGATGAAGCCAGCACAGTTCAAGGCAGTGGTCGCCTTGACTGGCTTGGGAGAAGCAGATGCCCCCAGATATCCGGGTTTAGGCTTGCATTATCTTCGCGAAGGAGAGGTTCACATTTATGCGGCCCAGATCGATGTTGGGTTGTGTTTTCCTCTCTACTGCTACTATGGGATAGGCCCTAGGCAGCTGGTGCCCAACGCCATCACGATGTGAGTTGTGTTCAAGTTTATGTGTTTCCGTCAAGGTTGGACGTATTCACTGGCCGTGTTCCGATGTTTTTACCGATTGGCTGCCGGGGTGAACCATCTTCATTATTTCCAGACTCGGCGACCCAAGTTCGAGGAATGGATGGGTCAGGCTTGGAACTGAAATGTTCATTTTCGCCTGGTGGATGACTTCTGTGCTACAAGCTCCAACTACAAGAAGTTTTACTTATTGTACAAGGGTAGTGTATCATGGGAGCTCTTTCAGCCGGAAAGGGATACTCCTCCAAGCTTTGGAGAGTTGTTGGGGAGTGATCGGAACGCCATCGACGACTTCTTCTGACTTCATAGACAGTCGGACTTCTGTTCGATCCGCTAAGTGGCGGAAACTTCAGAGTCAAGGCTTAGGCTGACTGACATTCATCAGTCCGCACCAGTTTCTATAGAATGGGTAAATTTTTGACCCTTTTTCTTTGTTGGTTGTAGGCGCTCGGGGACCTAAACTCATCAGTTTGTTTTCCAAGCAGGCAAAGACGGGACTGTCCGCTGCTCAGGGGTCATTGAGTCCTCCTCCCCCTTCTAGGCGAGCGTCCAAGCGCAAGCCAGAGGATGAACAACCTGGGGTCGCTCCTGGCGATCGCCAAATAGGTATACGACTGTGTTTTGACTTTCCTTCCTCTGCTATAGTCTTAGGTTTTAATACCCTTGTTGACTATTTCAAGGAAAGTTGATGCTGAGGTGGCTCCGAGCCCGGCTTCCGTCAAGAAGGCCAGGAGTTCGGATGAGGAGTGTCATGCTTCCTTCGGAGGCTCTGCTGCTTCCCGGGGAAAGGCTCCCGCCACCGGAGAGGGCGCCCCGCCTGCCTCCGATTCTACTACTCTCAACCCCACCAAGGGGGCTGGGGCTCAGAAGAGGGTTCAGACCCTCGGTGCCGCCACGGGCACCCCCAAGACCCCTTTTGCCGGGGATTACTGCTCCTTGGTGGGATTATTCCAGTCTCCAAAGGCAACGAACTCCAAGGGTGTCTGGGCCCCTTGGGGGAATCTCGAGAAGGTGGAGATTTCAGAGCATCTGACACTGCGGAGTAACCCAGACCTTTGCATGCATCTTCTCGAAGGGATCCTTCCTCATCGAGCGGCGGTGCCTTCTGAGTTGACTAGCATCGAGGGTGTCATGAGATCGCATTTCGAGCGGATCGCCCTAGTGAGTCCTTCTTCTTTTATTCCTTCCTTATATTTACCCTTGTGTCGTTCTTTGACCTCTCCTTGTTCTGACTATACTTTATCCCCTTTTTTCCTGTTGTCAGCTTGTCCGTGAAGAGTTGGCGATCCGTCAGATTGTAGGGGAGCTCGCCGATAAGCAGTCTGACCTGTTTATCGAGTTGGAGCAGTACCGGAGCCTGGGTTCACTCCTGACCAGATGTAGGGCCTGAAGCATAGGGCTGAGGCAGCCACTAGCCTGGTGGACCATGCTCGCCGGGAATACTTTGAGAAGGAGAAGAATATTCTCGACGCCCTCAAGGAGAGGGAGGACCAAACGGCTATCGCTGATGACAAACGGTTGAGGGCTGAGTTCCAGGTCAAGGCAGACAACAAGTACTCTGCTGAGTTGGAGTCAACGAATGCTGACCTTAAGGCCCAACTGAAGGAGTCCTGGGCTTGGAGGGATGCCTCAGAGGCAGAGAAGGAGCAGCTCGCCTCAAAGATGAAAGCTGTTCCATTCCCCCAAAGCGTGGTTGAGGACTTTAAGAAGTCCGAAGAGTTCTCTGACTGCGCCTTGGAGGTGATGAAGGCCGAGGTGGTTGCCTACCTCCAGGTCCCGGTCGATGAGATTCAGGGGATCGACACTAAGTTTCCTCTCCGGGAGGTGAAGTCTCTTCAGGACTTCATCGAGAGTGGCTACTACAAGGAGGCTCCTTCTGGTGTTGGTTAGGAGGCAGCCCCTGGGGCAGAGAAGGAAGTTTCTTCCCCCGAAGAACCTAGACCTTGAGGTCCCGAGCTCCCTCGACGATCATGTTATCATTCCTTTTTTTTATGATAATCACTTCTGTTTCCCTTTGTTTTTGGGATAGTTTGTAATTACCTTTTTATATCAGACTCAGTTATTATGATCATTTTAATAATATGGAACACCTTTATATTCATAATCCTTTGCATCTGTTTGAGTTTGAATGTGTTTGTCTCTTCTTCTAATGTCTTTCTCGTTTGACTGCTTTTGGAAGTTTTACCATACTTGTTTTCAACTTCTCTTTTATTTATGTATGATAGTCTCGCCATATAGGGTTTTGGACCTTTCCTTAGGTTTAGAAGTAAGAATGGTAATTCTTTATAGATCCATCCACTCCTTTCGCCAAATTTTCTTAAGGGAACTGTTGCTCGAGGATAATACCTTTAAGGAAACTATTATCCTTTATGGATGTGTTCGCCTTTTACGTTTTAGTCATTTGGAATGTTCTCCTAATTGTGGGGAACTGTTACTCGAGGCTCATTCATCGTTTAGTAAGTGATCGCCTTAGGTTCGTTCACCCACTATCTTGTGTTTATTTCGCAAAGGAACTGTTACCCTCAATATGGATTCGTTCGCTTTGGATATCCAGCCTTAGTTCTTGCCCAACTTATAAGGGAACGGTTACCTTAATGGATCGCCTGCCTTCTATATCAGGTCTGCTGCCTGATTTTGATATCAGGTCTTTTGCCTAACTTTTCCCTTAGGTCTTTTGCCTAACTTTTTCCATAGGTCTTTTCGCTTGATTTTGTTATCATGTATTTTGCCTAACTTTGTCGTTAGGTCTTTCGCCTAAATTTGTCTTTAGGTTTTTCGCCCAATTTTAATCTCATGTCTTTTTGTTATTGCTTAACTTGTAAGGGAACGGTTACCTTTTACGGTTCATTCGCCTTTTTTGTCAGGTCTTTTGCCCAATTTGTAAGGGAACTGTTACCTTGATGGTTCGTTCGCCTTGTATATCAGGTCATTTTGGGAAAGGAACTGTTACCTTGATTGTTCATTCGCAATCCTCTTTCTCCTTTCTTTGGTACCTTTCGTTTTGGTTCGAGTGATTATGCTTTGTATGAAGGAATGATTAGTTTTATTGATATAATATTTTGATTACAAGTTATGCATAAAACATCCTTATATGTTCGTAATTAAATGGACGAGGTAGCCTTACACCTTCTGTGGTTTTCAAGTAGTAGGACCCTGGGGCGGCAATCTCCACTACTTTGTATGGACCTTCCTACTTAGCTGAAAGCTTGTTTTTGCTGTCCAATCTTGTGAATTCATTGCTTCGCATAACCATCTCCCCCACGAAAAATTGGCGAGCGCTGACTTTTCTATTGAAGTATCGGGCGGTCGCCAGTCGCATTTTAGCTTGGGCATTGTCTGATTGCCATCGCTTTTCTTCTGCCAGATCGAGGTCTGTTCTGCGCTCGATTTTGTTCTCTTTAGTGTTAAAGTGTAGGATTCTGTGGGTAGGCACCGCTATTTCGGCGGGTGCTACTACTTCTGATCCGTACACTAAACTGAATGACGTTTCCCCCGTTGCTGTTTTGGGTGTTGTTCGAACAACCCACAATACATTATCCAGCTCTTCTACCCAGTTTCCTTTGAAGGCTTGAACTCGCTTTTTGAGTCATACTAGAACAACTTTGTTGGTTGCTTCAGCTTGCCCGTTCGTTTGAGGATGGTGTACCGAGCTGAATTTGTGATCGATATGGTATTCTTCGTAGAGCCACTTGAGTTCTTTTCCTACGAATTGTGGACCATTATCGCTTATGAGTATTTTGGGGACGCCGAACCACGAAAATATGTTGATTTTCAAGAACTTGATCACTTGGAATTCAGTCGTGGAGGCCAAAGCTTTCGCCTTTATCCACTTGGTGAAGTAGTCTATTGCCACTATAATGTGGGTTCTTTGCCCAGTGCTGATGGGAAAGGGGCCCAAGATGTATATTCCCCATTGGGCAAAAGACCCGACGCCCGGCATTGGGGGTAGCAGTGTTGGTGGTCGACCGGATCGTGGTGCGAACTGTTGACAAGTCGTGCACCTTTTTGTTAATTCCATTGCGTCTTTGCTCAAGGTTGGCCATTAATAGCCTAGTTTGAAGATTTTGCGCGTTAATGAGCGTGCACCTTCATGGCATGCGGCGACTCCTTCGTGAGCTTCGCGGAGAACTCTTTCTGTCTAGGGATGAGAGATGCACCTTAGATAGGGAGTAGAGTATCCTTGTCTATAAAGCTCTCCATCTATGAGAAGATAACTTGCAGACATGCAGCTTATTTTCATGGACTTGCCTTCGTCTTCTAGCAGTATTCCTTCTCTCAAGAAGTTCTGGAATGGAGTCATCCAGTTGACCTGCCCTTGAATGTTGAAGACTTCTGCTCGGTTGTCGATAACCGAATATAGAGCTTGATCCAGAAATTGCACATCCTGAATTATTGTTCCTACGAACGCCAGTGTGCTTAGAGAGTCTGCTAGCTGGTTGTCTTGGCGAGGAATAGACTCAATCGCGAAAGTTGGGATTTCGGCGATGCGTTTTTTAGCGATCTCGAGGTACTTTTTCATATTTTTCCCCTTTGCTTCATAAGTGCCATTGATTTGATTGACAAATAGCTCTGAGTCATTTTTTGCATTGAGTGACGTTATGCCCATTCGTTTAGCGAGTCGCAGTCCAGTGATAAGAGCTTAATATTCGGCCTCATTGTTGGTCACCGTAAAAGTATGGGCGATCGCATACTTTAAAGGCTCGCCCTCAGGGGGGATGAGAATTAATCCTGCCCCAAGCCTTCTCTTGAAGAAGATCCATCAGTATAGAGTTCCCAGCCTTTGCTTGTACCTTCTGTCTGACTTTGCCGGTTTTCTGCTTCTGCTAGACCATTGCCTGTACTTTCCACTATGAAATCTGTCAATGCTTGATCTTTGGTGGCCGTTTTCGGCGCAAATTTGATATTGAATTCGCTAAACTCGATTGCCCATTTAACCATTCTTTGTGAAGAGTCTGTCTTCAACAGGAAGTGTTTGAGAGACTGGTTGGTGAGGGCTATAATGGTGTGCGCGTGAAAGTATGGTCTTAACTTTCGAGCAGCAATAACTAAGGCATATAGATAATTCTCAATCTGGACATATTTTATTTCAGCCGAATTAAACATCTTGCTTACAAAATACACTGGACTCTGCTTATTTTCTTCTTCTCTTATTAATACGACACTGACTGCAACCTCGCTAATACTTATATAAAAAAATAGCTGTTCGCCGGGAATGGGCTTCGCCAAACTGGGAGTGTTTGAAGGTGACGTTTTAATGATATAGATAAAAAAAAGGCAGCCTCGCACTTGGTGTACACTCGAACTTGCGGTTGGCCCTGAGAGTCTTGAAGAACGAGAGTGACCTGTCGCTCTCCCTTGAAAGAATGTGATTGAGTGCGGCCAGACGACCATTAAGACATTGGACTTCCTTGTGGCAAGTTGGGGACCTCATTTCCTCAATGGCTTCGAGTTTTTCCGGGTTCACCTCTACTCTGCGCTCGCTTACCATGAATCCCAAGAATTTGTCTGACTTAACTCCAAAGGCACATTTTGCTGGGTTTAGGCGAACGTTGTATCTCCTCATGCACTCGAATGCTTCCCGAAGGTCTTTTGTATGAGGTATTCCCTTTACTGTCTTGACGAGCATGTCGTCCAGATCGGCCTCCATATTGCACCCCAGCATTTCTTGAAACTGTCGGTTTACCATTCGTTGATAGGTTGCTCCCGCATTGATTATACCGAAATGCATCACTTTGTAGCAAAGTATATTTCCGTCTGCATTGAATATTCGTTGTGTGGGCTTCATCGGCCGGGTGCATTCAGACCTGATTGTAGCCTGAATAGGCGTCCATAAAGCTCAGCATTTCATGACTAGAGGTTGCATCGACCAACTGATCAATTCGAGGAAGGGGATATGAATCTTTCGGGCAAGATTTGTTCAAGTCGCGGAAGTCGATGCACATTCTCCACTTGCCGTTTGATTTTTTAACGAGTACTGGGTTGGCGACCCAGCTTTGAAATCGCACTTCCCTTACAAAATCGACTTCGATCAGCGTGCCTACTTCTTGCTTGATCGCCAAACGCTTGTCGGATCCGAATGACCTTCTCTTCTGAGCAATCGACTTTATCGAAGGATATATCCTTAGATCATTGGAGATTATGTCGGTGCTGATGCCTGACATGTCACTGGGCTTCCATGCAAAGAGTTCCTTGAATTTTTTTTAAGAGGGAAGTCAGGGCGTTTCTCTGGTCGTCGTTCAAGGAAGTCCCAATGCACACCTTCTTTTCTGGACAATCGATCTCAACCTCTACTAACTCCTCCATTGGCGCTGGTCGAGCCTGGTCCTCATGCGGGTCAGTCTCTGTCTCGATGACGAGGGTTTCCCTTTGGTTCTTCCTATGAAGGCAGTTCACATAGCACTGACGTGATGAGGGCTGGTCACCTAGAACTTCATCTTTTGGTGGGGAACTTCATCTTTTGGTGGACTGTGGAGGCCACGATCTTATGAGGATTGATGGCGGTCCTCCCAAGGATGGTATTCTATGATGTAGGAGAGTCGACCACTAAGAAGGTGACGCACATCTTTATGCTTTTGCATCCTTTGCCGAGTATTACCGGCGGGGTTATGGTTTCATCATTCGCCCAGTATTACTGGCGTGGTTATGGCTCCCAGCGGATAAGTTGTTCTCCCAGCGAAACCGATGAGGGGAAAGTCGACTCGCTTGGGGTCGTGGTTGGATTTGCCCATCTTCTCGAAGGCGTCCATAATGTCTTTCGAGCTTACTCCATCGATCAGAATCCTCTTCATCTCGTAGTCATCGACTTCAGCGGTGATGACCAGAGCATCATTATGCGGAGTGGTGACAAGTTCCAGGTCATCCTCGGAGAATGAGATGATACAATTTTCTTCAGGCCGAGGTCTCTTTCCCAGCTGAACAACTGTAGAGATCTGAGCAGCATAGACTTCTCTTGCATTGGACCCCTCGCCTCCAGCATCAAACCCTCCAGCAATTAGGTTTATCATCCTCCTGCTCTGGGATGGGCCAGATTGCTCTGGCGGAGCTGGCGAGTGGGCTCTACGTGGGGGCATTCGACTTCTATCTCGTCCCGCCACAAATTCTGTCAGCATGCCTCTCTGAATCAACTTCTCGATGTCGCGCTTGAGGATACGAGAATCATCGGTTTTGCGGACCTTGGCTTTATGATATCGGTAATAGCTTTCCGTGTCCTTCCCTATTGGTTGAGAACTTTTGCGGGGGTATTGACGGCCTTGCCAAGGCCCTTCTTTCCATCTCGACTAGTACCGCCAAGATCATCCTGTTAAAAGGCATGAAATACTCGAGGACCTCTGGATGTCTAGGTCCTAGGGTTTCCAATCTGGGCTTATCTCGACCCTTCTTATCCTTCTTTTCCTTCCTACCATCGCGTCGGGGATCAGGAACCACCCTTGGCGAGGTTGTCAGGAAATTGGCGTCAGAGTTCGCCCTTTCCAAGTCTATAAAACCTTTCGCCTTCACTGCTAGCTTCTCCATCGTCTTTATCTCTTGAACATGGTAGTTGTTGCACAATTTCATCGAGTCTTTGCCAGTAAATTGGCTTGAGAGTTCGCCCTTTCTAGATTCTGCTTACCGTGGCCCTGCGGGACAAGGATCTTCATGTGGAGCAGGGGCTTGTGTCGGGACCTGTCCTATGATGGTTTCCAAGAGGGATATCATCTCCGCGGTTACCAGAATGGTTTCCTCAGCCACTTGAACGATTGGTCAAGCTGCAATCTCTGTGGCGTTTAGAATAGGGTCCGGTCTGGAATTGCCAACGTGTTCTCGTGCCGGCCTTGGAGGGGCGGCATCCGGGACTTCTTGGCTACTAAGTTCTTGAAAGAGCGGCGAAGCGGCGGCGGAGTCAGAGATGTCTGAGGATTGCTCATTAGCCTGCTTCCGATGATTGCGGTTAGAGCAAGTCTGCATGACTGTTTTGCTCGTGTTCCCACATACGACGCCAAATGTTGGGTCTGAAACTCCTAGGTGCTGACTTGGCAGTGAAATGAATGCCAAAGGAATGATGATTGCCGATTTCGCCTGAGCTCCGATGAACCTGCAAGAAGGGGATCGCAACAGAGGTGGTGCCTCTGGGTCTAACTCCAATGCTTAAATAAGTATACTGTGTGTATGAACTCAAAACGTAATGAACGTATTGAAAAGAAAGAGTATTTATAGAGTGAGGAGATCAAACCGTTATAGGAAACTGAATATCTTGGTGAATATTGTGTCGGTAAAGATTAGGATAGCAGATATTAAGGCTATGGCATAATATTGTAGTTACCGTATGTACCCGATAAGGCTATGGCATAATATGTGCCCGATATACGCGGGATATCATGGCCATATCTTTAGTGTCGATTTGTGGGACCAGAGTTGAGAGGTTAGACTCTCTTGGCGAGCGCTTCCATGGCGAGCAGTACGAGGCTTTGACCTTGACCGATGGCGACCTGAGATGGAGCTTTGGCATCCACTTTAGTTAGGGTTCGATATTGGACCGCTTTATGAGGACCAGATTAACCTTACTGTGGGTCGGCCCGGTTTGAATGATATGGGTTTTACCCCTGTAAAGTTATTGGGCCTCTGAGTCATTTCTCTTATTAGGCTGTCACTATCGATACCTAACAAAACTCATAATAAGATAAATCAAGTTTAGCATGAGAGATGTACTTAGTTCTATGTCTATCATTTTCTTAGGAGAAAAGGAAAATAAATTTAGCATCACCGACAATTGAGATTTCTCAAATACGTAGGCATGGAAAGTGTATTAATTATCATTAATGATAATCATTAAGGTAAGATGAGAATTAGACATATGTATTAGTAAAACATGTTTTATTTGGTTTCCCTCATATAAGTGAGACTTCGCCTCATGTAAATCAAGATAAGGTTTCACCCTAATCTGAAGAAAAAGCTCCCAAAGTAAGCATAAAAAGAAGGCATACGCTCTGCGCCAAGGTGCGAGTTGAATCACAACTTGCACCCGATGGTAGCTTGTTGAAGGAAGGTGTAGAATTTTTTTTTAACGTTACAATGTTTAACTTAAACATAAATTATGTATCTATTAAAAAAAAATTGAGTAGGTGGATATTTTAATTACTATTTAAATAATGCAAAAAATATAAATTTGGACTTACAGATTGACCATACACTCTGCCCTAAGTATATATACAAAAAGTTGACTTTAAAAAAAATTAACTCAGAACTTGTAAGTCCAAACTCAATACGGTTAAGGACATTTATGGCAAAATTCAATTATTTACGTACACTATATTTTTGTGGATTTTTTTATTAGATATATGTTTGATTTTTTTAACCTAATATCACATGTCCGTATCACATAATCTAACATTACATATTAATCAGACTCCAATACCTAATAAAAGCTGCGCGACTAGGTTTTTGACGAACCTGTTTTGGACAATTTCTTCTTAGTCCAAGTCGGCTTAGATCTCTTCTTCTAAGTCGACTCTGGACCTCTTTCAGTTGACTTTTGAACCATACTGTAGTGGACTACCTCCAAATTAGTCAACTGAAGCTCCATGCTCCTAGTGTTGTTTTAGCTAGCGGTTATACTGATTCAGTCACCAAACACAGTATTCTCTCAGCATCATCATCAATATATTCACCGCACCATCTGTAGTAAGACAACTACAGAAGTACAACCGAGGTTTTGCACAACCCAGTTTCCCAACATCGACACATTTTGTTAACATGTCTGCTGGATTATTTGCACACTCTATCTTTTCTAAGCACAAGTCGCCTTCTTCCACTGCCCTACGAGTGAAATGATACCGCCTTCTGATATGCTTAGTCTTAGAATGATAGATTGGATTCTTAACCAACTGTACGGGACTCTGGCTATCTGAACACAAAATCTTTTGTCTTTGCTTCTTGCCCAACTCTTCTAGATAATCTGTCAGCCATATCATCTCCTTCCCAGCTTTAGCTATTGCCACATACTCAACCTCAGTAGATGAAAGAACAACACATTTATGAAGTCTGGACATCCAACTCACTGCGGTATTACCTATGGTGTAGATGTATTCAGATGTGCTCTTGCTAGAGTCTACATCACCACAAAGATCAACATCCACAAAACCCTGTAAAATCACTTTGTCTTTGCCAAAACAAAGTGAAGTATTGGATGTACCTTTCAGATATCTTAGAAGCCACTTCACAGCTTCCCAATGCTATTTCCCTGGATCTTCCATGTGCCTGCTAACCACACCCATTGCATGTGCTATGCCAGGTATTGTACAAACCATTGCATCCATCACACTCCCAACTGCTGAAGCATATAGAACTAGTGCTATCTGATCACGTTCTTCAGCTATCTTGGGTGACTGCCCGTTTGACAATTTTATGTGATTTGCCCAAGGAGTAGTCCTGGGTTTAGCATCAGTCAACCTGAATCGGGCCACAACATTTTCAATGTACTGCTCCTGGGATAGACTTAAGGTGCCAACAGATCTATCCCGAGATATTCTCATCCTAAGAATCTGCTTCATTTCACCCCAAGTCTTTCATCTCAAACACTGAAGACAGACTTGCCTTCACATTGTTTATCTCTCTCATACTGGATCCTACAATCAGCATATCATCCACATATAAGAGTAGAAATACATAAGAATCAATGTATTTCTTGAAATAACAACACTGATCCTTTTCACTCCTACAAAAGCCACTCTTGGTCATGAAGGAGTTGAACTTCTTGTACGATTGCCTCAGTGCTTGCTTCAACCCATACAACCTCCTGTTGAGCTTGCATACCATGTGTTCCTTGCCTGGAACAACAAATCCTTCTGGTTGCTGCATATAGATCTCCTTATCCAGATCTCCATGTCAAAATGCTATTTTTAAATTCATTTGCTCAAGATGCTTTCCGATGCAATAATACTCAATAGAATCCTAATAGTAGTTAATTTTACAACAGGAAAAAATATTTCAGCATAATCAATACTTTTCCTTTGTGAATACCCTTTAACTACTAATTGAGCCTTGAACCGTCTTTTTTCATCTGGTTCAGCCTTGATCCTGAACACCCACTTATTCAACAAGGCTCTCTTCCCTACAGGCAATTCAGTCAACAACCACATGTCATTCCTCTCAAGTGAGCTCATCTCATCATCCATGGCTTGCTCCCACTTGATTGAATCCTCCACATGTAGGGCCTCATCAAAAGATTCTCGTTTCGCTTCATCAGTCAACAACAGATAATGTAATGAAGGTGAATACCTATCTGGTGCTCTAATGCTGCTGGATTATCTCCTCAACACCTGCTCAGGTATCATTTGCTCCACTACGGGTTCTTCAGCCATAGTCTCTCGAGTTGTTTGAGTATCTTCTATGGGTGTAGTCTTATGCAACTCAAACTTAACTCCCACTTGCTTCGTAGTCCCTAGAACATTCTGCTCTCTGTCCTTGTATAGGACATTCATCAAACGTCACATCATACTGTCTCAAGATATTTCTACTCATGTCATCCCAAAACCTATAACCAAACAAGTCAGAACCATAACCTAGGAAGTAACACTTCACAACCTTAGCATCAAGCTTATCTCTTTTCTCTAGATCAACATGAACATAAGTCGTGCAACCGAAAATTCTCAAGTGTGAGTACTTGAGATCCTTTCCTATCCATACCTCCTCTAGAATCTTGAACCCCAAGGGAATTGATGGTCCCTTGTTGATCAAGTATGCAGCTGTGCTCACCGCGTCTGGCCAGAACATTTTGGGCAGCCCACAATGCAGCCTCATGCTCCTCGCATGCTCATTCAATGTATTGTCCTCATCAATCTGATTCCCTCACCAGCACAGAATGATTTGAATTCTGACTTGTCATACTCTCCTCCATTGTCAGACCTCAAACATTTGATCTTCAATCCAGTCTGATTCTCAACTTCAGATTTCCACCTCTTGAATGTTGCAAACACATATGAATTATGCTTCAAGAAGTAAACCCGTATCTTCCTGCTGAAATAATCAACGAAGGTGACATAGAACCTAGATCCTCCAAGTGATAGAACTGGAGATGGTCCTAGACCTGTCAAAATATGACCCGACCCGAAAATGACCCGGAATCGACCCAGGATCGGGTCGGGTTCGGGTCACAAAATAAGTGCGGCGGGTCATTTTCGGGTTGACCCGTCTGACTCGCCACAAGAGACGGGTCGGGTCCGGGTTGACCCGCATGACCCGAACTCGACCCAAAAATAAACTTAAATACATTACAAACATCTTTAGATCCATCCATTCATTCATTCTAAGAACCTTTTATATATTGATAATTACACAGTATTATATCTAATGCACGTTATCCCAATAAAAAATAATATATAAACAACAAAAAAGCATGCTAAATTCTGTTTGTCAGGAAAATGCAAAGTATATTAATATATAATAGCAAGTAGCATTTGTCACACACTCTTTTCAATACCATGCCTTATGATGATGATGAGAAATCCTAAACAAAACCCACTAGTTGGTCTGCTGCGGATTGAGGTAGCTGCGGGGTGGCTGGACAGCTTGGAGTGGACTGAATGGGCTTCGACTGAAAATTGCAAAGCAATGTTGTTTCTCCACGGCGGGTCAGACGGGTCGACCCGCCAGGTCGGGTTCGGGTCGTAGAACCTGACCCGCACAGCACCGCGGGTCGGGTTCGGATTGACCCACACAGTGTCGCGGGTCGGGACGGGTCGGGTCGAACCCGCCGGGTCAACCCGAATTGACACCTCTAGATGGTCCCCTGACATCTGTATGCACCATTTCCAACTGCACTTTCTTCGACTCTCTCGGAGTCTTTGTGAAGCTGACTCGTTTCTGTTTGCCCATAACACAGCTCTCACAAAAACCCATATCAACAGACTTCAGACCCTCTAAAGCTCCTTTTGCAACCAACATCTTAATTCCCTTAACACTCATGTGTCCAAGTCTGTTATGCCACAAACATGAACAAGAAACACTCTCAGCAACATCAATCATGTTTATACACCCTGTAGTGGTGTATAAGGCTCTAGTTTTCATGCCACGAGCTACAATCATAGCACCATTTACAATCTTCCACAAACATTTACCAAACTCTGATGCATAGCCTGTGCTATCCAACTGACCAATAGAGATCAAATTCTTATTGAGTCCATGAATATATTTGACATCCTCCAATGTCCACTGGTTTCCCGATGGGGTCTTTATGCAGACATCCCTCTTTCCTTCAATCTCCAAAGCTTTGTTGTCAGCAAGATATACCTTTCCAAAATTTCCAGACTTGATATTTTGAAACAATTCCTTGCTTTGAGACGAATGAAATGAAGCACCGGAATCCAAAATCTAGGATTCAACCTGGCTATCCACACTAAGGATTAGAGCATCCCCAATGTCTTCTGCTGAATTTACATAATCGGTATCATATCCTGATTTCTGATTTTGCTTCTTCTTGGGTTTCTTATAGGTTGTCCGATAGTGGCTTTTCTCTCCACAATTCCAACAAATCACATTGGCTTTGTTATGAAATTTTCCTCAAATTTTTATTTTGATCGGACATGTTGATTTTGTCCCTTCGAATTGCTTCTCCCCTTTCTGTCCATGCTGAGAGCACTACCCGATGAATGTCCCACTTCTCGTTTGCGAAAGCTTTCACTAAGAACAACATCTTGCATTTCATCGAACTTCAGTTTCTCAGAACCACGGGAACTACTAATTGCAGCAACAATAGTATCCCAAGACTCAGGCAGAGATGACATCAAAATTAAGGCTTTAATTCATCTTCGAAGTTCATCTCCACAAAACTCAATTGACTCATAATATTATTAAACTCGTTGATATGATCAGCAACAGAACCACTTTTAGACATCTGTAAATTGAACAATCTACGCATCAAATATACCTTGTTCATCGCCTATGGCTTTTCGTACATATTTGATAGCGCCTTCAACAGATCAGCCGTAATCTTGTCCTTGACGATGTTGAACGCCACATTCTTCGACAAGATCAACCGGAACATCCCTAGGGCTTGGCGATCTTTCATCTTCCACTACTCCTCTGTCAAGGAATCCGGATTCACCCCGAGCAAGGGTTCGTGAAGATCTTTCTCGTATAGACAGTCTTCAATCTGCATCTTCCAGAAACCGAAATCGGATCCATTAAACTTCTCGATTCCAAACTTCAAACTCTCCATCTTCAGTGGTCGTGTTGAACCTCTTTAGCTCTGATACCAGTTGTCAGGATCGATTCCTTGAACACACACTGAATTCAGATGAAGGAGAAGAAACAAATTCTAGAGAGATTAGGGAGAGGTAGAGAGAGAAACTATTTTCCGTGGTAACACCAAAATTGGGTAACCTCCACGTTGTTTGGCAATTTGTATTAATGATGGTTACTGTTACAAAGTATGTATACATGGAGAAATACACTAAGTACAACCTAATACTTAATCTAACATTTCATATTAATCACCGCGGAGGTTGAACCGTGAGACGCATACATTAATACATAATCTAACATTACATATTAATCAGACTCCCAATACCAAACAAAAACTACGCGACTAGGTTCTTAACGAACTGTTTTGGATAATTTCTTTCTAGTCTAAGTCGACTTAGATCCCTTCTTCTAAGTCGGCTCTGGACCTCTTTCAGTTGACTTTTGAACCATATTGCAGTGGACTACCTCCAAAGTAGTCAACTGAAGCTCCCTGCTTCTAGTGCTGTGTTATCGAGCGGTTATACTATTTATGTCATCTCAGTTCGAGGGACCTAGATTAGTTGACTCCACTTCTAGTCAACTAAACCCAGAACAGAGACACCTCTTGCTTTCAATAATATCATGGATCCACTTAAATTCCACTTAGACACAAAGATAGAATCTAGCCTAACTAAACTTGATCTCTCATACTCACTCAAGAAACCAAACATACAAGAAACACTTAACTCAACAAACCCTAATTGTTACAACACAAACAAATATACACGAACATACATATGTCAAGTTGACAATCTCAACTTAAGGTATGCATATAAACATAAACAAAGTACATAAACACTTTCAACTAATTAAGTAGAGTAGTCATTCACCTCGTACATTCATCTTGAGCGGTCAACACCATATCATTATTTGTTACCCGAATAAACACAATGACTTACGTAATTTCATAGTGCATAGCATTTTCCCTAATGGACTCCTAAAGCCTATGTGTACTTTCATTTGAACTCTAAGTGACTTGACCTAGCTACCTAATGATGAATGTCACTACATTAACCAATGTCCTGATTTCAAATATGTGTAACCACGAAAGTCACACAATCACTACTGAAAATCTACTCTTTATCGACAAAATTATTTTTTTGTCGGCAAATCTTAATTTACTAAGAAAATTATATTTGTCGGTAAAAACATATTTCACCGACAATATTAAATTTCGTCGGCAAAATATATTTTTACCGTCTAAATCCAAAACATTCATCGGTAAAATCGCGCGTATTTGCCGACGAAATTCAATTATCGTTGGTAATTAGGTCTTTACCGACGAAACACAATATATCGTCGGAAAATAAATATATCAATTTCACCAACGGAACTCAATTTTCGTCGACTATGGTATATCGGTACCGACGAAAATTATTTTTCCCCGGTAACAATATACTTTTCGTCGGCAAACTTTTTTAAAATTTGAATTGTTTTTACCGACCGCGCCACTTCCTTTCATTTTTCCTTTCTCCGGCATGCCTACATACTCATTTCTTCTCCTTCACTTTTTGTCAAGCCCTCCCACTTAAATCAAGCCCTTTCACCTCCTTTCTCAGCGGAGCTCCTCCGGAGATAACCCACTTCAGGTACGTTACTTTGTATTTATCGATAAAGGAGAGCACCACTTCAAGGACGGTGCAGATGAAGCTCTTGCCCTCCTCATTCTGGAACCGTCCAACTCCAGACGCCGCCTCCTGTTCGCCCCACCTGCTGTCCGCCCCTCCTCCAACCGCCTACCTCCCGGCAGCCACCTCCAGCCGCACCCCTCCGAACGACAGTGGAAGGAAGACCTAAACTGGAATGTGAAGAAAAATGAAAATGGAATTGAAGAGAGAAGAAGACAATTAGAAACAGAAAAGTCACGGTACAGAGAATCAGTTGGTTTGACAAAAAAGAACACAAAAATAAAATAATCGGTAAATAGGTCTTTACCGACGAAATGGTTTTCGTCGGTAAATACATTTTACCAACGAAATTGACTTTGCGGACGAAATATATTTTTTCGGCAAAAATGTAAGTTGTTGACGAAAAAAAGATCTTTGCCAACAAAAATTTTGTCGGTAAAAAAATTGTTTTTACCAGCGAAATATTTGTGCCCTTTTTCGCTGGTAAACTTTCGCCCACGGGAGTTTCGTCGACGATATCTTTACCGACGAAAATATGTCTTTACGGACGAAACTTTGTTTTGGCGACGGAATTCAAACCTTTTACCGACGAAATAATTTTCAGTAGTTAATATTATATTCCTCCTAAGCTTAGATATCAACTATCATGCTCTTCAGGCTTAACGTGCTAAACTCTCTTAGAGTCTTGATCTTCCATGCCTATTTGTATAAGACCGACAATGGTATGGTGAAAACTTGAAAACGTGGTTATAAACCGTCATTATTGTGTGGTGCGGTTATAGTAATGAGTTTTCTAGCCGTAATAGTTATGGTTATGGTATTTTAGTCATACCCATGGTTATAGCGATGATTATTACATAAATATAATAATTATTTAAATATTAATATATTAGTATATACTAATAACAGAACTGGTTTTCACTTTGAGATTTTACAAATTCAAAATTTCAAGGTGCTAAGTTTGAATGACATTAATGTTGAATATTATTTTGGCTTGTAACATAGGCTTATATATTTATTAAGATAACATTCATGGTGTTCCATTACACATGTGGTAATAAATATGGGTATACAAATAAAATATGGTTATGGTATTGAAAATTGTACCTGTAACGGTTATGGTTATGGTATGCGATTTAAACATATGGTATGGTTATGATATTTGTCGTAGCCGCATCATAGCCTAACCATTGTTAGCTCTACTATTGTATAAGATCTTCATGAAGTTCGATTTTCAATCATTGAGGCCTCTAAGTCCAATGGACTAAACATTTCCAGTCAAGATTTGACCAAATGGATTAGACTCTATTCACCAATGAGTTCCTTTAGCCCAAACAACACTAGACGGTAGGGGCGACAATCATGTCGTGTCTAATTGTGTCGTGTCATTAATCGTGTAGTGTCTAAACATGTGTCGTGTCTAAATAGTTCAGTCTTAAGCGTGTCTTAAAACTTCAAACACGAACACGACACGATTAACTATCAGATCTCACGTGAAACAACACATGACATGATTATTTTATTATAATTATACGTAAATGTGTTTAAATGTGTCACATCTATACACGACACTCTTAGACACGATTACTTAATTGTGTGTCTGAACGTGTCACATGTATACACGACACGATTAGTTAATCATGTTTATACAGCTATCTGCATATCATAAGTGTTTAGACACGAACGTATAAGAGTTGTTTAGACACGGGATGTGTTAATGTCAAACTCATATACGCTTTAAAGAAGATTGTGTCGTGTCATTTAAACGTACCGTGTCTGAAATTGTCAGCCCTACTAGACGGATTCCCAATCATAGATTTCTTCATAAAACCCTTTGAGTCTCACATTCATCTCGGTAGGGGTGGTCATGAACCAATTTAGGGCAAAGCCGGTTCATGAACCGTACATTTACCACATTTTAAAGAGGTACGGTTTACCGCTCCAGATTTTGGCCGATTTACCGTACTTGATCTGAACTTGTTAAAAAACCGGTTTTAAACCGGTTCAGCCGAACTACTTTATGTATATTTAAAAAAATATAATAATACATAATCCATAGTACATCACCCATAATACATAACGCATAATCCATACCCCTATCCTAATCCATAAACCATAATCCATAATTTATAAAACATAATCCATAATCTATAAACCATAATCCATAAACCATAATCCATAATCCATTTTACTAATGTAGATTGTAAATCATCACCGAACCAACTTTGGTCTAATGGTTTAGATTATATATTTTAATAATTAAATATAATATTATATTAAAACTAGTACAAGAAGTGATACACATTTCAGTTTGTAAACCGATTTTTTGTACCTCTTCTGAACCGTTTTATATTTTTGCAAAAATTCGTTTAGTTTGTGAACTGGTACGGTTTACAAAAGGTACGCTTCGGTTCGGCCGAACCGGTTTTTTATGTCCACCCCTACATGTCGGTGCATATTGAAAACTAATATAGTTCCCACTGCAATCTAATCATACTTGAGCCTTACTATTATCTAATTTAGAAATTCACATAATCTAAACTCTTATACAAATATGATTTGCATGTAGCCTAGTTTCTCGTATGAACTCAAGCTTCAATAAACAAACACTTTGACTCACCCAAACTTGTACCGTAAAACACTAACTTTAATAACTAACAAATACTATTTTGAAAACTCTTCAAGCCATAATGTGTCTGTATCCCTGATATTCAACAACTTTATAAAATCATTTATAAAACATTTTACAGTGAGCAAAACATATTCTAAACCCTAAATTCAATACTATCCTAGATTTAAAGTAGCTTGACCAGATACACCTGCATATGTTTTCATCCATTGGACCCCTAATTTGCCAGCTACGAATGTGATGTGATAGTTGTGACATCCTTATCGCCGAAAAGATGCCTTATTAACTTTGACCATTAACTTTTATTTGACTAATTTCTTTCGTACATTGCACCCCTAATGATTTTATTATGTTAGGCCATCGCCGACTTCCTTCCTTTCCTCCTATCTTAATTGTGTCCAAATGAAAAACTTCTTTCTCACAGATTATTATCCACATCTCTCACGGAAGAAGAATAAGAGAAATGGCACTAATAATAATAATAGCACTACATACTATAATAATAACATTATCAATTGACAAACTATTGCCATATTTGTTTTTTTTATCAAGCTTAAGAAATATGTGTTAAAATCAGAGTTGAAACTGAAACCCTAATCGTGGAAACCAAGAAGAGGTCGGGAGAAACGGGGAAAACAAGACGTGGGGATCATACGAGTCAGTTCCTTTATTTGATACCTCCTCACTCTGTAAATATAAAAAGCTAATAAAACTAATGTCAGTTTACACCCTGAAAACATGAGAAAAACAAATAACATTCAAAACAAAGAAAAAACTAATAAATGTCCTCAACAAATAGAATGAAATAGAATGACCCTCGAAGAATACACCTTATCTAGATTGAATATACACATCACCAATTTCAACACTCCCCTCAATCTGAAAGCTTTCATATTGTCTCCCCTATTTCCAAATATATTCTTCATTCCTAAATCTTCGCATATATGATAATGTTGTTAACCTGCAAGAGCATTAGTAAACAAGTCAACAAATTGTTTTGTAGTTTTCACATGCTTAAGTTGCAATATATTTTCAAATACATTTCTCTAGTATAGTGACAATCTATTTAAATGTGTTTTGTTCTTTAATGAAACACAAGATTATTTGCAATTTGTATTGGAGTAGTATTATCACAATGTAAAATGACAGGTATTTTCTTAGGATATCTTAGTTCCTCCATCAACATTCTAAGCCAAATGATTTCGGAAAAGGTTGATCTCATATTTCTATATTCCGATTCAGCCGAAGACCTGGATACGGTGCTTTGTTTTTTTTTTAACTTTCCAAGATATCAATGACTTACCCAATAAAACACAAAAAACTCTAACAGACTTCCTGGTCTCCACAAAACTAACCCAGTCTGAGTCACAATATCCGATAATATGAGGAACTGAATTTGAAGATAAGAAAATAGATTTACCTGGTTCTTGTTTGATATACCTGACTATCCTCAATGTCACATCTAAATGTGAAGCCTTAGGATCCTTCATATATTGACTCAAATTTTGCACATCTTCATAAATATCTAGTCTAGTAATAGACATGTATATCAACTTTCCTATCAGTCTCCAATATTGAGATACGTCACCTAGGGGTTTATCTTCCAGGTTAAGACCCAGATGCTTATCATATTTTCTACTGGTCAGCTTCAAGTTTATTTCCATAGGTTTCTTAGCTATTTTTCCAACCGATGAACCAACACTAGATATTAGCTCAAGAGCATATTTTCTCTGGCAGAGAACAAGTCCCTATTGGGATCTAGCAATCTCAATGCCCAGAAAATATCTCAATTTCCCAAGGTCTTTCACTTTAAAATTCGTTTCCAGAACATGTTTCAATTCAACAACAAGTTTCTCACTATTTCCAGTGATAAGTAAATCATCAACATAAACCAGAAGCACAACTAGATGAGTTCCTTCATACTTAGTAAACAGTGAATAATCTAATTTGGACTGATTATAACCATATTTAACAAGTGAATTGCACGGTTTAATGTTCCACTGTCTACTAGCCTGCCTCAATCCATAAAGGGATTTCCGCAACTTACAAACCTAATTACCTTCCATTTTATTATCAAAACCATTCAGAATTTTCATATAGACTTCCTCATCCAAATCCCCTTGTTAAAAAGCGATATAAATATTCATTTGATAAAGAGGCCACATATAAATTGAGGCTAAAGCCAAAATAGTCCTAACAGTATTCATTTTTGCAATAGGTGAAAATATTTCAAAATAATCTATTCCATGTTATTGGTTATATCCTTTTCTACCAATTTTGCCTTATACTGACTGAGACTACCATCAGATTTATATTTCAATTTATATACCCACTTGTAGTCAATTGCGAACTTACCTAGTGGGAGAGTAACAAGCTCAAACGTTTCATCAGGGTTCTCTTTGAATTCATCATGTGAAGTTGTTATATAAGTGCCGATCCTCTCAACCTCGCTCTCAACATTTCTTGGAAGGGTGAAATTACATGGCTCAGGATCGACATATTGGTCAAATAACATGGGCAACTGATCAAGTCTACCATCCTCAAATTTGAAAAAATTTCATTAAACCGGACATCTCGACTAATGAAAAATTTATTTTTCATCAAATTATAAAGCATGTACCCCTTTAGAGTCTTAGGGAATCCTGTCATCACTGATGGTATAAACTTGGAAGCCAACTTGTCAGCCACCACCATGTTTTTAGCATAACATAAACAATTGAAAATCCTGAAATGGCTAATCTTGGGCCCCTTTTTATTCAAAATCTTTGAAGGCATCATATTTATCAGATAGCAATCAGTCAGTACACAGTCTTCCCAAAACGAGTTGGGCGCTGGCGCTTGGAACTTCAAAGGTCTAGCCACTTCGAACAAGAGTTTATGTTTTCTATCAAATCTCTTTTTTTGTTGGGGAGTATAGGGGCAACTATTTTGGCAAATAATTCATTTCTCACAAAAGACGTTACTCCCATGTTCATTGAAAAACTCTTTTTCGTTCTCATTTCTAAAACATTTGATTTTCTTGCCGAACAGTGTCTCTATCATGTTAATATATCCTTTCATCACAACAAACACATCACACTTGAACTGCATCAAGTGAACCCATGTTATTCTAGAAAAATCATCCACCAATGTTAGAAAATAAAAAGGTTATTATCATAAATGGAACAATGATAAGGTCCCCATACATCAGCATGAATCAAATCAAATGCAACATCTATTCTGGCCTCATAATCCGAAAAAGAATTTATAATGATCTTGGCTTTAAGGTAAACAACATAATATCCTAAAGTCAAGACCTTATTCTTAGATAAATTCAAAGAATGTACATGTTCTAATACTTTAACAAACGCATGACCGAATCAGATATGCCACAATAGAACATTTTCAGTGACAGAAGGAACAATAGTAGATGCAACATACGTATGAGATAATTTAAAAAACAATTACAATCATGAGTGTTCATTACCAGTCCCTAAGACCTTCCCATGTGAGAAATCCTACAGGACAAAAAAATCGGGACAAAAATTTGCATAACAGTTTAACTCTTTGGTATGCTTAGAAATGGAAAACATATTATATTTGAAATCAGGTGTATATAACACGTTCTGCAATCCTTTTTCAGGGGCTAAAATTATGTTTACAATGCTATTAACATCAGATAATTGCACTTTAGTTCTAGGAACATTTCTAACATTATCAATCCAGTCTCGTCTATTTGTCATATGATTTGATGCTCCAGAATCTAATATCCAACTGTCCTGATAGAGTAAATAGACAGAGTTAAAAGATAAACCTGCTGTAAACTCCTGATTTTGGATAGAGGTCAAAATATTGTACGCGAGAATCCGATCCGAGAAAATCGAGATAGAAAAAACAAAAAACTTAAAATATTAATAATAGGAAAATTTTAAAAAAGAATTCTTATGTTTACTAAAATAAAGGGAAAATTTTGTTATAAAAGAAAAAATAAATAAAAAATTACTATGTTATATATATATATACGTATATGTATATATATATATAAACAAAAAAAACTATAGCGGTGTTTTATTTTAAAATAATTATGGTGGTGTTTTAGTGGAGTTTTATTATAATATAATTATAGTGGTGTTGATATATTATTTATTTATAATAAAACAATTACTATAAATAGGAGGAAGCCACGACAAGATGAGAGGAATTGGATGAAGAAATGAAAGGAGAAGAGATTAGAGATAAGAAAAGAGAAGACAAAGTGTGAAAAAATATATATAGCAAAAAGAGTGAAAAAAATATATATAGAAAAAAGAGTGAAAACAAATATTGGTAATTATCGTTCTCGTTTTTTTGTACGGTATTTAAACTCCGAACGATTTAGCTATATCTCTCCCGTATTTAATATTGTATTTGTATTTCCTAATGTTATTGTCATTTATGTTATAAAAAAAATAGTTTATATACATATATTATATATTTATGTATAATATGCTTGTTAATATATATATATATATATATATATATATATGTATGTATAATATATATGTCATACTATATCTATATGTATAATATATATATTATGTATATGTGATACTATATATGTATATGTATATCTATATATGATATTATGTTTATATGTATAATATATATATATATATATATATATATATATATTATGTATATGTGAAAAAACAAATATTTCAAAAACATGACTTAGGTCATTCCCAAACTTTGATGAAGTTTACAACTCGATCCTTAGACTCTCGAGTCATTTTGGGACTTTACCAAGTGTTATAAACCAAACCAGAAAAGTTTTGGGTCATTTGTACAATTTTAAAATATTTTTTAAAATCAGCTCGAATGTTTTTAAAAAATATACATTTTGTTCCCTGAACCTTTCTGGACATCCCATCACTTTTCAAAATGTTACAACTAAGTCTAGAATAATTTTCGGGTTATTTTTTAAACTTTACCAAGCATTACAAATAAATCAAAAATAGTTTACGGTCAATTCTGTAATTTTTTTTAAAAAAATATTTTCAGTTCGGTTATAATTTTTTAAAAATTTACATTTTCCAAAATATTACAAATAAGTCCAAAATAATTTTCGGGTTATTTTAGAACTTTATCAAGTGTTACGAATAAGTCCATAATAGTTTAGGGTCATTTCTGCAATTTTTGAAATATTTTTCCAATTCGGCTCGAGTTTTAATAAATTACAATTTGGTCCCTATATTTTTTTTGGACATCCTATAACTTCTTAAAGTGTTAAAAATTGGTCCAACGTACTTAATATCTTCAAAATCATTCATTTATGTTTTGACACGTTTGGAATGGTTCCAAAGTTAAACCATTATTTATTTTCGAGCACGATTAACTCTTTTCTCTCTTGTTTATTTATTTGAAATTAATTTCTAAAAAATATATTTGTACATGGTTTGATTAATTTAAAGAAAACGCATGTAATCTTTTGGGTCAAGCATGATCAAAACGGGCAATTCGAGTAAATCGGTAAAAATAATTTCAAAAGCAAACTAAAGTACTGAAAGGAAGGATTATGGGCTCGCGAGCCCTTAAGACGTACTCAAACCCCTGAACTTGATTCTCTTGACGTAGACCATTCCAAGCCCTAAGATGTTATCTCCATGTACGCTAGGCAAATTTTATGATTCTGATTAGCCTTTCATTAATCGGTGGCGACTCTTTCATTTTTTGGTTCGGTTGATAACCCCGCTCGACCAGACCCGTCGCTCGCCGATACCCTACATTTTCGAGTGAAATAAATAAAAAAATATTTTTCAAAAACGGTCGAGGAAATTCGGAGCCCACGTCCGACAATTTGGAGATTCTCTTTTAGAGGGTTTAGGCTTTCTCATGTTAAATTTTACCTATTTGTTTGGACGGTTTGCTTATGCTTGCAGTTTTAAATTTTTTCCAAATTGATGTAAATCCTCGTTTTGCACACACTACGCTGATTACTATTACCCGCTCGAACCTTGAGCATATTAAAAGCTTAGGGAGTTTAGTAGGGGAATGCGCCCGGAGCGGTTTGGACCGCCGGCACGCAACCAAAAAAACTCAATTCGATGATTGGAATAGGCATGTGATCCTCTGCAGGGGGTGAGGTTTCGCTGGTTCAGAGGACTTAGAAATTCCATCCCGTTAGAACAAAAGCTCCACACCGAGCTTAACCTTCTACCATTTTTGTGTTTTGATTTGGCCCTAGATCATGACATCTATAGGACTGAGATTTTGTATTCCGTAAACCTCTGTAACTGTAATAACTTAGTTGTGACATTTACTTTCTACCAATTGATTTCATTTTTGTAAAAAAAAAGGGTTAATTACCTCAACCGTTACTTATGTTTGGCCCATGTGATTAAAAGGTTACTCATCTTTTTTTGTGTAGCTGGAACGTTACTTAAGTTTAAAGATGTGACTGAAAGGTTGTACTCCCTGAACTTTCCATCAAATCTGACTGTCAAAGTGTCACGTGCACAGCACATGACCTAATTAAAACGATTTGAAGACATTTGAAAGGACAATAATGCCCTCTTGTCACTTTGCAATGTTCCCCCCTCGTTTGATAACCTTCTCCACACTCCAACTTGCAAGTTTCGTTTGATAACCGAAACTTGCAGACCTCCTTCAGCCCCGATAGTGTCGATTTTCAGCACGGAAGGAACCCTCCTAGGCGACATTGCGTTTCGGAACTGCAACTGGAAGTAAGTTTGTGTTTTTGCTTCGATTGAACTTCGGTTTGTGTGGCTTTTCGCATTCTTTCTGTTTTCGGACTTGGGTTTGCGTTCTTCTACCCTGTTTCACTTCGTTAATCTTCGATTCAGTTGAAGATTAAGGCTTTGATGTTGGTTTGCGGTACGAAATGATGAAATTGCTGCATAATATGTTCGTATTTGGGCGTGTATTCAATAATTGCTGTAAATTGCTGCATAATTGCTGTAAATTGCTGCATAATATGTTGTTTGCCGTGAAGATAGTAGGTGGTGGTGATGATTCTGTTGTTAAATCGATGAAATGTCCAGTAATCGATTGAACAAACTTGATGAAGTTAATTGATGAAGTGGGTGAGAGTGACGAGAATGAGATTGAACTGCTGACCTGTCAAGAACACACCACCAAGGGAACAGTTTCGCAAATTGCAGCATCAAGTTCTGTTGTTGATGTTTCTGTTCCATTCTTTGACAGCTTGCTTCCCTGAAATGTTTCTTCTGAATAAATGAAAAGTGAATGGTCTGGATTTAGGGAGGTAGATTATAGACTGTAAGTAAATGTATCAAAATGCTGCAAGCAGCTGTGGCATGTAATGTTGTGCTACTTGCGGAATTTACCCAAAGGAAAGACAGATTTGGGTACCATGGAATGTATTTGTGTTGAATTATTTGACAATTCATTAAGGGAACCTATTTTGGGATTATAGGATGGACCATGTTTTGGGATGTATTCTGAATTCTGGATTATTATGGATTCTGTGTTTTCGGATGTATTCTGTATTTTAGTAACGGTTGGGTAACAAAATGTCCAAACTTAAGTAACCTTTTAATCACAGTACGTCGAACATAAGTCACCTTTGAATCACAATTCACAAACTTAAGTCACCTTTTAATCACAGTTCAGAAAAGATAAGTCACCTCCTTCGCAAAATACACATTGTTCTTCATCCTTCAGTTTCAGTTACATACACAATTCAGTTACAGACACAGCTACAACTAACTTCTGCTAATTATTCGCAATTGAACTTAGAACAAAAACAACAACAACAACAATGACAAAGACTACAACTAACTTCTGATTGGGTCGACTTTCAACAGCTCGGTTTTTTGCAAACTCCAATGGTTCTTTCAAATTACTGCAGCAAAATGAAGTAGGGTTGCAAATTAGGGTTACCCACTGTCAAATTACCTCAAAATTGGGGCAACCATGGAATCGGCGCGAGAAATTTTGCCACGTACCAGCTGATTTCACGGAGCACACAAGCCCACAGTAGCACATTCGCAGACGCGAAGCTCCGTGGTTGGCATTCGCAGACGCAGAAGAGATGGACCGAGATCTAACCTTTCTACGGTTCTCATAACCCATAGGACAGCATTCATCAGACTTCATGGCTGGAGATCTTCGGTTCTTCAGGTCTTCGATTCTGGAGGTTCTTCGCGCGTAAACTTCTTATCCCTATTCCTTGATTCTAAGAATCAGCTGTTGTTAAGTAGACAGTATGTTAGGGGTAGTTTGGGAACTTCACCTTACAAGTTAATCACGTGACAAGCACATGGTGGTACTTAACGGGAAGAAATAACGGCAGTTAGGTGATAGTAACGGTTCAGTCACATGTGTCAACTTAAGTAACGGTTGAGCTCAAGTTTGAACGGTTCAGTCACATTGTCAAACATAGGTAACGGTTGAGGTAATTAACCAAAAAAAAATCTAAGTTCCATTCATTCTGTCTTGTATCCTTAAGACGTTTCACACATCATCTTTGGTAAGGATGAAGCAGACAAACCACTGTCCTCGCACCAAGGGCGCCCAGCCCCCCACGGTCGAAATTGCCCGAATTTGGAAAGACATTACCAAAGAGGATCAGAAGTACGTGAACGAGAAGATTGGAAAGGTTCATGAGATTGCAAACTCCAAAGTCAACTGGGCTCTCCTCGATGCTTTGTCTAATTTCAGGGATGTAATAAACGTTGTCTTTGTGATAAACAACAATGAATCCACACCTACGCTCGAAGAATACCGTGAACTCGTTGAAGGGGTATATTGGGATCGTTTTATTGTTCAACCCGACCTCCAACAAAAGGCGAAGATAGCACTTTGGCCAAACTGCTCAATGTCACAACAAACAAAATGCCCACTGAGCTCAAGTTGAATGGGGGTCATGGCTTATTTATTGACTTTTGGTATATTGGATCAAGTGTCGAATTTTCGATAAAACAAATGCTCTGGGAAAACTCCATGCTTTTATTTTACTTGTTTTGGGAACGGTCGACTCAGCTATGGCGAAAGTCGTACTCCAAATAAAACAAGGCAATGGTTTCGTGACAGCATTGCTCGTCGAAACCATTGCATCTCTAAACATTTTAAAAACCAAAGGAAAAGGAGAACTAAAAGCAAGCCCGGCCTTACTTCAGATTTGGTTCTTAAACCATATGAAATAATTTTGCATGAATTTTCCCCGGGCAAACCTTTTAGACGACAAAAGGGTCATCTCGAGAATGTTAGGTCGATTGTTGTTCGAAGCTGAGAAATGGAAAGCCCTCGATTGGAAAATCTATATTTCAAAAATAACGCATAGGGACATTTTATTGACGGCTAGATGGTTACCCATCAACCGCCCCATGATCCTTAGGTGCAAAACTTTCGAGGGAGTTCCGCTTCTCAGACATCGAGGATCCATGATCACCTACCATTCCCGTGTTGTTCGATAATTAGGTGGATTCCAAGATATGTCGGTGCACGTTGATGGATCACCAAGAGTATACAAGTGGTACAGCAAAACGGATATTGCAAACTCGATTTGAGACTCAGTTCGACAAGTGAATAATTATTGGGGAAACTGAATTCTACTATTCATAAATTCGACGAAAAGCTCCATGGCAAAGGAAAACGAATACCGTGCGACAACGGAATACGTTCAGAAGTTCTACTCGGCACCATCAAGTCCGCCTTTTGACCCGAAGGAGATAATCGGGGATAGGCCCGAGCAACCACCATCATCTTACGAGAACATCTAGGTGATCATGAAAGCTACGGTGGAAATTCAAAGTATTGCTTGGGCTGATGAACACTCTAGTTCCAAGAAAGAGATTCAACGCCTCAACAACGAGTTACGGTGTGTGTGAAATGAAGTGAGAGGTCGGGATCGCACCTTGGAGAAATGTGAGAGCAAAATAGCTGAGTTTAATGGTTCCCTTGAACAATCCAGACGAAGAACAAGGCAAATTAAAGGATTTTCGAAATGCATGTCCCCGAGCTTCCATCGAACTAAGGAGCAAACGACAAATGCTCTCAACGAGCTACGCTACCGTGTGAAACGTCTTAAGAATTACACTTTGATTGGCCAACTCCTTTTAGAGTATTGTTGAAATGTTTTTTTTGTCATATATGTCATCAAAGTCTACAAATAGAATGAACGGAACATGCAAAATTTTCAAAAAACCAAACATGCAGGATCAATTGTGTATTTACCCTTCTTACTATGGTGTTTGAATGATTTAGGCACACATAGCAAGAACAAGCCTGATACGCACTCGCGATTTCGTTCAAGGGGAGCGATTGGAGCAAGAAAATCAAAGTCGTCTCCAGGTTTCCCGGAACCCATGCGACATTTGACAACTCTGGCACCTCAAGAATACAAAGAGAGGATCATCCAGCTAGAACATACTATACACACCACAAATTCTGGCATGCCTTACATGACATCCCGGTTCGAACAAATTTTGGTTTTTCTAAACGTCTAGGCAGCCACCTCATTTTCCCAAGCAACACCTTCCTCCGTAGAACCTCATCAATCTATGCCAAGTACTTTGGTCTTACCCGACCAAATTCCACCTCCCACATGTGGTCACCCCGAACAAGCTCTACCTCCCAAATATGGCCATCCCAACCTAGCTCCACCTCCCACATATGACCATCCCGAATAAGCTCCACCTCCCACATATGGCCATCCGAACAAGCTCCACCTCCCACATATGGCCATCTCAACCAAGCTCCACATCCTACATACGACTGTCCTAATCAAATTCCACTACCCGTACATGACCTTCATGAGCAAGTTTTTCCTCTTCAGCATGATCGAGTTGTACCTCCGGTAGCTGTTTACCCCAACCAGGCCGCTCGAACTGGGTTTAGGCTCCCCAATTACTCTGTTGTAGTCGCCCCGGTTGAGACCGAACAAGACATGAGATTGAAGAAAAGATGAGGTCTATTCAAGGAGTAGATCGATTGGAAGACCTGTACTTCTCTGATCTAGCTCTATTTCAGGAAATCTCAATGCCCGATAAATTCAAAGTGCCTGACTTTGAAAGGTTCGATAGAACAGGGCACCCGGTTGTTCACCTCAAGATATACAAGTATTTAATAGTGCGCCAAGACTCGTTGGGGGGGGTGCATGTTGGGACAACTCAATGTGACTGAAAAGAATGAACATGCCATATACTACGTGAGCAAGAAGTTTACGGAGGGTGAAACAAAGTATCAAGATGCGAAGAGGATATGGTGCGCATTCGTGTGGGTAATACAGCGACTTCACCAGTATACGTTGTACTACACCATACAAAAAGCCACCATGGACGAAAAAATATCGCAAAGTGGCAAGTTCAACTATCTGAGTATGACATTGAATTCGTGCCTCGAATTTCAGTAAAGGGACAAGCAATCGCCGATCATTTAACAGAGTTTCTCATAGACGACGATCACTTTATCAACTCCGAATTCCCAGATGGGGAGATCATGCAAGTAGAAGAATAAGGGATGCTGAGGTAAATTGGAGGATCTACTTCAACGGTGCTGTGAATTCAACCAGAGGGGGTATCGGGGCAGAGTTCATTCACCAAAGGGGCAACACTTTCCAGTGGCGGCCAAGGTCACCTTCCACTTCACCAACAACATCGTAGAATACGAGGTATGTGTTCTCGGCATGCACGTCGCACTAGACCTCGAAGTGAAAAAATTAGAAGTGTTCAGAGATTCCATGTTAATCATCCTCCAAATGACAGGGGAATGGAAAACGAGGGATGCCAAACTCCGGTCATACCACGAGCACCTTGAGGATTTAGGTGCAGAATTTGAAGACATCACTTTCACTCATATGCCAAGAAATAAGAACCAATTTGCAGACGCATTGGCAACGCTTGCATTAATGAGAAATTTTCGTCCGGAGGTCCTGCCAGTGTAAACTAATATCAAAGAGGTTCCAGCATATTGTTGTACAGTGGAAGAGTTAGACGGCCAGTCGTGGTTCACTAACATAAAAAGATACCTGGCGTTCAGAGAGTAAGGGTGGGCATGAACCAATTCGGGGTCGAACCGGTTCATGAATCGTACCTTTACCACATTTTAAAGAGGTGCGGTTTACCGCTCCAGTGTTTGGTCGCTCCAAATTTTGACAAAATTACCATACCTCTTCTGAACCGGTTCTGAACCGATTCGGCTGAACAACTTTATATAGAAATTTTAGAACCACAAATAAGTCCAAAATAATTTTCGGGTTATTTTAGAACTTTACCAAGTGTTACGAATAAGTCCATAATAGATTAGGGTCATTTCTGCAATTTTTGAAATATTTTTCCAATTCAGCTAGAATTTTAATAAATTGCATTTTGGTCCCTAGATTTGTTTTGGACATCCTATAACTTCTCAAAGTGTTAAAAATTGGTTCAGCGTGGTTAATATCTTCAAAATCATTCATGCATATTGGTTCCAAAGTTAAACCATTTTTTTCTTTTTTAGCACGATTAACTCTTTTCTCTCTTGTTTATTTATTTGAAATTAATTCCTAAAAAAAATGTTTGTACATGATTTGTTTAATTTAAAGAAAACACATGTAATCTTTTGGGCCAAGCATGATCAAAACTGGCAATTCGGGTAAATCGGTAAAATATCATTTCAAAAGCAAACTAAAGTACTAAAAGGGCGGATTATGGGCTCGCGAGCCCTTAAGACGTAATCAAACCCCCGAACTCGATTCTCTGGACGTAGACCATTCCAAGCCCTAGGATGTTAACTCCACGTACCGTAGATAAATTTTAGGATTTTTATTAGCGTTTAATTAATCGGTGGCGACTCTTTCATATTTTGGTCCGGTTGATAACCCCGCTCGACCGGACCCGTCACTCACCAATATCTGACATTTTTTAGCGAAACAAATAAACAAAATATTTCGATCGGAAAGTCGGATCCGACGTCCGACACCTGCGGTGTTTGATCGATGTTCGATGGGGCGGTAGCACTGCTGTGGTAGCGGTGCCGCCAGCTTGTCCCACAGTCTGTAAGAGCTTCTCAAATTGCTGTTGGCTGAGAGTGATAGAAGCTCGTAAACCATAACTCATAGAAGAATTATTAGTAACATGCTTAGGAAAACCAGAATTGACATCCTTATTGTGAGTCGAGATGACATTAACTTTCCCTTTAATTCCTTTTGCTTTCAAAAAATACTTATATTTGATGCAATTGTCCTTAGTGTGGCCTTTTCTTTTACAATAATCACATCCTCTAGCAAAACATCTATCAAACGCTCTGTCCTCTTTTGTGACAACGGACACATTCAACATTCTGGTTTCCTTTAGGCTTATCTGTATTAAGGGACACATTCTCAAAATTAGAACCAACAATGCATTCATGGCAGATGTAATTCCTCTATCGCTTTGCTCTTGTACTTACAAATTATATGTCTGATTAACTAAGGGCAGAGAATTCCAAAGCAACAAATGACTTCTAACACCAACATAATTTTCATTCAAGCCCATTAAAAACTGACATAAATGTTGGTTCTCCTTATGCTCAATGTGTTTCTTAAAATCCCCTCCTTGTATATGTTGTAATGCACATGCAGCATCATATTCTGCCCAAAGCAATCTAAGCTTGGTAAAGAAGGTTAATATCGAACCTAGCCCCTGCCGTGTCAAAACTATTTCCATGTTTAACCAATAGGTTCTAGGTTCGCTCACCTTATCAAATATTTCTTTAAAGTCCTTCCAAACTAAGAAATCATCTTCAATGTACCTATAACCACTGCCTATGTCCTTTGAAATTTAATTTATAATCCATCCTAGGACTACGACATTGCATCTATCCGAAAGATGTTGAAAAGCATAATCAAATTTCTCACGCATGCAAGTACCAGTGATGAACCCTAATTTGTTTCTACCCAATAAGGATTAACTGAATAGCACGATTCCAAAGAGCATAATTCCCGGGTCCAGGTAAAGTAACAAAAATCATGTTTACCCCAGGGTTATCAATAACATGCATGTATAAAGGGTGATGAGAGTCTACCATCGTCATGACATGGTGGTTAACCAGATCAGTGGCATTTTTATCTGCCTCCATGATTGGTTTCTCCCCAGCCATCTAAGATGATAAAAAAAACAGTCTAAAAAACACGGTAAGATGAAGATATACAATAAATCTCCACAAGAACGGGCTTCCAAACTCAATCAGGTTAATCGCAGAGCAAGAACTGAGAAACACTTATAGAATGTGTAAACCAGTTATAAAGCAGCATCAGAATCATCACGGAAAGGTTCCACCTTAAACCAAAACCGATTAACAGTGGAATCGTCACCAGATCCACCACCAAATCACAAGCAGAAGCCCAATCGTCACAAGACAGTTTTCACAACAAAATTTTAGGACAATTGGTAGGTGAACCGTCACCGGAAAACTGATAATAGCCAGAAGTTGAACTGTCACAAGATCTATGAAGATATGCTTCCACCATGAACTAGATCTTCATAGGAAACATAAAAGAAACTTAGAAAACTCTCACAAAAAAACGGTCTCTGATTGTGACGAAGGGGCTCGATATGAAAGAATGACTGAGATAAGGGCAAGAAAACCCTAAAATCGTTACAGACCAGGATGAGAAATGAGTTTTCAGAGGCAAGATTGCCTCAAGGCTCTGATACCACGTTAAAATCAGAGTTCAAACTGATACCCTAATCATGGAAACGAATAAGACAAATGGAGAAACAGAGAAAAACAGATTTGGGGATCATAAGAGTCAGTTCCTTCATCTGGAGACTTCTCACCCTTTAAATATAAAAACTTAATAAAACTAATATCACTTTACGCCCCACAAACATGAGAAAAACAAATAACAACCAAAACAAAGAAAAACCTAATAAACGTCCTCAACAATTATAATGAAACATAATGACCCTAGAAGAATACAACTTCCAGATTGAATATACACATCGCCAATTTCAACAATATGATATAATGGATATGGCTTACCAATATATTAAATAGTTTAATTAAATCACATAGAAACTAAAATTTTACTAAATGTTGCATAAAATAAAAAAACAATACGATATTATTCAACATTGCAAAATATGGAACAGGATTAGCATTATTTTTATATTTAAAAAATAGTAGAAAAATCGATACATGCACACTTACAGCTAATCAAACTTGAAAATATGTCTCTACATTTATGGAATATTTAGACCAATTACTGTTTCATATTAATGACATGATCAAATCATAAAAATAACATTCTTAAATGAATATAACATTAAAATGATTATACTACATCATCTTAATACATCAAGGTCATAAGCAGTTTATTTTTTTTTTGAAATATGAATCTTCTTATTGAAACTACGAAAATAAACAATGGTTAAAAATATTCATAATACAGATGTCATAATGAATAATGAGTATAGTTATGCGAAGATAAACATTGATTAATGTCGGATTCTAAATGTCGTTTGATTCATTTGGTTTCTAAATTTGCATTCATGAACTATATTAAAATCTACAAATGCACTACATGCTTTCAAATAACATGCTAATGTATACTATATGAATCTTATTAGATTCATATAATTACATTATATCTTAATGCATCTAAATGAGTCTTATTCAAGTAATCACATAACTAGAAAACTTTCGCGTTTTGTGCAATATACTAATTATTTTAGTTTATCAATGAATAATATTTTTAAAATAAATATAAGTATATATTTATACTATAGTTATTTACAATTTATTAAAATACATTTAGTTAATAATAATTAAATTACATAACATAAAAATTAATTATATTTATAAAATAATGTTAAACGTTCTTTATAGTACTATACAATATAATGATTATTTATATTTTATAAAAGTATTTTAAAATAAATGAGTACATAATAAAAACATATGTCAAAAATTACGAATATGATGTTAACTAATGATTTTAAAATTCATTTTATGATATCTATTATATAATATATTTTTAAATAAATATAAATTATTAGAATCTATATATATATTAATTTGACTAAATTGTATGCAATTGTGACAAGTAAGTTTTTTGATGTATTTTCTTACTCCTAATGTCGAATTAATCATTTCTTATTGGTCCAAGTCAAACATACAATTCTCATTCCTATGTGGCATGCCATGTAACTCACTTTAAAATCCTCCAAGCATTCTCATTCAATCTCCACATAAGTTACAAAAATTGAAAAATATATCCCTCTTTCACATGTGCATTTATTATTTTTATTAATAATTTATTCAAATACTAAATTGTATAGTATTATACTTTATAAAAATCAAGTAAGTTGACATATTAAATTTTGTTCTTAAGTTTTATTTCTAATACTAAATTATAATTACTTTTATGTATTACATATATGTTTTTAAAAATTAATAGTTGCATGTCTAATATAATTATGCATGCAATATAAATTTTAACACATATATAAAACAATATTCATATAATAAGTACAGTTTCTTAAAATAAATATAAAGTCATGTAGAGCTTTTTTTAGACATAATATCACCTTACTTCACATGTGATTTTATTATTGTTTTATTAAAATACTAAAGTTTATAATATTATACTTTGTAAAAATAAATTAAGTGTTCATATTAAAATTTGTTATTAAAATTATTTTCTAAAACTAAATCATAAATATTGTTTTGTATTATATATATTTGTTTTATAAATTAATAGTTCAATATCTAATATTATGTACTTTATTATAATTATGCAAGACAATATAAAATTTAACACATGAACAAAAAAATACTAATATTATCATTATAGTATATTAATATTCTCTTTAGTTTTGTAGAGCTTCCTTTTTTTATAGACACGACTTATTTTATGAAATAGATAAATATTGAACACAAGTGACAAATACTATTAGTAATATAAACATATTTCACCAATACTTTCAACATTATAACTATGTGAAAAATAATTAAATTAAAAGTATTAATTAGAAGCATGTCAATAATTATAATATTTATATTTATTATCAACTTTTACAAATTTTACTTGATTTTATGAAAAATATACTTATTCTTTATATTTAATAATAACATAATTTGTATAATTGAAATACAAGTCCAATTATTGCAATATAAATTTTAGACTAATTAAGGGTGATATCTAATAGCACAATATTTCTAAAATCATGTTTAAAATCAATACCTAATTATAATTATGTATGCAATCTAAAATTTAACACATTAACCAAAAAAGGCTAATATATTTTTTTAATACTTAAAGTTTTATGGAACTTTATACTTAAATGTTGTAAATTTAACTTAATTTATGGATTAATCAATTTTATTTAATAAGAATCTATAATATATTAAATAACTAATATACAATCATCATTTTTTATTAATATGTTTTTATTAAATATTTATATATATATATATTTTACTTATACGTAATTATATTAAAAAAAAAACTATCACGCGCAAGTGTGAAACAGATTTCTAGTATATATATAACTTTGTAATATATGTTGATTCTTGTAGAATATAACAATCATATTTTATAAAAATAGTTCTAAAAAAAGAATGAAGAAATTATATAAAAATTATTATTATAAATTTTCCTTACCCTAAATTAGGGTTGGGCATAAAAAAACGGTTCGGTCGAACCGTACCTGAACCGTATCGGTTCACAAACCAAATGGTTCTTTTGTAAAAATATGGAGCGGTTTAGAAGAGGTACAAAAAACCGGTTCGCAAACGGTAAACAGTACCACTTTTTGTACCGGTTTTAATATACTCCTAACTACTAAACCAGACCAGAGTTAACAGACCGGACGGTTTGAGCATTAATAAATTCAATCGTTGAGATTTTTTTTTTTTAGTGACCCCCCTCCAAAAAAAAATTGTTATGTATGAAGTGGTTCAGCCGAACCGGTTAAGAACAGGTACGGTAAATCGGTCAAAATCTGGAGCGTCCAAAAACTGGAGCGGTAAACCGTACCGATTTTAAAAATGTGGTAACGGTTCGATTTTGAACCGGTTCAGCCCTGAACCGGTTCATGCCCAGCCCCACCCTAAATTCTATGTTGCATACATAATTATAAATATCTACATAAAATTAACATGTGATTATTATTTTCACAAAAATGATATATAATATACTTAATAATCTTTAATTTCATCTTAAATTATCTTGTAATAAAAAGATTTAATATAGTCATCTACTTGCTTTTCATAAAATATAAAATTTAGTAAATAAAATAAACTTAAGAAAAAATCATAAATACACATGAAAAATAAGAAGAAATTAATGAAATTTTGTAATGAATGGGATGTTTTGGAATATATTAAACTAAGTTATATGGAATGCCACGTATGAGTAAGAATTATATATTTGACATGGACCAATTAGAAGTTATGAAATTGACATTAGGAATAAGAAAATATCTTTAAAACTTTATCTGTCATAATTCTACATAACCTAACCAAACTAATATATAGATAGATAGTATTTGTAATTTAATATTATATATAATTAAATAAAATATTTAAGGTATATTTCAAAATCACAGATTTACAATTAGGAAATACATAGAGAGAGATTCATGTATGTAATAATAGTAATATAAATGTTAATTCTTATATAATAAGGAAACCATATATGTATATTAGAGATAACTTTTTGTATTGGTTTAGTTTTTTTACTGATTCGATCAAAGACTCAAAACATGCTTCAATATTATTTTCTCACCTTTTCTAAATTCTTTCAAATTACATATATTTTATTGTCAATTCAAATTCTTTGGCGGCGTCTCCACTCTAGTATCATTTGATGGAATCTCTCATCACAATATTGCTGGCTCTTCAATACGGAAGTTGATCATCCCTTGACTCGAATGCTTCAAATTGTTGTTCTTAACTGATTGTTAAGTGTGTTAATTTTTCTTATCTTTTTTACTAATATTATTTTTCTCTGTCAATGAAAGATGAACTTTTTTGTTTCCATCCTAAATGAAACATATCAATAACATATTTATGATTTCACACATCATTAGCTCATTTTGTTAGGTGTTAACATTATAAAAGATTTAACCATTCTTAATTTTGAATATGTATTACAGATGATGGAGATTATGAAATTAATTTTAAAAAGGTATATATTCGATTGTATATCATAATATGTATGCATATTTATTTATCAATTAGAATTACACTTATTTTTGTAACATTTTATGCATACCTATTTTATAGTTCTACAATATTATGAAATGATAAAATAATAGAGATATGAGATCGGAAATTAGGTTTAAGAAAAAAAATAGATGAAAAATTGCATTGAAAATAAAACGTCTTTTGAGAACAAATGAGAAGCTTAGGACGCATTCTAGAGTGTCCATGTGGCATAAGTTACAGATTGAGTAAAATCAAACAGAATTACACGTGACATGGATCAATAACAACCAATTGTTTTGACATTAAAATAGAGAAAGTACCTTAAAATTCTTATGTGTCAACATTTTAGAAGTTTTAACCAAATTAATATAGATATATAGATATAGATATCTTAATGCATCTGAATAAGGTGTCACACGAGAACCGTATCTTATTTATAATTGAGTGTTTAATGCAACATTGAAAATTCTCCCTTGTTTATAATTCCTTCTAATGGGAAAAATATTGTGTGCATACATTTTATATATATATATAATAGATCTCAATTCATACGGTCACCAGATGAATAGTGATGAAACATTTTCATAGAGTCTCTAGTATTCTACCAACTTCAATTTTTGATGTGATAGTAGAGACTCTTAAAATCCGACCCAATGGATATTATTAACTCGGTGCAGCCTGCATTCTGTGATTATTGGGCTTCCAGCCCACTGCAGCCCATTTAATTCTTTCTTGGTCCATTTCTGTTATTATTATGTCGGTTCATTGTTTCTGGTCCGACGGTTCATTATTTCTGGTCCGACGGTTCATTATTTTCGGTTTGTCTCTTCGGTTCTTTTCGGTTTAGTTGTAGTTATTGTGGAGACTCTTCGTTTTCTTCGGTTTGTTTGAGACATTTAGTATATTTAGGGTTTTAAGGTGAAGGGATTCCAGATGAATGAATAATCCCTAATGATCCTTAAGTGTGTTGTTCCTCTGTTCATTTCACCGTTTTAGGGTTTCGTTTCTCTTTCCTCAATCAGAAACCAAATTTCTTCTTCGATTCACCACAAAATCAACATGGTATCAGAGCCTTGAAGCAATCTTTGCTTATGATATTCACCGATCCTGTACTGTTTCCTTATTCGGTGTGTGATTTCTTCGCGAAATCGTTCAGTTTTCTGGTATTTTTTTTATTCTTCTTGAAAGAATCTCGGTTTAGGGTTTTCTGCAAAGAAAACCATTCATTGATGCGTATCTCTTCACCTTTCAATAACCGATTTCGTCCAGTTTCCACAGCGGTTACAGGTTGCGACTTTTCATCACAACCGTCTGTATCCTCTATCTTGTCTATTTTCTTACGCCTGGCTTGTTATTGTCACTGTGGTATGGATCTTGCTGGAATCTGTTGGTTATTTGATATTGTTTGGTTGTGTTCTTTGTTATCCTCGGCTTATTATTGTTGCGAATACGTTGCTGGTTGTTTCTGTTGGTTTATGTTGATATGGCTGAAGAAAAGGTTCATCATGAGGCAAAACTTGCCACCGATGATATAAATCATGATGGATCTTGCTGAATTCTGTTGATTATCATCATCCCTTATATTTGCATGCTAGTGATAATCCTGGAACGTGTATTGTTACTGATAAATTGCCTGGTCCCGAAAATAATGTTATGTGTAGTAGGGCCATTAGGTTTACTTTATTAGGAAGAAACAAACTTGGATTCATCACTGGTACTTGTGTTCGTGAAAAATATGATCCTGTGTTTCACCATTTATGGGATAGATGTAATGCTTTTGTTCTTGGTTGATTGACAAATTCTATTTCAAAAGATTTGGCTGGTGGTTTAATGTATACTGAGGATGCGTATCTCATTTGGAAATATCTCAAAGAAAGATTTGATAAAGTTAGTGGTCCAAGAACTTATCAAATACACATGGAAATTGTTATGACTAGACAAGGTCTTGATTCGATTTCAACATTTTTTTCAAAAGTAAGAGTTCTTTGGGCTGAATATGATACTGCATGCGCTCTTCCTCATATTGATCATGAAGATTTTAAGAAGCATGTTGAACAGAAAGATAATCAGAGTCTGTTTCAATTCTTAATGGGTTTAAATGAGAATTATTCGAATGTGAGAAGTCTTCTATTGCTTTGGTCTCCTTTGCCTACTGTTAATCAGTCTTACAATTTGTTAATGCAAGAGGAAAGCCAAAGAAATATTTCGTCCACTATGTATTCTGTGATGATGACTAAGTCTGCTGATGTGTCTCTAAGTTCAGATAATCCGAAAGGAAATCAGAACTTAGAGTGCTCATATTGTCATAAACGTGAACATACTGCTGGCCGATGCTATGCAAAGGGACGTGACTTCTGTAAAAAGAAGGGTCATTCCAAAGATAATTGTTTCAAACTCAAGGAATTGAAAGCAAATGGTAACAATTCCAAGGGCAGCAGTACTTCCACCAAAATTGGTGACACTGGTCCTATTTTTTTAAATAACTCCACTAATAGTGATATTTCTTTGAATTGTGGAGTACAAGGTGGAATTACTTTCTCACGTGAACAATTTGAGAAATTCTTGCAGATAACGAATGGAGCTGGAGGCACTGCTGTTGGGGCAGGTGCAGCCCTCTCTTATGATTCACATTCGAATACAACCGGTATATCTTTGAACTCTGCATATAATTGTGATAATGATGCATGGATTTTGGATACAGGGTAACCAACCAAATGACCAACATAAATGATTGGTTATGTGGTATCAAGGTAGCCCCTAGAACCAAAGTCCATCTACCAAATGGTGAATCTTCTGATGTGCATAATGTGGGGAATGTATTTCTTGATTCTGGTAAAGAATTGCGAAATGTATTGTATCTGCCGAATTTTAAGTACAACCTTCTTTTTGTTTTAAAACTTACAAATGACTTGAACTGCTCTGCATTATTTTGCCCTGAACTTACTATCCTGCAGGACCTCTCAAATGGGAAGGTCTTGGGGACTGGTGAGGGGAGTCAGTCAGTTTGTAACTAGTCCTGCTGTGAATAATATCATGTTATGGCATAAACGTTTTGGGCATGCATCTTTTAAGGATCTTGAGCATGTAGATTCTATTGACATTGTTGGAAATAAGAAATCAAGTGTGAATGATTGTTCTATCTGTCCCATAGCTAAAATTGTTAGAACTCGATGTCCTGTTTCAGATTCTAGGACTGAAATCAAGTGTGCATGCGAATGTTTGGGGGCCTTATCACTGCCCCACTTATGATGAAAAAAATATATTTTTTGACCCTTATTGATGATCATTCAAGGGTGACCTGGGTTTACCTTATTCAGTTCAAATCAGATGTGTTTTTGGTTTTGAAAAATTATATTGCCATGATTGAAAATCAATTTCAAAAAGGATTAAATCCTTGAGGACTGATAATGGAAAATAATTTTGCAATGATCATATGGATAAATTGTTGAGTGATAAGGGAATTATTCATCAAAGTAGTTGCCCCTATACCCCTCAACATAATTGTATGGTTGAGAGGAAGCATAGGCACTTGCTAGAAATAGCAAGGGCCTTAAAGTTCCAAGGATCAATTCCAAAATCTTTTTGGAGAGATTGTATTCTTACGGCTTGCTATCTTATCAATTTGATGTCTACCAAGCTATTGAAGGGCAAGTCCCCCATTGAAATCCTAAGTGGTAAGAAACCTGTGATACATCATTTGAGAGTGTTCGGTTGCCTCGCTAATGCTAAGAACATGGTCGTGGTTGATAAGCTGGCTTCCAGAGCTATCCCTTCAGTAATTATGGGATACTCTGTGACCCAAAAGGGATATAGACTCTATGATTTAACTGAAAAAAAAAATCTTTGTTAGCAGAGATGTTATATTTAATGAGAGTGTATTTCCCTTTGGGAGTGGTAAGCTTGATCAATTACCTGTGTTCTTTTGCATTATGTAGAAGAAAATTCCAATGATGTTAGCAACTTTAAAGATGCAGAAACTGAGGATGTAATAAGAACTACCGAAAGAAACACACCGGGTGAGACCCTTGATATCTCAACCGAAACCTTTTCAAATGATGAGTCTACTAGTGACTCTGATGAAGGAGTGGTTCTCAGGTAGATGAGGATTCTAGGCCTGTTATGAGCAGAACAGGTAGAACTATTAGACCTCCCATATGGATGAAAGATTATGAGGTTTCTAATGTTCATTGCCCGTATTCTATTGATAAATACATATCGTATGATGGATTGTCCCATGAATATCAATGTTTTACTTCTTCGATATCTAAACTGGTTGAACTAGAAAGCTTTCTTGAGGCTATGAAAGACAGGTTATGGGTCGATGCAATGAAAGAGGAAATAAGGGCCTTGAGGATAACCACATTTGGGATTTAGTCACAGCACCTACAGGTAAATCTGTAATTGGATGTACAAATTAAAGTATAACTCTGATGGCAGCCTTAGTAGATACAAAGCTAGGCTAGTTGCTAAAGGGTACAATAAAAAACACGGTATAGACTATTTAAAACTTTCTCACCCGTTGTTAAGATGAATACAGTTCATACTATTTTGGCTCTACCTGCTATCTATAAATGGTCGCTTTATCAGATGGATGTGCACAATGCCTTTTTGCAAGGTAATTTGGATGAGGAAGTTTACATGCGAGTTCCCGAGGGGTTCAGTGATGGTAAGACTGATTTAGTTTGCAAATTAAAAAAATCTCTCTATGGTCTCAAACAGGCTGGTAGACGGTGGAATATGAGATTATGTGATGTTATTGTTAAAGCTGGATATAGCCAGTCTAAGAATGATTATTTCCTGTTTACCAAGCATGATGAAAATCAAATGGTTGTTTTGCTGATATATGTTGATGATTTACTCATTTTCTGGGAATAGTAAGAGGTTGATAAGTGAGCTGCAAACTGTTTTACAATCCAGCTTCAGAATGAAGGACTTAGGCGAATTACAATATTTTTTAGGAATTGAAATTGCAAGATCTGAAAAATGACTATTTTTAACGCAAAGAAAATATGCCTTAGAACTTATTTCTGAAGTTGGATTGTCTGTTGGTAAAATTAGCAAACACCCATGGAGGTGAACTTGAAACTGACCCGTCAGGATTATGATAAGCATCTAAAATGGAATGAGAATGATAAAACCCTAGATGATGTGAGTCTTTATAGACGACTGATAGGGAAATTGCTGTACTTGACTATTACTAGACCTGATATAACCTTTGCAGTGCAAAATTTAAGTTAGTATATGCAGGATTCGAAACATTCTCATCTTGAGGCAGCTCTAAGGGTGGTCAGGTATGTAAGTTTGAACCAGGTAAAGGCATTTTATTATCTAGTGATTCTGACCCAAGCCTAGTTGGGTTTTGCGATTCTGATTGGGCTGGCTGTGTAGAAACTAGAAAATCTGTTACTGGATATTGCATCATGTTGGGAAAATCTGCTGTTTCTTGGAAAGTAAAGAAACAAAACACTGTTTCTAGATCTTCTGCAGAATCTGAATATAGGAGTATGGGTTCAGCATTATCTGGAATAATATGGATTAGAAATTTGTTAAATGAGTTAGGAATGAAGCAAACTGAGCCTGTTACTTTATATTGTGATAACAAAGCTGCTATTCAAATTGCTAGTGATCCCGTTTTCCATGAAAGAACCAAGCATATTGAGATAGATTGTCATTACATTAGAGAAAATTTGCTTGAACATATTATTAGACTTGAGCATATCAGTTCTATAAATTCGTTGGATGGCCTGTTTACTAAGGCATTAGGGGTCAACATCATCATTCATTATGTGGAAAATTGGGGATGAGAAACCTGTTTGCAAGACAGGGGAGCAACAAACAAGTGTTCAAGATATGGAAGGAATGCAGTCTGAAGGGAAGTGTTAAAATCCGACCCAGTGGATATTATTGACTCGGTGCAACCTGCATTATGTGATCATTGGGCTTCCAGCCCACTGCAGCCCATTTAATTCTTTCTTGGTCCAGTTCTGTTATTATTATGTCGGTTCATTGTTTCTGGTCCAACGCTTCATTGTTTCTGGTCCGTCTCTTCAGTTCTCTTCGGCTTAGTTGTAGTTATTGTGGAAACTCTTCCTTTTCTTCGGTTTGTTTGAGACATTTAGTATATTTAGGGTTTTAAGGTGAAGAGAGATTCCAGATGAAGGAATAATCCCTACTGGTCCTTAAGTTTGTTGTTCCTCTGTTCATTTCGCCGTTTTAGGGTTTCGTTTCTCCTTCCTCAATCAGAAACCAGATTTCTTCTTCTATTCAGCACAAAATCAACAGAGACGATGAGTTATGTGACAAATCAAATATTTTCATCTTAAAGTGTTTTATGACGTTGATGTTATAATTTACCATATCTAAAAAAAAGTCAAAAACATATCAACATGACATCACGTTATTCGTGTGTGTGTATATATATATATATTCGGTCAATTAAATGCAGACGAATAAAGTCAATATTTTAAGGTGCGATAATTGCAAGTTGTGGTAGAAACGTTTTCGCAAGTATACACCACCTCAATTCTGTAAAATCGGTTTAATTCTCACCATCTCTAAGTTAATCTCTTGACAAGCAGAAACTTTATCAATATATTTAGCACTGAACGTATATTAAAAATTGGTAAATAATCTCAATGCACCCATATATTTAATCATGTTGCTTTTTGCACCACTCATGTAGTTATTTGCACTAATACGTTTGAACATGTTATTAATGCATGCAATACTTAACTATTCGTCCATTTTTCTGTTACACGTGTCAAAATGATAATTTTACCCTCTTATTCATTTTCAACACTTAATTCAACTCTAAAACACAGATTTCAGTTCAAATCAAAAATGCGAATTTAGGTTTGAATTCAACTCAATAATGCAGATTTGTGTTGAATTTGAATTCAAAACTGCATTTTGGGGTTCAAATTTAATCCAACTTTGAATCTGGGGGTTGAATTTGATCCCAAAAATCCATATTTGGGGTTTAAATTCAATTCCAAGATGCAGTTTTGGGTAGAATTCGACCTCAAACATACATTTTGGAATTTAATTTAGTGTTGAATATTATATGAAGTAGAACAAGAAAGTAAAACTGTTAGTTTGAAATATTTAACGGCAAAAGTGGATAGATAGTTAACGGTTGTTGCATTTAATAATTTTTTAAAATATGTTGGTGCATTTAACGAACAATTAAACGTCCAGGTGCATTGGGGCTACTTACCCTAAAAACAATTCACTACAAAAGGATATTAGACACTTCCATTCATATTAGATAAAAGGATAAAAGTCTTTTAGTTATATGAGAAATCACGTTACATTTCGTTTAGAACGGATGAGTCAAAAGATGGAGCAACTCTTTGAAAATCTCAGGTACCTAAAGTATTAAAAAACCAAGTCCTAATAGTAAAAATGTGATTTCTCAGGTATTAAAAAAATATCCCCGTGACAAATGACAAAAAGAAGATATATCAATATCTTATATAATAATAACCTTCCAAATGAGTTAATATAGCAGCACACTAAATAATCAAAGAGTAAATGAGATGTAAGTGCTGTATGATTAAAGTAATTCATATACATGATCATTCAAGCACTTCATAAAAATTAAGAATACCTATGTTTAGAAAACTTATTATATATGGCTTTCCGAGAGACCATTTTATATTCTACTTTGTTGTAAATTTTTTAAAAGTTTCAATACTTATAATTAAGTGACATACAAATAAGCGAATTACTTATTTATTTAGTGTTAGATGATGATAGAAGGTCGGCAAATTAATCAATAGTAGAAACGATGTTGAAAACGATGCAAGTTGATGTTCGATCGTAAACTCCTGATTGCTAATCTGGCAGAGAATTGAATGTCAGGTGACGGTTGAACAGTGCTTTCGCCTTAGCTCCGGTGAACCTGCAGGTGACGGTTCTACCATATCTATTCCTTAGTGAATATGTGCCTGAGATACGCGGGATATCGTGGCCACTTTCTTATTAACGATTGGTGGGACCAGAGGAGAGAGGCTAGGCTCTCTTCGGGGCGAGCACTCCCATGGCGAGCAGTAGGAGGTCGCTACTTGATGAAGAATGGCGACCAGCTATAGAGCCTTTGGCATCCACATTAGTCTGGACTCGATCTTGGGACACTCTATAGTGGACCAAATTGACTTTGACATGGGCTGGTCCGGTTCGAATATCTTTGGTTTACCCCCTCCAGGGTTATTGGGCCTTCGAGGCCTTTTCCTTATTAGGCCGTCACTGTCAATACCCAACATTTGCCCCCGAAGCTTGATTGAAGTGTCTTCAGTCGAGCTTGATTCCTTGGTAGGGTTTGAGATAGTGACAGTTTAGATTTGGTCTTCCTTGTCTCTTTTTGTGGTTCATGGCTTTATGGACGCTTCATGCTTGTTTGGCGATCAGTCATCCCATTGTCCTGGGCTGAAGGAATATTCAACGTTTTATTCCTCCTGGGCTATCACTCGAGACAGTCTAGGCTTGTGAAGGTCTACCTTTCTCTGCTAGGCGATCATTACCTATAAAAAGGATTTCCTAAAAATGCATATTAGTGCGCTGGCGATCACTTTGTCTGTTTGATGGACTTTAGCATTTAATAACTGCACAGTCATCAAGAAGTCGAACGGTCACTTGAAGCACGCCTGTCATTTAATATTCCGTAACCCAAGGTTAGTCTGACAACTTTCTGTACTGGTCGGCCGTTTGTCTCCCCGAGGTGTCTCTTAGAATTCTGACATTGCTTCGATTTTTTCCAAAAAGGTGCAATTATTCCTCTGCGTCGTTTCGATTCTGTCTGTGGCGGTTACTCCTTATTTTGTCTATATAAGGGACAGCAGTTCCCTCATTTTGTCTTTTACGTTTTCATTCCTTCAGACTCTAGAGCATTATCTGTTTTATGATATCCTTTTCGGAAACCTTCTCCTTTCTTCTTGTCAATCTTCCAAACTCATATCCTAGCAAAATCCATGGCCACCCGCAGCCAAACCGGCAAGACCAAGCAAACGGCCAACATGACCTCTTCTTCAACCCCTAAGGTGCCGAAGAATGCGAATGCCCCACAGACCATTAGGGACGGCTCTACACCAGCCTCGACTGAGAGGCAAACTGACCTTGGAAGGTCCGCAGCCACGCCTGTGGTGGTGGATGGGCCGGAAATCTACATGCCCATCTTTTCTCCAAAAGGTAAATACTATATTTTATTTCTCTGTTTTGAGAGTATCCCCTGTTTTCCTTATTTTCATAATTGTTCTTGCCATATCTAAATTACTTAAGTAGATGTCAATCCCAACGAACTGAAGCCTGCCTATTTTAAGACAGTGGTGGCGCTCAGTGGTTTTGGTGAAGTGGATGCCCCTAGATACCCAGGCATGGGTCTGCATTACCCTCGCAACGGAGAGGTCTACATTTAGGCGGCCCAGATCGATGCTGGGTTGCATTTTCCTCTCTGTGAGGATTTGCAGGCGTTGTGCCGGTTTTACGGGATACATCCTACTTAGCTCGTGCCCAACGCCATTAGGATATGGGTCGAATTCAAGTTCCTGTGTATACGTCAAGAATGGACGTATTCACTGGCCTTGTTCCGGTGCTTTTTTCGATTGGCTGTTGGGGCGAACCACCTCCACCACTTCCAGTCCCGGTGGCCGAAGTTCGTGGAATGGAGAGGCCAGTCATGGAGTTGGAACGTTCACGTCCGGTTGGTCGACGATTTCCGGGCCACCAACTCCAACTATAAGAAGTTTTACTTCTTCTATAAGGGGGGGTGTCCTGGAAATTGTCTACGCCGGATAAGGATTTCCCTCCTGCCTTCGATGGAAATTGTCCGGGAGTGATTGGAATGCCATCGATGACCTTTTCCGGTTGCATCGATCGTCTCAGTTTCATCCCATCCACTCGGTGGCGGAGACCACTGAGAACATGCTCGAGATGGCGGGCATTCATCAGGCCACGCCACTTTTTGATGATTGGATAATTTTTCTAACCCTTTTTTGGCCAAAAACTCATAGGTCTCTTTGATGACCACGGAAAGGCGGGGCTGTCCGTAGACCAGGCGTCGCTGAATCCTCCTCCTCCTCCTTCCAGGCGTTCCTCTAAGAGGAAGCCCGAGGAGGAACCTCCCCTCGCCATCGTTGGCCCTCGCCAACTAGGTACCTTGTCTTCTTATTCAGCTTTTCTTTGTTCTCACGCCTTAGGTTTCTGGGTTTTGACATATCTGTTTATTGTTTGCACAGAAGCGCACCGCTGACGTGGCCCGGGACCCTCTTCCTCCCCCTGCCAAGAAGGTCAGGGGTTTAGGCGAGGACCGCCCGGTTCTTCCCAAGAGTCCTCCTCCTCCTCCTAAGGACTCCACTGCCCCCGGGGAGAAGGCTTTGACCTTGGCGGACCCTTCTCTTCCCGAGTCCTCGGTTCCGATTCCTCCCAAAGGATCTGGGACTCAGAAAAAGGGGTCTGAGACTCAAAAGAAGGGGTCTGATGCCCCCAGCGCTTCAAAGAGTCCTCCTGAGGAGTACTGCTCCTTGGCGAGCATGTTCCAGCCGCTCAAGGCTGCCAATTCTCGGGGCATTTGGTTCCCCAACGGAGACTTCTCGAAGACGGGGGTCTCCGACAAGAAAATTCTACGGGGCAACCCGGATTTATGTATGCGACTCCTTGAGGGGATAATTCCTCCCAAGGATCGCTCCACGGTTCCCTCAGAGTTGCACCACGTCGAGGGGTTCATGAGGAACCATTTCGAATGACTTGCTCTTGTGAGACTTCAACTCTTCGTTATGTTTTCATATTACTTGCTCTTTTTCATAGCCTAACAGCTTTTTCACTCTTTGTTGCCAGCTCGTTCGAGAAGAGGTGGCGATTGGTCGAGTCGTCAGAGAGCTCGCCAACAAGCAGACTGACCTGCTTGTTGAGTTGGAGCAGTACTGGAGCACGGGGTTCTCCCCTGGGCAGATGGAGGCCATGAAGTTGACTGCCGACGCGGCAGTTTTCCTGGTGGAGAATGCCCGGGAAGAGTACTTCAGGAAGGAGGAAAGGCTCATTGCTGATGTGAAAGGAAGGGAAGTTGATGCAGCGGTCTCCCTTCAAGAGTCTTAAGCCCTTCATCGGTGCTTAGATGAAGGGGAGGCTGTTAGGGCTCGCCTGGAGGCTGAGCTTAAGGAGGCCCGAGCCCAAAGGGCGGAAGCAGAAGCTCAACGGGTCGCCGCTGAGTCCCGGAGGGAAGCTGCTGAGGCTCAGAGGGAATCTGCTGAGGCTCAGAGGGTTGCTGTTGAGGCCCAAAAGGCTGCTACTGAAGCCAGGGGGATCGCCCTGGAGGAGGAGAAGGAACAGCTGGTTGCGCAGCTGAAGTCTGTTCCCCCCCCCCCCCCCCCCAAAGTGTGGTCAACGACTTCAAGGCCTCTGAAGAGTTCGTTGACTGTGCTTTGGAGGTGATGAAGTCGGAGATTGCTGACTTCCTCCAAGTCCTGGTCTAGGATGTCCAGGCGGTTGATCCCAACTTCCCTGTTCGGGAAGTCGAGTCCCTTAAGCCCTTCCTCCGGAGTTCCCTTCCAAAGGAAACCCCTTCAGCTGTTGCTGAAGAGGTAGACCCAGCTGCTGCTGTCAAGGAGGTTGCCCCCGAAGGCGAGCCAAGTACCCCCTGCTCCTGAGGACCCCAAGGCCTGAAGCTTGTACTCTCCGGCGATCATCCTCTTCAGATTCTGAATTTTCTTATCTTTCCTTTGTATTTTAGGTTTATTTTGTAATTATTCTTTGATTGAAGACTCGGTTATTTTATATTGAATGCCTTTATATTCATAAGACATTGCTTGACTTTGAATGTGTTGGCTATTTCTCCGATATCTTAATCATAATTACCCTCGACTTTTCTTTGCTTTATAATGGTCTTGACTCTTAAAGCCTTGGACCCTTCTTTTAGGCTTGAAAGGATAAGTCCCTATAGACTTATCTATTCCCCTTGTTAAGTATAAACTTTCTAAGGACAATACTTTAAGACTTAAAGGTATAGACTTCTAAGCTCAAAGAGATATTACCTTTTTGAAATTTAAACCTTTGGGGTGTTCGCCTAAGGAACTTGTTAATTAAGGCTTCATCATCCATAGTGCTCGCCTAGGATTCCTTATCCATCCTCCATAACTTACTTTACAAAGGAATCGTCATCCTTAGTAGATAACTTTCTCTGAAACTTGTCCAACGTATGAGAGGATAACTTCCTTAATGGGTTGATTATCTTCGTCGTTGGGACTCCTGCCTGATTTTGGTAACAGGTCTTCTGCTTGACTTTGGCGTCAGGTCTTTCGTTTTGCCTAACTCTATTGCTAGGTCTTTTGGCCTGACTTTGGCGTCAGGGCTTTTGGTTTTGCCTAACTCTTGTTGTTAGGTCTTTTGGCCTGACTTTGGCATTAAGGCTTTTGGTTTTGCCTAACTCTTGTTGTTAGGTCTTTTGGCCTGACTTTGGCATCAGGGATTTTGGCGTCAGGGCTTTTGGCCTGACTTTTGGCGTTAGGGTTTTTGGCCTGACTTTTGGCGTCAGGGCTTTTGGCCTGACTTTGGCGTCAGGGCTTTTGGCCTGACTTTTGGCGTCAGGGCTTTTGCCCGATTTTGATATCGGGTCTTTTATATTTAATGTCTGATTCAGTCATCAGGTCTTCGCCTGACTCTTGGCGTCAGGGCTTTTTCTTCGATTTGATTCGAGTGGTCATGCTTTATGAAGGAATGGCTCGCTTTTATTGACATAACATTTTGATTTACAAGTTATGTATGAAATCTCCTTAAATGTTCAAAATTGAATGGACGACGTAACCTTTCTCCTTCAATGGTTTCCAAATAGTAAGATCCTGAGGCGGCGATCTCTACTACTTTGTATGGTCCTTCCCACTTAGCTGAAAGCTTATTCTGATTGTCCAGTATTGTAAATTCGTTCCTTCTCATAACCATCTACCCCACGAAAAATTGGCGAGCACTAACTTTCCTGTTGAAGTATCGAGCGGTCGCCAAACGCATCTTTGCTTGTGTCTTTTCTGATTGCCACCTCTTTTCCTCTGCCAGGTCGAGGTCAGTCCTGCGTTCGACTTCGTTTGCCTCAGTGTTAATGTGTAGGATTCTATGGGTAGGCACTGCTATTTCGGCGGGTGACACTACTTCTGATCCGTACACTAAACTGAAGGGTGTTTCTCCAGTGGCTATCTTAGGCGTTGTTCTGATAGCCCATAATACGTTTTCCAGTTCTTCTGCCCAATTTCCTTTGAATGCTCGAACATTTTTCTTGAGTCCTGCTAAAACAACCTTATTGGCTGCTTCATCTTGACCATTCGTTTGAGGATGATGCACTGAGCTGAAACGATGGTCGACATGGTATTCTTCACAGATCCATTTGAGCTCTTTTCCTATGAATTGCGGACCATTATCACTGATAAGTATTTTAGGAAAGCCAAACCTGGAAAATATGTTGATCTTCAGGAACTTGATGACTTGAAATTCCGTTGTGGAAGCCAAAGCTTTCGCCTCTATCCACTTTGTGAAGTAGTCGATCGCCACTATGATGTGAGTGCGTTGACCAGTACTAATAGGAAAAGGACCCAATATATCCATCCCCCATTGAGCAAAAGGCCAGGCACCTGCCATTGGCGACAATAGTGTTGGTGGTCGACCTAATCGCGGTGCAAATTGCTGGCAAGTCTCGCACTTCTGCGTTAATTCAGCCGCATCTTTTCCCAAGTTTGGCCAGTAGTATCCCAACCTGAAGATCTTTCTTGTTAATGACCGAGCACCTTCGTGGCATGCTGCCACCCCTTCATGAGCTTCTCGAAGGACTCTTTCTGTTTCTGGATGAGCAACACACCTTAAGTAAAGAGTCGAGTAGCCTCGCCTGTAGAGTTCTCCATCTATAATCAGGTAACTAGCTGAAAGTCACCTTATCCTCGTAGATTCGCCTTCGTCTTCTGGGAGGATCCCCTCTTTTAAGAAATTCTGGAACGGAGTCATCCATGTGACCTGTCCTTGAATGTTGAACACTTCTGCTCTGTTATCAAGAACTGAACATAAGGCCTTTTCCAGGAATTGTACGTCTTGAATTGTCGTTCCTCCAAATGTCAGCTTACTTAAGGAGTCTGCCATCTAGTTCTCTTGGCGAGGAATAGACTCAATTGCAAAATTTGGCGATGTTGAGGTACTTCTTCATTTTTTCCCCTTTTGCCTCGTAAGTGTCATTGACCTGATTGACAATAAGTTCTGAGTCGCTTTTTACCTTAAGCACAGATATGCCCATTCCTTTTGCCAGTCTGAGTCCAGTAATGAGAGCTTCATATTCTGCTTCATTATTGGTCGCTCGAAATGTTGTAGCGATCGCATAGTTCAAAGGCTCGCCCTCAGGAGGAATGAGAATTAAACCTGCCCCCGAGCCTTCTCTTGATGAAGATCCATATGTATAAAGCTCCCAGATTTGATTGTTGTCTGCTGACGGATTTGGCCTGTTATCTGCTTCTGTTTGACCATTACTTGTGCTTTCCACAATGAAATCAGCTAGTACTTGACCTTTGATGGCCGTTTTTGGCGCAAATTTGATCTTGAACTCGCTGAGCTCGATCGCCCACTTGACCATTCTTCCTGAAGAATCTGGTTTCATCAGTAAGATTTTGAGAGGTTGATTCGTGAGGACTGTGATGTCGTGTGCGTGAAAATAAGGTCTCAGCTTACGAGCAGCAATAACTAAGGCATAGAGATACTTCTCAATCTGGACATGTTTTATTTCTGCCGAATTAAACATTTTGCTAATAAAATACACTGGACTCTGAACATTATTTTCCTCCCTTATTAAAACAGCACTGGCTGCCACGTCGCTGATGCCCAGGTAAAGGAAGAGTTGCTCGCCTGGAATGGGCTTTGCCAAAGCTGGGAGTGTTTGGATGTGTTGCTTCAAGGATTGGAACGCCTCCTCACAGTCTGGCGTCCACTCGAACTTGCAGTTGGCCCTTAGAGTTTTGAAGAACGGGAGGGACCTGTCGCTCGCCCTGGAGAGGAAGCGATTGAGAGCAACTAGGCGGCCATTTAGGCATTGAACCTCCTTATGGCATGTTGGCGACTTCATTTCTTCTATGGCCTTGAGCTTTTCCGGGTTCGCCTCAATACCGCGTTCGCTGACCATGAATCCCAGGAATTTACCAGACTTAACTCCGAAGGCGCACTTCGCAGGGTTTAGACGAACGCTGTGTCTCCTCATGCATTCGAAAACTTCGCGGAGGTCTGTTGTGTGAGGATTGCCCTTGATGGTTTTGACGAGCATGTCATCTACATAAGCCTCCATGTTTCTGCCCAGCATGTCTTGGACAGCATTGATTAGACCGAAGGGCATAACCTTGTAACAAAGAATGTCCCCGTCTGCATAAAACGCGGTATGGGCCTCATCATCTGGGTGCATCTGTATCTGGTTGTAGCCTGAATAGGCGTCCATGAAGCTCAGCATCTCGTGACCAGAGGTAACATCGACCAACTGATCAATCCTGGGAACGGGATAGGAATCCTTAGGGCAAGCTCTGTTCAGGTCGCGGAAGTCGACGCACATCCTCCACTTGCCGTTTTATTTCTTGACCAAAACTGGGTTGGCGAGCCAGCTCTGGAATCTCACCTCTCTGACAAAGTCAGCTTCAATCAGTCTGCCAACCTCCTGTCTGATCGCCAGGCATTTGTATATCCCGAACGATCTTCTTTTCTGAGCGATCGTCTTGATAGAAGGGTCTATCCTGAGGTCGTGAGAGATAATGTCTGTACTGATACCTGGCATGTCGCTCGGCTGCCAGGCGAAGAGCACCTTGAATTCCCTGAGGAGGGCAGTCATGGTCTGCTTCTGATCATCATTCAAGGTGGTCCCAATGCGCACCTTCTTATCTGGGCCATTGACCTCGACTTCTTCCAACTCTTCCATAAGCGTCGGTCGAGCTAAATCATCGCGAGGGTCGGCCTCTGTTTCGATGGCGAGGGTCTCCCTTTAGTTCTTCCTGCGCAGGCAGTTCACATAGCATTGTCGCGAGGAAGACTGATCGTCAAGTACTTCTCCAATCCTGTTGGGTGTGGGGAACTTCATCTTCTAATGGACTGTGGAGGCCATAATCTTGTTGGGGTTGATTATTGTCCTCCCCATGATGGCGTTGTAAGACGTAGGTGAGTCGACCACCAGGAAGGTGACCGGTACCTTGATGCTTTTCCATCCCTCGTCCAAAATCACCGGCATGGTTATTGCCTCCAGTGGATAAGTTGTTCTCCCAGCAAACCCGATCAATGGAAAGTTGACACTCTTCAGGTCACGCTTGGACTTGCCCATTTTCTCGAAGGCGTCCAGGAACATAATATCTGTCGAGCTTCCTCCGTCGATCAGAATCCTCATTACGTCACAGCCATCGATATCAGCCGTGATAACTAGAGCATCATTATGGGGGGTTGTGACATGTGCCAAATCATCTTCGGAGAATGATATGACAATGTCCTCCTCAGGTCGGGGTCGCTTTCTCAGCCGGACCGCTGTAGAAATCTGAGTCGCATAGACTTCCCTTGCGTGTGACCCCTCGCCTCCTGCACCAAATCCTCCTGCAATCAGATTTACCCTTATCTTGCTCTAAGATGGATCAGTTTGTTCAGCAGGAGACGGCGAACGATTTCTCCTCGGTGGCGTTTGACTCCTATCTCTCCCAGCCACAAATTCCTTCAACATTCCCCCCTGAATCAGCTTCTCGATGTCCCGCTTCAAAATGCGGCAATCATCAGTCTTGTGGCCCTTGCACTTGTGGTATCTGCAGTAACTCTCCACATCCTTCCCCATGGGCTGACCACCCCTTCGAGGCATTGGTGGACTCGCCAAAGATCTCCTCTCCATCTCGACTAGTACCGCTGAGATCTTCATGTTTAGAGGCGTAAAATACTCAAGGACCTCTGGATTTCTAGGCGCTGGATTAGGCCCGATCCGGGGCCTGCTGTCTCTTCCCTTTTTCTCTTTCTTAACCTCCTTCTTACCATCGCGTCGGGGCTCGGGAACCACCTTTAGCGAGGTCATCAGGAGGTTAGCATCGGCGTTCGCTCTCTCAAGGTCTATGAAATCTTTCGCCCTGGACGCCAGTTCTTCCAAGGTCTCAATCTCCTTCACATGATAACTATTGCGCAGATTTCTCGAGGCCTTGTTGGCCACATCCAATCCTCGATAGAAGGCTCGAATGATCTCCCCATCTGATATTCGACGATCTATCTCTGTGACGTTTTGATGAAAAAGTCCATAAAAATTGGCCAGCGACTCTCTAGGCTGTTGCTTGACCGCGTCCAGAGCGACCACGCTTTTCATTAGTTGGCTCTCGCCCATATACCTCTCCAGGAATTTGCTTCTTAACTCTGCCCAAGTCCCTATAGATCCTGCAGGGAGGCCGAAGAACCAGGACGAAATCGAACCCGAAAGAGTGGATGGAAATAATAAAGCCAAGTGATTGGGATCATTTGACTTACCCAAAAGAGAGGTCTCGTGCTTGTTGACATGTATGGTAGGGTCTCCTCCACCACTGTATTCAGGTATAGCTCGGGCGACTACGTCTTTCGGGATTTTGATGGCGACGAGGTCGTCGGAGAAGGGATGAGCAGATCACTCCTTGAAGGGAGCTGCGACTGTCAATCGCCTTTCCTGGAACCTTCTATTGATGAGGTCGTCCACCTGGTCCAGGGTGCAATTCTTTGGCGAAGTCCCGTTCAGCAAGGGACCAGAAGGATTGGTGGAGTACATAGTCGTCGGCGGTTCGGTGGATGTCAGGGGTAGGGACTGGTGCCCCAATGTCATCTCCTGATCCTCCTGGGGAGATATGTGTGGGTATATAGCTCAAAACGTAATGAATGTATGTAAAGCAAAGGTATTTATAGAGTACGAGAGACCAAACCGTATAAGGTAACCGTATATCTTAGTGAATATTGTGCTGTTGAAGATTTTGATAGTAGATATTGCAGTTACGGCAAGATATTGCAGTTACGGCAAGATATTGCAGTTACCATATCTAATCCTTAGTGAATATGTGCCCGAGATATGCGGGATATCGTGGCCACTTCCTTATTAACGGTTGGTGGGACCAGAGGAGAGAGGCTAGGCTCTCTTCGGGGCGAGCACTCCCATGGCGAGTAGTAGGAGGTCGCTACTTGATGAGGAATGGCGACCAGCTGTGGAGCCTTTGGCGTCCACATCAGTCTGGGCTTGATATTGGGTCACTACCTGGTGGACCAGATTGACTTTGATATGGGCCGGTCCAGTTCGAATATCTTGGATTTACCCCCTCCAAGGTTATTGGGCCTTAGGGGCCCTTTCCTTATTGGGCTGTCACTATCAATACCCAACACATGGCATGGCGGATGATCGATGGCAATGCTACGAAAGATGACAACATTTTGAGACATTCCAATTTATCGAAATTCTCCAAGTAAGTGAACATTCTGTGATTTTGGGTTTTGATTATTTCATTAACTGGCTAAATGATTAACTAATTTGTGTTCTTTTTGGCACTTTGTAGGTATAACACATTGGCCTCTGTTAATCCCGTATTTTCTAACTCTTTAAGAAAGATATTATTCTTCATCTACTCAAAAATAATTACCAAATTGATAGCCTAGCAGATTGAAAACACACCCACGCCACATCTGAAAGTAGACTGTACGCCACCCTAATGTATATATATAGTATTAGGGGCATCATCACCAAGGAATAGAATGCACAAATTAATGATTCAATTGAATGGATACCTGGAAATCGAAGATGTAGACAACTTGATTAAGAAATTAGGGCTTGTAGAATGGATGATTTGGGAAGTTTCTTCAGATAAATCGAACAAGTAGAAACATGTATAAGACTGAGCAAGATATAATTTGTGAATGAATTGAAAAAAAAACTAACTGAAATTGGAGCGCGACAATTCCAGAGGCGAGAGAGTTTCTTATGTTCTTCTTCTTCGATGTTTTGCAGAATGTGTTATGACTTAAGGGGGCGGAGAAGTTATAAATGAATTGCCGACGGGTTATTTTGAGCTGTGAAAAATTATTTTCATTTATAAAATTAAGATTTTTCACGTCTGAAAGAAAAATGAGCTGACAAATATAGATAATTTTTAGTTAAAATAAATAATAGTTAAATAATAATGGATGAATAAAAGGTCGAGCCGCGAAAAATATTTAAAATTAAATAATAATGACGACTGGAAAAAATAAGGAGATGTGAAAAATAGAAATTTTAGTTAAAATAAAATAATAATGACGGTTGAGTAAAGAATGAGACGCAAAAAGAATACAAGATTTAAATAAAACGTGCGACCCAAAATGCAATGAAGCCACAAAAATTATTCACGACTCTTGAAATTGAGCCGTGAAAATTGATTCAAATTTCACGTTACACTCAATTGAGTCGTAAAGAAAATAAAATAAGAGTTCAATTACTATTGAGACGTGAATATCTCTCTTAATTAATTTTCCACGACTCACATAGAAAACAGTCGTTACATTGAGCCTTTAACATAAGTCTTTCCTGTAGTGAACACACGTTATAACCAATTAGTCATATAGGTAAGGATAAGTAACCATTGAGATAATTAACTCTAATATAAAAATGCTCGCGCTTTCCAATCTTCATGTCATACCTTTAATGATTAATTTCTTCAAAGACATGTTGAGATACATAAAAAGAAAATCTTTCTTTTGTGTTTTTTTTTTCCCTTTTTGTCTTTGTTTTTTCGGTATACAAATATAGCAAAACCTAGATCAATTACAAAAAAAAAAAAATCTGAAACCTGAAGTTGAACTCTGATACAAAATAATATGATTCTCGTCGATGTGAAACAAAAATCGTAGGCGTTGATGTTTTGGACCATTTCTACTGCAAGTTTGGGGATATAGTGAAGACGCAACAAACGAGGATGAAGATTCGTCTGATAAGTCGGGGATTGAACACCACAAGAAAATTCAGGATATATTCAATAAAGGATGCCACAAACATAGATGGATATCTCTTTGATAAATCAATGATTGAATGCCACACAAAAAGTCCGGATAAGTTTGATAGATGACGCCACAAACGGTGATGGAGATATGTTTCATAAACCAGGGGTAGAACGTCACATGGAGAAAACCTTGATAAGTTCAAGGAGACAAACTTCCATTAAAATTTTACTTGAGACCAAAGTTTGTTTTAGTCAATTACAAATTCTGAATATATGGAAAACTATAGTTATAGAAATCAGAAATATGTATTACCTAAAACTAATTCTAGGAGATAAACTATTATCTATAAATATAATACTACAAGGAAATAATATATTTCAGTAACATCCTTCTTTTCTATCTTTATTAAAAGGGTAAAATACGACATTGCCCCCTAAAGTTTGCTCCGTTTTTAGGTTTTCTCCTTAAAGTTTAAAATTTTAAGTTTTAGTCCTAATATTTGAACAAAATGAAAAATACCCTTATTCCGTCTAAAAACCGTTTATTTGTAACGGAAATGTAATCTTATGCTTGTCACGTGATGTATTTACATTTTAAATGACAAAATTGTACTTCATCCTCATCCCTCCTCTTTCACCATTGTTGCAGTTGAAGCTTCCTCGCTCTACGACCACTCTTCTTTAGATTCTTGGCTATCCAACATGAATATTGAGCTCGGATCAGGGCACTTCCTCATTTTGTGATGCAATAACAGTGCCTCGTTCAGAGTTTTGGTGCACTCAATGCTGAAAATGTCCCGCCTTTGAAGGTCATTGTTGGTATGTTTGAAGGTCGAAGCATCGGGAGGGTCTGGGAACTTGGCCCAACATTTGTTGACCAAGTGAACATCTCTCCACTTTGCCTTATCGAAGCTCCAAATCCCCACCTTGTATTCAAGTCCGTAGTGAAAAACTCGGAACTTTACCTCTGGTTCGGGAATGTATCCTGGGTATATCAAAATGTCGATGTTTATCAGATGATGCAATTCCAACTGCAAATGCAATAGATTTTTTTTTTTTTTTTTAAAATACAGTAGAGAAACTAGGTTAGAAAGTAAAAAACTTACATTTTCAAGAAAATATAAAATGATTTAGTGAGCGATCAAAAATATCTTGAAAATGGTTGTTAAATATGTTTGCTAATCTTTACATCCAATAGTAGTTTTGATCCTACTTTACTACAAAACACAGCACAAATCCTATGCACGTTCATATATATGAGATTCTTCATGATTAATCATAAAAAGGTACCTCAATAGCTCCAAAGGAGTATCCATTCTGTATGGACCATGCATCTCGCTGATCCGCCCAGATTCGTATATGTCTCCTGTGATATTTCTTCCATAGTGAGCTTTATCTGCACGGACCTCCTCTGTTTTGCGCAACCATAGTTGATAGTTATCGTAAATGAAGGTGTTTGAGGGAGCTGGATCTGGTTGAGAGTGAAGTAGATGACTTGAGTGGTCATTGGGTGAGATTAGTGAGAAGAATATATGGAATAGAGGACAATTTTGTCCATTCAAAATATTAAAAAGTCATGTGCTACGCACATGTCCCGTTTCCGTTACAAATAAACGGTTTTTGGACGGAATGGAGGTATTTTTTATTTTGTCCAAACATTAGGACTAAAATTTAAAATTTTAAACTTTAAGGGGAAAACCAAAAAACGAAGCAAACTTTAGGGGGCAATGACGTATTTTACCCTTATTAAAACTAAATAAGAAATAAATCTATCTATTTATAACTAAATTTTTAATGAATCTAATAATAACACACACATTTATGTTCATATCATTGACATCTATTATGGTCGACAAGAAAAAAAAAAAAAAAAGGTTCTAAACAGTCAAAAAAGTTAGCTTATCTTAGTCGGTAGGGTAAACCTGGATTTAAAATAATGTGACGAGCAAAGTGAAATTGACCAAGAGGACGAAAGATGAAAGTGAAGGATCAACCACTTCTAACTCAAGCAAAAGATTGGAGGGAGTAATCACTGGTCAGGACAAGTGAGTTACACGAGCGATGGCAAAAAATCAAATACAAACTTCAAAGGCAATAGAGGATATATCCAAGTTAAAAGGGAAGTCACAATTCGAGTATGGAGATTCTAGTAACTCGCAGCATTCAAGTGCAAGCAACCAAACTCAGATGAAGTAATTACTATATCACACAAAAGATGAAGATTATGATGTCTCAACTGAATAGTCTCCCAAATGGCTTACTACCAGTAACTCAACAAGACATGGGTACCAGAAAAAGACATAATTCAAACAAAAAGACGATATTAAGAGTCAGGAGAAACATCACTTAGTCAGGGCCAAAGTTTAATCCAATAATATCAACTACAAGATATGCTAACCCTTGGAATGGAAATTCTTCCCATTATCTATCCATGATGACATATATAATGGAGGAAATTACACGACAAATGAGATTCATGAGAGTACAAGAAGACCGAGGTGCCAAATTGATATATATGTAGACCATACCCAACATGAATGGATATAGTACCGTTCCCCACTCGTTTCTCACAACCTGACTTTAAGATGTTCGACGACACGGGAAACCTTAGGTAACACATGACTCATTTCCTATCGTGTTATGGACCGTTTGAGAGAGATAAAGCATTATGCATGCAGCTGTTTGTTCAATCTCTTGAGGGAGCTTTCTTCACATGGTATACAATCCTCCCTGAATGATCAATTCCCAATTGGGAGTAAATGGTGCATGAATTCTTTAAGCAATATTGTAGCACTGAATGAAGAGTAAGACTCGCAGAGCTCATTCATACAAAACAATGGAAAAATGAGTCACTGACAGATTTCATCGCTCTATGGCATGTCTTGACATTCAAATATTTGAAAAAAAAAATTACCCAATTTGACTTAGTACATATGTGCCTAAATAACTTTCAGCACAAGTTTTCAACATTTTTAATGCCTCAATCATTTGAAGGATTCTATGATCTTTGCACTAAAGCTCATGATATTGAGATACATCTAAGTAAAGGCGTTCTCGGGTTAAGAATGTCAAAAAAGAAGAAATCCTGGTGATTCGAACTAGGGGTAGAATAGATGAATCCCAAGCAAGAAAGGAAAATCAAGACAAAAAGCCCCTAAAAGATAGACCGAAGATGAAGTTTTCCTTTCCTGATGAGATACTAAGTGAATTGCTTAAGGAGTTGAGAAATCAAAAGTTGATTACCCTGCCTAAGCCAAAAGGGCCAAATGAGGCAGGAAGAACTACCAACATAAATTTTTTGTCCCTACCATCGAATTGTAGGACAATCAATTGAACAATGTTTTGTACTGAAACAAATCATCCAAAAATCTATATGATGATGAAAGTATCAGTATACCAAGGGTTGCGATTGAAATTGTGAATCCATTCTCAATCCAAGATATAGTTCAAGATGAGGACGACAAAACATTTGAAGAGGAAAAATGACAAGGGGGATGGATTCTCGTTTTAAATAAAAACATAAAAAGGATACATGTGCAACCTTGACAAAGGGGAAACCGGTCGAAAATTGAATCTCACATTTCTTTTAGAAGGTTGATAGAACGGAAATTTAGCAGGAAAAAGGAGAGGTGTGAATCACTTAACAGTTCCAAAATGACCAACATGCTTATGAAATAAGGATTTCATAAACAACTATTGTATGTTTGTTATCTTTTGGAAGAAAGGATGAATGATCACAAGAGGAAGTTTATATACAAAGGAGGAAGATGGAAGATGTATTTGACAGGACTTAGTAACCATACTGAAGGGAAAGTTTAACTGAAGGCTCCGTCGATGATAGATGCAGCTAAGGGGAAAAGAATTATGTCTCCTACGAACATCTACTTCCTAAATGCATATATATGTCTATATATAAATGCATCTTTCAGGTTCAGTCACCAAAAAAAAAACAATACGATTATATATGTCTATATATGCATATAATAGGCACGAGTAATGGATCTCATGCTTTATGTATAAGATACAATCAAGATCTATATCCCTACGGAGATAGAACCGATATCTACTGATACTACATGTATATTTCATTTAAATATATTCACTCGTATACATTTCACGAGTAATGACGATACCATCTAATCCTACGCGAGCAGACCACGTTAAAGCTACTATGACTGCCAAAATAAATTGTGCTCAGAACTTAACCAAATACGAATGTTGGCTTGATTCCGATCACGAGGGGAATTTATTGGAAGCAAAAAAAAAGTACACGTAAAGACGTGATAGGATAAGTATACATGACATATAAATATTCTTACAAAAAACAACTCATAGGTAAATTGGACTCATCAAATATTAGTCATATGCTTACATAAAAAATGTGATACGCGATGTTATTATGAAAATTCAATTTTGACCTAAATGCAATGCGTTACAAATCGTCCACTTGTCACAATATGATGAAAATGCTAATATGGGAAATTATAAAAATTCCAAATATGCATTTGCAATACGTACAATAATATATTTTAGCAATATATGTTTCCTATTCTTTGTTTTTTATCAGAAATACCGCTTTACTTTAATAAATAAAACGTCGTGACACTAGGTCACGGGAGTTCATACATCATGTCATTATCTACTAAACATACAAATGGTAGTGGTGGTATTTCGACCCAATCGTGAAGATGCACTCTCATTCTCGTTTGCTTTGCTATCCAATTTGCACATTCGTTGCTTGTCCTTGGAATAGCTCGCCAATGCACTTGCTCAACTTGTCTTGCGAGTGCTCGGATGTTAGGTATTATTGTTGATAATCTCCAATGTGTCGGCCCCTTCATGATTTGTTGATGAACCACTTGTGAGTCCGTTTCTATAATGATGCTTTGCCATCCCGCTTCAATTGCTAAACGTACTCCTTCGTGTATCGCCAAGGCCTCCATCGTTTCTATGTCATCGCTCCTTTACCTCCGGTTCATTCCGCCCACTAGCTTGCCGGTTTTGTCCCGCGCTACCACTCCTATGCCCGCTCTTTGTGTTTCCTTGCACCACGATGCGTCACAGTTTATCTTAATCGTGTCACCCGTCGGGGGTTGCCATTGTTGGTTCGGCCGCTCCTCATGCGTGGTCACCAGATTGTTTCAGCCATCTCCTAGTTGCTCCTCATAGGTTTGCTTGATCTCCATTATGATGACCCTCGGGTTTGGTTACTTTGCTTCGAAAGCCGTCGAGCATCTCGCCTTCCATATGTGCCAACATGTTATTAAGATTAGTGCCCACTTCTTGTTGGTTAATGTGCTCGGGCCATGCAGCTCCTCTTTCTTCTTCCTTAGCCATTCTACCATGCCAAGTCGGTTCGGCCGATCCAAAAGTACCCCTCCAAGTGTACCACTCCAAATCTGCTCCGTCCACCCACATTCCAATATCATGTGCTCCCACGTCTCGTCTTCTTCACATATCGAGCAACTCAGAGATACGTTCATACCCCTACGGACCATGTTCACTTTTACGGCAATGGAGTTCGTTGCTAGTCGCCATATAAAGTTCTTTACCTTTGGTATTACCTTTGCCTTCCACAACTCTTTCCAAAACGTACCTCGGTAGTTTGGGTTCGATAATGGTCTTGTCTCAGTTCGTTCTTAGATTTTGTTGTCCATCCTTCGTGTGTGGCCAAATGTACCGATCTCTTCCCCCCTCTCGTGGTAAGGATAGGTTGAGATATGGGCTGCATCTTCTTGATCGAAAATACTCTTCACAAGGTTCGCGTTCCATATGCCGTTCGGGTTGATGAGCTCACTTACACGTAAGTTACCTCCGTGCTCCACCAAGGCGTCGCCATTCACCCTTTTTCTCTCCTTGGTATAGATACATGGATCCTCAAAGACTCGGATGTTCTCTCCTGATTCAATCATCCACATCCCCTTTTCCTTGATTACATCTCAGCCATATAGGATGCTACTCCATCCTCATGAAGCTCGTCTCCCTTTTTTTGCCTCTAATAATGTGCACCGTGGGAAGTATAGTCCTTTTAGAACTTGCGCGCATATGGTGTCGGGGTCGGTCATGATTCGACTCGTCATTTTTGTTAATAGCGCCGTGTTGAAGCTTTGGAGTTCCCGGAAGCCTAGTCCCCCTATCTCCTTTGCCTTTGTTAAGACATCCCATCTTCTCCAATGCGTTCTTTTCCCATCCGATATTTGCCTCCACCAAAAGTCCGCAATGAGAGCATTTACCTCCGCACACCATGTTTTTGGTAAGCGGTATACACTCATTACGTATGTGGGGATCGCCGTGATGATCGCCTTTATGAGCACTTCCTTTCCCGCTTGGTTCAGAGTTTTCGGCCTCCATCCTCCTAGTTTGTCCTTGATTTTTGTTTTTGATCACAAAGCCTCCTTCTTTGAACTGCCCCAAACCGATGGCAATCCTAGGTACTTGCCCGGGTTACCTGTGCCATGATGTGTAATGCGTTCTCCACCCCTTTCCTCTTGATCGGACCCGCCCCTTTGTTAAAGAACAGGGTTGATTTGTCTATGTTTATCCGTTGACCCAACACTCGACAGTAAAATTCTAGGATATTCCAGAGTCCTTTAGCATTGTCTGGCGCTCCTCTAATGAAGAATAAAGAGTCATCTGCAAAAACCAGGTATGCAATTCTGGGCAAGACAAAAAATAGGTGTTTCCTATTCTTTCGAAGCCAAATATGCGATGGAATTAAATCTGATCAAAACAATTGAAAATATGATACATATACATGCACTATGTATGTGGTTGTCTCTATTAAGCAAGACAATAAAACATATTTTAATACGACTGAAATATTATATATTGTTGAAGAAGAAAATCAATATACAAACTATATATATGTATGGCTCAAGATAAAAGAGAAGAAAACAGTATAAAAGGAGACTTCGACAAAATGGAGAAGAGTGAAGCGGGAGAGGAAGAAGAAATACGTATATTTGAGAGAAAATCTATAAGAGAATAATTAATGTGAAAATGGTGTTGGCTCCAAGGTAATGAATCAAATTCTGAAATCAAGATTCTTCATCCATTTTCATCATGCAGGTTTGTACTCTATATGTATTTTATGCCGTTATATTTAGTTAAAATTAATTATGTTACATTTCATTTTAATTTATCCATATGAAATAGAATGTTGTTTTGTCCTATTTGGTATTTTATGCAATTTCTTTCAATCGGAGGAATAAAGAAGAAGCTTTGAACCCTAAATAAACCTCAATTTTATAGCCGATGGATTTGTTCGGTGTGTATTTCTTTGTACTAAAATCACAAATAATTTTTTTACTAAAATGACCCACGTCTACATTGCTAATGGTAAAATGGTCATTTTAACTAACATATGTTAATTTAACATAATTAGTTAACAAATGTTAAATTTTGGTGCAAATAATAACATTCTCAAATATGTAGGAGCAAACTAATAGGAGTTTTTAAGTATGCACTGTGCCAAAAAAATTTGAAAAAGTAAGTATACTGAAAAAATATTTAGTAAAATGTCTATCAGCGCTACTAGGGGTAGCGTTTTTTACAACGTGCGCTACTTTAAGTAGCGTTTTTCATTAAATGTTACTAGGGGTAGCGTTTTTCATGTGAAAAACGTCACTCATAGTGGCGTTTTTTTATTGTTTATTTACGTTTTAATTTTACTAGTTAAATGATAAGTGGAGATAGTGGTTTTGTTTTAGATTGGGAATTGGGATTGCAGAGCCCAAGGTGGTCAATGTCATTCTTTGACTACCTACCCATGCTTTTATATTTATTTTTTAAACGATAAAAAAATAGAGTGGGTTGTTCTTGTGTTAAAGTAAGTCCATACATAAAGAAAAGTAAAAGAATAAAGTAATTTCGAAAATTTAACCGTGAAGAAATACGCTTTAAATTTATATTTAATTAAATTAAATGCAATAATTAGAAAACTTATGGTCCATAAAAATGAAGGGAAAGTGAAATATTTCCGAGGAACACCCATAATGATAAGACACTTGAACCAACTTAGGCACCTGCCAGTGAAAATACTTCCTTCACTCGCTATTCAGTCTTTGCTTATAATCTTTAATGAGACAATTGCACTTCAAAGGAAGTCATAACAAGCAATAATATGCACCAATATATATATATATATATACTTCAGAACATCCCTACATGAGAAAATATAATAATAAATAGCTTTACAAACAAATGCATATTATCTCACTTCCCAATACCTTCACCACCCAGTACAAACAGATATAAAAGCATGGGTAGGTAGTCAAAGCATGACATTGACCACCTTGGGCTATGCAAACCTTTACCACCACCTTGGGCTCTGTAATCCCAATTACCAATCCAAAAAAAAAACATATATTCACTTATCATTTAACTATTTTATCTTACTAAAAATATATTAATAATAAAATAAAAACGTAAAAAAAACACTACTAGGGGTGTGGTTTTTCATAAAAATACTACCACAAGTAGCGTTTGTTGAAAAACGCTACTCAAAATAGCGGACGTTCTTAAAAATGCTACCCCCAGTAGCGTTTATATGCATTTTGCTAAATATTTTTTCAGCATACTTACTTTTTCAAAAAAAAATTGGTAGAGTCCCTACTTTTTCAAAAAAACTCAACTAATATATATGAGTGGTGCAAATAATAATATGGACAAACATAAGTGCACCGAGCTTATTACTCATTTCTTAACTACCCAAACTCAAAACAGAACTATCCTCAAAAGGGTCAAAACAACAATTGTATGAATAATTTCACAAATAATGTGAGGGTTTAGATTTAATTTTAAACTCAAACAACCAAACGGCAACAAGCTGGACAATAGGCTTGTTCATGAACCGGTTCGACTCCGAACCGGTTCTGAACTGAACTGGTCTGGTTTGAAAAAAACCAGTACATTTTTCTGTTTCTAAAAAAACTGGTCTGGTTTAAGAAAAAAAGAACTGGTCTGGTTCGAACCGATTCAGAACCGGTTCGAACTGTTCTGGTCTGTTTTTTTTAATATCAATTTTGGTTCGGAAATATTCCAGTTCAAACCGAACCTAAACCGGATGAAAATTCTGTCCAACACACTGAACCGTCTTAAAAAATACTGAACCAACTGAAAAACACCGAACCGGCTGAAAAAACACTGAACCGACTGAAAAATACATTGAACCGACTGAAAAACACACTGAACCAATTGAAAATCTGTTCCACAACCGACTAAAATCTTGTCCAACATCAACATACGAGAGTCCAATATATCTCTAGTTTTGGTTTATTGAAAACATATCTAGGTTTGATTTAATTTTAGACCGGTTTAGTTAATTTTGCTTCAAACCGGTTCTAAAATTATATAGGTTTAAAGTGGTTTGATTGAAATTTAAGTATAAACCAGTATCAAAAACGAGTCGAGTCGAACCGGTTTGAACTGGATTTTTGGTACTATTTTAAACTATTCTATTTGAAGGCAAAAAACACTGGTCTGGTTTTGGAACTAGTTCGGCCGAACCGGTTCGAACCAAACCAGTTCCAGACCAGACCAGTTCGCCCGAACCGGTTTATTTGGCCAAGCCTACTGGACAAGTTTTCTGCACGGGCATAATCTGGCCATGTCCGTCTTAGGCCCGAATTTGGAATTTTTTTTTTAAATAGGCACTGTGCAAAACAAATTTGAAAAAGTAAGTATACTGAAAAAATATTTAGCAAAATGTATATAATCGCTATTTGGAGTAGCGCTTTTTACAACGTGTGCTACTTTGAGTAGCGTTTTTCATAAAACGCTGCTTGGGGTAGCAATTTTATGAATTTCGCTACCCCTAGTGGCGAATTTTATTTTTGACGATTTGATGTTTAATTTAAAATAAAATCAAAAAATTATTACAAAAATTTTAAAAAATTACAGCAAGTAGATACTTTAATTTCGATTCAAATGATGCAAAAAAATATTAAATTTGGACTTACGGATAGACTGTAGGCTCTGCCGTAAGTTGAGATATGAAAATTTGACTTAAAAAAATATAACTTATACCCTGTAAGTCCAAACTGACCACGGTAATTCAATTATCTACCTAGGGTAATTGTTTTGATTAGAAATACAGTGATTTTGTAACCTAACATCGCTTGTCTTAAAATTTGACCGAAATAATCAAATGCATTAGGTGAGAAATTTAATTATGTCATTACTCACAAAAAATCAAAAAACTTAAAGTGAGTAGATAATTTAATTACAAATTAAATGAATATAACTAGATGTTAATTTTTTGCTTTTAGAATGACCGTATAATACAATACGTAATTTACTTCATATTATATCGTATTATACGGTCAGTCTAAAAGCAAAAAATTAACGTCTAGTTAGCGTCATTTAATTTGTAATTAAATTATCTACTCACTTTAATATTTTGATTTTTTTTTAGTAAGTACATAATTAAATTTCTCACCTAATACATTTGATTATTTCGGTCAAATTTTAAGACAAGCGATGTTAGGTTACAAAATCATTGTATTTCTAATGGGAAAAGTATGAAAAAAATGTAACATGTTTGCCAAAAATGGTGGTTGATGGAACTAGTTTTGGAGTGTAGGTAATTGATTTAACACGTTTCATGTTGTAGGTTTTAAATGCAAACGTTTGTTCTTCCGTTGATTTGCCCGTTAAAAACCAGCATGTGTCAGACATGTGACATTATTTGTCAGATGTTAATGAAATATTTTTGTAAATTCCCAAGATACCCCTACACCCATTTCCCTCCATAAGCCATTCCTTCCTACTATCACCCATACCGAAGTTTGCCCTTCCTTGCGTCTGCGACAAACCCTAGTTCGAAGAGGCTCTTTGTTGCGACGAGCTGCTTGCGAATGACTCCTCGCACGGAACCTATTGCAGCAAACGGCTCCAGGTCTCGGTCGAATCGTCAATCGACTTCTCTGAGTCATCCGATTAGATATTATGATAAACTAGGTATTTTTAGGTGTTTTGCAGCATGCATGCTGTAATTTTGATGAACTATAATGTGTTTGTGGATTTTGGTGGATTTTGATGAACTAGTGTGTGTTCTGGCGGAATAGGTATTGTATGAAGGTACTTTGAAAGGTTTTGTATGGGTTTTGTATGGTCTGGATTACAGGTTTTGATATTCAGGTGGCATTCTATTTGGTTCTGTTGGTAATGTTCTGCAGAAATTTGCTAAACATGTTACATCTATGTTATACTTGTTCAGAAACATATTGCATCAAAAATCAACAATTACAAAACATATGTTTTCTGACATCAACACACTAAAAAACATAATTACCCTAAAACCGACCCGCAAACTTAAAACACACACTCAGCTAAACGGACAACTACTTTTAACATTACAGAAACAAGCAGCACCACAAGCACTGCAACAGCAATAACTAACATCTTCTCCCTCTTACGTAGAAGAACAACTTCTTCTTCGATATGGCCATGCATATCTCGAAATTTGCTTACGGCCCTCCTTCCGTATATGCACATTGGGGGGTCACTCCACTCGAAGTAATTACAACTGTGGTTCTGCAATCAAATTTGGGAATTAGGGTTTCGAATGGAACTTTACAACTGTGGTTGGGCAACAATTTTCAAATTCATTCTACAATTAGAGTCAAAACCAAATGAAATCGACAAACACACCTTGTAATTGGGACACCCATAGAAAAACCGACCGAAATTCTTCCATGTGGAAGCTGGTTTGGCATGACTAGTGAACCCACAATAGCAAATCAACGGTTGATACTCTTCATGCGCCTTCGAGCTTCGAGAAGAGCTGCTGGACTTGTGCGGTGACATCATTGTTTGGAGAAGACATGAACACGGGAGAAGATTGGAGCTCACTGCCGAAGATTGGAGAAGACATGAACAATGGAGAAGACAGCTTATGAAGAAGACAGGGGCATTTAAGGACTTTCACGTTTCAAATACGTCACGTGCATGGCATGTGCACACTTAACGGACATTTTGAACGGAAACTTAACGACTGCATCAAATACCTACAACATCAAACATGTTACATCAAATAATACAACTGTGTCGCTTTCACAATTTCTGGCAAACATGTTACATTTTTTTCATACTTTTCCCATTTCTAATCAAAAAAATTACCCTAGGTAGATAATTGAATTACGACATAAATGACGTTCACCGTGGTCAGTTTGGACTTACAGGGTATGAGTTATATTGTCTTAAGTCAAATTTTCATATCTCAACTTACGGCATAGCCTACAGTCAATCCGTAAGTCCAAATTTAATATTATTTGCATCATTTGAATCGAAATTAAAATATCTACTTACTGTAATTTGTTAAAAACAAATTAATAATTTTTTGATTTGTTTTTAAAATTAAACATCAAATCGTCAAAAAAAATCAAAAACGTTAAAAAAAATAAACAATTTCCCTACTAGGGGTAGCGAAATTCATAAAAACGCTACCCCTAGTAGCGTTTTTTGAAAAAATGCTAAAAAACGCTAACCCAGTAGCATTTATATACATTTTGCTAAATAATTTTTCAGTATACTTACTTTTTTAAATATTTTTTTAACAGTAGTTACTTTTTAAAAAACTTCCCGAATTTGCAATATCAATTCAAACAAACTCCAAAATACCAAGGTTCGACTTATATATATATATATATATATATATTTAAATAAGTATCATATAATTTTGACAAGTAAGCATTTTAATCAATTTTCTCTATCATAGGGTTAAAATAATTTAATTTGATTGGTCCATGTAAAAAACAAATTGCATCCATGTCATCATTCTCTCACATCCACATGACACTCTAAAAATAATTAAAAACTCCACACTCATTTTAAAAAAAAACTGTTACATTTATATGTATGTTAAATTAAATTTTACCTTCAAACAATAGTAAATTGCAAGTTTTGCACCTAACGATTTACTTTGGAAAATTATACAAATTTAGAGTGAAAAAAATAAATAAGAATGAAAACACAAATATTTTTTTTAATTTGTAAAATAATTTTAAATAAATAAATGATAAACAAGACAAGACGTATGATATATACACTGTATTTAATATATATTTAAGCCTAATTTATAATTATAGATTAGCTTAATTAACTTAAAAAATGAACTAAGTTATAAAAGTACATCATATTTAGAATGGAAAAATTGATAAATAATAGTAACTAAGTTAATTAAAAATTGGACTAAAGAGATAGTAATGTATATATCTTTAATTCAAAAATATGACTATTTATTTGATTTACTAAATTTAAAACAAAAAAAGGTAGAATGAAATCAAATCTTAAACAAAAAATTAAAAATTAATGATTATATCTAGTTAATTAAAATATACATTGTAATAAGTTTATGTTTTAGTCAATAAAAATGATATATAGGTATTTGGAAAATGATTTTAGGTATCTCAATATTTGTTAATATTAATAATAAAATATTTGAATTTAGGGTTAAATACCAAGGACCTACCTAAACTTTCGACGTTTTGCAACGAGCTACCCGAACTTTAAAAAATCAAAACGAGCTACCTTAACTTGGACGAAGGTGCAAATAGCTACCTACGTCCAATTTCTGTCGAATTTCCGACGAAATTTTATCAACCGTTGACGGTAAATTGGACGGAGGTAGCTATTTGCATCTTCGTCAAAGTTCGGGTAACTCGTTGCATAATGTCCAAATTTCAGGTAGCTCCTTGGTATTTAACCATTCAATTTCTATTACGTAAATTATGGTTTATATATTTTTAATTATAAAAAAAATCAATAAAGTGTAACTTGATATTTTTTGTTATCATATTGACATCCCTAAATGTGTACACAATCATGTTTGTTGAGGAAATATAAATACATGTGTTAGATTTTTATTTATGTATTTATAATTATAAAATTAAATCATACTTTTCATAAAATTTTGAAAAATCATTATTTAATATTGCTATTTAGAAATTATTATTATATTTGAAGTAAATTTTTATATACAAAAAATAAAACTAATAGTCATAAATTGTGTACATGTATATTTGAAAATAAAACTAATAGTACAAAAAAAAACTGAAAAATGGTACAACATGTTTGACGAAAATGTTTTTTCAACCCAAACGATTGTTTTTGGTCCAACAGGTTTGAAAATGATGGTAATTGGTACCTCCGTTACTTTTCTGTTAAAAACTTCCGTTAAATATTTGTCATATTTGCATAATTAACCAAATATTTTTTTAAATGTTACAATTACACCCTACAAACTTACACTAATGTTCCAAACAAGTCCCGACTCGATTCGAGCCACACCAGGGGTCCCCTAGCCAGGGTCTGAACCCATACTAGGTCACCCAACCCTAAGGACCTGGTCTGGGTTCAAACCCAGACCATAGGACCCCCGATTGGGGCTCAATTGGAGCCCCAATTGTTTAAACCGAATCCAACTGGGGCAAACATGATGGACCATTTTCAGATTTTTTCCCTTTATTAAATTATGTTTGTGCATATAGTCTTCACATATTTTTAACTTAGAAAACAAATAAATAAATAAACTATGAAAGAATAACTATTACTAAATAATGTTTTTAAATGACTTTTTTTACATAGTTTTATTACTAAATAAACTTAACATATACGTAACGAATATACCATAAATATTACAAAAAGTAAGTTGAATAATATTGTAGGGTTAATTACTTAAATGGATACACATGTTTGGTTATTGTTTAAAATGGTTACACATATTTTTCTCAGTGTGATTAATTGGTTACTCTATCATTAGTCGTTACTCGTTTTCGTTAATTAATTTTTTTAACATATTTTTTATTTATCAAATGACTATTATACCTTCAATATGTCTTATGAGTTCTTCTTCATCTTCTCCTTCACTATTATACCCTGTAATCTTTCTCCTCCCTCCGACCACTGCTCTTATTCATGTCCTTGCTCCGGGTCTCCTTCGCTTCACCCTCCTCCAAATCATTATCGTCTCCTCCGCCACTAAAGAACAAAGAACTCGATTTTGGGATTTAGATATTCTAAGGGAACTACAACTTATTTTGTATACCTTATATTTTGAGACTGGCATGCTTAAAATTATGAGGTTTCTAAATGCCTTTCTTATTTTATTAAATTTAGATTTGTTGCTATTTTTGCTTGATATATAAGTAAAGGTGTTAACTAAGAAACCAATTACTTTTTGTGAATAGGAAACTCCTAATCTTGCCATTTATGAGTTTGTGGTTCCGTGTTGAACATGGTTGTTTTATTGTGAACAGTTGACACTAAATCTCCAAACGATGTGAGCAGAGAAAAACCAACAACACCTGTAGTGTCATCTACTACCACTAGTGTTGCAAAGAGTAACTCTTCGACTTCTATACTTGAAGAGGAATTTAAAATTGCCTCTCATCTGTGGAAGTTCACATTCAACGATCTTAAATTGGCAACAAGAAACTTTAGACCAGGTGTCTTCTTGGTGAATGTGGATTTGGTTGCGTCTTCAAAGGTTGGATTGAAGAAAATGGAACTGCTCCAGTAAAACTGGGCATGGCTTCTATGTTAGTGGATAAGGATAGATTCGAGTTGAAAAACAATAGTTACAGTGGCTTAAATCTCAATTCCCAAATCTCTATTGATGCAGCAACTCGCATACCCAAATCCCAATATGCAAAAGATAAGGTACATAAAGTCTCTCCACCTAGCAGAAAATGTACCAAAGAATATAAGTCAGAGAACCTAGGTAGATCGAAGAGAGATGGTACTAAATCCGATGTTGGTTTGCAGCAGCCGAGCACAGGAAACTACACTGGGAACAGTTTTGGATCTAGAAACTACACTCGGAACAATTTAGTATCTAGAAACTACGAACTTATGCTTTCAGAAGGGAATATTAGCAAACTTCTTGAGGTTTGTTGGATATTGTTGGACTCAATTGGCACCTCTTGTTCGTCTCCGCAATTTCTTGACGATGGCGGAGGGATTAGGGTTTAGGGTTTAGGGTCAAACATGTGTAACCATTTAAGTAATTAACTTGTGAGTTCTCTAGTGCTTTAATCATCATAATCACATGAAAGATAGCACAAATTAACATATTAAAAAACTAACATGACACTGTTATTTCCTTTGGAGTTTCAAATTCTCAATAATTTTGGAACTTTAATCACTTGGGGCTTCAGTCTTGGAAGACCAGCAAGATTGGCACTAAACCAAGCTATGAACCTAATAAGAAAACAGCTTTTGTTCAATGTTTGAAGAAACAGGATACATACACAACATGTTATTAAAAGGGTTAAATACCAAGGAGATACCTGAACTTTGGACGTTTTGCAACGAGCTACCCAAACTTTGAAAATTCAAAACGGTATACCTCAACATTGAAGAAGGTGCAAATAGCTACCTCCGTCCACTTTTTCCGTCAACTGTTGATGGAAAATCGTCGCAAAATCGTCGCAAAATCGTCGCAAAATCGTCGAAAAGTCGTCGGAAATTGGACGGAGGTAGCTATTTGCACCTTCTTCAAAGTTGAGGTAGCCCGTTTTGAATTTTCAAAGTTTGGGTAGCTCGTTGCAAAACGTCCAAAGTTCAAGTAGCTATTTGGTATTTAACCCTAATTAAAATGATGAAAAGAAGATTTTGGTGTAAATATGAACATGTAGGTCCATGCAGTCCCAATGCACGTGAGAATTATAAGTTCATCCCACTACTATCTTTAGAAGAAGAATTCAGTTAGCCTTAGGTATAATGGTGTCAAGAGACTGTTGTATAGTTTGTAGAAAAACAATTATTATCTGGCTAATCAAATTTCAACATTATCCTCTATCTTTATTCCATCATCTCCAACGGTAGCTATCATTAGTATAATAGTCACCCTTCCCTTCACCTTTCCCCCATATTTTCTGTCGGTAAAAAAAAAAAATCGTCAGCAAAATGAAAATTTCGTCGGTAAATATATCGTCGGTAAATCCCCCATCGGTAAAGATTTTCCGACAAAATATGTCACAAATATTTTGTCGATAAAAATAATTTATTTACCGATGGAATTTTTGTCGGTAAAGATAAATGTTTCGTCAACCACTTATATTTTTGCCGACAAAATTGATTTGGTCGACAATGTCAATTTCGTCAGCAAATACCCTTTTACCAACGAAAAATATTTCATCGGCAAATGCCATTTTTACGACGGAATTTCTTTTGTCCGTAAATACGTTTTACCGACGAAACATATTTCATGGGTAAAAGGGTATTTGCCGAAGTAAAATTTCGTCGGTAAAAGAAGAACTCATTTACAATATAGTAAATTATAAATTTACAAATAGTAAAAAAAAAATTATAAATTTACAAATAGAGGAATTTACAATATTCAAAAACAAGATTTGCATATTCAAGCACTACATTTTACAAATTCAAGCGCTACATTTTGTCTTTGAATCAGACAGCGATACTGTTGGGTATCGATAGTGACAGCCCAGTAAGAAAATGCCTCGAAGGCCCAATAACTATAGAGGGGGTAAACCCATGACATCCGAACCGGGTCGGCCCAAGTACAAGCCAAACTTGGCCCACCATCGAGTAATCCAGAATCGAGCCCAAAGTCTATAGGGACGCCAAAGGCTCTCAGACTGCTCGCCATTCTCTACCAGGTCGCGACCTTCCACTGCTCGACATGGGAGTACTCGCCCCGAAGAGAGCCTTGCCTCTCTCCTCTGGTCCCACAAAACCGTTAATAAGGAAGTGACCACGATATCCCGCATATCTCGGTTGCATATTCACTAAGGATTAGATTTGGTAACTGCAATATCTCGCAGTAACTGACAATCCGAATCTTCGGCAACACAATATACACTAAGATATTCAGCTGCCATATACGGTTCTATCTCTCTTACCCTATAAATACCCTTGCCTTACATACGTTCTTTACGTTTTGAGTTTTATACACACATATACTCATTTAAGCATCGGAGAGGGACCCAGAGGCACCCCCTCTGTTGCGCTCCCCTACTTGCAGGTTCACCAGAGTTCGAGCTGAAGCGTCATCTCCACCTTGTCTGGCATTCAATTCACTGCCAGATCAGCATTCAGGATTTCACGATCCAACATTTGGCGCCGTCTGTGGGAACACGAGCAATTCAGCCATGAGAACTCGATCCTAAAGCAACCGTCGGAATCAGACTAGGGAGCGATCCTCAGATAGCTCTGATTCCGCCGCCGCTTCACCGCTTCAACAAGAACCTGCCAGCCGAGCAGGAGTTAACGTTGTTCCTCTGCGGACAGCTCGAGAACATGTCGGTGATTCAAGACCGACCCCAGCTGCTGATCAAAACGGAGCTCCTGCACCGCAGACAGTCCACATTGCGGGGCAGGATATTAATTTAACCCCCGAGATGGTCTCCTTGCTGGAAGCCATCCTAGGACAGGCGCGCCGCCAAACCCCTGCTCCTCAGGAAAACAATCCCTCTGCTCCTAAGGAAAACCACCGCCCTGCTGCCATAGGGCCTTCACCTTCAGAAGCAGCCAATCCTGGTCCTGTTGCGCCTCAGGAGGATCAGGAGATGACGTCAGGTCAGCAGTCCCTACCTCCAGCACACACCAAGGAGCCAGCAGCTGCATATACTGCCAATCCTTCCGGTCCGCCTCCACCCGGAGCCTCTCCCATGTACTGCACTGTGGATCAGATGGATGACCTCCTCAACAAAAGGCTCCAGGAAAGACAGTTGACAGTCATAACTCCCTTCAAGGAGCAGTCCTCTCATCCTTTCACCGACACGCTCGTCGCTATCAAAATCCCGAAGGATGTGGTTGCTCGGGCCATACCTGAGTATAGCGGTAGAGGAGATCCCACCGTACATGTCAACAAGCATGAGGCCTCCCTTCTGGGTAAGTCAAACGATCCCAATCATTTGGCTTTGCTATTTCCATCTACTCTTTCGGGTTCGGCTTCGTCCTGGTTCTTCGGCCTCCCTGCAGGATCAATCGGAACTTGGGCAGAGTTGAGAAGCAAGTTCCTGGAGAGATATATGGGCGAGCGCCAGTTGCTGAAGAGCGTGGTCGCCATTGACTCGGTCAAACAGCAACCTGGAGAGTCGTTGTCCAACTTCTACGGGCGTTTTCATCAAAACGTCACAGAGTTAGATCGCCGAATCTCGGATGGGGAGATCATTCGAGCATTCTACAGAGGTCTGGATGTGGCCAACAAGGCCTCGAGAAAGCTGCGAAACAGCTATCACGTGAAGGAGATAGAGACGTTGGAGGAGTTGGCATCCAGAGCGAAAGGTTTCATAGACCTTGAACGCGCAAACATCGAGGCTAACCTCCTGACGACCTCGCTACGGGTAACCCATGAACCCCGACGCGATGGTAAGAAGGAGGTCAAGAAGGAGAAGAAGGGAAAAGAAAGTAAGCCCCGAGTCGAGTCTCTTCCAGCGCCTCGCCATCCAGAGGTCCCTGAGTACTTCACGCCTTTAAATAGGCAGATCTCAGCGGTACTAGTCGAGATGGAGAGGAGATCCTTGGCGAGGCCACCGATGCCTCGTCGAGGTGGGCTACCCATGGGCAAGGATGTCGAGAGCTATTGCAGATACCATAAGTGCAAGGGCCATAAGACAGACGATTGCAAGATTCTGAAGCGAGATATAGAGAGGCTGATTCAGGGGGGAATGTTGAAGGAGTTCGTGGCAGGGCGAGACCGAAGTCGAACGCCCCCAGGAGACATCGTTCACTAGCCCCTGCAGATCAAACTGAGCCTTCTGGAAGCAAGAGGAGAGTGAATCTGATTGCGGGAGGATTCGGCGCAGGCGGCGAGAGGTCAAGCGCCAGAGAGGTCTACGCCACTTAGATCTCTACGGCAGTTCAGTTGGGGAAGCGGCCCCGACCTGAAGAAAACATTGTCATCTCATTCTCTGAAGATGATTTGGCACATGTCACCACGCCCCACAACGATGCTCTGGTCATTACGGCAGATATTGACGGCTGTGATGTTGCAAGGATTCTGGTCGACGGAGGCAGCTCGACAGACATCCTGTTTCTGGATGCCTTCGAAAAGATGGGCAAATCCAAACGCGACCTGAAGAGGGTCGAATTTCCGCTGATCGGGTTTGCGGGAAGGACAACTTATCCACTGGGGGCTATAACCATGCCAGTAATATTTGGCGAAGGATGGAAAAGCATCAAGGTGTCGGTCACTTTCCTGGTGGTCGATTCACCTACATCCTACAACGCCATCATATGGAGGACCACAATCAACCCAAATAAGATTGTGGCCTCCACTGTACACCAGAAGATGAAGTTCCCCACTCCCAACGGGATTGGAGAAGTGCTAGGAGATCAGCCTTCCTCGCGGCAATGCTATGTGAACTGTTTACGCAGGAAGAACCAAAGGGAGGCGCTCGCCATCGAGACAGAGGCCGATCCCCGCGAGGACTTGGCTCGACCAGCACCCATGGAGGAATTGGAGGAGGTCGAGATCGATGGTCCAGACAAAAAGGTGCGCATTGGGACCACCTTGAAAGAGGATCAGAAGGAGGCCATGACCGCCCTCCTCAAGGAATTCAAAGAGCTCTTCGCCTGGAAGCCGAGCGACATGCCAGGAATCAGCACAGATATTATCTCTCATGAGCTCAGGATAGACCCCTCCATCAAGCCGATCGCCCAAAAGAGAAGATCATTCGGGACTGATAAGCGTTTGGCGATCAGGCAGGAAGTCGGCAGGCTGATTGAAGCTGACTTCGTCAGAGAAGTAAGATTCCAGAGCTGGGTCGCCAACCCAGTTTTAGTCAAGAAATCAAACGGCAAGTGGAGGATGTGCGTCGACTTCCGCGACTTAAACAAGGCTTGCCCCAAAGATTCATATCCCCTTCCGAGAATTGATCAGCTGGTCGATGCTACCTCGGGTCATGAGATGATGAGCTTCATGGACGCCTATTCAGGCTACAACCAGATCAGAATGCATCCAGATGACGAGGCACACACTGCTTTCTATGCTGACGGCGACATTCTATGCTACAAGGTGATGCCCTTTGGTCTCATTAATGCCGGGGCAACTTATCAGCGGATGGTAAACCGACTGTTCCAGGACATGCTGGGAAGGAACATGGAGGCCTACGTGGATGATATGCTCGTTAAATCCATCAAAGGCAATCCTCATACCACCGACCTCCGTGAAGCTTTTGAATGCATGAGGAGACACAGCGTTCGCCTGAACCCAGCAAAGTGCGCCTTTGGAGTCAAGTCCGGGAAGTTCCTGGGTTTTATGGTCAGCGAAAGGGGCATTGAAGCAAACCCGGAAAAGCTAAAGGCTATAGAATAAATGAAGTCGCCAACCTGCCATAAGGAAGTCCAGTGCTTGAACGGCCGACTAGCTGCTCTTAACCGTTTCCTCTCCAAAGCAAGCGACAGGTCCCTCCCGTTGTTCAAAACCTTGAGGGCCAACCGCAAGTTCGAGTGGACGCCAGACTGCGAGGAAGCATTCCAGTCCTTGAAAAGACATATTCAAACACTCCCAGCTCTGGCAAAACCCGTTCCAGGCGAGCAGCTTTTCCTCTATTTAGGCATTAGCGATGTGGCAGCCAGTGCTGTCTTAATAAGGGAGGAGAATAATGTTCAGGGTCCAGTGTATTTTATTAGCAAAATGTTCAACTCAGCAGAAATAAAATATGTCCAGATTGAGAAGTATCTCTATGCCTTAGTTATTGCTGCTCGGAAGCTGAGACCTTACTTTCATGCGCACGACATCACGGTCCTCACCAATCAACCTCTCAAAAACTTCCTGATGAAGCCAGATTCTTCAGGAAGAATGGTCAAGTGGGCGATCGAGCTCAGCGAGTTCAGGATCAAATTTGCGCCGAAAACGGCCATCAAAGGTCAAGCACTAGCTGATTTCATAGTGGAAAGCACGAGTAACGGTCAAGCGGAGGCAGAAAACAGGCCAAGTCAGTCAGCAAACGACAATCAAATCTGGGAACTCTATACGGATGGGTCTTCATCAAAAGAAGGCTCGAGGGCAGGTTTAATTCTTATTCCTCCTGAGGGCGAGCCTCTGAAGTACGCGATCGCCTTGACATTCCCGGCGACCAATAACGAAGCAGAATATGAGGCTCTTATCACTGGACTCAGACTGGCAAAAGGAATGGATATAACCGCGCTTAAGGTAAAAAGTGACTCAGAGCTTATTGTCAATCAGGTTAAATGCGCCTACGAGGCAAAGGGAGAAAAGATGAAGAAATATCTCGGTATTGCCAAAAAACTGGTCGCGGATTTCCCAAATTTCGCGATTGAGTTTATTCCCCGCCAAAAAAACCAGATGGCAGATTCTTTGAGTAAGCTAGCCTTCGTAGGGGCGACAATCCAGGATGTGCAATTTCTGGAAAAGGCCCTATGTTCAGTCCTTGAAAACAGAGCGGAGGTCTTTAACATTCAAGAACAGGTCACCTGGATGACCCCGTTCCAGAATTATTTGAAAGAAGGCATCCTCCCAGAGGACGAAGGCGAATCCACTAGGATTAGAAGACTCGCAGCCAGTTATCTAATCATCGATGGAGAACTCTACAGAAGAGGTTATTCGACGCCTTACTTGAGATGTACTGCTCTGCCCGAAACAGAAAAAGTTCTTCGAGAAGCTCATGAAGGGGCAGCAGCATGCCATGAAGGTGCTCGTTCACTAAGCAGGAAAATATTCAGATTGGGATATTACTGGCCGACCTTGGGAAAAGACGCAGCCGAATTAACACAGAAGTGTGAAATTTGCCAGCAGTTTGCACCACGATCGGGTCGACCATCGACATTATTATCCCCAATGGCAGGTGCCTGGCCCTTCGCTCAATGGGGAATCGATATATTAGGTCCTTTTCCCATTAGCACTGGTCAGCGTACTCACATTATAGTGGCAATCGACTACTTCACTAAGTGGGTAGAGGCGAAAGCTCTAGCTTCGACAACGGAATTCCAAGTTATCAAGTTCATGCAGGTCAACATATTCTCCAGGTTTGGTATTCCCAAAATACTCATCAGCGATAATGGTCCGCAATTCGTTGGAAAGGAGTTGAAATGGCTCTGTGAAGAGTATCATATCGACCATCGCTTCAGTTCAGTACATCACCCTCAAACGAATGGGCAAGCTGAAGCAGCCAACAAAGTTGTCTTAGAAGGACTCAAGAAAAGGGTTCGAGCATTCAAAGGGAACTGGGCAGACGAACTGGAAAACGTATTATGGGCAATCAGAACAACGCCTAAGGCGGCCACAGGAGAAACGCCTTTCAGTTTAGTGTACGGATCAGAAGCAGTAGCACCAGCTGAATTAGCAGTGCCTGCCCACAGAGTCCTACACTTTAACGCGGAGGCAAATGAGATCGAGCGCAGAACTGACCTCGACTTGGCAGAGGAAAAGAGATGGCTCTCGGAAAAAACACAGGCAAAGATGCGCTTGGCGACCGCTCGGTATTTCAACAGAAAAGTTAGCGCTCGCCAATTTTTCGTGGGGGAGATGGTTATGAGAAGGAATGAATTTACAAGGCTGGATAGTAAAAACAAACTTTCAGCCAAATGGGAAGGACCATACAAAGTAGTAGAGATCGCCGCACCAGGATCCTACTATTTGGAAACCACCGAAGGCGAGAGGTTACCCCGTCCATTTAATTCAGAGCATTTAAGAAGATTTTATGCATAGCTTGTAATCAAACTGATTATGTCAATAAAAGAAATCCATTCCTTCACAAAGCGTGTCCACTCGAAGCAAGCTGAAGCCAAAAAGCCCTGACGCCAAAGTCAGGCCTCAAAAGCCCTAGCAACAAAGCTAGGCCAAAAAGCCCTAGTAACAAAACTAGGCCACAAAAGCCCTAGCAACAAAGCTAGGCCAAAAGCCCTAACAACAAAGTTAGACCAAAAAAAGCCCTAGCAACAAAGCTAGGCCAAAAGCCCTGACGCCAAAGTCAGGTCAAAAAGCCCTAACAACAAAGTTAGGCCAAAAAAGCCCTAGTAACAAAACTAGGCCACAAAAGCCCTAGCAACAAAGCTAGGCCAAAAAAGCCCTAGTAACAAAACTAGCCCATAAAAGCCCTAACAACAAAGTTAGGCCTCAAAAAACCTGACGCCAAGAGTCAGGCAAAACTCTGATGCCAAAGTCAGGCCAAAAGACCTAGCAAAATGTTAGGCAAAATAAAAGCCCTGACGCCAAAGTCAGGCCAAAGAAAGTTTAGGCGATCACTATTGATGATAAAGCCTGACAAATTACAAATCCCCTGTTATTAGGCCAACACCTCAAAGGTTTAAACTTCAAAGAAGGTAATATCTCTTTGAACTTAGAAGTTTACGCTTTTAAGTGTCAAAAGTATTATCCTTAGAAAGTTTAACTTATGATTGGTCTACGACTTTAAGGGTCGACGACATTACAAAGCAAGAAAAAGGTGGAAAGTAATTATGAGTAAGATATTGGATAGCTAAATATGTTCAAAGTCGATTAAAGGCTCAAGAATATAAAGGCATTCAATAGAAAAACCCAAGTCTTCGATAAATAATTACAAACCAAAAACAGAAAATACAAAAATGGCTATCTAAAAAAGATAAATATGGTCGCCAAGGAGTTGAGGACTTCAAGCTTTGGGGTTCTCGGGGGCAAGGGCGCTCTGCTCGCCTTCAAGGGCAGAAGTACCGGGCTCGCCTTCAGGAGCAGCCTCCCCAGCAACAGAGGGCTGCGAAGGCCGACTCCGCAGGAAGGTCTTCAAGGAGGCAACTTCCCCAAGAGGAAAGTTGGGATCAACCGCCTGGACCTCCTCCACCAGTTCTTGGAGAAAATCGGCGATGGTCGACTTCATCACCTTCAAGGCCTGGTCTTCAAAGTCATCGGAGGCCTTGAACTCCTCAACCACGGCTTGGGGTGAAGGAACCGCCTTCAGCTGATCAGCCAGCCGGTTCTTCTCCTCCTCTAGGGCGACCCCTAGCTTCGGCAGCATCCCTCTAGGCCTCCGCGGCGACCCTAAGAGGGTCTGACTCGACCACCTGGGCACGAGCTTCCTTCAACTCGGCCTCCAGGCGAGCACGGACCGCCTCCCCTTCATCAAGGCACTGATGAAGGGCCTCGGCTTCATGAAGGAAGGCTGCAGCATCAGCCTCCCTCTTCTTGACATCAGCAAGGAGGCGCTGCTCCTTCCTGAAATACTCCTCCCGGGCGCCGTCCACCAAGGTGATCGCCATGTCAGCGGTCTTCTTGATGGCCTCCAACTGCCCGGGGGTGACCCCTGTGCTTCGGTATTGCTCCAGCTCGACAAGCAGATCAGAGTGCTTGTCGGCGAGCTCGCCGAAAACGCGGTCGAGGATCACCTCTTCCCGAACGAGCTGACAACAAAAGCACAAGGAAAATGTCAAGCCATCAAAATGAAAAGGAATGACAAGGAATAAATAATGGAAAGAAGGCGAGATCATACCAGGGCAACTCGTTCGAAGTGGGTCCGTAAGAACCCCTCGATCTGAGGAAGCTCCGTAGGGACAATCGAACGGTCCTTGGGAGGAATTATCCCATCAAGGAGCCGCATGCACATATCCGGGCTACCCCGTAGGCTCTTCTGGGCGGGGTACCCCTTCTTGGCAAGGTCCCCACAAGGGACCCAAGGCCTCCGAGAGTCCCCAGCCTTAAAAGGCTGGAACAAGCTCGCCATGGAGCAATACTGCAGGCCCCTTCTTCTGGGCCCCAGACTCCTTAGTAGGAGCCGTGGGCACTGAAGAGGCAGGAGGCGCCAAAGACAAGGCCTTCTCCTTAGCGGCGGAAGGGCCCTGAAGAGAGGGAGAAGGAGACGCCGTGTCCAAACCCTTCCCTTTGCTGGCAGAAGGGCCCTTAGGAGGGGAAGGAGGAGGATGTTGGTCGACCTCAGGGTGCTCTTCACTCCTGACCTTCTTAGAAGGAGGAGGAGGAGGGTCCCGGGCCACGTCCGCCAAGGACTCCACTGCAAAACAACAAGACAATAAGTCAGGAGTCAGAGAACCGCAGAATGTAAAAACATTAAATCCACAAAAGGCGAGGTAATATACCTGGTTGACGAGGGCCAGTAGTGGCCGAAAGAAGCATCTCCTCGGGCTTCCTCTTGGTCGAACGCCTAGAAGGAGGAGGGGGAGAGCTTAGCAGCGCCTGGTCGGAGGACAATCCCGCCGATCCCTGGTCATCAAAGAGACCTATCAGTTTTTGGCTCTTGCTTACAACCTTCCCTACAAGTAATAAAACAAGGGAGGAGTTAGAAAATTACCCAATCATCAAAGATTGGCGTGGCTTGATGAATGCCCGCCATCTCAAGGGCATTCTCGGTAGTCTCCGCCACTGAGCCGATGGACTTGAACTGAGATGACCGATGCAGACGGTATAAATCGTCGATGGAATTCCGATCACTCCCGGACAATTCTTCAAAGGAGGGAGGAAAATCCTTGTCCGGAGCAAACAATTTCCAAGGTACGCCCCCCTTATACAAGAAGTAAAACTTCTTGTAATTGGAGTTAGTGGCCCGGAAATCATCGATCAGGCGGACATGGACGTTCCAAGCCCATCCTTGAGGGCCTCCCCACTCCGAAAACTTCGGCCAGCGGGATTGGAAGTGGTGAAGGTGGTTAGCCCCTGCTGCCAGTCGGAAGAAGCACCGGAACAGGGCCAGTGAATATACCCATTCCTGGCGTAAGCATAGGAACTTGAAACCGACCCACATCCTGAGGGCATTCGGGACAAGCTGTGTGGGGTGAATCCCGTAAAACTGACACAAGGTCTGTAAATCCTCACAGAGAGGAAAACGCAACCCAGCATCGATCTGGGCCGCATAAATGTAAACCTCTCCATCGTGAGGAAAATGCAGACCTAGGCCAGGATACCTAGGAGCATCCTCCGCACTGAAGCCACCAAGCGCCACCATGGTCTTAAAGTAAGCCGGTTTCAGTTCGTTAGGCTTGATATCTACTCAGAATGATTCAAGTATGGCACAGCAAGTATGAAAACAAAGGAAAACAGAGGATATTGCCAAAACAGAGCAATAAAAGGGCGAAAGTTTACCTTTTGGGGAAAAAATAGGCGTGTTCAGCTCAGGACCATCTACCACCACTGGGGTGGCCGAAGACCTTCCCACATCAGGCTGTTTCCCCGCTGAGGAGGGCACAGCTTCATCCCTAATGGTCAAGGGAACACCGACATTCTGAGGGGCGCTGGCTTTGTTAGCACCCTTGATGGTCATGTGTTTGACTCGCTGACTTCTGGGGGCCATGGAAATGGTCGAAAGGAAAACTGAAGAGGATTGAAAGAGAAAGGAAAGGTTCGCAGCGAAGTTCTGGAAATCTGAAGGAGTGGATAAGCGTAAAAAACAAAATGTAGAAACTGACGTTTCTTATATAGACCAAGAAGGGAGCAACCGCCACGAGCAAATCGAAGCGACACAGAGGAATGATGGCACCTTTTTGGAAAAAAACCGAAGCAATGTCAGAATTCCAAAAGACACCTTGGGGAGACAGACGGTTGGATGATATGGACAGCTGTCAGACTACCCTAGGTTTACGGAAAAGTAAATGTCAGGCGTGCCTCAAGTGACCGTTCGATTTCTGGACAACTGTGCAGTTATTAAATGCTAAAATTCCACTAAGGAGACAAGGTGGTCGCCAACGCACTAATAAAGCTTTAGCAGAAATACCTCGGGTAGGTAATGATCGCCTAACTAAGAAAGATAGACTTCCATAAGCCTAGGTCACCTCGAGTGATCGCCAAAAGGGAATAAAAGGAAGGATATTCTTTCGGCTTTGAACAGAGAAGAAATTGCTCGCCAAATGAGCTCGAAGTGTCTCAAAGGCACTGAACCATTGCCAGAGACGTCACTATCTAAAACCCTACCAGGAAATCAAGCTCGACTGAAGGAACTTCAATCAAGCTTCGGGGGCAAATGTTGGGTATCGATAGTGACAGCCCAGTAAGAAAAGGCCTCGAAGGCCCAATAACTATAGAGGGGGTAAACCCATGACATCCGAACCGGGTCGGCCCAAGTACAAGCCAAACTTGGCCCACCATCGAGTAATCGAGAATCGAGCCCAAAGTCTATAGGGACGCCAAAGGCTCTCAGACTGCTCGCCATTCTCTACCAGGTCGCGACCTTCCACTGCTCGACATGGGAGTGCTCGCCCCGAAGAGAGCCTTGCCTCTCTCCTCTGGTCCCACAAAACCGTTAATAAGGAAGTGACCACGATATCCCGCATATCTCGGTTGCATATTCACTAAGGATTAGATTTGGTAACTGCAATATCTCGCAGTAACTGGCAATCCGAATCTTCGGCAACACAATAAACACTAAGATATTCAGCTGCCATATACGGTTCTATCTCTCTTACCCTATAAATACCCTTGCCTTACATACGTTCTTTACGTTTTGAGTTTTATACACACATATACTAATTTAAGCATCGGAGAGGGACCCAGAGGCACCCCCTCTGTTGCGCTCCCCTACTTGCAGATTCACCGGAGTTGGAGCTGAAGCGTCATCTCCACCTTGTCTGGCATTCAATTCACTGCCAGATCAGCATTCAGGATTTCACGATCCAACAGATACCCTCAAAAGAACAAAACAAAACAGACACACACCAAAATTAAACATTTTGGAACCTCCGTTCCCCTCTTAAAACAAAACAAAACAAAAGACGCACCTTCATTCCTACTGGAGAGTAGTTCCAGCAGCACAACACCGAAGTTGTAGATGTCACACTTGGCAGTTAGATGTCCTGCTTGCTCAATCATCAACATCATTGACACAATTAATAATCACAACAATGTACGTACTAGAATAATGAAACGAAAATAAATGTTTATAAGCTAGCTAATGGATTCACAGTCTTTCAACATACTTCTTATATAATACAAAAATTCCTAGGTTCATAAAGATTACCTCTAACTAACAGGATCATCCCGTAGGCTATTTTGATGGATAAGATTGTACTATCTAATTATTTAATGATTTAAAGAGAAGAAAATCCCCACCCGTGGCAATATACTCTGCAGTTGCATACCCTTGTGTACCCAGTACTTGAGTCCAAACGTGAGACCGGACCCCAGTGGGACCCGGTTTGCCAAACCGAAACCTGAAAGTGAAAGCTTTGCATGAATGTCCTACAAAATCATAAGATAGTATTTTTTGTTATAACCAAAGAAAATAGATGGAAATGGGTGATTTGCCAAGATCAATCATATATTTCATATCTGATGAAGGGTTATCACAATATACTGAATCGACGAAAATTGAATTTCGTTTGTAAAATTTATACCTGAAATATTTATTTGCTGACGATAGATGAATTTTGTCGGTAAATACCTAATTACCGACGAAAATTGAATGTCGTGGGCAAAGACATGATATTTTACCGACGAAAATTTGATATTGTCGGTGAAATAACGTTTTACCGACGAAAATTAATTTTGTCGGTAAGTTACAACTTACTGTCGAAATTATTTTTTCCTCGGTAAATATGAGAATTTCAATGGTGGAAACTTCTCCATGGCATCTAAAACGCGATGGCAATAAAACAATCACGCCTTGTCAGATCTTCGCCAGGCGGTCGACGTCCACGAATTATTGATGGTCGAAATCAATGAAACCATGAACGACAACCTTAAGCAGTTGAGTACTTTCAACAAAAGGTTGTGGTACATGATAGAGATGGGGAAGTTGAAGCATATCTGATGGTAATTTTTGGATTTTTTGGGAATTATTTCAAATGAGAATAACCAATCTATTTATAGGGTTAAGGGTACTCATTATCATTAAGGTCACCCATAAATTAATTATTAAAAACTAAAGATAAATTAGAAACAACTATATTATATTACGAAATATTCCCTTAATATTATAATATTCCAACCATAGTTATTAGAACCGGACCGGACTGACGGTTTGACCAGGAATCGGACCCCTGTCCGGTTTAGTTCAATTAAAATATCAAAATGCAGGGTGGACACAAATGAATCAGTGTGAACCGATCGGTTTCCGGTTATATTTTTTCTTTTCCGGGCCGATTTAGGTATTCTTCAATTTTCTTTTGTTTTTCTTCAATTCCACGTCTGGGAAGTGGAAACAGCTCCACACCACGAATAGTTCGTTGAACAGCTTCAGTCCTCGGCGAAGCGGAGAAGATCGGGATCTCCAGGGAAGAGGCGTGCCATAACATATTGTTCACCACCTGCCTCAATTCTTTCGGCTGCATCAACGACTGAGCTACCTCAGCTTATTCGGTCTTGAACGATTGAACTTCCGTCTCCGCCAATCAGACTCGCTCCTGAAGTGAAGTATCTTTATTTGCTATGAAGCTTGTATCAAAAAGGAAAATTGATTCTAGGAGCTTAAAATATTTATGGTGCTATGTTTGAAAACTATCAGTTTACCACATCATGTCGTAGTTGGTAGCGTGTTAGTTGAAATCAGGTTTCCATGTTAGTGGAAGTAGTGGATTAATTAGTTTTTTGTTAGTTGAAGTAGTGGGCAAGTGCTGTGAAGTTCTGGGCAAAGTGTTGCACATGATTAGCTAAAAATAGATATGATCTCTTGTCTAAATTCCCAATTGCAGATCGAATAAAATTAATTCAAGTTTTGCATATTTTGCTTCCGTTTTCTGTTGTTCTTCAACTTATCTTGCTTGATAAACAATAGTGGTATGAGAGCTAAACTTCTTGAGGGGTTTGTGAGGTTGTATGATTATTAACTTGTTTAGATCATCCACCCATAAACACTCTAAAATCTCATCAAATGGAAGAATCCTTCTCAGGTGTAACTCCACCAAAATTTGATGACTCAAACTACCAAGCTTGAGCTGTCAAAATGGAAGCTTACATGGAGGGCACTGATATATGGGAGTCAGTTGAAGAATACTATAAAATTCTAGTTCTTCCACCCAACCCTACACTTGCTCAAATCAAGGTTCAAAGGGAAAAGAATATGAGAAATGCATGAGCTAGGGTCATGCCTTTATTCGGTTGTCGCACCTGCAATTTTCAGTGAAATCATGCACATAAAGTCAGCCAATGAAGTTTGGGACTTCCTCTAGCAAGAATACAATGGAGATGAGAGGATAAGGGGCATAAAATCTCTGAATTTGATAAGAGAATTCGAGAAGGAGCGGATTAAGAACTCAGAGACCATCAAAGAGTACTTTGATCGCTTGATAATCTTTGCAAACCAAGTGAGAATTCTTGGTACGGAGATGAAGGATAGCAGAATCATGGAAAAGATCTGTCATGGTCTTTGAAGCTACCATGGAAAAGGATCATGGAAAAGATCTGTCATAGTCTTTGAAGCTACCATGGAAAAGAATCATGGAAAAGATCTTTCCTTGAGAGATTTGAAGCTACCATAGTCTCATTAGAGAACACTAAGGATCTGTCAACTCACAGATTGGCAGAAACTACTTAGTGATCTCCAGGATCAAGAACAAAGGAGGTCAATGCGTGAAGAAGTGTCCATTGAAGGAGCATTGAAGGCTAAGTGGCACTTAAACCAAAGCAAGTGGAAGGGCAAGAAAAACTATGGTGATGGTGAATCAAGTGCGGCAGAAAGGGGTCCCAAAGGATGAAATCTTCCTCCCTGCAAGCATTGTGGTAAGGAAAATCATCCTCACTACAAATGTTGGAAGAAACCAAACATGAAGTGAAGGAGATGTCAAAAGTTTGGGCATGCCGAAATGATATGCCCTGACAAGTAAAACCAGCCAAGAAGAGAAGCCCAAGTTGCTGTCCATAAAGAAGAAGAAGAGCATCTCTTCGTGGCTTCTTCCTTCAAAACTAAAGCATCTAATGATGGGTGGCTAGTCGATAGTGGTTGCACTAATCACATGACTGGTAATATGAGACTCTTCAAACAACTTGACAGGTCAGTTCTTTCCAAAGTGAAAATTGGAAATGGAGAATTCATCTCAGTCAAAGGAATATGCATTGTTGCAATATAGTGCAATTCATGTATGAAATTGATTGATTAGGTCTTGTTCGTGCCTAAAATTGATCAAAATCTATTGAGTATTGGTCAATTAATTGAGGAGATTTTCAAGTTGATTTTGAGGATAGGAGATGCTTGATCATTGATCCAAATGGTCAAGAGCTTTTTCGAATTAATATGCAAGGAAAAGCTTTTCATTGAATCCTCTTGAGATGAAACAACTTGCTTGTCCCAGTTAAGTCATTTCCACTGAGATATGGTACAAGAGTTTGTGGCATTTTCATCCAAATGCTTTACAAAAATTGAAGAAGAAGGAGATGGAAGAAGGATTACTTGAGATGGAGAAGTAGCTACCAAGTTGCAAAACTTGCTTGATAGGCAAGACCAACAGGCAATCATTCAAGGAATCATTGTGGAGGTCAACATCTAAGTTGCAACTCATCCATACAGAAGATGTTTGTTGTCCTCAGGCTCTTCTTCACTATATGGGAGCAGGTACTTTGTGCTTTTTATCAATGATTTCACTAGAATGTGCTGGATTTACTTCATGAAGTGCAAGTCAACAGTTGCTGGTGTGTTTTGAGGCTTTAAGGTCTGGATTGAAAATCAAAGTGTCTATCACATTCAGGTCATACGATCTGACAATGGCACTAAGTATACCTCTGATCGATTTGATGAGTTTTGCAAGGATGCAAACATTGAGCACCAACTTAATGTGCCATATTCTCCTCAACGAAATGGGGTCAGCGAGAGGAAGAATGGAATCATTATGGAGATGACCAAGTGTCTAATGCACGAGAAGAGGCTTCCAAAGAATTTTTGGGCAAAAGTAGCTCACACTTTAGTATTCTTACTGAATAAGCTACCAACAAGAGCACTTGAGAAGAAAACTCCTCATGAAGCATGGTATGACAACAAGCCTAAACTTCACAACCTTACAATTTTTGGTTGCGTCTGTTATTCCCTTGTGCCCCTGGTGAAAGTAGATAAGCTGGAAGCTAGAGTTGAAGCTGGGATATTTATAGGCTAAAATGTAGTATCAAAGGCCTATAGGATCTATCATCCAAGGATAGAGAAGATTTCAGTTAGCGGAGATGTCCACTTCCTTGAAGAAGAGAAATGGGAGTGGTCCAAAGAAGAAGTGGAGAAACAAGTGACCCTTGATGATGATGAACTGACAGATGATCAATCTGTTAGGGGTTTGAGATCTCTTGTTGAGATTTATCATAGATGCAACATTGCAGTCCTTGAACCTAGAGGATATGAGGAGGCTAATATTAATAAGAAATGGCTAGCTGCAATGAAAGGGGGGCTTGCCATGATTGAGAAGAATGAGATATGGGAGTTGGTGGAGAGGCTAAGGAATAGAAAAGTGATTAGTGTCAAATGGGTTTTCAAGTCCAAGCTCAATCTTGATGGCTCAATCAAAAAGCACAAGGTCAGATTGGTGGTGAAGGGTTATGCTCATGAGTTGATTTCTCTTAGACATTTGCACATGTTGGCCAGGTTGAACACCATCCGTATGCTTCTCTCCAGAACTGCTCAGAAGAATAAGAAGATCGTCCAACTTCGTGTTAAGTCAACCTTTCTGAATGGTGAGTTGACTGAGGATATATTCATCGAGCAACCTGATGGCTTCACTGTTTCAGGCCAATAAGAGAAGGTGTACAAGTTTAACAAAGCTCTCTATGGCTTGAAGCAGGCTCCCACGCAGTAGTACAACAAAAGTGATGAGCATTTGCTGCAACTTGGGTTTGAAAAGAGCCCAAGTGAGTCCACCGTCTACATCTTAAAGGCAGGTATCGATGTAGTGACAGATTCCTTATATGTGGATGACTTGATTATTACAGGAAGTAATGTCATTCAAATCGAAGAGTTCAAGAACAAGATGATGCATATATTCGAGATGGCTTATTTGGGATAGATGTCCTATTTTTGGGCATTGAGATCAAGCAAAGTGAGCATGAAGTGTTCATTTGCCAAAAGAAGTATTTGACAGAGATCCTCCACTGCACTGCACAAGTTGAACAAGCAAGAAGTCGTGGCCCTCTCCACTGCACAAGTTGAGTTTATAGCAGCTTTAGGAGCAACCAAACAATCCATTTGGTTGAGGAAGTTGTTGGAAGATCTTAAAGAAGCTCAAGCGAAAAGTTCTACAATTTTCATGGATAATCAAGCTGCAATTGCTATATCTCAAAATTCAGTATTTCATGAAAGGACAACACATTTCAAGGTCAAGTAATACTTACTAAGGGAGATCCAAAAGGATGAAGAAGTGAAATTCCTATATTGCAGCACTGAATAACAAGTTGCGGATATATTTACTAAGTCTATTCCTGTTGTTATATTTGTGTTTCTTAGGGAAATATTGAGAGTTTGCAGCAACCTAATTTAGGAAGAGTGCTAGATGAAATCAGGTTTCTATGTTAGTTGAAGTTGTGAAAGTAATGGATTAATTAGTCTTTTGTTAGTTGAAGTAGTGGGCAAGTGTTGTGAAGTAGTGGGCAAAGTGTTGCACATGATTAGCTAAAAATAGGTAGTATCTCTTTTATAAATTCCCAATTGCATATCGAATAAAATTAATCCAAGTTTTGCATATTTTGCTTATATTTTCTACTGTTATTTGACTTATCTTGGTTGATAAACAACATAGTGAAACCAGTCTTGGTTGATGAGTTTAGTCTAAGCCTAAGGTTTTACCAACTTTAGATACCAAGCCCGATTTACTCTAGCTGGGCGAAATCAATTGTGCAGGTGGTAAGCAGATTTTGTCTCTGAAACAAGGAGGAAATTGGAGTATCTTGATATGCAAGAAGAACTAATTAAGATTTATTTTATTTCACTAATCTTAACAACTAATATAGGAACTATTATGAAGATTATAGACCATGTCTTAGTGGGTGATCCTTTTGATATTGCGTTTGCTAAAATAGCAAAGCACTTTAATAAATGGGCGCCTTGAAGTTAGTGACTAATGAGACTTGCGCCCATAACAAGAGGATATTATGTGCATCAGTTTGTATTTATTTACTGAAAAATTGTAGGAGGAAGAGAAAGAGGAAAAGGAGTTGGCAAAAATGAAGGTATCCCAACTGATTGAGAAAGATGTTGCTCTGGAAGAGATGATCCGTTCCACAGAAAGAGAAGCCCATGAACAGGCTAGAGTGCAGAAAATAGAGATGCGTGAGGATCTGTGCGAGCTCAGTTGTGCATTAGATTTCTTAGCTTCAGAATCTATAAGAATCACAAGCACTTATAATTTACGCTAACTGCTTGTTATAATTTGTCACCTAGTAAAGTTTGGGTCCTTTATTGAGTCATTCATTTCTTATTAATTCATCAGTCTATAAATATTGGGAGCGTGAAGAGTTCTTGCAACTTATAAACAAGGAGTTGTAAAAGATCAGTATGGAGGAGTTGTAAAAGATCGGTATTTTAATATTTTGTTAATTTATGCATGGTGAACCGGCTGGGCCGATTGAGTCTGACCGGGTTGGACCGGCTGAACCGGGAACCGGCTCTCGAACCGATGAGAGGGTTGGTTTGGTTCTGATAACACTGAAACCAACAACTATTTTATATTATGAAATATTTCCTTGATAGTATAATATTCCCTTAACATGGCAAATGCATATAGTTACATAAGAAACATAGTAACTACATCGTAACTGTTTCTCATCATAGGAATAGACTTGGGGTTTAGATCTCACACAGTGATCTAACTTCACTCTTTTGATTAGGTTGTCCCTTTGAATCTAGATCTTGGAATCTCCAATCAACTAGGTTAGGTTCTCCTTCTTAAAAGTGTTTACTTCACAGGCTTTAATCCCATTCCTCTCGGTGATTGGCCAACTTGCTCTTTATTTAACTCTTTGGTTAACGGATTTGCTATATTATCCTCGATTTAACATAATCATTTGTGAAAATTCCTGTCGAGAGCAATTGTCTAATGGAATTATTTCTACGACGAATTTGTTTAGACTTATCATTATACATACGACTTTGTGCCATGTCAATCGCAGATTGACTATCACAATATATGCTTATTGCAGGCACTGGTCTTGGCCACCTAGGAATATCCTCAATAAAATGGTGTAGCCATTCAGCTTCTTCAACACATTTATCAAGTGTTATAAACTCAGGATCCATGGTGGATTTGGTTATAACTGTTTGCTTAGAGGATTTCCACGATATGGCTGCACCTCTTAGGGTAAACATGAATCCACTTGTGAAGTTCGACTATTTTGATGCTGATATCCAATTAATATCACTATAGCCTTCTATAACAGTTGGATATCTCATATAATGCAGCCTATAACTACGAGTATGTCTCAAGTACCTAAGTAATCTTTTGATTCCATCCCAATAATTTGTACTTTCATTACTCGTATATCTACTCAGAATGTTAAGAGTACGTGCTATATTGGGTCTAGTACATGTCATCAAGTAGATGACACTACCAATAACCCTAGCATACTCTACTTGAGAGACACTTTCTCCCGTATTTCTTGAGAAATACTTATTTGGATCTATTGGAGTGGAGACCCATTTTTTTAATCATTTTTGTTGAATTTCTCTAATATCTTATCGATATAATGAGATTGACTTATAGCAATTCCTTCTGATGTCCGATTAATTTTAATTCCAAGAATTACATCAGCTAGACCCATGTATTTCATGTCAAATCTCGAATTCAACATATCCTTCGTGGATTTAATCATCTTATCATTACTTCCAACGTTAAGCATGTCATCAACATAAAAACACATAATGACATAACCTTCATTTGTATCTTTCACGTAGATGCATTTGTAACATTCATTTATTTTAAATCCTTTTTCCAGGATGACATTGTCAAATTTATGATGTCACTGTTTTGGTACTTGTTTTAGACCGTACAGTGATTTCACCAGTATACAGCCTTTGTTTTCTTGCCCTGGCGCAACAAAACCCTCAAGTTGTTCTATGTAGATTTCTTCCTCTAAATCTTCATTTAAGAAAGCTATCTTTACATCCATTTGATGTATTTCCAAATTGCGCAATGTCGTTCTTGCGAGTATCATTCTTATGGATGTTATTCTCGTGACTGGAGAATATGTGTCAAAATGATTAAAGCATTGTCTCTTCTTGTAGCCCTTAATTACAAGTCTAGCCATATACTTGTCAATTGATCCATCTATTTTCATTTTACTTTTGAAAATCCACTTGTAACCTAGTGGCTTGGATCCATGAGAAAGATCCACTAGTTCCCACGTTTAATTTTGCAAGATTGACTCAATTTCACTATTCATTGCCTCTTTTCATAGAGGTCATTCTCAAGAATTTACGGCTTTTTGAAATGTTTGAGGTTCTTCTTCAAGCATATAGGTGAAAAAATCTGGACCAATATATTTTTCTACCCGAGCTTGTTTACTTTTCTACCTCAACATTTTCTTCATTTACTAGGTCTAGACCAATAGTCTCGTAAGTTCGTTTCGACGAACTTGCATTCTCCCTAGATTTAGTCGGAAATACTTCTTCAAAGAAATATGTGTTTCTTGATTCTATTATCGTATCTTTATATATATATGAAATCTTTGAATCATTCACAAGAAACTGATAAGCATTGTTGTTTTGAGCATATTCTATGAAGATGCAATCAAAAAAATTTGGTCAAATCCTAACCATTTTAGGAGGAGGCATCATCACTTTAGCAGGACACCCCCATACTCGGAGGTGATTGAAAGAATATTTTCTACCTTTCCATAATTTGAAAGGTGTTTTCTCTTCTTTCTTTTGGGGTGCCTTATTTAAAAGGTAATTACTACTTAAAATAGCTTCCCCACACATGTTCTGATGTAACCTAGAACTTATCAATATATACTTCATCATCTCTTTCAGTGTTCATTTTTTCTTTCCGCTGCCCCGTTTGCTTGTGATTAGGCGCGGTGACATCATGTATGATTCCGTGTTGAGCACAAAACTCACCAAATGGAGCATCATACTCGCCACCTCTATCATTACACAACATATTGATTTTCTTGTTAAGCTGATTTTCAACTTCTTATTTATAAAGAATAAACTTTTCAATAACTTCATCTTTACTTATTAACAAGTATACATAACAATATTTTGTACTATCATCCACAAAAGTGATAAAGTACTTATTTTCACTTCTTGTTTGGACAAACTCAAGTCACAAACGTCGCTATGTATTAAATCAAGAGGTTCTGTATTCCTTACAACTGAATGAAAGGATGACCTGGTTAATTTAGCCTCAACACATATTTCACACTTATGTTTGAGATCAATTTGAAATGTAGGGATGTGATTCATATTAATTAACCTTCGCAATGTATCATAATTAGCATGTCCTAATCTACCATGCCAAAGATTAGGAGACTCAATCAAGTAAGCGGAAGAAACAATTTTATTATTGTTTATCTTAGGCTTAATAGTAATTACATTGAGTCTGAACATCCCCTCACATTCATAACTCGTACCCACATATATCCCAATTTTTGTTAGTACAAATTTATCCGACTCAAATACAAGACGAAAGCTATGGTTGTTGAGGATTGATCCTGACACCGGATTCCTGCGAATGTCTGGCACATACAACACATTCTTCAATGTCAGCTCTTTTTTCGGAAGTCATCTTGAAAATGACATTCCCCTTGCTCTTTACCTCGTATAAGGCAGAATTGCCCATGTACAAACTCTCCCCAGAGTTAACTTCTTCAAAATTGAAGAATATTCCTTTATCCAAACAGACATGCTTGGTGGCACCTGTGTCAACCCATTACTGTTGGGAGTTGGAATCAGCCATGCTAACCTCTTACACAACCACACACAAGTTTATGTTGTGAAGGTATTCAGTGATAACCTGGACCATGTTGGTCTCCTTTCTCTGAGGAATCCTACAAGCATTAAATTTATCATCAGTTTTACCACAGTTATAACATGCACCAATAAATCCTTGTGGTTTGGATCCCGATTTTTTCGAGACTCCGCCCTTAGGACCCAAAATGAATCATTTCTGCTTCTTATGCTTGCCTTTTGCAACATCTCTACTCTGCCCATGCTCCACCACTTTTGCCTGGGCAGAGTCATCGTGTTCATGGGGCTGATTGGAATTCATCGTGCAACATTCATGTACTGCTCTTGCACGTTTATCCTTTCGAGGAGCTCGACCATGGTCATCTCCTTCCGCTTGTTCTTCAGGTAGCCCTTGATGATATTCCACGTCGGGGGTAACTTCTCAATTATGAAAGCTACTTGAAACAACTCTGCCAGTTGTAGATCTATCATTTGTTTCATACATAGTTTAATATATACCATCTTATAGTCAAACATGCGACTAACTAGGAATTTCTTTTTTCCGACATCCTCAGACTCATACTTTTGTTCCAAGGCATGCCACAACTCCCTAGCGGACTTTGTTTTACTATATACGTCATACAATGAATTAGACAAACAGCTCATTACATAATGTCTACATAAATAATCAGAGTGATTCCAAACTTCTAGAGCTAAGAAGAACCCTTGATCATAACCCTCGTTTTGAGTAGGTGGTTCTTCAGTCACGAATCGAGTCAATCTCAAGATGATCTAATAGAACTTCATCTTCTCCTGCCACCTCTTGAAGTTTGAACCAACAAATATCTCAGGTTTTTCAGCATGCACAAGTCCAACCGGACGAGTCATGGTTATCCCCCTCAGTCGGCGTAACGACGGGCGCGTTCGACGACGCATTAAGGACTTTAGTCTGAGTCACTGCTCCAGCACTGATATCAACTTCATTGTGGTTTGCAGCCATTATTCTAAAACAGAAAATGCTGAATTATTTTACCGAAAAATTATTATTTCAAATTACATAAATTAATGAACTGGACCGGTTCTTAGTCTCCTAAAATTACTGAAACACATAAATTACCTTAAGATTGTTAGTAATATAGGAGAATTAAAATTAAAATTTAATAATTGTTTTTGGATCACTAATTCATAAAATTGTTGAATAACATGCAAATTGACGAAATGAGAAAATTGCCCCTAGAAAATGAATTTTGTCAAAAAATACTGAGTCATGTATCAAAACCGCCTTCTTAGGGCAATTTCACCCCTTCACCGTAAATGGTTCGTGTAAGAGGAAAATTGGGACGATTACCTCCCATGATCAAACAGTGTCATTAAGGCGAAACTAACACGGTGTTTCCCTTAACCGAACTGAACAATACTTCAACTAGAACTTTAACGGAAATTCGAACACAACTATGAACTCGGATCTGACTTAACTCTAGAGCAATATATCTTATGGTATTTTTCGTATTTCTTTGGGATTATTTCAAATGATAAGAACCGACCTTATTTATGGGTTAAGGGTACTCATTGTCATTAAGGTCACACATAAATTAATTATTAAAAACTGAAGCTAAATTAATTGTTAAAACCGAAATTATCAACGACTATATTATATTAGGAAACATTTTTGCCAAAATACTAGCTTCATTTGATGAAATAAAACGGCGTGACATAATGTCACGGCAGTTCATTGTTTAGGGAAGTGGGGGTGGGGGTCGGAATACTCAATCATTCAGACGTACTCCCATTATTGCTTACTTCGCTATCAAGTTCGCGCATTCATTCGCCGTCCTTGGAATAGCTTGCCATTGCACATGGTCAATATCATTTGCAGTGCTCGGATGTTCGAGATTATAGTCGTTAATCTCCATTATGTCACACCTTCTCGTATTTGTTTGATAACCACATGGGTGTCATATTCAAGAATAACGTTCCTCTAACTCATCTCTTTAGCTAATCCTATCTCTTTAAGAACAACGTTGCTCCTAAGCTTCATGTAGATGCCCCCCGTGATTTTCTCTTCTTCATTCCAAGCCACAACATCGATCCCTGCCGTGTTTTTTCTTGAGCACCACGAGGTATCGCAATTGATGTTGATCGAACTGTTGCTCGGTTTCTCCCATGTATGGTGTTGTCTAGCCGGCCGCTCATTGTGAGTGTGTCCCGTTCCCCTGTGCTCGGCCAAATCCCGTTAGATCTCGTCTACTACGTTCATTGGGTTCGATTGTATTCCCTCTAACTCGTCTTTGCACCTCGATTCCCAGATGTACCAGGTCGTAAGCATGCACGTCTCCCATATCAACTCCGGCTGGTGTCCCGTTGCGCCACGTTCCCGTCGTCGTGCTTCCAGGCACTGTGTGATTTCCAGTTGGTGTGTGTCGTCCTATCTAAAACCTAGTATCTCATCTCACACCGGATTGATCCACCTACACCCAAACACCATATGCTCTCTTGACTCGTCTTCCCCGCATACTGGGCATCCCGGGTCAACTACCATACCCTGGCGCAGCATATTCATCTTCATCGCCACTGCATTTGCTGCCAGCCTCCATACATAGTTCTTTGCTTTGGGTATGATGCTAGCCCCACATATGGCCTTCCATAGTCCATTATATTGGTTGCTACTCCCCACGTGGTTCATGTAGTCGTTTTGTACTTCGCGCATCCAATGATAAATTGATCTTGCTTGTGGTGTGCCATCCTTCGAATGTGGCCATATATATTTGTATTCCGTTCGGTTGTATGGGATTGGCATATTCAGTATGATCTCGGAATCTCTACTTGTGATAGCACCCCCGAACCTTGTGTTCTTCCTATCGTCTTCCTTGCTTGGTCAAGTCACTAACTCGGGGTTCTTGCCGTGTGTCGTCTGGTGGTATGCTCATCACATATGTGGGTATCTCCTTAATGACCGCTTTAATCAACACTTCCTTTCCCGCCTGATTTAGTGCCTTTGGTCTCCATCCTGCCAGTTTTTCCCGGATCTTGTTCTTGAGGTATCCCATTGATTCCTTCCTCGACCTACCCCATATTGTTGGTAAGCCTAAGTACTTGCCCGGGTCCCTTATGCTCTTAATATTTAGTATTTCTTCCACTTCTCTTTTCTTGCCCGGATCAGCTCCTCTATTGAAATAGAAGGCCGATTTTTCTTTGTTTATCCTTTGTCCCGATGCCTGGAAATATGCATCTAGTATTCCTTTGAGGCGTTGGGCATTGGTGACCGTCCCCTTTAGGAAGAAAACTTATCAGTCATTTGTAAAGAGCATGTGGTGCAGTTAAAGGCATCTCCTTTCTAGGGTTATTCTAACAAGCCTTCCTTCATTTGATTCATGTTCTATGTTCCTTGATAGTACGCCAGTTAGTAGAATGAACAGGTAAGGTGATAAGGGGCCACCTTGTCGGATTCCTCGTGTTGGCATGATTGTTGTTGACCGTTCGCCAATCACTACCACTCGATATGTGGTTGTCTTTATGCACTCCTTGATCCATTTGATCCATCTTACATCGAAACCCCTCTTCTTTAAGCTGGAGAATAATAAGCCCCATTCCACTCGGTCATACGCTTTTTGTATATCTACCTTAAGTGCACATTTGACCTTGTTTGTTGTTCTTTTTGACTTGAGGTAGTGGAGCGCCTCGTGGGCCACCAAGATGTTGTCCTGGCTCGCTCAACCTGCCACAAACGCACGTTGATAGGGGGTGATAAGTTCTGGTAGATAGGTTTTTAGTCTATTTACCATAACTTTTGATATGATCTTGTATACATAGTTGCAACAACTTATCGGTCTGAAGTCGGTGGGTAGTGTGGGGTTTGGAACTTTTGGGATCAAGAATAAATCTGTTTGGTTTAAGGGTGTTTGAATTTTACTTGGCCTAAAGAAATCTTTGATTGCGTTGATGACATCTGGTCCCACAGTTTTCTAATTACGTTCATAAAACAGACCCGGGAAACCATCCGGACCCGGTTCCCTAGACTCGCCCAATTGGTACGTTGTCGTTCTGATCTCCTTGTCTGATGCCATGCAGGTCATTTCTTGGTTCATATTCAATATTATTTGGTGTGGGGCGCACACTAAGATCGCTGCATTCGGTTGGGGTATGTCGGAGCTGAAGATTTCACCGAAATATTGTCTTAGTTCCATGGCGATGCCAAGTTCGTTTATGATCCATCTGATGTCCCTTCATCTTATTCGGCATATATTGTTCCTTCGTCTCCTTGACGTTGTGGTAAGGTGGAAGAATGTAGTGTTCCAGTCTCCCTCCACTAACCACTTAACTCGGGATCGTTGTTTCCAATACATCTCCTCCCTCTTACATAGGTATTTGATCCGAGTTTTTATTCTCATTTCCTCCTCCACTTCAGTCTGGTTCATGGTAGGTCGGACACACCTCCTTGCAAGCATGGTAGGTCGGACACACCTCCACCGAGTCCCATGCCTCCCGTATCACCTCCTTGCAAGCTGGATCTTCAAGCCACATTTCCTCAAATTTGAAACTATGTTTCCTTCTCTTCTTTGGTTCGGCTGTTTGGATTATCAACAAGGCGTGATACGAGCCCAGGGCTAGCTCATTTATGCATTGGCACCTTGGATATTTTTTTGTCCATTTTGAGTTGAGGAGGGCTCTATCCAGTCTTTGGTTTATTCGTTCGGCTCCGCTTCTATTGTTGCACCATGTATGTAGCTACCCTTTAGGCCTCATGTCCTCGACTCATATGTCTTCCATAAGTTTATTGAAAGCATCCATTTGTCTTTGTGGCTTACTCTGCCTCCCTACTTTCTCGTGTGGGTGGATTATGGTGTTGAAGTCCCCCACCAACATCCATTTGTTCCTTCAGTTATCTCCTACTTTCCTCAAGGTATTCCAGTTGTCCGCTTTCTTATATTCAACCGTGTCCGTGTACACCCGTGTGACAAACCTCGGCACCTCATCCTGCTTCATCGAGACCTCGCAGTTGATGATATTATGGCTTGCGAGAAGGATTCAGACTGAGGTTTCATCGGCCCACCATAGTGCTAAACCTCCCGATGTTCCCCTGGGATTGATGTACGCCTTGTTTGTCATACCTATTCTCATTCGGATCGTTTCAAAGTAGGTATCCCCATTCTTTGTTTCCATAAGAAAGATTATGTTTGGGTGAGACCTCTTCTTGAGGTTTTTGAGGTGTTGAATTGTTAAGGAAGACCTCAACCCTTGACAATTCCACGAGATTAGGCTCATTGGGGTCGTGTGGTTGTTTCGGGACAACCACTTGAACCTGTTTCCTTGATTCAGTGCTCAACTTGTTAGCGTGTTTGTGTTTCGCTTCGCCTACATTTCTTCCTTGCCGTTTTTGCTCGTGTCACTTTCCTCTTTGGGATCGTTGTTCTCCTTCCTTTCATTATTCTTTCTGATTCTGCTTGTATTTCACCACACGTTTCTGTCTTTGTTCGCTTTGCTCCGGGCAGCTCCTCGTCTGGTCTTCATTCATGCGTTTGAGGGTCATCTTGTTCATAAAAGGGTTGAGGCTCGATGCCAGGTTCTGGTTTTCGGGGTGGGTGTCTTAGGTGGTATATTTGGGGGGTTTCGAATGTGTATGGTTTGGCAGTTGTGGGTGGTCGGGGGGTTGTGGGGTTTCGGTGATGTTTGGTAGTTGTGTGATCCGAGGGTAGTCGTTCGACATGGGGGTGAGGCTTCAAGTGGTGGTTATGAATGGTGTTGGCTAAGTTTGGTTCTCTTCTATGGATTCTTAGGTATATGTTATGGGACCAGTAGGCTTCGTAGGGCATTGGCAAGGTGGGTCGGTTGGGTAGGGGTTGAGCTATTTGGTTTTTGTATATGATCATCGATGTATCGTGCAGTGGTTCATTAAGGTCTATTGTGGTTCCCTTCGTTGGTATCTCCCTAGACTTGGTGCCCTTTTCTTCGTCCCTAGTGCCTTCCATCTCAAACTCCATACCTTCACCTGTCGTTTGTTTCCCCGTCCCTCCTTTCTCCATGTTTTTGGTATGAGTGTCTCCTTCATTGGTTTGGTTCGATTGCTTCTTCCCTTCCTCGGTCCTTGATTCAATCATGATGTCATACCAAGTTTTCTTTACCACTGCTTTCACCCCTGGTGTCTTGTGTCCTGCCTCCCCTGCTTTTTGATCTTTGGTGTTCAGGTGCTTCGATCTCATTCCCACCAACCAAGGTCCATAATCGGGGGATCGTGGGTTTGTTTCCTACATTTGCACCTCTTCTTTGCATGTATGGGTGGTGTGACCCAGGATACCGTATCCGTAGCGAAAGTCGGACAGACGTTTGTATTTGACTAATGCACATTTTTCTTTCCCGTTTGAGTTTGTCCACCAAAACTCTGCCATCAATGGGTTATTCACATCTACTTCCACTTTCATTCTCAAAAAACTCCTCTTCGTTGTTTCTACATTCGGTTCAACTTCAATGCACCTTCCGATTCTTTCACCATTTTTTTGCGCATTGACAGTGCTAAATTTCTCATATCCCAAATCAGGGACTTGTACCTAAAACAGCACCCTATTAAAGTCTATCTCATTTATGCCTATGCTCGGGTCCCATCTTTTGATACTTAGTATGTGACCATTTATCGCCCATGGCGACATATCGATTATCTTGTTTCTATCCTCATCATTTTCAAAATCGAATATAAATATCCCCGGGACAGTTTCAGATATCTTAACAGAACTATATCTAGCCCAAGCCTGGTCCAGCACACTATGTATAACATTCATCTTGACTGATTTTTGGGAGATGATCTTACCGACAAACCGATCCCTTTCCTGGGATTTGAGCTTAGGTCTAGGATGTCCCGGGGTCTGTTTTGTTCGCTGGAGTTGGCGAGAAGACTTTTCATCCTTGTCGTGGTCCACGTGCCGTCACTGCGTCGCTACTTCCCACAAGGCCTGAAATGAAAGAAGAAACGAAAAAGAGGTTAGAGTTTGGTCACAGAGAAGAAAGAGACATTTTCCTCCCCAATTCATGTTGCATGGTACTGCTGGAGTTGGTGGCTCTCTGATTGGCTGGGTGTTTTTCTGTAGAGATTTCGCATTAATTGCTTGAGTTAAGATTTTGGAATTAATTGCAGACTTGCTTCGGGCTTGGATTCTGACTGTTGTTCTGTTGTCTGGTACTGGAATCTTGCTTTGGATTTTTGCTTTCGATCGTGATTGGAAACTAGCAATGGATGCTAGGGATTGAGCCAACTGGCGGCTGATTAGGAATCTCCTACACTAACCGTAGCGGAGAGAGAGATTTACGATGCCTTTTTATTAGGAAACATTCTATTAACAAATATTCCCTTAGTATTATAATATACCAACAACTATTTTATATTAGGAAATATTCCCTAAATATTATAATATTTTTTGTTAATAAGAAATATAGTAATAATATTCTTGGTAATATTAAGAGAATATTTTCTAATATATTATATTGACAATATTTGAATGAATTGTTGGTTTAGTTATAAGCTGAATTTTCAATTCTCATTCAAGCATTAAATTGGGTCAGATTTATACAATATTTGGTCTTAGGCCGAATTTAAAAAAAAAATGGTCTATGAACCAATGGCTTCAGCCAACAAATGAAGGATCTAGAACCTCACGCATCCTCTCGAGCAAAAATAAAGATGACAATCAGACTAAAGGACTCTATTTTGGATGCAATGATATATCATCATAACTGGAGGAACAATACCAGAAGTTGGATGTACAAGAACAATTGATGATCTCTTATAAATTAGAGGATTAAATAAAAACTTATACGCTATAGGATTACATAAGTCGTATTGTCCTTATAGGATATTGCGTTGGAAACAAGTAAAAATATGTCTTAAAGTTTATTGACAAGTCGAATATATTTATATTCGTGCCCAACTCTTATTTCGACACGACTAAATGAATCCTATTGAAATTTTGTCTCAAGATGGAACTCTTGTTTAAATCTGAATCTATTCACATTTTTGTAAATCTGAATCTATTCACATTTTTGGCCAAAAAATTAAATCTATTCACATTTTTGTAGCGTTTGATGTATTAAAGAACAAAGTTACAAGTAACAGGAGTAACTAAAAACTTATAAGCTCCGGTCAAATGAATTTAGGAAAGCTTCCATACATCCTCAACTTGGTCTTCTGCTTTCCTTTCACTATCTTCTCGAAAGCTACAGTTAGAGAACTGAATAAGTCAGATGTCATCCTTGTAGTGTTTGGTTATTTAATATGAATCAAAGAAAAAAAAAACAAGTTAAATAAGACAGATAAGATTTATACATTTTTAGATCACGGTACAAAAGAGATTAGAGAAGATAAAATAAAGATTTTCTTATTCCTACAATTACGAATTTTTTCAAAAACTGTATAGTTTAGAAAAAGTATTTGAAAAAGTGTATATCGAAATTTTTTTTTTATAAAAGTATGTATACGCGCGACGCGCCTACTGAATAGGCGCATCCCTAGGACGCGCCTATTCAGTAGGCGCGTCCTAGGGATGCGCCTATTCAGTAGGCGCGTCCTAGGGATGCGCCTATTGCCTAAATTTTTTTTTTTTCGCAAAAACACCGGACACCGGTCTATCAGAAACCACGTTGATTTTAAGTCTGCTTATGGTTTTCCTCCTAAATAGAAATTGAGAGATAGTCTCACGCGTTGCTTCATCTCAGTATTCATAGGTCCAAACTCCAAATTTTCCAACTTGTTCTGAACAACAATGAAACAAAGTTGTTTATTCACAAGTTTCTGAATGAGACTTTTTTTCAGATACACTAGCTAGTTTGACATTTTCAGGAATTACTCCTGCAAAAGAGCTCTTTGGGGTTACTTTACGTTCCTGTCCTAAATTTTCCAACTTGTTCTGAACAACAATGAAACAAAGTTGTTTATTCACAAGATTCTGAATCTTCCGAATATCTTGTAAAGCTTCTCCAATGACTATAGCTTTTTATCTGAGTTCAAGCCTGCTTATTGTTTTCCTCCTAAATAGAAATTGAGAGATACTCTCTCCAGTAAAGAAGAAAGGAAGTTCTAAGAAGAAATGGTTTTTTAGCAAACTATGTATACGCGCACCCCGGGGTCGCGCCTAACGGACATAGTTACTTTTTGAAATTTATCTAAAGTAACCCCAAAAGAGTTATTTTGCAGCAGTAATTCCTGAAAATGTCAAACTAGCTAGTGTAGTTGAAGAAAAGTCTCATTCAGAAACTTGTGAATGAACAACTTTGTTTCAATGTTTGACCTCGCGGATGTTGTTCAGAACAAGTTGGAAAATCTAGGGCAGGAACCTAAAGTATTTAACTTCTGAGAACTTCCTTTCTTCTTTATTGGAGAGACTATCTCTCAATTTCTATGTAGGAGGAAAACCGTATAAACAGGCTCAAAATCAGATGTTTTTCAAAAAGTAAGCATATAGTAGGAAAAAAAGCATACATGGAGGAATTTGGTGCGCGTAGAGAAATTTGGACTTGTGAATACTGGGATAAAGCAACGCGTGAGACAATCATCTCGGTGGTTTGTTAACAAATTGATTTTCTGTCCTCTTGATCCAAGACCTTTTTGTTAACAAATTGATCTTCTGTCCTCTTGATCCAAGACCCTTCCTAACCATTGGAAGGGGATCAGTTTTCTTCTGTCCTCACCGTACGACAGAAGATATTCGGAAGATTCAGAATCTTGTGAATAAACAACTTTGCTTCATTGTTGTTCAGAACAAGTTGGAAAATTTAGGACAGGAACCTAAAGTAACCCCAAAGAGCTCTTTTGCAGGAGTAATTCCTGAAAATGTCAAACTAGCTAGTGTATCTGAAGAAAAGTCTCATTCAGAAACTTGTGAATAAACAACTTTGTTTCATTGTTGTTCAGAACAAGTTGGAAAATTTGGAGGAAAACCTGTGAATACTGAGATAAAGCAACGCGTGAGACTATCTCTCAATTTCTATTTAGGAGGAAAACCATAAGCAGACTTAAAATCAACGTGGTTTCTGATAGACCGGTGTTTTTGCGAAAAAAAAAATAAAAATTAGGCAGTAGGCGCACCCCTGGGATGCGCCTATTGAATAGGCGCGTCCTAGGGATGCGCCTATTCAATAGGCGCGTCGCGCGTATACATACTTTTCTAAAAAAAAAAATTCGATATACACTTTTTCAAATATTTTTTCAAAAGTGAACAGTTTTTGAAAGAACTCTACAATTACTTAACCTACACGAAAAGTGAATACAATATAACTACAAGGAGTTATCCTCCTCTCAATCTTATGATATGTTCTTTTCACGGAATGGAAAAGGAATTCGACTTACGTATTCCGTAAGAAGTTGTTCTTTTCACGGAATTGCAAAACATTGGCTTAGGGATTCCGGGAGGGGTAGAATTAGACATTCCCTGTGAAAACCTCGGAATTCCTAAACCTAGAAGGCAATGAATTCATAATAGAGGTGCTAAAGACGATTATGCCCTCACTGCTTTTCCATAATTCCGAGCGTGCCCCTTCTTCAATTCTTCAACCTTCGATTCTGCCATTTGTACAACCATCTTCAATTTCTCTATGCAAGTTCCTCCGATTCTTCACCAAGCTCCTCTGATTCTTCACCACGCTCCGATTCTTCAGGTACGCTTCGATCCTTCGACTTAGATCCTTCGATTCTTCTCCCTTCTCCTTCTTCGGTGATGAGAATCATTCTGGGTTCGTGATGAACCCATAACGATTTTGGGTTCGGTGATGAAGCTCCCCTAATTTCTAACTAATGTATGCTGTTGAATTTTTTATTTGCTGATTAAATTCAATTTCCTGAAAAATCAATTTGCTGATTGAATGCTAATCGAATTCAATATGTAACATATATTATTAATAAAGTCACTGCATCTTCATACATATATATATATATATATTATTTACTATCATACGTTTTATTTATCAGTACCCTAATCAAGTAACAATATATTTTGTTAAGACATTTAATTTATAAATTATTATTTTTAAAGTGAAAACAAATGTGATTAAAGAGATTTTCCTTTAAAATTAATTAAATAAATTATTTTAAAAGTTTTTTTTTAATTATTAATTAATTATATTATAAGTTTTTATTATTATTAAATTTTAAAATTAATTAATACAAATTATTTTTATTATATACTATACATATACCCGGAGGAGGGGCAAATATAACATTTTACCACATTCCATTCCATTCCCTTTCCATATCCAATTCCACCAAAGAAACAACATAATTCTTTATTCCATTCTATTCCATTATACCAAAGAAACAACTTCATATTCTTACCTCCAGTTCATTATTCTCAATTCCTATTCCCTATTCCGTATTCCTTATTCCTTATTCCGTGAAAGAAAACGCCCCGTAAAGCTAATTTATTATATCTACTTTAAATTATAGATCCTCATACACTACCGTATTTCAAATGAAACAAAACACCAGAGATGTGTTGCCCATTTCCAATTTATCCTCATATATAGACGTGGGAGGGTCATCATTTCGACGTCATACACTACTAGTAGATAGTACAGTAGTAGTTGACCGAGAGTCTAAAAGCATACTTTACTTACTAAGCTCTCCTGAACTGAACAAATGGAGAGAGAGCTACTATGAACTTCCACTTCATTTCACAGAGAATAACTCATACAACGTGATGGATAGGGGTCGGGAAACGCAGTTCATGAACCTAATTTAACCAAAGGCTACGTACTATCTATCTACCATAAATACAATATAAACAACAACTCCTCTAACAAAAGAAGAGGGAAGGGAGTGGGAAAGGACAAACAAAGACTACAAAGTGCAACAAAAGCCGTGCATCCTAAGTCGGATGATGAGGCCCATCAGCTGAGAGAATGGGATCGCTCATTATTGACACTACTTCCTTTCTTAAGGGTGGAATGCTCATCGACCGTTTCCTGGTATCCAACGATGACGGCACCGCCCTCCCATCGCTTCTGCCCATCATCACAACAGAATTGTAAGAGCACAAAGGGTGTGGATGAAGGTCTTCTTTCAACAACTCATCATTATTATTAATATTCACGCTTCTTTGAAGGAAGAGATTCAGGTTTTGACGATATCTGTCGTCTGAAATCCCTCTATCAGTTGACATCGTTGGGGGAAAGAATAGCACCTTCTCTCTGTCTTCCTCCTCTTCCTCATAAATATTATTACAACTACCATCAAAATAATAACCATTTAGTTGCATATCCTCCATAGCCAGATCATCGTACTCCTCGTCTGACTTTGTGAATTCCTCATCGACTGAACCCACCTGTCCCACCAAACACGTCACATTTTCCGAGTGAGTTAACATAGATTCGTGGCCTACTAACACATCTCCACTCTTAAAATGATCTCTTCTTTATAAATAGTTAGTTGAAGTTGACCTTTAATTTATTTATGAAAATAAATAAAGATACTCTATGCTGGTTCCAATTGTTACCTCGTCATGGATCTGTTGATCATCATCGTCACTTAGGTCATCATCAGTGTCCGCTTCAGCTGGATCATCCATCTCCTCTTCACTTCCATGCACAGATTGCTCCTCCTTGAGCTAAGATGTTAAGCAAAATAATACGCATCTATCCTCTTAGGACATAGGTTAAACAAAAAAAATAAAAAATCAATCCACAGAATAATGTATATATACCTCCTTGGACGGTCCATCGGACGTCCTCGGCGAACTGCAGCAGGAAGAGTAGTATCTGCTGCCAGTGTCCGTACCATCAGCCCTGGATTCATCTACACTTCCAGCATAACTTGTGCCACCATCACTGGGCCACGCGCTGATACCAAGGTGACCAAACTGAAGGTTCACTGGCTCAGATTTACCAATCTGCAACGGTCCATACCACGGATTCCCTATTCCAGTCTCACTCCCCTTACCATCTACTGAATTAACTGGCCATGCCTTCGCCACAGACCCGTCATTATTAAGCATTGCCATCAGATGCCTAGTCGAACCTTTCCTCTGAATTAGTTTGAACATCCCTTTGGAGCTTGATGAATTGGCTGCACACTGGTGCCTGTACTCCTCATCCACCACGCTTACTGTGTTTGTGGTAATATCGTAGAGAGACTCCCCTGACTCTCTCCTACGGAGGCAACTAAACACTGTGGCATGGATTGTTGCCACGCTCCTGTCAACATTCGTATTGTTTATTTTGGGGACCAGATGCTTGTCAGCCCTTTTGCAAAGATAATCCTGGATAGTTCTTATGTTTCTGATGTACTTGACGTATTTGTTTTTTGCAGGGTCCAGCGTCATATATTTCGCACGTACTGCAAACCTCTCCATGTGTTTGCCTTCATTTGTGATATATATCATGAATGGTATGATTGACGGATGTTTCTTCATTAGCCCCATCTGTACCAAGGTTAAAAGTAAAACATTAAACCAATGCAAAACAGCTAACAGAAACCACAGCCAAAATCAAGACAGTAATGCACACCTACCACAAAGTTAAGGCTCAAGTGAACACCCTCAATGACTACCGACTCCTTCCGCTCTTCCCATGAAGTGATCAACCTATCAAGGCTATCAATCACCATCTCACTCTGGGCTTTGAATCCCTCAACAGCCATCTGTTTCGGGCTGATCAACTCTGTACATGCAGAACTCACTTCAAACGACGAAGCGCCACATGTCCCATTCTTATAGATGCTAGTTAACTCGTCCTTGGGAATTGGAGACGATATCCCATCTAATTTCTTAGCTTTTCTTTTGGCTTTTGCTTCTGCAACTGCTACAGGATCCAAGTACTCCCCAGCATGATATGTGGAAGCCCAAAGTAGAGGGTTCTGCTTCTCATCTACAAAGCTTCTCATCATATGCCGTATAGAATCAGTTGATACCACTGTAGTAATCCCCAACCTGCTACCCTGTAGAGTAACCAACAATATATATATCAGACATAATAGACAATACAAGAAAGTCCACATGAAAAGTAACTCTGTCTCAGATGAGAATATATAAACTAGCAGCTCCTGTATTAGCATATCAACATGCAGTTCCACGCTAAAATGCACTAAAAATTCAGACTCCGTAGCTGAAGTAATACCAGTAATGAGGACAAAGTAGATTTTCCACAGCCACTCGTACCGCACAAGAGCACAGTTACAGACTCTTTCCTTTCACGGATTCTGCATCATAAAGTCAGGACATATAGCACTTCAAAACATGAACCTATTTCTTCCTTCAAACAAGCTGTGAAATTTATGTCCCTAGTAATCAGTACCACAAGAATGTTGACTATGCTACAATATACAGAGGCAAATGTGATTAAGAAGTTGAAGGCTTATGAATGTAAATGTAGAATGCAATACATGACATAATAGCAACAGAAGATGATTGAGCACTCAAGAAAACCACTTAATGAAAGATACAATCATACAAATGATATCTTGAACTTTTTGATGACGAAAATTACTGTCTATGAGAACCGAAAGTTGCTGATAGCCCCAGTTGAGGTGCATATGATCTAAAATTTACCTGCATGCCAACATCAAATCAGCCTTTTGATTAGGGCCCATATACTTGTACTCTGAAAGAGTGCTACATACAACATCCAAGAATGTTTCTCTTCTCACAACAATAGTTGTTCGCCTTTTGTACAGTTCAAATGGCTTGGACTTTCTCTTGTCATCTTTCTCTGAGGGTAGATTGTTGTCAATACTTGTATTACCTAGGCCATTGTCATCTTCTTTCTCAGGGTTCACCCTATGAGGATCTACTTCAGATGAAACTTCCAACGCTTCAGGAAGCAAGGCCTCAGCTGCTGGATCATTCCTCACTAGTTCAAACACCCTCCGTACGATCTAATTAAAGAGATGTCAAAAAAGTTCAGCTTCAGTACATTCAACAAAAATGTGCTACTGTCACATGTTTCCAGAAACAGTATCCGTTAAAGAGTACAGGGATTAGGGAACAATTCAATGATATCAACAGGAGTATACAATGATTTTGACAATGAATCACCATGGAAAAAATTCACAGTTGATTATAAATATAACCACCCCATTATCTCCTGAATTGAATCAGTAATACTAACTGCATTAGTAGTCCCCAACCATCTGTTCAAGGTGAAGCTGGGAGAGGAAACCAAGGAGTCACCCAAATTTATATCGGGGTTAATAGCAGAGAACTGGCTTTAGCGTGCTCAATCAATTGAGTGCATAAAACTATTTGGCATGGAGTAACGACTAGAGCAGAAACAATCCTTGACACAGTTTCAGGAATAATTCTGCACATTATAAGTTAAAGCTCGACCGAGAGCAAGATCTAGGTAAAACGGGAAGCATGCACGTGCAGGGAGTTGTTGACATTATGAAAAATTTAGACTTTGGAGATATGATATTCACTCCACCTACGGGTCACGACAGTTCTGGCGCAAGAAAAAACCATACATTCACCGAATACATGACATGCGACCTAGATCTGTTGCAGTACAGGCCATCTAGATGAACCAGAGAACCACAAATTGCACAGTAGTAGTCAACCAAAGCTAACGAGAAACATGCAATATCTCAAGCACTTGACCGTAGTCAAACAAAGAACATGCAAAACCAGGGAAGTTGAAGTGCTGTTCATGTTCGTAGCAATACGGAAAGGGAAATAGATCCCAAAAAAATCAGTTTGATGATGATAAACCTTGAAGGCATGTCGAGGCTTGCATCCCATGAGTTGGAGAGCGCTCTGAAGAACCGTACGCGTGTATCGGAAGGACTCTCTACCTTTCTCCGCTCTCTTCTCCACATCGTCCACCACCACTATGTACAGCGCCTTCGCCACCTCAGCAGCCATCCTTGTGAACAAGCCACAGACCTGCGTAGCAGAAACACGAACATCACGAGCAACAACAGCGGGTCAGTCCAATCAATCACTTACAATCCACCGCCACCGACAAAGGCAGAAATTGTTTTAAGAGATCACCGCTCCGGAACCACGTTGGAAACGAGATCACGACACCAGTAATCCAGCGGACAACCGATTCTCAAAATGTAGGTACCAGAGTCGACGAACAATGCGAGAAAGACATACAGGATCAAACGAACACAAGACGCGGAGCGGATTGCAGAGCAGAAATGGAGATCGTTAGTGATTAATCCCGCGAGAGCACTTCTTAGGAAGCGATCGGAGGGGGACAGGAAGAGAGAGAGAGACTCATGGCACGCCACAACTGCTTCTCCCCATTGCGCGTCAGCTCACCTGCTTCCACGCATCCCACCAACAGAGCCTCCACGAGTCCTCTTTCCCCAACGTTATGCAGAGTGCCTTTCTGAAACCGCCTTCTTCTCCCTCTCTCTAAAATTTTGTGCTTTGGAGACGAATTGACGGATTTCGCCCTGATTTCTCCCACACAAAATACAATTGCCGCGCGATTTATATTAATTCTGCGTCCATACGAGTTACGACCAGGTCATTTTGACTTTTGACCAGAGCTTTTTTTTTTTGGCCATCAACCTTTTGACCAGAGCTGAAGGTTCTCTATTTAAAGAAAAAAAAAAAAGATCAGTAAGTTAATTAGGCATTCATTAATTAAAAGCGATAACGATATCAATATATTTATCTTCTCCCTAACTTGCAATGATTATATTTATACTAGATAATAGAAGATTTTTAAAAAGTAAATAATGTGCCAAAATAATTTTAAAAAGTAAGTACACTGAAAAAATATTTAGCAAAATGTATATAAGCGCTACTAGGGGTAGCGTTTTTTACAACGTGCGCTACTTTGAGTAACGTTTTTCAAAAAACGCCACTAGGGGTAGCGTTTTTCATAAAACGCTGCTTGGGGTAGCGTTTTTATGAATTTCGCTACCTCTAGTGGCAAAATTTATTTATTTATTTTTATGTTTTTTACTTTTTTTTGACGATTTTATATTTAATTTTAAAAAAAATAAAAATATTATTTAAAAAATTACAGTAAGTATATATTTTAATTTCGATTCAAATGATGCAAAAACTATTAAATTTGGACTTACGGATTGACTTTAGGCTCTGCCGTAAGTTGAGATATGAAAATTTGACTTAAACAAATATAATTCATACACTGTAAGTCCAAACTAAACTGACCACAGTGAACGTCATTTATGTCGTAATTCAATTATCTACCTAGGGTAATTGTTTTGATTAGAAATACAGTGATTTTGTAACCTAACACCGTTTGTCTTAAAATTTGACCGAAATAATCAAATGCATTAGGTGAGAAATTTAATTATGCACTTACTCAAAAAAAATCAAAAAAATTAAAGTGATTAGATAATTTAATTAAAAATTAAATGACGCTAACTAGACGTTAATTTTTTGATTTTAGACTGACCGTATAATACAATACGTAATTTACTTCGTATTATACGGTCAGTCTAAAAGCAAAACATTAACGTCTAGTTAGCGTCATTTAATTTGTAATTAAATTATCTACTTACTTTAATTTTTTTGATTTTTTTTGAGTAAGTACATAATTAAATTTCTCACCTAATGCATTTGATTATTTCGGTCAAATTTTAAGACAAGCGATGTTAGGTTACAAAATCACTGTATTTTTAATCAAAACAATTACCCTAGGTAGATAATTGAATTACGACATAAATGACGTTCACCGTGGTCAGTTTGGACTTACACGGTATGAGTTATATTTTTTTAAGTCAAATTTTCATATCTCAACTTACGGCAGAGCCTATAGTCAATCCGTAAGTCCAAATTTAATATTTTTTGCATCATTTGCATCTAAATTAAAATATCTACTAACTGTAATTTTTTTTACATGTTTTTATTTTTTTAAATTAAACATCATATCGTAAAAATAAAGTCAAAAACGTAAAAAAAAAAAAAAAATCGCCACTAGGGGTAGCGAAATTCATAAAAACGCTACGCCAAGCAGCGTTTTATGAAAAACACTACCCCTAGTAGCGATTTTTGAAAAACACTAAAAAACGCTACCCCAATAGCGTTTATATACATTTTGCTAAATATTTTTTTTCTGTATACTTACTTTTTTAAATATATTTTACACAGTAATTACTTTTTAAAAAACTTCTAGATAATATATTTATTCTCTCCCTAACAAATACAATTATATATAATTTTTTCAAAAAGAATACATGTTAGAAAAAAAAAATTGCAAAAATATATATTCAACAAAAATATTTATAAATTTATTCATAAACGCTACATGTAGTAGCGCATAAATATGTTTGACCAAAAATGCTACCCAGGGTAGCGTCCGGGTAGCGTTTTTCAACATACGCTACCCTACGTAGAGTTTTTTCCACAAACGCCACCTAGAGGTAGCGTTTACACAGTCAATTTGTTTTTGTGTTTTTCTACATTTTGACGACTCGATTTTTAATTAAAAATTAAATTATGTATCTATTAAAAAAATTATAGTAAGTAGATATTTTAATTGTGATTCAAATGGTAGAAAACATATTAAATTTGGACTTACAGATTGACTGTACGCCCTGCCGTAAATTGAGATATGAAAATTTGAAAATGCACAGAAATGCACAAAATAATTATAGATATACATATTAGTTATGAAATATTAATAATAAATTTTGTATATATGATTTTGTTCATAATAAAAAAGATAAAATTTTATTCATGTCATGATTAACGTGTTGAGTTTGAAATTTCTAACCCCAACAAAATAATTTATTAATAAATAAATATTATTGAAAAAATATGTATTAAATAAATATATTTTTATATTAAAGATAATTGAAGTTATTTGAAATTAAAATTTCACACATATATATTTATATATATGTACAATAAATAAATATTTGAGCATTAGATGTTATACTGTATTATCAAATACAAGAATTATGAATTAAATATATTTTTTGAGCATTTGAATTCATTAATTATAATATGATGTGTTAATTTAAAATAATTTTAAGCATAATAGTAATAGCTTCTTTTTTTTACTCGTTACTTTTCTATTTGCAGTTTAGACATTATTTATTTTTTCTAAAAGTTAATTAATTTATTATTATGTTTTTATGTTTAAGATCTTCATAATTTATGATCTAGTTAAGATTTTGTATATATATATATTAATAAACATATTGATATTATTAAATATATTGATATATAGATATTCATTATACATTTATCTATGAAATATTCTCTAATTGTTTAAATATAAAGTATTTTCTACATATTAAAAATCGTATAAAGAATTAATGATATGATGTTAATTCATGCTATTCAACTTAGTTTTTTATACTATTTATTCTTATTGTGTATTTTCCCGAATATTAAATTGAATCTATGTATTTTAATAATGGTAACTATCCTACTTTGATACGGTTGTCTATCAATTATGAACATATATATAAAAAGATGTATCTTTAAAAAATTTATTTATGATAACTATAATTTTGGTTCATATGATAAATTTTATATTTTGAACATACTCATAATTAGATTTGTGTACGTTATTATTTTTAATTGGAAATTTTAATATATTAAAATTAATAAAACCCTAATGAATCAATTTTGAATTACAACCCTAAAACCTACAAATATAAACTTATGAATAAAATATATTAAAATCCAACTATTAATAGATAATTTTAATACAAAAATATAGCAAACTAAACTTGAAAAATAAGAAAATATTGACTAATTGGTTTTATAATAAATGTGATAAAATGAAACAGTTTTTAATGTTCAATGTGGCGCTTTGAAGCAATTTTAAAGTGTCCACATTTACAAAACTATGATGTCTCGTGGGCAATTGTAACATACAGTCTAGGTGGAGCAATAGAACTGATTATAAAATTTCATTTTGATTACTTATCAACATAATATACATCCTACCCAAATTCATATATTTATATTATTTGTTTATTTAGATTGTGTAAGTATGATTAAAAATAGCATTATAAATGGAAATTAATATTCCATTATCTTACAAACCGCTAAATATTTTATTTCCTCCAACCTAAGTCAGTATTATGTTACATCTAGGATTTGTTTTTCAAAAAGATACTTCGGAAAAAAATATAAAAGGTTTAAAGTGGTCGAAACAAAAATCACGAACAGTCAAATGTAAAAAGAAAGGATGCGGTGACCCAAAAGTTCAATCGTATCTTCTATCTAGTTTCTCGAGTAATTCAATTTGCGCATTCCTTTGCTTTGTGCCTTACCGCCTTCCCTCCTCGACTACTGGTTGTTTTTCTTTTTCTTTTGCATTTCTCGTTTGCATTGTGTGGTCATTCTTCCCAGGTCTCAATCGAAGAGCCATGCACCTTTCCTTCTTCCAAATGAACCATAAGTTGTCCACCTTCTTTCACTCTCCCTTTTCGGTTGGCCCTTCCATAGTCCAATACTTTCAATCCAGTCGTTCATCGTATAGGCACCCAACTAGGGTCGTCAATGGAGTAGTGAAAAACCCATAACCATGGTTATAACCGTAACTGTTTAATATGGTTAACCGTACCATTATGGTGCGGTTATGGTGATAAATTTTCTACCCATAATGGTTATGGTTATTGTATTTAAGTTATACTCGTGGTTATAATCATGGTTATTATATAAATATAATAATTATTTATTATTAATAAACTAATATATACTAAATAATGGAAGTTAATGTACATACATATAATAAATAACCACGATGTTAGTTTTATATATTTTTATTGTTGGCAATATAGATTTATGTATTTTTACAATAAAATTTTCAGTTTTTTATTATATTACATGTGTGGAATAAATATGGGTATACGAGTAAAACCATGGTTAATAACCACATTTATTTTAATGGTTATGGTATTGAAATTATATATGTAATGGTTATGGTATGTGGTTTAAAAATATGGCATGGTTATGGTATTTGTCATACTCACACCATACCCTAACCATCGACGGCCCTACGCCCAACATATCAGTTTTGATTAGCAATAGTTTAAGCCAAATGGGTCGCGTCTAAGCATATTTGAAAGTCATGTGCTCGATTGACTCTACTTCATCACAAAAATAGGATATGGGACTTGCTTACATTCCACATTTGTGTAGGTTTTCTCGGACCACTAGGGCGTTGGACATTAATCAATACAGAAAATATCTTATTTTTAGTAGCCTTTTTGGGATACATATGTCCTTCCAATCCTCACCGAGATGAGTTTAGGACCTGGCCATCTTACCCTGATGTCGACTTTACCATGAATTCTTCAGTAGGAGTATGAGGTCAAATAAGTTCATCTTGTTTCTTTTCGATCCTAATTGGTATTCGATGGATCCTTTGGACCTCTGACCATGAAAGCACATCCCTTATGGAATTTAACTGACATCCACACCTTTCACTCGTTAGAAGGGAGTTCACCTTCAGGTTAAGAAAGGCTTGGTTTAGTGGTTGCCCAAATAATCTTCCATATGGGATATTTGGTATCCAAGGGTCTACAAAAATGTGCACACATCCCCATATCCTATCGATCACAAACCGTGTTAGGAAAGTTTGTCCTTCCCCATGTACACACCCAATAGGCCTGACCACCCTTCGTTGCATAGAGGAAATTGTTGTTTGGATAATAGATACCTTCCAACATTTGTACCCATAACACATTGGTATTGGTTGTCATCTTTGTAAGGAAAGCTATGTTTAAGGTTTGGAGCTCGTTGAAGCCTAATCTTCTTTGCATTTCAACCTCGTTAGGGTATCCCAGTTCTGCCATTGTATTTTTATTTCTCCCTCAGAATGTCCCCACTAGAAGTTAGTTGTTAGCGTGTTTATCTTTACACATCACAATTTTGATTGGTAGAATGCATTCATCGTAAACATCGGAATTGCTAACTCCACTGATTTAATAAGGACCTCTCTCACGAAGTTGTTTAGGTGCAGGTGCTTCTAACCTTGTAGCTTCTGGTGGATTTTTTCCTTTAGAAAAGACACGGTCTACCTTTTTGATCTTCCCCAAATAGAAAGAACACCTAGATATTTTCTCGGATCTTCTACCTCTATGATTCCCAAAACATTCTCAATTTCGCATCTTGTTTCCTCCCTCGTATTCTTGCTGAAGAAGAGGCTTGATTTAGTTTCATTTGTAGCTTCCCCAGAGGTTCAATAACAGTTGTCTAATACCCCCTTCAACACTTGCGTATTTAGAGGTGTGGCTCAAGCAAAGAAGATAGAGTCATTCGTAAAGAATATATGGTAAAGGGTGGGTTATGTTCTCTTAATTCTCAATCCTTCAAGTGTGCTTTGGATATCACCTTAATAACAATTCTCTAAAGTTCATTAGACACCATGATAAAAAAGTATGGCAATAACGGATACCCTTAGCGAATGCCTATTGTCGATCAGAATAGAGATGACTTTTTACCATGTACTATCACTTGGTACTCCACTGTCATGTCAGATGCGCTTATCTAATTAATCCATCGCTACCTAGAGCCCATCTTCAACATGATTGTCATCATGAAACTCCATTTGACCCTATCATAAGCTTTCAGCATGTCCAGATTAACGAGACACTCATCGTGGTTGTATGCTTCTTCACTAGGAAATAGTGGAAAGCCTTCTATCCAACAATGATGTTGTCATATATTTTTTGATTTGCAACACGCACTTTGGAAAAAAGGTGATCATACATGATAGGTGGGTTTTTAACTTGTTCGCCAAGACTTTTCAGATGACATATACGTAAAATGTACAGACTAATTGATCTAAAGTGGATTGAAGAGGTTAGGCTACAGATTTGGGGTATCAAGATAATGTCGATTTAGCTAAGAGAATTCAGAATCTTATCTATGTGGAGGAAGGATTTGACCATGGTGACTATATCTGGATCTACTACTCCCAGTACCTCTGATAGAACGTACTTGGAAAGTAATCCGATCCTGGTGCTTTCAAAAACCTCAAGTTGAAATAACGCTTCGTAAACATCATTCTCTTCAACGAACCAGGTTTACTCCACATTCAATTTGCTTGTAATCATTTTTGGAGACAATCCAGTACGTTTTCACAATTTACAATATGGTCCGATTAGAGGAAACCCATGAAGAAGTTTTTCCATTCTCATTTGTCAGCCAATTCCCATTCCTTAATTGCAACCAAACAATCTTATTCCTCTTTCAATAAATTGTCACTGAGTGTAAAAAAAGCAGTGTTCTGATCGTGATGGTTTAACCATTTAAGTCGAGCACATTGATGCCAATAGATTTGCTCTCATTTCCATAGTGTTTCCAGATGAATTTTAATCGTTCTTTCCTTATCTTGATCCATTCGGACGTGTGCCCTTTCTTGGACTTTCCTAAGCTGATCTTGTATCTCCCTTATACGATTTCTAGTATTACCAAAATGGGCTTGACTTCAGTGGGATCGACTGCCTGCAACACTGGTGTGTTCAATTTATTTTCATAAGTTTCCTCTCGGTTACTTTGTTCCCAAATCTTTCCATATTGATTCTTTGGCACACATTTCCTCGAACTTGAAGACTTTTGGGCCTTTTCTTTCTTCGAGGGAGATAGTAACACAGATTGGGCAGTGATTTGATCCAATCATCACCTCATGAAACACTTGACATTTTGGATATTTTGCCATCCAAACCGAGTTAACAAGGCTTCTATCGAGTCTCTCTCTAACTTGCGCCAGTCCGATCCGATTATTGTTCCATGTATAAGATTTCCCTCTATACCCCACATCGATCAAACCAATATGGTTTATGAGTTTATTAAAGCCGTCCATTTTTGCCCATGCCTATAATCCTCTTATATCATTTTCGTTGTGGCTTCATATATCATTAAAATCTTCAACAAAAATCTATGGACCACTATTTCCTCTCGTTATCCTCTTTTAAGTCTTCCCACGTTTGTTTTCTACTTTTGAAGCCCGCATTGCCATAGACCCATGTTATGTGTAAGGTTTCATTCGTAGACTTGATTTTTATTGTTGAGTTTATAAGGTTATGTGTTTGAAATAGGATGGTTACAATCACTTATCTACTTTACCAAAGTGTTAGGTTGCCCGAGAAGCCTATTGGATTCACATAGGTTCCAAAGTCCATTCCCACGTTTTTCCTACTTCGCTCACGACATTGCATCTTTTTCTTCCTCCATAAGAAATACAACCGACAATTGATGTCTCCTTACGAGGTCCTTCAAATGCATAATTGTAAAATTAGACTGAATACCCCAACAATTCTAACTGATTATGTCCATTGGTCCCTTGGGTCTGCTTCGGGACAACCATCATAACATGTTTCAGTTCATATACTACCAACTCAGTTCCCCTTATTTTTATGCTTTGCCCAATCTTCTTTGGGTTGTGGGCACCTTCCTCTTCCCCTCCCACAACTTGTTCCCATAGTTCTCTGGCTAATTGCACAGGGAGTATCCCTAGCAACCTTATTGGGTTTTCTTGTCTTCCCTTTCTTCCTGCTCCTCTTCCTCAGTGTCATTTGCAACCTTTTTTTATGTCAATTCAATCAAAATACGATCTCAGATCAGATGGTTCTACCTCCTTTATATCCAATCGTTTTGGTGAAAGGTCTTCCATAGGAGATTCAACTGTATACACGCAATTTGTTAATGACGTTCCGTAGGTAAAAGGGTGTAAGCTCTCCTTTGACAAACTTTTTATTCACCTTTGAATTCTTAGCAGGTGTTTTCTACAAGTGTATGGCCCAACTATTATGTCCACATTGCTTTTTTCATAGTAGTTTTCTTCCATTTTGTTCCCTTTCTCTTTCCCATGGAGATAATACATTGGTACGTAGATGGGAGTTGTCAAAATGTATATCTATAGTTTGTTGAAGGTTTGGGTTAGTTTGGTTGGCGGTTGTTGGTGTGGTTGTGGTGTGTGTGTGTGGTGGTGGTGGTGGTGGGGGGGATTTGGTTAATTGCGGTGTTTGGTGTCATGAAGGATTAGTAGCACCTTGAATCTATCGAGGCTTATGATTCCTGCCTTCTTTTTTCCCCATTGCATTGGCTAACAACTGGTGGATTGCATTGTTATGTTCATTTTGCTCGGGTTCAGGGGGCTCGTTGTTTGACATGATGGCTCTCCAACTCCACCTGTTATTCATCTTAAACTTACTTTTTCCCCCATGTTCGTCGAACATCATACACCTCGTGCCTTGGAATCTCAGTTAAATTCCATTAATCCACGGACCATATAGAGTGAAACCCTCCTTTGATTTTGACATGATGACCAACCTTCACATTGGCTCATTGTGTATCCAAGATTTCCACACTCGTAGCAAGAATCCGAGATTCTCTCATATTTGATATATGCCCAACTTTCTTGCCCTTTTGCGTTTCCTACTAAAACCCCATAATTTGAGCCCTATGTGTGTTCACATCGACCTTTTTAGGAGCAAGAAGGCTCTCTCCTCCCCGACTAGTCGACTCTCCATTGATCTATTCTACCTCCACAACCCTTATTATTTATTCCCCGATAATTCTAACAATTAACTCGTTGAAATTATCTAGTTCCAAGTTCTGCAACTCAATTCAGTACTCTATGAAATGAGATTTATCTTTTATCTGTGGCATATAATGCTCCAATTGTTTTAAGCTAGGGAAAAGTATGAAATTATACCAGGATGTTTTTTTTTGTCACTGCACCTAAATGTATTTTGCTCTAAATAAGTCCACCTAATTGTTTCATTTTGTGTGTGATTGCACCTTCCATTAATTTTACCTGTTAAGTGTCACGTGAACGACATGTGAAGCAGTTAATTTTGAACTAATACCAAACATAAAGACTTTTCTACCTCTCTTTACATTTGAAGACTTCCCTTCTCCATCTCGGTACGACTTCCACCATTCGCCTCTGCTAGTAGGTGACAAGCGAGTAGTGACTTCCACCCTAACCTCTGCCAAGGAGTAGTGACAAAAGAGACTATCCGAAGAGCCTTCCATGTCACAGAAGAAGCATTTACGTCTCTTGTCTCAATAACATGGAGAACACAGCCAAACATGGACACTGTCGGGACCTGCTATCTAGTTGGAATCATTTTGAACGAACGAATTCTATTGCAAATGCTGGAGATTCTCGGGTTGTCTTAGGAAAGAAGGCCGACAACACCGGTGTTGTTGATGTAGTACAACTATCAATAGAGCACAATGCGAATATCGAATCTGTGAATCAATAACTCAAAGAGAAACACCCCAATGACCCTCATATTTTGGTCCTCAAACATTGAGTTTGGAGGGTCAAAGGCATTATTCAGGTACCTTTTTAATGTATCAAAACAACTTTGTTCAGTTTGGTCATGAGGGTAGTATCCATCCGGAAGTGTTATAGTGTCATTCTTCTATTTCTTCCCTCCACACATTTTTTGCTCTCTAAAGTCAAAACTTGGTATGCATAATTTCAATATGCTCAATTCAATCGCCCTATATGGTGGTCTTTTTGTTTTGATGAGCTAAATAAAAAAATGTGCCCTTCTAACTGGATTGAAGATGGCAGCAAAAGTGCGAAAATAAAGGTGACCCATGATTTTACATGCGGTGACGTTGATAATGTTCTCCGATGTTTTTCTCTTTATATCAAGAAATTTAATATGATATTAGAGAGAGAAAAATAAAATACAAGTTTTTGTACTTGTGAAAGAATCTCATCCAATAAATAGTGAATGTTGTGTGAATTCAATTGGGGATTGCATGGATGATGTTGAACCATGTTCCTTATTTTTAGGAGTATCTTGGTTTATAAACCAGTAAACAAAGTTAGCATCTGCTATTCATTATCCTTTTTTTCATACAATCTTGTGATTATCCATGATTTTACATGTGGTCCATCTTGTGACAGTTATGCTGTTTTTACATCACAAGTTATCATCTTTAACAATTTATGCAAATGTATTGAAAAACTTCTAAGAATTATTCAAAACTGTGAATTGCTGACAATGGGATTTTTCTTTATCAGTGATCATCTTATTCATAATGGGTATCTTTAATAATTAAAAAAAACATTATATTTAATTATCAATTACTAAATTTTAATTGAATGTTTGCTGAATCAATGAAATTGATATGAGACAAACCTTTCTAGGCTGGATTGTGCATCAAATTGAATAATCCTGGACCGCTCAGAACCCAGTGCATGTTCATCATCTATCCATCTCCCTTTTCATCATCTATCCATCTCCCTCTATTACTGAGAATGGTTTGGGGTCAGAATATCAGAACCGAGCTTATTAGAATGGACTTCTACAAATGGATGAGTAAATATCACAACACTAACAAAATATTAAAAGCACACGATGATTGAATGCATTTGCTCTTAGATTAATAGGTCCAATGCACCAATAAGTTTGACTCATGTGATCGGATGACACCTTACGAATTTTTGCGTTATCGGATACACCCTTATGTTTGTGATTGTTGTCTTTGAGTCTTTTTGCCAACGTTCAATTATGTTTTCTATTAAATAATCGCGTGACTCAGACATATCGTGTTATATCAGCTCTATGACATTGTCATGTCAATGTCATATAGATATATTATAATGTTTAATTTAAAAATAATATATATATATATATATATATATATATTGCTAAAATAAAATAAGAAATTGCTAAAAACTATATAAATATTTTTTTTTGAAATAGATAATAATTTATAAAAATAATAACTAATTGAAAAGTGAAAATTAAAAAGAATATATATATATATATATATATATGTATACATATACAAATTAATAATATTATAAAACAATCACAAAATTAAACATAAATTCTAAAACTTATTATTTATATATTTATTTTAAAATAACAATAAAAAAAACTCAACCAATCTTAGTGTCAAATTGACCCAATTAGGATCCAAACCTGGGTAGGGTCCAACCTAGTCCAGATCGTACCCAACTGAGGGTTAGATCCTGTTTAGGTCGATCTCAGCTCAAGGTTGGACACTGATTCAACCAATACGACTCAAGTGGTGGCTCAATTTACTTCTTTTTTTCATTCATTTTTTTATTGTTATTTTATTAAATTTAGGTTTGATATTTACTTATTTTATGAAGTTTTATATTATTCATATATATATATATATATATATATATATATATATATATATATATATTATTTTGATTAAAATAGTTTTATATCTGTTTGTACTTTTTATATTTTACATCACTGTTTCGTTAGTTAAAGTTAAAGTCAATAATGGCTTAAACAAAATAAGCACATTATGAAACATTGTCAAACATAAGTGACTACTGAATGATTCAAATTTTAATTAAATAGTTATATTATGAAATGTAAGTAACAATTTAAAAATATCAAAAAATATAAGTAATCAATAAGTAACATTAACAAGATATAAGAAATAAGTAAAGAAAAAGATAGTTCTGTTTAATTATAACAGATAGGAGACATGAGAGTAGACGTGCTATTCCATGAAGTATTAAAGAAGTTTTTGAATGCATTTCTTTAAATTTTAATCCGATAGTAAGCGGATTTGGAGGGTCGCTCTCACTTGGTTGCCTTGATTCCCGGGCGCTCTCCTACCGACTTTAACGATTTTTTAACTACAAACCTACAATGAAACCTTAGACGAGCCTTTCAAAAACAATTTAGAAGGAAAAAAACAGTTAACAATATATATAAAAATAAATAAATATCTATGTCGGATCGGGTCATGTGCAAGCATATATATACATATATATATATATAAATGAATCGGGTCATGTGCATGTCTTATATAGGGCTGACAATGGTGATGTGAAAAATTCATAACCATGGTTATAACTGTTACTGTTTAAAATGGTTAACCGTACCATTATGGTGTGGTGCGATTATGGTGATGAATTTTCTACTCATAATGGTTATGGTTATGGTATTTGATTTATACACATGGTTATAACCATGGTTATTATATAAATATAATAATTAATTATTATTAATAAACTAATATATAATAAATCATGAAAGTTAATGTACATACATTTAATAAATAACTATGATGTTAGTTTTATATATTTTCATTGTTGACAATATAGATTTATGTATTTTTTTAAATAAATTTTTCGGTATTTTATTATATTACATGCGTGAAATAAATATGGGTATACAGATAAAACCATGGTTAATAACCACGATTATTTTAATGGTTATGATATTGAAAATTGTACCCGTAATGGTAATGGTTATGGTTTAAAAATATAGTATGGTTATGGTATTTGACATACCCGTACTATACCCTAACCATTGTCAGCTCTAGTCTTATATATATATATATATATATATATATATATACTTATTATTTATTTAAATACAATGGGTTGGGTCACCGGTCTTGACCCGCTAGCCGTCCCCACCACTTTCCTGGTGAATTTCCTTTTTCTACGGTATCAGTCTCAGTCCAATGTTGTTTCCCATTTCCACCGAAATCTAATTGTCATGATAGGGTCGAATTTGACTGTGACACCGTCAAAGCCAACTTAATAGAACCGTCTGGAAAATTCTCAAATACATTAACAATGTCCCCAAATGATGACATCGTAGTGAAAGAGTCCAAATGAAGCAGCTATCATGTAATGACATGTGGTTTATCTGATCTAGTTAACACGTCAAGCAACCTTAGTTAGACGTGCTCCTTGGTCAGAATAAGGGTGTCAATTTTGGATACAATTCATGAGTGATCTCTGGGTGATCTACTCATGAGTTGTGATTGAGTCGAAGATTTTGGACCTGCAAGTTATTTTGGCACGATTTGTCCAACCCGTATGAAAAATGAGTTTTGGTTTGGGTCATACATATCGACCCGTGGGTCAACTCATGAATCTGTATAACTAAATATATATTATAATAAATTATATAAAAGTTCATGAGTTGCACGGGTCGTGTTACTCATATGGGTCGTATGAGTTTACTCATACTTATGGTTATTAAATAAATATAATAATTATTTAATATTAATATATTAGTATATACTAATAATAGAAGTCAGTTTTTCACTTTTCAGATTTTACGGATTCAAGATTCTAAAAAGATCTTTAATTAAATGGTGTTAATGTTGAATGATGTTAATGTTAAATATTTTTGTTGTTTGTGACATAAATTTGTGTATTTATTAAGATAACATTCTTAGTGTTTCATTACTTTCACATGTGATAATGAGCATGGGTATACGAGTAAACTTATGGTTAATAACCACGATTATTGATACGGTTATGCTATTGAAAATTGTATTCGTAATGGTTATGGTATCTATAGTTTAAAAATATTGAATGGTTATGGTATTTGTCATACTCACATCATACTCTAACCATTGATAAGCCTAATTTCTCATCTTTGGAGTCAAATTGACTTTTCTGCTATTGTTCTTATTTCTTGTTCTCTTTTGTTACCTCCATAAAGTAGCTATTGTTGTTGCTTTTATCAAGTTAGCCCTTCCCGATCAAGTCTTTCAGTCAAATTTGTCACTCCTACTTCATGAAGTGCAATAGACGTATGAATAATTGAATATGCTTATATCATTCAATGAAGATATTAAGGTATAACAACCACAAAGAATTCAAATGACGATAATGAGATTTTTAGAAGGTCTATCGTCTGAATATGAGACAATTAAGTATCAATTTTCTCTCGTGTTGAGATCACATCACTCCTAGAGGCCTTCAGTGGGATAATTCTCGTAAATATATAATTTCGTTTTCTCCATAGACCAGTGCATTTACTGTCATATGAGGGTAGTCTGATGTTGAAAAGAACAGAATGTGAGGAAACACGATTTCATATCATCACCATAATAACTCACAAGACGACAGATAAGGTAGAATTATTTGCTTCTACTGCATGAACCAGGTCATAGAAAAACGTTTTGTAGCAAGCTATAGAATCGTAATCAATATATTTCAACTGCTACAATTGTTATTACCATTAATACATCCCCACAACCTTGTAAGAGGATTATTAATGTTTCGACTGATGAACTTATTACAGTCTCTCGTTATCAGAAATCCTTAAAGAATCTAACTCTGATAATTGACCTTAACAAGTCAAGTAATACATGTCTTATATCTTCCACAAAACATTGATGATTAAATCAGTTGCCACATATCACATGACATGTAATGCCCACACAATTTCTAGTTTTCAATCTCAAAAATGGTAATTCCTATAACAATAGTTGATGGGTAAACCTATAGTGTTATAGGGTTTGGGACGGGTAACCAATTGATTAAATTTCCCAATCATTTGTATTGAGATTAACAAGTCTTGCTTTAATCTCTGTTGGAATATGTATGGGACATGCAGTTAGTTAGAACACAGCATAAATACGCATATTTAAGTTACCTCCTTTGACGACTGACTAACTTGGAGGAAGCGAGTCTGCTTGAGGTTTGGATCACTGTCGGTCGGTCAGAGGATACGTCACGGGTTAACGGATAGTGACCTAAGTTTCTACAACTATTGACTAATGTCTCAATTGTATGGTTGCTAGGGTTTTTATGCTCTATAGAGATTATAAAATTATCATGTTTCTACTTTGTGATCTGCTATATATAAAGGGAATTGTTTTGGGCATGTATATATATCATAATACTAGTCTTATTAGAATGGACTCCTACTTATGTGTGACCCAATAACCAAAACTAACATCTCTCAATCGCACAAAGTGAGGGGGGGTGCTCATTCATAAAATCAACACCAAGAGAACGCATTCTGACTATACAATAAAAGTCACGTACAAGTCAATAGTCGTGCGTCAGACAGATACGACGAGCAAGGTGTTGTACGTTTGTTAGGAGTTGCAGTGACTCACGGATATCACATGAGCAGTGAAAACGTGTTATGCACCCTTGCCCATGTAATATTTCCTAGCTAGGTCTGACCACATTAAGATCTTTCAGACCTATATATTTATTGCGTCCACAATCACAACCGATGCCACGGTTGGTGGCGACCTAGTGGAAACAAATTAGAGAAAAATCCATAATGACCATACTCATCCCATGAGACCATTAATACAATCCAATTCTCTTTTCTAAAATCGAGACCCCGGAACTTATAATGTAACCCTTCGAGCACAGACTAAGATAACAAACATTGAACCGAAACTCAATTCTTTGTTTAAAATAATTAGGGTACGGTCGCGGCGATACATATAGAGCTCTAGGTCTCACACAACTCCGAGTTAAGATCACATCTTGGGTTATACCCATGGTCGAATTGGGTACGCGGGACAAAGAACACGTGATACAACATATCCCATGGAGCATAAGTCTAACTGTTGAGCACACAAAATACCTTAACCATGAGCCCACAACCTCCCATCCAATCCCTAAGTGGATCGATACGCCATAATCTGTCGTAGTGAAAAATTACATAGCTTTGGACACTTAGTCCTTTTAGTCATCACTCGTGCGAGAGGGCACTCAAATCAACTTTTACATATTTCAACAAACAATCACAATAAGAACACAAAAAATATGCAAATAGTGAAAACATGCATACTAATATAATTCAAGTTAAAATAACATTGTAAGAGAAATATTATTAATTAAGTACATCAACTGAAGCTACTTAATCTTTGAGATTTTACATGCCTCACAAAAAACTCCCTTTTCAAGGTTGGTGAAATGGTCCACAAGCATCTCATCCATAGACAAGTACTCCAAACTCTCAACCTTATGTGTAACTGTGTCTCTAACATAGTTGTACTTAATATATACGTGTTTTGACTTGTTATGATACTCGGGGTTCTTTGTCGCAGAAATTGAGCTTCCTACGACTCATCAACCGATTAGGAGTCTTTTCAGCCACGTAACCTATTGAGTAGCCTACACAAGAGACACAAATTTGGCTTTCATGGTAGTCAGCGCGATTCACAAATGTTTATTGCTCATCCATGATATGGCATCAATGGATAACCCAAGGTGGATTTTCTCTCATTAAAGTCACCACTATAGTATGCATCGATACACTCAATCATTAAAGCCCCAGGTGGACCTCCGCAAGTCTCCTCGGTAGCACAGGGTATAATTGACAGTTCCTTTAAGATATCGCATGATCCTATTCACTTCCCATAAATTCTTCAATCTAGGGCCAGTTTGGTACCAACAAACCATGTTGACTGCGTATAGATGTTTGGTCAAGTACATATAATTGCATACATCAGGCTTCTATCTGCAATTAGATCCGAAATATGTATCATCTGGTCATTTTCTTTTGAAGGATTAGGACATATATCCATGTTGATAAGTTGACCAACGTAAGTTGGAGTTTCTATTATTTTACAGCAACTCCTGTTGAAATTTTCAAACACTTTGTTTACATAACTCTCACGTGAAAGCAACCTCTCAAGATCTAAATCCCAAAGATGTATGTTGCCTCACCCATGTCCTTCATCTTAAATAGATAGGAGAACCATACCTTTTCCTTGTGCGATAAATTCCTAATTATTTTCAGTTATGAGTATGTCATTCACGTATAGAGTCATTAACACAATGTACGATCCAAACGTTTTTTCTGTACATGTATTGGTCTTCATCCAACATGAGAATTTCATTTTTCACAAGCAAATCATGAAATTTATACCATATATTGATTTATGGAGCTTTCACACTAAGTGCTCATGGTCCTCCTGCACAAACATTCAGATTGATTTATCCAGAATAAAGAAAATCGTGTTTTTTTTTCACGATTGACAAGAATGACTCCTTATAGTCAACTCTTTCCTATTGTGTTTAACTTTTGCGACCATTTGAATTTTATAATGCTCAATGGTGCCATCGACCTTGAGCTTCGTCTTAAGAACCAATATGGATCTACGTCCTCTTAGGAGGTCAATTAGTTTCCAAACACCGATCTTCCCCATATACTTAATTTCATCCTCTATTGCTTTAATTCATTCTTCGCGGAAGGGCCCATTTAGAAGTTTTCTAACGTTAATCAACTTAACAACTGTCTCATCATATATTTGGGTGTGTAGTTCTTCATCACCTTCAATCGTATATCGCCACACGAGTGAAGTATGGTACATTCTCCTCAGCACAGAGTGAATCTAGTGGACGAAGAACCAACTCATCATTTGTGGTATCATCTCCTCATTCGAAAGCACAAGTGTCAACTCAAATTGATCTTGTATCTCATATAGAGATCAGTTCGAACAATGTCACAGTTCTTTGGAAGTTTGATTCAAATTCGGTAACACACCCACTGCTCTGCTCGCCTACAAACACATACCTATTTGAGGTTTCAGATTAACCAACAAAGTTGTTATTCTTTCCTCTAAGTCCAATCTTTCCAAACTTATTGGAGGAATCATAGGTGTAAACGACGCACCCTCAAGGGTGAAAATGTCTAAGTCCCAGACTTCTCCTAATCCCAAGATCATATGGAGTGGAGTTGACCATCTTTGTCGACACTCGGTCCAGAATGTAGGCAACGTTCTTCAAAGCATCTCCCCAAAAGGAAATTGACATTTCAGCCTACACAATCATAGACAAAAACCATTTCTAGGAGTGTTCTATTATGTCAATCTACAACACCATTTTGCTAAGGGATGTAAGGAACCAACCGTCAACTGATGAATGATCCATTTTTATTACGTATAATGTTAGATCCCATTGAAAAGTACATTCTTCCATGATCAGTGTGGATGCTCTTGACCCTTCGATCTAATGGTTCTCTGATTTAAGGGAGATTAAGTAGACGAATCCATAATGTGTTTAAATATCTATAAATGTAATGAACTATCACACTCCATGTCGTTACTAGATAGTTAACACAAGTAGACAACTCCACCTGCAGAATGTTAGGCAACAAGCCTCGTTTGGCCAGTCGTTGCATTCTATTCTTACGTTTGTGGCCTAATCTAACGTGTCATCCATTCACATCTTAAACACATTCACAAGTAGAAGAAAACATGAAATTATTATTGGATGCATCCAAATCTAAAATAATAAATCCACCAGAAATAATACCAAAGTCAAATAGAATTAATCCTAAAGTCAATTGGATGAAAAGTTCATGAAAAGATAATGTAAAACCAAGTTTCATTAATTCTAAAAATAAAATAAATTCTAGTGAATCTGTTAAGCATATAGGACATCACACAGGACTAGGACTTGACCACTTCACAGGCACACCTCAACAGTTCTAATCACTTCGACTTTAACACGAGAGTTGTTATCGACATAAATTCACATAGACTCCCTCGACACACTTCGAGACTCAACGAAAGTGTCTCGGTCTCTGACTATGTTATCTATCGATCTTGAATCCAAAATCCACATAGGACATGACTCGACCAACATAATGTTCCTAGAAACTGAAAGTTTCATTAGAATAGGCAATAAAATGTACTTGTTGCGCTAGGTCAGGGCATGGATTCGCAAAGTGTTCCTTCTAGACACAATTGAAGCATTTCCTAGATTCGAGTTTCTTGGCTTTACGCAGACGTTTCTGCGTCGCTTCTTGCGGAGGAACCCTAAGCTTCACTTGAGTCTTTTCCTTCTAATTCCTGGTGCATCCACGTCATCGTATTATGCACCACTCCCTCACCACATACGATTATCCTAAGGTAAAGAGGATGATGCCATATTCACCTAAGCCTTAGGCCCATCGTCCTTAAGGCAGTCCTCTTCCAATTCAATGTGCCTTCGAACGTGTTTAAAGGTGTTAAGACCCTTAAAATTGGTCATTTGTATTATCTTATGTTTCCATGAGTTAGGCAAAACATGGATTATGACCTAGATCTGCTGCTATTCGGTCAGTGAATGACCAACCTCTTTTAGTTATGTTATCATATAGGTCAAATACTTCAAATGCTACTCATGGACTAATCTTGTAATAATCGAACTTAATGTTGAGCGTAGGTCATTGAGTAGTCGTATTGACAACAAATATACTTGTAAAGCATCCCACACCCTTTTAGCCGTGTTTTGCGACTCAAACTGACAAAGGATGTCATCATCCACTGTACTTGTATCGTAGTGTGCTCCTCAACGTCCTACGTATGGACTCATAATGGAACTCTTTTTGTTGATTTATCAATTGAGAACCAGTTCTCTTCATGATCTTTTTGATGTGGTTGAACGTCTTATTCTAAGTGAAGATCATTTGTATATGCTTCCTACATATTTTATATTTGTCATCGTTTAGTTTAATACCTTTGTCCAACTCAATGAGGATGTTCTTCGTGAACACAAGGACCAATGTTCTAATCCATGTGTAGGAAAAGTGTTTATTAGATCACTCAGTACAGACTTAAGAACATACTTAAATGAGGACAACTCTTGGTATGCTGAGAAGCACACTCTATTTCTAAGCATACCCTAAAGTAACTATTATCAACAAAAAAAACTCCAGACAGTGTTTATAGGATCACAATCGAACAAATAAAATTTATTCAAACTATACAACTCTTACATGAAACAATCATCCTGACATTCAAGAATATTCAGAGAACCTCGCAGACTAACGTTTGGTTTGCACACCGGAACATATTCCCAAGTGCAATTCAAACTTATCTAAACTTCTGAAGGGATATTTCGGAAAATTCCTAAGGTTTGCTACCTAGTCTATGCGAAAACTAGATCTCCATATCAAGGTAATATAATAAATGCAGACAAGGTAGCAAACGATACAATATAATACACATATATATTGAGGCTTTCAAAAATAATTTAGTGATAATTTGTATTTTTTAAAAGTGGAAGGACCAAAGTCACCATTAATAAAGGAATTAGTTGTAGGACAAATTTTCACACATAATATGTTGGGTTCTCAATGAGACATAACCTGGTTATGTTTAACAGGCATGGAGTCAAGAACCAACCAATTAAAGTAAGTCAAGACTATCTACCCTGCAGAAAAGACAAAGTAATCTAGTGATCTCAAAGAACCCGCATACAACGATTAATATATATATATATATATATATATAAAAGCCTCTCGTAGAATATAAGTTGGTCCAATGGTTAATTTATTTAGCCCAAACACTATTAATGATGGTTCAAGTACAATTACTTGACAATAAAAGTTTATTAGAACTCATACATGGTCCAAGATCAAAACCAAGTTTATTTCAGGATCAATTCATTTAGACTTAGTTTAATGAATCAACCTAGACCACTCTAGACAGCCTGGTCCGGTCAATCTCAATCAGTTGGACCAGATCAAACCTGTATGGTCAGACTTAACCAACTAGATTGAGTTGAACTGATTTGGTCGACCTCAACCAACCAAATCGAATTGAATAGGTCATGTCGATGTTAACTAGCCAGATCAGTCTCGGAATCACTTCATACTGAACCAGTCCAACACTTCACCTTCCTTGCTAAAGGGGAAAGGGTACAGTTTCTGTAACCCTAGTAGTCACCCTTCTCAACTAGTTGGGCATAGAGACCTACCAGTCACCATGGGGTTCATCCACATTGGGTTGCCTCATTGCCTCGAGGTCAGCCATGTTTGGCTGACTCTCCTCAAAGTCCCCTCCTCCTTATCTTGTTTCAGCAAACTCATGGTTGTTGTCAATGCGATAATAACCACAACTGCTTGGCCACAAACACCTCTAGACGCAACCTCATGCGAGGATGCCCAGGCATCCTGTCGCATCAAATGGCTTATTCGGGGTGGCCTGGTCGTACCCAAGTAGGCTTCAGATATTACATTCGGGTCCCAACCCCAAAGGTTGCGACTTTAGATAACGTCATTGGTTGTTGTCTGCTGTCGTGACTTCATTGGGGTAAGAATATTAATAGGGTTCGACAATTCAGAAAACAACCTACGAAATATCTTATATTAATGTTGGAATATGTCCGGAACATGCAGTTGGTTAGGGCACAACATGAATACACATATTGAATTTACCCCCTCTGATGACTGACTTGGTGAAAGTAGATCTCTGTGAGGTTGGGATCACGGTTGGTCGAAGGACACGTCACGGGTTAACGGATAGTGACCTAAGTTTCCACAACTACTAACCTTTGTCTTAATTGTAGGGTGATTATGGTTCTTCTTCTCTAAAGCAAGTATCAAACTATCAGGTTTTCTACCGTGAGCAATCTTATATATAGCCATACATAGAGGCAATGGTTTTGGTTCAGTATGATAAGACTGATCTTAGTCGAAGGGTCTCCCACTAATGGGTTACCTATTAACCAAAACTAACAATCTCATGTCTATTCGTAAACTTACTAAAAACTTGAACTTATATATCTCATTCTTTTTTCGGATCATTTTGTATTACATTATAATTCAATCAAACGGACTGTGATAAAGAACATTTATTTAATGGTCTTTATATTTTTTATTTGTGTGGGCCAAGATTTGTTGTCTGCTTTAGTGTTCACTCTAATTTTGACATGCACTATCGACTATATCATCCTTTGTTTTGAAGGAATTGTGTCCTAAATTAATTTACCTATAATATACCGTGAGTCGTGTTAGTTTACAAAACATCGTCACAATTCGTTAGGTCCATGAGTGTTTTCATGCTCAGAATAAGAGTCGGTATTGTAGAAAAGTATAGGCGTAAGTGCAACTAAGTGTGATATGAGATCAATATTCTTAGTAAAATGTGATCAGTCGCGGTCATTTGTGACTACGGCTATGTCTGATGATCGCAACCACCAGTGGTCGTGTATGGGTCATTGATCACTATGTTTTGTGATTGTAGATTAGTTTTCAATCTCTCTTTTTTAATCCTTAAGATGAAGGTTGTTTGTATAGGCCATTGAGTATTTTGTGACTTTTATTTAGAAGATATGTAAAGTGAATTATGTATTACCCTTTCACACGAGTAATGTATTCTTTGCATGCGTGGTTAGGTGAGGTGACACTTCTGGTCTTTGGTTTTGGATATCCTTGTGATGACTAAAGGACTATGAGTCTGAAATATTAAATTTTGCACTATAACATGGTTGCGTTAGACCATGCAATCTAACATATTATGTTTTCTCAATCCATTTATGGGTCGAATGGGAGTATATGGAATTTTTCTTTGGGGTATGTGTGCTTGATGGACATATGTACAACATTTTGACATATACTCCATGGGCTATAATAAAATGTTGTAACACATGATTGATTTATACTGTTTGGTCCCACGTGACTGGGACTAATAATGCAAGTGCAATCTCAGTTATTTCTTGTGTGAGACCCAAGACTATCTTGTTAGTAACGAATCCCATTACTCTAAACAAAGACTTTTTGTTTGATCTAGTTGTTTTTATCTCTGTCCATTCTTGAAGGGCTATGTTTTATAATGCCCGATTCCCAGTTCTAGAAAATAAAGTTAGATCGGACTGATAAGTTCGTGTGAGGAAGAGGATCATTACAGAAATCTCTTAGAACGTCCACTAGACGGTCATCAACCAGAATGTATTGTGGTTGTGGATGCAAAGCAGTATGATATGAGATACTGAACACATAGAAAAGGTATGTCACATGGTCTAAGGTGCAATTATACTTTCCTAGATGGATTAAGGTTTGCGAGTACATGTATACTCTCCTTATGGATGTCACATGCCTCCTTGTGGTGTGTGATGGTCATAGAAAGTTGTTCCCTGTATTAAACTACCACTGTATGTGTAAGAATTATTTTCTTAGAGATGATTATTAAACACCTCCACTAAGTGGGAGTGAGGGATGTAAGATTATGTAAAAAATGGGTCGCCCAATAGTGGAAGCCCATAAGTTAAGCCCAAGATTATAATGTTGATTTTATGTCCTGACCCATATCATATGCCTCTATGAGTGTATATATACACATATAAAGAGATGAGTGAGTGCTCACAGTTTAACACCAGAGACAGATACATTTTCTAGAAATCATGTAGAGCCTCCATCCAGTAGGTGAACTAGGTAGACTCATATCCTCCACTAAGAGTTACATAGGCTCTTAATGTGTTCGAGTTTGAGTCTTTCCACAGTAGGAAATTTTCATCCTTGAGTCATAATTCCAACCACGTTCGATCCACACTTCCGTGTTGTTAATCTTTTCAAGGTGAGTGTTATTCCCTTGGTCAATACAATACGATTATTGACTAAAAACTTCCAACACAATAAAAAACAAGTATTTTTCTTCACGAAGTCTACATTGAAAATTGTTATTACATGAGATGACTATGCTGAAATCACATGTCTTAAAATTGTTATATCATATGAGATTCAATACAAAAGATTTAGGCTAGTTAAAGTACTTCTTTGGGTGAAATTGACAAAAAGGAAGAAAAACAATCATTATGTGGTAGAATTATATGATTGATTTACTTAAGGAAACTGAAAGATTTGGAGCAAAGCTGTTAAAAACGCGAATGACTCCAAATGATCATGTAACAAAAGATTATAGTCATTATTTGATGATTCTAAAAGGTATAGAAAATTTAATTTAACTCGGATGTTCATGTTAGTAGTCCTTTTGCCTTTAGTTAATTGCAACAAATTCCTGCAAAGGTGGTAATCTAGTAATGCTTCTTGGTTAATTATGTATATTCAACATATAAGTCTTGCTTTCACCCTTTACTTTTCCTTTATTATTATTTATTAAACTTGGTCTTTTTACATATTATTCCTATACACTTTTGTTTCTCATTAATAGAACAAGTTAGGTGTGTGAGTCTTGCAAAGGAGCTAATTAACAATGAATGTCTTTTTTCCTTCTATCCTATTGTATAAACTTTATTTATTATTCATCAGTTCAGTTTGCAACCTTTTGAATAAATTTTCCTAACACTGTGTTCTTTTTTATCGTGCTCCGTTTCGAGCCCGGGCACTAAGAAGGTCCCATATGTCAGAATGAACTTTATTGCAAGGAAAATTTGTCTCTAGGTGCCTTACCAAAAGGCTTGCTCGTGGATTTTCTTGGTAGACAACTAACACAAAAAGACAATTCCACATGTGGAATGTTAGGCAACAAGCTTCGTTAGGTTAACCTTTGCATTCTATGCTGACCTACGTGGCCTAGTCTTGTGTGTTATCCATTGACATCGCAGACATATTCACGAGTAGAAGAAAGCATAACATTATTTTTGCATGAATCCAAATGCAATATAATAAAGTCACAAAAAATAATACCAAAGTCAAATAGAATTGATCCCTAAGGTTGTTTTAGATGATCTTTTCCATCCATTTAAAGTCTTCTTAATCCTACGACTGAAATAACACTCCAGCGAATGTGCGAAATCATAGAGGACATCACACATGACTATAACTCGGCCACCATGCAGACACGGCTCACGAGTTCTAATCCTTTCAACACAAGAGCTATTTCTAACATAAATCTACCTAGCTTCCCAGAGGACTCTTCAGTAATGAATGAAAGTGTCTCGATCATTAGTAATGTGGTTTGTCGATCCTGGATCCAAATAGGATATGACTCAACCAATATAACTGTACTAAACAGAAAGTTCACTAGAATAACTAGGATGTACCTGTCGCACTCGTTTAGGGCATTCATTCGCAAAGTATCCCTTTTGGTCATAATTGAAGCTTTTTTTTGGACTCAGGCTTCTTGGCTTTGAGAAGACGTTTTCACGTCGTTTATTTTAAATGAGCCTATACCTTTACTTCGGTCATTGCCTTTTTTCCCTTTGTGCATCTGCGTTGTCGCATCCCACGTCCCTCCTTTGCGCATTATAACTCTTCTTAGGTCTAGAGAATGATGCCGTGCACTTCAAACTTAGGTCAGTGGTCATGCGGTGGTCCTATTACAGCTCAATGTGCCTTTGAACGTGGTCAAAGGTGTTGAGACCCTCAGAATGGGCCATCTGAATTTCCACATGTTCCCAGGAGTTAGGTAGATAGCAGATTACAGACTTGATCTACCGTTTATCGGTTAGTGATTGACCATCCTCCTTGAGTTATGCGATCATATTGACAATATGCCTAAGATTCTGCCTCACGTAGTGCTGACGATTCATCTTGTAAGAATCGAAGGTAATGTTGAGATAACATAGATGAACAGTCGTATAAATACCAAATCTAGTCTGCACAACATCTCACAACCCTTTAGGCGTGTCTTCCTACTCAAAGTCATAGACGATGTCATCATCCAACGTCAACATATTTAGCCTCCCACTCACCAGGGAAAACCTTATGCTGACCTGTTATTCCTGAGTCAATGAGTCTCTTCATGATCTTCTTGATGAGGTCGAGCAACTTATGCTCACCCATGACCATTTGTATACGCTTGCTCCATATTTTATAGTTATCATTGTTAAGTCTAAGACCTTTGTTAAACTCAACGATGTTGTTTTTCGTGGATCCAATATTTATTTAAATAAAGAACTAATTCACAAAACAAACGGTGTTTTAGTAAAATAATGGAGTGGTTCTGATGGACCACAAAAACTGGTTCACATATGGTAAACCTTACCTCTTTTTGAATCGGTTTTAATATACTATTATATTTTAAAAAATATCTAAGTAACTTAGTTCAACCATAAATCTGTAACTCAGATTCATTCTGTTCCCAGTCCCTACTTTTTCCCAGTCCCACTTCGACTTCGACATGGCCCATTGGTCTATTCAGCTCGTCGACATGGGAACTCCAGTATAAGTTTGACGTTAGCCATAAAAACCAAGTCAAGAGCTTCTCCGGTGACTTCAAGATCTTTTCTAGCTGCAGAGGACACATAAACGAATATGGTCTCGAAATGTGGGACCAGGTAACAGGGAAGCAAATGGACTTCTTCTACGAGTCTCTTGGTTGGTATCTACTAGAGCTGAGTCGAGAGTCCCACTTCGACATTTCCCAGTCCCACTTCGACCCTTCCCTTCCCGGTCTCAGTCCCAATCCCAGTCCTAGAGGCTAGAGTCCTAAGCGGCGAGGCGAGCAGTGGTGGAACTAAGGTAGCAGCTGCGACACATATCCTTTGTCCAGCAGCAGAGGCGAGCAGTGGAGCTAAAGCCAGAGTTCTCAATTTGAGACCTGATTTCAGTGTCAAAGCTCTTGTACCTCTTTCGTACTGATTCATTGAAAAACCATCATGATACGTACATTTGCCATATTTTAGGTAAGGTACGGTTCTGAACCGGTTCGACCCCAAATCGGTTCATGCCCAACCCTATTCGCAAGGAACCAGCACACAATGATAATATATATCAAATCATGATAAATATATCAAAACAAGGCTATCTTAGCATTTAAATTGATCAAACAACTAATTTAATTAGTTGTTAATATACTCAATGGTTACTTATCTTTGCTCATGTGACTATTTGATTACAAATTGTGCACAATGGTCACAGATGTTTAACCATGTGGCTATTCGATCATTTTACTGTTCACCGTTATTTGTTTTTATTGTTAGTCACTATTTTAACTCTTGAAATGTTCAAGTTACCTCTACAATTCTTCACCTGAAGTGTCATGAATTTATTTGTTGGAATCTCTTCACATTCTTTTGGATTTTAGATAATACTTAATATATATGGAGATTGAGATTGGGTGTGTCTCCAAATTGCTCAAACGGAATAGTCATATCTTCAAGTATTCGATTAAAGTATTTAAGGAGAAATCCTTTGCTCTCAAGTCTTCTAGGAGTCTTCGAGATTGGATTTTTCGTTATGCTCACGATTCTTCAACAAGTGAGTTCCGTTCATAATCGTCTACCTTCCATCTTTCAAAATAGAACCCCAAAACCATGATTTCTCGATTCTTTTTTAATCAGTAATAGATTTTGTGTTTGAACAGAACCAAAATCGATTTTGGAGTGTTGTTTATCGATTTTAGTTTAGGAAGGCAAGGACAGAGATCTGTTGCTCCGACGGGGCATCACCATCGACAACACTCAGGCAGTTTCCTAGAATTTGATCGATTCTTCTGTTAATTTTAATAAATGGATTCAAATAGACTTCAAATTTGCATATTTTAGGTTTGAATTTATTCTTACCGTTTCATGTGAGGAAGAGACAATTTCTATTATTCTATTTGTATCTATATAGATTATGATTTAGGGTTTAAGAGTTGCATATTATGATTCTGGTTTTGACGTATTATTGTATGGAAGAAAGAGATGAACAAATGGATAAGATAAATAGGTGAATAAGATATGAAAGGGCATAATAGTCATTTAATAATTTAAAACAATGTTAGAAATATTAACTCACGAAAAAAAACTAACGGTTCACTAACGGAGTGACCAAATAGTCACAAGTTGAAACATAATTGACCATTTAGTCACGCGAAAAAACATGAATAACCAATTAGTCACATTGGGTAAACAAGTGTGACTATTGAGTTTATTAACCCTTTAATTAGCCAAAAACTATTAGTGAAAGGGTCTAGGCACAATTACCAGACAATAACAAAGTAGAACCACACTTGGTCAAGGATCAGGACCAAATTTGTTTCGAGACCAATTTAGTCAACCTCAGCCATCTGCATCGGTCTGAACCAGACCGGTCAGCCTCAACCAACCTATCCAGACCTAATTGATCCATACAATCTCCACCAATCAGACTTGTTTGAACTGGCATGATCCACCTCGACGAGCTAGACTAGTTTGGACTGATCTACCTCGCTAGACCAATTTGGACTAATTTGTCTCACGACACTAGACCGATCCATAGTGTCATATTCCCCGGGTCTACTACGATTTCAAGAAACCTTAGTCGTCACCCCTCATGGTTGGACGCTTATGCAAACCACCATGGTTTCCCCTCGCTCTTCTCCCAACCACTGCGGTGGCTACATCCTATTGGAACTGACCCGACCACCATGTCTGAGTTCTTTTGTATCAAACTCAACCCTCTGGTTCCTGGTAGCCTGACTGTAGGTTTGCGGCCACAGAGACCGTGAATATTCTATCGTCGATGCAACCACCACAGTGGTTGCATATCGACTGCGACCTTGACCACGATTGGTCGCGGTCGGGGTTAGGGGAATTTCACACAAAATTTGACAAATTGGAAACCAACCTATGAAGGCTCTAATACCAATGTTTAAATAATGTATGTATGAAATATGCAGTCGGTTAGGGCATAATATAAATACACATATGTAAGCTGCCTTTCCTAACGACTAACTTAGTGGATCAGTCTGTGGTTGGGATCATGGCCTGTCGGCCAGAGGACACATCACGGGTTAACTGACAGTGACCTAAATTTACACAACTACTGAACTGTGTCTCAACTGTAAGGTGTCTAGGTTTCTCTTCTATAAGCGAGTATAAATTGTTCTTATTTTTATACCCTAAGCACTTCTATATATAGTAGTCATATATAAAGAAAAATGTTTTGGATTAGTATCACAATACTAATTTTATCGCAATGAACTCCCACTTATAAGCGACCTAATGACCAAAACCAACAAAATATTTGAACTTACTATCATTTTACTTTACCTCGATGCAACCTTCTCTTTTTAAGTTTGCTATCACACTTTTCAAGTAAAAGAAATGGATATCCCTTTAAAAAATAGAGAGCGAGAGGGGAGATAGTGATGAAAGAAACATTATTATGTAAAATTTACTAAGTTCTTAGCATTATTATATCTGTGACAATAATTATTCCATTTACAAATGCATTAGGCACATGCCTACATAATGAATTAGATATTCTAACAAAGAAAAGTATAATCAACATGCTCGAAATAATCAACTTATTATAGGAATGAATAATCGTGCATCAGTATGCAAGTTAAACTTACCCGAAAGTTGAAAGATCCAGAATTTCACTATACCTTACCCTAATAGTCTATTACCCTACATGTGACCTTTGTATAAGTGAAGTCATGTGCCATCGATCTAGAAGTTGGCATGCATTTGATGTCTTAGATTGTATATAAAAGAATGAACCTTCATGCACTACAAGAATGTACCTCTACAATGACAGTCTAAAGTCGCTACTAAGTGGACTTTTGTCGTTGCTAAGGGACAACGTCGATGAAATGTTCGTGTCAATAGGCCCCGTGGCTAAAGGATTCTGCGACGACAATGTGCTTTGACTAAAGATCTTCCATTGCTGGAATGAACAGTTGCACTGACCTTTAGCATCAACATATTGTCGTAGGTGTTCATGCATAATTATCATCGACATGTTTTAGCTGTTATACCATGTATATTGTTTCGAAAGAGTCTGTTAGTAAATTTACTACATCTGTGATACCTAAACACTGATACCATATCAGTTATTAAGGAACACCGTTAATTGATGCAATAAACGTTAATCAATGACTAACATTGTTTGACACTTATTATATTTAATTTGCATTGAGATGTCTTTAATGCTAAAATACCCTTTTCCCCACAGTCCTTATTTTGTTACTGTAACATTTATTGTAATTAACTCCCATATGTGAAGTAATACTTGCTGTCGCAATTAAAGCATATTTCATATGTCGATGCAAATGCTTATATAGTAGTACAATAGTCAATTGTTGCAGTCCTATGTTTTTGCCAATATATAAGTCAAATACATAACTAAAGCCAAACAAACATATATAAAAACACCTCCAAACCTCCATATGTACCACCTCTATCTCCATCCAGCTCACAATGCTTGTATGTGTTACATTATCTTCCGACTCTAAGACAACCATTATCTCCTCCAACCCCTTTTTTTTTGTATGAAGGCCTGAAGGAGGTAGACAACGTCTAATCATTAGGCAAGCATAAAATGATAAAAATATATACATGGACTTAAAAGTATCTGAACTTGAAAGAGCATGGATCACTTTATGCAAGCAATGGATTTTTTGGTCTATACAATACGAAAGTAAGTGCACTACACAAACAACACTGCCAACTAGGCAAAGGAATAATATAAATGGCCTACATATTAAAGAAATTGTTTGGTAAGTGCCAATGGAGTCTATATTTTCCACGATTGCATTTAAACCCCATATATTTGGAGTCCAATTACAAACAAATAAACCATATACCAATTATAAAAGAAAACATGGTTAAGAGACACTAAACATAAGAATAAAACAACCAACGACTTAACATGCCAAAATAATCAAATCCAAATTCACGATTCACGATTCGTGATTCATGATTCATGATTTGAGGTGTCCACTTCCACTTTCATTCTCACAAAATCTCTATCTAATCCATTAGGGCCTAAGATATTTTCCACTTCTCGAACTATTCCAATACATTCTCCGATTATCTCAGAGTTTTGCTTGTTGAACTTATCAAACTCTAGGGCATGAAACTTTACTTTCTTCAACATCTTTGCAGAGTTAGTTAAACATATGAACTTTCAATGTTACATTACTACATTATTATTGTCGTTCATTTTGGAAACATAATGTCGTTGTAATGCATATTCTCTTCTAGTGAAGCTCTTAACTAGACAAACTTGTGGTATAGCTAAAGGAATTTAGTAAAAGGCATTGCAAGCAGTTTGGAAATATTAGTTTGCAACACATGTTCAGCATATCTTTTCAGATGATGATGGCATCTCTTTATTAACACTAACACATATTCATCAAATTATAATTAACATAAGTTTGTACAACTATCAAATTCTGCAGCCCAATAGACAGTGGTTCTTTCTATTCAGATATAGTTTTATGTGAATGCAAAGGACATATTTCATCCCCATTCAGTTCTCAAATATAAATGGTTACCTCTTTTTGCTGCAAAAGAGCTTCTTTTCTGCAATAATAAGATGAAAAATAGGCCAGAAAAATAGGCCAGAAAAATAGAAGAAGAAAAAAACACAATCAAAGTGTTTGAAATAAATTATAACTCCAACCTTTTTTTTATTATCATGAATACCGCTTTACTTTAAGAAATAAAACGTCGTGACACGGGGTCACGGGTGTTCGTACATAATATCATTAGCTACTAAACATACAAATGGTAGTGGTGGTCTTTCGACCCAATCATTAAGATCCACTCCCATTCTCGCTTGCTTTGCTATCCAATTTGCACATTTGTTTCTCGTCCTTGGAATAGCTCGCCATTGCATTTGCTCGACTTGTCTTGCGAGTGCTCGGAAGTTCGGTATGATTGTTGATAGTCTCCAATGTTTCGGCCTATCCATTAGTTGTTGGTGAACCACTTGTGAGTCCGTTTCTATGATGATGTTTTGTCATCCCGCTTCAATAGCTAAACGTACTCCTTCTTTATTGCCAAGGCCTCCATTGTTTCTATGTTATCGCTCCTTTGCCTCCGGTTCATCCCGCCCACTATCTTGCCGTTTTTGTCTTATGCTATCACTCCTATGCCTGCTCTTTGTGTTTTCTTGCACCACGATGCGTCACAAATTATCTTGATCGTGTCACCCGTCGGGGGTTGCCAATGAAGGTTCGGTTTATCCTCCTGTATGTGCACGGGTTGGGTACGAAAGGCTCCTAGCTACTCCTTATAGGTTTGCTTGATCTCCATTGTGATGACCCTCGGGTTTGGTTGCTTTGCTTCAAAAGCCGCCGCGCATCTCATCTTCCATATGTGCCAACATGTTATTACGATGTGGGCCCATTTTTTGTTGGTCATTGTGCTTGGACCATGCAGCTCCTCCTTCTTCCTCATTAGCCATTCCACTATGTCTAGTTAGTTTGGCTGATCAAATTGAGCTCCAAGCGTGCCACTCCAAATCTGCTCCGTCCACCCACATTCCAATATCATATGCTCCCGTGTCTCGGCTTTGCCACAAATTGGACAGCTCAGAGATACATTCATCCCCCTACGAACCATATTCACTTTAATGGCTCTAGAGTTCGTAGCAAGCCTCCATATGAAGTTATTTACCTTTGGCATTACCTTTGCCTTCCACAACTCTTTCCAAAACGTACCTCGGTAGTTTGGGTTCGTTATTGGCCTTGTCTCGGCCCATTCTCGGATTTTGTGGTAGACCGATCGGACTTGGGGTTTCCCATTCTTCGTGTAAGGCCAAATGTACCGGTCACTTCCCCTGACTTGTGGTAGTGGCATATTGAGGATGTGGGCTGCATTTTCTTGATAAAAAATGCTTCTTACTCGGTGCATATTCCAAGTGCCATTCGGATTGATGAGATCCCTTACCTGTAAATTTCCACCGTGCTCCACCGTGCCATCATTATTCACCATTTTACTCTATTTTGTATAGATCCATGAGTCCTCAAAAACTCGAATGTTCTCTCCCGAGCCAATCACCCACATCCTATCTTCTTTGATTACATCTCGGTCATATAGGATACTACCCCATACCCATGGCGTTCGACTCCCCTTCTTTGCCTCTAGTAACAAACACTGTGGAAAATAAAGTCCTTTTAGAACTTGCACGCATATTGTGTCTGGTTCGGTCATGATTCGGCTTGCCATCTTTGTTAGTAGCGCCGTGTTGAAGCTTTGGAGTTCCCGGAAACCTAGTCCCCCAATAACCTTTGCCTTTGTAAGAACCTCCCATCTTTTCCAATGTGTTCTTTTCCCGTTCGATGTTTTCCCCCACCAAAAGTCCGCAATGAGTGCATTTATCTCCGCACACCATGTTTTTGGGAGGCGCAATACACTCATTTCGTACGTAGGGATCGCCGTGATGATTGCCTTTATGACCAACTTATCAAATTTTCTTCTAATGATACACCTTCACCAAGTGCAGCAACCTAACAATTCTCAAAGATTCGGGAAGTAAAGTTAATAGTATCAAATAAGTACGTTGTGGCAGCTTTTGAGTAATTTAAGGGCTACAACGTCTTACAGGTTTAAACAAAACAAACAATTAACTCAGCTTTGTAGGTCGATCTAAAGAAGAAGATAATCCGAAAAAATAGAAATGTTTGTGTAAGAAAGGGAAAAGTTTACCTACTTCTCAAGTTGATTCTTTTATCAACTTCCTCACACTGCATTTAAGCACGCTTACTTCAATGGACAACCACACGTCTCTATAAATACCATCCCAAGAATAGAAGAGCAATTCTACTAGATAATAGATAATACTAACTGTATATCAAGTTCAATTCGGCTTAAATATCAGTTCAATCTAGAACTCTAACAGATTGCACCACCCAAATTGAAAAACACTAAGTAGACAAGTCAGTTCAACTTACCGAAGGTGAAGGAGATCTAGCAATTCTAGAGGAAACTCCATGAGCCTTATTCGTCTTCATCTAGATAGCAATAGGTTGAGGATCGTTATACCAAAACCCAAGATTGTTCTCATCGTCGTCATCATCATCAACAGTCTGCGAGGCCATGACCTGAATCAGGCGCAGAGCGGCAGCTTTGGCAGCAAAGTTCTGATTCTGCTTGATGCTTGATATCACATAGGCTGAAGAATTGCAGGAGTAGTGGTAACACCCCGACGAAATTGCCATATAGGACACGCCACTGGAGTTGGCTCTGGATTGGATGCTCCACTGACAACTGTAGATGAGGCTCTCGGTCCGCTGGTAGTCTATGTGAGCAGTGAAGTAGGAAGGCAGTTGGTGGAGAAGAATGGAAATTGAGATATGTGGGGTGTTGGTGAGTGCAGTGTCAGTGAAGAGGGATGTTGGGCATAACCATGAATGCGCGTGCAGAGAAGAAGACAAATATCCAAAGTGTAGAGAGATATACATAGGAAGCTTTTGTTTGTGAAGTGATGGCGAAGAAAGTGGATAAGGTGGTTGTTTCATTGTCAACAACTGTACAATGAGTGGAAGTGGCTCCACGAAAGCAAGAGTAGATTTGAGATGAAAATGGACAGAGGAGGCACCTAGAATTAAGGTTTTTCATAACCACAGATGCCATGGTCAGATATACTCGAAAGTGACAATGTAAACAGAGAGAGACAAAAATGATTTAAGAAAGTTTACTGTTTTATGAAGGCCCGGCTTTAGAGTTATTAAGAGTATATTGTTTATCATATATATTGCTCGTATATTATTTTATATTGTATTACTTTGGTAAATATTTTAATATTGTGTATAAAAAGAGAAACTAATAGCCGAAGATCCAATTTTTGTTGAAATTAAGCAGCATCCGAGGCAAGACGAGATGAGGCGTGGGTGAGCGTGCGGAGAGAAAACCATTCTAACTTTAATAACCGAACATAAATTTTGAATAGTAACGATAAATAGCGTAACAGCTACGACATAACGCTGACACTGTTAATCATGTTATTGCATCAATATATTAAGAGAGTAACATATACGTCATTACGTTGACACTGTTAATCATGATATTGCATCAACATATGGAGATACTAAACAGTAGTTTTTGCAATAACGTTGTTTTCTATAACTTAATGCATATATTACTATCGAAAAGGTATTTGACACGGGAATTTCTTCAATTTTACAAGATTGTTGCGATAGAAGTACACGCTAAACACTTGGTTTAGCGTTGATAAATTTTACGACACTAAATACAGTATACAATTACAAAATATAATGTCGCAACTACATAACATTTTTACTTTCAAAACCTTAATGACAACATATGATTTTCTTCGGTGTTGATGAACATTCTTGTAGTGATGAATTCAAATATACTCTCAAATATAAGAGAGAAGATAAACTTTGGGGGGGTTTGCGGTTATAAATTCTTTTACCAATGAAATTTCATTTTTCTCCTGTAAAAGTGAGAATTCTTGTAGTGTATGTATACACTTTTATATGTGTTGTTACAAGTTAGGTTTATGGTTTAGTGATTTATGATTGTAAGATTTCTTGATCTCTTAGAGGCATAAGGGATTAAGTCAAGATAGGCTAGACTGCGTTTTAAGATCTAAATTATCTCATCAATAAGATTAAGCTTAAACAAAACCGAGGAAGGTCTAAACAAACTCTTTAGGAGATCGAGACGAGTTAAGTGTATTTTCCAAAATATAGAAAGTTTTTATTTTTTTATACTTTATGACAACTACAATGCAATTAAACTAATAAGTTTGGCCGCACAGTGCGTGTTTCTAAAACCCATAGAAGATCATACAAAATAAGGGATTTCAATTATTTGGAACCATCCCAATATGCTTGAAGTAACAATTTCCTTAGCAAGCTGCATGTTTGCCACCATATTTGCTTTATGAAATATGTGTCAAATTTTGTAGTTTTTGAGCATTTGTAGAAGGCTCATGGAATCCAAAACTAATGACATTAGGCATCTATCATCAATTAGTTATTCCAAGATAAGGTTGGTTGCTTATTTGAAATCCATTTCAGCATAGATCATGTCTATGTTTATTTTTTTTTCCAAAGTCAAACCACCTTTAAGAACCAACTCAACAGTTAAATTGTTTGTAATATCATCGTTCCTTCGAAATCCCCCCATCCAACCACCATAAGAGTTTCTCAGAATTCCTCCTCCCCTGCCGGTCCCGAATTTTCCAAAACTGAACCATCGGTGTTTAATTAACCCATCCCAAAAGAGCTCAGAGCCATCTCACTTGTATAGTGAATGAGTTATGTACTAACTTTTTTGACAATGCAAGCAAAGTTCCTTAGCTTGTTCCAAAATACGAATGAAGAGGTTTGTACAATTTCTAATGCCTCTAAACAAAATTGAGTTCCTGCTTTTTCATATTGCAGAAGTAAATACAATACTCCAATACACTATAGGAGAAGGATGTGTTAGGGGATTAATGACACGTCATTTCCATGTATGAGTAGTGAATAAATTATTTATCTAATTATTCACAACTCAATAAAATTTGAGCCGTCCTTTAATTATTTTTATGTCTGATTATTTCAGCATTCATATAAGTAATATACATTTAATTTTCACGACTCATATATTAAGCCGTTATTTTTTTACAAAAAAAAAGTTATTTTTATTTTTCGCTACTCTTTTATTCCAGTTGCGATTTAAAATAAATAAATAAAAATTCTATGACTCATTATTTCAGCCTTCATACAAATACTTGACATTCAATTTTCTCGGTCGTTTGTTTAAATATATATATATATATATATATATATCCTATTTTTCGCTGCTCATTTAAAATAAATAAAACAATACTCTCCACAACTCATTATTTCAACCTTCATATAAAGAATATATATTTAATTTTCACGGCGGCTCATATATTGAGTCGTTACTTGATAGTAAAAAAAAAGTTAATTTTTATTCTCTCTTTCAGATTTCTCTACACGTCTTTTTTTCTTAAGGCGTCTCTTCTTCTTCATTGTGCTCTGCCCCTTCATTCTCAATTGCCTTATTCTTCGCCGTTCTCTCCAAGATCTCTTGACTAAAATCACTTCTCCATGGATTCTTCTCTAGTCTTCAGCTTTTCGGCGTGGTTGTTCTCTTCAGCATCTGTTCTTCGGTCTTTGGTTCTTCAATGTCTCTTCTTCGGTTCTTCTGCGTGATTGGATCAGTAAGTCTCTTTCAATTGATTTGTTAAATTCCTTCAATTAATCCAAAAATCGAAGAACAAGTATACATGTTACTCAAAATCTGTTAATTCTGAACAAACACTAATCGTTGAATTTGGGGCTTTTGGTTTTATGCATATTGAATTAGATTTGGGTCTGCAAATTGTCGCAATCACCAATGAAATTTTGACTGGATCTTCAGGTATTGCCTTCTTACTAATCACTGGACTGAAAACTTTGGATATTTATGTATAATTATCTTTAACAAATGGGTTGGCCCAAAACAAATCTTTAACAAATGCTTTTTTCATTACAACTAAATTTCTTGTGTGACTTTTTTAGGCCAACTGTTTAATTTTCTTAGAAATAAAGGATTGGAAGCACACAAATTTTGGTTGGTTATGTTGTTTTTCTATCGTTCTTTCCTTCAATTTTATTATTTTATGATGTGTTTTTTAATATTGAATAATTTTGGCGACTTAGGAAAATGAGCCGCGAAAAATTATTATTAACGTAATGTTCACGACTCAGGAAAAGAGCCATGAAAAGTAGTTATTAATTTAATTTCTATGTCTCTATAAATGAGCCTCGAAAAATATTAAAGATATAATATTTTGCATTTTTTGCGGCTCGAAAATAAGCGCCCTTAATAATTTAATTTTCGCGGCTCCCTAGCATTTGAACCATCTTATTTATGGCGACGCTTTACATGACGACTCAATCCTATTTGAGCCGTCTCATTTATTATATCGTTAACAATTACATTTTGAGCCCTTTACATAACTCTCTCCTGTAATGGTATATTCCTGAATGAAGTTGGGATAGACTTGTATAATTCTCAAACAACCAATTAGGAAAACTCTTGGTGAAAGAGTTTTGGTCCTTGTTTGAAATTTTAATGTCCATCCAAACCTTTTTTGTAGTTAGAATTATTTATTAGAATTTATTGAATGCTTGGTCTAATCTACTCAATCCAGGTCTTGAGCTCTCAATAAGGGACTACGTTGTCTCAACTTATGTAATCATTGAAAAAAAGTGGTTATATTTTGAACCATTATACAATACAACAACCTTAGCATCGTATTACTCTAGTCGACTCAAGAGAGTTAAACAGAATTATAAAGAGTTGAGTCCATTTAGCTATGAAAAATTTGTGGGCTACTATAAAAACTAGTTGTGAGAGAAGTTTTCAAACCCCATAGAAGTTGTTTGAGTTATAAGTTATATTCGAGATAGAAGAGACATGTTTATGTGTTTAGAACTGATCATAATTAAGCATGAATTGTATAATTAGGGCGTAAAGCTTTTGTCATCTTGTCTTATATCTTGTACCTGTTGGATCTGAATTTCCCAGGTGCTGACTTGGCAGTGAATTGAATGCCAAAGGATTGAAGATCGCACACTTTCGCCTGAGCTGCGATAAACCTGCAAGAAGGGGATCGCAACAGAGGGGGTACCTTCAGGTCCCACTCCGATGCTTAAATGAGTATACCGTGTGTATGAACTCAAAAACTTAATGAACGTATGTAAAGCAAGAGTATTTATAGAGTTGGAAGATCAAACCGTTGTAGGCAACTGAATATCTTTGTGAATATTGTGCCGGTAAAAATTAGGATAGCAGATATTACGGTTATGGCGTAATATTGCAGTTACCTTATGTAATCTTTATAAAATATGTGTCTGATATACGCGGGATATTGTGGCTATATATTCAGTGTCGGTTAGTGGGATGAGAGTTTGAGAGATTTGATTCTCTTGGCGAGGGCGACCTGAAATAGGGTTTTGGCGGCCACTTTAGCTTTGGGTTTGGTATTGGACCGCTTTATGGGTGTCAGCTTACCCTTACTGTGGGTCGGCCCCAGTTCCGAATGATGTGGGTTCTATCCCTTGTAAAGTGATTGGGCCTTCTAGGCCTTATTCATATTGAGTTGTCACTATCGATACCCAACATTTGCCCCCAAAGCTTGAGTGAAGTTTCTTCGGCCGACCTTGATCTTGTGAGAGGGTTCGAGATAGTGACTTCTGGATTGCCTTTTAGCTTTGGCGAGCTGTCGGGGAGTGATAGAAAAGCCATGGACGATTTTTTCCTACACCATAGGTAACAGAGCTTTTGTTCAACCCGGTCAATGGCGGAAACTTCAGAGTCAATGCTTAGGTTGGCGGACATTCATCAGTCTGTGCCAGTCTCTATTGATTGGGTAATTTTATGACCCTTTTTCTCTGCTGGTTTTGCATTGTAGGCACTCGGGTGCCTAAACTTCTCAGTCTGTTTTCCAAGCAGGCTAAGGCGGGGCTATCAGCTGCCCAGTCGTCTTTGAGTCCACCTCCTCCTCCTTCTTAGCGTGCGACCAAGAGCATGCCTGAGAAGGAACAACCTGGGGTCGCTTCTGGCGATCGCCTAAGAGGTATGTCTCGTATTATGCCATTTGGTTTTCTTTTTCTGCTCCAGCCTTAGGTTTTAATACCCTTGTTGATTGTTTTCAGAGAGTGTCGGAGCTGAGGTGACTCCTGCTTCTGCCAAGATGGCGAGGAGTTCTGGCAAGGAGCGCCCAGCTTCCACCGGGGGATCTATCGCTTCCCGGGGCAAGGCCCCTGCCACTGGGGATGTTGTCGCCCCTTCCTCCTATCCTGCTGCTCCCAACCCATCCAGGGGAGCTGGGGATCGAAAGAGGGTCCAGACCCAGAGTGCCGCGACGAGCATTTCCAAACTCCCTTCACCGGGAAGTACTGTTCTTTGGTGGGCTTATTCCAGCCACCGAAGGTGGTGGATCCAAGGGGTTTCTGGGCCCCTTGGCACAATCTCCGAAAGGTGGATATCTCCGACAAGTCCTTGTTGCGGGGTAACCCATACATCTACATGCACTTGTTAGATGAGATCCTTCCACCTTAGGAACGGGTGGAGGTCCCTTCGGACCTGAACGACATTGAGGTCGTCATGAGGTCGTACTTTGAGCGGGTTTCCTTGGTAAGTCCTTCCTTTTTTAAAACTACCCCTTATTCTTTCATTACTCGCTCTTTTGTCACTCATTGACCTTTTTTGACTTTATTCCCCCTTTATCATATTGTCAGCTCATCGGTGAGGAGATGATGATCAGACGGATTATAGGGGAGATCGCTGATAAGTAAATTGATCTGCTTATCGAGCTGGAGCAGTTCCAGAGTTTGAGTTACACTCCTGAAGAGATGGAGGACTTGTAGAGGAGGGCAGAGGCGACCACCGAGCTGGTGGAGCATGCCCGACGTGAGTATGAGGAAAAGGATTTAGGATTGCTCGCCATCCTCAAGGTGAGGGAGGATAAGGTCTCTCTCGTTGATGACAGCCGGCTAAGGGCTGAGATTCGGACCAAGGAGGCCAAGTACTCCGCTCGGCTGGAGGCGGAGAATGCTGACCTCAAGGCTGCGCTGAAGGAGTCATGGGTTCAGAGGGATGTCTTTGTGGCAGAGAATGAGCATCTCGCCTTGAAGTTTAAGGCTGTTCAATCCCCCCCAAAGCGTGGTCGAGGACTTTAAGAAGTCCAAGGAGTTTTCCGACAAACTCCAAGGGAACAGTTACCCAAGGACCATGCCTTTAAGGAAACGACCATCTCTTGTGGATCCGTTCGCCTTTTAGGTTTTGAGTCCTTCGATTCGTTCGCCTATACGTGAGGAATTGTTACTTAAGGTTTGCTCGCCTACTTTGTTGTGCCCGACTTGTAAAGGAACTCTTACCCTTATTGTGGGTTCGTTCCCCTTCTATACCAGGTCTTAGTTTTTGCCCAACTTGTAAGGGAACTGTTACCATTTTGGTTCGTTTGCCTTTTATATCAGGTTTTGTTTTTTTGCCCAGCTTATAAGGGAACTGTTACCTTTTTGGTCCATTCACCTTTTATATCAGGACTTAGTTTTTTGCCCAACTTGTAAGGGAACTGTTACCTTTTTGGTTTCTTCGCCTTTTATATCAGGACTTAGTTTTTTGCCCAACTTGTAAGGGAACTGTTACCTTTTCGGTTCGTTCGCCTTTTATATCAGGACTTAGATTTTTGCCCAACTTCTAAGGGAACTGTTACCTTTTCGGGTTGTTCGCCTTATATATCATGACATAGTTTTTTGCTCAACTTGTAAAGGAACTGTTACCTTTTCGGTTCGTTCGCCTTGTATATTAGAACTTAGTTTTTTGCTCAACTTGTAAGGGAACTGTTACCTTTTTGGTTCGTTCACCTTTTATACCAGGTCTTGTTTTTTTGGGTGCTAGTTTGGGGGGCACTGTTACCTTGATAGTTCGTTCGCCCCTTGCTCTAGATTTTCATGGGAGATGAATTGTTACCTTAACAAGGTTCGTTCGCAATCCTCGTTTTGCCTGATGGGCGAGATTGTTACCTTTGTTGGCTCATCTGCCTGTACGCGCCAATTCTTTCTCTTTCGATAGCTTGCCCCTTGTTTGGGACTTTTCGTTTTGGTTCGAGTGGCTATGCTTTGTATGAAGGAATAATTTGTTTTATTGACATAACATTTTGATTACAGGTTATGCATAAAACCTCTGTAAATATTCGAAGTTGAATGGACGAGGTAGCCTTACACCTTCTGCCGTTTCCAAGTAGTAGGATTCTGGTGCGACGATCTCAACTACTTTGTATGGACCCTCCCATTTAGCTGAGAGTTTGTTTTAGCTATCCATTTTTGTGAACTCATTCCTTCGCATAACCATCTCCCCCACGAAAAATTAGTGAGCGCTGACCTTTCTGTTGAAGTATCGAGCGGTCGTCAGTCGCATTTTAGCTTGTGCATTGTCTGATTGCCATCGTTTTATTCTACAAGATTGAGGTCTGTATGACGCTCAATTTCATTCGCTTCGGCATTAAAGTACAGGATCCTATGGGTAGGCACCGCTATTTCGGCGGGTACTACTACCTCAGATCTGTACACCAGACTGAATGACGCTTCTCCCGTTGCTGTTTTAGGTGTCGTTCGAACAACCCACAGTACATTATCCAGCTCTTTCGCCTAGTTTCCTTTGAAGGCTTGAACTCGCTTTTTGAGTCGTGCCAGGACAACTTTGTTGGCTGCTTCGGCCTGCCCATTCATTTGAGGATGGTGTACCGAGCTGAATATGTGATTGATATGGTATATTTCGTAGAGCCATTTGAGCTCTTTTCCCACGAATTACGGACCATTGTCACTTATGAGTATTTTGGGGACGCCAAATCGCGAAAATATGTGGATTTTCAAGAACTTGATCACTTGAAATTCAGTCATGGAGGTCAATGCTTTCGCATGTATTCACTTGAAAAAGTAGTTGATCTCCACGATAATGTGGGTTCTTTGCCAGTGCTTATGGTAAAGGGTCCCAAAATGTATATTCCCCATTGGGCGAAATGCCAAGCGCCCGCCATTGAAGATAGCAACATCGGTGGTCGACCAGATCGTGGTGCAAACTGTTGACAAGTAGCGCACCTTTTTGTTAATTTTGCCGCGTTCTTGCTCAAGGTTGGCCAATAATAGCCTATTCTGAAGATTTTGCGCGTTAGTGAGCGTGGACCTTCATGACATGCGACGACTCCTTCGTCAGCTTTGCGGAGAACTCTCTCTGTCTCGGGATGAGAGATGCATCTCAGATTGGGAGTTGAGTATCCTCGCCTATAGAGTTCTCCATCTATGAGAAGATAATTTAAGGCTAGACGACTTATTTTTGTGGCCTCGCTTTCGTCTTCTGGCAGTATTCCTTCTTTTAGAAAATTCTGGAATGGGGTCATCTAGTTGCCTTGCTCTTGAATATTGAAGACGTGTGCTCGGTTGTCGAGGACTGAGTATAAGACTTGTTCCAGGAACACATCCTATATCTTTGTTCCTTCGAACGCCAGTTTACTTAGAGAGTCAGCTAGCTGGTTGTCATGGCGAGGAATGGACTCAATCGCGAAAGTCGGGATTTCGGCGATGAGTTTTTTTAGCAATGTCGAGGTACCTTTTTATTTTTCCCCCTTTTATTCATAAGTTCCATTGATTTGGTTAAACATTAGCTCTGAATCGCTTTTTGCTTTGAGTGACGTTATGCCCATTCCCTTAGCGAGTCGCAGTCCAGTGATAAGTGCTTCATATTCGGCCTCATTATTGCTTGCCTTAAATGTAAGGGCGATCGCATACTTTAGGGGCTTGCCCTCAGGGGGATAAGAATTAATCCTTCCTCCGAGCCTTGTTTGGAAGAGGATCCATTAGTATAGAGTTCACAGCCTTTGTCTGTGTCCTCTACTGCTTTGCCGTTTTTGTGCTTCTGCTAGACCATTGTCGGTGCTTTCCACTATGAAATCTGCCAATGCTTGACCTTTGATGACCGTTTCTGGCGCAAATTTGATCTTGAATTCGCTCAGCTCAATTGACCACTTAACCATCCTTCCTGAAGAGTATAACTTCAGCAAGAAGTGTTTGAGAGACTTGTTGAGTGCGACCAGGTGACCATTCAGACTTTGGACTTCCTTGTGGAAAGTTGGGGACTTCATTTCTTCAATGACTTTGAGCTTTTCAGGGTTCGCCTCTATTCCGCGCTCGCTGACCATGAATCCCAAGAATTTGCCTGATTTTACCCCAAAGGCGCATTTCGCTGGGTTTAGGCAGACGTTGTGCCTTCTCATGCATTCGAATGCTTCTTGAAGGTCTTCTGTATGAGGGTTATCCTTAACTGTTTTGACGGGCATGTCGTCTACATAGGCCTCCATGTTACACCCCATCCTTTCTTGGAACAGATGATTTACCATTCACTGATAGGTTGCCCCTGCGTTTATCATACTGAAGGGCATCACCTTATAACAAAGTATATCTCCATCTTCATAGAAGGTTGTGTGGGCTTCATCGGCCGGGAGCATTCAGACATGGTTGTAACCGGAATAGGTATCCATGAAGCTCGGTATTTCGTGACCAGAGGTTGCATCTACCAACTGATCAATTTGAGGAAGGGGTTACGAGTTTTTTGGGCAAGCCTTGTTCAAGCTGCGTAAGTCGACGCACATTCTCTACTTGCCGTTTGATTTCTTTACGAGCACTGGATTGGCGACCTAGCTTTGGAAACGTACCTCCCTGACAAAGTTGGCTTCAAGCAGTCTGCCTACTTCTTGCATGACCGCCAAGCGCTTATCTGATTCGAATGACCTTCTCTTTTGAGCGATAGGCTTGATCGAAGGATCTATCCTTAGCTCGTGGGATATTATATCGGTGTTGATGCCTGACATATCACTGGGTTTCCAAGCAAATAATTCCCTGTATTCTTCTAATAGGGAGGTTAAGGCGCCCCACTGGTCGTCGTTCAAGGTGGTCCTGATGCGCACCTTCTTTTATGGACCATCGATTTCGACCTCTGTTAGTTCTTCCATTGGGTCTGGTCGAGCTCCTGCAAAACAAGTGGATAAGACAAAGAAAAGTGGGTTAGGTAAGTGGTTCGGTCTTGTTGCAAGCTGTCTCGGTTCGCCTGGCCGCAGGGTTCGGCTATGTTCAGTCTCAGTCCAGCCCGAGCTTCCCCTAGTCCGCCGGAGTCGGTCGCTCAACCTTATCCATCCAGCAGGCCCCCACCGTGCCGGTATGGTTGGCATCGAGTGTTGCTTGGTCCTTCCTAGGAGTATGCTTGTGTCTCGCTGCCCTATTTTCGTTCACGTTCGTTTTCTGCAGGTCACTTGCATGGAAACTTCAAATCAGCTGCAGTGGCAAATCCCTTCCTGTGTCCTGATTGGCTTCTTGAGCAATAAATGCTCTTAAAATCAGATGAATCGAAGAAGACAAGATGGGGGAATGTCTGCCCAGGACAATTTTTGGGAATCGCCTGGAAGGGGGCGGGTGAACGTCAATCGCCACGAGAAATAATCCGAGAATGATAACATTGATGTATTTTTTTTTAAATGGATCAATTAATTATAAGGTAATTAATTAAATTAATATATATGGATCATTTTATAATAACGTTTTTCTGTTCTGCTGTTCCCTCTCGTATTCCATTCCATTCAAGTTTTTTTTTTTTTTTGATAATTACATTCCATTCAAGTTGGTCTCTGCATTTGTTGGTTCTCACTGTGACGGGAGTTACGAGACGAAGGTTTCCATATTTTGTAGAGGCATCAAATTCATCTCTCTCTCTCTTGGTAGACTGATCCTCTGCTTTTCTTCAGATACTACAATCAAGTAAGCTCCTTGAAGCCTTCGCCATGCTACCTTCGTTCCTACTACTACTACTACTAATAAAATGTCCGGGCTTTCTGGATTGCGGGCTGTGAGTTTACAATTTCTTCCAGTATCAGGTCTAACTTTTTAAGTCCCCGTTTCTCGAATTAGGGTACTGCATTGTAGACATTAAAGATGATAAATGTACTAATTTTGGTCTAGATTCAGGAGTACTCTTTTGATACTTATTGACGATCTCTTGGGCTAAAATATCCCTGTTGAAACAAGCGAAACGGTTTTCGGGATAAATAATTGTTTTTTTCAATAGCTGGTACAAACCCATATAATGCTTGTATGGAGTTGCTCCAACTAGCAAATGGTAGGATCGTATGTTGTTTTTTTCCTTACCTGCTGCTCGTTGCTCACTTATTTTAACTTGTAGGTAAACAAAGGCAAAAAGGGTAATGTCTTCTGCGCCTGCCACTACAGGGGAAGATAATCTGCTTTAATTTCTCTCAAGAAAAAAACAGGTGAAAGAGATGTAAGTAAATTCGATTATTACTGGTTCTCGTCGTGATTCATTTTGTGTGCGTGTATGATGTTTTTTAATAGGATCTAAGAAGAGATATATGTTCTTTGCTGTCTTGATGTGATTTTTACAGAATATTTCTATTTTTTTTTTATAAAACTAATCTTTAAAAGATCATTTCACTAACATGCACCAAGATGGTCCAGTCTAATCCAATCATATACACAAGTAGTTGTAGCAGATCATAGATAAGACAATATAAACAAGGGGTAAATGGGAGGATAGACTATAATGCACAAGGGTTAAAGAAGATAAGTTTTAGCCTTTGGGAATGTAGAAAGAAGTCTGACCAGTGCAAAGCAAAAATAAGGCTTTTTATGATATTGAGACACTTGTTGCTGTTTTGACCTTTACTTATAGTGCATTTTTTTTTTCATTTCAGATGTATAATGAGAAGTGATACTCAATTTAGTCTGAAAGTTGTCGAAGAGAATCGGAAAAGCAGGCAATATATCGGTGGAAGATCAGGCCCTTTGGCATCAGAAATCACCCATGGATAAAACAACATCTGATGAACAAATCAAGAAGCAGACACCAACTCCAGCAGGTACAAGGTGGAAGAAATACATACTATATGTTCCTATAAGGAGGAGGTCCAAGAGGTGTAAAAAGCAGGCCTCCTCGAGTTCTCAAGGATCAAAGGCAGAGACAAGCTCTGGGTCTCCGCCATCACACAGCACGAAAAGGAAGAAGGATATGATGGATGAGAGTTCCTCAAGACAATCAGCGTCTGGAACTGTAGAACATTGTGAAGGCGAGGAAGATGAAATGGACTCGCTGGAGATAACAAATGTAAGGATGAGGGCATGTGCTTATAAGGCATTATTTCAGAAGCAAGAAAAGAAGGTGAAGGTATCAGGTGGCTGTCTGTCCTTCACTATTCTTTGGTCTCCTAGTCAGAAGCTGAATACTGTTTCTTCTTCAACATGGTAGAAAGATACCAGATACATAAAACTAAATAATAGGCTTGAAGCTTCTTTATGCTTCCATATTTATGCTTTGCTTGAGGAATGTAACTTGATCAACTCTATACCTTCCTAATCGTACTGAAAAACATGTTACACTTGATAAGTATTCTCTTAAAAGGTTTTGATGTGAATGGGTCAGCTTGCTAAATATCAACTGAAAAGCTCTTACACCAACTAGTTTCGCAATGCATTTTAAGTCCCAGTAGTGTTAAAATCGGACGTGCAGGACAACAATAGTTGGTTTAACTAACCTTTCGCAGATACAGTAGTGTCTGATACATTTTTCGATGTCGATCATCTAATGAGTTTTAAAAAAACAGTTGATGAATTTATGTTCTTCAAGAGAACAAATTGTTTTTTTTGGTTCTCATATCCCTTAATATTATCATCATGTATTGGCTAATTGAAGCAGAGGAATAGATGCTTACTTATTACTGCGTAGTTTAGTATAATCTCAAATAGTTAGTATAACTACAAAATAATTAAAGGCTGTACTTCTTTTCTCTGGGATCCTAGGTCAAGTTGAGGAGTTGGATGGGTCAGACAAGTCCTTCATTAAATATGGAAGCAATTCTGGAGATCACACACAAAAAGAAGGCACTGCAGCTGTTGAGATCTGTCATATAACAGGAGATGACAGCTTGCCTGTCCAAGAAGCAGCTGAGGTAATTTGTGAAGAGGAATCAACTCAAATGAGGCAGAAGTTTGATCACAACTTCCAATTTCGGTCATCTCCTAAGTCGGTAGATATGGATAGAAGTGATGATCCAAGAAGGATTGGAGGCATCTCTTTATCACTTGATGGCGATGCTCACAAGAACAAGGTCTTAAAAGAACAAATTGATGTGGATGCAATTGAAGTTGCAGTTGTTGTTGATAAAGCTAATACACCAGTCCGTTCAACATCTGGTCACAAAGAAAACAATGTTGGTGAGTCAAGTGGTCTGAACATTGGGAGTAAAAGGTACTATTGTTATTGTGTTACTATAACTTTATATTCCTGGAAATGCGTTTGAAACCCTAGTCATAACTGGTGAAATTGTAGTTTAAATTCATACTGGATTTGAGCAAAGTCTTGTTTTGTGTGGCATGGATCTGTGTTTCCATGTTCATAATGCAACCTGAAGATTGGTATTATAGTCTTGATTAGATGGTGATATGAGTGATGCAGCTAGAATGGGTAGATTGGGTTATCAATTTATCATATCAGCAAACACAGGATAGATACAAAAAGAGATTAGTTTCTGGTTCTGCTAAGTAGACTGAACTTTTTGTCATTTTTATGGTGTCATATATTAGAGCTGAATTTTCACTTTTAGCTTCCAGTTGTACTCTTGACTATATATATATTCTTATTTCTCTTGATTCAGGGTGATTTCATTGAGGTTAGAAGCAAGTCAATATGTAATTATAATGGAGTAATTTTATTTGTAATTGGTGGAATGAGCATATTTACATGAGGTAATGATGGATCTTTGCCTGTAGATTTCACAAAATGTAATGTCGGTAGGTGGGACAATATACCAATAGATACATGAAGGATGTACAGTAAAATTAAAATATTTCTTCATACCCATTTTGGTGACTTCAGTTAAAAATGCTGTAGTTATACCTTTCTGACGAGTGGGCTGATTATGATTACTTAATCATTTTTAATGTTGCCATAGAGTCGGAGCCTAATTAGTACTCTAGTCTAGCTTGTTTATACCCACATTGTGTATTTTGTTGGTGAAAAGGGTTAGCAAAACTAGCGGAAACTCTTTGGTAGTCCAATTATGGTATGAAACAAGTAAATATATTTACTAATTGTGTTTGTGTGTTTAGTGATCAGGGTCAATTTTATGCTTTGTCTGTGGTTGGTTGTGTCAAGTTCTTTTTTTTTTTCTGGTCAACTTAAATTTCTTAAATGTAGAAAGCATGGCGCAGGAAGATTAAAAAGCACAAACGAGTGGTCACCCATAAACAAATATTTTCTTGAAATTTAATTTATATCACAGTATAAATTGGCCGTGTTGCTTTCTGGTTCGAGTTTAGTCCTCTTGTTTCTGCATGGATTCACGTCTATGTTAGATATGATACTGGCCTTGTATTTTGATTTACTTACTTTCTCTGATCTTGTGTTAGGATAGTTGGGAGCCTGAAGCTGGTATTTACTTCAAATCATGTGAAAAGAGTGCCCAACTGTTGAACCCTTCATTAGACACTCAAGGAAATGACTCTGCAGCAGATCCAGAGCAGCTCTGTAGGTTCACTGCTGCTGGGTCTAAGGAAAATTCCTCTCAATTTATGGAGTTTTGGGTTCCTGCACAGATGTCACATGTGCAACTTGAACAGTACTGCTCGATTCTTGTTAACTCACTCTCTCTCCGTTCACCTTCAAGGACTGATCCTGTTGGTGCACTGCATGATATACTTACTGCTGCTCGGAAGGTAGCCTAACTTTTCTGCAGTTGATATCAAATTTCTCTGCTCATGTATCATCTGCACCTACTACAGTAGTTTAGTAAATCAATGATGGTCAAAAGTTTAGAGCATCCATTTAGTTCAAGTTATGGTGTGGTGCCAAAGTATGAGCTATTACTTGGTTTAGATCCTCTATTCACTCAGGGGAGCACCCATCAGAGGTGCCTGATACCTCAAGTTTTTGAATTCCGTAACTCCTTTAGAGCATCTTAGAATTGCTATAGGCTCTATACTCTATAGATATTCGATCATTGTATTTAGCAAATAAAGAGACAATTTGAGTTTCTCATGTGCTGATTTAATGTAAGAACTGAAAGTATGACATTAACCGAAAAGTCTACCAACTATATATACGGAAGACCATGATCCTATTTATGCTTTTCTTAAGGATTCACCTTTGGTTCTTTGCAGTGCTGTGATCATCCATACCTTGTTGATTCAACCCTTCAGAACCTTCTAATAAAGGACCTGCAACCAGCTCAGGTCTTGGATATTGGGATACAAGCTAGTGGCAAACTAGAACTCCTCGACAAAATTCTTGTGGAAATGAGGACTCGAGGTTTGAGAATTCTTATCCTGTTTCAAGTAAGTTTCTATCCCAGGCTTAGAATGTTATCTGTCTCTCATCTTGGTCTGCAGTCCACATCCGAATTGACAAGCATTAGCATTTCCACTCGCTATAAATTTTGATTAACGCTGTTATGGTTCTGAATGAAAACATCAACTATCTGTCAGTCATTTGATATGAAATGAGAAGACAGATCAGCATCTATTTGTTGACTGAAGCAAACCTCCACTAGGAAACAAAACTTGCTTCTTGGTCATCTTTCTCCTTGTCTTCATTCGATGGAGAAAATCATTTTTGAGTTTTAAGATTTTGCCGAATCATGACTTAAGTTTTCCTTTTTTCCTTCCGCTAAAGCAGCCTTGACTAAGTGTATTATTTTACTATGATGCGAAAACAAAGGCACACCATAGAGTATGATGACTACATTTTTGAAGTTTATATTGGAACTGTCAACGTTATTGTTCAAGAAGGATGAGATTTATTTCATTTTAACTTGGGCTAGTTTTCCAAATGTAACAAAAAATTTAGGTGAGCGAAATGCATCGTAAACTTCCACTTCTTTCTGCAGACTCCGTTGATTCTGTTAATAGCTATCCATGTGGTGCAAATGAGCTGTACTTCCTCCAACTTAGGGTTGCAGTGAACCCATATTAGACTGTTGGTCTAGCTTGACATGGTTAGGATATGATATTTTGAGCCACTTAAACCGGGAATGCTCTTGTCAGCAGCTATATTAATTTCGGCTGCATGGTGAAATATATATAAAGCGAGGTCTAGTCTGCATTTGACAACAAAACAGACCCGTTTTAGTAAGAACAAGGTCTATATGTAGGATAAAGATGATGAATCCTAACTTGCAGTGTTATGATGTCTTTCCTTCTGTAGTTGTTGCAAATTTTATTAACACATTGTTTAAATCGTGTCTTACATCTGCTTTTGAAGACTTGTTCATCATTCAGAAAATGTTGGGTACTTCAAACTAAGTAACCTCAAGAATTGATGGGGTTTCAGGATTATCATGGGCCTTCCCTAATCCCTAGTGTCTTGCCTGATTGCGTTCTTCTTCTTCTTTCTATTAAACATCTAGACAGGGTTTTGCTTTGACATTTTCCTTAAAGGTTGTTGGCATCAATTCAATTTTTTAATAAAAAAATTCTTCTAGAATATTGGGAGCTTTGGAGAAAAAGATTCCATCAATGTCGGAGATATTCTGGATGATGCTGTACGGCGGAGATTTGGTGAAAAATCTTATGAACGTGTTGCTTGGGGGCTTGCACGTCCTAAGATACAGACTGCACTTAACAACTTTAACAATAAGGAGTTCAGGAGGTTTGTATTTCTGATAGAAGCTCGTGCTTGCCGTCCAATCATCAAGCTGTCATCAGTTGATGTGGTAGTCATATTTGGTAGTGATTGGCAGCCTGGAAATGATATTAAAAATTTGCAGAAAATGACCTTAGAATCTGAATCTGAAAATATTAAGGTATTCAGGCTATATTCATGTTTTACTGTGGAAGAGAAGGTTTTGATTAGTTCAAGGAAAGGTCTAAATTTGGATGGCAGAGTGCAGGAAAGAACTGCAAGTACTTGCCATATGTTGCTCATGTGGGAAGCAGCATATCTTTTCAAAAAACTGAATGAGTTCCACTGCAGCTATTTGGAATCCTCCCGCTTGATCTTGTCTGATCTGGATAATACTAACGCTGTCATCAAGGAGCTTATATCGTTTTTACCTGTTGAGGAAAATAATCTCAGAAGTAGCTCTATGGTTTTAAGAGTGGAAAATGATGGATCTTTTTACCATACGGACTCTCCATTATATGGTGAATCCAAAAGTCAATTAGCTACTGAAGAGTCTCTATCACCTCCTAAATTTTGGACCAAGTTATTAGAAGGGAAACATCCTCGGTGGAAATATTCATCTGGTTCATCTCAGAGGAACAGAAGACATAATATTCATTCATATAAGAGTGATGCTGATGAATTTGCGAAGAAGCGTAAGAAGTTGGCCAATAACAATGGTGTCCAGTCACCTAGAAAGCGAGGGAAAGGTAAAATAGCTGGAGAGAAAGGTTGGTAACTGCAAATTAACTAACCTTCCATTAATTATGTTGCACTGTATTCTAGTGGCATTTTTACTTCATTTGTTAAACATTTTGTAGCTTTGATTAAGATTTCTAAATTTTTGTGTGAATTGTTTTACTTTCTTGGGCATTCTTGCGCAGGATCCCCACCTACTCTGGAACAAGACCTCGATAATCACATGGATGGAGGGGTTGAAGCTATAAAACTTTGTGATTCACAAAAGATTCTTCATCTGAGTCTACAACTCGAAATTTCACGACTTTGTGAAGTTCTCAATCTAGGGGTTTGTCTCTTCGTTTCAATAAGAATTTCTTCCTGTCAATAGGATGCAATCTCTTTGAAAATTTCAATTTTATGCAGTATCCATTTATGTTTAAGACTACATAACTGATCACCAATCATTTGCTTCCTAAACTAACTGCAACTGCTTGGTGCCACAGATTTGAATTTCAAAACTTGCAATTCAAATGTTTTCCTGTTATATTATTTGACGATTAAGTTGGTTTCTAAGAAAGCGAGAATGTTTTCAAATTCAGTATGCTCCTTCTGATGGCTTATTGAAAACAGGATATGATTTAGTAGATCTATATCTAAGTAGGCACTTCTAAGTGATCATGACCATATTCGGATAAACAATTTATCTTTGCAATAGTAACTCACTTGTGAGACAAATATTTTTTTTTCCTTTTTTGCCGATTGTAGATATACTGATATAGAGATCATTTACATAGAATACTCTTTCTGTAGTGACAAATTTTGTTGTTTCATATGCAGGATAAGGTCAAGAATATGGCTCAGATATTTCTTGATTATATCATAAACAATCACCACGTTGCTCGAGAACCTGCTACTATTTTACAAGCTTTCCAGTTAGCCCTGGTTTGGAACCTTTTTCTTGACACGTTTTAATCTTGTTTACTTTTTAAGAGTTCGTTTCAACTTTCATCGTATGTATACTAACTGGTGTGATCCGTCTGATTCTCTTCAAGTTACAAATGGCCTGTGTAGGAATTGGTATCTGTACCAGTCTTTCACTAGCAATGTATATATAAGGATATTGGATGAAGGAGAGAAAATGGCATCTCCTTTCAAATTTTGGCTGATCGAGTTTTCTATCATGATATTTAGTGTTGTTTGTGCACTGGACCCCTTGAAAATGTGGCCATTTTCCTTACATTAGTACACTTATATGTATTCTTGTCATGTAGTGCTGGACTGCAGCTTCTATGCTGAAGGTAAAAGTTGCTCACAAGGAATCACTCCAACTGGTAAAAACGCATATGAGTTACGTGTGCAAGAAAGATGAGGCAGATCTAGTATATGCAATGCTGCATGATTTAAAGCAAATGTTTCTAGAGCAAAGGAGGAGTGACATGGGGGACCTTGAAGATTTGTCATTGAGTAAGGATGATGTTAACATTCCTGACAATTCTGCAGAAGAAAGGATCTCAAAGGCCATTAAAAAGATCAAAAGGAAATATGGGAAGCAGATGGAGAAGCTTATGCAGCAGCAAAAGAAAGAAATTGATGAGGTTCATAAGGCTTATGAAGCAGGGAAGACAACATTGGAAAATAAGCGTCAGATTGAAACTGCCGTTATACGTTTACATCGCGAGGGCCCCACAAGAACAGACATGCTTAATACATTGGAAAGGAATATCACTGGAAAGATTGAAGAAAGAAAAAAACTGATGACTGCACGCCTTAATCAACTTGACCGAGCTTATCATGCTTCCAGAACCAAACTTCATCTGAAGGAAGCTTCTTGCATAAAGTCGTTGAAGGAATGGGCTCAGACTGAACTTGTGGATGGAGACAATGCTCAAACTAGTGCTGGCCCAAACGTTGCTGATGGTCCTCCTGATCACCCGAGAGATGTCAATGTCGGCAATCTTCCTGAGAGTCCTTGGAATGCAGCTGTTAGTAGTGCATGTAAAAATCTTGAATCATTTTCAGAAGGGCTAGTGGACCTGGATCCAGAGAATTATATCTCAGTAGATCCTTGTGTTGGAGAGAACATTGCTCATGGGGCCAGGGAGGAAGTTTCATTGGACAGTCTGCTGCTACACACTGCTTCTTGTACCAATGTAAAAACAGACCAAGTTAATTTAATCCCACAAGGAGGAGAAATTTGTTCTTTGCCTAATAGAGAGGGTGTTTGCTCACATAGTGATACTGTGGATGCTGAGTCCCACAGTGTACAACCATTACAAAATCAAATTCCTGATAGAACAATTGCAGATGAAGCAACTGAAATAACAGTTGCAGATGATTTTACTTCAGTTGTTGAGCAAGTTATAGCAGGCACTCCTAAGGATCAAGCCTCTCATCCCAAGGAATTTGGTGACTCAGCTCCGGTGCAGCCATTAGCCACCTTGTCTCAGAGTGCTTCTACGTCAGTAAGTAAATTATTTCTTATCTCTGTGCATCTTTCAATAATTAAATTAAATCACGGTAATTAGGTTTCCGAGGTCATCTGGAAGCCGTTTGAGGCTCTTGTAATAATAACTGTCCTATAGATTACACCTATCATATATTTACGTAATGTATATCTAACAAAATGCTATGCAACATGATAAACGTCGTCAGAGAGAGTTCCTTTTTGACTGTTTCATTTTAAAAAATTCTCATCTAGTTATTATTTTCTTGAAAAAGTAAGTTTTTTTACTTTATCACCGAGTTTCTCATGTGGCAGCAGTTTCTAGATGATTATGATGAAGCATAGAGAAAAGTCGTACACTTCAGACCTGTATTCAAGGAATCATTAGAATGAGTTCCCGACCTTTCAAAGTGAAGAATGTAATTACTACATAATGATGTCCCATTCAGCTTTAGCACCATAACTATCAATATGGTCATGATGGGAATTTGCTGTCTCAGGTCCAGACCTCGAAATATTAATTAACGGCTTTAGTGAAGTTTCTATTGGTGATTGGAACAACAAAAGCGGTTATTTATTAGATCACCCTGCAGAGTGGAGTCAACAACTGTCCCAGAATATTCTATAATGTTCCGCATTAGTAGGTTTCGTTATATGTTATCTATTTATAGAAAGTAATTGTTTAGGCTACTACTGCTAGTTGCCTTACACGCTTCTAGTTATGATAGATAAAATCATTCACATGTATATTATGCCTATGGATTCATTGAATATGTAGAGAAAATTCTCTGTTCTGTTCTGTTCTGCTACATTGATTGATTTTTTCAATTTGCCAGACTGCGCTCCCTGAGGAACTTCATGATCAATCTAATGGAATAGCAAAGTTAAATGCTCCTGCACCTGTGTCTCTTATTTCTGATGCCACACCACCTGATCAATGGGATTCTGTAGCTGCAGATGCAGAATTGACTTCAAGTGTACCAAATATCTCTCCTGTTAATGGAACATCACAAGTCACAAGTGTGAAGGGACAGAATTCAGTGAACAATCAGGCAACCCTAAGACCATTTGAGGAGATTGGTGAACCTCAAATGAAGTCTGTCCAAGGTATATCTATTCATGCCCCAGCCAGTGGGCACGGGATCCATCTACCAGGATATGCAAGTACTTCGCAATCTAGCTTTCCATCTGTACAAACTTCATTTCTCATGCCATCAGGAATGGGTGATCGGGATCTACTTCAGACTGAGATTGATAAGATACAGAAAGAAGTAGCTTGTAGAATGAGGACTCATGAAGATCTGGTCAGTTCTTTTTAATAGACATGCTTAAGCTTTTGAACCATTTTGTAACGGATGCATATATGTTTGTGCAGAAGATGCAGCTGAAGTTAAACTGCGAGAAAGAGGTTGAGCGCACTGTCTCCCAAATTCGCCACAAGTACAAAGCCAAGGAGCAAGAGGCAGAAGCACATTACACACTTAAGAAGAAGGAACTGGAAGCGAATTATAACCAAGTTCATATGAACAAGATTTTAGCTGCTGCTTTCAGGTTCAAGTGCATGGATTTCGGGGCTCCTGAGCCTCGTTCTCGCCCTGGTAAGAGATCCACCTTGTTTGTCTTTGTTAAATATTAATTAACTAGAGCTGCAGAAATGGATGGGGAGGGGGAATGTGGACATAATTTGAAATAGCAAGTTAGCAACTAGGCGTGTGTGAACTTTTAAATAAGTGCTTCTTCCCCACCTATTTGTCCACTTTTGTAACATATTAAATTTTACAAAGCATAACCTTTGTCTCTGTTTAGGGAAGGGAAGGATAGGAAAGTAGTTTGGTTATTTTGATATCTAATAAGTAGGAAGGAAAACTCGGTGCAAACGTTATAAAATTTCAGTTATTGCATATTCTTCTTTCAAGGCATGAAGAGTCTAATTTGAGAAATCCTTTTCCTGCCAAACAAGAGAAAATATAATGTTATTGTTTTGTCTTTCTCTTTCCCTTTCCCTTTCCTTTGATGAATAATCCAAGCAAAGCTTGTTAGTCAATTACTGCTTCCTGTATCTGATGTTCACTGAATAATTATAAAGACCATGAAAGATTACCTGATTATTTTGTTTTTTCTGCAGATGCATTCATTAATTTAGAGCAAGAGATGATGTTATCTGAACCAAATCCGGCCTCTTCTCCTTGCATCCCTTTGGCTCCTCCAGGCATTTTGCGTCCGTCTCCTGTTCCATCCAGTGCACTGACCAGCACCACGCGACAGTCAGTGGACCTGGTGAAGGAACTTCCGGTACAACCACTACTTCATCACAGTACTCCAACCCGTGTTGCCAGACCTAGAGGACCACCTCCTGTCATTGGCCAGTTTACTACCCCAGTTACTGTTCAGGTGCGTCCAAACGTGCGTCGACCTGCCCCGCATCTCCAACCATTCAGACCCTCCCCTTCTCCATCTCCTGTAAACCTCCCTCCCCGAGGAGTGTTCCCTTCTTACCAAACAGTTGGTCTGTCTCCATCCACAGCCTCCTCCCATTGCCCTGACGCTGTCCAACAGAAGCCAACACCTCAGAAGAACAGTATGTGGCACTCACCAAACGTTAGCAGCTCCAACATCATTGAAATTAGGAGCATGAGGGAAAATGCTGCTATTCAGATGGATTCTTCTCAAATCGTTTGCGTGTCTGATGATGATGAATAGACAAAATATGTTGCTGCTGGTCTTTATTTAGGTTGATGATAGATAGTGTTTACTACTGTGCAGTGTGCAGTGCAGCGGGTGATGTATGTATGTTTTGATCTCCCTTGTCTTTCACTAAATATATAGAGGGAGAGGGAGGGGTCTAGTCTAGTTGTTCTGGACACGGATCCAGTGAATGTCATTCACCATAACGGTGATTACACCAGGCTGCATTGTCGAGTATGCCGAGTAGATTAGATTGTAGTTTTTTCCTTTTTCAAAGACGATAAGTTCTAAAAGAGAGGATGTCGGGGTTGTGACACTTAATCATTTTGTGTTAATGATCAGTTGGTTCGGTGTTAAGTCATAATCTTAATTACGCGTCAACTCTGCTCATCCATTGATCTTATGGTAGATTTTATGTAAGTGTGGAACTTCAAATACATTATGTAACTCATTAATTTTAAACTCCAATTTATTACAAAGTTTGTTTTTGTTTTTTTAAGAAGGTTAAGTCTAGATGCGGAAGTGTTTTTTATTATACCTCCAAATCATGGGTATCAAATTCTTCAAAATAAAATTAAGGGTTATTATGTCCAACAGTACCATATGTTTGGGTCATGTGATCGAATAGTACCACATGTTTTTTGATGTGGTCAAATGATCTGTTATGTTTGGAGGATGTTGTCATACAGTATTTTGTCAGTCAACCGTTAAATTTTTCTGTTAAATGGTCAATGTTAGCACCACGTCATCGCCACGTAGATATATAATATAATATTTAATTTAAAAAAAATTAAAAAATTTAAAATAGGAAACAAAATAGGAAAAAATAGGAAAAATTTATAATTTTATTTTTTATTAATATATAAAGTTTTAATTTTTTTTTTTTCTGATTTTTCCATATTTTTTCTATTTATTTTTATTTTTCATTTGCCACATCAGCGTAACGTCAACGCCACATAAGCATTCCGTTAGTTAAACTTGACGACAACAGTAATTTGAACTAAATAACAACATTATAAAAACATAAGGTACCAAGAAACAACATAGGGGTACCATCCGATCAAATGACCTAAACATATGGTACCATTTGACCTATTAACCTTAAAATTAAATACATATTAAGTTTGATACAAATTGTAGCAATGTAGTTGGGTACGGATACCGAAATTGACCGTGAAACTCTTCGAAGATTGGTCAAAAACGCTAGAGGTTGATCCTAGCACATGAGGACAGTTGGAGTTTTTCCTTCAAATCCTTCTCCGTTACCTGAATTAGTATAGTGTATATGGTAGTAATAATGAAAAAAAAGTAGCATATCCTTAAGGATAGAAGCATTGATAATTTATATTGTTCAAACTCTACCATCGATGTTAACATTCAGGTGATTAACATCACCGTGTTTTCGTATATCTCGTCTCATATTTGTGTATTAGGTGAATTTTTTATCCCTTAATAGTAGAGTATATCTTGATGAGTAATAACCTCATCCTTAGTAAGCAGAGCATGAGGGGAACATTACACTAGGGACAAAATTTGTGCATCATATTGGAGGGAGGCTTATATGTTCTCGGAGCTAAGGTTTGAGTTAATGCGAGGCTCAGAGGGCGTTACTTCGTGTATGGGTGCTCTCTACTAGGGCTATGACTCTAGTCGAGTAGTTTTGAGTTTGTTGACTGGAAATCTCTCGTGACAAGTCTCGACACACTAGGAGGTCGTCTAGTATCCAACAATTTGCCCTGAAACTAAGTGAATGACTTTTCGTTCGATTTTTACCTTTAGTTGTTTTAGGCGACTGCAATAGGTGCATGCTTTTATTTGGTGGGCCCTTCGTTATTTTCAGGTGTCTCAAAAGAACCTTATTTGGCAAGCTTGTCGATCGTTTCTATCTTTGGCGAGTCTTTCAATTATTTATAGGTTGCATTTGGTCTCTGTGGGTCTTTCTTGGGTGAGCCGTTTAATTGTTGCTAGGCTGTCTTTGACCTTCGTGGGTCGTTCTTTGAAATTTTTTGTCTTGAGTTCTCTTCGAAAAGCGTTCATTGTGTTTTAAGTGTTGCAAAGAATGAAACTTGTTCAAGATACTCTTGTTTCCAGTTCTATCAAGGCGAGGATTAGAACACGTCTTGATCCAGGCAACATTTCTTGGAACCCTTAAAAACCCTTTCATACCACTATTTGTATGAGTTTAAAGTAGATATTTTATGGTGATCGTTTTCATGTGGATTGTCTTATATACAAAAGGTTAAAGATGGTGTCATTGGTTTCGTCCATTCTTGTTCTTTGGTGGGACTCCTCATAACCTGTTCGGGGTAATCCTTAGCGTCTAGATCTTTAATTAATAGTTTTTTTTTTTTCTCGTTGTTGGACTGAAATGTGATAGTACAAACCCATCCTTACGTCTGTTGCGTGCCCCCAAGCTGTTTCTTTTCCAATGTCATTTCATGACTATACTGCTTTTTTGCTTTTCAGTTTATATCCTCAAAACTTTTATAGTGACATTTGCCTTTTTTCTAAGTAATTGACCATTAATGACTTGAGTGTGGCCCCTACTTTCGTCCATTTCTCCTATTTTTTTCAAAGAAAGTTTCTACTTGTTTCTTCTATAGAAATATTCTTGTCCCATAATTGAAAACTTTTTAGGTTGTCATCTCTTCAAGCTTTCTCTAGGCTTTTGATTTAACTGCTTTTCGAGTTTTCAAAACTAATATGTTTATTCGTCTGAAACCTTTCTCGTTTGACAATGGTTGCCAATACTGGAAATTTATTTTCAGGTTCCGCGCCTGCGATTGTGGGGTCCTTTTCTCAGGCACCACCTTTTTAGAGGCTTGTTAGCAGTGTGCTTGTGTTGCATTTAGAGGTTGTTTTATTTCTCGAATCTTGACTTTTTAACTTTTTATTGCTTTGCTATAGTTTGGTTATTTTCCTTTAGCACTAGATGTGAAGGCAAATGATCTTGGGCTTACCTAGTTCAAAACGCTTGTGACCCGGGAGGACTGTATGATGTTAGGCAACATAGGTACCCTATGATGAGATTGCAATTCCCCATAATCGACGTGGCATACATATTTTCATCGTAAATCGATGCGGGATTACTGTATTTGGGAGAGTTGTGTTGGTGTTGTCACCCTAGCTTAGTGCATTTGGAACCTAGAACCTTAAATATGTGGTTAGAATTTAGGATACTCTACTCTCTTTAAGGTTGAGAATCTTGAAGATATATATTGAAGAAGATAATTTCAGAAGAACAGTCGCAAACCAGTGCAAGGGATCACTGGAATTACGAGCTGAACGTTACTCATTCTTGAAGAGAAAGGTTCTGTACAACCCATATAAAAAGGAGAAGACAATCTGACAGAATAACTATTGATATTGCTATTAAGCCCCTTACTTTTATATATAATAATAATACTCCTTATATTTCCACACACCCCGCTGAATGAAAGAACTGGATCATCATTATACTCCATTATTCTTCTTTTCCTTCTCAACTTTTCCTTCATTTTCTTCTTCCCACTGTCGAATATTTGGAATAACACCAATTGGTTCAGCAGTAAATAAATTCTTCACGCCAAATTGGTACTGCAGTAAAAAATGATGCTGATGCTTTGACAAAGCCTTCGTAAGAAGATCAGCAGGTTGTAGCTTCGCAGGAATGTGAGTCGTAACAATCGTATTGTCCTTGATGCGATCACGGACAAAGTGACAATCGATCTCGATGTGTTTGGTACGTTCGTGAAACATAGGGTTGTTTGCAATCTGAAGGGCTGATTTATTATCACAATGAAGAAGAGCTGGAGCATCCTGAGAGAAGCCAAGCTCGTTGAGAAGACCCCGAACCCAAACAACTTCGCTAACTGCAGAACCGATAGAGCGATACTCCGCTTCAACTGATGATTTAGCCACAGTAGGTTGCTTTTTAACCTTCCATGAAACCATGGCGTCCCCAAGCTTGATACAATAACCACTTAAAGACCGACGTGTGAACGGGCAAGCAGCCCAGTCACTGTCCGAATAAACAGTAATACCATTGATAGATGCAGCAAGGTAAAATATACCTTGACCGGGACAAAGTTTGATGTAGCGAAGAACTCTTAAAGCTGCTGCTAAATGTGACTTTTTTGGTTGATGCATAAATTGACTCAACCGTTGAACCGAGTAGGCAATGTCAGGCCTTGTCATAGTAAGATACAGAAGACGACCAACAAGTCGTCGATAAGAGTCACCGTCATCAAGAATAGAATCAGTTTCGTTCAACTGAAAAATACGATCATATTCGGCAATAGTGAGACCCAAGTTCTGTTCCATAGGTGTAAAGCAAGGTTTGGCAGCAGCTAGACCAGAATCGTGAATAAGATCAAGCGCATATTTGCGTTGATTAAGAACAATCCCCTGTGAAGATCGAGCAACCTCTATCCCCAAGAAATAACGTAAGGTACCCAAATCCTTCAGCTTGAAATTCTGTGTTAAAACAGATTTCAAATGAGTTATCATATTCTCATCAGATCCAGTAATGAGAAGATCGTCCACATACACGAGGAGATAAACACGATGACTATAATTCCCTTTAGTGAAAAGAGAGTAGTCATATTTACTTTGTGAATAACCAACAGCAAGAAGGGCCGAAGTGAGCTTTAAATTCCATTGTCTCGAAGCTTGCTTCAATCCGTATAATGACTTGTGAAGGTGACAAACCATAGATTTATCTGAACATGCAAATCCCGGGGGTAATCGCATAAACACCTCCTCATCAAGGTCACCTTGCAAGAACGCATTATTGACATCCACTTGATAAATGGACCAGCCAAGGGACGCAGCCAAAGCAAGAATAATTCGCACTGTAATCATCTTCACCACTGGAGAAAAGGTCTCGGTAAAATCCATGCCCTCCTGCTGAGTATAACCCTTGGCAACTAACCGTGCCTTGTAACGTTCAATGCTTCCATCCGAATTGTATTTGATCCGGAAAACCCATTTGCATCCAATGGCGCGTTTATGAGGAGGTAAACGTTCAAGAGACCAAGTGTGGTTGTCCTCGAGGGCCTTGAGTTCATCTTGCATAGCCTTCACCCAACGAATGTCGGAAGCTGCTTCAGCAAAAGTATTCGGTTCAGAATTCTTGGTGATAGATCCAAGATAACATTTGTACTGAGAGTTAAGACCTTCATAACTGAGATAATTTGCAATGGGATAAGAAACCGACGAAGCATGAGTGTCGACAACGAAATCATTAAGCCAAGCAGGAGGAGCACGATTTCGTGAACTTCGGCGAGGAACTAAAGACACAGATTCATCCATAGAATTTTCCAGTCGGTGTATGATGTCCATATTCTGTGGAACAAAATCAGTTGGAGAGGAGACTCTATCATCTGCAATAGTCGGTGGAAAACCAACAGGAACAGGGGATGGAGAATCAACAGAGGAAGATTGACGATCAACAAGGAGAACTGGAACAGCTGGATCATCATTATGGTCGAACGAATGAGGATTGGAAGAACAAGGTTGCACTGGAGGATTGGGAAAGCACAAAGTATCAGCTCTCGACATGGAGAATGGAAACACGGCCTCACGAAATTGCACATCTCTGCTTGTAAAGAAAACAGAATCAGATACACGCAGCAACCTATATCCCTTTTGTGAAGAAGAATAACCCATGAGAATAGCAGGAACTGCACGAGCATTGAATTTATCTGTCACCCCTACCATCGTTGCGTAAAACAAGCAACCAAAGGTTCGAAGGTGAGAATACGAGGGTGGCACTCCATACAACAACTCAAAAGGCGTTTTGCCCTTTAAGACTTCACTAGGTATGATGTTAATGAGGTAACAAGCAGTCATGACACAACTTCCCCAGTACTTCGTTGGAACAGAAGCTTGGAATTTCAAGGCACGAGCAACCTCCAAAATGTGGCGATGCTTGCGTTCAACACGACCATTCTGTTGAGGCGTACCAACACAACTACTTTGGTGCAAAATTCCATGCTCAAGGAATAGACCACGAACTGAATCGTTGAAGAACTCAGAGCCATTATCAGATCAGACTACTTTGACTGATGTCCGAAACTGATTCTTAACCATGACTAGAAAATCACGAATATGGAAGAACGTATCGGATTTCACCCGTAGTAAAAATATCCATGTACAACGGCTATAATCATCGACGATTGTAAGGAAATATCGAAAACCATCAAATGTAGGGGTTTTGTACGGCCCCCAAATATCCATGTGAACTAAAGCAAATATAGATGAAGCTCGACTATTACTTAGCGGAAACGATAAACGAGTTTGCTTGGCTAAAGGGCAAACATCACAATCTGTGTTTTCATGAGCTTCAACAGTATCCAAAACTCCAATATTTTTCATACGACTAAAAGAAGGGTGCCCTAAGAGACGATGCCACAATTGATAATCAGTAATTGCAGCAAAAGAACCGGAATGAAGAGCTGGTGCAAAATCAGTCGACTTCGGCTTCCACACATACAAGCCACCATGCATTCTACCAATCCCCGTGACCCTCCCACTTGAGAGGTCCTGAAATATGACACGATCAGGATAAAACAGAGCTGTAGAAGCTAAATCATGTGTAAACTTGGAGACAGAAATCAAGTTGTACTGAAATGTCGGTACCAACAAAACGTCACGAAGCAAATGAGTAGAATCGAGGATATAATCTCCAATGTGACTAACAACAGAGGATTGACCGTTTGGTAAGCAAACCGAATGAAAACCAGATGTGTTTGGACGCAAATTACACAGCCATGACTTATGAGAATTCATATGGTTCGTAGCTCCCGTATCAATAATCCAATCAGAATTTTCAACATTAGAAATACCAGCAAAAGAGATACCTGCCATATTTGCTTTTGTATCACCAGCAACTAGGCGGGAATCAGTGTTATGATCAAGGAAAGAATCCTTATGACTAAAGAGGTGTCGGAGTTGGTCCAGTTGCTGGGTAGTGAAGGCACCAGCAAAGGACGTATGCTGTCCAACAGGTTCAAAATCATCAACATGTTCAGATTTCGGGTGAGAAATTGTTGCAGCAGCAGCAGAAGGTTTTCGAATAAGTGTGCCAGCAGCTAAGTCTCTTTTCCTTTTGAAACATATGTCAGCTTTGTGCCCTTTCTTGTTGCAATAAAAACACGTAAGATCCTTCTTCAGTCGAGAATTGTTGTTGGCTGAATACATGGCCACCATAGGTTCGGCTGGAATATCAAGCATACCAGCTCCAGGGTTACTCGAATTTGTGATTAATCTCTTACTTTCATCTTGTGACAACATTGAAAATGCTTGATTAACAGATGGAAATGGATTCATTAATAGAAGTTGACTACGAGTATGGTAAAAACTCTCATTCAATCCAAACAGAAATTGCAGCAGTTTCTGTTGATCCAGGTGAGCCATGAAATCCGGTGTTAAATCAAAACGAACAAGAGCTTCTGCCTCAGCCCAAAGAGATCGTAACCGAGAGAAATACTCAGTGATTGTTGAAGATCCCTGTTGAGCAGTACAAATTGCACGATGTAACTGAAAAATACGAGTTCCATCAACTTTATCGTATCGTTGCTTAAGATCATTCCAAACAGCAAGAGCAGTGGGCATATATTGCATACCAGCAATCAAGTCTCGATCAATCGAATTCAGAATCCATGTTTTCACGCAAGCATTACAACGGTCCCATCGATGAATTTCAGCAGCAGGAATCGACTCACGCAAACAAGTTCCATCAATGAAGCACACTTTATTTTTAACCAGCAGACAATCAAGCATGGAACGACTCCAGAGCTGATAGTTCCCAACACCATTAAGTTTATCAGGAATAAGAGACAAACCTGGTGAGTCCGACGGATGTAAATACAGTCTATCATCGAAGACATGTATCTGTGTAATCGCTGCAGAAGCTTGCGTTTGACTGCTGTTGTTAGGATCCATCGACAATGGATTTGGATTAGCAGTTGGCCTACTTCCAAACTGCAGGCCTGGAGGTGTGTTTGAAGACATCGAGAACGACGGAAATCTGCGATACAAGATACGCAAAGAGCTGCAACTCTTACCTTCGATTCTTCATCAAGATATCTCTGATACCATGAAGATATATATTGAAGAAGATAATTTCAGAAGAACAGTCGCAAACCAGTGCAAGGGATCACTGGAATTACGAGCTGAACGTTATTCATTCTTGAAGAAAAAGGTTCTGTACAACCCATATAAAAAGGAGAAAGACAATCTGACAGAATAACTATTGATATTGCTATTAAGCCCCTTACTTTTATATATAATTATAATACTCCTTATATTTCCACAAATCTAGCTTGAATATTTTCCAGTACTTCAACTGTCTCGACAATGGACAACAGGGTATCCATCATTTCCAGGTGAGGCGCCCCTGCTTCAAAGAATGACAACCACAAAATTCTTGGGACTAGGACACCACTTTTGATTAGTTACTAATTTTTGGTCGACTAATAGAACAATTAATTCTTCTTCCAAAGAGATTGTTGTGGATCATGCTTCCTCTTTTTATGTACGTGTTGCCGGGTTTTGATGATCTCTCCGTTCGGGAACAGAATGTCATCAACAATAACCATAGGTTTTCGACCTTCAGGTTCTTCCATTTTGTTGGCCAAACTACTGAGTTTATTCTCGAGTTGGGTGACATTCAACCTCCTGCTTTTGGTCCCGTTGATTGGGCTATTTTATTTACTTTGCTTTTTGTAGGTGATCAACGATCCTTATTCATATATCAATTATTTCCGTCGCAAGCTTTGGAATGCCTTTTAGTTGAAGATGCGTCTCTTTCTGCTCTCCCTTCACCCGCGATATCCCGGTGATGTTACCAAAGTTTCTGAAGGCGCCACACAAGTGAAAACCATCATCCAAGGTATAAACTTTAAACTTTCAAGAGTCGTGATTAAGCCTCGATGAGTCGAGGTGTTCTTCACGAAAGTCTATGGTGCCCCCTGTTGAAATATAAAAATTGGAATATGAAAGCTAGTCTTTTATGAATTTCTTGTATATTTCAGTTCTATGAATCTACAGGTATATATGCTACTACAAGCTAAGAAAGGTAAATACTGATTTTGGCTACTTTACAATATTTTCTAGTCTAGCCTATGTTAAATATGATTTCCTTGTTTAACACATATACAAATGGTAACTAATGTATTGCTATTTCTAACACCCTCGAGATCATTCAAAGTTCGGTCATAGACCCTTATTTGAAGTGGTCATAGTGTTGAAATTATGGGTCTTGGTTTCTCGCGACATGTTATGATGGCTAGGCGAGGGAATCAGATCCCTGGAGGACCCCTTTTGTAAGAGGTAGAAAACTGTTATTTACAAGGGCAAAAAGTAATGCACCCATTTCATCTTAGCCGATTCGGGGGTTTTCTTCCAACCATACTCAATTGGAGGAGTATTCTATTTCCCCCTGGCGAGCTACGAAGGAAGAAAGTGTCACCCTTACTCAGGATAAGGTAAAGGGGGTAGGACAACTTAATGGTGATTGCCCGAGAATATTTTAGCGAGGGTCTTTTGGAAGTTGGATGGAATCGACCCACTTTTCCAGGCCGATAATTGAGTCTATCACTTTTTAATAAGATGCCTCGTTGGGCGGGTTACTCGATGGGTCTTTGGAGGCACTAGTGCGCGACACTCCTCTCCCTTCTTCCCTTGTTGCCTTGTAGGGAAACGAGGATTTGTGCATGCGTATCCTCAATGTCATCACTTCGCCTTCGTAGCTGGAACATGTTCTTCTTGTTGGTAATATCATTAAACGTTTTGTTAGACGTTCGTTCTAGCATCTGACAATTGTAAGTGTTTCAAGATTTTTGTTTGTGTATTTATCTCTTAGCATTCTTATTTCCCTCTCGTTTTTTCAGTTTGTTTGTCAATATTATAGAACGCTCTAGGTGGCCTTGGAGATCTTGCCGCCTCATTCATCAGTCGACGCTCTTAGAGACGGCTCGACTGATGGAAAGGGTGGATGCTTTTAAAGAGGTACCCTTGGACGAGTTGCACTAGATAAAGCACAAGTTGACACTACTTGAATGGATCTGTGATGATAAAGTTTGTATGGTCCAAGTGGAGAATCAACGACTTGAGGCTGAGCTCGCTAGGGTTGAAGGCGACAAAGCTTAGGTGGAGGCGGAGAAACCAACAGATAGGGATCACACCCATTTTTAAGTCGAGCGCTTCCAGGATGAGCTGGTGGCCTCATTGGTGGTGAGGAAACAATAAAAGAAGAATATTAATGAATTTTCTGTCAGCCTTCAGGCAGTTGAGACTCGAATGCCTTCCCGTGAGTACCCTTTTAGGGATTATCAACGTTTAGACCTGTTTCGTATGGATGTGCTTTAGGTCATGAGGTCAGAGATACCCTATTTCCAACTTTTTCTGACCGAGGAGATCTTGGAGGTTGACTCCCAAGCTTCCTCTCGACTGTGTAGAAACTCTTCAGGTTTCGTTGAGTTTGAATTTGTTCTGGTCTAATACTCGGAGAGCGAGAGGTCGTGTTTAGGTGGAGAGGATGCTTCTATGGATGGGAAATTAGAAGGTCAACTCCAAAGAGGAAGTGAGTCCTTCTACTCGTTAAGACGAGTTTGACCATTGCACTTTCTAGTAGATTTTGTAATCTTTTCTTTTTGTAAATGTTGAATCACGTTTACCGGTAATGGATTTTCTCCTGTGTTTTCCGAATGGACTCCATGCCGCTCCATTAACCTGCACAGAAGGAAAGCCGAGGTGTTCCTGTTGTTTCCCCTCTGACGCTCAAGTCAGTCGAATGTTCATTTATAGAGGAAAATAAGTATGTAGCTCAAGTATGTAATGTTACACTTAGCCTGGTATAAAGATGGACGATGGTATTTATAACTCTCATGTCTAACCTGACTGGAGTTTAATTATGACCCTGGTCATACCTCGAGTCCTGTGTTACCTGGTGTACTGTGCATGGTGCCCTGTACATAGGGCCATTGTTTCCTTGAGCCTTCTCCCGCATGAATGTTCTCCATTACCCTTTGTCCGGCCTCGGGCTTTGTGTTGGTCATGCCGCAGACGTAAAGGAAAGATACTTATGTTTGGGTGCGCCTTTATGGCGCGCCTTTGGGGTGCCTACGTGGGTTTTGAAGTCTCCTGAAGTTCGTTGATGGCACACCCTTTATTCGGGTCGGGTCGGTTCAACCGGGGGTATGCAGATTAATACGCAACATCTTGCCCTCAAGCCAAGGGTGAGCAATGATCACCCTTAGGTTTGAATGCGACACCTTTTATTATAGTGGCGCGACCTACGACCCCAAGGTGCCATGGATTCTGACGAATGGAAGGGCACGCCCTTTACTAATCTTCTGACTGTTGGATCTTCGATGGTTGTGCTTCTGACCGTTACTTTTTTTGAACCCGTCATATCGGAGGGTGACGCATGGCGGCGCACCATAATTGCTTTTACTTGAATTTAAATACTTGTTCGGCTATGATCGTTCCAGATGGCATTAATAACCCTTCGACTTTCAAGGAGTGGTTTCAAGAACCGAATCGTCACACCTAGACCGACACTTTATCAAGACTATTTTTATCCGAACCGATAAGTTGAACCGTCGCCTGGTTTGGTATTAAAACTTCAAATGGGGCAACTGAACCGTCAAATCATCAGAACCGTCAATTCATCCGAACCGTCGATTTATCTGAACTGTCAATTCATCCGAAGCGTCGCCTAGTTTGGTTTTTACAACTTAACTGAGACAACTTAACTATCATTTTTGTCAAACCGGTCATCCAAACCGACACTTCTTCCCCTACAAGCTTTCTCTCTATTCAATTTGAGATCTCACTATTCAATTTCAAGCTTTCTCTCTCTAGAATACTCTCCTCCTTCTCTCTAGCCATCTCGACCTTCTCCCGACCTTTACTTCACCCCGTTTGTTTAGCGGCACCCTTCTTGTGCGAGAGAAAATTGCTCCCGTCTCTTTGAACCATATTCGTCGGCGCCTTCAGATCTTACGCCGTGCCATGTCGAAGGAATCCGGGAGTTCTCTTTTTTCAGGTGAGGACAATGTCTTTTTCCCTCCTGTTTTTTCTGACCCCAAACCGAACATGCTCTCGAGAACCCTCTTTGAAAAGGTTGTCGAGGAGTCGAGGATGGATGCGAGGTTTTGTTCTCGGTATCCCATTCCTGATGAGATAGACCCTCAAAATCCCCTCCCGGTGAGTTTTCCCCAATCGGGCGAGGAGACCATCTTCCCGCTTCAAATCGATGCTGGTTTACAGTTCCCCTACTATCCCGAGTTGGTAGAGATGTGTAAATATTACGGTGTTTCCCCTACCCAGCTTTCCCCGAACGCTATTCATGTTTGGGTAGGTTTCAAAATATTTTGTCATGACCGAGGATATCCTTATTCCCTTCCTTTGTTTAGACATTTTTACCGCCCCAAAATCAATAACTTAGGTGTTTTTCTTTTCGTCTCCCGTAATCCCGATCCTACTAGTCGGTCGTGGGATACCTCTTGTTCCATTGTCCAAGGGTTTCAAACCTGAAATTCCAATTAGAAGTCTCAGTATTTCTTTTTCTTGGTGTTTAAACACCAAACTGCCACGTGACCCGCTTCCTTCTATGGAAGAATGCTCTCCTACGGACTTGGAGGCGCTCTCCCAGATTATGTCCGAGCACGAATTTGGCGACGCCGTTTACATCTCCAAGGCGACCACTGAACTAGATTGAAGGCGCGCCGACATTTCATCCACTGCGCCTCGCTCTTCTCCATCATCCAGGTAATAACTCTTCCCTTTTCTTTTTGCAGATAAATATTTAGCGCGCCTTTCTCATGCCTTTATTATTATCCCGGAACAGCCGCATGGTAAGAAGTCAACTTCAAAGGGTGGTGATGTTCCTGAAGCTCCCATGAGGAAAGGTGCGCCTAACATGAACGAGAAGAATAAAGCTCGCTATGAGGATTATGTCAATCCTGTGACTGCGCCCCAAGAGGTCCTCATACCTGGTTCTTTAAAGGCTGTGGAGACATTTAAAGGTGTGGTCCCCTTTTCCCGTTATGCTAATGATATAGTTCTCCGTCGACAACTTAACATCCTGTATGCTAAAAAATATGGCGCGCCCTTAGTGAAAGATTCAATGTTTTCGTGGTCTTATACCGAGTTTTCTACTGGTTCTACATCGAAAAAGATAGGTAGCGACGCTCCAGTGTTGTTGGGGTTGTCTTCAAGGGTTTTCTCTCGGGAGAAGGTCCCCGTGTGTCGGGGCCGATGTCCTGACTCAGGAGTTTGACGAGGATGATTCCTTGTTTACCTCCCCAGTGCATGCTTTTACCCTTTCCGATGGTGAGTCCCCGCGTCGTGATGCCACCGCCGAGCCTGAGGATAAGGAGAATACCATCCCTTACCTTGAACTGACTTTCAATTTAAGGCGCGATCTGAAGGCTGATGTGAGCGAGGAGGCGCTCTTGGAGACTTCGACGCCCTGTGAGCGTCTCAAGGGTGTCTTCTTAGTGAAGGGGAACTCCATAGAGGACACCAACTTCGGGTTCCACTTGCTAGAAGGCGCCTGCCCCCCAGTCGATAGGATGCCCATTTCTACTGAGGGCGACACTGTTGAAGGGCTAGTGCGACATGGGCTCTCCCTTCTTTCCCAAGTACTATTTTTTTTTTTTTGCCTCTTTTAGCCTTTAATTTTTATTTAATCACTTTGTTTGTCTTCAGATGATCCCCACACAGCTTCAAATGAGCGAGGATCTCATAAGCCCGCATAATGAAAAAGCGTCTACCTCTGAAAGGTTGCGCTCTGTTGAGGAGAAGGAGCGTCTCCTCAAGGACCTGTAACGCCAGTTGGCGGATGCTGAGGTGCGCCTTGTGGGGGAATAGGTGAAGGTGGACGAGCTTCGTGCTGAAGTGATTGAGAGGGATGTTTTTTTGACATCGACTTAGGCAGAGGTGAGTCACCTTTCTTCCCAGGCAGACGATCTTCGTAGGCAACTTGACCTTTCGAAGGTCGAGTATGATAAACTAGATACACGCACCCTATATGTGGAGCAGGAGATGCCTAGGCGTATTGAGAAGGCAATTTATGAGTACAAGGGGAGCGCCTCTTTTGACATGGACGCAACCATAGCGTGTCGCTCCACCTTTATGGGAGTGTATGTCTCCCTTGAGGAAGATGTGCAAAAGTTCTTCCCTGATTTTGACGTGGCGAGCCTCCAGTGCATGAAGAGTTACCTGGACATACGTTGCCAGGACAAGGCGTCCGATTCCGAAGGTGACGAGTCAGAGGCGTCTCCTCCCTCTGAAGTTGCAGCACCCCCTACAGAGGATGCGACCCCCTAAAGATGTGGCACCCTCTTCTCAAGAAGGTACGCCCCCTAGGAGTAGCTTTGTTGTGTTTCTTTTCTTTATCGTAGTGATGTAAAGACAATGCCCTTTAAATATATGTTTGCTTCTTGGGTTAATTAACTGAAACGTTACACATGTTTGGCCAATGTGATTAATTGGTCACACATGTTTTTTCGCGTGCCTCAAACGTTACACATGTTCCAGCATGTGACTGATTGGTTACTCCGTCACTAAACCGTTAAAATGTTCTGTCTAATGCTCATGTGCAAGTCACGTGATAGAAGGTAGTTTATTTTCAGAAATACAAAATGACCCTAAGCCCCTTACGTCCCCTATATTCAGTTTCATCAACCCTTTGTTTCCCCCCATTTCGTCTGACCCGTCTTCTCTTTGCTGTCGAAGTCCTCTACAGAATCCGTCGCGCGTCCGCTTGACCTACATTTCCGAGGTAAGCTTCTTCTTCTCGACTTCAACTTCCGAAATCGCGAAGTTGTGTTATGTTCTGTTGTCGTTTTTACCCGTGCTGTTCTTCTTCTCCGATTGATCTCGTTTGTTCCCTTGATTTCTTATTGCGGAAGTAATTTCGCATAAAGTGTCTCCGTGATGTTGATTTGCTGCGACCGAACTTCGTCTCCCCTGTTGATCGACCAAATGTACGACTCCATTTAGGGTTTATCGGTAGTTTGCGAAATTTTGTGTGTTAAAATGGGTATTTTACCGAAACTTTCTGTTGAAGAAGTATGAAATAGCATAGTTATGTTTTTTAGTGCGTAAAGTTTTAATTTTTCGTCCAAATTAGAAGTTTTAATGTTCAAGTTTTGTCATTTATGTATGTTTCGGTGTTAAGTTTTACTGATTGTGGTTAAATATTCGGAGTTCGTTTGTTGTGGCTTCCTCCTTGGTTCGTTTTGTTGATTTAAATGTTGTCTGCTTTGGTTGTTTTCAGGAATTGAAAACTGTGGTTCAATGGGGAAGAAGGTTCACATTGCCGAAGCTATTTTTCATCATGGTGGAAAGTGGGTTATAATGGGGGTACCCGAACATACGTAGGTGAACTGGAGTCACTCAAAGTGCCTTATGATAAGTTGAACTATCTATTACTTACCGGACTAGCTGAGGTGTATTGTGACCTTGTCAAAAATGGATCCATATTTTGGTTGGCCCCCGGTGGAAATCCGAACACCGATCATCAAGCGATAACTTCAGATACCGATCTCCACCCTATACTAGAGCGTCAAGGAACAACGAAGGAGATCCGTTTCTACATTATGTTACCGTTTGATAGAGAAGATTGTTTGAAAGATCCCTTCATGATGCAGCTCCGCAACAAGTTGATAAACAAGACTCGTCGAGCATGTCGTGCAAAGGAACCTGAATTAGTTATTGAACGACAGGTAAAAGAGGAGAAGGGCAAGAAGACCCACCGAACAAGTGACAAGATGGAGACTTTGAAGAATCTTCTAGACGACTTGCGAAACTTCAATTTTGAAAGTGAAGATGACAACGATGATTCAGATTTTGTCACCCCAAAGGTTGCTGAAGCGGACGAGTCAAGTACGGATGAAGACATGGAGTCCGATGAACAAATGGAGCTACGCGAGGAGGAAAGAAGTCCGAAAGGTGGAAGCGATGAAGCTGGACGAAAAGACAGAAAACCAAATGTTGAAAAGAAAAAGATGTTTGTTTGGGAGGAAGTTAGATTTGGAGAATCAGGTAGTGACTGTCAAAGCGACACGTTGGAAGCTAAAAGGAAGACCGACAACGAGGACGAGGTAAATAGCGATGAAAAGAGAAAGATCTACGATGAGGACAAGGATGCTGTCGACTTGGATCTTAACCTCGGGATGTTATTCGGTACTTTTGAACTTTACAGAAAGGCAATGAGGGACCACGCTATAGTGGATGGGTATGATGTGGACTTCCCTGTGAACAACCAAACTAGAGTCGAAGTTTACTGCAAGCAGAGGTGCGGATATAAGGTGGTCGTACGAAGAATGAACCAACAAATGACATTTGAAATATGTCAACTTGTGAAGGAGCATCAATGCCCCTGAGTGCATCATAACCACCACATCAGGATGAAATGGGTATGCGACAATTTTATCGGCATGCTAAGGGACGACCCGAAAGTGAAGGTATGGTTATTGTACTGATGTTCTACGTAATTGTTCCTTTGTATCTGCTTAATCTGTTCTATGTAATGCTGCAGAATAGTGTAATTCGTGGTGAAATTAAACGGAGATTTGGGAGGAATGTAAATCATTTTACTATGAGTATGGCAAAGGAAAAACTGAAGGGTGATCGTAGTGAAAAGTTTGGAAGAGTCCGTGATTATGCAACAACTTTACAAGAACATAACCCGGGTACGACTGTGGCGTTCCATGTGGATTCGGTTTCCAGCCCTTTATGCCTAAGGTTTGAAAGACTATATGTGTACCTGGAAGCATGTTCTACTGGACTGAAAAATGGGTGTAGGCCCTTCATTGCTTTGGATGACTGTTTTTTGAAGGGGCCAGATGGGGGACAAGTCCTATATGCTGTTACCCGGGATGCAGATAATGCGTTGTTCCCGATAGCAATTGCATGGGTTGAAGCGGAAAACCACAACTCATGGAAATAGTTCTTGGACATCCTATTTTGAGACGTCGGTGTGGATAGGTCATGGTCACTAATGTCAGATCAACAGAAGGTATTTCTCATTGTTAAGTTTGTTCCTTTTGTGATTAATTGATCAATCATGAATGCTGGTTGTGTGATTAAATGATCAGTCGTGTAGCTGTTTCTGTGATTAATTGATCATGCATGTTTGCTGGTGTTGTGATTAATTGAACAGGCAAGTTTGCTGGTGTTGTGATTAATTGATCAGGCATGTTTGCTGGTGTTGTGATTAATTCATCAGACATGTTTGCTGGTGTTGTGATTAATTGATCATGCATAGGGCTTAATTCAAGTTGTACAAGATATCATCCCAGATGCTGAACACATATACTGCATGCGACACATATATCAGAATATGCAAGTAAGAGGTTTGGGTGAAGCCGAGGTGAGAAAACGTGTTTGGTCTGCTTCATGTGCATATAACTACCAAAGACACAAATGTCATATGGACTTGTTAAAGGTAGGAAACAAAAAAGCTTGGGACTTCGTCTCAGCAATTGACACAGCCGCTTGGTGTAGATATCGTGTCAGGCATGTTACTAAAACTGACTTTGTCGTCAACAAAATATGGGAGAGCTTCAACAACAAAATCATCAACGTAAGGGAAAAACCACCTATTACCCTAGTTGAAGAAATCCGCAAAATGTTGATGCGGGACTTTGCTAAACGACGACAATTTGCTGCTGATGCCCAAGGGGAACTTGAAAGGAATATCGTAAAAAAACTAAGGAGGCTAACAGATGGAATAAGTGGCTGCGAGGTCTTATATGCTGTCGATGGTGAGTATGAGGTACACGTTGGACCAGATGTGTCGTATAAAACCAATACTAATGCAAAAACATGTACTTGTTGTGCTTGGGAATTAAGTGGTTTACCATGTGTTCACGCGATTGCTTGCCTGTCATATGCCCGTGTCCATGAGCTCGCACCGTACTGCGATCCGATGTACCAAAAAAGTGCATACCTACGCACATACGCATGTGTAATTCATGCCTTTCCTGGACAGGATGATTGGGCAAAGACAAACACATTACCTATTGATCCTTCGCTCTTTAAGGCGCGTTCTGGAAGGCTAAGGAAAAAACGAGTTAGGTCGGTAACAGAAGACGCTCATGCTGGTGGTGCACGACTGAGCAAAATTGGTTTAAAACAGTTTATTTCAGAATGTGGTGAACATGGACACAATAAGAGAGGATGCTCCCAAAGGATCCCTGATGTGCTGTTTTTATATAAGATTGCTGATTTTGAATATATGCTCGTACAATTTTTGATATGCTCGTTTTTTGCGTAGGTCAAGGATGTTGTTAGTGCTGGCGTTAGTGAGATGAAAACATCAGAGAAGCGTCCTACCAAGCGATAGTTGAATACAGATTCACAACCCCAAATGGCAACGACGCATACCCAACCGAGTGCACAACGAAAAAACCGTTCTCACTCTCAACCGAAGCAGTCCCATAAGACAAAAACTCCAGTTCTAAGACAAAAAATCGCAGTCAGAAAGAAGAAACCTCCATCTGTTGATGACCCACTGCATACCGGTGCTACAAAAGATGAATCCCCTCCTGCTGTACATTTAGATACGCCGCCAGATGAACCACAGAATCCACCAGCAAAACCCGCAGTCATCACTAAAGCCGATCCATTCAAAACGCCAAAAAAATGTGTTAAATCATTAGCAGTGAAATCAGCCTCGGTTAGTTTTTAACGCTAAAATTATGTTACCGATCGTACTTTTATACTAATTAGCAACAAATTGTTTGAAACATGCCAAAAAAGCAGGTAAAAGAAGAAAACTCAATGTTCGTCAGCCTCCGACTTATGTGGACGTTGAAGACGATGTCGCCTCTTCGGCACCGGTACTTTCAGATTCGAGAGAAATGATTCTAACTGATTTACCACTGAAGACGGTTATACCAAAAAGGACAAGACAACACAGAAGGAGCATGGGTCAGTTTGGTTATCCGAGTGACACACGATATACCTAGTTAAATGACCACATCATGTTTTGTGCAACAGGTCTTCTGCTTTTGTGTGGTGGTGTTCTGTGAACTTATGATACTTTTGTGATGTCTGTAAATATGTTTTGGGTACAAGATGGGTACTTAGTGCCTTATGTATGTTGAACTTCTTCTGAAGTCTATGGATGTCTGTTTCAGGTTTTTCAGGTTTTGAATGTTACATGTTTGTGCAGATCTGTTACGGCTGTTTAACCTTTTAATCACATTTATATGAAACATGATGTACTATTTAATCACATTGTGGATAACATGTCAAATCTTTTAATCACATTATTTAAAACAACAGTATCCATTTAATCACATTATAGAGAAACATGTATGACAATTTAATCACATTTGATGATAACATATGTAGAATATATTCTTTACTTTAGATACTTTGCAATTGAAAATCAACTTCTCAACAATGAAACACAGATGTAATAGAACTGCAATACATAACATATACAGAACTGCAATTGTACCATACAACTTTTAGTGTTTCAATTACAACATACAAAACTGAAATCCATTTCCACAATGCTAATCAACTAATTCAAATACACCTACTTGTTTAGTACATTGATCAATAGTAAACAACACAGAACGACAATTGCAGCATACAACTTCCAGTGTTTTTGTTTCGCACCAACTTCTGCAGCATGTGCAGTCGCAAGTTCTGATCGAAGCTGTCCCTCTACACCTTGAAACTTAAACACAGTGTTTCTTCCATATTGACACATCAGAGGATCTTCCCATTGGAAAAATCCGCACCCAGGATTTTGTACAGACTAGACAACACAAAAATGGAACAAGATGTTAAAATTAGGGTTCTTAACAAATTAGGGTTTCTAGCATAACAAACTAATTGGGACAACATGGTACCAAAAATGTGCAATTACCTCAACATGTGAACACCCATGAAACCTACGACCGAAATTCTTCCAATTACCCGCACATTTGACCGACGAAATCTTACCGCAGAAACATAATCGGGGCGTTGACACTAAACGAGACGAATCTTGGATGCTAGAGTGGGAACGCATAGACGCCGAGGGCTCTCACTGAGGGGAGGGGCCGAACCCAGTCCATGGTTCCTTCTTCATCTTCGAAGGAATACTCTTCTACTTGAAGAATGCGAATGTCTTATAATATACAACATCAAGGGCATTTTGGGAAGTTAAGGTTGGAAGTAACTCACGTGCACGACACATGGACATATTAATGGTGATATTTAACGGTGAACAGTAAAAGTTACGTTTCAGTCACGTGTTGAAACATGTGTAACCATCCTGAACAAGTTATAACCTATTAGTCACTTGCGCAAACATGTGTAACAATTCAGTTAATTAACCCTTGTTTCTTTTTACTCGATGTTTCTTTTACGGTAATAACGTCACCCTTAGACTTAAGCTTTTGGCCATTAAGTCATGGGTTATATACTAAAATGTGTTTAGCTGAAACTTAAGCACTTTTTCCATTAAGTAACTGGTTTAAAGCAACACAATCAATCACTTTCGTAAAACATGAACTTTTGAATTACATGTTGGCCTTTTAGCGATGCTTTTTTAAGCATTGAATGTGTTTTTTTAGCCTTCTCCCCTCTGTGTCTTCTAGGATGTATGCATTTGGATGGGGTATAGCAATGACCTTACAAGGTCCTTCCCATTTTGGAGAGAGATTATTTTTTTGATCTTGTAGTGAGAATTCGTTTCTTCTCCATACCCTCTCCCCCACGAAAAACTGGCGAGATGAGACTCGCCTGTTGTAGTATCGTGCTGTTGCGAGGCGCATCTTGGCTTGTACTTGGTATGATGCCCATCTTTTTACGTCCACCATATCTAATTCGTGTCGCCTTTGCTCATCATTAGTCGTTGATTCAAAATTTTTGACTCTATGAGATGTTACCGCTATTTCGGTTGGAGCAACAAATTTTGATCCATAGAAGAGCCTAAAGGGTGTCTCCCCTGTCGCCACCTTGGGTGTGGTTCGTAATGCCCAGAGTACGTTTTCCAACACTTCTATCTATTTTCTCCCTAGGGCGTAAACTCTTTTCTTTAATCCGTTTAGGATAGTATTGTTTGCTGCTTCAACTTGTCCATTGGCTTGCACATGTTTGATTGAGGCGTGTCTATGATCAATCTTTATTTCCTCAAGAACCATTTTAGTTATTTTCCTGCAAATTGTGGGCCATTGTCACTGACTAGGATGCTAGGGATCGCATATCTTGAAATGAATCTTGACTTGAGGAACTATATCACGTGGAACTCTGTTGTGGATGCCAGTGCCTTTGCCTCGATCCATTTTGAAAAGTAGTCGATGACCACTATTATGTAGGAGCGTTGCTTTGACTTAGGCAGAGGCAGAGGCCCGACTAGGTCGATCCCCCATTATGCAAATGGCCATGCGACACTAATACTTGTAAGTTCTTAAGGGTGGCGCGCCAACTTTGGTCCATACCTCTGACAAGAATCGCATTTTAACACTATGTCGGCCGCCTCTTTGTTCATGGTGGGCCAATAGTAGCCTTAGTTGAGAATTTTTCGAACGATACATCTTGCGCCCTCATGGCAGGCGGCGTATCCTTTGTGCACCTACCTTAGGATGATGTTTGTATCAGGTTGAGTGAAGCACCAGAGGTTGGGCACTGAAAATCCCTTTATGTAGAGCGCCCCATCGATTACCTTATAATTTGGCGCGACCCTCACGATTCGTCTCACCTAAGCGTCATCCTACGACAATTCTCCAGATTCTAGGTAGGTGCGGATAGGAGTCGCCCAATCGACATTTTGTCAATATTCGCACATTCCCATATTGTCTTTTCTTTGATGCTTTCCATAAAGTGTACTTCCAAAGGCAGCGCCTACCAAGCAAACTTGCTTAGGGCGTCCTCTTCTTGGTTCTCTTCACGTGATATGGATTCAATTTTGAAACTGTTAAACCATTCCACCAAGGCATGTCCCTCTTCCAGGTACATCTTTATCTTCTCCCCCTTCGCAGCATACTCTCCTATGACCTAGTTTACCACCAGCTGAGAGTTGCAGTAGACGTGCAGTTGGGCAGCGCTCACTCCTTTCGCCAGTCTTAAACCGGTGATTAACGCTTCATGTTAAGCTTCGTTATTAGTGGCCTTGAAGGTCATCACTAATGCATAACAAATCGGGGAGCCGCCGTCTGGTGGGGTTAGGACGAGTTCCGCCCCTGAACCATCAACAGATGAAGACCCATCATTGTGTAGCTTCCATGATTTTACAAATTCTTTTGTTTCAGGCGGCGCCTCCATTGGGTAGGTTGACTCAACAATTAAGTTAGCCAAGGCTTGACCTTTTATTGTCGTTTTTCGGGCGAAGTTAATTCAGAATTCACTGAGTTTGATTGTTCATTTTATCATTCTCCCTATGGATTCTGGCTTTTGCAGGAAGTGTTTTAAAGGTTGATTTGTTAAGACAGTGATCTCATGTTCATTAAAGTAAAGGCGAAGTTTCCTGGCTGAAACTGTCAACACATGAAGATATTTCTCAACCTCGATGTAATTCATATCAGAATTTGTGAGAACCTTGGATACATAGTAGAGAGGGACTTGACCCTTTTCTATTTCCTTTACTAGGACAGAGATGACTGCAAAAGCGCATTTGATGAAGGCGCATACGCTCGAATGTCTTCCCCAAGTCTTCCACATCGTCGACTCTCTTGACCAACTTTACCAGCATCACGTCGACATAGGCTTCCATGGTGTTATCGATCATCCCTGCAAAAAGCTTGTTGACCATCCTTTGGTAGGTGGCACCCGCATTGATCAGCCCAAATGGCGTGACTGTGTAGTGATTGATATCACCATCAGCATAAAAGGCGGTGTGCTGCGCGTCGTTCACCGCCATTTGGATCTGGTTGTACCCAGAATACACATCCATGAAGCTTAGGAGCTCATGGCCAGACATAGCATTGACCAGCTGATCGATGCGAGGCAAAGGATAAGAGTCTTTGGGGCATGCCTCGTTGAGGTCTCTGATGTCGATGCACATTCTTCATTTGCTATTATTTTTTCTGACCAAGATCGGGTTTGCTACCCATGTCTAGAATCGGAATTCTTTTACAAATTTTGCGTCGATCAATTTGCCTACCTCTTGACGGATGGCAACAGATTTCTCTTCTCATATGGCGCGCCTTTTTTGGGCAATCGACCTGATGCTCGGGTCGATATTGAGCTCATGGGCGATCACATCTCCACTTATTCGGGGCATGTCATTTGGTTTCCAAGCGAACAATTCCTTGAATTCCACGAGGAGCATTGAGAGCGCCTCCGCCTCTCCTGGTGGTAGCATTGCTCTCGTTCCTTCAACTGGCTGGGGGAGGCTTCTTTCTTCCCGGGGTCGTCTTCTGTCTGTATAGCAAACGTTTCTTTTTACTTTAACATTTAACGGTGTGTCACGTGTACATAACAGGTGTGCGACGCAGGCTGATCACCTCTCACCACTCCTATGCCGTGACGGGTGGGGAACTTCAGCATCTGGTGATAGGTAGAGTGCACCATCTTGTGCGGGTTAAGCGTGGAGCATCCCAGTATCACATTGTACGAGGCTGGGGCAACCACCACAATGAAAGTGACATCGAATCTTCGCGACTTCCAGCCATCACCAATCTCAACGGGTAGGGTGATGGACCCTAGCGGATATCTGGCGTTTGATGCGAATTCCATCAGTGAGAAGTTTATCTTCTTCAATTCTTTTGCTGACTTTCCCATCTTTTGTAACGCCTTTAAGAAGAGAACATCAGTGGAGCTCACCGAGTCCACCAATACTCTTTTTACTGTGTAGCCATCCATGTCTATAGTGACGACCAACGCATCTTCATGTGGGCACGTTACGTGCCCCATTTCAGATTCTGAGAAGGAGATGGTGACGTCGTCTTCCTCCCTAGAACGTTTTATTGCTATTGCCGTTCCTGAGAGCTGTGCCGCATACACCTCCCGAGCGGCGCCCGTCTCTCCTCCTGCTACATACCCTCCACTAATCATGTTGACATTTCCTTGTCTGCCCTTTGAAGATTCAAATCCTGTTTTTGGTGATGCCCGCCTCTCTCTTCGGTGGCTCCGATTCATCTCTTGGCGCGCCACAAAGTTTGTAAGGTAGCCATGCTGGATTAACTTTTCTATATCCTTCTTCAGGGTGTAGCAGTCATCCGTGCCATTCCTTTATATCGATGATAGCGGTAGTATTTGCTTAAGTCGTTACCCATGGCCACGCCATTCGTTTTTGGTGCAGCGGGTGTTGCCAAGTCCTTCCTCTCCATTTCTGCCAGTGCCACTGAGACGTCCCTGTTAAGAGGAGTATACGATGTTTCGTACACGTCGCGAGCAGGGCACGCCAGGAAGGGGCGACGTTGTTCGTGTAACACCTTTGTTGGATGGTGTTGGATCGTGAAATCCTGAATGCTGATCTGGCAGTGAATTGAATGCCAGACAAGGTTGGGATGACGCTTCAGCTCCAACTCCGGTGAACCTGCAAGTAGGGGAGCGCAACAGAGGGGGTGCCTCTGGGTCCCTCTCCGATGCTTAAATGAGTATATGTGTGTATAAAACTCAAAACGTAAAGAACGTATGTAAAGCAAGGATATTTATAGGGTAAGAGAGATAGAACCGTATAAAGGCAACTGAATATCTTAATGTATATTGAGTTGCTGAAGATTCGGATCGTGGGATATGGCAGTTACTGCGAGATATTGCAGTTACCAAATCTAATCTTTAGTGAATATGTGACCGAGATATGCGGGATATCTTGGCCACTCTGTTATTAACGGTTTAGTGGGACCAGAGGAGAGAGGCAAGGCTCTCTTCGGGGCGAGCACTCCCATGTCGAGCAGTGGAAGGTCGCGACTTGGTAGAGAATGGCGAGCAGTCTGAGAGCCTTTGGCGTCTCTATAGACTTTGGGCTCGATTCTGGATTACTCGATGGTGGGCCAAGTTTGGCTTGTACTTGGGCCGATCCGGTTCGGATGTCATGGGTTTACCCCCTCTATAGTTATTGGGCCTTCGAGGCCTTTTCTTACTGGGCCGTCACTATCGATACCCAACATTTGCCCCCGAAGCTTGATTGAAGTTCCTTCAGTCGAGCTTGATTTCCTGGTAGGGTTCTAGATAGTGACGTCTTTGGTAATGGTTCAGTGCCTTTGAGACACTTCGAGCTCATTTGGCGAGCAATTCCTTCTCTGTTCAAAGCCGAAAGAATATCCTTCCTTTTATTCCCTTTTGGCGATCACTCAAGGTGACTCAGGCTTATGGAAGTCTATCTTTCTTAGTTAGGCGATTATTATCTACCCGAGGTATTTCTGCTAAAGCTTTATTAGTGCGTTGGCGACCACCTTGTCTCCTTAGTGGAATTTTAACATTTAATAACTGCACGGTTGTCCAGAAATCGAACGGTCACTTGAGGCACGCCTGACATTTACTTTTCCGTAAACCCAGGGTAGCTTGACAGCTGTCTGTACCAGCCAACCGTTGTCTCTTGGAATTCTGACATTGCTTCGGTTTTTTTCCAAAAGGGTGCAATTATTCCTCTGCGTCGCTTCGATTTGCTCGTGGCGGTTACTCCCCTTTTGGTCTATATAGGAAACGTCAGTTTCTGTATTCTGTCTTTTACGCTTATCCGCTCTCTTGGATTTTCAGAGCTTCATTGCGATCCTTTCCATTTCTTTTCTCAACCTTCTTCAGCCTTCTTCCAACATTTCCATGGCTCCTCGCAATCAGAGAGTCAAGCACACGGCTCCCAAGGGTGCCAACAAAGCCAACATGCCCAGAAATGCTGATGTCCCTTTGACCATCAGGGATGAAGTCGTTCCCCCTTCAGTAGAGGAACAGACCGATTTGGGCAGGACTGCAACCACTCCTGTGGTGGTGGACGGGCCCGAGCTGAACACGCCTATTTTTTCCCCAAAAGGTAAACTTTCGCCCTTTTATTGCTCTGCTTTGGCAATGTCCTCTGCTGTTCTTTGCTTTTTATGTTTATCATTGCAATATTTGAATTTGTTCGAGTAGACGTCAAGCCTAATGAATTGAAGCCGACTTATTTTAAGACCGTGGTGGCGCTCGGTGGCTTTAGCGTGGAGGATGCTCCTAGATATCCTGGCCTAGGTCTGCATTTTCCTCACGATGGAGAGGTTTACATTTATGCGGCTCAGATCGATGCTGGGTTGCGTTTTCCTCTCTGTGAGGATTTACAGACCTTGTGTCAGTTTTACGGGATTCACCCCACACAGCTTGTCCCGAATGCCCTCAGGATGTGGGTCGGTTTCAAGTTCCTATGCTTACGCCAGGAATGGGTATATTCACTGGCCCTGTTCCGGTGCTTCTTCCGCCTGGCAGCAGGGGCAAACCACCTTCACCACTTCCAATCCCGCTGGCCGAAGTTTTCAGAGTGGGGAGGCCTTCAGGGATGGGTTTGGAACGTCCATGTCCGCCTGGTCGACGATTTTCGGACCACCAACTCCAATTATAAGAAGTGTTACTTCTTTTATAAGGGGGGGGGTGCCCTGGAAATTGTTGATCCCGGACAAGGATTTCCCTCCTTCCTTCGAGGAGCTATCAGAGAGTGATCGAAACGCTATTGATGACCTATACCGGTCGCATCGGTCATCTCAGTTCAAGTCCATCCGCTCAGTGGCGGAGACTACCGAGAATGCCCTTGAGATGGCGGGTATTCATCAAGCCACGCCAATCTTTAATGATTGGGTAATTTTCTAACTCTTATCTTGCTTTATTACTTGTAGGGAAGGTTGTAAGCAAGAGCCAGAAACTGATAGGTCTCTTTGATGACCAGGGATTAGCGGGATTGTCCTCCGACCAGGCATTGCTGAACTCTCCTCCTCCCCCCTCTAGGCGTTCGTTCAAGAGGAAGTCTGAGGAGGTGCTTCCCTCGGCCACCGCTGACCCTCGCCAACCAGGTATGTTGCTTTGTTATTCGTGGATTTAATATCTTCATACTTTGCGGTTTTTTGTTTTTTGACATTTTGTCTTGTTGTTTTGCAGAGGAGTCCTCAACCGACATGGTCCGGGATCATGCTCCTCCTCCCTCCAAGAAGGTCAGGAGTGAGGGATGTCCGGAAGTCGACCAGCATCCTTCTCCTCCCCCTCCTGGGGGTCCTTCCGCTAATAAAGGGAAGGGTCTGGACGCGGTGCCCCCTTCTCCTTCTCCCCAGGGTCCTTCTGCCGCCAAGGGGAAGGTTTTGACCTTAGCTACTCCTGTTCTTACTGCGCCCATGGCTCCTCCTAAGGAGTCTGGGACCAAGAAGAAGGGGCATGCTGCTTCCAGTTCATCGAGGGCTCCTGTGGATGAGCATTGCTCCCTTGCCGGCTTGTTTCAGCCGCTTGAATCAGCGAATTCTCGGGAAACTTGGGTCCCCTGTGGGGACCTTATGAAGAAGGGGTATCCTCCCCAGAAGAGCCTCCGGGGCAGCCTGGATATGTGTATGCGGCTTCTGGACGGGATAATTCCCCCCGCGGACCGCTCCATTGTTCCCACGGAACTTCATCAGATCGAGGGGTTCCTTCGGTCCCACTTCGAACGAGTGGCTTTGGTAAGATCTCATACTTTTATTTCGTAGAGTCCTCTCTTTGTCGTTCCCTTATTGTCTGTTGTCCTGACAGCTTTTATTCTATATTTGTTGCCAGTTCGTTCGGGAAGAGGTGATTCTTGGTCGTGTCTTCGGGGAGCTCACCGACAAGTATTCCAGTGTGCTCGCCGAGCTGGAGCAGTACCGAAGCACGGGGGTCACTCCTGAGCAATTGGGGACTATCAAGACGACTGCAGATGCAGCGATCGCCTTGGCAGATAATACCCGAGAGGAATACCTCAGGAAGGAGCAGCGCCTCCTTGCTGATGTCCAGAAGAGGGAGGCTGAAGCCGCTGCCGCTCTTCAGGACTTTGACGCTCTTCACCTGTGTTTAGATCAGGGAGAGATTGTCCGAGTTCGCCTAGATGCTGAACTTAAGGAAGCTCAGGCGCAAGGGGCAGAATCGGAGGCTCGCAGGGTCGCTGCCGAGGCGCAAAGGGACGCTGCTGACGCCTAGAGAGAAGCTGCGGTGGCTCAGATGGAAGCTGCGGAAGCCCGGGGGATTGCCTTGGAGGAGGAGAGGGATCGGTTAACTGCACAATTGAAAGCCGTCCCTTCGCCCCAGAGCGTAGTTGAGGCATTCAAAGCCTCTGAGGAGTTTGAGGACTGCGCTCTGAAGGAGATGAGGTCGGCGATTGCCGATTTTCTCCAAGTCCTGGTGGATGAGGTCCAGGCGGTCGATCCCAACTTTCCTCTTGGGGAAGTCGCCTCTTTGAAGACCTTCCTGCGGAGTCGTCCTTCGCAGCCCTCTGTTGCTGGCGAGGCTGCTCCTGAAGGCGAGCCCAGTACTTCTGCCCCCGAAGGCGAGCAGAGCACCCTTGCCCCCGAGAACCCCGACGCTTGAAGTCCCCCACTCCTTGGAGACCGTATTTATCTTTTTTAGATAGCCATTTTTGTATTTTCTGTTTTTGGTTTGTAATTATTTGTCGAAGACTTGGATTTTTCTATTGAATGCTTTTATATTCTTGAGCCTTTAATCGACTTCGAACATATTTAGCTATCCAATATCTTACTCATAATTACTTTCCACTTTTTTCTTGCTTTGTAATGTCGTCGACCCTTAAAGCCGTAGACCAATCATAAGTTAAACTTTCTAAGGATAATACTTTTGACACTTAAAAGCGTAAACTTCTAAGTTCAAAGAGATATTACCTTCTTTGAAGTTTAAACCTTTGGGGTGTTGGCCTAATAACAGGGGATTTGTAATTTGTCAGGTTTTATCATCGATAGTGATCGCCTAAACTTTCTTTGGCCTGACTTTGGCGTCAGGGCTTTCATTTTGCCTAACATTTCGCTAGGTCTTTTGGCCTGACTTTGGCGTCAGGGCTTTGCCTGACTCTTGGCGTCAGGTTTTTTGAGGCCTAACTTTGTTGTTAGGGCTTTTGTGGCCTAGTTTTATTGCTAGGGCTTTTTGGCCTAACTTTGTTGTTAGGGCTTTTGGCCTAACTTTGTTGTTAGGGCTTTTGTGGCCTGACTTTGGCGTCAGGGCTTTTGGCCTAACTTTGTTGTTAGGGCTTTTGGCCTAGCTTTGTTGCTAGGGCTTTTGTGGCCTGACTTTGGCGTCAGGGCTTTTGGCCTAACTTTGTTGTTAGGGCTTTTGGCCTAGCTTTGTTGCTAGGGCTTTTGTGGCCTGACTTTGGCGTCAGGGCTTTTGGCCTAACTTTGTTGTTAGGGCTTTTGGCCTAGCTTTGTTGCTAGGGCTTTTGTGGCCTGACTTTGGCGTCAGGGCTTTTGGCCTAACTTTGTTGTTAGGGCTTTTGGCCTAGCTTTGTTGCTAGGGCTTTTGTGGCCTGACTTTGGCGTCAGGGCTTTTGGCCTAACTTTGTTGTTAGGGCTTTTGGCCTAGCTTTGTTGCTAGGGCTTTTGTGGCCTGACTTTGGCGTCAGGGCTTTTGGCCTAACTTTGTTGTTAGGGCTTTTGGCCTAGCTTTGTTGCTAGGGCTTTTGTGGCCTGACTTTGGCGTCAGGGCTTTTGGCCTAACTTTGTTGTTAGGGCTTTTTTGGCTTCAGCTTGCTTCGAGTGGACGCGCTTTATGAAGGAATGGCTTTCTTTTATTGACATAATCAGTTTGATTACAAACTATGCATAAAATCTTCTTAAATGCTCAGAATTAAATGGACGGGGTAACCTCTCGCCTTCGATGGTTTCCAAATAGTAGGATCCTGGTGCGGCGATCTCTACTACTTTGTATGGTCCTTCCCATTTGGCTGAAAGTTTGTTTTTACTGTCCAGCCTTGTGAATTCATTCCTTCTCATAACCATCTCCCCCACGAAAAATTGGCGAGCGCTAACTTTTCTGTTGAAATACCGAGCGGTCGCCAAGCGCATTTTTGCCTGTGTTTTTTCCGAGAGCCATCTCTTTTCCTCTGCCAAGTCGAGGTCAGTTCTGCGCTCGATCTCATTTGCCTCCGCGTTAAAGTGCAGGACTCTGTGGGTAGGCACTGCTAATTCAGCTGGTGCTACTGCTTCTGATCCGTACACTAAACTGAAAGGCGTTTCTCCTGTGGCCGCCTTAGGCGTTGTTCTGATTGCCCATAATACGTTTTCCAGTTCGTCTGCCCAGTTCTCTTTGAATGCTCGAACCCTTTTCTTGAGTCCTGCTAAGACAACCTTGTTGGCTGCTTCAGCTTGCCCATTCGTTTGAGGGTGATGTACTGAACTGAAGCGATGGTCGATATGATACTCTTCACAGAGCCATTTCAACTCCTTTCCAACGAATTGCGGACCATTATCGCTGATGAGTATTTTGGGAATACCAAACCTGGAGAATATGTTGACCTGCATGAACTTGATAACTTGGAATTCCGTTGTCGAAGCTAGAGCTTTCGCCTCTACCCACTTAGTGAAGTAGTCGATCGCCACTATAATGTGAGTACGCTGACCAGTGCTAATGGGAAAAGGACCCAATATATCGATTCCCCATTGAGCGAAGGGCCAGGCACCCGCCATTGGGGATAATAATGTCGATGGTCGACCCGATCGTGGTGCAAACTGCTGGCAAATTTCACACTTCTGTGTTAATTCGGCTGCGTCTTTTCCCAAGGTCGGCCAGTAATATCCCAGTCTGAATATTTTCCTGCTTAGTGAACGAGCACCTTCATGACATGCTGCTGCCCCTTCATGAGCTTCCTGAAGAACTTTTTCTGTTTCGGGTAGAGCAACACATCTCAAGTAAGGCGTCGAATAACCTCTTCTATAGAGTTCTCCATCGATGATTAGATAACTGGCTGCGAGTCTTCTAATCCTAGTGGATTCGCCTTCGTCCTCTGGGAGGATGCCTTCTTTCAAATAATTCTGGAACGGGGTCATCCAGGTGACCTGTTCTTGAATGTTGAAGACCTCCGCTCTGTTTTCAAGGACTGAACATAGGGCCTTTTCCAGAAATTGCACATCCTGGATTGTCGCTCCTCCGAAGGCTAGCTTACTCAAAGAATCTGCCATCTGATTTTTTTGGCGAGGAATAAACTCAATCGCGAAATTTGGGATTTCCACGACTAATTTTTTGGCGATGCCGAGATATTTCTTCATCTTTTCTCCCTTTGCCTCGTAGGCGCCATTAACCTGATTGACAATAAGTTCTGAATCACTTTTTACTTTAAGCGCTGTTTACCCATTCCTTTTGCCAGTCTGAGTCCAGTGATAAGAGCCTCATATTCTGCTTCGTTATTGGTCGCCGGGAATGTCAAGGCGATCGCGTATTTCAGAGGCTCGCCCTCAGGAGGAATAAGAATTAAACCTGCCCCCGAGCCTTCTTTTGATGAAGACCCATCCGTATAGAGTTCCCAGATTTGCTTGTCGTTTGCTGACTGACTTGGCCTGTTTTCTGCCTCCGCTTGATCGTTACTCGTGCTTTCCACTATGAAATCAGCTAGTGCTTGACCTTTGATGGCCGTTTTTGGCGCAAATTTGATCCTGAACTCGCTGAGCTCGATCGCCCACTTGACCATTCTTCCTGAAGAATCTGGCTTCATCAGGAAGTTTTTGAGAGGTTGATTGGTGAGGACCGTGATGTCGTGCGCATGAAAGTAAGGTCTCAGCTTCCGAGCAGCAATAACTAAGGCATAGAGATACTTCTCAATCTGGACATATTTTATTTCTGCTGAGTTGAACATTTTGCTAATAAAATACACTGGACTTTGAACATTATTCTCCTCCCTTATTAAAACAGCACTGGCTGCCACATCGCTAATGCCTAAATAGAGGAAAAGCTGCTCGCCTGGAACGGGTTTTGCCAGAGCTGGGAGTGTTTGAATATGCCTTTTCAAGGACTGGAATGCTTCCTCGCAGTCTGGCGTCCATTCGAACTTACGGTTGGCCCTCAAGGTTTTGAAGAACGGGAGGGACTTGTCGCTTGCTTTGGAGAGGAAGCGGTTAAGAGCAGCTAGTCGGCCGTTCAGGCATTGGACTTCCTTATGGCAGGTTGGTGACTTCATTTCTTCTATGGCCTTTAGCTTTTCCGGGTTTGCTTCAATGCCCCTTTCGCTGACCATAAAACCCAGGAACTTCCCGGACTTGACTCCAAAGGCGCACTTTGCTGGGTTCAGGCGAACGCTGTGTCTCCTCATGCATTCAAAAGCTTCACGGAGGTCGGTGGTATGAGGATTGCCTTTGATGGATTTAACGAGCATATCATCCACGTAGGCCTCCATGTTCCTTCCCAGCATGTCCTGGAACAGTCGGTTCACCATCCGCTGATAAGTTGCCCCGGCATTGATGAGACCAAAGGGCATCACCTTGTAGCATAGAATGTCGCCGTCAGCATAGAAAGCAGTGTGGGCCTCGTCGTCTGGATGCATTCTGATCTGGTTGTAGCCTGAATAGGCGTCCATGAAGCTCAGCATCTCATGACCCGAGGTAGCATCGACTAGCTGATCAATTCTTGGAAGGGGATATGAATCTTTGGGGCAAGCCTTGTTTAAGTCGCGGAAGTCGACGCACATCCTCCACTTGCCGTTAGATTTCTTGACCAAAACTGGGTTGGCGACCCAGCTCTGGAATCTTACCTCTCTGACGAAGTCAGCTTCAATCAACCTGCCGACTTCCTGCCTGATCGCCAAACGTTTATCAGTCCTGAACGATCTTCTCTTTTGGGCGATCGGCTTGATGGAGGGGTCTATTCTGAGCTCATGAGAGATAATATCTGTGCTGATTCCTGGCATGTCGCTCGGCTGCCAGGCGAAGAGCTCTTTGAATTCCTTGAGGAGGGCGGTCATGGCCTCCTTTTGATCCTCTTTCAAGGTGGTCCCAATGCGCACCTTTTTGTCTGGACCATCGATCTCGACCTCCTCCAATTCCTCCATGGGTGCTGGTCGAGCCAGGTCCTCGCGGGGATCGGCCTTTGTCTCGATGGCGAGCGCCTCCCTTTGGTTCTTCCTGCGTAAACAGTTCACATAACATTGCCGCGAGGAAGGCTGATCTCCGAGCACTTCTCCAATCCCGTTCGGAGTAGGGAACTTCATCTTCTGGTGGACAGTGGAGGCCACAATCTTATTTGGGTTGATCGTGGTCCTCCTTATAATGGCGTTGTAGGATGTAGGTGAATCGACCACCAGGAAAGTGACCGACACCTTGATGCTTTTCCACCCCTCGCCAAAAATCACTGGCATGGTTATAGCCCCCAGTGGATAAGTTGTCCTTCCCGCAAATCCGATCAGCGGAAAGTCGACCCTCTTCAGGTCGCGTTTTGATTTGCCCATCTTTTCGAAGGCGTCCAGAAACAGGATGTCTGTCGAGCTGCCTCCGTCGACCAGAATCCTTGCAACATCACAGCCGTCAATATCTGCCGTAATGACCAGAGCATCGTTGTGGGGCGTGGTGACATGTGTCAAATCATCTTCAGAGAATGAGATGACAATGTTTTCTTCAGGTCGGGGTCGCTTCCCCAACTGAACTGCCGTAGAGATCTGAGTGGCGTAGACCTCTCTGGCGTTTGACCTCTCGCCGCCTGCGCCGAATCCTCCTGCAATCAGATTCACTCTCCTCTTGCTTCCAGAAGGCTCAGCTTGATCTGTAGGGGCTGGTGAACGATGTCTCCTGGGGGGCGTTCGACTTCGGTCTCGCCCTGCCACAAATTCCTTCAACATTCCCCCCTGAATCAGCCTCTCTATATCTCGTTTCAGAATCTTGCAATCGTCTGTCTTATGGCCCTTGCACTTGTGGTATCTGCAATAGCTCTCGACATCCTTGCCCATGGGTAACCCACCTCGGCGAGGCATCGGTGGCCTCGCCAAGGATCTCCTCTCCATCTCGACTAGTACCGCTAAGATCTGCCTATTTAAAGGCGTGAAGTACTCAGGGACCTCTGGATGGCGAGGTGCTGGAAGAGACTCGACTCAGGGCTTACTTTCTTCTCCCTTCTTCTCCTTCTTTATCTCCTTCTTACCATCGCGTCGGGGTTCATGGGTTACCCTTAGCGAGGTCGTCAGGAGATTAGCCTCGATGTTTGCGCGTTCAAGGTCTATGAAACCTTTTGCTCTGGACGCCAACTCCTCCAATGTCTCTATCTCATTCACGTGATAGCTGTTTCGCAGCTTTCTCGAGGCCTTGTTGGCCACATCCAGACCTCTGTAGAATGCTCGAATGATCTCCCCATCCGAGATTCGGCGATCTAATTCTGTGACGTTTTGATGAAAACGCCCGTAGAAGTTGGACAGCGACTCTCCAGGCTGCTGTTTGACCGAGTCAAGGGCGACCACGCTCTTCAGCAACTGGCGCTCGCCCATGTATCTCTCCAGGAACTTGCTTCTTAACTCTGCCCAAGTTCCGATTGATCCTGCAGGGAGGCCGAAGAACCAGGACGAAGCCGAACCCGAAAGAGTAGATGGAAATAGCAAAGCCAAATGATTGGGATCGTTTGACTTACCCAGAAGGGAGGCCTCATGCTTGTTGACATGTACGGTGGGATCTCCTCCACCGCTATACTCAGGTATGGCCCGAGCAACCACATCCTTCGGGATTTTGATAGCGACGAGCGCGTCGGTGAATGGATGAGAGGACTGCTCCTTGAAGGGAGCTATGACTGTCAACTGTCTTTCCTGGAGCCTTTTGTTGAGGAGGTCATCCATCTGATCCACAGTGCAGTACATGGGAGAGGCTCCGGGTGGAGGCGGACCAGAAGGATTGGCAGTATATGCGGCTACTGGCTCCTTGGTGTGCGCTGGAGGTAAGGACTGCTGACCTGACGTCATCTCCTGATCCTCCTGAGGCGCAGCAGGACTAGGATTGGCCGCTTCTGAAGGTGAAGGCCCTGTGGCAGCAGGGCGGTGATTTTCCTTAGGAGCAGAGGGATTGTTTTCCTGAGGAGCAGGGGCTTGGCGGCGCGCCTGTCCTAGGATGGCTTCCAGCAAGGAGACCATCTCGGGGGTTAAATTAATATCCTGCCCCGCAATGTGGACTGTCTGCGGTGCAGGGGCTCCGTTTTGATCAGCAGCTGGGGTCGGTCTTGAATCACCGACATGTTCTCGGGCTGTCCGCAGAGGAACAACATTAACTCCTGCTCGGCTGGCAGGTTCCTGTTGAAGCGGCGGCGGAATCAGAGCTATCTGAGGATCGCTCCCTAGTCTGATTCCGACGGTTGCTTTGGGATCGAGTTCTCATGGCTTAATTGCTCGATTCCCACAGACGGCGCCAAATGTTGGATCGTGAAATCCTGAATGCTGATCTGGCAGTGAATTGAATGCCAGACAAGGTTGGGATGACGCTTCAGCTCCAACTCCGGTGAACCTGCAAGTAGGGGAGCGCAACAGAGGGGGTGCCTCTGGGTCCCTCTCCGATGCTTAAATGAGTATATGTGTGTATAAAACTCAAAACGTAAAGTACGTATGTAAAGCAAGGATATTTATAGGGTAAGAGAGATAGAACCGTATAAAGGCAACTGAATATCTTAATGTATATTGAGTTGCTGAAGATTCGGATCGTGGGATATGGCAGTTACTGCGAGATATTGCAGTTACCAAATCTAATCTTTAGTGAATATGTGACCGAGATATGCGGGATATCTTGGCCACTCTGTTATTAACGGTTTAGTGGGACCATAGGAGAGAGGCAAGGCTCTCTTCGGGGCGAGCACTCCCATGTCGAGCAGTGGAAGGTCGCGACTTGGTAGAGAATGGCGAGCAGTCTGAGAGCCTTTGGCGTCTCTATAGACTTTGGGCTCGATTCTGGATTACTCGATGGTGGGCCAAGTTTGGCTTGTACTTGGGCCGATCCGGTTCGGATGTCATGGGTTTACCCCCTCTATAGTTATTGGGCCTTCGAGGCCTTTTCTTACTGGGCCGTCACTATCGATACCCAACAGATGGTGCTCGAGCCTCTTACCTTCCTGGATTTCTTTCTTTAATTCCTTGGGCTGCCTCCTACCTCCCTGGGCTATTTCCAAGTCGACATAGGATTTTACACGCGCCTCTAAGTCCTGCATAGTATTGACCAGGATGATTCTTAGGCTGCCGTATTAAGCCGATCCTCGCGGACCAAGCGCCCTGGAGAATGCTTTTATAGTCTCACCTCCTGTGATGACCTGGTCGATTCTAGGCAAATCTTGGTTGAACCTGGTGTAGAAATCTCTCAGGCTCTCTTCATTTCTTTGTCTGAGGTGGTCTAGCGTTCCTACGTTCGTCAACAGTTGTCTCCCCCCATGTATTGCACAATGATTTTTTCCTTCCAATCCCCCCAAGACTTAATGAAGGCTTTGGGCAGTCAAAGACCCAGTGTGAGACGACATCCCCTAGGGTGCCCAGGAAGAGTAAGGCGAAGTGGTTGTCGTCACTAGTACGCCCAAAGAGTAAAGACTCATGTCTTTGTATGTGCTCTACTAGGTCACCTTCTCCTCTGTAATAGTCGATTTGCTGGGTCTACACGTGCTTGGGAACAATCACCGCCAGTATTTCGGGGGCTAGTGGATGCGATGCCCTATCTCGAAGGATAGGCATGATCCCACTTTTCTGTTCTTTAACTTGACGAACGCAAACTCTTGAATTTCCTCCCTGGTCATGTGCCAGGGGGAGGAGCCATTGTCGCTGTAGAAGGTGAGGCGGTGCTCAGTGGAGTCTGGGAGCTCCTGGGCGATACCTTCTGAGGGCGATGTCAAGACGTTGTTTCCTCTGTCCGAGGGGAATATTTCTGTAAGGCTTTTCGGATGTTGCGTGCAATCATCTCGTCCATTGCTGCCATGAAAGCAGGCGCTAGGAGTTCCTCAAAGCCTGTATCTATTCGGGGCGACACCTTACCTGAGGATTCCATTGCTAATTCAGCTATTTGTGCACCTCAGGTTCAGCCGATGCAGCTGGTTGGGGTGTGGGCGGTGCTGGGTACGTCGGTAGCTGGGAAGTATTTTCTGTGATGGAGGGTGTCATTTTCTGTAGCTTCGACTTGGTTACTCTTTGCTCTAGTGTGGGGCGGAGCCATGGATTATTTGCCAGATGTTGAATCACGTTTACCGGTAATGGGTTTTCTCTGGTGCTTTCCGAATTGACTCTGTGCCGCTCTGTTAACTTGCACAGAAGGAAAGCCGAGGTGCTCCTGTCGTTTCCCCTCCGACGCTCAAGTCAGTCGAAGGTTTGTTTATAGAGGAAAATATGTATGTAGCTCAATTATGTAATGTTACACTTAGCCTAGTATAAATATGGATGAGGGTATTTATAACCCTCACCTGAATGGAATATAATTTTGACCCTGGTTATACCTCGAGTCCTGTGTTACCTGTTGTACTGTGCATGGCGCCCTGTACGTAAAGGAAAGATACTTCTGTTCGGGTGCGCCTGTATGGCGCGCCTTTAGGGGTGCCTATGTGGCGTGCCCCAGGCCTGGGCGTGGGCTTTGAAGTTTCCTGAAGTTTGTTGATGGCGCGCCCTTTATTCAGGTCGGGCCGGTTGAACTGAGGGTATGCAGATTAATACCCAACAGTAAACACTTCATATGAATGAAATTTATTGCTGGTCGTCCTTGTGAAGCGTTTTTTCTTTATGATCAAATTTTCTTTATGAATTTTATAGGAAAAACTGGTTTAATCAACCATTTTTCTCTGTGATTGTTTTTGGTGCTTATTTGGACAGGGAGTGGCGATGTTTAGTCAACTATCTCCCTTTCGACCTCTATTTAAAGTCCTTCCACTCATTGGATAGGTGACATATATGAGTCATTGTTTGTTCTTGGATGGGGAGAGTAGTAATTTGTAGTCGACCAATCCTTTTCACCTTGTTTTTCCAAGATTGTTTTCGTTCTTAGTGCTTTAATGGGGGACGGTGACTAGGTAGTCGACTGATCCCTTTTCGATCATTTTCCCATGTCATTATTAACTTTTGGTGCGATCGTTATGATTTCGAGTTCAACAACTGGAGTTTATGTGGAAGAACAAGTTTTGCTATGTGGAATAGGTTGATGGAGATGTTCTAAAAAACGGTAACTTCGGAGATCACTCAAGAAAGTTTTTTCTGAAGAAAGAAAATCGTCGTTGGAAGAAGAAGTACAACAATTGGAGCATGGTCGTATGCTTAATGATAATGTATTTATCTTAATCTACTAGTAAGTGAAATAATAAGTGTTGGAAAAAATAGTCCATGCCAATATATTAAAAGAGTCTTGAAATATTTTGCTCAACATATACAAAGGTGCATATTCAGTTAAACAGACGAGTGCACAAGGTTTGAAGAGAAATCCAGTTGTGGGGGAAAATTAAAAGATGAATGTTTTCGTGACTATTTCACTTGAATGGAGAAGTACGTACATAAATGAAGAAAAACAGTGATTAGTGGAGAGAGTTTTCAGTAAGAAGATTTTGTAGAAGTTGTCCAGACGATATGATAACGTGGTGATAGTCAAGAGTCCAAAAACCTAAAAATTACGACTCGTAATGATCTGCAAGGTTCATTTATATCACATGGGGTGTAGATGAGTAAAAGATCGTCAAGCACAAAGAGTGAAAAGAGAGGTACAAATCGAAGGATAGCCAAGGAGACACATGCCACAAAAGCAAGGGAGGTTGAAAATTAGACATACTTCCCCAAATAAGTATAATATACATTGTAATAAACATAAGAAAATTGTTCATTGAGAAAATTGGTCAATCGTTGCTAAACTCATTTTGTAGCAATCAGTTGAAACTAAGAATAAATTCTCTGACCTAGAAGAGCCATTTTTGTCTACAGCAAACCTCAAAGAGTTCATTACATTTCAATTCTAGGAAAAAGAAGAAAAGTTGCAATTAAATTGATAAGATAAACTTCTACCTATAATTCTGGTACTATGCTTCTACTGTTTATTGGATCGTATTAAGTTTGGGAAAACTAATGAGAAAAAAGTGTGATGCTTTAACAAGCACAAATGCATTGTGAATGATGAGAAATAAAAGTGGACGATATTGAAGACGAATGTGCCAGTCAACCGTTTATTGTTAATGTATATTAATTATTCTAATGATTTGTACTAGAATTCTATAATTAATGATAGTTGGTTATGACATACGAGGCTCGAACACTTGATTTTGGGAAGCCTCAAGTCCATTACAAACAAGGAGTGGGCTACAAGCTTGACAAACATTTAAGTTCCTAACTAAATGCTTGAACACTGTGTTTTGGAGATGAAACACAAAGATTCATCTTCTTAAAACAAGCATGTAGAAAATAGGAATATTGCAACAACGTAAAATCGTTCCTAAGTTGGGTTTTGCCGCTGCTAACACCACAACCAGCTGCTAAGCGTTGTGCCTGTAAGCCCCGATGCTAAAGGTATCCGCACGGATAATACGCCGCGACTAAAGGTCTGTCGTTGCTGGAATGAACTATCTATACCTTTTGCATCAAAATATTGGCAATGGTGTTCATGCGTAATTACCGCCGGCTACAAGTTGATGCTACATAGGTCCTGCATCTACAAGTTTATTCATGATAAAATGGATCCATCAGTTACAACATATGTGTGTTTCTGTTTCATGTGTTTTGTGTCTAACAGTTGTTAATACAGTAAGATCGAATTAACGTCAACAATTATTTAGATGATAATTATATATAAATAGTGTCGCGTAACTTTTAATGCAAGATGTTAATACCGTCTAAGTTAATGGTCGATGAAAGTCACACGTGCGACTTAAATTGTATTTTTTTTCTTTGTGTTAAGGTTATTGTCTACTTTTAGCCGCATTAATTGTCGTTGTCTATCGTACGAAGTTTGTTGCAATTAAAGAATAACTACATCGGGTTTTTTTCTGAATGTATTTGCCACATGTATTGTTAATCAAATTTTCGATGCTAATGTAGCTGTACCAGTTTCTGACTAAAGTTTTCGGATTTTCACCAGCTAGACATTACATAATGCATAACACCTACAACCAACCATTCATATATTTAACAACGCACCCTATAAATGTCCTGAACAAACATGTCAATGTTTGTCCATACCAGAAAGACCAAAATTCAGCATAAACACACCACATTTGAGCATGTACATGTGATCCAAAACACAGACAAAATACCGTTTAGATGTTCCAGAATTATAAAGTGTCAATGTCGTTGTTTCAAGACAGAACTATAATAGGCCCTAACCCAACTGGACATCAAGCAAGTGCTGAAAATTACCTAAAAATGAGCTGCGTCATATTCCATTCATTTGAATCTGCAAACACACCAATAGAATAAGTTAGAATGCTTCAACAACAAAGTACCACCACTCAAACAAAGACCTGTTTACTGTACCTTGTGGATCTGAATCGTGGAATAATGCACCATTGGCTTGAATTGCCCTTCTCATGAAATCCAAGTCTCTTTGGACTGCGATGATGTCGCTTCATCCGCCTTCTTTGAACTCTCTTTCGCTAACTTCTTGAGTTCTACAGTTTAAGCTCTAGCTAGTGCCACTACTTCCCTCGCTTTCTTTAATTGATCACTCTCCATCATCCGTGCAATTTTGGATACACGAGATTGACGACGCTCCGTCTTACGAATTTTGTGATAAAGTGCATCCTTATCGACAGGACCGTCCTCCTCAGTTTGCAGCTCAACAACCCTTTGCTCAACTTCTTCCTACAGCTAGTACAGTCCCACATCATGTGTTAGGTCTGAAACAATTAAAAATTAAGAAAGAAGAGGAGGTCTTATAGCTTACCATGATTGATTGACTTTTAGGATCTAGATAACCCCCCTTCATGCCCACATGGGTCCTCTGAAACATATGATATTCACCCGGATGCACCCCATTATTGTTCATAATCTACATTTTTACAAACTAGCATGGTAACTGAGTGGTTACTAGATTTTGAAAAGGGTGGGTGTATGGGTGCACTACCTCTTCCTGTTCCCTCTTGGCAATGATGCATGTCCCAGTAGTGTGCCTGATCACTTGGTGAACTTTGTTTGCTTTGTTACACTCACTCATCACCTTCAAGTACGAGGACACAAAGAATTAAATGGTTAACAAGATATAAAAACTTGCCATATGCCGCAGTAAGTCATAAAAAACAAGTTTTGGTCAGCTGAACCACCTTAAACTTCTCTGAGCTGAACCAATTCACTAGCCACACATAATCTTCTTTCACCACGTCCGACGGGATGTTCTGTATCCTTTCTTCATTGGTAAGGTATCTGTGATAATACCTTCATGTTATCATCTTCAGGGACCATAAACTTTTCCTCTGAAGCAACAATAGTTGATTCGCGTTTAAAATCATAAAGGTGGAAAAGATACACATTCTGTCTTATTGAAGAACTAAATACACATGTAGTGTGCAACGTACGACCGTTAAGAAAGAGCATGTATGTGTACCTACTCCAACGAACATTAACATTTTCCCCTCGTAATCAACGAGCTCCATTGGTATCTCTCTCCAGTCATTTAGCATCAATGGTGCATTCCTTCGTTTCCGTACGATGCACCCACACCATGAGTTAAAAACCGATACATTCTTCGTGCAGACTTTGCCCTGAGCATTAAATTGTAACTTTTTTTTTTCATTGATTTCATTTCTAGAAAGTTTAATACACCTACTGTAACCTCTACGGACCTTTTCAAAAGCATACCTGAACTCTTCCTCTGTAGTTAATGTCAAACATAAGCACATGCATAAGGACTCAATAAGCGGTCTATTGAGATAACTCTTTCGGTTTATGAAAAAACGTACCATGTTCGGTCGCACGTTCTGTTCGTCCAACATGGGATTTTCATGTTGTGGTTCCTTTGGTGGAGTTTGTTCAACTTAACCAAAGTATCAATGTCTGATGTAGATAAATTCCCTGTAAGTATAAAGTTAAACGGTTCGGATTAACGACGGGAAACAAGGTCGACCTGCACATCCCAAACCATGAACGGATTCTAACTAAGGCTCATATGGGTGTTCTGTTACACATGTTCATCCATACCCCAGAGGAACGCAAAATAAATAAGGCCAAAGTAAACCTACTTGTCACATGACAGTTCATCTTCCGAGGGAACCTCCGTGTTGGGATCGGTTTGGTTTGGGTCATGCAGTCACACATTCGTCTTGTACCCACCATCGTCACAGCTGTCTTCTACACTGCTAGGGAAGGGGAAATGAAAAAGAGTATGTTAAATGACTTAGGTGATGGCGTAATGAGCATAAAGTTGCGATTTTAAATAACAAACCTCACATTAAACCAAATTCGTATTTTCTCAAAATGACCGAACGGAAAAGGCAAGTCATTGTTCGAAAGAACAAACCATAAACACACATGCATTTTCTAAACTGTCACTATCAATGTTTTCCAAAGCATTTCACTCACGGTGTGCAGGAGATGTTGAACGGACTTAAAGATACAATGTTTAATTCACTTTCATGAAGATCCATGCAGAAACTCAATATCAGGCTCATAAGAACCCTAAATCAAACCGAAAAATTGTGGAGACAAAAAAATAAACGATGAAGAACGAATCAACAACACTCACCATTTCTTCACTGGTTGTACATGGTAGTCACACATATGTACAACAAGGCACCGAACTAGCAAGAAGAGTACCTTTGTCGAGGAGATGAAGGTGTTGTTATCGGCGAAAGGGATGAAGATAGACTTTAAGAGAAGAGGTTCTTCAAAATGAAGAGGGGGAGTTTTTCTTTTTGGGTAGAATGAGAGGGAGAGTTGTATATGGACAAATCTTCTTTGTGTGAGAACCGAAGGGCCAGTAGGAGAAGTGAAATATTTTTTTGGATTGTAAAGTCACACAAACTGGATTTTCGAAATCCATTTGCTTCGGACGCTGTAGACTTATCAAAATCCATCTTCTTGTGGACTTCAACCAAACTTGAATGGAATTCGGTCCATCTCTAAGGAAAAATTGTGGACTTTGATCAAGATGATCAAGTCTTCGATTTAAGGAGATCCATGGGAGCATTTGGCCAATTGTGAACTTTGGTCAGATTTGAATTATATTTTTTAAGATGGAATTAAGGATTATTATGTATATTATATGTACATTTTATGAAAATAATATTCACATATTAATTTTAGGTAGATATTTATAAGGGTTAATTACATGAACCGTTACTTATGCTGGCTTAGTGACTGAACCATTCAAACTTGAGCTCAACCGTTACTTATATTTCCATATGTGACTGAACGGTTAATTTTTTTTAATTTCCACGGTATGGCAAATGGTTTCTTCTAAACTTCGTATGCATGAATTCCCCCATTGTCAATCCACTTGCCACCGTGCCTAATGTACAGAGAATAAAGGTAGTCTTTGCTTGCCATTCCTGAGGATAAAGGAATGCCTTAACATAAATAACAAATTTATCACAAAATGCGAAACAAAAGTAACCTACAACGCACAAAACCAGATAGCATAAACCCAATTAACAACATATGCAAACACCAAAATGACAGAAACAAACCAAATACAACAAATCTTAGGGAAAAAAACAAACTTTCACAATAAAAATCAAAACTTTGTTACAAAATCGGAAATCTACAACACATATGAAGCAACCAAACACAAAACCCTAACCTACAAGATGAACAACCACGAGGAACCTTAAAATCGCACAATCACACACAAATTGGAACATGAATCTGCAGCAAATTCAAAATTTCGTACCTTTAAAAGGATTACACACTGAGTCAAACCGTAATCTTCAAACGAATCGAAGATTACCGGAGAGTAAAGGGTAGGCGAACAGAAACTGAAATGTTAGCACACATTAGAATGCGAAAAGACAATCAACATTCAGTTCAACCGAATCACAAATGAGAACTTACATGGGGATGTGGTTTCCAAACCGACATGTCGCTGAGGGGTAGTTCGGTGCTGGAAAGGTTGAGAGTTCTATGCGGAAGACGACATGGAAGGGTGGATTGGAGGGAAATGGGAGTTGATGGGAAATTAGAGTGCGCTGATGAGTATAAAACGAGGGGAAGCGACACAAAGCTGACATGGGGGTAGAATAGTACTTTCAATTAACTTTAATCGTTTAAATTAGATCACGTGCTTTCTTCGTGACATTCAGACGGTAATATGGGACAGAAATTTCACGGAATAACCATTTAGTCACATCCTTAAACTTAAGTAACGTTCCAGTCACACACAAAAAGATGAGTAACCTTTTTTTCACATAGGTCAAAGATAAGTAAATGTTGACGTAGTTAGCCCTATTTATAATTATGTATGCAACATAAAATTTAGAGTATGAAAAATAATAATTATAATTATAATATAATTTCTTCACACTTTTTGTAGATTTGTTTTTATAAAATATCATTGTTATATTCTACTAGAATCAACATATATTAAAAAATTAAAAAATAATTTATATAATTGTCAATAGTTTCTATTTATTAAAAAATATATGAAAATAATAGATGTCATAAAATGAATTTTAAAATCATTAGTTAGCATCATATTCATAACTTTTGACATTTGTTTTATAATCTACTCTAATTTCAATAATTTTGTAGGACACCCATGCATTTTTATTAAGGACACCATTTAACATAAAATATTGTGTAACATGTGAAAAACACTCAACTCTTGTTCAAGGGCACTGATTTGATTCTCTGGCAAAACATATATTTAAACTACTGTGTACTTTTTTTCTACAACTTTTGGGTTAATGATGTTTTTATTATTGTCATGTAGAAACTCCTCTCAATGTTCTTGAGAGTGTCCAAGTTGAATATATTTTAAGCTCAATGTTTTTTTTATACTTTCATTCAGTCTTTTTCAAAGTTGCAACATAAACTATGTAAATGTTAGTAACTTAGTTTGTTATCTTAAACTTCCTACACACATCTTTCTTCTCCCAAAAAAGTTTATTACTAATTGGTTGTCTTTTTATATACACTAAGCTATATATCGAACTACATATATGACACAAAATACTTCTACACTTCCTATGTGGAAGATATCTTGAAAATGAGTTTTAAGTTTGGACATAGAGGTCTACTAACTACCGTTGTTGTTTTCAAATTTAATATTCTTCAATATGAATTTTATACGTTTTCATAAAGAACTTATTAAGAGAAAATCAGTTGCGGTCAATTTAGATGACAATTTGTTAAGCTAGTTAAAAATTTCAATATATTTTACTTAATTTTATTTAAATATTATTGCATCATTTAGTATGATAATGTATTTTTTTATAATTTTATTTGAAATTAATATGTATTTATATTAACAACATTGTAATTAAAATTTTATTTTATTTATCCCGACAGGAATAATACTGATATATTTCGTTAGTAATAAATAAATAAAATCTAACAAGGAATTGTGTGTTTGTGATACACAACCTTAAACACTGTTATATTAACTTAGATGCCTATATCTCTGTGGTTCAAGGCTGTTCTAAATTCTAAATTTGTTTTTCTGCTACAGGCACTAAGATAGCAAATAAGTTGGGATCTAACCTTTTCACCTTTAAGCTGGGAACGTTTTTCACAGCAGCAACATAACCACAAAATTGGATAACACCTGGCTTAGTTGAGATTTTTATAAAATCAATTGTCTTCTCCACATACAGTTTAAGGCTCCAACACACAAGGTGCAATTGTCGAAACATGATGAAACATGGGATACTTGTCCACACACATGGAATACCTGATCACCTGTCCACACACATGAAATGCTGAATTTTCATCTACCAACAATCTGTTATATGAACTATGGAATACCTGATCAATTGAATAATGAAAATAAATACACTCAAACTTCTTGGTACGCCTTTTAACCTGTTCTTATCTCTCATTAAACTTGCTGATTGAAGTCAACCATGAACCAGACATAATGTAGATTGCATACCCTCAGATGCCTCTTCAAATGCCTCTGAAGCTGAACTGCATAACCGGACATAACCTATTTCCATAGAAGATACAATTTCACATGCGAAGGCCAAAAGGTAATCCAAGCCAAGAACGACTGTCTAATACCACCAATAAGGTAATAAAAAAACACATAACCAATGTCTACATTTGTTAAACCATCTCATAAGTCAGAGGACCTACAAATGCAAGAAGAAAAATCATTCTACACAAAGTACAGAACATAAAACAAGTTTACCCAAAGTTAATTAACGTGTTGTACATCAAGTGAGGACTTCATCAGTCATATTCCGGGTCACCATTGGATGAAGACCCTAAGTCATTGTCGGAGTCATACAAGTCTTCCTCTAACATTGAGTAGGTCGCCTCAGTTGAAGAATAATCACTACCATCCAAGACTTCGTCAGCTTCAGTGTCTTCTTCAAGAACTTATGTGCCTACTTGAATTTCATTGTTAAGCATGACATTATTAACGAGCTCAGCTGCTATCTCTTAAGGATCAATGTCGTTCCTACACAAGTCGAGCACCTCATCGTTCTGATATACATCGACATCTAGTACCACTACAACATATGTTTCCTGGTACGGATCCACAGCTTCTCCATACATTTGTCCTCCAAGAACGAACCTCTTTTTTTCCTCTGCAGTCAAAACTGTGCTCCAATCTTTGTTAGTATTGCCGGGCATGTAGTAAAATTGTGTTGCTTGTGATGCCAGAATAAATAGTTCATATGTGGACAAATAATTTGTTGTGTTAACACAAAGAAAACCGTACTCATTCACCTTCATGCCATTGAATGAAGAGAGTACGTTGTACCAATCACATTTGAACAGAATAATACTGAGATCTCCAAGATATTAGAGCTCAACTACTTCCCTTAATACTTTGTAATAATCAATAGCCCTTTCTATTGGGGGTTTTGTCGGAGGAACTAGCATAGCACGTTGTATCAACTTTGCATAAGACACCACTGTTTTGAAAGTTCCTCATCTTTCAACGATCCTTCGTGTGGAAAAAGAACCCATTAGCTTTATATCCACTGTATGTCTTCACGTCATATAGTGGACCCCGTGATAATGCCTTAAGCTGGAGGGTTTTATCATCGTCATGTGGTTCAACAATTCGATCAACCTAAACTAACAGACATTTTAATCGTTTAATCGACGTCATACATATTGTAAATAACGGGGTTAAGGATTTCATACCCTTCCTTCCAACCACTGGATGAATGTTATGTTGTGCATAACATCGATTTCCCGCTTTTTTACCCTGTCTCCAATTAGTTGCCGCTTGTGTTGACCTAATAAAATAGATCTCCAAATGGAAAGAATTAGACAGAATTGATTGATGCTTGTTCGTACTTAAACAAAGAACATATTTAAAGACTTACTCTATGAAGGGCTTGACCTCTTCACATTGATTGAGAAAGTATCGTTGACACTGTCCCCATTCATCGCGGGCGAGTTCACGGACAACTTCACAACCTATGGGTGCTCCAACAAGACAAAAGATGCTTAACCCACTCGTCCACATCCTAACAACCTCTTGAGTAAAAATAGGCACTTTTCGTGTAAATTTAGTCTCAATGTCATGTAAATATCTTGAACAGAATGTAAGATACTCTAGGGCAATATAACCTTATGCTATTAACCTTTCAGGCCAACTTCTAGTGCGAACAAATGACTTTATTATCCCCATGGTCCCATAATAGTAACATGTCATATCATTATACAGACATATTAAAACACATCAAATTTCAATAGAACAGTACCCACCTTTCAATTGAGTACATCCAACGGTATTGAACTGACCCGACTAGTTTTGCCTATTCTGCTAGGTGAGTTGTCAAATGCACGATGATGTTGAAGAATGATGGTGTAAAGATTCTATCTAGGTTTCACATTGTGATTGGTAATTGCGTCTCTATTTTCGTTAGATCAAACATGTGCAACTCCTTGGAGGATAACACACTAAAAGTGTTGCTCAGGTCTATTAATGTTTTGCATACATATTTGGGCAGTAATCCTTTAATTACTACAGACAGTATGCGTTGCATCAACACATGGTAGTCATGACTTCTCAGACCGATCAACTTTTTGTCTTTCAACTTCACACAACTAGAGATGTTTGATGAATAACCACTAGGCAATCACAGATTTTTTAGGAACTCACATAGCTTCATGTTTTGTTGTTTCGAAAAGGAATAGCACCTCGACGGTAATACCAACTTAGATCCCCTACAAACGAGATCCAACAATATTCTTATGCCTAACACCTGCAAGTCAAGTGTGGCATTCAGATTGTCATTTGTTTTTCCGGCAACACCTAGTAACATCCCAATGTGGTTGTCACACACGTTTTTTTCGATGTGCATAACATCCAAGTTATGATGAACTAAAAGTTGAACCCAGGAAGGTAAGTTGAAGAAGATGCTTTATGAGGGGCCAGGTTACCATAAGTACAACAACGCTCATTTGGAAGTTCTCTTTACGGGGTGCATCATATGTTAACGCACCATTCACCCATAAGTCGTTCAATTCATCTATCAATGGCTGCAGATACGCATCAATATCATTTGTTGGGTCCTTTGACCCAGGAATCAACATTGACAATATGTAATTGGTATCTTGTAGGCACATCTCTGGTGCAACGTTGTAGGGAATCAACACAATCGCTCACATGCTGTATGGGTTACTCTTATCGCTGTAAGGATCAAACTCATCTATAGCTAACCCAAGACGTACATTACGTGGCTCTGCCCCAAAGGCAGGGAGGACACTGTTAAGTTTTCTCCAAGCCTATATATTGGGAGGTTGTCGTAGTACACCATCTTTTATTCGGTCTGTATAGTGCCAAGCCATAGATCCAACTGTTATAGGAGACATGAAGCATCTTTGCAGTCTTATAGTTAGTGGAAAGTTTCGTAGTACTTTAACCGTGAGTTTTTCACCCTTTTTCTTAGATTTGTCTGGAATTATCATTCCTCCTGCCTCAGTTTCATGACCTTGAAACTATCGTGATTCACCACATATAGGACACACATCTAAGTGGACGTATTCCTTTCTAAGTAGAATGCAGTCATTTACATAAGCATGTATCTTCTGGTAGTCCAACCGTATATAAACTTCTTTGCCTCATAGTACGACTTAGGTACTATATTCTCGGGTGGCGTTACTTTACTCTGCATGTGAAGCAGCTCATCCGCAAACTTGTTAGAAACCTTGTACAAGACCATTAAATGTAACATTTCAATTAAGAAAGATATCTTGATGTAGGAAACACACCCTGGATATATGCGTTTCCCACAATCTTCTAACAACTTATAAAATGTCCTAACTTCTGGATTTGGTTCCTCGCCCTCATCACGAATCATACCACCCAATCCATCATTTTTTCACGAGACGTGTCAGTCCTCCTGTTAGACATGCTTTCTGGGAATTCTTCCCCTTGGTCCACCCATGTAGTGTAAGTATGTAGTATTCCATATATTTCAAGATGCACTTTCACCGTACTTCTTGCCAACAAAAATGCAACAAAACCGTTATTGCAAGGACAGTAAATCCTCCCATCCCAACATATGCCTGAGAAAAAATCCTTTTATTTATCTTGTAATAAAACAGAAACATTTCTCTCCTAGGGTTTTTCTGAGAGAGTCTTCCCGACGTCCATTGTCGGCCCTGCAAGTAGGTTTGTGACGAGGCTACAGCGGCGGAAGGTTCCCATCTGCAAGTCGGTTGGAGGAGATAGCCTTGAGCGCTACATGGAATTGAATAAGCTACGTAAATCCTAGTGGATATAGATAGTGCCACGTGAATATTATTATATCTTGGTCCACGCGACATCTTCTGTCATCACTGGGAGTTCGCCTAGGGTTTAATGTGGTGATGGTGTCTATAGTTCGCCTAAGATTTGGTGGTGCTTTCAATAAAGAAGAAACGGTGGGTTCTGGTGTCCAGCCTGCCATCTCGCCGCGACAAGTTATTCTCTGCATCTCGTCAATTGCTTCCACTGCATCTGGACATCGATAGTGAAGACAAATGTGTCGGGCCACGGGTCACAAAGACGTACCATAGTGTAACCCTATCTGCAGTCATCACTTCGTGTCTCCTGGGTCTGTAAGTGAGTTTTGTGTAACTTTTTTTCATTTTATATGTGACTACAGGAGGATACGATTACAGTGAGGATGTTCTAAGCGGCAAAGCCGTGCCGGATGTAGTGGTAAGATGACCACTCGGAAAACAACTTTGGATCTAGACTCGAACCCAAGGTAGGATGGAATTGATCGATATGTGGGTGCGATCATTGTTCAAAAGCAGGTGAAAATGTGGCAATCATTATTGTGCTTCAGAAGGCGTGGGAGACTTTCAGTTCAGTAAAATTTATAGAGGCATCAAACAGGGTTGTGATGTTTGAATTTGATTACGAGGATACGAGGAAACATATTTTCGATATGTCCCTGTGGTCTATTCAAGAACATTGCTTGAGCATGAGAAAATGGGAGTCGATTAGAGGACTCACAAGAGTTGAATTGAGTATGGTCCAATTCTGGGTCCACATTCATGACCTAGGGTTGGAGATGTTCAATGTTGGGAATGTTGAGAAGATTGGGAATAAACAAGGCTGATTCATTGAGATAGAAAAGGATACTGAGAATGTGACCAACTGCTATATGAGAATGAAGGTTGAGGTTGATGCAAATCAGTCGCTTCTGGCTGGTTTTCGGTGGAAGAACTCTGAAGGAGAGGAAAGTTGGGCCTCAATAAAATATGAGAGGTTATCTGATTTTTGCTTTGGCTGTGACAAACTTGGGCAAGCAACACAAAGTTGCAAGGCGGATGTCCAAATGTATGAGGAGAAGCTGGGACACCCTATGTATGGTCACTGGCTAAATGGAAGAAAACCGAGTAATTCATAGCATAGTGGATCGATGGAGGAAGGACCATCCCAAAAACGCCCTACACTGAAAAAAAAACTTGGGATGAGATAATGAACGAGACAATATTGATGAGAAAAAGCAAGAAGGATGGAGAAGAAAGAACTCGTGCTAACCGGTTGGACCAAGAAGAGAAAAACTGCACTGAAGCACATGATGATGAAAGAAGGGGACGTGGAACCGAGACTATGCAGATGGACGAATCAGAATTGATGAGCCCAGATCGGATGAAAAATATGGAGATCAGTTATTATGAGAGAAGTATATGGATGAACAAAAATTATCCTTTACCTCTTGAGTCCACTGAAGCCAACCCTATCATGATCCTATCAACCATACATCATACCGTTATCCAAAATCTTATACACCAACAACGAAGCCTAACCGACCCCCCTAACCTTACACAATGATATTCCCCCTCGTCACTGGACCGACCTTACCCACCAACAACCAACCACTCAAAACCTCCCTATAATTAAACCCTTTGAAACCATAATCATTCCTTCTAGAAACCTGTCAAATAAGCCTAGCCCTATTGAAGAGCCAGATAAAAACCCTAGCCAAACCCCTAGTCCTGAGCCTACCCTCTAGATAACAAGCCTTATCCCTATTCTAACCAGGATGTCTCTAATGAGGAGGCTCGAGGAGGCAGAGGATGGCTGAAACATAAGCCAGAAAAAAAAATTGATCTGATACAAGAATGGAAAGAAGTGGAAAGTAGTCAAGTGAAATCAGGGAGGCCGAAAAAGAAGGGAAGCATAACAAAGTTGATGAGGGTTATAAGAGACAAAGATAAAGTTGATAAGGAGATTGAGGAAGGAGAACTACAAGATGCTGAAACGGGTTGTTGTGGCTGTTTCGGAACAGCCACACGGGGGCCATGAATACAATATGTTGAAATTGTTAGGGTTTGGGGTCTTCCCTGACAATTCAACATCTAAAAACCTCAACAAGATGCATCAACTGGAGATCATATGCATGTTGGAAACAAAGAACGGGGATGCATTCTGCGAAAGGGTTCGAGAGCAAGTATGCTTACTATGTAAATCCGCGAGGCATGTTGGGAGGATTGGCGTTAGGGTGGATGAGTGATGTCCAAGTGTCTATTTAGTCGGCATCTAAAAATATCATTAATATTGAGGTGAAGTTCAATAGCCATCCGAAACCTTGTCTCATTACATGGATATATGCGAACGCGGATCCTCAGAGGAGGAAATATAGCTAGGATGAATTGCACCATGTTGGGAGAGGGCGCAGATCGACTTGGCTGTGTTTGGGTGATTGCAATGTGATTTCTCATCATCATGAAAAAGACATAAATTTGAAAGACGGACTGATGAGTTCAATGAGATGATTTATAATATGAATATAGAAGACCTAGGTACGAAAGGAGGTTGATTCGCTTGGTCAAACAAGTGACGAGGGGAGGAAAGGGTGTTAGAAAAAATTGATCAGGTTCTCATTAATGCGACGTGGACGACAAGATATCCATGCATCCAGCGCACGAATCATATCACAATTGGATCAGATCACACGTGTATCATACTCCATCAGGAGCAAGGTGAGCACAGGAAAGAACACTACTTCCAGTTTGAGGAGATGTGTCTTGAAAACGCTGAGTGTAAAGACGTAAATAAAGAATCTAGGACCAAATGAGATGGTGAGGAAAGACGAGTGGAGATCGATGTGAAATTGGAGAGCTGCCAGAGGAGATTTACTCGGTGGAGAAAGGAAAAATTTGGGAATAATCAGGTTGAATTGAGGAAAGCAACCGATCGTGTTACTAGTGGGTGGCCGAACATGAATAACCAGGTTGAAGAGGCAGCCCTCAAAATTAAAATTAAGGATATCCACCATCGAGAGGAGGTTTATTGAAGGCAACGATCCAGGGTCAAGTGGATTAGAAAAGGGGACCGAAGTTCAACATTCTTTCATCTTACCACCAATGCTAGAAGTAGAAGAAACCGTATAACCAGAGTGTAAAATGATCGGGGAAAGTGGATCAGTTCGGTCAGGGGTGTGGAATACGAGATATGTAAGCATTTTCAAATGGTTTTCAGGTCAGAAGGGGAGGACTTGACTGAAGGGGAGGTTTTGGGGGTCATTTCGACTCAGATTATAGAGGAGATGACCATTGATTTGGAAATGGATGTGTCCGATGGTGAAATCAGGGTTGCGGTTTTTCAGTTGGGAGGGGCAAGAGCTCCAGTCCAAGTAGTTTTCCGAGTTTATTCTACCAAAGGAACTGGCACACCTTCGGTCCAGATGTAATCATTGCAGTCAAGTCCTTTCTCAGGTCATGTGTCTTTCCCTTCACTGGGCATTACACAGATATGACCCTTATCCCTAAAATTCCAAGCCCAGCGTGAGCAAGTAACTTTAGATCCATAAGCCTTTGCAATTTCATATATAAAATTGTATCCAAGGTCTTGGTGAATAGGCTAAAACCCTACTTAACGCATCTTGTCACCCCATATGTGAGCGCTTTTGTGGCAGGTAGTGCAATACATGACAATATTATGATTACTCATGAGGTGTTCCACCACTTGAAGAATCGAAAGGGCAACGGTACAATTGAAAGTGCTTTGAAGCTAGATATGCAAAAGGCGTATGATCGGGTCAAGTGGGTCTATTTGTTGGAAAGCCTTGAGAAAAAAGGATTTGGTGCGAGATGGGTTGACTGGATGAAACAGTGCATAACGAAAACATCACAGCGTGTCTTAATCAATGAGAGGAGGACAAGTATCATTCGACCAACTACGGGGCTGCAGCAAGGAGACCCCTTATCTCCGTATCTTTTCATCCTCTTGGCGACGTGCTTCCCAGACAAATTGAGGATGTCATTCTGATGGAAAAGATTTGTGGGCTTACTTTAAAAAGAGGATGTCCAGAGCTGTACCACTTATTTTTTGGTGATGATTCACTATTTTTATTGAAAGGTACAGTGGAGAATGCCCAAAGTTTGATGGATATATGGACCATGTACTGTAGAGCCTCTGGACAGCACATAAACAATGCGTAATCGAACATGGTTTTGAATAAGAGGGCAGATGATGATAGGTGTAAGGAGATAGAAGGGGTGCTACAAATTCAAGACACTTCGGATCCCGGTATATACCTCAGACTCCCATCCATTTGGGGACGATCGAAGAAGGAAACATTGGGCTATATAAAGAGCAGAATCTGAGACAAGATCCAAGGGTGGAGGTCAAACACCCTTAACCAGTCAGGAAAGGAAGTTTTCATAGAGGCAGTCGTCACGACTATCCCCTCATACGTGATGAATGTCTTTAAACTTCCTATAATGTGGTGCTCATAAATTAATCAAATGATCGCAAAATTCTGGTAGGGTGAGTCGAATGAATGAAAGAACATTCACTGGAAAATATGGGAGGTGCTTGCTAGACCCAAACGAATGTTGGGTCTCGAATTCCGGGAATTGGAAAATTTCAATGAGACTCTGCTCACAAAGATGGAGGCGAGAATACTGAATGAACCTGAGGCACTATGTATCTGAATTCTTAAGGGGTTATACTTCCCCAGTAGTGATTTCAGATCAGCTAGGAAGGGTGGCTAAGCTTCTTGGGGCTGGAAGACTCTGGTCCATGGTAGAGATATCTTGTTTACGGAAGGGATGTGGCAAATTGGAGATGACACCAATGTGAAAATCTTCAAGGACTCGTGGGTGGTGAAAAAAAACAGGATTCAAAGTAGAATGGCCAAATGATTTATTAGGGTTGAATGGTGCTTGGGATGAGGAAGTCATTCAGGGCAGCTTTAATGACACGGATGCACGCTGCATTCTTAAAATACCACTGAGATTTGATCCATGCCCAGACCGAATGATATGACCCTATACAAATGATGGGCGGGTGTCGATAAAGTCTGTCTATCATCGGTTAAAAGAGAATGGCAAAGCCACGATGCAAGAGTTAGGCCCTGAGGATGATATGAAAGGTAAACACTTTGCCTAAAATCAAGAATTTTATGTGGCTTTTACTTTCAAATGCTATTGCGGTTAGCCGTAATCGTAGGCACAGAGGGATGATAGTGGATGAGGTTTGTTTTATCTGTGGGCTTGAGGAAACAAGAGAACATATGATCAGTGCGTACGGATGGACTGAGGCAATGTGGTTCGGTGTTTTGGGTATTTGACATACCCGAAATCAGACTTCAGCCTTTAATGAGTGGATAAAGGAACGAATGGCAGAAAGGGGAGCCACGAGCAGAGAAAGAGAAGAGTGACAAAAACTATGTATGTGGACTTGTTGGCACATTTGGAAGGTCTGATGCAAAGTGGCCTTTGAGGGGAAAAGACATAACCCAATTGAGACGGTTCTTGCTATCAAAGGAGCACATCTGGAGCTGTTAAGGAATAAGTCTCAATGCAGAACCGAAACAAGCGAGATCCGTCCGAACAGATGGACCAAACCGAGAGAGGGTGGAATCTGAATCAATTGCATCGCGTCTTGGTGCAATCAAACGAAACGTGGAGATATTGGCGTGGTCGTAAGGGATGAAAACGACTATGTAGTGGGTGGACTGAACCGAAGAGCTTGGAGTGATAAAGTGGAAAGTTTAGAAGCTCAAGCAATTTGGGAGGGGATAAGGCTGGCAATTGATAGAGGTTGACAAAAGATCGAGGTAGAGACGGATTCCTTAAGAGACGTGGAGCAAATTCAAGGAAAGTCGAGCTACTGGAGGCTGGACATCACATGCAAGAATATCAGGATCATGGCGCGACAAATTTCAGATGTTAGTTGGAAGGCAATCCCGCGTTCAACTAATGAGACCACAAATTGGATAGCTAGGCAAGCCAGATTGGGTGTGCGTTTAGATAATTGGGTGCTAGTAGGCTCACCCCAACTTAGTAGTTTATTATTGGTTGGTTGTAATAATGACCCCCCGTGATCACTTTGATTGTGGTTTTTTTCTTTGAATAAGAAGTATTGAAGTTGTTTACCAAAAATAAATATGCCCGAGAATAGGCAAAGTCAAGGAAATAGATAACACATGCATTATATACCCAACTTTGTCGAGGTTTGGTCATCTAACTTTTATCCATCCGTATGGAGCATCTGTTATAAATGATAGGGAATTAAAATGATATAACAACGTGCGCAGTAAGTGGGCACTACAGTTGCCTACCCCCCAATATGTTGTTAAAACGGCTTTTTTCAAAAAGCCAGTGGACAAGTGTTTTTCAAAACAGAGAACATGCATAGCGTTCTTCTAAAAAAACAGTTGTTAATTACTGTATTAATACGTTGAATTAGGAGCATCAATCGAACCGACAATGCATTTAACTAAACAGTCGAATTCAACGACTTTAGGACATTTAATTGCTATAACGGAGCAGCAATCTTACACTCTGTATACATGGAAACTAACAAATCAAACTCACGATTGTTGACTCACGCAAAAAAAATTGGGTGAAACGGACATGTTGTTATCTATACCTGACCAAAGAAGCAATACAGTTTGCATGACTTTTGAACGAATCAGTTTTGGATTCACATACAGAAATTTAATCAGCCAACGAAAAAAATGAAACTGGTCATTACTTATTCTAAACACAATGAAAGACATGGTCAACACTTTCAACCACACGGTCGACAACTCAAGCAATTACACACAAAAACAACAATTGATCATAAAACATTACGTTGTCGTAAATAAGTTTCGCAATTATGCAGAAGAAAACCTGAAGATGCAGGGAAAGTGCAGAATTCAAAAATCAAAGTGACTTTGATTTGTCTTGGTAGAGTAGATTGTCTAGTGAATCACAGCGAAGTATAGGATTCAGTGTTCTTCGGAAGACTCTGCCTTGTTTGAGGTCAGGGATGCGGCTAGGGACCTTGTTCTTCATAAACTTTAGCTTTTTGTAAATTTCGCTCGTTCTGTGAGTTTGACATGTGGGTATTCGATTTAGTAACGACTACTTGAGTTTTACGTATGATATCAAGTCGATAATGTAGACATTTCTATTGCATCAAAACATTTTGACGGTAAATTATTCAATCTGCAATATCCTAAACTTCTATTGTTGATTATGTATATTAACCTCAAATATGTAGTTGCCACGATTGTTTTTGGACTTACAGAAATTGTGGCAATGGATGTTTCGATGTTTCGGCAATGGACAAATTGGCGACGCAAAAAACAGTCTATTCCATCGTAATATATTGTGGACACAGAATATGTGTTTTAACCACGACTCCCTTGTGACAACACAGTTTTTTTTGTGGCTGTTGATATGGATTCTTGTAGTGATGGAGTGCACTCACTACTCGATCTTCTGCATCTAAATTTATATTATGTGAAGGTTCCATCTAATGATGGTTACAATCACTTCATTGCTTTCGTAGATTATTTTACTGTAGCATATTTCTTAAAGTAAAAGTACAAAGTATATGAAGTCGTTAAAAAATTATTTGCATATGTTGAAAGACGAAAATGGTTATTAACTCAAAATGTTAAGAACACATAAGGGCGCCAAATACATTATTTGTGATATTTTTTAAGTAAGCGTGGAACTGGTTATTACTTGACTGCTAGATACAATACTTAAACATAATTGAGTAGTGAAAAGGGAAAACACGATCGTTATGGTCCATGGATATGGTAAGGCATATATTGGCATTATCAAAAATCATCTAAGAGTTTTATTTTTATAACAAGGTGGATAAATGCACTTTCACTGTTCATAGTTCGGAAACAAATGGTTATAAATTGTATACCCACGATAACTCGGAAGATGATTGTAAGTTGTTACGTCACTTTTAGGAGGAAAAAAGGATTATTAGATTTGTCAACAGAAGAAATAGATTATTACTTGTTTAAGTGTTTATAAACAATAGAGTTGAACCAAACATTCAAAGATATAAGTAATTTCCTCTTGTAGTTTTATAAGTAAAAAACAAATATTGATTATTTTGAAGTATTTGCCGTGTTGCCAAGTGTATATATTTTCACGAACTTGTCTCAAAATCGATATATTTCTTAAACTGAAGAAGATGCTCCGACTAATCAAAGTATACATTTAAGAAATAATATTAGATATTAAAATTATAAAAATAAGGATATGTCTACTTAACTAAAGGTTGGGGTTGGCGATTAGCGATAATGTTAAGTTTTGAGACGCCAAACTGGCAAACTCTGTCAGTGTGTCGAATCTGATAGAAATTGATATATACATTGCTTAGATACGTTTATTATATTAATAGAAACCAATGAAAATATTTAACTTGTTAACTTTTTTGGTACGAGGGATAAGAAAGTGTGGAGTTTAAGTTAATTTTAGTAATTGAGTTAATTATCTATTTGGTCAATTATATTTAATAATATTATATTTTAGTTTAAATTTGTGCTATTTACTTACTTATATTTGATAATGTTACTTTTTGGTTCAAATTACTAATTTTCATTTTTTTCGTTGTTAATGTCTCGCATGCTAATATCTATATCTATCTATACTCTCTCTCTCTCTCTCTCTATATATATATATATTAATTAGGCTAAAATGTATACAATTATGACAAGTAATATTTTTAATACATTTTATTAATGTTAAATTCATAACTTCTTATTGGTTTATGTCAAACATATAATTTTCATGCATACGTGGCATGTCATATAACCCACTTTAAAATCCTCCAAACATTCTCATTCATTCTTCACATAAGTTACAAAAATTCAATAGTTCTCTCTCTTTTACATGTGCATTTATTATTATTATTTTTATTCAAATAGTACATTATGTTTCATAAAAATTAAGTAAGTGCACACATGAAATTTGTTTATTAATCTTTATTTATAAGACTAAATTATAATTAATTTTATGTATTACATACATTTTTTCTAAATTAATATTTGCATGTCTAACATTATGTACCCAAATATAATTATGCATGTAATATAACTTTTAACACATACAATAAAAGAAAACTATCACTATTGTCTTAATTATTTTTATATAGTTATATAGAGCTTCATTTTTAGAAAGAACGTCTACTTACTTCATATGTGAATTTATAACTTTTAATAAGTTCTTTTTAACTAAAACACTAATATTGAAAATATTATACTTTATAAAAAAATATGTTATCATTATATTTTCTTAATATATGTTTTTATAGTTTTCTAGAGCTTTATTTTTAATCTAGTTTCATTTTATAAATTATATAAATATTGAATACAACTAACTTTTACTATTCATAATGTAAACATAAATACTTTCAACATTATAACTATGTAATTTTTTAAAGTTAAAGTAATAATTAGCAACATGTCAATAAATTATTAATATATATTTTTATTATTGACTTATGAAAAATATAATTATTCTGCATATTTAATAATATAATTTGTATAATTGAAATACAAGTCAATTATAATTGTGCATGCAATATAAAGTTTAACACATTAACAAAAGATAATTATTAATATATTTTCTTAATACCTTTTCTTTTCTAGTCTTATGGAATTTTGTATTTAAATATTTTTAGATTTAACTTATTTCATTGATTTAAAACTATTATTTGTATAATTTCATTGAACAAAAGTAAAAGTTACTATTGGGTAAAATAAATATATTTTAACTAATGCTTTTAACGTTTTGTATTTTTTTAACTATATGACAATAATATACTATTAAAAATATCAAAATTAAATTAAAGGGTTAAATACCAAGTAGCTACCTGAACTCTGGACGTTTTGCAACGAGCTACCCGAACTTTGAAAATTCAAAACGGGCTACCTCAACTTTGAAAAAGGTGCAAATAACTACCTCGATCCAATTTTTGACGAGTTTCCAACGACTTTCCGATGGCAGTTGACGGAAAATTGGACTGAGGTAGCTATTTGCACATTCTTCAAAGTTTAGGTATCCCGTTTTGAATTTTCAAAATTCGGGTAGCTCGTTGCAAAACGTCCAAAGTTCAGGTAGCTACTTGGTATTTAACCTTAAATTAAAATTACTAATTAGCATCATATCAATAATTAATCATATTTATTTTTATTATTGAATTTTAATCTTTAAGTTATGTTTGTAGAAATTCGGGTAATCGAAGAAACAACAATATTCAAAACCTTAGAAAATGGAGAACAGACTTGGGGATCACTAGAAGTCGTTCCTTCATCTGGGACTTCTTTACCCTTTAATATTAAAAACTTAGAAAACTAATTGTCCAATACATCCTCAATTAATTATAATTGCAAAAACTAACCCTAACAATGAAACAAGAAACAAAACAAAACCGGGTCTGCGTAGCAATATAATAAACTTTGGGCCTTGGACTTTGGCAAGCCCAATGAGCAGAAACAATCTAAGTCCGGTCCAACAGTTCAAAAACAGCCTGCATAGTACATACTTCAACAGTCCCCCTCAGGCTGTACTTTCTCCCCAGCTTCTCCTCTAAATAGGGGTGAGCAAAATGAGGGTTGGTTCGATCTGGTCCTGTCTTGACACCGAGACTGAAAATTTTGGTCCATTAATTTTGGTCTTTAGACCGAAACCGTTTATATGGTCTTGGGTTTTTCGGTTTTGGTTCGGTCTAAACCATTTGGACCATTAGACATAATATTAAATATATTTTTCTATTGTGTATGTATATCGCTATACAAGAACACAATATAAAAAACTAATTTTATTACGTCGTTATAAAATATGTAATGTATCAAATTAATATTTTATTCAATTGACATAATTTCGTTCTAAATTGAAATCAACCGATTAGACCGACTTTTTAAAAATCAAAATAACTATACTATACAATATAATTTATTATCATAAAATAGAATTATATAAATTACTAGAACATGATAGTATCTAATATAATTTATTAATGTTATAATAATTTATTATTGATCTAAACGTTTTTCATTCAAATTATATTATATTTTTTCTCAAGCGTTCTTTTATAATTAATTCTATCAAAATAAAACATGTATAATAAATTCACTAAAAAATAGTTAATGGTCTCCAATGGTCCCCATGGTCTTAACGGTCTAGGACCGAAATAAGACCAAGACCGAAAAAGACCATAAACGAAGATCATTGGTTTCGGTCGACAAATGGTTCGGTCTTTTTGGTTTGGTCTCAGTCGGTCTCGGTCTTCGTGGTCTTCTCGTTCACCCCTACCTGTAAACAAACACAACCACTCCCCCTGTCTTCCAAACAGGTTTTTCATACCAAATTTGCCAGACAGAAAATAATATTGTTGACTTGTCAATTCCTTGGTAAACAAATCAGCCAATTGGTCTCCATATCTAACATGTCTAAGTTCCATGACACCATCCAACAATTTCTCTCTAATGTAGTGACAATCAATTTCTATATGCTTTGTCCTTTCAAGAAAAACAGGATTGTTTGCTATTTGAATCGCAGCTTTGTTGTCACAATGCAATACAACAGTTTTAACTTGTTATGATCCAAATTCCTTTAACAGATTTCTAAGCCAAATAATCGCAGACAAAGCTGAGTCCATGCTTCTATATTTTGATTCACAAACTTCCTAGTCTCTATACATCCAGCCCAATCAGTTTCACAGAAACCAACAAGATCTGAAACTAAATCAGATGATAATAGAATTCCCTTACATGGTTCAAGTTTCACATACCTGATTACTCTTAAAGCCGCCTCTAAATGCGTATTCCTTATAACCTTATTACCGGTTTGGTGATTGTCACATACAATAACTTCCCTATCAGTCGTCTATAGAGACTTACATCATTCAGGGGTTTATCATTTTGGTTTAGCTTCAGGTGCTTATCATGACTAGTCAATTTCAATTTTGATTCCATCGGTGTTTTACTCACTTTTGCACCTGAATGCCCAACCTTAGATATTAACTCTAAAGCATACTTCCTTTGCGACAATACCAAACCCTTATCTGACCTGACAACTTCTATACCCAAGAAGTATTTTAATTCTCCCAAGTCTTTCATTTTAAAGCTAGGTTTTAAAACAACCTTCAATTCAACTATTAATGCAGCACTATTTCCACAGATGAACATGTCATGAACATATAGAAGAAGAACAACAATCTGATTACCTGCTCTCTTGGTAAAAAGTGAATAGTCCAACTAGGACTAGCTATAACCTGCCTTATCCAACACATAACATAGCTTTAAGTTCCATTGTCTACCTGCTTGATTAATACCATATTGAGACTTTCTTAACCTGCATACTAAGTCAGTTTTGCAGTTATAAAAACCTTCAGGAATTCACATATAAACTTCTTCGTCAAAATCACCTTGTAAAAAGGCATTATGGACCCCCATAACTTGTTTTTCGCAGCTACACGAATGGTTTCTGGCTCAACCAGGTTAGACATAGATGATACATAGCATTGATATTTGTCAGACAATCCATCATATGAAACATAATTCTTAATACAATTCATATTCGAAACATTAGACACCTAATAGTCCTTCATCCATATCGGGGGTCTAATAGCCCTTCCAAACCAACTCATCGTGGGTCTGGGAGGAATATAAGAAGGAGTATTACTTCATTCATCAGAGTCAATGATAGACTCATCATTTGAAGGGATCCCATCCGAATCCCGTTGGGTCTCATCCTGTGGGTTTCCTTCTTCATTTTCATCCTCAGTGTCTGGAAATTTTGGTTTCTAACATCATTGGAATCATCAATATGTGGGTAAAAGAATACGGGTAACTGCTCAAGTCTACCAGTCCCAAAAGGGAATATGCTCTCATTAAAATTAACATCTCTACTAACAAAAAATCATTTTTCAGTTAAATCATAGAGCTTATACCCTTTTTGGGTCTCAGAGTATCCCATCAAGACATATGGGATAACTTTGGAGGCCAACTTGTCGGTCACCACCATATTCTTAGTATAAGCCAAGCAACCGAACACCCTAAGGTGACTTATACTGGGTTTCTTCCCATTCAACATCTCATATGGAGACTTACCTCCTAATACTCTGGAATGCGTGCAATATAATCATTTACGACAATATAAGCATCATATTTAAATTGCATAAGATTGACCCACGTTGTTCTAGAAAAATCATCCACCAATGATAAAAAAATAACACTTGTTATCATGTGTGGGGCAATGATAAGGTCCCCACACATCTGCATGCACAAGATCAAATATAGCATATGTTCTAGAACTTGAGATAGTAAAAGGACTTCTAACGATTCTCACTTTGGGACAAATCAGACAATTATTCAAACTTATCCTTAATAACATCCAAGGACTCAATATGTTCTAAAACCTTAAGCGATGCATGTCCAAAACGCTTAGGCCACAACATTGCATTATTTACAACAAAATATGTTACAAGGGAGCTAACTGATCTGCAAGGTAAGCTTATGAAATAGAGTCCAGCCCTTGTCTCACCAATCCCCAAGACCTTCCCATTTGAGAGGTCCTGCAGAATAGCCAGGTTAAGGTAGAAATATGCAGAACAGTTCAGATCACTCGCAAGTTTTGAAACCAAAGCATGTTGTATTTAAAATCAGGCATGTACAAAACATCACATAATTTCTTGTTGGAATCCAGCAAAATATCGCCAACACATTGCACATAAGAACACCCTCCATTTGGTAACTGAACCTTGGTTCCAAGATCTGCCCTAGACCCACACAACCAATCATTTCTGTTGGTCATGTGGTTGGTTCCTCCCGTATCCAAGATCCAGTTACTTTTCTTGTACGAATAATTCTAGTTTAAAGATATACCAGCCGTATTTGCATGTGAATCTTGAAGGGCGGTAGCACTTGCTCCTGCTACAATGCTGCCTGCACCTCCTACTGATTGAAAGAACTTTCCGAACTGATCCCGTGTAAAAGTGATCCCACCTTGAACACCACTACTCAAAAGAGATTCATTAGAACTATTAAGGGTGTTAGAGTCAATGTCACCAATCCTTGTGGAGGCAACATTGCCCTTAACATTGTTCCCTTTATTTTTCAAAAAATCTCTGTATTTAAGACAGTTATCCTTGGCATGTCCCTTCTTTTTACAGAAGCCACATCCCTTAGCATAACAACGATCTACAGTGTGCCCACACTTATGACAATGAGTACATTCCAAACTTTGGTTTCCTTTCGATTTGTCCAGATTCAAAGAAACATTAGCAGTCTTAGTGTTCAAGGCAACATTCATAGTAGAAGTAATACCTCTTTGGCTCTCTTCCTGCATAAGCAGGTTATATGCTTGGTTCATAGTGGGCAGAGATGACCATGAAAGGAAGTGACTTTTCACATTGGAATAATTATCATTCAACCCCATCAAAAACTGAAACAACCTTTGATTTTCCTTATGTTCTATATGCTTCTTAAAATCATCATGGTCAATGTGAGGAAGAGCACATGCAGGATCATATTCAGCCCACAGAACACGCAGTTTAGAAAAAAAATGCCGAAATCGAATCAAGTCCTTGGCGAGTCATAACAATTTCCATATGCAATTGATATATTCCACCAACTTTATCAAATCAATCCTTAAGATCTTTCCATACAATATATGAATCCTCAATATACATCATTCCATTTGAAAGATATTTAGAAATGGAATTTGTAATCCAACCTAGCACGACATCACTGCATCTATCCCACAAATGATTGAACACAAGATCATAATTTTCACGCAATCATGTACCATTGATAAAGGAAAGTTTATTCCTTACTAAGAGGGTAAAAAAAATTGCTCTATACCACATAGCATAGTTTTCAGGACCAGTTAAAACAATGGAGATCATATTCGTTCCCATATTATCACTTGCATGCAAATAAAGTGGGTGATGAAAATCAACAGTAGCGATAACATCATGATCTACCTCATCATTGGCATATTTCCTTGCCTCTTGATGAGGTTTTTCTTCGGCCATACAAAAAAGAACACAATACAGAGAAACAGTAGCAGAGATTGGATATGCAAGATCACGAAAGAATGAAAGCCACAACAATCTCAACAACAAGCCGAAGGTAAAAGAACTACTCACGATCTCCAAAGATCAAGCCGAGGGTAAAAAACGCTAACTAAATTCAAGGAGTATAAAGAATCTTATCACAATCTCAAGAAGGGGAATAAGGTTGCCAAAGATAATATGGGTGAATATAGCCAAAGAAACTACCAAATAACAGGTAGTGAAATATCAAGATTGAAGAATACCAGAGGTTGCAATGCAAATCGCAACCAACCTTTCCCGGTAACGGCAAAAAAATCAAGGATACCAAGAATATCAATCGTCACGGTGAAGAAAAACAGTTTACGACATGGAAACCAAAAAATTACATTCAGTCCCAGTGGTGCAAGATGAAGGAATGACTAAAGCAGCCAGAATCAAAGTTCTTAGAGGTTAGATGAATGAACCTCACAATCACTCTAATACTATGTAGAAATTAGGGTAATCAAAGAAACAACAATACTCAAAAACATAGAAAATGGAGAAGAGACTTGAGGATTACTAGAAGTCGTTCCTTCATCTCGGACTTCTTCACCCTTTAATAATAAAAAGCTAGAAAACTAATTGTCCAATACATCCTCAATTAATTATAAATGTAAAAACTAACCCTAACAATGAAACAAGAAACAAAACAAAATCGGGCCTGCGCAGCAATATAAGAAACTTCGGGCCTTGGACTTTGGCAAGTTCAATCGGCAAAAACAATCTAAGTCTGGTCCAACAATTCAAAAACAACCTCCATAGTACATACTTCAACAATTTTAATAAAAAACATACTTAATCCTTATATTTGATAATATTAATTGTATAGTGAAAATACAATTGAAATTATTATTTTAAAAAAAATAATATATTTACTAATATTTTTAACATTTTGTTAAATGCAATTCAATTATTAAAGTTAGATTTACAATAGTAATTAATCTTTTTAATTAATCTTTTACTATCAACATATGTACTTTTCAATTATTTTGATGAAAAAATAAAATTAATCTTTATGTTTTGTACTTGGTATAATGGAAATAAAAGTGTAATTACTATTAAAAATAATATTTTACTATTTTATTAACAAATTCTAAAATGTAATTTATTTTATTCTTTATAATATACTAAGGATTTATAATTTATTAAATAACAAAAATATAATCATGAAAATTTTTATTAATTTTTTTTATTATATTTATATATTAGTAATTACATAATAAAGTACATATCGTGCAAAGCGCGAACCAGAATTCTAGTATATATTAATTTGACTAGAATATATGCAATTATGACAAGTTATTTATTGCATTTTCTTACTCCTAATGTCAAGTTAATCAATTTTAATTGGTCCATGTCAAACATACAATTATCACTCCTAGGTAGCATGTCATGTAAGTCACTTTAAAATCGTCAATAAAATATAATATAATATAACTAAACAAACCAAAGCCTAGGTCCTCCTAAATATTTTAATTTGTTAAGTTAGTCCTCCTAAATTTTTATCCAAAATCCGTGAACACTTGGGTTTAGTAAATCTACAGTGTACTTCCATATGCTTTGACGGTATGGCTAGAAATATCTTATGTTGGGTCAAGGAGTGAAAAGATTGAGAGTTCTGGACCCAAATTATGGATTTTCCATATGTAAAATTGGGACCAAAATAATCTATGGTTGGTTCTATCAAGTTAAAAGATTGAAAGGTAAAAGGACTTAAAACTTAGACTCAATCTATATAACCCAAAAGTCCGTTAGCTTTGTCCAAAAAAGTCACTGCAATTTAGTGTACGGACGGAGCCACTTAGGGTTTAAGGGAGGAATTTTTTTTGGCCAACAACGTGATTTTCATTTCATATAATGAAGAAAAATTCAGTTACAAGTATAGTCCGATAAAACAAAATGACATAAATCGGGTGGTGGTCGAACGACCCAATCCAAATGACACACCCCTAACTTAACTTGTTTAGATATCCAGTTCGCACATTGATTTGCAGATCGGGGGATAGCCTCCCAAGACACCCTCTCTACGGAGTTAGCTAATAATCTCAAATTGTCGACAATCGTTTGAACACGCCATGAAACCCCCGACCTCGGATATGGTCTATAACTAGCATCACGTCAGACTCAACTACTACACTTTTCCAGTTATTTTCAACCACCAGTCGGATGCCTTGAAGGATCGCCATTGCCTCAACCTCCTCCGCCGAGCCTCCCACGACCGTACCTTGTTAACCCCCTCTGACTGCACTGAGGCTATCTCTGGCGATTACCCCCACACCTCCCTGCCCTGTCACCTAGCACCACGCCCCGTCACAATTCAGTTTGATGGTGTCCCCCTCAAGTTTCCTCCACCGAGTATGATGCATGGTGTTGGGCTACGTCGGTTGCTGCCCAGATCTTGGGGTAGCTGTGTAAGCTGTGATGATTTACCTCACGATCCATGTAGTATTTGGAGCCTTGTTATCAAATGTCATCCTACAGCGCGCCTTCCAGATGGACCAACACGCATACATGCGGAGCTCCCATGTTCGTTCCCTGTACTCGCCTTAGAAATTCGGCGGTGCCCTCCTCTCGAAAATCCAGTCTGTGAGCTTTGTGTCGTCTGGTCATGAGGTGTCCATGCCCAGAACATCATTCCATATGTGCTCCGTCCAAGGACAGCTCGTGACCAAATGCCTTGCCGTTTCAATTTCATCACACGTTGGGCAGACAAGTGTTGTTGGGACTCCTCGACGATGTAGATTATCTCGAACCAGGATATCATTTGAAACCAGTCTCCACATGAACGCCTTCACCGTCCATACAGCAGCTTTTCATATTGGTGCCCACCTCAGGTGGTCTGATGTTGTCCCGAGCTGCTCTCGTTCCCTGAGTCTGTGATATGCTGAACGAACAGACACTTTCCTGTCCCTAGTGTAAGGCCACCTTAGAGCATCCTCCGTGGCAACCTATGGTATTGGAACGTGCAGCACATGTTCGGCTTCACCAAGAGGGAGATCCCCGCGCACAATTTGTTCACGCCATTGTCGTTCTTATTGGTTGATCCAGGAATCCAAAGTGACTTCCTGTCTCGGGCAGGGTCCTACCGAGGGGTTCTGAAGGCTAAACCTCTGCCTAGTTGACACCCATATGTCCACATAGGTTTAAAGTGATCCTCCATCCCCAACTGACCAGACCTCCTCAGCTCAAATGACATCCCTGCGAGCCAGAAGACTCGCCCAGAACCAGGACGCCCGACTGCCTTTAGTCGCGTGTAGGAAGGTCGAGTTCGGGAAGTAAATAGCCTTGAGCACCTTCACCCACATTGAATGCGGTTCATTGAGCATCCTTGCTGCCATGAATGCCAAAACTGCTGTATTGAACAACTAGAGGTCCCTGAACCCGTAACCCCTTCTCTCTTTTCTATTGTCATTGTGGTCCATTTCCTCCAATGCATCTTCTTATTCACGGTTTGAGCGCCCTACCAAAACTTAGCAATCATAGAGTTGATGTCGGCACACCACGTGGTGGGCAGCTGGAAGACGGTTATCGCATAAGTAGGAACCGATGTGATGACCGCCTTAATCAAGACTTCTTTATCTGCATCGTTTAGGAACTAGTTCCTCCACCCCCTAGATTTTGTCTTGAATCCTCTCCTTGAGATAGTGTAACACATCCCTCTTAAATCTCCCCCATACCGTGGGAATACCTAATTAGTGACCCGGAAACATCTCAGTTTGGATGCCGATCACCTCTGATAGTTGTCTCTTACACTCGGGTGGCTTTGTGGGACTGAAAAACATGGACGATTTGTTGAAATTTATCGTTTGACCTGATGTGTCGCAGCATTTGGCCAATGTGTTCTTCAGGTTCATTCCCAACCGACCCTCTAATAAAAAACAACGAGTCTTCCACAAAAAACAGGTTGTCTATTGTTGGGCATACTCTTTTCAGCTTGATTCCTTCAATCCTCCCCATCTGGACCTGATCCTCCACCATTCTAGACAACACATCAGCAACCATAATAAAGAGGTATGGGGATAATGGGTCACCATGTCGTAGTCCTCTAGACGGGTGTATTATCATCGTACGTTTCCCGTTGACATTCACCCTGTATGTGACCGTCGAGATGCATGCTCAAATCCATTGTATCCACTTGTAACAAAAGCCATTCCCGTTGTAGGACCTCTAGAAGGAAGTCTCACTCCACTCTCTTATACGCCTTTTTCATATCTATTTTGATTGCACATTCCGCCTTCTCGCTTGCACCCCTACTAGTCCTTCGTGTTTTCAGGTAGTGGAACATCTCGTGGGCAATGATTATCTTATACTGGATTCGTCTCCCTGCCACAAACGCACTTTGGAAGGGCGTTATCAATTCTGGCAATAAAGGTTTGAGCCTGTTTGCTAGAACCTTTGAGATGATCTTATAAGCAAAATTACATAGGCTAATAGGTCTAAAATCCGCAGTAGTACAAGAAAGGCGCTAGAGTAATATCAGTTTGGTTTAGGAACGAAGGCATAGTACATGTTGATAGGAAGGCATTGACGGAGGTTACAATGTCTGGATCTATAGCATCCCAGTTCCGTTGAAAGAAATATCCCGAGAAACCATCCGACCCCGGAGCCCGAGACTCCCCCATTTGACATGTATCCCGTTTCACTTCCTCTGTCGTTGCCACCTTAGTAAGTGACTCGTTCATGATGTCAGTGATCTGTTTCGGAACATGTCATAAGACATCTTCCCTGTCCATGTCCTCTCCCAGCCGATCCCTGTCCGACCTGAATAGGGTGGAGTAGAATCCATGTATCTCTAGCACGATCTCCTTCTCACCGAGAACGCACCTCCCATCAACATCCTTTAGTCTTACAAGCTTGTTTCGTTGCCTCCTCGATAGTGTGGTTTGGTGGAAATAGCTCGTGTTCCTATCCCCGTGTACCAGCCACTTGAACGTGGATCGCTGATTCCAGAACAACTCCTCCCTAATTCATAAAGCATTGAGCTTCAATTTCATAGCTAGTTATTCATCTTCCTCATCCTGAGTAAGCAAATGTTTAGCCAACGCCTAGAGTTTCCTCTTCACCTGTTTTATCTCGGTAACATTGTGTTTGAATTCTTTCCCGCTCCACTCCGTAAGCGTTTCTTGGAATCTCTCCAACTTCACCCCCAGTTCGTTCAGGTTCCTCACCGACCCCCCTATGGTCCACGCCGACACAATGATCCTTGGGCACTTATCATGTTCTAACCACATTTGCTTGAACTTGAATCTCTTCCTCCCCCTTATATCGGAATGTTCCAGCTCTATGATCAAAGGCGAGTGATTGGAACCCAGGCAATCTCGTTTATACATTGCGCCATTGCGAATTTTTGGCTCCATTGTTGGTTTCCAAGTAACTTATCCAGCCGCTCCATTATCCGCATGGGTCGTTGTTGATTATTCGACCATGTGTACCTCTCTCTTTTGCTTCCTATCTCCTCTATTCCGATATCGTCAATGAACGCATTGAATTGATCTATTTTCGCTTGGTTCTTCCTCCGCCCCCAACGTTCTCATCATGCCTCTGAATGTGATTGAAGTTGCCCATGCACATCCACGGTTCTAGCCTCGCTTAGCCAATACTACGGATCGCTGCGCAATTCTGCAGTCTCCGAGGAAACACCGGGTCTCCATATACCCATGTAATGTATACTTCTCCCCCTATCATAGTGCTCGAGACTCTACAATCATTGAAGTTCTTCTCCTTCGTGATTACCTCGACCTTGACCTCCTTGGCCTTGACTCCTCAACGGTTCACTTAATTTTCTTAAAAAATATACTCGCATGCCATCGAGTACTTTATATAACTACTTTATTGAAATACTAAAATTTTATAATAGTTGTTTTACTTATTTGTCCCTAAATAAGAAAATAGTGAGAAAAATCATGTTTACGACAAAAATTAAACCATTTACTTTTGTTATAGTAGCTCAACGTTTTGTCACTACATTACTAATTTCAAATAATATTTTTATGCACCTTCAGTATACTTATTGCAACAATTATCAAATTAATGTATTAAATATCTCATCATGTATTTATTGTTACTCTTTAATAGTTAAATTTAGTTCAACATGGTTAGTTTAATTATAGTTTTAATTTAATTATCTATGTACTATAAAAATTGAAATGATTAAAAATAAGTAATGTCAAAGTAAAATTTTCACATACGGTGTTGAGTTTCGATTAAATTAGAACTCTAAAGACACATACGGTGTTGAGTTTCGATTTTCACATCACCATAAAATTTTGTCAAAGTGGAGTTACTATTTTTTTTGTTTACTTTTTTGCAATTTTTGTCGGATTTTATGGTTGATAGGAAAAATAACACTCAATATTGTATATTTCATTAGAACTCTAATTTAATTATCTACATACTATAATATTTTTAATTTTCTTGAGATGGTTAAAAACATATATTCTCAAAATATTTGGTAGCTTTAAACACTAAATTTAGAACATTACTTCTTTTTCAAACATTAAAAAAAAAAGTAGGTAGATATTTAAATTAGAACTCTAACTAAAGACACGATGTTGAGTTTCTATTTTTTTCGTCAAATTTAGAAAAAAAAATAACAACGCTACTCTGACTAAATTTTTATAATCGATGTGAAAATAAAACCTTAATACCATATGTGTCGTTAGTGTTCTAATTTAATAGTCTACATACTATAGTTTTTTGGTTGTTTTAGAGATGGTTGGAAAACATATTCTACATTTAGAACATTACTTATTTTTCAACCACTAAAAACATAATATGTTAAAATGTAATTAAATTAAAAATATAATCAAACAAACTTCGTTGAACAAAAGTTAATTACTAAAGAGCATCAATAAATAAACATGTGGTGTTTAATATAGAGTAGTGTAGTGGTAGAGCTCTTAGCTATCAAGTAAGAGGTTTAAAGATTAAATCTTGCTAAAAACATGAATTATACACAATTTTATACTGTAGTTTGGTAAATACAATATCTGTTTGATAATTACTTTCCTTAAAATTAGTAAGGCTAAGGATGTAAAAGGTTATACGGGCATATTAGTCTTTTCAGAAAAAATGGTATGTATAAAGTAATCAAAGGTCTTCAAATAGAATTTATCTTGTGTAAATTTAGACCATTGTTTTTCAATCTAACCTTTTAAATTCGTACATTTTCTCTCCTATTTTTTTTTAACTATTTGCCCTAGGTTTTGCTCTCACTTAACTAAATTTTTAACTTTATCCCTGCCTTAGTAACATAGACGTAGTGACTGCGTAAGAGAGACCATGTAAAACTTGAAGAAAATAATTGTCCTAGGAAGTCCATTTATTTAAGTTGTGGTGTGGGATAAATGAATAATCCTTCTTTAGGTTCACAATGATGCATGTCATACCCAAAAACTTTGAGATTCTATTATAGGGTAAACGGTTTACAAACAAAGTTAAGCCTTCTGCAGTTTTGTACGCCATCAATCAAAATTTCAACAGAGGCTCCTATGGTTGAGTATAGGGGTGACAATTTTTGACACGACCCGATTAAACGATCTGCAATTGTTACGTTTAGACACGACACGATTAGTAAGCTCTAAACACATCTAACATGCATATACACCACAAACACACGATTAATTAATCGTGTCTAACTATGTGTTATCGTGTCGTGTCTAACCGTATCTAATCGTGTCGTGTCTAATTGTGTCCAGCCGTGACGTGTCTAATCGTATCTCATTTTTACATGTCCATTAACCAAGCCCATTTGTACATGCCCATTAAATATATTATAAATCTTTCTTATATTATAAAGTATAAAAATAAATTACATTTCATAAATTGTTAATAAAATAGTAAAAATATTATTTTTAATAGTAATTACACTTATATCCAAAAATATATAAGTTGATTGTAAAGATAAATATAAATAATCATTTATGTAATGCCAATTACTATTTTAAATCTAACTTTAAAATTTGAATTGCATTTAACAAAATGTTAAAAATATTAGTAAATACATTATTCTTTTAATAATAATTAGATTTTTATTTTTACTATACAATTAATATTATCAAATATAAGGATTAAGTATCATCTCGCATAAATATAATGAAGTGCATAATATTAGGCATGGAACTATTAATTTATAAAAACAAAAAAGACAAATAACACACAAAATTGCTTATAATTTTGGTACATATTATTAGTATTTTTTATATCTGTGTTAAAATTTATATTGTATGCATAATTATAATTGGGTATATAATGTTAGACTTAGACATGCAACTATTAACTTAGACATGCAATTAACTTCTGTGGTTTTATGAATGAGAATGTTTGGAGTAACTTATGTGGTTTTACTTGATTTGCCACATATGCATGAAAATTATATGTTTGACTTGAACCAATAAGAAATTATGAATATACATTATATGTTTGTCATAATTATATACATTATAGCCAAATTAATATATATATAGATAGATGATATATAATGTATATGTATACAAGTATGAACAAGTATTATATACTATATATACTAAAATAGATAATATTATATTTGATGGATAATAAGTATGAACATATAAATATTTGTAATTAAAAATTAAATATATTATTTAAGTATAAATATAGATTACAGGAATGTATAAACATTTTTGGTAGTGTATTAGAAATACACAAGTAGACCATCTCTCCCAGCCCAAACGCAGTCCCAACCGAAGTCCAACCCAACCGGTTGATGAATGGTGGACTAATTTTCCAAAGCTATTGATGTAGGCCTAAAATGTAAGGTGAGTAGGGGTTCTTTATTAGGAGAAACGTACAATTTCTGCTTTGACCACAACTCTGTATATAGAAATATAGAGATAACGGTTTTGAGACAGTGTCTTACTACTAGGCTTACAAAATAGGGCCCCACTAATGCACTATGTGATACCTCAAAATTAACATCCCCCCCCCCCCCCCACACACAAAGTGCGAAAGTGCTTATTTATAAAGTCAACACTAGGAGCACACATTCTCCTTCTAGACTTAAAATTTCATATACGTCAATGGTCGTGTGATTAAAAGGCATGACGAGTAAAGTGTTGCGCATTTGTTAGGAGTTCTAGCAACTCGTGGATTTCACACCAGCAATACAAATGTGTGCACATTTGATCATGTAATCTTTTCCATGTCTAAATACACAATGATCTTTCAGACCCATGTCTGTATTGCATCAACAACCGCAGTCGATGCCATAGTTGGTGACCACCTAGTGGCCACGATTTTGAGAATATCACATAATGATCATCATCGCCCCACGATACCACCAACCTAATCCATCTTGCTTTGAACCCGGACTCGGTCCAATATAGATATTTTATTCTAACTCACAATTGAGGACGACAGATTTAACGTCCATCTGCTGTAGTTCCAGATCTACACTCACTACAATAGCCAAACCCAAGCAAACTATGGTCGTATGCACAAAAGAAGGTCTGGCTATAGTTCACTTCTTCTTGGTGTGCATAACCCTTCCCAGACCAATTGAGTTTTATAATGCTCAACAGCGCCATCAACTTGACCTTCATCTTAAGAACTCATTTGGCTCCTACAAATTTGTGTCCTTTCGGGAGGTCGACCAGTCTCCCTCATACACTAATTCTCGTCATGCATTTGTTTCATCCATTCTATCAGGAAGGGTTCTTCAAGAGTATTTATGACGTTTTCGGCTCAATCGTTTCGTCACATAATAAGGCGTTCAGTTCACCATCACTCTTGATCACTTATCGTCAGAAGGGAAACTTTTGTCTTACTCCACGGCCTAACAATCCACTCCCACTAGGATGAATGTAATTCATCCTATTTCCGATAGGGACAGGACCAATGTCACTCCTATTGCTCCCTTTAAGAACAAGATTATTAGGACTGGAATCTGGTACATTCGCCTCAGCAGGGTGTGAATCCAGGAAACGATGAACCAATTCATCATTTGTGATATAATCTCTCTCACTCATTAATCATGTGGAAACTCAGCTTGATCTTAAAGCTCATATAAAGATTAATAGGAATCAATCTCGCCCTTCTTTGGAAATTCACTCTCTAAAAACATTGTGTTTCGTGATAAGAATTCAGTTACAATCTACTTGTTTCACTCATCAACAAACACATACCCCTTAGAGAATTCAAAGAAACCAATAAAGATGCTATTCTTCGATGAATCATTGGTGGAAGCGACGCACACCCATATGGCTAAGGTCTGGACTTCTCCCAGTCCAAAACTCATATGTAATGGTGGTAATCGTCTTTCTTATCACTCGCTTTAGGATGTAGGCGATAATATTTAAAATGTATCCAAAAAGCAAATCGACAGTTGAGATTGCACCACATCGACCGAACCATCTCAGGGACCATTCTATTACGCCTCTTTGCAAAACCATTTTGCTGAGGAGTATAAAGAACAGTCTAATGACGAATGATCCCATTTTCATTATGTGAACGTTAAAATCTTCTAAAATGTACTCTCTTTCACAAATTGTGTGTTGGTTCCTAACCAGTCTATTTAACTGCTTCTTAACTAAATTCAAGAAAGATTTAAAGCAATTTATTGTGTCTATTTTTTTGGAGATCAAGCACATGAATCCATTATGGATGTAATCATCTATAAAAGTAATAAAATACCACACTCCAAGTCGAGTCCTAACACTGAAAGGGTAATAGAAATCAGAATGAACTAATTGCAAGGAAAACTTGACTTTTGAAGATTTACCGAAATGGTTCAGGTAGAGACATCTAACACAAGTAGACAACTCCACTAGTGGAATGTTAGTCAACAAGCCCCATTGGGCAGCCACTGCATTGTATGCTGGCCTATGTGGCCAAGTCTAGTGTGTCATCCATTCGCATCACAGACATAATCACAAGTTGAGGAAAGCATATAATTATTATTGTACGAATCCAAAATAATAAATCCAATATAAACAATACCAAAACTAAATCAATTTAATTCTAAAGTCAGACAATTATATAGAAAGTTCATGAAAAAAAACACTATAACCCAATTTCATCAATCATAAGACTCAAATAAGTCAATAACATTTCAATGAATCTACGAAGCATAGATAACATCACGCAAGACTAAGACTCAACAACTGCGCATACATAAATCATAAGTTCAAATCCATTCACCACGAGAGTTGTTAAGCTATGTATATATCAACAAGGGCATCTATATGTTTAGCTATGGGCTTTATTGATCAGGAATCCAAAATTTACATAAAACATGACTCAAACAACATGAGTGTAGTAGAAACACAAACTAACTAGGGTATCCAATAATACATACCCTGCGCACCAATCCAAGGCTACGATTCACAAAGTTGCCATTCTAGCCACAGTTTAAGGATCTCCTAGACTTAAGCTTTTTGGTCTTGTGCGGACATTTCCCGATCACTTCTTTCGGAGGAGACCTAGGTTTCACTTCATTTTTTTCCTTATTTAACCCTGCTACATTTACGCCATCACGTTGTGCACTTCTTCCTCACTTATGACGACTCTTCTTATTTCTAAAGGATGATGTCGTATGCACCTCATCCTATGCGCAACAACCTTAAGGTTGCATCTTTCACCTCAATATGCCTTTGAAAGTGCTCAAAGATATTGATGCTCTCAGAATGGGTCATTTGGATTTCCATATGTTCACAAGAGTTAGCCAATTAACAGATTACAACTTGGATATGTTTCTCACCAGTTTGTGGTTCGCTGACCTCCTTAAGCTGAGTGATCATATTGGTTGGATGCCTCAGATACATACTCATGGAGCGTTGAAGATTCATCTTGTAGGAATTGAAATTGATGTTGATCGAGTGCAACTGAATAACACCAAATTTAGACTACATAGCATCCACAACTCTTTAGTTGTGTATTACTGCTCAAACTCACAAAGGGTATCATCATCCACCCTACAAAAAAATGTAGCGCGTGGCTCATCACCTCACTCGTCATGGAACACCTTCTGCTGATTCGTTTGTCCAGAGTTGGGTATCTTCATGAACTTCCTGATGCGACAAGATACTTCTGCTCAACTAGGGCCACTTATACTCGTTTGTCTTGGATTTGTAGTTATCACTGTAAAATTTCATTCATTTGTTCAACTTAGTGAGGATGTTCTTAGTGGCAGTCATAATTCTCTATCCAAATAAAATTTCAATTTATCAGGATCATGTAAAGATAAGGAACAATGTTCTAATACATTTGAAAGACAAGTTTTAAATCAATCAGAACATGCTTGGGAAATACTTAAATGTTGATGACAACACAGTTATGTTGGGAAGCACACTTTGTACATAAGCATACCCATAAACTTACTATTATCAATAAATAAAAACTCAGTCTATACAGACAGTCTTTACTGGACGAGAATCAAATAGGTCAAGCTTATTCATATCATTCAACTCTTACATGAAACAATTGTCCTAGTAGACACGGTTATTCATAGATAACCAATTTACACACAATATGTTGGGATCTCAATGAGCTCATGCAATCAAGGCATATCTAATAGTCATAGAGTCAAGTGTCAACCAATTAAAGTAAGACAAGAGTTGGAATAATTACGTGGGTTTAATACCAATATTGGAATAATTACATTTAGTCGTTTAGGGCACAAAATAAACACATAGTTTAGGCTTACCTCACAAGATAATTGACTCGGTAAAAGGGGATATGTCTGAGGTGGAATAGTGGTTGTCGGTCAGAGAACACGTTAACTGGTTAATGAATGTTGACCTAAGTTTCCACATCAACTGACCTAGGTCTATGGACTTCTACTAATGAGCGATTTGATGACATCACAATAAGAATCGATGAGTTTGCATTTATTTATATATGAGTAAAAATCTTATATATACTCTAATATTGTTGGCCATGGCCCCTTTGGGCCGGTCTGTTTCGGCATGGGCCGGTTTAACCCAAATCGGACCAAATTTTGTTGTGAATGGCAAAATGAGAAAGGAAGCAAATTTGCTTGCATTCTAGTACCACAATGGCCAGTTTTGAGGTTTTTGGTGGTTATCTATTGATTTACACTTCATACAAGTGTAACAACTTGCTAGAAGAAAGGATCTCTCGAGTGCCACGTGGTGCAGATCGATTCGAAAAGCACTCCCCAATTCAACTCGACCCACATATGTGCCCGCATGATGCAGACACAATTGTCGCTCCAAAAAAAAGTCTTGCGTGAGCCGGGTTTTGCTAAAACCCACAACTTTTATTTTGACCCGATTCATTTTTTTTCTTACCGTTAGAAGAAATTTGTTTTTTGTTGGCATGTGATTGTTGGTGTAATATAGTTGTTGGTATTTTTGTTTTTTTATAATTAATTTAGCTTCAGTTTTATAAATTAATTTTTGGGTTACAAAGTCATTAAGGGTGACCTTAGTGACCTTAAATAGGGTTGGTTTTTCTCATTTGATAATCACTCAAAAATCTAAATGCTATTATCACAAATATTGATTGAGAGTTAGGTGATATTCAAGTTCCTAGTTGTGTTCGAATTTCCGTCAAAGTCTGAGTTCATGTATTGTTTAACTCGGTTAATGGAAACACTGTGTTTGTTTCGCCTTAACATCCCTGTTCTATCCTCGGAGGTAATCGTCCCATTTTATCCTCTTCCATGAACCTATTACAATGCGGGGCGAAATTGCCTTAATGACCCCGTTTTTGTACTGGACTCAGTATTTTTCAACAATTACCATTTTCAAGGGGCAATTTCATCATTTTGTCAATTTGCATGTTATACTGATTTTTATGCAATTTCAATCTGAAAAATATTATTAAATTATAAAGTTAATTCTCCTATATTACTAACAATCTTAAGGCAACTTTTTTACTTTTGTAATGTAGGAGATTGAAGAACTGATTCGGTTAAATATTTTTGGTAATCTGTAATAATTATTTCCGATCAAATAATCTAGCATTGTTTGTTTCAGAGAAATGGCTACAAACAACAAGGATGTTGATATTAGTGCTAGAGCATTGGCTCACACTGAAGTCCCTACTACGTAGTTGAACGGGCACATCGTTGCGATGACTAGGGGATAACCATGACTCGTCCAGCTAGACTTGTGCATGATTAGAAGCCTGAGAAATTCAAAGGCGCAAACTTCAAATGGTGGCAAGAGAAGATGAAGTTCTATCTGACCACTGTGAGCTTGGCTCGATGCCTGACATAAGAGACACCAACTTAAGGCGAGGATGATGATCAATGCTTATTCTTTGCTCTAGGAAAATGAAATCACTCAGATTATTTATGTAGAGATTATGTAATGAAATTTTTATATAATTCGTTGTATGATGTAGATAGTAAAATGAAATCCGCTAGGGAGCTGTGGCATGCGTTGAAATTAAAGTATGATTCCGAGGATGCCAGGAAAAAAAAATTCCTAGTTAGTCGTTTGTTTGACTATAAGATGGTAGATAACAAACCATGTATGAATCAAGTGATAGATCTACAACTCTTCTTCCAGAGTATCCATGCCAAAAAAGATGGAACTCGCGGAGTCGTTTCAAGTAGCCGTCGGTATTTAGAAGTTAACCCTAGTGTGAAATATCATCAAGGGATACCTGAAGCACAAGTGGAAGGACATGACTATGGTCGAGCTACTCGAAAGGATCAATGTGCAAGAGCAATACATGAATGGTGCATGGGGAATTCCAATTGGCCCCATGAATACGATAGCCTCCGTTAAGGCAATATGGTGGAGCATGGGCATAACTCAAACAGATATACGCCCAAAAGCAAGCAGAAAAAGCAAGAAGGATTCATTGTGGGTCCTAACTATGGAGTCTCGAAGAATTCGTGATCAAAACCACAAGGAATTATTGGCTCTTGTTATAACTATGGTAAAACTAACCATAAATCTAATGCTTGGAAGTTTTCTAAGAAAAAGGAGATCAACATGGTGCAGGGAAAACTGAATACCTTGGCAACATCAAACTGTTGACGATGGTGTCTAAGGTAAGCATGTCTGATACCAACCCGCGCGAGAGGTGGGTTGACATAAGTTCCACCAAGCATGTATGTTCTGACAAAGGAATATTCTTCAATTTTGAAGAAGTTGATTCTTAGGAGATCTTGTACATGGACAACTCCGCCTTGTTCGAGGTCAAGGGGATAGGTAGGGTCATTTTGAAAAAGAATTTCGGGAAAGAGGAGATATTGAAGAATGTGCCAAGCATCGGCAGTAACTTGGTGTCACGATCTCTCCTCAGCAAGCATGGTTTTCGTCTTGTATTTGCGTTTGATAAATTTGTTCTCACAAAAATTGGAATGTATGTGGGTAAAGAATATGAATGTGGGTGAATGTTCAAGAGGAATGTAATGACTATTAAGCCTAATTGAACAATAATAGAATTGTTTCTTCCGTTTACTTGTTTGAGTCTCCCAATCTTTGGCATGGTAGATTTTATTTTTTTGGCCAAATGGCATGGTAGATTAGGACATGTCAATTATGATACATTGCGAAGGTTAATTACCATGAATCTCATCCCTACATTTCAAATTGATCTCAAACATAAGTGTGAAATATGTGTTGAGGCTAAATTAACGAGGTCATCCTTTCATTCAGTTCAAAAGAATACATAATCTCTTGATTTAATACATAGCGACGTTTGTGACTTAACGTTTTTCCAAACAAAAGGCAAAAATAAATATTTTTATCACATTTGTGCATTATAGTACAAAATATTGCTATGTATACTTTTTAAAAAGTAAAGATGAAGCTATAGAAAAGTTCGTGCTTTACAAACAAAAAATTGAGAATCAACTTAACAAGAAAATCAAGGTGTTGCGTAGCTATAGAGGTGTCGAGTATGATGCTATATTTGGTGATTTTTGTGATCAACACGGAATCATACATAATGTCACCGCGCTTTATTCACCCCAATCAAACAAGGTGATAGAAAGGAAAAATTGAACATTCAAATAGATGATAAATTCAACGTTGATAAATTCTGGGTTACCTCATAACATGTGGGATCAATTACCTTTTAAGTAAGGTACCCCAAAATAAATAAGAGAAAATACCTTTCGAATTATGGAAAGGAAGAAAACATTCTTTCAATAACCTACAAGTGTGGGGGTGTCTTGCTGAAATGATGGGGCCTGCTCCTAAAAACGTTAGGATTGGACCAAAATCTATTGATTGCAACTTTATTGGATATGCTCAAACACTTAATCTTATTGTTTTCTTGTACATGATTTGAAGTTGTCGGATATACACAAAGATACAACAATGGAATCAAGAAATGCATACTTCTTTGGAAGAAGTATTTTCCGCTAAGTCTAGGGGAAATGCAAGTTATTCGAAACGAACTTATGAGACTATTGATGCTAATGGTGTACACCTAGAAAATGTTGAGGTAGAACCTGTGGTGGAACCCGAGCTAGAACCTAGGAAAAAGCAAATGAGATTGAGTGGAAAAACATTTTGGTTCAAATATGTTTTAACCTATTTGTTTGAAGCGGTACCTCAAACATTTCAAGAAGCTATAAATTCTTGTAAAGGACCTCTATGGAAAGAGACAATTAATAGTGAGATTGATTCCATCTTGCAAAATCATACTTGGGAGCAAGTGGATCTTCCTCCTGGATTCAAGCCACTAGGCTACAAGTGAATTTTCAAAAGGAAAATGAAAACAAATGGATGAATTGACAAGTATAAGGCTAGACTTGAAATTAAGAGTTACAAGCAGAGAGAAGGCATTGCTTACTTTGACACATATTCTCCAGTCACGAGAATAACATCCATAAGGATGATACTCGCAATAGCGGCATTGCGAAATTTGGACATACATCAAATGAATGTAAAAATAGCTTTCTTAAATGGAGATCTAGAGGAAGAAATCTACATGGAACAACCTAAGGGTTTTATTACGCCACGACAAGAAAAGAAAATCTTGTGAAATCATTGTACAGTCTGAAAAAAGCACTGAAACAGTGGCATCAGAAATTTGACAATGTCATCCTGGAAAAATTATATAAAATAAATGAATGTGAGAAATGAATCTATGTGAAAGATACAAACGAAGGTTATGTCATTTTGTGTCTTTACGCTGATGACATGCTTATCGTTAGAAGCAACGATAAGATGATTAAATCCACGTAGGATATGTTGAATTCGAGATTTGACATGAAAGACATGGGCCTTGCTGATGTAGTTCTTGGAATTATAATTAATTGAACATCAGGAGGAATTGCTCTAAGTCAATCTCATTATATCATTAAGATATTATAGAAATTCAATAAGGATGACAAAAAGGAGATCTACACTCCAATAGATCCACATAAGTATTTCTAATGAAATACAGGAGAAAGTGTCTCACAAGTTGAGTACTCTAGGGTTATTGGTAGTGTCATGTACTTGATGACTTTGCACTAGACATCATATAACACATGTTGTTGGTGTGTTGAGTAGATATATGAGTAATCCAAGTACTGATCATTGGGATGGAATACAAAGGTTACCCAGGTACTTAATATATACATGAGCTTATGAGTTAAATTATACAACATATCCAACTGTTATAGAAGTATATCTTGATGCTGATTGGATATCCGCATCAAGAGATTTAAACTCCACAAGTAGATTCGTGTTCACCCTAAAGGGTGCAACCATATCATGGAAATCGTCAAAGCAAACCATCATAGCCATATCCAATATGGAATCTGAGTTTTAGCACTAGATAAATGTGTTGAAGAAGCTTAATGGCTACGCCATTTTCTTGAGGATATTCCTAAGTGGACAAGACTAGTGCCTGCAATCAGAATACATTGTGATAGTCAATCTGCGATTAGTAGGGCACAGAGTCGTATGTATAATAGTACGTCTAGACATATTCATCGTAGGTATAATTCCATTAGATAATTGCTCTCGACAGGAATTGTCACAATTAGTTATGTTAAATCCAAGGATAATAAAGTGGATCCATTAACCAAAGGGTTAAATAAAGAGCAAGGTGGTCAATCATCGAGAGGAATTGGGCTAAAGCCCGTGAAGTAAACACTTTTGAGAAGGAAAACCCAACCTAGTTGACTGGAGATCCCAAGATCTAGGATCAAAATGACAACCTAATCATAATAGTGATGTTGGATAAATGTGGGGTATTTTAAACCCCGAGTCCATTCCTATGATGAGAAACAGTGGATGAGGTTAAGCAAATGCTTTTAATACTAGGAAGTTATCTGTGTGTAGAGGTCTCAATACGGGTTAACCCAAAGAGGATTGACTCGAACCTGACCCGTCAATCTCTACAGGTCACACTCATTGACACCCGACCCGACCTGGCGGGTTGACGGGTCAACCCATATGACCCGCATTAATTTGTTTTTGAAAAAATATTATAAAATATAAACAAATAATAAAAGTTCATATATGGTATAATTAACTAGTTAAAAATGATCGTTAGTTTTAACAATGACAACCAAAATAAACTTTAAAGACTTTAATTTAATTGTTTTTATAATTAACAAAATATCTCTTACACTATTCTCTAAAAATTCAAAGTTATATATCTCAATAGACTTTCAAACAAAAAATGTTTTTTATCATAATATAGTATATTAACTTAAGGTAATTAGAGTAATCTTAGTATTAACATATGTAGTATCCTAGCAAATAATAATATATATATTTGTTTTTAATATTATTTTTGGCAGTTCAGTGGATTGTTGGGATGTATGAATGAAACGGGTGAAATACAGGAAGACTTGGCAAGGGATAGAATCAAGGTCAATACAATCTGCAGCAGCACATTCATTCATCCTTCGGGTTATATGCTCATCAGGTGTTTAAGATTGTTCAAGTGTATTCTAGTTCATTCATGAATACTCTAGAATATTCAGGATTAGTCTTGATTAGTTCTTCTTGGCTGTAATCGGTACCTTTTGATCATAATACAAATTTAGTTCTCTGTTCTTTCTTTGCTCTATTTTTCGGTTAGTTACAATTTTGTTAAACCGATTCCTTTCTCTCCAGGATTTCTTCTTATCTATCTTCTTTGTCCTCTGTTCACTCACATGGTATCAGAGCTCAGTCATCCTCACTCTGCGCTACTCTGAAGAATGAAGAAATTATTATGTTCATCAATATGGTAATTTGTTTCAAAATTTTCTATGTTTTATGTGCATCTATCAATCAAACCAAGCTATGGATGAATCAATGCCTGCTTTCTTTAATAAACGAGTTCCAATCAACGAGTTCCAATCATGGAAGCAGCAGGTCCTTCTGGCGGTGCGTGGTTTAAACTTGGAAGGATTTTTGTTCGATACATTTCATATACCTCAAATGATCGATGATGGAGAAGGTAACAAGGCTCTCAATCCAAAATTTACAAAATTCACACACCAGGATAGCTCTCTTGCCTTATGGCTTCTTGCATCAATTTCATCCTCCAATAGTAAAGGTCTTGTTGGATGTATGTCGGCTTCGGCAATCTGGAACAAATTACATCAGCATTTTTCATCTTCTTCAACAATCAGAATCATGAGCCTTTATGACAGGTTAAAGGTCAGGAAATCCTTTAACCAATCCATGCATGAATATCTTACAGATATTCAACTGGTATGTGATAGCTTGGCTGGTTGCGGACATCCTATAGAAGAGATTCAACAAATATCCATAATTATCAACGGTGTTAAGGGTCAATATGATAATGTTGTGTCTGTGATTCATGCCAGCAGGAACCCCTATGATCTAGCTTCTATTAGTTCTGTTCTTTTAGATGCTGAAGCTAGAAAAAAGGATCTATTGTTTGATACAAATATGTCAGCCACAAATGTTCTTGCAAAAGATGTTGTTAAAACTATGTCTAGTGAGAGTCAATCAACAAATCTTAGCAATTTAGATTCGGGACAGTCACATTCTCTTGACATGGGGAAGCAACATCAGCAAATCACACTGGAGTTTGAGTCAAACTCGACTAATTCAAATGGATATGGTCATGGAAAAGGAAGAGGAAGAGGTTATGGTAATATGAACAAGCCACAATGTCATCTCTGTGGTAAGTTCGGTCATCTTGTGAATAGATGTTTTCAACGTTTTAATGTTCACTTTCAAGAAGTGACTGCTCAACCAATGTAGATGAGTACAAACTTTGTCTCTACAAATTGAAATGACGCTGATAACATTCAGCACATGGGCCATTCAACTGTTCAACCTCATTCTGTTCCAGCTGCTCAACCTCACCCCGTTCAAGTTGTCTCACAACAGATTCCGATTCTTTCTTCTTTGTTTTCTCCAACATTTAATCCTTACACCTATGTTTCATACTATATTTCAGCATTCATTCCTCCACATGTACCTCGACTTCAGCCACCACATATTACTAATGCAGTTGATACATCATGTCTGCCCAATCATGCCAATTTGGTGATTGCTCTGTCGAATCATGGTGATAAGGCCTGGTATCCAGACTCAGGAGCAACAAATCATTTTGCTCATGAACCACCAGCAGGTACACACACTCAACCTTACCTTGGCTCAGGAAAAGTTTAGGTTGTTAATGGTAATTTTCTTGAAATAAATGACATAGGTACTTCGGTTATTAATACTACTACTAAACCACTTGTTTTGCATAATATGTTATATACACCTCAAGTTACTAAGAATTTTGTGTATGTATCTCAGTTCACCAAGGATAATGAGGTTTTCTTTGAATTTTATTCAACTTGTTGTATGGTTCGTGATGCTATCACGAAGGAGGTGATGTTGGCTGGTGCAGAATGTGAAAGTCTCTACAAGCTAGACTTCAGTAGAATGAGACTTATGAATAATGATAGGAATCATCAACGTAATAATCTGTCTGTTCATGGTATTCATAGTACCATGATGTGTTTTTCAGGTCAGTTAAAGGTTTCTTCAGATGTGTTACATAGAAGGCTTAGACATCCATCTGAAAAAACACTTGACTTGTTAATAAAACAGACATCCTTGGATGTTACTATTGCTATATCTCATTGTGGTGCATGTTTTGTGGGTAAGAGCTGTAAACTTCCATTCAAAAAATCTGAAAGTGCATACAATTGTCCGCTAGAATTAGTAGAAATTGATCTTTTTGGTCCTGCTCCTCTGACTTCTAATAACTGCATATACTATCTTAGTATAGTGGATGTTTACTCTAGGTATTCTTGGATTTATTTTCTTCGACAGAAAAGTGATGTTGCTCATATTTTTCTTCAATTTCATAAGGTTGCAGATAATCAGCTTGGATATTCGTTAAAAGCGATACTGGAAGATGGGGGAGGGGGATTCAAAGCTCTAACTCTTTATTTGGCTCAGTTTGGCATTGCTCATAGGATTACATGTCTGTATACTTCAAAGAAAAATGGCATAGTGGAGAGGAAGCATCGCCACATTGTGGAAATGGGACTTACTCTCATGAAACAAGTTTCATTACCACAACAATACTGGAGTGATGTGTTCTTTACCTTAGTATTTCTTATCAATGGATTACCATCTAAGGTACTGTCGAATCTATCTCCTCATGAAAAATTGTTTCATACCTCTCCTAATTATGGTTTTCTCAGGGTGTTCGGATGTCTTTGTTACCCTCTGCTTCGTCCTTTTAACAAACATAAGCTTTATTATCGTTCAGTCCCCTGTGTCTTTATAGGATATTGTTCCAACCAGCATGGTTAAAAGTGTCTTGATGCCTCTGGTCGAGTTTATATTTCTAGGCATGTGAAGTTTCAAGAATATATATTTCCTTTTGCTGAATCTGAAGGTGCATTTAGGCAATCATTGGTTGTTAAAAACACTTCAACTTCAACACCATTTTTTCTTACCTTTAATTCTTCCTTGTGCACTCCTGTTGATGTTGTTACTTCAGTAGATAATGTTGCTAATGTTCATTCTGCCGATGATCAACATGTTTATTTTGTTCATGGTGATTCTTTACTTGTGCATATTAGTGCTAATTGTCACAAGGGTCCTCAGTCTACACCTGTTGTTGTTGAGACTTTTGTGCCTTATGTTTCTGATGTGTTTACTAATGTTTCAGATATACCTGATACTGTTTTGCCTAATAATAATATACATGGTTCTGTTTCTGGTACCACTCGGTATATTCCTCACGATTCTACTCTCACTATGGTAAATGCTCAACCTACAAGATCTGCAAATGATCTTCCTTCTAGTTCACTTTCTGTTGAGTCTGCTGATATAGGTACTCCATTAAGTGATTGTTGTCCATCTGATTCAACTGATGTCAGGTATTGTATTAGCAATTCAAGTCTTATTCCTGTTATGACTTCACCTGGTATTACTAATGTTTCTACAGTTTCAGATGCTGGCACTTCTTTGTTAGGAAATTTCTACGTTGATACTAATGTTCACTCTATGAAGACACAATCCAAATCTAAACTTTTGTCTAACTCACATGTGCAGTCTCGATCACAGGATCATTCTATCTCAGTTCATTCAATGAAGACTCGATCAATGACACAATAAAGTTGAACATTGGAAGCTCTTTCAGTCTCAATGCCTTCCTTAGATGACTTGACGAATACTGAACAAAAATATATTTATAGTACAATGCAAACTTCACTCTAGGCATTTGTTGTTAAGGAAGAATTGAGTGCTTTAGCAATCAATAACACTTGGTGTTTAACTTCTCTTACAGGTGGAAGGATTCTGGTAGGATGCAAAGGTTGTTCAAGATTAAAAGGAATTCAGATGGTTCAATTGTTCGGTATAAGGCCAGGCTTATTGCCAAAGGCTTTTCCCAAAAACCTGGGTTTGATTTTCAGGATACTTTTAGTCTGGTTGTTAAAGTTGCAACTGTTCGCATCATACTCACATTAGCTCTAACACATAAATGGTTGCTTCGATAGGTTGATGTTAACAATGATTTTCTTCATGGTGAACTTTATGAAGATGTATACATGACACAAACCCCTGGTTTTGAAAAGCACGATCAACATGGTCAACTTCTGGTCTGCAAGCTTAACAAAGCTCTCTATGGTCTCAAACAAGTTCCTCGAGCCTGGTTTGAGCGTTTCAAATTCTTTCTGATCAACACTCTTCAATTTCATGTTTCTCTAGCTGATTCGTGTGTGTTTATTAACAAAACTACACAAGGTAATGTATTTCTTCTTGTATATGTCGATGATATTGTTATAACTAGCAGTGACTCAAATGGAATTGAAAGTACTATTTCTCAGTTCAATGATGAATTAAAGTTGAAATATTTAGGATTGTTAAACTACTTTCTTGGCATGGATGTGCATGTTGGGGAAGATTGCTTACTACTTGGTCAGAAGAAGTACATTTCTGAACTTCTAGTCAAAACAGGACTATCCAAGGCTGCTCTTTTACCTACATCTATGTCTGGAAATGTTTTGCAGAAAGTTGCGTCTAAAGATGAGTATCCACCTACAAATGAGCATCTGTATCCAAGAAAGATTGGTGTTTTACATCATGTGTGTATTACACGTCCATATATTCACTTTGCGGTTAATAAACTCAGTCAGTTTATGAAACAACTGTGTCGGTATCATTGGAAAGTTATCTCGAGTTCTTCGGTAGCTCAAAGGTACAATTAATCATGGGTTGTTGTTCAGGTCTTGTCCTGTGTCATCCTCTAAGGAAAGTATAGTTCCCTTTGCTGATGCTGATTGGGGGAGTGACACAACTGATAGAAAATCAGTTTCAGATCATTACTTGCTTCTCAACAATAATCCCATTGCGTTGAGTTCTAAAATGCAATATAGAGATGTTGCTAATGCAGTTTGTGAAGTTTTGTGGGTTGTGTCGTAATTTGATTTTCGTTTATCTAACATACCTATTGTTTGGTATGATAATACAGGTGCAATAGCATTGACTGAAAACTCAATACAACACTCCAATATGAAGCATGTGGAGCTTGTTCTGTGTTTTGTTAGGGAGAAGGTCCAAAATGGACAGGTTATAGTCAATTTCGTCCCTGCTACAGAACAAGTAGCAGACATCATTACTAAGCCTCTTACAGAAAAAGCCTTTGTTCAATTTTGAGATAAACTTGGAGTCATGTCGTTTGAGAATGCTGTGTATACTGTTGATGATTTTGAGATTAGATCTGAATGTGCAGATAACTCTGAAGAAGATGAGTAGCTGCTGCAATTATATTGAATAGATTGTGTTTGTTGTCTAGTCTTTCTCTGTTCTTTGTTCTTCTTTTATTTGTTCATCTTTTCAATTCTTCATGAGGTTGTTTTTTCCTGCATTTCTCTGTTATCTGTCTTTGAAATTATCATGTTGTGTTCATTCTCTTCAAATTATAAGTTGTATTTGTGCTGGCTCTATTGTTTTGTTTTCATATGGTCTGTCTTGTGTTGTGTAGTTGTGTTTCATGGATTGATCTATGGACACTGCTTCTGAGTTATATATGTCTAACTTATCTTGTTCAACCTTCATGCTGAATTTGGATGAGGCATAATCTTCTGTTCATATATCACTAGTTGATGCTTAAGTTCCTGTGTATTCAGTCCTCCACATTTCTCTGTTGCTGGCATAAGGTGAAACTTAGAGTCCAAAAACAGTGTGGCAAGATAGAACATCAAGATACTCTTGTCATAACTTGAGGAGGGTGAGTTGGAGGCTCAAACCTCCCAGTTTCACTAGTAAAATTGAGGCTCAAACCTCTTTGTCAACAGAAAAAAAAAAAAAAAAAAACAATCAAATTAAAAAATTGAATGATCAAAAGTAAAGTAAATATGATTACAGGAAATGGAAAAGAGGATATGAAGTATAAGGTGGCTATATCTGTAGGTATTCTGAACAGAGGAAGTAGTCTCAACTGAAAGAAGAGGTGTAGGTAGTCAAGCTGATTTGGGTAATACAGGTCTGAATCAGAATTTGTTCGATCTTGTTGTGAAATTATAACTGTGACTTCATGAACATGTTAGAATGAAGAATGTATATGGGTATTTTTTGGCTTGGCCAACAGAAAATCAGAGTCCTCATGAATATGAGGTTATGAGTTGATACATTGTTAAAGTGTTGTAACTTCAAGTGGAAACTGAGATTTTCAAGAAGAAAAATAAAATCTTCATGTATGAATGTTGGGAGGTATGAATGAGATGGATGAAATACATGAAGACTTGGCAAAGGATAGAATCAAGATCAATACAAGCTGCAGCAGCACATTCATTCATACTTCGGGTTATATGCTCATCAACGTGTTTCATTCATGAAGATTCTATAATATTCAGGATTAGTCATGATTAGTTCATGTTAAGATTGATATAAAAGGAGTCATGTTGGCTGTAATCGGTACCTTTAGATCATAATACAGATTTAGTTCTCTGTTCTTTCTTTGCTATGTTTTTTAGTTAGTTACAATTCTGTTAAAACGATTCCTTTCTCTCCAAGATTTCTTATTCTCTATCTTTTTTGTCCTCAGTTCACTGACACGGGTCGGGGTCGGGCTCATACTCTTTACCCGAACACGACCCGTCATTTGCACGGGTCAACCCGAAACTGGCCCTGCGACCCTTATTTTCATGACCCGGACCCGAACCGAACCCGGGTTGATTCTGAGTTATTTTTGGGTCAGGTCAAACTTTAAAACATATATCTGTGTGGGTTATGTCATCATTTACACCAACGAAATACCATTCGAAGACATCACGTCTACTAACTAGCTAGTGTTGGGTATCGATAGTGACGGCCCAGTAAGAAAAGGCCTCGAAGGCCCAATAACTATAGAGGGGGTAAACCCATGACATCCGAACCGGATCGGCCCAAGTACAAGCCAAACTTGGCCCACCATCGAGTAATCCAAAATCGAGCCCAAAGTCTATAGAGACGCCAAAGGCTCTCAGACTGCTCGCCATTCTCTACTAAGTCGCGACCTTCCACTGCTCGACATGGGAGTGCTCGCCCCGAAGAGAGCCTTGCCTCTCTCCTCTGGTCCCACTAAACCGTTAATAACAGAGTGGCCAAGATATCCCGCATATCTCGGTCACATATTCACTAAAGATTAGATTTGGTAACTGCAATATCTCGCAGTAACTGCCATATCCCACGATCCGAATCTTCAGCAACTCAATATACATTAAGATATTCAGTTGCCTTTATACGGTTCTATCTCTCTTACCCTATAAATACCCTTGCTTTACATACGTTCTTTACGTTTTGAGTTTTATACACACACATACTCATTTAAGCATCGGAGAGGGACCCAGAGGCACCCCCTCTGTTGCGCTCCCCTACTTGCAGGTTCACCGGAGTTGGAGCTGAAGCGTCATCCCAACCTTGTCTGGCATTCAATTCACTGCCAGATCAGCATTCAGGATTTCACGATCCAACATTTGGCGTCGTCTGTGGGAACGATCAATTTAGCCATGAGAACTCGATCCCAAAGCAACCGTCGGAATCAGACTAGGGAGCGATCCTCAGATAGCTCTGATTCCGCCGCCGCTTCACCGCTTCAACAAGAACCTGCCAGCCGAGCAGGAGTTAATGCTGTTCCTCTGCGGACAGCTCGAGAACATGTCGGTGATTTAAGACCGACCCCAGCTGCTGATCAAAACGGAGCCCCTGCACCGCAGACAGTCCACATTGCGGGGCAGGATATTAATTTAACCCCCGAGATGGTCTCCCTGCTGGAAGCCATCCTAGGACAGGCGCGCCGCCAAGCCCCTGCTCCTCAGGAAAACAATCCCTCTGCTCCTAAGGAAAACCACCGCCCTGCTGCCACAGGGCCTTCACCTTCAGAAGCGGCCAATCCTGGTCCTGTTGCGCCTCAGGAGGATCAGGAGATGACGTCAGGTCAGCAGTCCCTACCTCCAGCACACACCAAGGAGCCAGCAGCCGCATATACTGCCAATCCTTCCGGTCCGCCTCCACCCGGAGCCTCTCCCATGTACTGCACTGTGGATCAGATGGATGACCTCCTCAACAAAAGGCTCCAGGAAAGACAGTTGACAGTCATAGCTCCCTTCAAGGAGCAGTCCTCTCATCCATTCACCGACGCGCTCGTAGCTATCAAAATCCCGAAGGATGTGGTCGCTCGGGCCATACCTGAGTATAGCGGTGGAGGAGATCCCACCGTACATGTCAACAAGCATGAGGCCTCCCTTCTGGGTAATTCAAACGATCCCAATCATTTGGCTTTGCTATTTCCATCTACTCTTTCGGGCTCGGCTTCGTCCTGGTTCTTCGGCCTCCCTGCAGGATCAATCGGAACTTGGGCAGAGTTAAGAAGCAAGTTCCTGGAGAGATATATGGGCGAGCGCCAATTGCTGAAGAGCGTGGTCGCCCTTGACTCGGTCAAACAGCAGCCTGGAGAGTCACTGTCCAACTTCTACGGGCGTTTTCATCAAAACGTCACAGAATTAGATCGCCGAATCTCGGATGGGGAGATCATTCGAGCATTCTACAGAGGTCTGGATGTGGCCAACAAGGCCTCGAGAAAGCTGCGAAACAGCTATCACGTGAATGAGATAGAGACATTGGAGGAGTTGGCGTCCAGAGCAAAAGGTTTCATAGACCTTGAACGCGCAAACATCGAGGCTAATCTCCTGACGACCTCGCTAAGGGTAACCCATGAACCCCGACGCGATGGTAAGAAGGAGATAAAGAAGGAGAAGAAGGGAAAAGAAAGTAAGCCCTGAGTCGAGTCTCTTCCAGCACCTCGCCATCCAGAGGTCCCTGAGTACTTCACGCCTTTAAATAGGCAGATCTCAGCGGTACTAGTCGAGATGGAGAGGAGATCCTTGGCGAGGCCACCGATGCCTCGCCGAGGTGGGTTACCCATGGGCAAGGATGTCGAGAGCTATTGCAGATACCATAAGTGCAAGGGCCATAAGACAGACGATTGCAAGATTCTGAAGCGAGATATAGAGAGGCTGATTCAGGGGGGAATGTTGAAAGAATTTGTGGCAGGGCGAGACCGAAGTCGAACGCCCCCCAGGAGACATCGTTCACCAGCCCCTGCAGATCAAGCTGAGCCTTCTGGAAGCAAGAGGAGAGTGAATCTGATTGCGGGAGGATTCGGCGCAGGCGGCGAGAGGTCAAGCGCCAGAGAGGTCTACGCCACTCAGATCTCTACGGCAGTTCAGTTGGGAAAGCGGCCAAGACCTGAAGAAAACATTGTCATCTCATTCTCTGAAGATGATTTGGCACATGTCACCACGCCCCACAACGATGCTCTGGTCATTACGGCAGATATTGACGGCTGTGATGTTGCAAGGATTCTGGTCGACGGAGGCAGCTCGACAGACATCCTGTTTCTGGACGCCTTCGAAAAGATGGGCAAATCAAAACGTGACCTGAAGAGGGTCGACTTTCCGCTGATAGGGTTTGCGGGAAGAACAACTTATCCACTGGGGGCTATAACCATGCCAGTGATTTTGGGCGAGGGGTGGAAAAGTATCAAGGTGTCGGTCACTTTCCTGGTGGTCGATTCACCTACATCCTACAACGCCATCATAGGGAGGACCACGATCAACCCAAATAAGATTGTGGCCTCCACTGTCCACCAGAAGATGAAGTTCCCCACTCCGAACGGGATTGGAGAAGTGCTAGGAGATCAGCCTTCCTCGCGGCAATGCTATGTGAACTGTTTACGCAGGAAGAACCAAAGGGAGGCGCTCGCCATCGAGACAGAGGCCGATCCCCGTGAGGACTTGGCTCGACCAGCACCCATGGAGGAATTGGAGGAGGTCGAGATCGATGGTCCGGACAAAAAGGTGCGCATTGAGACCACCTTGAAAGAGGATCAGAAGGAGGCCATGACCGCCCTCCTCAAGGAATTCAAAGAGCTCTTTGCCTGGCAGCCGAGCGACATGCCAGGAATCAGCACAGATATTATCTCGCATGAGCTCAGGATAGACCCCTCCATCAAGCCGATCGCCCAAAAGAGAAGATCGTTCGGGACTGATAAACGTTTGGCGATCAGGCAGGAAGTTGGCAGGTTGATTGAAGCTGACTTCGTCAGAGAGGTAAGATTCCAGAGCTGGGTCGCCAACCCAGTTTTGGTCAGGAAATCTAACGGCAAGTGGAGGATGTGCGTCGACTTCCGCGACTTAAACAAGGCTTGCCCCAAAGATTCATATCCCCTTCCAAGAATTGATCAGCTAGTCGATGCTACCTCGGGTCATGAGATGCTAAGCTTCATGGACGCCTATTCAGGCTACAACCAGATCAGAATGCATCCAGACGACGAGGCCCACACTGCTTTCTATGCTGACGGCGACATTCTATGCTACAAGGTGATGCCCTTTGGTCTCATCAATGCCGGGGCAACTTATCAGCGGATGGTAAACCGACTGTTCCAGGACATGCTGGGAAGGAACATGGAGGCCTACGTGGATGATATGCTCGTTAAATCCATCAAAGGCAATCCTCATACCACCGACCTCCGTGAAGCTTTTGAATGCATGAGGAGACACAGCGTTCGCCTGAACCCAGCAAAGTGCGCCTTTGGAGTCAAGTCCGGGAAGTTCCTGGGTTTTATGGTCAGCGAAAGGGGCATTGAAGCAAACCCGGAAAAGCTAAAGGCCATAAAAGAAATGAAGTCGCCAACCTGCCATAAGGAAGTCCAGTGCCTGAACGGCCGACTAGCTGCTCTTAACCGCTTCCTCTCCAAAGCAAGCGACAGGTCCCTCCCGTTCTTCAAAACCTTGAGGGCCAACCGCAAGTTCGAGTGGACGCCAGACTGCGAGGAAGCATTCCAGTCCTTGAAAAGGCATATTCAAACACTCCCAGCTCTGGCAAAACCCGTTCCAGGCGAGCAGCTTTTCCTCTATTTAGGCATTAGCGATGTGGCAGCCAGTGCTGTCTTAATAAGGGAGGAGAATAATGTTCAGAGTCCAGTGTATTTTATTAGCAAAATGTTCAACTCAGCAGAAATAAAATATGTCCAGATTGAGAAGTATCTCTATGCCTTAGTTATTGCTGCTCGGAAGCTGAGACCTTACTTTCATGCGCACGACATCACGGTCCTCACCAATCAACCTCTCAAAAACTTCCTGATGAAGCCAGATTCTTCAGGAAGAATGGTCAAGTGGGCGATCGAGCTCAGCGAGTTCAGGATCAAATTTGCGCCAAAAACGGCCATCAAAGGTCAAGCACTAGCTGATTTCATAGTAGAAAGCACGAGTAACGATCAAGCGGAGGCAGAAAACAGGCCAAGTCAGTCAGCAAACGATAATCAAATCTGGGAACTCTATACGGATGGGTCTTCATCAAAAGAAGGCTCGGGGGCAGGTTTAATTCTTATTCCTCCTGAGGGCGAGCCTCTGAAATACGCGATCGCCTTGACATTCCCGGCGACCAATAACGAAGCAGAATACGAGGCTCTTATCACTGGACTCAGACTAGCAAAAGGAATGGGTATAGCTGCGCTTAGAGTAAAAAGCGACTCAGAGCTCATTGTCAATCAGGTTAATGGCGCATACGAGGCAAAGGGAGAAAAGATGAAGAAATATCTCGGCATTGCCAAAAAGTTGGTCGCAGAAATCCCAAATTTCGCGATTGAATTCATTCCTCGCCAAGAAAACCAGATGGCAGATTCTTTGAGTAAGCTAGCCTTCGGAGGGGCGACAATCCAGGATGTGCAATTTCTGGAAAGGGCCCTATGTTCAGTCCTTGAAAACAGAGCGGAGATCTTCAACATTCAAGAACAGGTCACCTGGATGACCCCGTTCCAGAATTATTTGAAAGAAGGCATCCTCCCAGAGGACGAAGGCGAATCCACTAGGATTAGAAGACTCGCAGCCAGTTATCTAATCATCGATGGAGAACTCTACAGAAGAGGTTATTCGACGCCTTACTTGAGATGTGTTGCTCTGCCCGAAACAGAAAAAGTTCTTCGAGAAGCTCATGAAGGGGCAGCAGCATGTCATGAAGGCGCTCGATCGCTAAGCAGAAAAATATTCAGACTGGGATATTACTGGCCGACCTTGGGAAAAGACGCAGCCGAATTAACACAGAAGTGTGAAATTTGCCAGCAGATTGCACCACGATCGGGTCGACCATCGACATTATTATCCCCAATGGCGGGTGCCTGGCCCTTCGCTCAATGGGGAATCGATATATTGGGTCCTTTTCCCATTAGCACTGGTCAGCGTACTCACATTATAGTGGCGATCGACTACTTCACTAAGTGGGTAGAGGCGAAAGCTCTAGCTTCGACAACGGAATTCCAAGTTATCAAGTTCATGCAGGTCAACATATTCTCCAGGTTTGGTATTCCCAAAATACTCATCAGCGATAATGGTCTGCAATTCGTTGGAAAGGAGTTGAAATGGCTCTGTGAAGAGTATCATATCGACCATCGCTTCAGTTCAGTACATCACCCTCAAACGAATGGGCAAGGTGAAGCAGCCAACAAGATTGTCTTAGCCGGACTCAAGAAAAGGGTTCGAGCATTCAAAGGGAATTGGGCAGAAGAGCTGGAAAACGTATTATGGGCCATCAGAACAACGCCTAAGGCGGCCACAGGAGAAACGCCTTTCAGTTTAGTGTACGGATCAGAAGCAGTAGCACCAGCTGAATTAGTAGTGCCTACCCACAGAGTCCTACACTTTAACGCGGAGGCAAATGAGATCGAGCGCAGAACTGACCTCGACTTGGCAGAGGAAAAGAGATGGCTCTCGGAAAAAACACAGGCAAAAATGCGCTTGGCGACCGCTCGGTATTTCAACAGAAAAGTTAGCGCTCGCCAATTTTTCGTGGGGGAGATGGTTATGAGAAGGAATGAATTTACAAGGCTGGACAGTAAAAACAAACTTTCAGCCAAATGGGAAGGACCATACAAAGTAGTAGAGATCGCCGCACCAGGATCCTACTATTTGGAAACCACCGAAGGCGAGAGGTTACCCCGTCCATTTAATTCAGAGCATTTAAGAAGATTTTATGCATAGCTTGTAATCAAACTGATTATGTCAATAAAAGAAAGTCATTCCTTCACAAAGCGTGTCCACTCGAAGCAAGCTGAAGCCAAAAAGCCCTGACGCCAAAGTCAGGCCTCAAAAGCCCTAGCAACAAAGCTAAGCCAAAAAGCCCTAGTAACAAAACTAGGCCACAAAAGCCCTAGCAACAAAGCTAGGCCAAAAGCCCTGACGCCAAAGTCAGGCCAAAAAGCCCTAACAACAAAGTTAGGCCAAAAAAGCCCTAGTAACAAAACTAGGCCACAAAAGCCCTAGCAACAAAGCTAGGCCCAAAGCCCTAGCAACAAAGCTAGGCCAAAAGCCCTGACGCCAAAGTCAGGCCAAAAAGCCCTAGCAACAAAGCTAGGCCAAAAAAGCCCTAGTAACAAAACTAGGCCACAAAAGCCCTAACAACAAAGTTAGGCCTCAAAAAACCTGACGCCAAGAGTCAGGTAAAGCCCTGACGCCAAAGTCAGGCCAAAAGCCCTGGCGACAAAGCCAGGCCAAAAGACCTAGCAAAATGTTTGGCAAAATAGAAGCCCTGACGCCACAGTCAGGCCAAAGAAAGTTTTGGCGATCACCATCGATGATAAAGCCTGAACAAATTACAAATCCCCTGTTGTTATGCCAACACCTCAAAGGTTTAAACTTCAAAGAATCTAACATCTCTTTGAGCTTAGAAGTTTACGCTTTTAAGTGTCAAAAGTGTTATCCTTGGAAAGTTTAACTTATGATTGGTCTAAGGCTTTAAGGGTCAACGACATTACCAAGCAAGGAAAAAGTGGAAAGTAATTATGAGTAAGATATTGGATAGCTAAATATGTTCGAAGTCGATTAAAGGCTCAAGAATGTAAAGGCATTCAATAGAAAAACCCAAGTGTTCGATAAATAATTACAAACCAAAAACGGAGAATACAAAAATAACTATCTAAAAAAGAAAAATACGGTCGCCAAGGAGTTGGGGACTTCAAGCTTTGGGGTTCTCGAGGGCAAAGACGCTCTGCTCGCCTTCGGGGGCAGAAGTACCGGGCTCGCCTTCAGGAGCAGCCTCCCCAGCAACAGAGGGCTGCGAAGGCTGACTCCGCAGGAAGGTCTTCAAGGAGGCAACTTCCCCAAGAGGAAAGTGGGGATCGACCGCCTGGACCTCCTCCACCAGGCCTTGAAGAAATTCGGCAATCGCCGACTTCATCACCTTCAAGGCCTGGTCCTCAAAGTCTTCGGAGGCCTTGAACTCCTCAATCACGGCATGGGGTGAAGGAACCGCCTTCAGCTGATCATCCAGTCGGTTCTTTTCCTCCTCTAGGGCGACCCCCCTAGCTTCGGCAGCATCCCTCTGGGCCTCCGCGGCGACCCTAAGAGCGTCTGACTCGACCAACTGGGCACGAGCTTCCTTCAACTCGGCCTCCAGGCGAGCACGGACCGCCTCCCCTTCATCAAGGCACTGATGAAGGGCCTCAGCTTCATGAAGGAAGGCTGCAGCATCAGCCTCCCTCTTCTTGACATCAGCAAGGAGGCGCTGCTCCTTCCTGAAATACTCCTCACGGGCGTCGTCCACCAAGGTGATTGCCATGTTAGCGGTCTTCTTGATGGCCTCCAACTGCCCGGGGGTGACCAGCTCGACAAGCAGATCAGAGTGCTTGTCGGCGAGCTCGCCGAAAACGCGGCCGATGATCACCTCTTCCCGAACGAGCTGACAACAAAAGCACAAGGAAAATGTCAAGTCATCAAAATGAAAAGGAATGACAAGGAATAAATAATGGAAAGAAGGCGAGATCATACCAGGGCAACTCGTTCGAAGTGGGTCCGTAAGAACCCCTCGATCTGAGGAAGCTCCGTAGGGACAATCGAACGGTCCTTGGGAGGAATTATCCCATCAAGGAGCCGCATGCACATATCCGGGCTACCCCGTAGGCTCTTCTGGGCGGGGTACCCCTTCTTGGAAAGGTCCCCACAAGGGACCCAAGGCCTCCGAGAGTCCCCAGCCTTAAAAGGCTGGAACAAGCTCGCCATGGAGCAGTACTCCTCGGCGGGAGCCCTCGAGGAGCTGGAAGCAGCAGGCCCCTTCTTTTGGGCCCCAGACTCCTTAGTAGGAGCCGTGGGCACTGAAGAGGCGGGAGGCGCCAAAGACAAGGCCTTCTCCTTAGCGGCGGAAGGGCCCTGAAGAGAGGGAGAAGGAGACGCCGTGTCCAAACCCTTCCCTTTGCTGGCAGAAAGGCCCTTAGGAGGGGAAGGAGAAGGATGTTGGTCGACATCAGGGTGCTCTTCACTCCTGACCTTCTTAGAAGGAGGAGGAGGAGGGTCCCGGGCCACGTCCGCCAAGGACTCCACTGCAAAGCAACAAGACAATAAGTCAGGAGTCAGAGAACCGCAGAATGTAAAAACATTAAATCAACAAAAGGCGAGGTAGTACCTGGTTGACGAGGGCCAGTAGTGGCCGAAGGAAGCATCTCCTCGGGCTTCCTCTTGGTCGAACGCCTAGAAGGAGGAGGGGGAGAGCTTAGCAGCACTTGGTCGGAGGACAATCCCGCCGATCCCTGGTCATCAAAGAGACCTATCAGTTTTTTGCTCTTGCTTACAACCTTCCCTACAAGTAATAAAACAAGGGAAGAGTTAGAAAATTACCCAATCATCAAAGATTGGCGTAGCTTGATGAATGCCCGCCATCTCAAGGGCATTCTCGGTAGTCTCCGCCACTGAGCGGATGGACTTGAACTGAGATGACCGATGCAGCCGATATAAATCGTCGATGGCATTCCGATCACTCCCGGACAATTCTTCGAAGGAGGGAGGAAAATCCTTGTCCGGAGCAAACAATTTCCAAGGTACGCCCCCCTTATACAAGAAGTAAAACTTCTTGTAATTGGAGTTAGTGGCCCGGAAATCATCGATCAGGCGGACATGGACGTTCCAAGCCCATCCTTGAGGGCCTCCCCACTCCGAAAACTTCGGCCAGCGGGATTGGAAGTGGTGAAAGTGGTTAGCCCCTGCTGCCAGTCGGAAGAAGCACCGGAACAGGGCCAGTGAATATACCCATTCCTGGCGTAAGCATAGGAACTTGAAGCCGACCCACATCCTGAGGGCATTCGGGACAAGCTGTGTGGGGTGAATCCCGTAAAACTGACACAAGGTCTGTAAATCCTCACAGAGAGGAAAACGCAACCCAGCATCGATCTGGGCCGCATAAATGTAAACCTCTCCATCGTGAGGAAAATGCAGACCTAGGCCAGGATACCTAGGAGCATCCTCCGCACTGAAGCCACCAAGCGCCACCATGGTCTTAAAGTAAGCCGGCTTCAGTTCGTTAGGCTTGATATCTACTCAGAATGATTCAAGTATGGCACAGCAAGTATAAAAACAAAAGAAAACAAAAGATATTGCCAAAATAGAGCAATAAAAGGGCGAAAGTTTACCTTTTGGGGAAAAATAGGCGTGTTCAGCTCAGGACCATCTACCACCACTGGGGTGGCCGCAGACCTTCCCACGTCAGGCTGTTTCCCCGCTGAGGAGGGCACAACTTCATCCCTAATGGTCAAGGGAACATCGACATTCTGAGGGGCGCTGGCTTTGTTAGCACCCTTGATGGCCATGTGTTTTATTCGCTGACTTCTGGGGGCCATGGAAATGGTCGAAATGAGAACTGAAGAGGATTGAAAGAGAAAGGAGAGGGATTCGCAAAGAGGCTCTGGAAATTTGGAAGAGTGAATAAGCGTAAAGAACAAAACAAAGAAATTGACGTTTCTTATATAAGCCCAAAAAGGAGTAACCGCCACGGACGAATCGAAGCGACACGGAGAATAATTGCGCCTTTTTGGAAAAAACCAAAGCAATGTCAGAATTCCAAGAGACACCTCGGGGAGACAAACGGTTGGTTGGTGCAGACAGCTGTCAGACTACCCTAGGTTTACGGAAAAGTAAATGTCAGGCGTGCCTCAAGTGACCGTTCGATTTCTGGACAACTGCGCAGTTATTAAATGCTAACAAGTCCACTAAGGAGACAATAGGGTCGCCAGCGCACTAATAAGCGCTATTAGAAGTACCTCGGGCAGGTAGTGATCGCCTAGCCAAGAAAGATAGACTTTCATAAACCTAGATTACCTCGAGTGATCGCCAAAGGGGAATAAAAGAAAGGATATTTTTTCAACTTTGAGCGAAGAAAAAACTGCTCGCCAAACAGGCTCAAAATGCCTCAAAGGCACTGAACCATTACCAAAGACGTCACTATCTAAAACCCTACCAGGAAATCAAGCTCGACTGAAGGAACTTCAATCAAGCTTCGGGGGCAAATGTTGGGTATCGATAGTGACGGCCCAGTAAGAAAAGGCCTCGAAGGCCCAATAACTATAGAGGGGGTAAACCCATGACATCCGAACCGGATCGGCCCAAGTACAAGCCAAACTTGGCCCACCATCGAGTAATCCAGAATCGAGCCCAAAGTCTATAGAGACGCCAAAGGCTCTCAGACTGCTCGCCATTCTCTACTAAGTCGCGACCTTCCACTGCTCGACATGGGAGTGCTCGCCCCGAAGAGAGCCTTGCCTCTCTCCTCTGGTCCCACTAAACCGTTAATAACAGAGTGGCCAAGATATCCTGCATATCTCGGTTACATATTCACTAAAGATTAGATTTGGTAACTGCAATATCTCGCAGTAACTGCCATATCCCACGATCCGAATCTTCAGCAACTCAATATACATTAAGATATTCAGTTGCCTTTATACGGTTCTATCTCTCTTACCCTATAAATACCCTTGCTTTACATACGTTCTTTACGTTTTGAGTTTTATACACACACATACTCATTTAAGCATCGGAGAGGGACCCAGAGGCACCCCCTCTGTTGCGCTCCCCTACTTGCAGGTTCACCGGAGTTGGAGCTGAAGCGTCATCCCAACCTTGTCTGGCATTCAATTCACTGCCAGATCAGCATTCAGGATTTCACGATCCAACAGCTAGTAAATACAATGTAATTTGATAAGGGAAGGTTCAAAGTGTAACACCTACCTATCTTATCCAGATGTCAACCATTGAACTCTTATTCCAAGTCTATAGCGTCTAGGAATTCTCTCACTTCGTAATTCATGTGGGGGATTGTTGGCCATTGCCCCTTGGGGCCGGTCTGTTTTGGACTGAGCCGGTTAACCCAAAGTCAGCCCAAATTCGGTTTTGAATGGCAAAATGAGGAAGGAAGAAATTTTGCTTGCATTCTCTAGTACCACACCAGCCAGTTTTGAAGTTTTTGGTGGGTATATATTGATTTTCACAACATACAAGTGTCACAACTTGCAAGAAGAAAGACTATATCGCGCGCTCAGGGGAGGTGCATATCGATTTGAAAAGCACTCCCCAGTTTGAGTCAACCAACGTATGTGCCCAAATCATGCGGACACGATTATTGATACGACAAATCCTGTTAAAACCCACAATGTTTATTCCGACTCAACTCAAAAAAAAAAATCTTACGGTTAGAAAACAAATTTTTGCTGTTAGAATGTGACTGTTGTTGTAATATAACTGTTGGTATTTGTTTTTTTATATAATTAATTTGTTTTCAGTTTTATAAATTACTTTTTGGGTTACAAAATAATTAATGGTGACCTTCATGACAATAAGTACCATTAGCCCTATAAATAGAACTCGTTCTTCTTATTGGATAATCACTCAAAAATCTAAAATACTACCATCAGATATATTGCTCCAAAGTTAGTTCATATTCAAGTTCCTAGTAGTTCATATTTTTCGCAAAAATCATTTTCTAGGAGTAATTTCTTCATTTCGTCAATTTGCATGCTATACTAGATTTTTTATGCAATTTCAATCCAAAAATATTATTAAATTACAAATTTAACTATCTTGCATTACTATCACCTAAACTTGATAGAGTTTTTTTAGTAGTCGATTTTTCTGTAGAATGCTTCTTCTAGTAATATGGAAGATGTCTAGAGGATGATATGGAAGGTAAACACTTTGTCTAAGGTCAAGAATGTTATGTGGAATTTACTTTCAAATGCTATTGTGGTTAGAAAAAATCTCAAGCGAAGGGGAATGATAGTGGATGACTATTGTCCTATGTGTGGGCTTGAGGAAAAAAAAGAACACATGATCAATGGGTGTGGATGGACTGAGCTAGTGTGGTTCTCTGTTCTGGGGATTCGTCAAAATGAAAGTGAGACTTCGGACTTTTATGAGTGGATTAAGGAACGGATGACAAAAGGGGGAGTTACGGGCATAGCAAGAACAGAGCGACAAAGTCTACGTATGTGGAGTTGTTGGCATATATGGAAAGTCCGATGCAAAGCAGCCTTTAAGGGGAATAGACCGAACCCAATTGAGATGGTTCTTGCAATCAAAGGAGCGCACTCGGAGCTGTCAAGGACTGAAGCTCAATACAGCACCAAAACCAGGGATATTTGACCAGATCGATGGACCAAACCTAGATATGGTGCAATATGAATAAATTGCAATGCATCATGGTGCAATCAAACGAATTGTAGAGGTATTGGCGTGGCGACAAGGGATGTGAATGGTCAGCTAGTGGGTGGACTGAACCAAAAGAGCTTGGAGTCATAAAGTGGACATTTTAGAAGCTCAGGCGGTTTTGGAAGGCATAAGGCTGGTGGTTGATAGAGGTTGGCAGAAGATCGAAATAGAGATGGATTCCTTGAGGGTCGTGGAGCAAATTCAAAGAAAGATGAGCTACTGAGATTGGACATCTTATGCGAGAATATCAGGATCATGGCGCGACAAAATACATATGTCAGTTGGAAGGCAATCCCACGTTCAACTAATGAGAGCGTAAATTTGATAGTTAGGCAAGTCAGAATGGGTGTGCGTTTAGATAATTGGGTATGTGTACCCCCACCCCAACTTAGTAGTTTATTATTGGTTGATTGTAATAATGACCCTACGTGATCGCTCTGATTGCGTTTTTCTGTTTGAATAAGAAGTATTGAAGTTGTTGACAAAAAATAAAAGTAAATTTTAATATATATATTATCCCAATTTAAAATTCCGCATGTGATACTGACAATACATAACTTTACGATAAATAATGTTCGTTTCTTTTTAATAGTAGTTTGTAATCATTAATAAAAATACACCAAAAATAATTATAAAGTTATATACTATGTACGTCTGTGTCATTTCTCCATCCCCACATATGATAGAAAAACTTATTTAAATTAATAACAAGACTTGCAAAATAGTTAAGATACTAATCATTCCAAAAATAGTTAAACCCTACAAATTTGTAGAAGTGGCATTCTGGATATGTATCTCCTCGTTGTTTTTCTTAAAACATAAATGTCATGAATTTATATATGGTTTGGTGGCTTTTGTAGGTCTCCACATGCTACTTGAGGTTTCTATATATGTAGCCACTAAAGCTTAGGAAATGGATGTACATTGTGAAGCATTGACATGGAGAGAATGTCAACTCATTTGTTAATGGATGGATTAGGTTAGACGAGTGGGAAGGAGACAATGTTGTGGTCCTAGATAAAACTTCCGTCCAGACTTTTTAGCTTCTATAGATTCATTTAGGTATTAATATATTTTTACTTCTTTAGAAGAAGGAGATAAGTGTTAAATCCTTAACCTTCATATTCTTGGATACTGATAACATATTTGGTAGTAAAATTTGTATGGAGTTGATCGTAATCATCAAGGATTTATTCTATCAGTCATAGGTTAATTCAAACACATGCAAGAAGAGAAAGGGAGGGTGTTTTATCTGGTTCCCTTGTGGATGCTTAAGTCAATATAGTGTATGTTGTGCAGGGTTAGACAATTTCACTCACGAAACGATAACACAATACAAACACTCACGAAAAAATTTGTGTTCGTGTTTGCATTTAATTGTACGATAACACGATTGTTTTTTCGTGTCGTGTTAGTGTTTACGTCTCATAACACGATAACACGAAAACTACTTATAAATACATTTAGTTTTGCAATTATATTGTAGAATCTAATAATTTATAAACTATATTCATATTATTTTAAGAAATAAGGACTAGACGTTAAATATAAAAAAATTAGGGGACTTTTTTTAATTTTAAAACTATATTTACCCTCCACTGAGTATTAGCTAGGGTAAATACAATTTTAAAAATTAAAGAAAGCATACTTCATTTACCCTAAATCCCGATTAGAGTTTCTTCCATTCTTCTCTGCTAGGGTTACACAACTTCCAACTTGTTTGTGCACTTGGAGAAATCTCGTCGCAAACGTTAGTTCTTTCTTATATTGCTTCGATTCTGGTTGTTTTTCTGCGTTCTTATCTCTCTAATGTTAGTTGTAGTTATCTTCTTCTCCATCTTAGGTCATATTCAAGTAGAAACATGTTTGATCTTGAACCGAGGGGGAAACGAGGACCATTGAAGTCCACGACACCAATAAAAAAGAAACTAAAGGTACAAATTTTATAATCTATCTGCATGTTTGAGAGTTTATGTCTGAAAGTAAATATTTTGGTTATGTTTGTTGATATCTGTGTATATTTTATTTTGTGAAAATATGGATTAAGATTATAGGCCTAAAATAGAGAGATAGTTTATTTTGTTTGAAGGTTTATGTTTGAAACTGAAAGATAGTTTATTTTGTTTGAGACTTTTTTCTGAAACTTGTTTTTTTCTTTAATGTTTGTTGATATTTGTGTGTACATTATTTTGTGAAGAACATGGATGAATCTTGTATGTATGAAACTGAAAAACGATTTATTATTTATGTTTGAGAGTTTATGTCGGAAACTGGATTTTTTTTATTTATGTTTGTATATCTTCTTTTGTTAAGAAGATGGATTAAGCTTGTAAGTTTGAAAGTGAAAGATGATTTATTACTTACGATTAAGAGTTTATTTGTGAAATTAAAGTTTTTGTTTATGATTTTTTATATTTGTGTATACATTCTTTTGTGAAGAAGATGGTATGTCTGAAAATGAGAGATGGTTTATTATTTATAACTGAGAGGTTATGTCTGAAACTAGATGCTAGATTATCTAAGCTAATATTTATTAATACTTAATATATATTATCAACTTATGTTTATCAGTTTATATTAGTTTTTTCTGACAATTGATGAAGATGTTACACGATCCATGTCTATCAATTTTGATGATTATGGCATGAATGATTTGGAAGTATATGTTCTAAACCTATAGAGGCATCAACTTCAGAAATGAGGGCAAACAATTTCAAAGATAAATTTCAAAACGAGAGATCAAAGGTATGGACTCAGTTAAATCAAAAATTATGTTGGTAATGAGACTACTTCATACATTGTGGTAAAATAATGATTATAGTCCTAGAACTAGTGCTAGTTCTATGTTGCATCATATGGAAATTTGCTTAAAAAATGAAACACGGGATGTTGGACAGTTACTTTTTATGGTAAGTAAAGGTAAGTTGGTTATGTCAACTACATTTGATCCTTATAAACTTCATGAGTTAGTTGCCTCTACTGTTGTGATGTATAAATTGCCTTTCCAATTTTCTGAGTTTGAGTACTTTCATGCAATGTTTTCAGTATTTCAAGCCCGTTATTCAGTTAGTTTCTAGAAACACACTGAAAGCTGACATTCTTAATATTTAAGGCCAAGAAAAATGCAGTTAAGAGCCTCCTAGACAAGGCTCCCGGATAGATCAATTTCACATACGATATGTGGCTTCTATTAGAAATGATGGGTATATTATTTTGACCGCTCATTTTGTTGATGAAGCGTGGAATTTACGTAAGTTTATTTTCTCATTTTCTAAAATGGCACTGCCTCATACTGGTAAAGCTATTGCAACCAAGTTATTAAATCTACCTAATGAGTGGGGCATTGCAAATAAGATTGGTACTTTTACCTTGGATAATGCATATGCTATTGATACATGAATTGCTTCATTGAAAGATCAGTTAGTTAATAGAAAAGCGCTTATGCTGAATGGTGAGCACTTTCATTTGTGTTGTTGTGCACATATTTTTAATTTAATTGTTCAAGATGGTTTGAAGGAATTTGATCCTGTTATAGAAAAGATTAGAACAAGTGTCAAATATGTTAATGTATCTCAAGCTAGGAAATGGATGTTTTGTGAATATGTATCCAAAATCTGTCTTGATACTATGAAGGGTTTGCGAAAAGATGTTCCTACAAGGTGGAATACTACTTTTTTATGTTAAAAAATGCAATTTATTTCATAACTGCATTGAGAGATTTAGAGATGAGTGATGACCAGTATAATAGTTGCTCTTTTTTAGCTGAGTGGGAAAGAATTGAAGCTATGACTGAATTATTGAACATATTTTATGATTTGACTTGCATCCTTTCTGTAATAAAATATTCAACAACAAATTTGTACTTTCCCAAGGTGTTTCTTGTTTATTTGTCATTATTGGAGAATCGTGATAGTCATGGTGAGTATTTGAAAAACATGGCAGTGTCAATCCTGGAACAATTTGAGAAGTATTGGTGGAATTTCAATATAACAATGGACATTGCGACATACTTTGGATCCACGTTATAAGTTTTTATTTGTGGAATTTGCATATAAGAAACTTTTCAAACGTAATACTTCTGAAAAAGTTTCAAACATCAAGAAAACATTATATGAGATGTATGATCATTATGAAATGAGCACATCCTCAACTCAATTTAGACGCGGAAATGACATAATCTTTTCTGATAGAACTGGGCTACATAATTCAAAGAGCATGATGCAATGGATGTAAGTAAACTTCTTATTTTAAATGGTATCATATTTTAATTTTCAACTTTTTTATTTCTTTGCTTAAATTTTAGTATGTTAATTCTATCGTGTAGAAGTTTGATGAGACTGGTAGAATTGATGATTTGATACGAAACAAGTCACAGTTAGAGCAATATCTAGAGGTTCCACGGAAAGATAGGAATGTGGAACTTAATGTTCTTGATAGTTGGTATCTAGAATAATGTCGTTATCCTATTGTTGTTGCTATGGCTCCTGATTTACTAAGAATCCTATCACTACCGTTCTGTCTGAATCTACATTTAATGTTGGTGGTTGTGTGGTTTATGCGGTTCACAATTCACTTGTTCCTGAAACCGTTGAAGCATTTATTTTTTGCAGAGATTGGATACGCTCAGACTCTGGACATCTAAGTAATAGTGCATAAATAAAAGTTACTTACTTGTATACTGTTTATGCTAACTAATTTACTTGTGAGCTTTTAAGCCAAAGCACCTTTGGAATATAGCTTTCTGACATTATGAGTGGAAGATATCCAATCATCAGCTGCTAAGAAAGAGTCTTAGTTGAAAGATATTAACCGTGGACAATGACAGGTGAGATTTGTAAGCCACTTCAATAATTTTTATTCTGATTTTTGTTTGGAGAATTAAATAGTAATATGCTTTTATGATGATTTAGTTTAGTTGTGGTGATGGGAAACATTTTGAAGTTTATGTTTTGGAGGTTGAGCATGAATCAGTTGTTGTTTTGGAGGTTGAGCAGCTTGATGTGTTTTGTTCAGGGGTGATGCCTGATTTTGTTTTGGACATTGATATATATACCTTGGAGTCCATACAAAGATGAATAGGTGTTTTGTGGAGGTTAAGTGAAGTTGTATAGTGAAGAATTCAAGGATTAACTTGGACTTTTGAATCACTAACTAGTAGATGTATAGTCTATTTTGTACAAATTGTTGAAATGCAAACTGATGTTGAAGAATAAAGTTTGAGGACTAAGTTGTTATATTATATTTATTTAGGGTTTATTTGTTATTTTCGTATTTTTGTTTTTATTTAGGGACTGATATGTTTAGGGTTTCAGTTGCCTCGGTTGTAATTTGGGATATTGAATCGTTTATTCCTTTCCTATTTAAGAGGTGATGGCTCGCCACATGAAGGTGTGTAGCCACATGATACTCCATATCGCCTCTTCTGATTTCTTTGTTGTGCCTATTCTCTTCATTCTCGCATATAGATTGTAGATCGTTAGTATTTCATTATGGTATTAGAGCGATGAAGCGGTAGGTTGCTTCGTTTCAAAGATCCTGGTTTCTCTGCCTCTCTGTGTGTTTCTTTCTCTTGAAGGTCTTTGAATAATTGTCGGTAATCTCTTTCTAAGAACATATACGCTTGATCTTCATTCTTGGAGATTGTTTTCTGCGATATCGGTTACCGTCTCGTTTTTGTTTTGAAGTTCTTCATTGCAGTTATTAATCTGGATTTAAAAGCAATTCACTTGCTTTCTTATCCTTGTGCTGGGGCGGTATTTGAACTGTTTCTTGAGAAAAGCCTTTTTGGTTGCTTTGTCTTGAGATTTTTAGTTCTTCGTTGTGCCTTTTATTGAGCAAGATTCAAATCTTTTTTCTTCTTGAAATCTTGTTCATACTGTTAGCAAGATCTGGATCTTTTTCGGCCATTCAGTTCTTGAATATCGGTTTTGCTGGTTGTTGGTTTTGTTGTTAGAGATATATGTTGTTTTGCTGGTTGGGTTATTTTGCTGGTTGCGGTTCATTGTTCAGATTTTCTGGTGAAACTCTCTTTTGCCTACCAATTTTCTGTATGGCTTCATCAGGAGATTCTAATTCTGTCAAGATTGCGAAAAACGTTGCCACCACAGGTCATGTGGATGAGGCAACGTCTAAAACGCAAGTCATTAACCATAACCACCCTCTATTTCTCCACCCATCTGACTCGCCTAATTCGTCTCTTATTGCTGAAAAGCTCACTAGACCAGTAACATATGGGTTCTGGAGTCGAGCAATGTATATGTCACTTTAGGCAAAAAAAAAACTCGTTTTTATTAATGGATCTTGTAAAAAAGAGGATTCTAATCCTATTCTTCATCATATCTGAGACAGGAGTAATGCCTTTGTTTTTGCCTGGATAATGAACTCTGTTTCTAGAGATTTGATGACTGGAATCATACATGCTACCAATGCTCAGTTTATTTGGAAGGATCTTAGGGAAAGGTTTAACAAAGTGAATGGTTCTCGCATTAGTCAATTTCATCGAGAAATTTGCTTAGCCCAACAAGGAACTGATTCTATATCTGCATATTTTACTAGAATACGTACCATGTGGGGTGAGTTTGATGCGATATGTGCTCTTCCTTGCTATGACTGTGATCTTTTTCAGAAACACATTAAGCATGCAAACAATTTAAAGCTTATTGAGTAAGTTTGAATCTCGATCTATTCCTTATTTTTTGCTCGGTTATTCTCTCACTCAAAAGGGGTATAAATTGTTGAATTTGAGTAATAATTCTATATTTGTTAGTAGAGATGTCAAATTTGTTGAGAATGTTTTTCCTTATAAGGATGAGAACTCGGAAAATGGGAATTTATTTGTTGATACCATTGCTAACAAATATGATGATGTTGATTCATTATAGATACCTAAGTTATCTGATGCTGATAAGATGAATGATGGAAATGCAAAAACTGATGAACTTGACCAGCCCATTTCGGACAACCCTGATTCTGCAGAAAATGAGAACATGCATTCTGAGTCTATTGTGCCTCCTAGAAGGTCGGGTAGGATAGTTAAAAGTCCAGTTTGGCAAAATGATTATGTTTTGCGGAATAACTGTAATATTAAATATCCTATCCAAAATTGTGTGTCTTATCATGCTTTGTCCCCTTCTTTCAAGTGTTTTTCTAGCTTTATTGATAAAACTGCATAACCCAGTTCTTTTGATGATGCTTGCAATAATGCCATGAAAGATGAGATATCTGCTTTAGAAAGTAATAACACTTGGAAAATTGTTCCCTTTCCTAAAGGGAAACGTGTTATTGGCTGCAAGTGGATTTTTCGTGTTAAGTATAATTCAGATGGTTCTGTTGAGTGCTACAAAGCCAGACTGGTTGCAAAAGGATTCAATCAAAAAGAAGGTATATATTATGTTGATACTTTTTCTCATGTTGCTAAAATGGTTACTGTTAGAACTGTTGAAGCTTTAGGTGCAAAATATAATTGGCCTTTTATTCAAATGGATGTTTACAACTTTTTCCTTCAAGGTGATTTAAAAGAAGCGGTTTATATGCAGATTCCTTAGGCATTTAGTAATCAGGGGGAGAATCATGTTTGTCGATTACATAAATCCCTTTATGGATTACAACAGGCCTCTAGACAATGGAATGTTAAATTGGTTGATTCTCTTATTCGTAATGGTTATCATCAGAGTTTATATGAATATTTCATGTTTACCAAGAAGAAAGGTAATGAGATTGTTATTCTTCAGGCTTATGTTGATGATCTGTTGATTACTGGAAACAGTAAATCTTTGATCCATGAGTTGAAAGCTTAATTACATAACAGTTTCAAGATGAAACATTTGAGTGAATCAAAATACTTCCTTGGTATAGAAATTGCATGTTCTAACGAAGGAATTGTTATGTGCCAAAGGAAGTACACACTTGAACTTTTATCTGAAACTGGATTACTTGGTGGAAAATCAAGCATTACTCTGATGGATCAAAATGTCAAGTGTACTAATAAGGGATATGATTTGAAATTTGACTTGAATCAGGATGATGCCCTGTTAGATGATCCCATGTCTTATAGAAGACTGATTGGTAAGTTACTTTATTTATATGTTACTCGTCCTGACATTGCTTATTTAGTTCAATGTTTGAGTTAGTTTATGCAGAATCCAAAACAATCTCATTTGGATAATGTGCATAAGGTAATAAGGTATGTTAACCAGCAACCAGGTTTAGGAATTATGTTATCTGTTGATGATTGTTTAGATATTTTTGCATATTGTTATTCAAATTGGGGTAGCTGTATTGAAATAAGAAAATTTGTATATGGTTTGTGTTTTTCTAGGAAAATCATTGGTTTCTTGGAAAGTTTAAAAACAGGCTACTGTTTCCAGATCTTCTGCTGAAGCAGAGTACAAAAGTATGGGTTCTACTGTTTCTGAAATCATTTGGTTAAGAGGATTATTAGGAGAATTGTGTGTTCTTTCTCATACTCCAACTACCTTGTTTTGTGATAATAAAGCAGCTATTCAGATTGCTTCAAATCCCATGTATCATGAACGTACAAAACATATTGAGATTGATTGCCATTTTATTAGGGAGAAAATTAAATCAGGTATTATTCTAACCCGTTTTGTGAAGTCAAGTGAACAGTTGTTGATATTTTCACGCTTTGGGTAAGAGTCAACATTATTATCTGCTGAAGAAACTTGGTCTGAAAGACATTTTCTCAAACATCAGTTTGAGGGGGAGTGTTGAAATGCAAACTGATGTTGAAGAATAAAGTTTGAGGATTAAGTTGTTATATTATATTTATTTACAGTTTATTTTTTATTTTCGTGTGTTGTTTTTATTTAGGGACTGAAATGTTTAGGGTTTCAGTTTCTGTTGCCTCGGTTGTAATTTGGGATATTGAATCGTTTCTTCTTTTCCTATTTAAGAGGTGATGGCTCGCCGCATGAAAGTATGTAGCCACATGATCCTCCATATCGCCTCTTCTGATTTATCTGTTGTGATGATTCTCTTCATTCTCGCATATAGATTGTAAATCCTTTGTATTTCATTACAAATAAATCAGTAGTATGTAAATTGTATTGATGTTTCTGTTATTTAGATCGTGTTATCGTGTGAAGATATTCTCATGTTATTGTGTTACTACGTATTATTTATCGTGTTATCTTGTGTGTTACGACTTTACACAATATTTTTGTGTTATCGTGTCGTGTTGATAAAAAAAACGGTTTCGTGTTCGTGTGGTGTATCTGTGATACGATTACATTTTCGTGTGTGTCATGTTGGACTAATGTATGCTATTAAATTTCTTAACAAGCACGATAGCATACACACACACACAAATTGACAACCCTAATATTGTGATAATAGTGAACCTAACATGCATATGAGAGAATTAAAGAGTATATATACTTATAAAATCATGTTCACGTTTGGTCGTTTACGTTACGAATATATTTTGTATACATCGTCATGTATCTGGGTATTGGATACGCGCTCATTTCTTAATATAAGATATATCTCTATGAGTATGGTTAAAATACAACATTGCACCCTAATATTTGGCCGCATTTTCAGTTTTCCCCCTAAATTTTAAATCGTAAAATTTAATTCACTGATGTTTGGCCAAAGTTCAAATTTTCCCCCTCCGTCAACTTTTCCATCCAAATTTAACATAATAAATTTTGAAACTGGGAAAAGTCAGAAAATGGTCCAACATGTTTGCACAAAATTGTTTTAGGTGCAACTTGTGTGTTTAGTGATGGTTAATGGTTTAATACGTTTGAAAATGATGGTAATTTGTACATCTGTTACTTTTCTGTTAAACAATTCCGTTAAATATTTTTCATATTTGAAAAATTAACCAAATATTGTTTTAAAAGGAAAAGTCTGAAAATGGTACAACTTGTTTGACGAAAATGGTTTTCCATCCCAAACGATTATTTTTGGTCCAACATGTTTGAAAATGATGATAATTCGTACCTTCGTTACTTTCTGTTAAAAAATTCCGTTATATATTTTTCATATTTACAAAATTAACCAAATGTTTTTCTAAATGTTACAATTCAACCCTACAAACTTACAGTAATGTTTCAAACAGGTCCCGACTCGATTCGAGACACACCGGGGGGTCCCCTAGTCAGGGTCCGAACCCATACCACATCATCCAACCCTGGGGACTTGGTCTGGGTTCTGACCTAAACCATAGGACCCCCGATTGGGGCTCAATTGGAGCCCCAATTGTTTGAACCGAACCATGGGGACCTGGTCTGGGTTCTGACCCAGACCATAGGACCCCCAATTGGGGTTCAATTAGAGCTCCAATCGGTTTGGACCGAATTTGGTTGGGTTCAGTTCAAACGATTGGGTTTCCTGTAGTCTGGGTCCGAGCCCAAACCAGGTACCCAGGCTTGGGTGACTTGGTCTGGATTCAGACCCTGGCTAGGGAACTCCCGGTGTGGCTCGAATCGAGGCAAGACTTGTTTAAAACATTAGTGTAAGTTTGTAGGGTTTAATTGAAACATTTAGAAAAAAATTTAGTTAATTTTGCAAATATGAATAATATTTTACAAAATCTTTTAACAAAAAAGTAACGGAGGTACCAATTACCATCATATTCAAACATATTGAACCATTAACCATCACAAAAAAATAAGTTGCACAAAAAACCATTTTGTGCAAACATATTGAACCATTTTCAATTTGTTTTCCCTTTTTTAAATGTTCCAATTACACCCTACAAACTTACACAAATGTTTTAAACAAGTCCCGACTCGATTCGACCCACATAGGGGATCCCCAAACTAGGTCACCCAACCCTGGGGACCTGGTCTGCTCTCGAACCTAGACCATAGGACCCCCAATTGGGGCTAAATTGGAGCCCCAATCGGTTTGGACCGAACGTAGCTGGGTTCGGTTCAAACGATTGGGACTCCAATTGAGCCTCAATATAGGGTCCTATTGTCTAGGTCCGAGCCCATACCAGGTCATCAGAGTTGGGTGACCTAGTCTGGGTTCGGACCCGGTTAGAGGACCCCCTGTGTAGCTCGAAACGAGTCAGGACTTGTTTGAAATATTAGTGTAAGTTTGTAGGGTTTAATTGTAACATTTAGAAAAATATTTAGTTAATTTTATAAATGTAAAAAATATTTAACAGAAAAGTAACAGAGGTACCAATTACTATCATTTTCAAACATGTTGGACCAAAAACAATCGTTTGGGTTGGAAAAGCATTTTCGTCAAACATGTTGTACCATTTTCAAACTTTTCCCTTTGAAAAATTCAAAAATAACAGAAAATTTTTAAAAATGTCACAATTTAATCATCCTAAACTTTTTCAAATGTTATAATTGAGTCACAATCTGATTGGGACTCGATTAGGGGGTGTTCGGGTCAGGGTCTTAACCTATATCTGGTCCCCTACCCATGGTGGGTATGTGTTAAGACCAAGACCTGAGCCCCAATCGAATCAGAACTCAATTGTAACATTTAAAAAAGTTTTAAAATGTTAAATTGTGACATTTTTTAAAGTTTTCTATTTTTGCAATTCTCAAAACTATTTCTGTTAAATTTGGATGGAAAAGTTGACTTTGGGGTCAAACTTGCACTTTGGCCAACACATTGAGGAAGGAAATTTTACGATTTAAACTTTAGGGGGCAAACTGAAAATATGCCGAAAGTGATATTTTACCTTTATGAGTATTATCTTATACTTAACAAATGGATTGTGTGTGACTTGTTACCCTCACAATATAACTTCATCTTTTCACCCTTCGATACATATTCGCCTTTGATTTGGTTTACCACCAATTGCAAATCACAATACACATGAAGAGAAGCAACGCCTAAACCTTTAACCAATTGTAAACCATTGAGAAGTGCTTCATACGCTGCCTCATTGTTAGTTGCCTTATATGTGAGCACCATAGTGTATCGTAACGGGGTGCCCCAATCAGGTGGGGTCAGAATTAGTCTTTCCCCAAGCCTTCAACTGATGAAGAACTCTTTGTATGAAGTATCCACGGTTTTTCCTCTTCTTCTTTTTTGATAGGTGTCGCTGGCTGAGGACATGTTGATTCTACAATAAAATCTGCCAAAGCTTGTCCCTTAATCGCAGTTCTATGGGAAAACTTAATCTGAAACTCAGTTAATTCAATGACTCATTTGACCACTCTCCCCGAACTGTCTGGCTTTTGTAAGAAGTACTTTAGTGGTTGGTTTGTAAAAACAGTAAATTCATGTTCATGAAAGTATGGGCGTAGCTTCCTAGCCGATATTACCAACGCATAAAGGTACTTCTCAACCTCCAAGTAATTTATTTCAGCTTTGGCGAGGATTTTTTATACATAATACACTCTCACTTGGCACTTTCCTACTTCTTTAACCAAAACCGAGCTTATAGCAACAGGAGTGATACTTAAATACAAAGACAATGTGTCGCCTTTGGAGGGTTTCGCTAATGGTGGGAGTGTCCTGAGATGATGCTTCAGATCTTGAAACGCCTTGTCGCATTCAGACATCCACTCAAACTTCTTATTAGCCCTCAGCACGTGGAAACATGGTAGTGATTTGTCCCCGACCTTTGCTAAGAAACGACTTAGCGTTGCTAACCTTCCATTCAAACTATGCACTTCTATGTGGCAAGTGGGGCTCTTCATCGCTTCAATCGCTTCCAATTTCTCAGGATTGACTTCTATCCCTCTTTGGCTGACCATATATCCTACAACCTTGCTTGACTGAACACCAAAAGTACACTTTGCTGGATTTAGACGCACTTGATAAATGCGCATACTCTCAAAGGTTTTCCTCAAATATTTAACATGATTGACACTTTTATCAACTTAACCAACATCTCATCCACATACGCTTCCATGGTGACGCCTATCATTCAAGAAAAAAGCTTGTTAACCATCCTTTGATAAGTGGCACCTGCATTTATCAGTCCAAAAGGCATCACCGTGTAGTGATAAATACTACTATCAACATAAAAGGCGGTATGTTGAGCATCGCCATCATTCATTTGTATATGGTTATAACTAGAATAAGCATCCATGAAACTGAGAAGTTCATGGCCCGAGGTGGCATCGCCCAATTGATCAATCCTTGGTAAATGATATGAATATTTTGGACACGCCTTATTCAAATCACGATAGTAGATACACATTCTCCACTTTCCATTGCTCTTTTTCACAAGTACATGATTCACTACCGAGGTTTGGAACCTGATTTCCTTTATGAATTTTGATTCCACCAATTTTCCGACCTCTTGTCTGATAGAGATCGCCTTTTCTTCACCTCCCGGACGTCGCTTTTGAGCGATTGGTCTGATGTTCGGGTTAAGGTTGAGTTCATGGGAAATCACCTCCTTACTAATCCATGGCATGTCACTTGATTTCCATGAAAATAGTTCTTTCAACTCCACCAAAAGCATTGACAAAGCTTTTGCCTCTTCTTCTTGGAGCGACGCTCCAATCTGCACTTCTTTCCCGAACCATCCACTTCCACCTTCTTTAATCCTTCAACTGCTTGGCAGCGACTCTTTTCTTCTCGAGGGTCCTCCTCCATTTGAATCGCCAAGGTTTCCTTTTTAGAACTTGGCGTCGCATTATTTAGACATAACAATTGCGTTCCGCTCGTTGATCTCCCTTCACCACTCCAATACCATGAGGCGTTGGAAATTTCAGCAGCTGATGGTATGTTGAATACACCATTTTATTGGGATTTAGAGTTGAACGTCCTAATATGGCGTTGTATGATGCAGGATCATCGACTATGATAAAGGTAACATCTAGATCCAATGACCTTTATCCTTCTCCTAAGTGTACCCGAAGAGTGACATCCCCTACGGGATACGTGGTGTGTGAGGTGAATCTCATCAAGGGAAAATTGACCTTTTTGAGGTCCTTCTCTTTCCGTCCCGTCCTTTTATATGCATCGAGGAACAAGTCATCTGTCGAACTTCCTGAATCTACCAATACCCTCTTCACATTAAACCTATCAATCCCCATTATAATTACAAGGGCATCATCATTAAGGGAGGTGACATGTCCCATATCCTTTTTTAAGAACGAAATGACCACTTCCTCTTCTTCTCTAGGGCATTTTCCCGTCTTGGAAGTCCCTAAAATTTGATAGGCATAGACCTCCCTGGCGGCTCATGTCTCTCCTCTAGAGGTGAAACCCTCACATATTACATTAAGGTCTTTCATCTAGGATCCAATCGCTTGACGATTGTTCTTAGGCGACACCTTCCTTGGAATTCTACTTCTCTTATGTCATTCCAGAAAGTTTTTCAAATGCCTTTGTTGGATTAGCCTTTCAATATACTTTTTCAGGATATGACAATCATCCGTGTGATGCCCTTTGCAACGATGGTATCGGCAGTATTGGTTGGGATTGTTTCCCATGATTGCATCGCCTTTTCACTATGGTGGGGGCGTTGTCAAATACTTCCTTTCGATTTCCACAAGAACAACATAAATGTATCTATTTAAAGGAGTGGAAATTTCTAACACTTCTCATTGTGCCCGAGGCATAAATTGGCGACCCTTGTCATCATACCCGGTGTAAACACCTGATTTTGGCTCGGGGTCAAAATACCGTATGCGAGGAACCGAGACGAGAAAAATCGAGACGAAGAAAAAAACAATAATAAAATAAATCCTATACCCTAAACCCCAAACCCTAAAACCCTAAACCCTAAAACCCTAAACCCTAAAATCCCAAACCCTAACCCTTAAATCTCAAATTCTAAACCCTAAACCTTAAACCCCAAAACCTAAAATCCCAAACCCTAAACCTTAAACCCCAAAGCCTAAACCCCAAACCATAAACCCCAAACCATAAACCAAAACCATAAACCCCAAACCATAAACCCCTAAACCCATGGCACCCATTTTTGGCCAAACATCCACCATTGCATCCATTTTCGTCCAAATTCCCACCATGCCCCCAAATCACTCCCAATTTCTCCTAATTGGCACCAAAAGTCTCCTAATTTCCATCACCATTTGACCACTTGATCACCTTTGCTCATCCTTAGCCAAATTCTCTCCAATTATCATCAAAACTCCTCCTAATTGCCAATCACCTCCCAATTGCCAATCACCTTTGCCCAATTGCTATCACCTTTGCCATCCACCATGTATTGTCTATGTTTATCATCTATTTGGAGGATAAAACTCTACAAAAGCAAGGGATAGCAACGGTTGAAAAAGGGAGGAAGAAACCAAAGGATAGTTTGGAACAAGCTTGCCTTAAGCTTGTTCAAAGAAAAACAAAGGAAAGAAAGGAAAAGAGACGAAAAGAAAAGAAAAGAAAAGAGAGAAAAAAAATTCAAAGTGAGGATTTGAGTGATAGTGAGTGGAAAAGAAAATAGATAGAAATGGAGTGACGAAAAATTAACGAATATCGGTCTCGGTTCCTCGTGAGGTATCTAAACTTCGAATAACTTAGGTATATCTCCTATCGTGCTCGATATTTGTATTTCTAATGAAGTTTGTTTCATCGATTTTATGTGTTAATAGGTGTATTTCGGACAAGAATCGTACTCGGTTATAAGTTTGGTATAACTTTGGGGTCATTTTTAGACATTTATGAAAGTTATGGGGGTTGTTTCAGTAAAAAAAAATATTTTTGAAAATGAATTAAGTCATTCCCAAACTTTGATGAAGGTTACAACTCGGTCCTTGGACTCTCAGGTCATTTTGGGACTTTACCGAGTGTTATAAACCAAACTAGAAAAGTTTTGGGTCATTTGTGCAATTTTCAAAAGATTTTTCCAAATTAGCTCCACATTTTAAATAATTGCATCTTGGTACCTAAACTTTTCTGGACATCCCATTACTTCTCAAGGTGTCACAAATTAGTCAAATATGCTTCGTATTTTCAAAATCATTTGTATACGTTTGACACGACTTAAAATGACCCCAAAGTTAAACCACTCTTTTGTTTTAGCACAATTAAGTTTATTCTCTCTTGTTTATTTATTTTAAATTAAATCCAAAATTTAAAAAAAAAAAATGCTTGTATATTGTTAATTAAAAAAAATGCATGTCATCTCTTTAGCCAAACATGATCAAATTGGACAATTTGAGTAAATCGGGCAAGTTGAAAAATAATATAAAATTCAAAAGCAGACTAAAGTAGCGAAGGGCGGATTATGGGCTCCTGAGCCCTTAAGACGTAATCAAACCCCCGAACTCGATTCTCTGGACGTAGACCTTTCCAAGCCCTAGGATGTTAACACCATCTACCCTAGGCAATTTTAGGATTCCGTTTAGCCATCAATTAATCGGTGGCTACTCTTTCAATTTTTTCGGTCAGGTTGATGTTGGAGGTTATAGTATTGTCAACATACTTTAGGATATAATTAGAATTAGTTTTATTATGTGTGGGTGTAATTGCAATTAGTGAAAGGTTATGCCGGTTCCATAAATACGGTTGGGGACTGATTTGTAAGTAAGTTTTGAGTATTGGTTTAATGTGAAGTTTTCAGTTCTGTGAAGTTTATTTCCTGGTTATTCTCTCTCGACATTTTCTCTCTAAAATCCAGATTCATCTAAAATCTAGGGTTTCGTTTCTTTCAATCTATGGAGATCATTGCATTAATCCGAGATATTCAACATGGTATCAGAGCCTGTCGATCAAGAGAGCCTGCCTATCAAGAGGTCTAACCGTTCGATCAAGTTTTCTGTGAGTTCTGATTTGATTTTCTATTTCTGTTCACTTGTGATGTACGAGATGTCTGCGATTTGTCTTGCGCTATGATTCTTCTGAGTTAGCTATTAAGTCCTGTTTGAGTTCTGCAATTGATTGCGTTTCTGAAGCTTTGTGGTATTGCGATAAGAGTAGTTCTGATTCTGTGATTCTGAGGTCGGCGATTCTGTGTGTAGTTTCAGTTTGTGAAAATTAAAAATGGATGATTCATTTCCTGCATTCTCAAATAAAAAGATTTGCCAGCTAGTAGGAGATGAGAATTTCCAGTCCTGGAAGCAACAAGTGTTGCTAACAGTTCGTGGATTTGATTTAGAGTCACATTTGATTTCTCCGTGTACGCTTCCGCATATGCTGTTGACTGAGAATGGTATGAACATTGTTAATCCTGAGTTTACAAAGTTCAAGCAACGGGATAGTGCTCTTGCATCGTGGTTATTGGCATCGAGATGCTCACAAGTAAACAAAGGTTTGATTGGTTGCATGACAGCTTTTTCTATTTGGAGTAAACTGCATCAGGTTTTTTCATCTTCATCAACAACTAGAATCATGAGCCTTTATGACCGATTAAAGGTATGTAAGCTTCCTCATCAGTCGATGCGAGACTATTTAGCTGAGATTCAGTCCACATGTGACAGCTTGGCAAGCTGTGGACATCCGATTGAAGAGATTCAGCACATTTCGATAATTTTGAACGGAGTTAAAGGTCAGTACGATAACGTTGTGTCTGTTATCCATGCAAGCAGAAATCCGTATGACCTGGCATCGGTAAGTTCAGTTTTGTTAGATGCTGAATCCAGATTGAGAGATCAATTGTTTGATCCCACAATTTCAGCTAGTGTTGCGGTGGCTCAACAAAACAATGGTTTTTCGAACAACAAACTGTCTTTAGCATCTCCGGGATTAAGTGCGGGTTCAAATCTGTCAGCCTCATCATTTGGTCATAATGACCAATCATCATCTACACAACCTGGTAGTTCCAATATTCCAGAATATCATCCTGTTAATCCAGGTCGTGGAAGAGGACGTGGGGGTGGCAGAGGTAACAGGTACCAGTGTCAGCTTTGTGGAAAGCTTGGACATCTGGTGAATCGCTGCTATCAGCGGTTTAATACCAATTTTGCAGGTATCAATAGTCAAACTGCAAGTGAAATAAATGCTAGTGCCAATATATGTGAGTCACAATGGAATGATGTGGACTCTCATAATATGGTCACTGGAGCCTCTGGTTTGTCTACGGGTGCCCATAGTTCATCAGCTCTTCAGTCAGCTCCTCAGTCTCCAATTGCCACACAACCAGTGATGTATTCTGCGTATCCAAACCAGCAGTTTCCATATCCTTTTTCGATGATACCCAATTACATGCCCTCGCCAACTGCTCCTGGTTTTTTCCCATATGTGTCACAACCCTATCCTTCGGTTCCTGCAGCTACATCTGTTTCAGCAGCTTCGGGATTTGGTCAACCTCAAGCCAATGTTGTCATGGCATCTGCTCCTGGTTTTTCGGATGTTGCATGGTATCCTGATTCCGGGGCAACTCATCATCTGACAAACCAGCATCCACCTTCCACTGGAACAGTGCCTTACACGGGAACAGGTAAGGTTCAAGTAGGTAATGGTGAACATTTGGACATTTCTAGAATTGGTACTTCGGTTGTTAATATTCCTAATTCTAAGCCTCTTTTATTACATAATCTTCTTTACACACCTCATATTACTAAAAATCTTGTCTCTGTCTCGCAGTTCACAAAAGATAATGGTGTGTTTTTTGAATTTCATGGTACTCACTGCTATGTTCGAGATTCATTGACTAGGAGAATTCTGCTTCAAGGTTCTGAGTGTGGCGGACTATACAAGCTGGATTTTAGTCTGCTAAAGTTAGATTCTGTTAATAGGTATGGTTTACCGGTTTCTATTACTAGTAAGTCTGAGTCTGTTACTTGCTGTTTTAGTAGTTTAAAAGTCTCGTCTACTGTGTGGCATCAACGTTTAGGTCATCCTTCGCATGGTGTCTTGTCTGCTTTAAGTAGAATAAGTGGTATTGTGGCCACACCTGCTGTTAATAAATGTGTGTCATGTTCGGTTGGAAAAAGTTGTAAACTTCCATTTACTCAATCTGTGACAGTTTATTTTGATCCTTTGGAGTTAATTGAAATTGATATTTGGGGTCCAGCTCCTGTGTCGTCGAATGGCAATTTTTATTATATGAGTATTGTAGATGTAGCAACTAGGTACACGTGGATATATTTTTTGCAAAAGAAGAGTGATGTGGCTAGAATATTTGTTGAATTTCATACTAATGCCGAGAGACAATTGGGATATCTTCTTAAAGCTGTCCAAACAGATGGTGGGGGAGAATTTAAGGCATTATATCCGTATCTAGTTCAGAAAGGGATTACTCATCGTGTCACTTGCCCGTATACGTCTGAGCAGAATGGGATCGTTGAAAGGAAGCACAGACATGTTGTGGAAATGGGTCTGACGCTTCTTCATCAAGGTAATTTGCCTATGCAATACTGGTCAGATGCATTTTTTACGGCTGTCTTTCTTATCAACAGGTTACCATCCAAGGTCTTGTCAGGTATGCCTTCGCATCAAAAGTTATTTGATACGGTTCCTGAGTATTCGTTTCTTAGGGTTTTTGGTTGTTTATGTTTTCCGTTTATTCGACCTTTTAATAAGCATAAAATGGATTTTAGGTCAGTACTGTGTGTCTTTCTCGGATATTGTTCTAATCAGCATGGGTATAGGTGTTTGGATTCCAATGGCAGGATTTACGTTTCTCGCCATGTTCGATTTCATGAAAATGTTTTTCCTTTTTCTGATAAATCTGGTAAGTTTCTTCTTTCTGCTGCTCCTAAGAACACGTTTACTTCTGCTCCGTTTTTCATGCCTTTTAATTCGTCTAGTTGTGTGCCTACTGATGATCATAGCTGTGGTCCGGAACCTGGGTTTGATCCAGCAATTATTTCTGGTCCTTCTGATTCTTCGCATACGTCTTCTGATTTTCCTGTTTCTGATTCATTGGTGTCTTCTGATGCTAATATACCTGAATCTGCTGATGTTAGTTCATTTCCTACTGTTAATATTCCTGGTTCTGAGCATGATAGATCTGAAATTAATGATAGGTCTAATAATGTTCAAGATTGTCAAACTTCGTCTGATGTTCGTTATGTTGTTAATGCTGGTTCAACTCAGCTTGTTCCTATTTCTACTACTGTTATGCCTTATTCTGTTACTGACTTGCATGTTCAGAATTCTGGTTTATCAGAGTCGGTTCCACTTTCTTCTTGTACTTATGTCCCAAGTGGAACTGTGTCTGTTTTGGTTCCTACAAAAACTGGTTCTGTTTCTTCTAATGTTCATCATATGATTACTCGTTCAAAACAAGCTGTTAATGCTTCTCCGTTTCAGGCCTTATTCAGTTCGGTTTCTGAGTTGGCTCCTAATGCAGAACCGTCCTCCATTCATCAAGCAATGCAATATCCGGGTTGGAAAGTTGCTGTTCATGCTGAACTTCAAGCTCTAGCTGATAATGGTACCTGGTCCTTGGTTAAGCTTCCTGCAGGAAGAACACCCATTGGGTGTAAATGGATTTTTAAGGTAAAACTTTCTGCTGATGGGTCTGTTGATAGGTACAAAGCTAGGCTTGTTGCCAAGGGTTTTTCACAACAACCTGGATTTGATTTTCAAGATACGTTTAGTCCGGTTGTGAAATCTCCTACTATTCGTATTATACTTACTCTTGCTTTGACTCATAAATGGACTTTAAGACAAATAGATATTAATAATGCTTTTCTTCATGGCAATTTAGTTGAAGATGTTTATATGGTGCAGCCTCCAGGGTTTGAACAATGTGATGGTTCTGGTTCTGTGTTAGTCTGTAAGCTTCACAAAGCTTTATATGGGTTGAAACAGGCCCCTAGGGCTTGGTTTGAGAGACTGAAGTTTTTCTTGATAAATCAGTTACAGTTTACTGCTTCTTTGACTGATGACTGTTTGTTTTTAAAATCAACATCTGCTGGTGCTGTATATCTCCTTGTCTATGTTGATGATATTGTGGTTACAGGTAGTGATGGATCGGCAATTGAAAATATTATTACCCAGTTGAATACTGAGTTCAAACTCAAAGATTTAGGTGATCTATCTTATTTTCTGGGGATGGAAATTCAGGTTCAAGATGATTGCTTGTTACTTAGTCAAGGAAGGTATATTTCTGATTTGTTGAATAAAACGGGTTTAGCTAAGTCTACATCTCTTCCAACTCCTATGTCGGGTAAGTTTTCTTCTAAGTCTGATTCTTCATTGGATGACTCTCCTATGGCTGATCCTCATTTGTATAGGAGTGTTATAGGTGCATTGCAACATGTTTGTGTTACTCGTCCAGATATTAATTTTGCAGTTAATAAACTCAGTCAATACATGCAGGCTCCGTCTGTGTTGCATTGGAAGGCTGTCACTAGAGTTCTTCGTTATCTGAAAGGTACTCTTAAACATGGCTTACTGTTTAAGTCATCTTCGGTTGCTTCATCAGAGGTAAGCCTTGTTTCTTATTCTGATTCGGATTGGGCTGGGGATTCGGATAGGAGATCAGTTTCTGGTCATTATCTTCTTTTAAATGGAAATCCCATTATTTGGAGCTCTAAAAAGCAATCTGTGATTTCTAGGTCGACTGCAGAGGCTGAGTATAGAGCTATTGCTAATGCTGTATGTGAGGTTATGTGGGTGGTATCTTTACTTACTGAATTAGGTGTTAAACTGTCTTCTATTCCTGTTATTTGGTGTGATAATACTAGTGCTGTTGCGTTAACTGAAAATCCTATTCAGCACTCTAAAATGAAACATGTTGAAATTGATTTGTGTTTTGTCAGGGAGAAAGTTAAGAATGGTCAGGTTCAAGTTAATTTTGTTCCAGCTACTGATCAGACTGCTGATATTCTGACGAAATCTCTAACAGCTAAGTTGTTCATTCCTTTCAGGCGTAAACTTGGAGTCTCATCTATTGATGAAATTAATGGTTCAGCTGCTTCTTTTCAAGACGATGGCTCAATAGCTGATGATGATGATATTTGTTCTCAGGATGCTCTGTAGTGAGTTTTTTTTTTTCTTCCTCTATGTTTTTTTTTCCTGGTTTCTTGACTCTGCTCTGTTCTGGTATATGATCTTTTCTTTTGATGCGTATGATCTTTGTTCTTGTGCTGTTTTTTTTCTCTCATGCTTACGTGTTCTTGCTGGTTTTGTTTTCTCAATTTGCTGGTTCTGGTATTTTGATGCTTGTCATGTGTTCATGGTCATGATCAATTTTATGACCTGTGGGGCTTATTTTTTTTCTTCTTATCTGTCAACTGAGTGGGTGCACTTGATATTTTCTATGCATTCTTCTGTTCACTTGTCTGTTTTCTCATTCTGGTCTGTCTGTGTTCGTTTTCTGCATTTGGAAAAGCTGGTGATACTGCGTTCGGATGGTTTCCTTCTCATTCCTGGAACAATAGGCAAGATATGATTTCAAAAATAGTTTCATGACTGAGACAACGTTAAAGCTACTCAGTTATGTGCTTGAGAAAGTAAAGATGGAGGCTCAAACCTCCCTGTCTTGCTGAAAAGATAGAGGCTCAAACCTCTCTTGTTCGGAAAAAAAAAAAAAAAAGAAGAAAAAAAATAGAATACCATAATATTTTCTCATGAAAAAAAAAAATTGAGATTGTTTTTGGTGGCCCAAAGGTGCTTCCTGGTTGAGGAATTTCGTTCTTGATGAAATAGAAAAATGAAGGGTGAATGGATGAGTATTCATCAGCTTTAAATGTGTGAACACAGTATGTTTCAGTTTGGGAAACGTATGAGCTGTTTGGTTGAATGCATATGGAGGTATTAAAGTGTTTTTCTGTTTAAGTTGTGCAGATTGGTTGTGGAATCATAAGAACTGCAGTTCATATGTTGTTGTGACTTGTGAATTGGCTGTCAAGTATTCAAATTATTCAGGAACACAATTGTGATTCAAGAAAAGCTGGAAAATGATAAGTGTGTATGTTAATTGGTTTTATATGTCACAGCACAAGGATATTGGTTGTTATCATCTTCTGTCATAGGATCTATGTCAGAACAGGTTTAGAATTCAAGACCAGAGAAGGTAGTTGATCAGAGGTGGTTGATCAGTGAAAGTGGTCAATTGGTCAAGGAAGATCTTCACAGGGGAATGTTGGAGGTTATAGTATTGTCAACATACTTTAGGATATAATTAGAATTAGTTTTATTATGTGTGGGTGTAATTGCAATTAGTGAAAGGTTATGCCGGTTCTATAAATACGGTTGGGGACTGATTTGTAAGTAAGTTTTGAGTATTGGTTTAATGTGAAGTTTTCAGTTCTGTGAAGTTTATTTCCTGGTTATTCTCTCTCGACATTTTCTCTCTAAAATCCAGATTCATCTAAAATCTAGGGTTTCGTTTCTTTCAATCTATGGAGATCATTGCATTAATCCGAGATATTCAACAGTTGATGACCCCGCTCGACCGGAACCTTCGCTCGCCAAGACCCGGCATTTTCAAACGAAATTTAAAAATATTTTCCAAAACGGTTCGGGAAAAGTCGGATCTGACGTCCGACAATTCGGCGACTCTGCAGGGGAGCTCTTGTAGAGGGTTTAGGCTTTGTCATGTTTCTTTGCCATATCCGTTTTGATCGTTTGTTCATGCTTGCAGTTTCAAATTTTGTCCAAAAGGCGATGTAATTGTAATAAGTCAAAAAAAAAAATTATTGTTTTGCACACACCACGCTGGTTACCATTACCCGCTCGGACCTGGAGCACATTAAGAGCTTAGGGAGTTTAGTAGGGGAATGTGCCCGGAGCGGTTTGGACCACCGGCACACACCCAAACAACTCAACCCAATGATCGGAATGGGCCCGTGATCCTCTTTAGGGGGTGAGGTTCCGCTGGTTCAGAGGACCTACAAAAGCTCCACACCGTGTTTAGTCTTTACCAGTTTTGTGTGTATTTCCATTTTTGGGCCCAACTAATGTAAATGAGAATTCGGCCCACAACCCATGAAGAAATTTGGCCCATGAAGTAGTTTGGCCCATTGATGTAAACCGCAAAGTCAATTGGATTCTCCTTAACGCCTTGTCTGAATTATGGAATATGGAAAAACGCATTTGCGTGATTAACAACAACGGAATACGTTCACAAGTTCCATTCGACACCAGCAAGTCCGTCTTTTAACCTGGATGAGATAATCAGGGATAGATCCGAACAACCACCGCCATTCTAGCAATGTCGGAGCACCTTGGAAAAATGTAGGGACAACGTTGTTAAGTTGAATGAAACCCTTGAACAGTTCATACGAAGAACGAGGCAAATAAAACGATTTTCAAAATGCATGTCCTCGACCTTCGTTCGAACCAAGGAACAAGCAACAAATGCACTCAATGAGCTACGTCGTTGTGTGAAACGTCTTAAGAACTAGACATCGATTGGCCAAATCCTTATAAAGTATTTTTGAAAAAAACTTTTGCTATACATGCAATCAAAGTCTACGAATGGAATGAACGGAACATGTAGAATTTTTTAAATCAATCATACATGATCAATTGTGTATTCATCCTTCTTACTATGGTATTTTGGATTTAGGTTTTCAAGAATCCATGCGACATTCGAAGAATCCAGTACCTCAAGAAAATGAGGAGAGAATCATCCAACCAGAACAGACAATGCACGCCATGAGTTCCTGCACAGTGCAGTCAATCGTTGGCATGACCTCCTAGGTCGAGCTAATTTTGGCTCTTCTGAACTCCAGACAGGCGTGACTACCACAGTATCCCCGACCTCGTCTTCCCAAGCAACACTACTGTTGTGGCACCTCATCAATCCATGTCAGGCACTTTTCCCATCCTGACCAAGCTCCTCCTCCCACATATGGCCATCCTGACCAAAACCCACCTCCCACATATGACCTTCCCACACCCGAAAGGACAAATACACTTTTAGGATTGGGTTTTCGTCCTAATTTCAAAGATTATGAAGTCGCCTGGAGGAAACATTTAGCCGAAAGTTCAGGGACATTGTTGTTTCATCTCCTCGCTGTTTCATTCCCAAGCCCACCACAAGTGATCCAACTCGATGATATTGATGTTCACGAGGGCTTGTCAGGATTATTTTCAACTGGTATCACCATTTGATCGTCCACTCGTTAGTGGGGCACCCTTGCCGAATCTGACTCTATTCATTACGGAGAAGGATTTGTTGGCCCAAACGACATTGCAATTTGGAACATAAACTAAAGCAGATACCAAATTATATCAATTTTTGAATGCAGTGAGTGATGACTATGAGCAGGAAAAACAAGATCTACTCTGAGAAAAACCTGTTACCTGAGGAAGAATCGACTTATGCAACTATCCGATCAAGGAAGAGACCAGAGATAATTAATGGGTACCGCAGCAAGGAGGGACACCAAGGTTCATCATCAGAATTGAGTATGTCTTCTATGTTACACCTCGCTTAGAGAAAGTGGCAATCATAGTCAAACCGACCCATGCCACCATACCACATTCGACCAACGGAAAAGGGAAGGTTGTTTTACAAAGTAAAGGAGATGAGAAAAACAACTCCCTGTCGTTTGATGGAGCTAAAGAATAGACGGCTTAAATAGAGATGAAGAGACATCATTGTTGACACGGGGAAGACGCAATCAAGATGTCATTTTTGACACGGGGCAGACGTCGTTGTTGACCCCTGCAGAAGAGTCGCCATTGTTAACACGGGGAAGACGTCGTTGTTGACTCCTGCTTAAGAGTCGCCATTGTTGACACAGGACAAACGCCGTTGTTGACTCCTGCAGAGGAGATGCCATTGTTGACGCTCGTCGTTGTTCACAACAGGGGAGACGTCGTTGTCGATGCAGAGAGATGCCATTGTTGGCAGCGTCGATCAGAAAAGCTTGAAATGTAGTCACTACGGAAAGTTTCGTCACAGGAAGGCGGAGTACTTCCAACTGATCGGATTCCCTGAAGGGTGGAGAAACCCATGGAAGGACAACAACATCGACGCCAGCAACGTCGTCACCACGGGGATGAAAGATGCGAAGAAGAGAAGTAGACCAACAATTACCTTGTGTTCTTATTTGCGTCCTTGCGTTCAAAAAAATTGGCAACGCTCGCACCCATGAGTAAATTTTCTCCGGGAAACCAAAAACTGCCAATGGAGATCAAAATCAAAGAAGTTTCATCCTATTGTTGTACAATCGAAGAATCATACGGTCAACCATGACTCACTGATAGAAAAAGATACCTGGTGTACGGAATTCCCAGAGAACGCCACAAGAAAATGTTTGAATGGTCATGCGAGGAATGACTTGCAATTAATTTCCCAGTGGCCCGACTATACCCATTTGAGATGCGTGAATGCTAAAGAAGCTGAACATCTAATGGAAGAAATTCATGAAGGTTGTTGCGACCCACACATGAACGTGCAAGACTTGGGTACTTTTGGTTCACCATGACGTCTGATTGTATTAAACATGCCCAACAATATCACATATGTCAAGTGTACGCGGACCAAATGCACGCGTCATTGCACGAGCTCTATTCCAGGACTTCCCCACGGGCTTTCTCAATGTGGGGCATCGATGTAATCAACATTATTTTCATAAACGCGTCCAATGGTCACCGATTCATATTGCATTGATTACAATCGATTACTTCATCAAGAGTAGAGGTTATTGCCTTGGCGTCAATAACGGCAAAGGCCATTGAATTTTTCATCAGCGAGGACATCATCGAGTGTCATGGGATTCCAAAGTCAATCATCACTGGCAATGCCAGAAATCTAAATTGGATTGAGTGGTGATCAAGTATAAAAATGCATCTCCATATCACCCACAAATGAATGACGCAGTGGAAGCAGCAATTAAAGGACTGGCATGATAGGCTGTCATGGGCACTCATGGCATACATGAACTCAATACAGGCACCAAGAGGAGCAGATCCCCATTATTCCTTGTTTACAGGATTGAAGCCGTGTTGCCAATTGAAGTAGAATTCCCGTCAGCTAGTATCCTCGCCGAGGTAGAGAATGACGAGTCATAGTAGGCGAAATGCAGATATGTGCCATTGAACCTCATGACAAAAGGCGGCTCATCGCGCAGTGCCACAAGCATTTGTACCAGCAACGCATGGCTCGTGCATTTAACAGGAAAGTCAGTCCAAGAGAATTACAAGTAGGCAATCTAATTCTCAGAAGAAAAAAAATCTTAGAGTCAATCCAAATTCTTGGGGCAACTTTGTGCCTAAATATGAAGGGTCTTATGATGACAAAGAGACTTTCGCCAGAGGAGCCATGATTGTCACCGACATGGACAACCAAGAACTTCTCAGTCCAATCAATATGGACGCAATCAGAAAATACTATCCTTAAGGAGTTCGTAAACATAAAGCGAACCTCCAAAAGTGAGAGAAAATTCCCGCTAAATCAAAAACCCGAAAGGGTGGTTTAGGCAAAATTTAGGGAAGAGGGGCATGATTGAAAATCCCCAAAATGACAACCATGGCAAGAGGAGAGGAATCAAACCACTAATAGGTTGAAAACCCAGAAGGGCAACCTAGGCAAAAATTAAGAGAACTGAGAGGTGCGGTAAAAAAAACTGTAGCAAAAAGATATTAAAGCAAGAGATTTAAAAAAAAACTTCAAGTAAATCCAGACTCTCGTGGCAAGTTTGTACCTAAATATGAAGGGATTTATGTCATCAAAGAGATTTTCAGCGGGGGAGCCATGATCATCACTGACATGGACAACAGAGAACTCCTGAATACAATCAATGTGGATGCAACAAAAAAAACTCGTAATCATAAAGCGAGCCTCCAAAAATGAGAGAAATTCCCGCTAAATCGAAAACCCGAAAGGGCGGTTTAGGAAAAATTTAGGGAAGAGGGGCATGATTAAAAATCCCTAAAAAGGGTGATCATGGCAAAAAGAAAGGAATCAAATCCCTGATAGCTGGAAAACACAAAAAGGTGACCCTACACAAAAAAATAAGGGAACTGATAGATGCGATAAAAAGAAAAAACACTGTAGAAAAAGGAAAGAAAATCAAGAGAAGTTGTGATCGGCATTGTTTCCCACAGTAACAATAAAAGGAAGTTGTGATTGGCATTAATTTGAGTTGCCTCGACAACTTGCATGGATACACCTTGTGAACATAGCATGAATGGCTTTAGGGAACTCCATCAAGAAGGACTCCAAAGTCGATAAATGAGAAAACAAGCTGAGAAGTCCGCACAAGCAGTCAGACATCTCGAGAAGAGTTTTTACCTCCAAAGTGAATTACAAGCTAATGAGCGGGCAGTTTAGGTGCTCAACCTCCGTGAGTCATCATCAACAATCGGGACTTTGTAGATATCCAACTTCCGAGAGTTACAAACCGATGAACGGAGCGTTTGGGTGCTCAACCTCCGCAAGTCATCCCCAACGATCAGAACCTGTAGATGTCCAGCTTCTGAAAGTTACAAGCCGACGAACGAAGCCTTGAGTTGCTCAACCTCCGCGAGTCATCGTCAACAATCGGGACTTGTAGATATCCAACTTCGAAGAGTTACAAACCGACTAACAGAGCGTTTAGGTGCTCAACCTCCGCAAGTCATCCCCAATGATATGAACCTGTAGATGTCCAGCTTCTGAAAGTTACAAGCCGATGAACGGGGCCTTGAGGTTCTCAACCCTTGTAAGTCACCCTCAACAAATCTTCTGAAAACAAATAAAAATAAAAAAATCATTGACGACCAAGACCTGCAGTTATTCAGCTTCTTGGAATCACACAAAAAAAACGAGCGGAGCCTTTAGGTGTTCAACTTTCGCAAGTCATCGTCGACGACCAGGACCTGTAGTTATCCAGCTTCTGGGAATAAAAAAAACTATGAGAGGAGCCTTTAGGTGTTCAACCTTCGCATGTCATCCTCAGCGACCAGGACCTGTAGTTATCCAGTTTCTGGGAATAAATAAAAAAAAACGACGAGCGGAGCCTTTAGGTGTTCAGCCTTCGCAAGTCATCCTCGATGACCAGGACCTGTAGTTATCCAGCTTCTGGAAAAAACAAATGATGAGTGAAAAAAAACGACGAGTGGAGCCTTTAGGTGTTCAGCCTCCGCAAGTCATCCCCAACGAGTCACAAGCCGACAAACGGAGCCTTTAGGTGTTCAACCTCCGCAAGTCATCCTCGACGACCAGGACCTGTAGGTGTCCAGCTTCTGGGAGTCACAACCTGATGAGCGTTTAGGCGCTAAGTCTCCGTAAATCATCGTCAACGATTGGGTCCTATAGGTGTCTAGCTTCCGAAAGTTACGTGATGATGTTTGTCTACTATGTAAATAATGAATAAATAGGAGCCAAAACCAGTTATTTATCTTTGAACACACACTCATGAGATCACTTCCATGAGTGTGTGTTCAAAGAGTGGCAACTGTAAATACCTGATTTTGGCTCGGGGTCAAAATACTGTATGCGAGAAAAATCGAGACGAAGAAAAAATAAAATAAATCCTATACCCTAAACCCTAAACTCCAAACCCTAAAACCCTAAACCCCAAACCCTAAAATCACAAACCCCAACACTTAAATCTCAAATTCTAAACCCTAAACCTTAAATCCCAAACCCTAAACCCTAAACCTTAAACCCCAAACCATAAACCCCAAACCATAAACCATAAACCCCTAAACCCATGGCACCCATTTTTGGCCAAACATCCACCATTGCATCCATTTTCTTCCAAATTCCCACCATGCCCCAAATCACTCCCAATTTCTCCCAATTGGCACCAAAAGTCTCCTAATTGCCATCACCATTTGACCACTTGATCACATTTGCTCATCCTTAGCCAAAGAAAGGAAAGAAAGGAAAAGAGAAGAAAAGAAAAGAAAAAGAGGAAAAAAAATTCAAAGTGAGCATTTGAGTGATAGTGAGTGAACAAAAAATAGATAGAAATGGATTGAGGAAAAATTGACGAATATCGGTTTCGGTTCCTCGTGAGGTATCTAAACTTCAAAAAACTTAGGTATATCTCCTATCGTGCTCGATATTTGTATTTCTTAATGTGAATGAAGTTTGTTTCATCGATTTTATGTGTTAATAGTTGTATTTCAGACAAGAATCGTACTCGGTTATAAGTTTGGTATAACTTTGGGGTCATTTTTAGACATTTGTGAAAGTTATGGGGGTTGTTTCAGTAAAAAAAATATTTTTGAAAATGAATTAAGTCATTCCCTAACTTTGATGAAGGTTACAACTCGGTCCTTGGACTCTCGGGTCATTTTAGGACTTTACCGAGTGTTATAAACCAAACTAGAAAAGTTTTGGGTCATTTGTGCAATTTTCAAAAGATTTTTCAAATCAGCTCGATATTTTAAATAATTGTGTCTTGGTCTCTAAACTTTTCTGGACATCCCATTACTTCTCAAGGTGTCACAAATTAGTCAAATATGCTTCGTATTTTCAAAATCATTTGTATACGTTTGACACAACTTAAAATGACCCCAAAGTTAAACCACTCTTTTGTTTTAGCACAATTAAGTTTATTCTCTCTTGTTTATTTATTTTAAATTAACTCAAAAATTTACAAAAATGCTTGTATATTGTTAATTAAAAAAAATGCATGTCATCTCCTTAGCCAAACATGATCAAATTGGACAATTTAGGTAAATCGGGCAAGCTGGAAAAAAATATAAAATTCAAAAGCAAACTAAAGTACCGAAGGGCGGATTATGGGCTAGCGAGCCCTTAAGACGTAATCAAACCCCCGAACTCGATTCTCTGGACGTAGACCTTTCCAACCCCTAGGATGTTAACACCATGTACCCTAGGCAATTTTAGGATTCCGATTAGCCTTCAATTAATCGGTGGCGACACTTTCAATTTTTTCGGTCAGGTTGATGACCCCGCTCGACCGGAACCTTCGCTCGCCAAGACCCGGCATTTTCAAACGAAATTTAAAAATATTTTCCAAAACGGGGCAGGGAAAGTCGGATCTGACGTCCGACAATTTGGTGACTCTGCTGGGGAGCTCTTTTAGAGGGTTTAATCTTTGTCATGTTTGCTTCACCATAATATATTTTGCCATATCCGTTTTGACCGTTTGTTCATGCTTGCAGTTTCAAATTTTGTCCAAAAGGCGATGTAATTGTAATAAGTCAAAAAAACAAATTCTTGTTTTGCACACACCACGCTGGTTACCATTACCTGCTCGGAGCACATTAAGAGCTTAGGGAGTTTAGTAGGGGAATGCGCCCGGAGCGGTTTGGACCGCCGGCACGCACCCAAACAACTCAACTCAATGATCGGAATGGGCCCGTGATCCTCTTTAGGAGGTGAGGTTCCACTGGTTCAGAGGACCTAGAAATTCCATCCATTTATAACAAAAGCTCCACACCGTGTTTAGTCTTTACCAGTTTTGTGTGTATTTCCATTTTTGGGCCCAACTAATGTAAATGAGAATTCGGCCCAAGTATTTGGATACGAGATTGGCCCACAATCCATGAACAAATTTGGCCCATGAAGTAGTTTGGCTCATTGATGTAAATGTGTTTTGTTTTGGCCCTAGATCATGACATGTAGAGGATTGGGCTTTTGTATTATAAATTCCATACTGTTGTAAATGTAATACGAGTCTTACTAATGAAGTTAAATTCTCGCACTTGCATTGCATTTTTTAAAAAAAAAATTGTAAGTTCCGTTCATTCAATCTTGTATCCTTAAGACGTTTCACGCACCGTCATTCTAGCAATGTGGGAGCACCTTGGAAAAATGTGGGGACAACGTTGATAAGTTGAATGAAACCCTTGAACAGTTCATACGAAGAACGAGGCAAATAAAAAGATTTTCAAAATACTTGTCCCCGACCTTCGTTCGAACCAAGGAACAAGCAACAAATGCACTCAATGAGCTACGTCGTTGTGTGAAACGTCTTAAGAACTAGACATCGATTGGCCAAATCCTTATAAAGTATTTTTGAAAAAAACTTTTGCCATACATGCAATCAAAGTCTACGAATGGAATGAACGGAACATGCAGAATTTTTGAAATCAATTATACATGATCAATTATGTGTTCATCCTTCTTACTATGGTATTTTGGATTTAGGTTTTCAAGAATCCATGCGACATTCGAAGAATCCAGTACCTCAAGAAAATGAGGAGAGAATCATCCAACCAGAACAGACAATGCACACCATGAGTTCCTGCACAGTGCAGTCAATCGTTGGCATGACCTCCTAGACCGAGCGAATTTTGGCTCTTCTGAACTCCAGACAGGCGTGACTACCATAGTATCCCCGACCTCGACTTCCCGAGCAACACTACTGTTGTGGCACCTCATCAATCCATGTCAGGCACTTTTGCCATCCTGACCAAGCTCCACCTCCCACATATGGCCATCCTGACCAAGACCCACCTCCCATATATGACCTTCCCACACCCGAAAGGACAAATAAACTTTTAGGATTGCAGTCAATCGTTGGCATGACCTCTTAGGTCGAGCGAATTTTGGCTCTTCTGAACTCCAGACAGGCGTGACTACCACAGTAACCCCGATCGCGTCTTCCCGAGCAACACTACTGTTGTGGCACCTCATCAATCCATGTCAGACACTTTTGCCATCCTGACCAAGCTTTACCTCCCACATATGGCCATCCTGACCAAGACCCACCTCCCACATATGACCTTCCCACACCCGAAAGGACAATTACACTTTTAGGATTTGGAACATAAAATAAAGCAGACACCAAATTATATCAATTTCTGAATGCAGTGAGTGAGGAGTATGATCAGGAAAAACGAGATCTACTCTGAGAAAAACCCGTTACCTGAGGAAGAATCGACTTATGCAACTATCCGATCAAGGAATAGACCAGAGATAAGTAATGGGTACCGCAGCAAGGAGGGACACTGAGGTTCATCATCAGAATTGAGTCTGTCTTCTATGTTATACCTCGCTTAGAGAAAGTGGCAATCATAGTCAAACCGACCCACGCCACCAGACCACATTCGACCACCGGAAAAGGGAAGGTTGTTTTACAAAGTAAAGGAGGTGAGAAAAACAACTCCCTGTGATTTGATCGAGCTAAAGCATAGGCGACTTAAATAGAGATGAAGAGACATCATTGTTGACACGGGGAAGACGCCATCAAGATGTCATTTTTAACACGGGACAGACGCCGTTGTTGATCTCTGCAGAAGAGTCGCCATTGTTAACATGGGGAAGACGTCGATGTTGACTCCTGCATAAGAGTCGCAATTGTTGACACAGGACAAACGCCGTTGTTGACTCCTGCAGAGGAGATGCCATTGTTGACGCTCGCCGTTGTTCACAACAGCGGAGATGTCGTTGTCGATGCAGAGAGATTCCATTGTTGGCAGATTCGATCGAAAAAGCTTGAAATGTACTCACTACGGAAAGTTTCGTCACAAGAAAACGGAATACTTCCAACTGATCGGATTCCCTGAAGGGTGGAGAAACCCATGGAAGGACAACAACATCGACGCCAGCAACGTCGTCACCACGGGGATGAAAGCTGTGAAGAAGAGAAGTAGACCAACAATTATTTTGTGTTCTTATTTGCATCCTTGCGTTCAAAAAAATTGGCAACGCTCGCACCCATGAGTAAATTTTCTCCGGGAAACCAAAAACTGCCAATGGAGATCAAAATCAAAGAAGTTTCAGCCTATTGTTGTACAATTGAAGAATCATACGGTCAACCATGACTCACTGATATAAAAATATACCTAGCGTACGGAGTTCCTAGAGAACGCCACAAGAAAATGTCTGAATGGTCATGCGAGGAATGACTTACAATTAATTTCCCAGTGGCCCGACTATACCCATTTGAGATGCGTGAATGCTAAAGAAGCTGAACATCTAATGGAAGAAATTCATGAAGGTTGTTGCGACCCACACATGAACGTGCAAAACTTGGGTACTTTTGGTTCACCATGACGTCTGACTGTATAAAACATGCCCAACAATATCACATATGTCAAGTGTACGCGGACCAAATGCACGCGTCATTGCACGAGCTCTATTCCAGGACTTCCCCACGGGCTTTCTCAATGTGGGGCATCGATGTAATTAACATGATTTTCCCAAAGTCGTCCAATGGTCACCGATTCATATTGCATTGATTACAATCGATTACTTCATCCAGAGTAGAGGTTATTACCCTGGCGTCAATAACGGCAAAGGCCATTGAATTTTTCATCAGCGAGGACATCATCGTGTGTCATGGGATGCTGAAGTCAATCATCACCGGCAATGCCAGAAATCTAAATTGGATTGAGTGGTGATCAAGTATAAAAATGCATCTCCATATCACCCACAAATGAATGACGCAGTGGAAGCAGCAATTAAAGGACTGGCATGATAAGCTGTCATGGGCACTCATGGCATCCATGATCTCAATACAGGCACCAACAGGAGCAACCCCATTCTTCCTTCTTTACGGGATCGAAGTCGTGTTGCCAATTGAAGTAGAATTCCCGTCAGCTAGGATCCTCGACGAGGCAGAGAAGGACGAGTTAGAGTAGGCGAAATACATATACGTGCAATTGAACCTCATGACAAAAGGCGACTCATCGCGCAGTGCCACAGCCATTTGTACCAGCAACGCATGGATTCGTGCATTTAACAGGAAAGTCAGTCCAAGAGAATTACAAGTAGGCAATCTAATTCTCAGGAAAAAAAATTCTTAGAGTTTTAAGTGGTCCAGAGTCCCAACACTTTTTAGGAGTTGGTGTCCTCCTATGTATTGCACAATAAATTTTTCTTTCAAATCTTCCCATGATTTAACTGACGCCTTAGGGAGATCGAAAAAACAATGAGACGCGACGCCTGCTAGAGCAGCAGGAAATAGAAGCGCAAAATGATTGCCATCATTTGTTTGTCCTAATAAGGAAGTTTCATGCCTCTTAATATGTCCGACTGGGTCGCCTTCTCCTCAGTAATAATCAATCTGATTTGTCTGGACATGAGGCGGTACGATGACAGACAAGATTTCTTTTGCAAACGGATGTGACCCGCAAGCGTGGCATGGCTCTGCCGTTTTGTTCCTTCATCTTTTGGGCTACAATATCTTTGACTTCCTCCCTGGTCATTATGCCAAGGGAGGATGAGCCATTGTCGCCCTAGTGCCTACTGTAGCAGCGCTCGCCAAGAGAGGAGCTGGTTGTGGAGCCCTTGATAAATTTTGGGAACTGAATGTGGCTTCTTCCATCCTACAAGCGTCCTCCTGTTGAGCTTCTCGTGTGGCTGCTCTTTGTTCTCTTCTATCTGAGATCTCATCAAGGGTTGACATAAACATCGGTGTCAAAATAATTTCTGGAGTTACCTTCAATCGAGGCGGCGCCCTTTCCGCAGAAGAGACAATATGAGAATGTGTTGGTCTTGGCATCTCATACTCATGCCTTTGCTCTTCAGGGACAAGAGATGCTTCTGGGACAGGTGGACAGGGATGAACAGCTTGTGTCGGCATGAATGTTGATTGTCCCAGGTGCTTTTGGAGGTTTTGGAGTGAGTCCTCTTCACTAATCTCTCGGATAGTCTTTGCTCGAGTTGCAGGGGAACCATGGCTGAATTTGTTCAAATGATTCCCACTGACGGCGCCAATGTGTTGGATCACGTTTTCCGGCAGAACTCTATTCGGAGTATTCTGGGTCGGTCTCCTTGCTGCTCCAATATTCTGCACAAAATGAAAGATCGGGAGTTCCCGTTGTTTCCCCTCCGATGATTAAGTAAGTCGGAGGTTCATTTGGGCGATCGGAACAAAATGTGTAATTACTAGTTGTAAGAGAATGCTTATCTTATCAGTCCTTTTACTAAGGTTGTTTGAGGGATATTTATAACAAATGTGTACCTGAACCATGCTAGGGTCAAATTCTAACATGGTAATCTCAGTTGTGGCTTAGGCGAATGAACCATGGTTACTAGGAAGAATAATGTAGGACGGCTGCTTTGGTGTAGACTACCCTTTCAGTTAATTTAATCATATGAGGGCTAAAAGCAGTCATGCTAAACCATAGGAGTGCAGGGGTTTAGATTAGGGCAGTCAGTAGGTGTTTTGGCATGCACTTAATCTTGACACTTTTACGTTATGGAACACCCTTCCGAGGATCATCTAGGTGACGCCCTTATCAGGGGTATATTTGGGCGACGCTTTCACCACTTATCAGGGTTACACTTGAGCGACGCATAATATCTTTAGGTCAGTAAGTCAAGTTTTAAATGATCTTGGGTCAAATGTAAAAATAATCAAGTCAAAGTTCATAACCCATCAGTATATATTTATTAAATGACGTATATTTTTGTGAAACATTCTATTTACGATAGAAAAATGGAACATCAAACCCTAGTCTGTAGTTTTTGTCCCAAGCACGTGATAAGCGTGTGTCTAATGGTGAATTAAAAAGTTGGTGGTTCTAAATAAAGTGAAAACTGAACTGAATCAAAACTAGACGATTTAATTTTCGGTTGGTTTTTTCTCTTTTGATTGGGTTCCAGTTAGCCGCCGTATAGATTACAAAGATTGAACCAACTATATATATATTAGTATTAATTGTTATAATTAAAATTAATTAATACAAAATATTATTGAATCGAGTTATTTTGTTGTTTAATATGTTTTTAGTATATTTTTGTAGAGTGTATATTTTCAATTTAAGACGAACTAATTAAATTCGTAATATAAATGGGTAATTATTTTTTTCTACGGTTTTTTGGTCTGCTCCTTTTTTGAAAAAAAAAAAAGAAATATAAATACCCTAAATAGTAAATACATCAGCAATCGTTATATACCATTTAAACAATTAAACATACATAGTGTTATATTGCAAGTACAAAATATCTCATTATATAATGGGTTTTTTTTATCACATATAATGGGTGGATGAAATCACAAAAAAACTACTATCCCTACAATTATTTGTATGTTTATATATACTAGTGAATTTGGCACGTGCGCACATGCAATAAATTTAATTTTAAATTGTATTAACCGAAAATTGTAGTATAAAATAATTGAATTAATTTCTTTTGAAATTATAATTTTAATAAAAAAAACTACAATTGAAAAATACATTCTTAGCAAGAGAAAAACCATTGTAATTGTTCGTTCAGAAAAAACAAACCGTATTATTCTTGTTCATCTTTCTTGCTAAATTAACTAAAAAAATAATTTCTATCAAAAGGTGGAATGAATTTATTAAATATAATAATATTAGACATTAATCAACAATTAGTATTTTTTAAAAAAAAATATTTTTATAAGATAATTGTTTTTTCAATTAAATAAAATTAATATTAATGATTTAAAAATGCCTTCAGTATATTAATTTTACAAAACAAAAACATAATATTAAATATTAATCGATAAATTTTATAATTATTTTCAAAATGTTTCATATACGTTATTGACAATATGGAATATTCGTATACTTTTCACCTTCTTAATTATTTATAGTTATTGTTTTTATCAATACATTTAATATTAGGGTAAATGGTCAAAGTGCCCCCTAAAGTTTGGCCGAAATTTAAGAATCCCCTTAAAGTTTAAAGTGCCCCTTAATGTTTGAAAATGATGAAAAATCTCCCCTTGTCAGATGCTCTTTTAGGGGGAATTTTTTATCATTTTCTTAACATTAGGGGGGATTTTAAACTTTAAGGATGATTCTTAAATTTCGGCCAAACTTTAGGGAGCACTTTGACCATTAACCCTTAATATTATTAATGTTGACTTAGTAAGAATATTTAAAAGTGAATTAGTATAAATGAACAAGTAAATATTGTGCATAATAAAAATATATGTTTTGTATTATGCATGAATCAAAGTAATGATTTTGGTACGTAGCAAACATCCTTGTTCTTTGTCTTTTGTCGAGCAAAACATATTTGAATTAAATATTGATCGTTTGTATTTCCAAGGAATAATAAAAGAAAATGATGTGTTGTACTGTATATATCTATTATACATATATACCTGAAATACATCTTCATCGTTTCGATCGTCTCCAATGTTGATGAGAAACAAAGTGTTGGAATAACCAAACCCTAAGAAAATAATAACATGACATTATAATACATACTACTCAGCTCATGCAAATTTGGAAAAAACTTTCATGCAAATAGAAAAAAATAGTAGAATGGAAAGAAGAAAAATTTATTAATATTCTAAAATAGTTAATTATATTAACTTATCAAGTGATTGTTGCAAGAATAGATGATCTTTCTTTTATCCCACTTGAATGTTGGGCGGATCTTCAAAATCTAGTTTTTATATAATGAAATATTCAAAAATGAACTACGCATGAAAAAAAAAATATGAGTGGCTTTACTAATGAATCCCAAAAAATAGAATAATAAATTACATAAAATACATTTATTTCGTGGATGATTTTTCGAAATAATGATGAAAATGTAATAAAGAGGGGAATGTTTAGGTACTGTATAGAGAAAATAAGTATATAGCACATGAAGAGATTTGTATTGTGTAGATGTTACTATTGCTAGACTTATGACGTATGAGAATTGTAGATGTATGATAAGTATAATTGTTTGAAGAGGTTTGTAATGTAATGATTGACTATTGATAGAGTTGTGATAATTAAAAATTGCAGATGTATAATTTGTATAATGAAATTGGAGAGATTAACCTTGACTTTTAATGTTGAGGAGAATATATATACCCAAAGTCCAATTTTGTGTCCTTGAACTGACTTGGCAGCGGACTCTTCTGGATCCAAATCCAATCCACCTCTTCTTTGACTTTCACCAAAAGTTTAAAATCCACTATGGGAGAGAGAACACAACACATGAACGTATATAGTTGGGCTAATTATCTTATAATTTTGTTAATAAATTTTGTATGCCTTTTTCTCTATCAAAAGGTTAAAAGTGATTTAATTTAATTGGTACACGTTAATTTTTAATAAGTTACATGCATGTTATTACTCTATTTATTAAAAACAAAGCCTTGAAAATAATCAAAAACTTCCTATTTACTTTATCAAACAAAAAAAGCTGTTGCAATCACAATTTATAATCTTACCTCCAAATAATAGAAGAACGCACGCTTTGTACCTTAATAATAATTTACTTCAGAAGATTGCATTAAAATTTAGAGAGAAACCAATAATTAATTTAGAGAGAAACTAAAATTAGATTCTCTTATATTAATATTAAGATGTATTAATTTGATATTAAGTAAAATATATATATATATATATATATATATTTTAATATTAGATATATCAATCAAATATACGTTAGTATTTATTTGTTATTATATTTTTTTTGTTATACTAGAATTTTGTTCTGAGTAAACTTTATGTAAAGACTGTTAATATGACGTAAAATAGTATTTTTCATAAAAACAAATCCTAAAAACAATAATTAATATTATTATGTACCAATTGTAATTATATTTGAAATGATTTTATATATCTAAAGATTAGAAGTAATAGTATTATCAAATAGTGTATGTATACATAATTTTTTAATTATGTTATTTTTATATAGTTTGTACATATTTACAATTATGAAAATAAATAAGAAACAATTAATTATTATTAATTAAAGTATTTACAAGTGAAGTTTTATATTCATTTGTAATGAACATACAATAAATAATAACTATTATAATTTAAAAATAATTTATATCATACTAATATGAAAAAATTAAAGTTGAGTAATGTTTCTCAAACTCTTCTTCTTCATAAAGCCAATCTGTTTGGCTTAGCTTTTAAGTAGCTTATTAAAAAGTTATTTAATTTGATTACCTTTTGCTTGTGGATATAAGAATTTAAAATTAATAATTAGATTAAATTCATATATTAATTTGTCGCGTAAAATTTATACTCCGGACAAAGCATACATTAAAGAGACATGTTTTTCCTCTCATTCTCTCTAATCCATATTGATAAATCGTACATGTACAGGCACTTTGTCAAAAAGACAGAAAATAACAAAGTTCCCCTTCAACAAAGGTGTCGTACAGTCGTAGTCGTACCCTCCTTATCGAATATAATGCTGCTCTGCAGATTTTCTCCTCGGCACATATGAAGTATATATACATTATATATTTATTTCCTTGCCATGGTCAGAGAACGACTTCTAGCGTAGTGTACATAGGGAAAAATAATTTGCTCCAGGATGTGTACTTTTTTTATCATTGCATCAATATTTTTTTTTTACAATTAATTTCACTCGTATGCTTCATTAGGTTGGTAATTGCACATTTCGTTCAAGTATGTTAGATTAGTCCATCAAATAAGCACGTGTGGTAGGGTTGGGCAAAATAAATCGGTTCGACCGAACCGTACCTCTTTTGAATCGGTTTGGTCGAACCAGTTCGGAAGTGGTATGGTATTTCCGAAGAAATGTGGAGCGGTTCGATTGAATTATAAAAAGTCGGTTCATAGGTGGTAAACCATACTATTTTATGAACTACTTTTTTAAAATATATTATAATTTGTACTAATTTGTTTAATATATTATATTTTAAGCAAACCATTTTGTTTATACGTGCTCTCCCTATTTTAATTTTCAATCTTTCTATTAATCTTTTTATATACTATCGGACTATGTGTTAAAATTTAGAATATTTTTTATTAATTTTTTATTTTAAGAAAACGTACAACCAAACCGGTTCGGAAGTGGTATGGTAAATCACCAAAAAAGTAGAGCAGTTCGGATGAATGAGTCGAACCGTACCTTACCACATTTTAGGTAAGGTACGATTCTTGAACCGATTCAGGGTTGAACCAGCCCATGCCCACCCCTAACGTGTAGGGCACGTGGCGAGGTTCTTTTTGAAAAAATAAATAAAAAGACAGTTATTATACCCTCTCCTAGCTTAGGGGCACGTCGCATTACGAACAACTTTTTTTGTAGGCTTAGACAAAAATGGGGAACGAACTCCTTCGTTTGCATTATGTACATCCAAAATGCATCTACCATATTTACCTAACATCATCGCGGTAGATTAAAGAAGTAGATAGCCGAAGTAGACAACGACATCTCTTCGATCAATCGGATCGTCGAGCTGCGATTCAGGTTCTAGAATTGATAGAATGTCTGAGAGAGTAAATTGTCCATAGGTCCAAACCGAGTGAGGCAACTACAAACTTGAAGTAGTTCAACAACGACAGAGAGAGAAGATGAAGAGTTTACTATTACAGCTACAATCTTCTTACTCTATTGCAGTTCATCGACAAATCCAAGAGTCTATCTAACAATGGCAAAACTAACGTTCGTGTTATTCGCTTTGTTCGTGCACCCCGCAATTACCTTGGTCGCACGCCCCACCAAATATGCTCTCGTTGTGAAAGGGAGGGTCTATTGTGAGTAGGGGTAATAAAAAAAGACTGTTGGACTGAATTCCCGATAAGACCGACCCGAGACCGGCCCGAATAGGACCGAGACCGACTAAGACTGAGACCGAGTGGACGTTTTTTTTTTCTTCAAGGTCGGTCTTGGTTTCGGATTTCCCCCCCAAAAGCTCGATTAGGCCCGAACCGGCCCGACTTCAATGAAATAAACCCTAGTTATTTTGTTGCGTCGTTCTTCTGTTCCACATCATCTCAAATCAGGTCAGGACTTCTTTCTCCTCCTCACTGCACATCTCTTTCTGCTCACGATTTCTTTCTCCTCCTTCAATCAGTCACCACTGTCACTTCTTCTTCTTAAATACATAATCACTCACACTTCCCTTCTTCTACAATCTGCACAGTCAATATACTCTCTCTTACTAGAAACAATCTTCAAATTCTCTGCATTATCCTTCAGGAGAATGAGCTGTGCACTCCGCACTCTGTTCTCCTTGCTCGTCGTCAGAGCCGACAGTCCGTACCAGTTCTTCAACTGGAATGTCACCTACGACAGCATCTACCCTCTTGGAGTCCAACAACAGGTACGAATTGCAATCGGAAATTGCATTGGATACATCCAACTGTGTAGATCAAATTCATTGTTGTAGTACGTTAATAGCTCCGACAAGGAATAGGGATTTGGATTTCATTTTTGGTGCTCTCTGGTTCTATCCCCAGTCGTCCAAAATTTTGGTCCTAGACCGAGACAGGCCCGAGTCAAGTAAGACCGACTCAAGCGGTTTTTTTGGGTCAAAGTCGGTCTCGATCTCGGTCCTCCATGAGTCAGGACCAAAATTTCGGTCTCGGTCTTGCCTCCGTGCCCGGCCCGCCCATGAACACCCCTAATTGTGAGAAATGCTAAGATGGTGTCGAAGTGACTGCCTCTAAGTACATTGTTGACGAAAAACATATGTTTGCCGACAAAATTCCGTCGGCAAGTAAATTGTTTTTACCGACGAAATATTTGTGACATATTTTGTCAGTAAACTTTCGCTGATGGGGCATTTGTTGACGAAAGTTTTACCGGCGAAATTATATCTTTACCGACGAAATTTTTACTTATACCGATGAAAAAATATCGTCAGCAAAAGCAAAATTTTCAACAGTGATCATCTTATTCCTTCGACTGAGAACTACACATGTATAAATAGGTACAGAAGGCTACTATAGAAATGAAACTAAGTTGGTTAAATCTGTTACAACTACTCCTTAATTAACTTACTAATCCTTATAACTTACTAAAAACAACATATAAGTCCCTAATGAACCTAAAATACTGTCATAGCAGAACATCCATAAACCAAACATTACAGCAACATTGATTCACACAGCAGAACAACTTCAATCTTCACTGACAAACCCTGCATCATCAGATTGATCCTCAATACAATTGATGGCACCGTATTGTTCAAAGCCTTTGTCAAAATCTGAAATATTAAACGGTTTGTTTGATGTACTGGAGAATTTAAATGGTGTCTTAATAATATGATTATGTTAATTATCATTGGTAAGAAAGAAAGGTCATTCATTATGAAAATGGTTTCTCAGCCTAACAAACTTTGGCCGATTGAATGTTGACCTCCATACAACAGCTAACACAAAACCCGCCTAACTAATAATCCTCTAATTCGATTCACATATGTTTTTTCATTCAGCTAAATATATATATATATATAAGAAAAGTTGGGGGGGAAACCACTACACTAATCATCGTTTCTCTCGTCTCCTAATGTTGTATTCATCTTTCATCGGCATTGTCTTCTTCTTCATATGTAGAATCTGCAGTTGGTCAATTACTAATCTTCTTAATTGCATTTTCCTAAAAAATTCTTATAATTCTTCATAATATAATCCTTTTACTATAAAAAAGAAAATGCAAAGTCAACCTTGTGCACCCATGCAGTTTATGAATGAATATTGTTCTATATAAAGAGAGAGATGCTCCACCCTAGTGGATCGACCCTATTCTTCTTCTTGTCCTTTCAAATTGTGTCTATCGTCGTCTGGGCTTCTCTTCATTGACCATCCGTCTTTAACAAGGAAAAGAGGTATCATGTTTGGTTCTCCCCCTTCAACATTTCCGTTCACTATTTTAATATTTTTCTGCAAATAATCACCATCAGAATTATAATAAACAGAATCGATGGAGAAATTCTCGTGCAGGTTAGATAGGATTGGACGGATCGGATTTGTTTAACAAACATCATAATGGAACAATATTTGAATAATTAATAGTGGGAATATTGAATAATGACAAAAAGAGAAGAAATGGCGGGGAGTAAACAAAAAGACATGGAAGCCACTTTTTACGGCTACAAAAACGCCCCAAAACTATCATCAATATGGGACTGTCAACGAGTGAAAGAAACGCCGACTCCACTTGTAGAGTTGGGATTGCTCTTGAAAATTGCAATAAAACTAATGCCCTTAATTATATTGTTTTGAAAATGGATGAAGACGTTTTGTCCATGTGACCCTATTATTTTAATTATTACAATTGTTCACTTCACTCGATTCATTTTCTTAACTTGCACTTTGTATATATATATAATAAAGTGGCACGAGATCCATTGCTGTATCGAGAAAATCTGGTTTTATCTCCATTGACATGGGTTTAGTCCGGAACGCAACGATGAAGAGCGGGGAATACCTGGAGGGGATGATAGGTGATTACGCCGGCAGAAACTTAGGCACCAAGCTGCCAAAGCCGCCGTCTCTTCAACGAGCAACCTCGGCAAGGCTGGTAACGGTGCTGACGTGCCTCCAGTTCACGTTCGCGATTTACGCCACGTTCTTGCTTTACTACATGAGCCCCACAGTCGACTTGCGTGCCAGATCCGACCTTGCATGGGCGACCCGCATTGCGACCCAGTGGAAGCAGCTCATCGTCCCTCCGCAACTGGTGAGACGCAACTCACTCCAGCTCGTTCAGGAAGATGGTGTTGTTCAGATGCCGGTGGAGGTGTGTGAGTACGAGAAGATTGAGTTCGAACAGAAGAAGTCGAGTGATGCAGCCATGATAAAGATCAAGAGAGAGCTGTATAGCGAGGTGTTGAACTTCCAAAGCAGTAAGTTGGGGACGGAGACGCTGTCGGAGCTAATGGCTATGAAGTCTAAGTGGGAATTGAAGGGTCCGGCAAGTCCCAAAATTACCGTCATCTTGAACCATTTCAAGAGGAAGACTCTGTGTGCGCAGCTTGATTCTCTTCTGCATCAGACTCTTCCGTTCCACCATGTATGGGTTCTCTCCTTCGGCAGCCCCAAAGAGGTCTCCCTTCGTCGTATCACCGAAAGCTACAACGACTCTCGGATCAGCTTCATCAGCTCCACCTACGACTTCAAGTACTATGGGAGGTTCCAGATGGCACTGCAAACAGATTCTGACCTCGTGTACATCCTGGATGATGACATGATTCCAGGCACCAAAATGTTGCAAATCTTAGCGCATGTGTCGGGCACAGACAAATACAAGAACTCTGTTCTGGGGAGCATTGGGAGGATCCTTCCCTTCCGACAGAAGGACTTCACCTTCCCAAGCTACCGCAAGTTCAGATCTAAGGAGGCAGGGCTCTACCTTCCTGACCCAGCCTACGATATCACAGTAGACCGTATAGTTCAGGTGGACTTTCTGTCCAGTTCCTGGTTCCTGTCGGCAGAACTCATCAAGACATTGTTCATTGAGACCCCATTCACTTTCATGACCGGAGAGGATCTCCACCTCAGGTACGAACTGAATACATACATATGCATCAAAATCACAACCAAGTAGTGGATCCAACTGTGTGTGTGTGTGTGTGTTTTCCCTTCAGCTACCAGCTTCAAAAGTATAGGAACGCGGGTTCATTTGTGCTCCCAGCGGACCCACAAGACAAGGAAACTTGGGGAGATAGCGAGCACCGCCTGGCCTATGTCTCCGAGACCACCGTGATCTTCAAGGACATTGTCCAGGTTAGGGATGCTCAGTGGTGGCGTGCCCTCTCCGCAGGCTACATCACTCAATGGGCTGCTATGTACCCGCAGAAGATCGATGCTCTCTTCTACGCCCACTCCGTTGACGATGTGAAATCCTTGTCCCCGCTTTTGGAGAAGTTCCGCTCCACTGTGGGAAAGAAAGCCTATATTGCCGTGTCAGGCGGGACATTCTGCCCATGTGAGGACGCTGCTGCTGCCCTCCAATGGCCCCAATCTGTCTGCAGGGAGAGAAGGTTCAAGATATTTGACCTCGGAGTCGGAGCCATCCTGGGGAACTCAAACTCGGAGGTGCCGGTTGTACAGGTGGTGTATTCAAGCATGAAAGGTCTTATCAAGATTCATAACCCGAGTGTGGTGATCACCGTCGCGGACATTGACTCAAATGTTAACAAGGCATTAAGGATGGCTACGGAGATTCATTCCAATAGCACAACGTTAGTTCTCTTGCCCAGAGTGTCCATTCCCAAAGTATTATGGATGGCTGATCTAAGAACCACTGCATTGCCGAGTAAGTCCCTCTCTGTTCAACCGATCTAGCTAAGCACACGGTTACGATTTCAATAAGAAAATGCCTATATCCAATATTAAAAATGGTTATATATACTAAGTTTTTAATTACTCCTTATACCCTATATATATCAACACCTTGAATCTAGTCAAATATGAAATAATACACATTACATACTAACCACTATTGAAATAGTGTAGTTTACGAACTGATTGTGTCCCATAAGTCTGCAGATTGGAACCGCATGCGTATTTGTATCAATATTATTACTCAGAATCGTGCAACTTCATTGAAGAGATTGTTGGATTCTCTGTCGAATGCATACTACGTCGGGGACGAGGTGCCCATTAGCTTCAACATGGATAGTCAAGTGGATGAAGACACTATCAATCTCGTCAACTCTTTCAACTGGCCTCATGGGACCAAGACACTGCGCAGAAGGATTATCCAAGGAGGTCTAATCCGAGCAGTAAGCGAGAGCTGGTACCCTGCATCAGATGATGACTACGGTCTGTTACTGGAAGACGATATCGAGGTCTCTCCTTATTACTACCTTTGGATTAAATATATCCTCCTTGCCTACCACTATGACCCGCAAGTCTCACTTCCAGAGCTATCCTCCATCTCTCTCTACACACCTCGCTTGGTTGAGGTCGTCAAAGAAAGGCCAAGATGGAACCCCACGGAGTTCTTTGGCAACATTCACCCCCACACGCCGTACCTTCATCAGTTACCCTGCAGTTGGGGGGCGGTGTTCTTCCCCAAGCTATGGAGGGAATTTTACGTGTACATGAATATGAGATTCACAGAGGATGCTAAGTCCAACCCAGTTCAGATACCCAAGTCTCGAACCAACGGATGGCAGGCCTCGTGGAAGAAGTTCTTAATAGATATGATGTACCTTAGGGGTTACGTTAGCATCTATCCAAACTTCCCAAACCAAGCCAGCTTCTCCACTAATCACATGGAACCTGGAGCACACATCAGTGCTCAGGACAATGTTGTCAAACACGACAAGACAGACTTTGAGGTTCCATTGCTAATGGAGGACTTCAGGAACTTCTTACCTGCTGGGAAGCTGCCTCCTGCCTCCAGACTCCCTTCCCTCAATCTATTCAACCAACCGCTTTCCTTGAAAGGACTCAAGGCCGCTGGAGCAAAATTGGGACAAGATGTATTGAGATGTGATAACAGGACAGAGATCGTCACAGTGAACCACGAGACGGGGCTACCAGAGACGTGCGCAAAGTTCTGAAACAATCAACTTCATTAATTCATGAAAGGAACGAATAATTCTTTTCTTCTTTGCGATCATATTTAGGTTTATATTGTTGTAAAATCTATCAAAAAAAAAACTTCTTTTGAAATGATTATTTTTCGAGCAAATCACACTGTACTTAGGTTAATGTTAACGTCTAGAGAATAATTTGTTAAAAACTACAAAATGAAGCACTTAGAACTTGACGAGTCAGACAAAAATGAGTTATATTTTGAAGGGTCTGCGAAGAAACGCGGCGCAACGGAAGAGCGAAAGAGTTACATTTCTCATATTGGACTGTCACTATCAATACCCAACAAGTATCATCATTGTTCAGCCCAAAACTTTCATCATATCCTTTGGCTGTGAGCTTTAAATTCTGTTCCATTGAAGTTTTGTTCAATTTTCCACCTAACATTCAAACTTAAGAAAGAAGTTCAAGTGCATACTTTCTTTGGCACAAACTGATACCTTTATCAGATCTTGCAACTTCTATACCAATGAAATATTTTAGTTCACTCAAATCCTTCATTCTGAAATTTATTTATAAGGTGTATTTTAATTATTCAATTAATGATTTACTATTTCCAGTTATTAGCAAATCATCAACATATATCAGCAAAGCAACAATTTAATATCCCTTTTTTTGTAAATAGAGAATAATCATGCAAACTTTGAACATAACCATTTTTTACCAACCCGTCAGTGAGCTTGACATTCCATTATCTGGAAGTCTGTTTCAGTCCATATAAGGACTTTTGCAAACAGCATACTATGTGATTCTCCCCTGTTTGCAAAAACCAGGTGGAACCTGCATATATACCTCTTCATCAACATCACCTTGCAAAAATGCATTACATACATCCATTTGATACAAATGCCAATTTTGTTTAGATGCAATGGCTAAAAGGGTGAGAACAGTGACCATTTTTGCTACTGGTGAAAATGTGTCAGTATAATCAATTCCTTCCTTTTGACTGTATCCTTTTGCAACCAGTTTAGCCTTATATCTTTATAAGGAACCATCAGAGTTATATTCGGCCTTATAAACCCATTTACATCTTATTGCATGCTTACCAGCAGGAAGAGGGACCAGAACCCATGTTTTATTCTCTTCTAAGGCCCTAATTTCATCTTTCATTGCAGAACCCCAATTTTCATTTTTGGAAGCCTCAAGAAAATCATTCGGTTCAGTTATTTTATCCAAGCTATTAAGAAAACATTTATATGCAACATTGATCGAATCATAGCAAACATGGTGTTGAATAGGATGCAAAGTCGAACAGTGATTGGACATATCATAATCAGTATGCCACGAGGGTGCCCTTATAGGTCGGGATGACCGTCGTGGCACCTCTGTGGGAGGGGTTGGGGATCCTTCATCATTGTTTGGAGGATCCTAAACTGTGTGTACATTTTCAACTTCCATTACAGACTCATCAGAAAGAGCATTGTCAAGTATAGTATCAGTAAAATCAACAGGATCATGGGTGAATATTCTATCATCGTCATTTGAAGACATCTTGAATGGAAACACATGTTCAATAAATCTAACATCTCTACTAACAAAAAAAGTTTTTGTTTGTAGATTTAAAAGTCTGTATCCTTTTTGACGGAACAGACCTAGCAGCAAATTTGTCTACACTAGGTAAAACTCTAGCATAACATAATGAACCAAAAACATGCAAATGATTGATTTTCGATTTTCTATTATATAGTTTTTCATAAGGAGAACATCCATTCAAAACAGTAGAAGACATCAAACTAATAAGATAGCATGCAGTAAGAATACAATCACCCTAATATCTTGAAGGTATATTTGCTTCTAATTTCAATGTCCTAGCTACTTCTAACATGTTTGTGTTTTATTTCAACTACACCATTATGTTGTGAGGTTTAGGGACAACTACTTTCATGAATGATTCCTTTGTTCAAAAATAGAGATTTACATTGATCATTGAAAAACCCACCTCCATTATTCGTTCTGATTTTTTTTATGGTAGCATTAAACTGATTTTGAACTAGAACAAAAAAATGTTGAATAACCACAATAACATCATATTTAAAACTAAGCAGATATGTACAAGTGGAGCGCGAATAGTCATCCACAATTGTAAGAAAAAAACCCGTTTATTGTCATATGTGGGCTTTTGGTATGGCCCCCATATGTCCATATGTAACAATTCAAAAATGAAACGAGTTAGAAGGAAAAGGTAATCAATGTTGTCTAGCCATAGGACAAATCATACAATCCATTGCATTAATATTTTGAAACGAAATTGACTTAAGATAGTCTATCTTGCTAAGGACCTGTATAGGGGCGTGACCAAAACGTTTGTGCCATAAAATGGATTGAGGAATGGTGAAGAGGTAACATGCTGAGATGATGGTCTTATAATTGGGATATCAAAGAAATACAAACTAACAGACTCCTTACCAATCCCAAACACTATTCCATTGGAGAGATCCTGCAGTATTACAATTTTTTGAAAAAAAAATCACAGAACAAGATAGATCCTTTGTTAATTTTGAAATAGACAGCAAGTTATACTTAAAATCTGGCAAGTACAAAACATCTTTGAGTTTGCTTGAATCATTAAAAGGCAAATCTCCAACACTTCAGACCATTGAACAGGAACCATTTGGCAATTGAACATGAGAAGTTTTTTTTTTTAAAAAAAATCAATCAAATAATCTGATTTAAAACTCATGTGATTGGTTGCTCCCGTATCAAGTATCCAGGTGTTGTAATTTGGAAAAGAAGAGTTGAGAGATATTGATGATGTAGAAACCATGGCTTGGATCCCGGCAAGGAAAGTTTTATAGAGGTTGCAAGATCAAGAAAAAAGATAATAGATCTGCAACCACAGTTCAAAAGAAAGTAACAATAAACAATACTTTCTGTTTGAGGACTTGAAAAGAAACTTTATATTATAAGGATAACACGTAAACAACAAATCTCAAAGTATACGATTACAAATACATAGAATTAAGCACTGATCTAAAAAACAAATATACTCTAGTTTAAAGGAAATATGGATCTGGATCTATGTTCATGCAACTTCAAAGTCATAGCAAATGGAGCAAAAAATAAATTTTTTTACTGAAACTTGTCTATAGATCCAGAAAAAACATCAACTATGCAATACATAACCACATATGAACACCAAATCCAACCAGCACAACCAACCAATAATAGGTGAATTAAACGTAGCTCCAGATCCACCACAAATTCAACTAAAATCCACTAACAAATAAAGGTGAATCAAAAGTAGCTCCAAATCCACTAACAAATAATATTGAGCATCACTAAACTAACCTGAGGTCCACACTGGAGTAATTGTCGCAAATATCTATAAAATTAACTCAAAAGACTCATTATATATATGGAGGAACCAAACCAGCCCTACCGTATATGAGACAGAAAACTTGCGTATATCTGGATAAAAGAAGACTTCAACAGGTCTATGAAAGTAAAAACACAGATTGTAAAAATAATGCAGATAAAGGAAGGTTTCAGACATACACGGTTAGACCAAGAAGATTTCATAAATATTTTAGCAAAAAAATTTAACGTCTTAAACATGCGAAGAACGGAAGTGAGTGCAAAAAACAACAACAGAAGAAAACGGAGTGCAGATAAACACAACAAACAGAATGTCATACGAACCAACAGAAGAAAAACGAGTGCAACAAACCGAAGCACCAGTACCTGCAGCGAAAGAACGAAGATGAAGAAAAAATATGAAAAACGAGTAACAGAGAAGTACCACCACTCTCTGAGCCACAAAGAAGACGTGGTGAAGCTCGGATCGAAGACAGGTTATCAAAGTCTGAATGCTCTGATACCATGTTAAATTTTAATACCGGGGTTGAGCCACACCAAAATAGCAACCACAATATAGAACTCGGGTTCCATCCTAAAACCAATTGGTGATATGAGAAGTCAGCCTTATTGTATATATGGTGCCCAAATTATTTGAATACCACCGATGTGGTATTTCTATTTTATGTCACAGTGGCTTACTTCAACACTCTCTGCACTGTGACAACTTGTATTTTTAAAGGCACGACACCGACACATTTTAATCAAGACGGGTTGGGACTCAACAAATCCCCTCTCACGTCCAGACCCGACCCGAACTTTGGTACGTGGAGTAAACATGACACAACAAACCCACATCGGGCACCCAAAACGGGAAACAACCCAAACACCGTCAAATGGAACCGGGATCTCATACCATGCGAAGAAACGCGACGCAACGGAAGAGCAAAGCAGAAGAAGACAGGAACCCTAGCGGACAAGAACAGACGAGAGAGAAAGTAAAAAACTGAAATCTTACTATCTGAATGATGCAAGCCTTTAAATAGGTCTACAAGTTCCAACTGAAGTCCCTAAACTAAAAACTCTGGCAAAATAACCATAAACTGACTATTCTAATTTAAAAAAAATTGATCCTCAAACTAACTTAATCAGCGTGGACTTTAACAGGGTCGACACTAATATGACGTCTCACATACTTAACAAATATCGAGAATCGTGACTTATTAGGAAGAAAAAAAGTGTCGCCAAAATTGTAGGACGATGGTAGACATAAGGGATAAAAGATGTTTATGGAGAAAAACTTATGATAATTAAGCAAAACCTTTCTTGAATGCAGGACAACATTGTTATCTAAATTAAGCAAAACAAAAAAATCATCCTAACAGCAAAATATATGTAAATAATAAAATAACAAAAGATATAGTCTTCCTACTATCTAAGTGTGTAATAAAGGTCCATGTAATTCTACACACCCTTCTCAATCGAACTCCCCTCCTTCATGGCTTCGGCAAGCTACACCTAAGGTGTGAAAAAGAGGTCGTGCGTCCCATACTAATGAAGGAGGCAGTTGTGTTGGTCTCTCGTCAATGGTTTTATAAGCACAAATCCACAAGTTGGTTGGTTGAAGCTACGTAAATTGGCTCCACTGTACGGTCCTTGATCCTATCACGCACAAAATGACAATCAATCTCAATGTGTTTCGTACACTCATAAAACATAGGGTGATTAACAATCTATATAGCTAACTTATTGTCGAAGAATAATCTCGAAGGCGAAACTTGTGGGAAGCCAAATTCACAAAGGAGGCCTCGAATCCAATTAGTTTCCAATACTCAGGTGTTGATGGCCTGATGTTCGGCCTCTGCTGAAGAACGAGAATAGTAACTTTTTTTTAGCTTTCCATGAAATCATGGTAGATCCAAGACGAACACAATACCCCATGACCCACAGTCGTATGATTAGACAAGATGTCCAATCACTATCGCAATAGATGGATAGCATAAGTGGGTTGTCGGATGGGAAGAAAATATATTTTCACGGATGTAACTTAATGTATCTAACCACACGAAGGGCAGCAACAAGGTGAGACTTATTGGGTTGATGCATAAATTGGCTTAGACATTGCACAGAGAAAGCGATGTTCGGTCGTGTTACCGTGAGATAGAGCAAACATCCTACTAATCTCTTAGATACTCTACATCTTGAAGAAGGGGATCAAGAGACAAATTAATCGCATTGAATTAGGTGTCAAAATCATAAGATGTAAGTTTCAGGTTTTGCTCCATCGGTGTTAAAGATGGTTTCACCCCAAATAAACTAACATCCTCAATGAGCTCCAACGCATATTTTTCGTTGGTTGATGATGACCCCTTCTTGATTTCGTGCCACTTCTATTCCCAGAAAATAGTGTAAGGTCCCAAGGTCCTTATGCTTGAAGTGGCCCATAAGAATTTTCTTTAATTGGTGTATCGAGGTGTCATTCGAACCGATGATAAGGTCATGGACATAGACGAGCATATGTAGACAAACTTATCACCTTCGTTTTTTATGAACAAAGAATAGTCGTATTTGCTTTGCTCATAACCGTGCGAGAGCAATGCGTTGGTGAGTTTCAAGTTCCAATGACGCGATGCTTGTTTCAAACCATATAGTGATTTCCGCAACTTTACAAACCAAAGGTATTGAACTCGTGTTACAGAATCCTTGGGAAAACTGCATGTATACGTCTTCATCAAGGTCTCCTTGTAGAAAGGCATTGTTAACGTCAAGGTGAAGTATTTCTCATCCACGAGTTGCGGCAAGAGCAAGGATCATTTGCATTGTGACCATCTTATCTATAGTCTAATCCTTCTTGTTGCGTATAGCCTTTGGCCAACACCCACACTTTATAACGTTTTATGGATCCATTTGAGTTGAGTTTCACCTTGTAAACTCATTTAAATCCTATAGCTTGTGTTTCTGGGTAGTAGAGAGATCCAATCCCAGGTGTGATTCTCTTGAAGGGCATCGATTTCAGTCTTCATAACATCGAACTATTACGGATGTTTGGAGGGTTCACTAAAATTTTGCAGTTCAGAGACTTTATCAATTGATGAGAAGTAACTTTGATATTTGGATGAGAGGGAACCGCACAAAAGGAAGCCCGCAAGGTGGAAAGCCATGGTTTCGTTCCAGACCGAACCAACAATGTAATCTCTATGCCCTCCTGATGGTTTTGCTTTGTCGTGTGCTACATCGCTTCAAGGATCCAAAGCAGGTTCCGTAATAGGTTATCGACTCTCTAAGGGATCTCCACTTGTGTCCTGGGAGTTTCTATAGCTGACATTAACATCAAAGTAATTCTGAGTGGGTGGTCTATGTGAGGTAAACATATTGTCGAATGGTATGGTGGGATCTTCCTCAAGATGTGCACTATTCGATGCAAATAATTGAGTCACCAACGATCGAGGCATGGTAAAGGGATAAACGTTCTTGCGAAACATGACATCCTGACAAACAATGAAGCGAGAATCCTCAATGGTTAGTAGAATATATCCCTTTTGAGTTGCAGAATATCCTAACATAACCGAGGGTGTAGACCGAGTTGAAAACTTGTCCCAGTTGTGCACATTTTTGGTGAAGCACACACAACCTAGCACACAGAGGGGAGATAGATAAAAATCCCGACCAAGAAGAACCGCAAGACGAGATTTTACACTTAAAACACGAGATGGAAGATGATTAATCAAGTAGCAAGCGACTAATATGTCGTGCCCCCAGTATTTAGTCAGAATTGATCCTTCAAACTTAATTGCCTGATCAATGTCAAGTAAATTCCAATGCTTTCTCTCGACCACACTGTTTTGTTGCGGTGTACCCATGCAAATGCTTTGATGGAATATCCCTTTGGTGGAAAATAGAGAGTTCGTCAAACTGTTCAAAAACTCGGTTCCATTTTCGGATCGGATGGTTCGAACAACGACTGAAAACTGAGTATCGCCAAGGTTTAGGAAGTCGTGGATTAGACAAGGTGTATCCGTTTTCAGTCTCATCAAGTAGACTCACGTGCAACACGTGTGGTCATCAACAATCGTCAAAAAATAGCGATGACCATCATAAGTAGGAATACGGTAAGGACCCTAAACGTAGCAAGGCAAAGGATTGCAAAGCACGATTTCTACTGATGGGAAACACAAGTCTCAATTGTTTAGACAAAGGACATATAAGACAATCCTTAACACAACTCTCATTGCAACTAGAAAGGTAAAGTTTCTTAGGTTTATCCAAAGAAGCGTGTTCGTGCCTCCTATGCCAAATCATGTCGTCGATGGCATCCGAAGTCGTGACCATAGGTGAAGCACGAGCCGAAGTCGCGACCAACTTGTTCACCAATCCCCTTGATCGTCTCACTTAAGTGGTCCTAAAATATGACATGTTCATGAGTGAAAATCACACAGCATGATAGATCATTCGTCAGTATAGACACCGATATCAAATTATAGGCAAAGTCCGGCAAAAGAAAGACATCATGTAAAATACGACCATCCCCAAGATCACAAGAGCCAATGTGCGTGACCACAAATTTAATACCATTCGGTAAACTAACAAATGGGAATCTGGTGTCATTCTGACGGATGTTAAACAATAGGTCCTTACGTGAGGTCATACGATTAGAGCCTTGTGTCAACAATCCATTCATTCCCAAAAATTAATGAAAACAATTCGACTGAAATCATACCTACCATATGTATAGATGCAGCAGCCTTAGGAGGTTGGGTTGTCATCCAGAGAAGTTGTTTGAGTTGCCCTAGTTGAGCTACCGTGAAGGGTAAGTCAGACATAGAACTATCAGAAGTCTGCGTGACTTTGGTGCCCCCGGAACGAGCTGCATCAATCCTTGAAGTATCAATCCCAAAATTCGTATTTGTGTCAAAGGGCTCAGTCGACTAAGTCTCTCCCACCGTATTAACAAATGAGCGTTTAACTCCTCCCGATTCAACATTACCACACATTGACACCAATGCTTGATCCTTCTTCTTCTAATAACATACATCTGAATGGTGGCTTTTCTAGCCACAATAAAAGCAAGTTAGTTCACATCTTCCTTGTGTAGTAGTGGTTCTTTCGTTATTTAGGGCTACAGAGGTGTCCAAAAGTGTCTCCGATCAACACGAAAGAAGTGATAAGTTGATGATTTTCTTCATCAATCATCACGGAAAAGGTTGTGTTAAGAGTTGGTAAAGGCTTCATTAACAAGATCTGACTATGAGCTTGGTTATACGTATCATTCAGTCAAAAAAGAAACTAAAGAAGTTTCTGTGTGTCGAGAAAGTTATTGAATGTTGAAGAGTTGAACATGAGCACAACCATGAATTCATATTTATCCCATAGAAGTTTTCAATTTTGAGAAGAACATCTTAATGCTTAACGTCCCTTGTCGAGTCAAGCATATCTCACGATTGAGTTGATAAATCTGAGTCCCATCAACCTGATTGAATCGTTGTCACGAAGACAAGGTTGTTAAAAGGTTCTTTGCAAACAAAATTCACAAGCCAAGCCTTAACACAAGCATTGCATCTATCCCAACGAGAAATGTCAGCAGACGAAACAAACTCACGAGTGCAAGAATCATCAATAAAGCAGAGCTTGCTCTTAACTAGCAAGCATTCGACAATCGTTTGACTCCACATTGCATAGTTTAAAGTTTCAACTAATTGAAACGTGAGAAGAGATGAACATGTGTCATTTGAAGGGTGTAGGTATAAATGGTCGTCCATGGGATACCGAGCAGAGGGATGCACAACGTCATCTAGAGGAGGATTCTCAACTAGTTTTGTGATGTCGGTGGGTGGTTGTGTTCTGAACACCATGCTTATAGGACTTCTAGATGCCATTGAAAAACATCAACACAACAAGAACGAGCCTCGACGTAGGCCCAATAGAAAAGAGATGGCGTCTCAGGTCTCGTAGAGCAATGCCGCTGTGAACTCTGATACCATAATTTTTTTTGATAATTTATTCTCTCTCTTGAATTCAGTACAACATTGTTGTCTAAATAAAGCAAAACATCTAACAACAAAAGGTATGTAAATAATAACCTAGTCCTCCTACTATCTATGTGTGTAATAAAGGTGCATGTAATTCTACAAAAGAGTTTTAGATACATGAGAAATTACATTTTCACAAATAGTATCTTAGATTTTTTTCTTCACTTTATAGGACTTCAAATTCCATAAGTGTTGTCTATCAATTTTCGTGTTGGTTTTGGACTGAATTCTCCACAAAAATGTCTAAGCGAAAAACTGTATAAGAAAAAATAAAACATCCATTCATATTATGGATTTTCAGACCGATTTGTATTTAAACTGAAAATCCAAAAAATACACATTCAAAATCAAATAATTAAATTTAACAATGTTTACATAATGTTCTACTACACTGATTAAATAACTAAAATAACCACTCAATAACTAAATTAAGATTATTTTGTATTCATTGATTAATTATAAATATAATATATAAAAGGGTTACTATATTCAATGGTTACACATCTTTGCCCAACGTGACTATTTAGTTATACATCGTTTTTCGCGTAACTAAATGGTTAAGTATCTTTCAACATGTAACTATTTAGTTACAACTTGTGATATTTAGTTACTCATGCTTCATATTCATTTTCATGTTCTTCATGTACATCTTCAAGTTCATATTATTATTTGCAAATCGAACCCAAAAATTTAATATGGGTTCGTTTGAAGAAGAAGTTGAAGATTTCACAAAGTATTTTGGGATTTCGATGATGAAGAAGAAGATTTCGAAGAAGAAAAAGAAGATTTTGAATAAAAAGAATTGGGTTAAATACCAAATAGCTACCCGAACTTTAGTCGCTTTACAAATAGAATTGAGAAAGATACGTAATCATTGAGTATATTAACCCTATATAAAATTATATGCATATTAATGGTCAGACCGAACTCCAAAGTTTTTTAGACTCATAAATCGAACGAGCAAAAAATTCAAATCAAACTAAAAAAATAGATCGATAATCAAACTGTATATTTTACATCGGTTTTTAAGGTACATGTTTTACCAATTTTTCGAACACGTGCTATTTTTTTACACAACTTAGGCTTGTTCAAATTAACCGGTTCGGATGAACTGATATGGTCTGGAACTGGTTTGGTTCGAACCGGTTCAGCCGAACTAGTTCTAAAACCAAACCAGTGTTTTAGGCTTCAAATAGACGAGTTCAAAATAGTACCAAAAATCCAGTTCAAATCGGTTCGACTCGACTCATTTTTTGATACTGGTTTATACTTAAATTTAAATCAAACCACTTTAAACCTATATAATTTTAGAACCAGTTTGTAGCAAAATCAACTAAACCGATCTGAAATTAAACCAAACCTAGAGATGTCTTCAATAAACCAAACCTAGAGATATATTGGACTCTTGTATGTTGATGTTGGACAAGATTTCAGTCTGTTGTGGAACAGATTTTCAATCGGTTCAGTGTGTTTTTCAGTCGGTTCATTGTATTTTTCAGTCAGTTTAGTGTTTTTTCAGTTGGTTCAGTATTTTTTTAGTCGGTTCAATGTGTTGGACATGGTTTTTTGCTGGTTAGTGTCAATTTGAACCAGTTTATTTCCGTACCAAAATTATTTTTAAAAAAACTAGACTAGAACAGTTCAAACCGGTTCTGAATCGGTTCGAACCATACCAGTTTTTTTTCCATAAACCAGACAAGTTTTTTTAGAAACAGAAAAAAGTACTGTTTTTTTACAAACCAGACCATTTCAGTTTGATGAACAAACTACTGGTTTTATGAACAGAAAAAGTACTGGGTCGAACCGGTTCATGAACAAGCCTAACACAACCAGCTATGGGGCAATTGCCCCCCTCAACTTTCAATTATGTGTAAATTTAACCCTAAAAAATGCAATAATTTTCAATTTAGCTCATTTGAATCATATATTTACCCCACTTAATTTTTTTTAGTTTAACTATTTACCCTTACTTTAATATTTGCCCCCACTCGATAGTTTTTCTGGAGTGTCAATTTAATTTTTTGAATTTTTTAAAAAATTACCAACAGGTTATTGGGTCCGTTTTTTTGTAAAAATAAATAAATTACGCCCTTCCCATATTTCAATTTTTTTTTTAAAAAAATATTCTAATTTTTTGGAGCAAAATTCATAAATTCCTGAAGTCCATTCCGTCATGTTCATCATCCATCGTAGATTCAACATTCTGAAAATTTTACGAAATTTCACTCCTATAAAGCGAGTATCGTTTGCGGAAGTGGGCGATTTTGCGGTTGGAATGATCGCTTGTCTTTCTTTATATGACATGTAAGCTCACGCACTTAGATTTGTTCGAAGGCTTCGGCATTTGGCTAATACCCTGGCATTACTCTCGTGTCGCTCTTTTTTGACTGAGCATTGTTTGGTTTTCATGTGTCGAGTGTTCATTTGCCTGTCTGGTAGCATTTCTGGATGAAATTCGTCCTACGGTTTGTTTTATGGGAATTATTTCTATTATTATCAATGCGCGATCCTTATGATTAAGCTTCAAAGCAGTTCCTTCTGAAGAAAGTTCTTCATTTGCTGTTCCAAATGTTCGTCTGCAATTAAAAAGTCCCATTAGTTGCTATCAGGTGGGATGAATTCCAGAAAGAAACTACATATTTCGTCTGTTTTACTTCCCCATATTAAAATTACAACTGAGAGGGTTAACAGCAGTCATTATTTTGTTCACGTCAGTCTGCTAGAAGGGATTGAAGTAGTTTCTTGAAACAATTTTTCATGAATATCAACCATTTCATTGTTCAGAAATTTTGTATAATTGAAGATTAATGACGAACTTGTCATTCATGAAGCAAGATCACAATATGAATGATTATGGGCAATCAAATATGATCCTAAATTAAATTGATCAGGTGTATGTCTATGATGATTCTATTTGATAATTCTATGGAATCTTATGCCAAAACTTTTCTAATTGTTTTTATTTTATGTTTTGAATGACAGGGATTCTATCTAACTGATCGATAACAGACAGTCTGGATTTGGAGTAGCATAGCTGTTTCGGAATCCAGATCTTGCACAAATTCATTTGAAATTTTACAAGTTGATTAGGCTGAGCTGGACTTGAGAGCAACATCAGTAACTATGGGAATGACACATCGCAGGTTTGGGTCAGACTTGTTGGCTTTCTTTCCGTTGCTGTTTGAGCGAAATTTGAATGTTGTCTGTCAATATTTTCCTTACATCTTCTCCTCTTGATTTATCAATTTTGTGTGAGCCATCTTTCTTTCAATATTTTTCTTGCCTACATATCTGCTGTCTTGATGCAGTGGTGGAGCCGCAAAAAAGTCAAATGATAGTGCTAGGATAATTCTCACGGCTATTTTTGGAATTGTTTTTGGATTCTTTGTTGGGGTTTCATTTCCATTACTTTCATTGTCAAAGGTATAGTTACCTCTATCACGCCCTATTTATTGATGCTGCACCACATTATTATGCAGTGGCTCAATTTACTTAGAATTATACTTGCAGCTTAACTTAACCACGAGTATCATGTCATCTCTTGAATTAATCGGTGATGAAAGTAGAGCTGCCCGAAGCAAAGCCTCTGGAACTCCAAGTGACATCCCTAAGGTATATTGTAGTTTTATCTCCATTGTGTAATAGGAGATTGTGGTTGAGTTGGTGTTATTGTATTTACTTTGTCAAATTCTATGTTTTTTCCATCCCCAACCTCACCCATTTCACAGGTCATTTATTTGAGTGTCTGTGTCCGAGGTGTTGGAGATAATTGTCAAGTAGAGTCTTACTAATTTTAGATTCTCTCAAAGGCTATAGAGAGAGGAGTTTTGCTTTGTAGTTTATATGTTGAATCATTGAAATCATTTGGTTATGTTGCTCAGGCTATGGTCATTCACCATTATATCTGTTCTCTGCTCCATTCCTCGTATTTTATATTACTATAATTGGAGACTCTCCTGAAGGACCTGACCTCCTTTCATGATAAGTTTTAAGTTCAAAATATGTCTTACGGAGCAGAGTAACCGACACAGTCTTGTAAGAGAAAATTGGATGTGAACAGCATACACTATTTAGTTTTTCCATGAATCCTTCTTTTACGTATTGATCATATTTTTTCCCTTGGTGACTTGTGGCCATTTTTTTTCCCTTGTTACCCACAAACTAAATATCAAACCTAAGGAACACACATTTTTGAATTATGGGATTACATGGCTCTAGAATCTTTCTTATCTTGGGAATATAATTTTCTCTCAGTCTCATGCAAAATTAGAATTAAGACACTTAGCATTTGGATTCTCCAGAACATTGCCACTTGCTAGTGAATAACAAGCTACGTTTCTACTCATATAGTGATCCTCACATACGTGTGGATATATACTCATCCTAGTAAACATCTTTACACTAAGTGATTTCCCCCTGAATGTGTCGGATACATATAGTTAATGGCCAGTGGCTGCAAATTGTTAGCAAATAGAAGTGCTTTCCGTCATTCTGTGTCATAAAGGATTGCACAATACGATTAAAAACAATAATTGATTTGTTTTGTTTTGTTTGCCAAACAGATATATGTTCCAACAAATCCACGCGGTGCTGAGTTACTACCTCCTGATATTATTGTATCGGAAACAGATTTTTACTTGCGCAGATTATGGGGTGAACCTAGCGAGGTATGTTTCTTCTGTGATTAGTATATTGCATTCATTGGCGGAATGGGCTTGATGTGGATATTTATTACATGGAGTAACGCAGTGCATGTTAGGACAGTAATTTTGTTACTGGATAGCATGGAAGGTGTAATCTTAGTCTTATTGACTGGAAACGAATTAGTTCTGCTCGTTGATCTGTGCCATAGGACATCCTAACCCAGCTCATGGTAAAATTTACAGGACCTGAGGAGAAAACCGAAGTACTTGGTAACTTTTACAGTTGGTTATGAACAGAGAAACAACATTAATGCAGTAATTAAAAAGGTAGAAACTTAGTTACATTCAGACTCTTGTTCCTTCAGTCTAGAATCTCTAGATACATCCAAGTTAACTGTAGATCATTTATTCATTTTTGAATTTTTGGCAGTTCTCTGAGGATTTTACCATTGTGCTGTTCCACTATGATGGCCGTGCCAGTGAATGGGACGTGTTTGATTGGTCAAAGAATGTAATCCATGTTAGTGTCAGAAAGCAAACAAAATGGTAAAATTTTCGTTTTCTCTGGTGTTGTTCTCTTACAAATTCTTAGATTCATGCTGCATAATTTTGATCTATGTATCTGTCCTACTATTGCTTTTGTCTACTTATTTGAAGCGGTCCTAATACGGGATACCTATTGGAATGTGGTACTCAAAGTCCTCTCATGCGCTCGGCTTTCCTTTTGTAGGTGGTATGCAAAAAGGTTTCTGCATCCAGATATAGTTGCTGCTTATGATTACATATTCATATGGGATGAAGATCTTGGAGTTGAACACTTTGATGCAGAGAAGTAAGTCTTTTCAAAGAGAATCACGTCTTTTCGAATTCGTCAACTTTTCTTAAATATTCTTCTCTCGTGCAATGCATCAGATATATTCAGGTGGTCAAGAAGTATGGTTTGGAGATTTCTCAGCCAGGTCTTGAACCTAATAATGGACTTACATGGCAGATGACTAAGAGAAGAGGCGATGGAGAAGTTCACATGTAGTCGCGCAGTTGGATATTTCGTGAATTTTATATTGCTGGAATCTATTTTCCTAAACTTATGTGCTATGAAAATCAGGGATACAGAGGAGAAACCAGGCTGGTGTGGTGATCCACATTTGCCCCCATGCGCAGCGTACTCCCTCTCTTTCTCTCTGCAGAATAAAATTCTTTCAGAATTATCTTTTCAGTTTTCATCTTGAAGTATCCAAGTATTTATCTGGTTAGGTTTGTGGAAATCATGGCTCCAGTGTTTTCTCGAGAAGCTTGGCGCTGCGTGTGGCATATGATTCAGGTACTTTCTACCCCATCACTGATACAATTGACTCAATTGTATATTACAGATATATTGTAGTTATGATAGTGTGAACAGCTAATCTTTTTGTTCATTTTTAATCTATACTTGTAGAATGATTTGATTCATGGATGGGGATTGGACTTTGCTCTTAGAAGATGTGTAGAGGTATTCTCTCCTGCCCTTCTGTGGTTTCTTAACATGTATGGCTTACTATTTAGGAACAGACAAGTTTGAAATTTTCCAACAGTAACACTATAACAAACTTTATGAACTCGTGTCTGCTGTTTTAAATAACTATAACTAATAGCTGCTTGTCCATTCCTGGTCAAAATATGTCAGGAGTTGTACTTTTTACTCTAATCAGGTATGAGATTTGTGTTGTTCAGCCTGCACATGAAAAAATTGGAGTGGTTGATTCACAGTGGATCGTTCATCAAGTAATTCCTTCTCTAGGGAGCCAGGTGTGTTGTCTCTCAGTAATATGTATGGATAATCTATAATACTATACATTAAGTGTAAGCAGATCATTCTTACGACCCTAATGTTGTGAGCTTTTCGGTAGCTCTCTCTTTGCTTCTTTTTGTGTTTAACATAATTATGCATGAATACATCTTGGTGTATAAAAATTGCATTGATAATAGTACCAATAAAGAGTTTCTTTTGATGTTATTTGTAGTTCCACATAACATCTTTCTGGCTCTTTTCTGACTGCGGTATCTCAAAAAATTTCAGGGTGAGTCGGAGAACGGCAAAGCTCCATGGGAAGGGGTAAGTAATCGATAAAGTTTGCCAAGAAATAATAGTTTCTTTAGGTGATGGCCATATCATTTTCTGTAGTCTCTAACCCTTTTGTCTGGATAGGGGGGGTTATATAGTAAGACAAGTGTGGTATTTCATTGTAATATCCCTTGTTTGGATAGTCCAACCTGTTTGAAACGGTAGCAACATGGTGGTGGGATACATCTTTCCCACCAACTCCTTCCTAGATAGGAATTTGTTCTCCCCAACTTTGGAGGGCAAGAGAGCTACATTAGTAATTGTTTTGTTGGCCTGGTCATTAGAAACCATTTATATCTTAAGGTGTTGCAGACCATTCCAACAAGTCCAGCCCACCAACATTATCAGCATTGGAGAACTTCAAGTCTGATCCACCGAAGGAGGCCCATACAACCAGTTGTGCTGCTACTGCCAAGAGGAGTGGTGACTAAGAACCGAATGCCACGTAGTAGATCTTCTAGAATAAGTCGGTTAGGATCATTGAGTATTTAGCAGCTGTCAGTAGTACTGCATAATCAGTTTTTGCATACGACAGAAAGGCATATTAAATGAGACGGACGGTGACAAACCACAGATGGAACATCCATTTCTTCCAGCAGAACATGGCAGCAGTTCAAACGGACGTTCTTTCCGATTTGGGCGAATAGACTTCCCAAAATTCAATGGGGGGAGGGGGGGGGGGATGTTGTCGAATGGCTATATCGCTGCAACCACTTCTTCAAGGTGGATTCCGTACCGGGGAACCTTAAACTGGACCTTGTCACAATCCACGTGGTAGGAGAAGCCTTGATATGACATCAATCCTTTATGTAAATGAAGGATCTACAAGAGACCCCTGTTTCATGGGAAGAGTACAATTTGGCGATTCATTCTCGTTTTGGGGATGGGCCATTTGACGATCCAATCCTTGACCTGAAAAATGTGAAGCAAACATGTACCGTCACTGCATACTATCAAGAGTTTACTTCCCTATTCCATAGAGCTCAGCTGACCGATGCATTGACAGAACGTAAAGTTCTCAGCTTATTCGTTGGGGGGTTAAAGGTGCAACTGCAGGGACCTGTCCGGATGATCCAATTGAAATCTTTATACGACGCTTTTTCCCTCGCCAAATTACAGGAAGCGACATTGCAAGTGAGATAGGATTCGCATCCTATGCCATTTCGACAGCGTCCTCCACCACCGTTACCACCGCCTAAGCCGTCGTACACTACTGAACCTGCCCCGACACTGGAGAAATTTCACAAGCCATGTGCAAACCGCATACTCTCTCCAGCGGAAGTAGCTGACAAGCGAGCAAAGATACTGTGTTTTGGGTGTGACAAAAAATACTCTCCCGGCCATACTTGCAAGAAACATCATCTGTTTATGGTTGAAGTGGAAGAAAGACATACCGAAACAGAGTGTCTTCCTGAGGACGAACTCCAGGTGGATGAGCAACCGCACATTTCCTTGCACGCCATTTCCGGTTCATTGGGTACCTCGATGCTTAAGGTAGATGAATTCGTAGGCCACGACAGCTACACATCTTGGTGGATTCATGTAGCACTCACAATTTTCTGGATGCAACTATGACAAATCGTTTAGGATGTTCTTGCATTGAATTTGATCCCTTCAATGTTACGGTTGCCAATGGAAATGTTATGCACTGTCATCTTGCTTGCCGCAATTTTACTTGGACTATTCAGGAAATGTCGTACAGTGTCGATGTTTTGCTCCTTCCCTTGGAAAATTATGATTTGATTCTGGGCGCTCACTAGTTGGCACAGTTTGGTGATGTCGTCATGAACTTCAACGAACTCTACATGAAGTTTTACAACAGGGATGCTCTGTGCACAATCAGAGGGAAGAAAACAGATTCCATTGATCTATTTGATGCCACTCGCTTGGACAAGCTCCTGCGCAAACGCAATGCTATTGCCTCCATTCACTTATGCAGTATGAGCGTGGATGCCCCACCTTCTTCTCCTCCGCTACAGATAGTGGAGGATCAGGTTGATGCTGTCAACTCCTTGTTAAATGAATTTGTGGATGTATTTGCCATGCCTATGACTCAGCCAAAACACCGAGCCTTTGACCATACAATAGACTTGTTACATGGATCAGTACCAGTCTCTTCTAGGCCCTATCGATACTCGAGCGTCCAGAAATCTGTATTGGAGAAACTGATCACGGAGATGCTGCAGAATGGGGTAATCCAACCTAGTAAAAGTGCATTCTCTTCCCCGGTCGTCCTAGTAAAGAAAAAAGATGGGTCGTGGCGTATGTGTGTCGACTACAGGAAACTCAATGCTTCAACGATAAAAAACAAGTTCCCTATTCCGTTGGTTGAGAAACTACTCAACGAGCTTCATGGTGCAATGTTTTTTTTCTCTAAATTGGATTTAAGGTCGGGTTACCATCAGATTCAGATGAGGGAGTCGGATGTGCACAAAACCACATTTCGTTCACAAAGGACTCTACGAATTTCTAGTCATGTCGTTCGGTCTTACGAACGCCCCGCCACATTTCAGAATCTCATGAATGTCATCTTTAAGCCATTCTCTGCAGGTTCATTTTGGTCTTTTTTGACGACATATTGGTCTACAGTTCCTCATTGTCGCAACATACTGAGTATCTTCGACTTACCTTACAATTGATGCGTGATCACCAATTGTTCGCCAAAAGATCCAAGTGCTCGTTTGCAGGTTCAAAGGTCGAGTATCTTGGCCATTTTATATCAGGAAATGGAGTCTCCACCGATCCATCTAAGATCGAGGTTGTTGTCAATTGGCCAAAACCTACCACTTTCAAGCAACTTCATGGGTTTCTCGGGTTAGCTTGTTATTATCGTTGATTCATCCGTAACTATGGCTCCATTAGCAAACCATTGACCTCCATGCTTAAGCGGGATAGCTTCAGGTGGTCATCCTGTTCCGATTCAGCTTTTGAGCAACTCAAGTTGGCACTTCAATCAGCTCCGGTTCTAGCCCTTCGAGATTTCAATAAAACCTTTGAAATAGAGACCGACGCATCATCAGTTGGAATTGGTGCAGTGCTCATGCAGCAGGGCCATCCTATTGCCTTTATCTGTCAGACACTTGCTCCCCTCCATCAGGTCCTATCCTCCTATGAAAAAGAGTTGATGGCCATCTTGTTCGCTGTGAAGAAATGACACTATTATTTGATCGATCGTCGTTTGTCATTCGCACGGACCAACAAAGTTTGAAATACCTGCTCGCGCAACAGATCACGACACCACTTCAGCACACATGGCTCACCAAGTTACTCAGGTTCGACTATGAAATAGCTTATAAGGCTGGCAAAGAAAATGTGGTTGCTGATGCTTTGTCCCGTATTCCTGAAGTCTCTGTCCAGTCCATGACAGTATCTTTCATGCCACCTGCTCTGTTAGCCCGCATTCGAGTCAGTTGGCTCCTGGATGCCGATCATTCCAGACTCCTTAGCCAAGCTCAAGCAAGGTCGGGTTCCCCTGGTTTTCTGTGGAAAGATGATCTATTATGGAGGAAGGAGAAGTTGGTTATAGGGCGTGACAAAGAGTTACGAACAGAGCTTTTAGAATTGCTTCACGCCTCAGCCATCGGAGCCATTCTGGCACACATGCTACCACGCAACCTGTTCTTGCTATGTTGTATTGGAAGGGCGCTAAGAAGGATATCAAGCAGTTCATTCAGGAGTGCCACACCTGTCGGCTAGCCCTGGTCTCCTCGAACCGTTACCCACACCGGAGGGCATGTTTACCGACCTGTCCATGGATTTTATTATAGGGTTGCCTAAGGCTCATCCTTGTACAAGCGAGCATCCTTGAAGGCTCATAATAGTCACAAGCTTTTGTCGCGTTATTTTGGTCCCTTTCAAATTATGCAGCGCATTGGATCAGTTGCTTACCGCCCGGAGCTTCCACCAACTGCTTGAATCCACCCAGTCTTTCAGGTGTCTCTGCTCAAACAGGCCTATGGTGATCACCCACAGCAAATCCTTCTACTGGCCGCCGTGGAAGAATCAACTTCAGTTGTACCTCTTGCCATTCTGGATAACTGCACTTTCAAGTCTCGCAATCGATGCATTCCACATGTCTTGGTTCACTGGAAGGATCGTCACCGACCAATGCTACTTGGGAATCTGTCTGTGATCTCCTCTCCAACAGATTTCCACACTTTCACCTTGAGGACAAGGTTCCCAATAGGGGGCAATTGTTGCATACCATTCCAACAAGTCCAGCCCACCAACATTATCAGCATTGGAGAACTTCAAGTCTGATCCACCGAAGGAGGCCAATACAACCAGTTGTGCTGCTGCTGCCAAGAGGAGTGATGACTAAGAACCGAATGCCACGTAGTAGATCTTCTAGAATAAGTCCGTTAGGATCATTGAGTATTTAGCAGCTTTCAGTAGTACTGCATAATCAGTTTTTGCAATAACAATTCTCTTAGTATTCCTATATTCCGTTCCCTTTACCTTGTCATCTTATTCTGTGTGCACCATAAGGGGTATGGTATATGCTGGTCTCTTTCTTTTAATGATCGACAAGGGAAAGAAGGATCAGATCATTTCCTCCTCCTCTTATGTTTCATGTGAGTCGTATCCAAACAATCGTGACGCGTTTTTAATGAAATAATAATATCTATGTATTCATGTAATTTCAGGTGAGAGCACGATGCCGCAAAGAGTGGTCTTTGTTTCAGGACCGCCTCACCAATGCAGACAAGGCTTATTTAGCTCAGCATGGAAATGGAAAGGGATAGATAGGTGAGGAGGAGGAGGGAGAGGTCAAGGTAAGAGAGTGTATCATTGGATTTTATATATTTGTCTTTTTCATCAATCAATATCTATCCGTTCGATGGTGGAATCTCATTTTCACAGAGCTCTGCATTTTCTCTTCAGTAAGGTAATAGTAGTAGTAATATAAGTTTTTAATGGATGAAAGAAGAATCTTGTCATATGGGGACTGCCGACTGGTGAGTTCTACAGGAAGCTACACCCTCCTTCCTCTTTCCACTACTCTTTGTTTATATACCCTTCCTCGTTTAGTAGATGCCACTTGGTCTAACAATTTTTTACGAAACACCCTACGACACAGAAAATCGTGTTCATAAAAGTATATGACAAAACGATATCATGAACACGATAACACGAAAGTATTTTCGTGTATGTGTTCATGTTTAGGGTATCAGAACACAACACGTATGATATCACGATAACATTGAGCTTTCTTTTTGTCGACTATAAATTTGGATTTGAAAATATATTTTTTATAATACTTTTTTAAACAAATCTTATTTAATAGCTTTTAAAAGTCTACTTATCTAGATATTTAATTTTTAGAGTTTGTCAATTGTACATTAAAAACTCGTGAAATCTGATGTTTGAATTGATAATTCTTATTATAAATCATTTGTTATTTTTATATTTCTTAGAAAACTAACTAAACACCCAATGATAACACGAAATGAACCCACAAAATAGCAATTTAGGTATAAAAAGTGGGCCTACGCGTTCCCAACGGGTAGCAAGCTATATAATAATTAAATTGTAACGAGTATGCGCGTGCAAGTCTAATGCCACAAAAGTTTTTTTTTTAGAAAACTCTACAAAAGGTTCAGTTGCAATTTTAATGCCATAAAAAATAATAATTTGTTATTACCACACTTAAAAAGACAACCGTCAAAGTTGAATCATATATTTGAACTTAAACTTTTAAGTCTCAACTTCACTTGTCTTTATTGGTTAGTCTAGAATAATAAACTTATATCGTCAACTGTGAAGTCACTGAATGTTTAAAATCAATATTTTTTGTAGCATTAGACAAGCCATTTAACTTAACATTTATGATAATATTTTAATATATATATATATATTGTTTATAAAGTACAAAGCATAGATATCATGACCGAATCGCTAGTTCGATCAGGTCTGATCGCAAACCGGCTCCCGATACGGTTTGATTCACTCAAAAGATTAAACTGCATAGTGAATTCGGTTCAACCGATGTGAACCAGCCGATTTTAGTTCCTATTTTTTGGATGGCTTTTGATTTTTTTTTTTAAATGGCCTAACCGATTATTTTATGTGAAACTTCTTCAGTTATGTGAAGTTCACAACCATTTCATTTCAATTAGGTTTCACTTTCGTAATACTTTCAGTTTCAACCATTTCATTTCAGACGTTCAAGCCTTCCTTCGTCAATTTGTTTAGTTCCAGCCGTTCGACTTCTTCGCTTGGTCTAGTTCTTCACTTCGTCAGTTCTTCATTCGTCAAGTTCCAACTGTTCGTCAGTTCGTGAGTGCTGCTCAAATTTTCAGTTGTTCCAGCTGAAATTTTCAGCTAGTTCTACGGTTGTGCTGCGTTCTTCTGCTTGCTGTTGCTTTCGTGTCGTGCGCTTTGTTGTTGTCATTTCAACCCGTGTTTTGCTGCTACGGTGTTGTGCCTTCATTTCTTCAAAATGGCGATTTCTCCTATCTCTCTGTCTCCCGATTGTTTTTCTCTCACTAAAAGGAAGGAGAATAATAATAATAATAAGATGCTCAACTTCAGATAAAGAAACAAACTTCTCTCTTCTGTCAATCCAAGTATTTGTTTTGTAGGATCAAGTACCTCATTTTTCATCAGATGTTGCTGTATCAATCATCGAAGAAGAGCTTGGAAGTCCCCCGAATAATATTTTTGATCGATTTGATGTTGCTGCTAGTCTTGGTACTTGACTCTTGGTTACCCATTCCTTCAATTGATATTATTTTCTGCATCCTAGTTGAGGATAATTATTACTAAACCATGTTTTCTTGCATGACAAATTCAACGGGCAAAACTGAAAGGAAGAGAAGTCGTCATTAAAGTTCAGAGGCCTGACCTGAAGGCTCTCTTTGACATTGATCTAAAAAGTCTCAGGGTTAGGCTTCCTTCCCTTGTCAAATTTAAAAGTCTCCTGGCAGCAAAGAATAGACCCATTTATGCATTTATATGTTTTTATTATCCTGTTAGAATGCAAAGAATATTCTGCGAGTCCCTTTGTGGACTAGAACTGCACTAAACCATTTTAGTTTCTGTTGACAGATAATTGCTGAATATCTTCAGAAGATTCAGCCAAAGTTAGATGGTGCAAAAAGAGACTGGGTTGCTATATATAATGAGTGTGCAATTGTTTTATATCAGGTAGTGTTACTTCCATTTAACAAGTTTATACAAGGAATGAGTTGGGAAAGAACACTGTTTTTATGCTTGGTAAAAAAGAATTGTCACTATAGTCTACTGGGATATTTTTCATTGAGAAGAGGAGAAAGTTAGCTATGCAAATAGACCAAGATATATATCTCTTAATAACTGCACTAATATGGAATCAATGGAAAGTTTATCAACTCATGTACATTTGACGGTTTCCAATTCCTCCATATGTCAAGTTAATGATATTCTCTTTGGTTTAAAGAAAAAACTCGTACTTATCACTTAGGGTGGATTTTAGAGGAAAGCTTGACATATTTCAGTTACCTCGTGCTTCCCAATCCGATATGTTTAGTCAGTTTAGAAGGCTAATTATTTGATGCAGATTGTCTTATCCGGATCACACTTCCCTGTCAGATAGAAATAATAAAGGAAAGCTTTTTCGCATTCGGAGTTCCGTGTGGGTTGAATCTGGGATCCTTTTTGCTACATATAATGTTGGATTGTGTCGATAGAGATTCCAGGTTAGATGCTGCATTTAGTTGGATTGTGTGAATCTGGGAATGAAATGGATTTGTTTGTACTATGGAGATGAAGAGCAAAGAAGCAGCCTACCATGCATGGCTAGGGTATTAAAACTCGATCAAGACGGTTGGGAGGTCAAGTACAAACTAGTTGAGCTTGCTAATGAGTTCAGCCGCAGCATGGGCCTCGACAACCCTCCTACCATTGGTAAATTAGTCCTCGGCAAGATGGGATTTAAGATCATCCTTGGATTGCGTTGTAAATAGAACCAGGGTTACTTGAAGTCTGTTGTAAGGTTGGTGTGGCATGGAACACAGTCATGCTTTGAAGAAAGTGCAGCATTCAACCATTATCCATATACTGTAGTGGTTAAATTTTTGCTGTATTTAGTACTGACTTATATGCCTTACCAGATTGAAACTGTTTTGTGATTTGATGTTGAACTTGTTCTGGATGTTTTATTATAAATGGATGTTTCCGTGAACCTTGTTGTTCTCAATGTTTTTTTTCCATTGGTTCATTATGCATTGATCCATTTTTATTCTGAATGAGTTTCAGCTTTTAAGAAAATATACGTAACCATTTAATCACATTACAAGGAAACATACATAACCATTTAATCACATTACAATGAAACATATGTAACCATTTAATCACATTCTAGTAAACATATGTAACCATTTAGTCAAATTTCAAGCTAGAATGAACTCTTTAATTTAGAATCTATTCAATGAAACCCAGGATTTGAATAACTGAAACCCAGGTGCTGACGAACATAAGTACAGAACTGAAAACCAGGTTCTTCATCTTCGTACTGTTCTTAATCTTTATCCTTCACAAAATCGAGATAGAAGGTTTCTGGAAGGGGTTCCCGCTAAAGCTCCTTCTCATGGGGTCTCCAATTTCCGAAGATCTTGAATTGGGTCTTGGCGTTATGCTCGAATTGAATTTTGAAATTGAAGAAATCCATTCTCTTTGTTCTTGAACTGTCGAGGCAGAGCTCGGCAACGCGATTGGAACGATGGTCGCAGAAAATGTTGTCCCAGTTGCAGGGAGTAGCTTGGTTTTGGGGTCTTCAATCCACGACGACACACTCGTCCTCAGTTTTTCACATCAGTTCTTCAATTCAAGTCGGAACTCGTCCTCAAGTTCTTCAATCAACTTCTGGGTATCGTTCCAGGCGTTTAAATATTGCAGAGGAGATGGAGTGAAAAGTTGGCAATTTTAGGTTTTATGTAAATAAGTTAATTAAAGTGGGGTAATATTGTCAATTTATATGTTAAAATAGTGACTAACGGTAATTTTTGACGATGAACAGTATAAAAACCAATTAGTTACATAGCAAAACCAATTAATCACATTTTGAAACACGTGTAACCATTCTGAACAATGGAAAATCATGTGTAACCAATTAAGTAATTAACCCTCAATATATTTACTTTTCTAAATGTTTTTTTGCACAGTGCCTACTTTTTGAAAGAATACAGGTGAAAAGCCGTGGGATTCCTCTACGGAGTGTTGGATTCGACGTTGCGTGTAAAAAGTTAAAATTGGTTGCGGTGCCAAATTGGTTCCGTGTGAGCGTTGGATTCGATATTTTATTATAGTAAGACAAACATTTAATCGGACGTTCGGACCCGATCGAATCCAATCGAACCACTTGAATTGGGAACTGCCTCCCTTACCAGTTTGAATGTCGGTACGGTTCTGATAACTATGATACAAAGTGGTTTTTGTAACCATTACGTGCAAAACTACAGAAATATCTCTTAATATTCTAATCAATTTAAACTTTATTTTGGTCATTTAAATTTTCTATTTTCCTCATTTTCCTGAATGATATTTACATATAAGAAAACCCTTAAAAATGCCTCTAGCGAAGTTTCAAACTCAAGACCTTTCACTATTATATGAGAACACATTCTTCTACTAAATCAATAGTACTCAAATATTTTTTAGGAAAAAAAAAATCTGAAAATGGTCTAACATGTTATTGCATCAGGAAATGCTTGAGGGGCTTGTTGGTAAGAAGTGTTATTGCATGGGCGTGGAAGTACGGTCTCAACTTTCAGGCAACAATAACCGAGGCGTAGAAATACTTTTCAATCTCGATATATTTTATTTCAGCAGAATTGAATAACTTGCTTACAAAATAGAATGGACTCTATTTACCCTCATATTCTTTTACTAATACTACACTCACTTCGACTTCACTAATACTTATATAGAAATAAACGGTTCATTGAGAATGGGTTTCGCCAAAGTCGGGAGTGCCTGCAGGTGCTGCTTGAGTGATTGAAAGGCTGCTTCAAACTCAAGCGTTTGCCATGCAAGTTTGGAAGAATGGGAGGGGCATGTTCCTAGCCCTTGAGAGGAAACGATTAAGCGCGGCCAGGCGACCGTTCAGACTCTGGACTTCCTTGTGGCAAGTCGGGGACTTCATAACCTTGAGTTTTTTGAGGTTTGCCTGAATGCCTCTTTCGCTGACCATGAAACCCAAGATGTTTCCTGGTTTCACTCCCAAGGCGCATTTTGTTGGGTTCAGGCGAACACCGTGCCTTTGACTGCTTCTCGAAGGTCTTGTGTGTGAGGCCTCCCCTTGATTGACTTGACGAGCATGTCGTCCACACAGTCTTCCATATTTCGCCCCAGCATCTCTTGGAACAGCCGATTCACCATTCTCTGATAAGTTTCCCCCGCGTTTATCAAGCCAAAGGGCATCACCTTATAACAAAGAATATCGTCGTCGGCGTAGAATATTGTTTGGGCTTTATCGGCTGTGTGCATTCGGATCTGGTTGTAGCATGAATAGGCATCCATGAAGCTCAACATCTCGTGACCAGATGTTGCATCCACCAGCTGGTCAATTCACGACAGGCAGTACGAATCTTTTGGGCAAGTCTTGTTCAAGTCGCGGAAATCAACACACATTCTCCATTTTCCGTTCGACTTCTTGACCAACAGTGGGTTAGCGACCCAACTTTTAAAGCGTACCTCTCTGACAAATCTGACAACTTTTAAAGCGTACCTCTCTTTGAGGCCACAACTGTCTTTCACTATCAGAATACTAAGGCAGATGATATTTTTTCAGTCCTAATGGAAGAAATGAGAGATTTTGAATGAGAAAGAGAAGAATGTGTTTTTGAACCGTCGATGACTCAAACCAATCCACTAGTGTTGTGGTAAAAATCCTCTCTTTGTAGATTGTACTATGTCTCTTATGTTAGTCTTCTGTAAAAAATTATGGAGGTGAAACAATTAAATAACCACTTATTTTTAAGGTTTTTCTTCATGACATATGTACGTAAAGAGTCTGGAAAAATAAAACAAATGATATAACTTTGTTTGATGCTAATTTTTAATATATATTTTAAAAAAACGATTAAATATATGCGTAGGATTTGGGTCAATCCACGTATGCGACCGTATCCTGCGGGCACGATTGTTGCAACCCACAACCTTTTTTACTATTGGGAAATAAATATTGTTGGAATTATTTTGTTGTTGTAAAAATAAATTATATCAGTTTTATAAATTAATTAGGATCAAATTAGTTCCCTAATTAATTGGTTGTTGGTGAAAGCCCCATTTTCACCATTTAGATACACAATCAAATTTGAAATTTACTTGGTAAAGTTGCTCTGAGTTGGGTCATTTCGAGTATTCGTCCGAATTTTCGTCAAAGTCCGAGTTCATGTATTGTTCAGTTCAGTTAAAGGAAACATTGTGTTTGCTTCGTCTTAACAACATTGTTTTATCCTAGAAGGTAATTGACCCGTTTTATTTTCTTATACGAACCTATTACGATGAGGGGACGAAATTGACTTAAAAATACCGTTTTTTTTTTACGGAACTCAGTATTTTGTACAAAAAATAATTTTTAGAGATAATTTCGTTGTTTCGTCAATTTGCATGTTATTCTACATTTTTATGTAATTTTAATCCGAAAATATTATTAAATTACAAATTTAATTCTCATTTGTTTGTATGTAGTAGATATATTCATTACTTAAGGAACAACCCAATCTTAATTGACCATTTGAATATTTCTTGTTATATACATATCATTTTTTTTTTTTATCAAATTAGTCGCTTTACTTTAAGAAATAAAACGCTATGTAAAGACTGCTGATTTTTTTTTTCGGTTTCTAATGTAAAAAAGAAACAGTTGAACGTAAAATTTTTAGATGCATAAAAACCGGTTAAATAAAGTATTCCATAAGTTATTATTGGCAAATTATTCCATATACTTTTAATTAGTGTATGTATACTTCCTTAATAATAAAAAATAAAGTGCAAATAAGAAAACCCAAATTTGGAAAGAACCGACGCAGTTTCGAACTCCTCCTATAAAACTCAGAGACCACAGCTTTACGTACATCTTCTTCTCCTCTCGGGTGGCTTTTCATACTGCACGACAATGGCATTTCCTTCCTTCATCCTCCTTAGTCTCTCTACCCTCCTCCTCCTCCTCTCCATATTCACAATCTCTTTGACTGAGGACGTAAAGCACGACGTCCATCTCGATGACGAAGATCTCAGCTTCTTGGAGGAGCCAGAGGATAAGAATACCGCCGCAGCAAACTCCGAACAATTCACGGAATTCGATCAATTTGAAGAAGAACAAGATGAAGACGACGACGACGACGACCTAGAGAGCTTTTCCGATGCTGACGAATCAGAGATCGATCAGGAGGCGTACATGGTGCCGGAGGTGGACGAGAAGGATGTCATCGTCCTGAAAACGGGAAATTTCACCGAATTTGTTGATACGAACATGTTTGTGATGGTAGAGTTTTACGCGCCGTGGTGCGGGCATTGCCATACTCTGGCACCTGAGTATGCAGAAGCTGCAACAGAGCTAAAGGGAGAGGGTGTCGTTCTGGCGAAAGTGGACGCCACGGAGGAGGACGAACTGGTTGAGAAATACGAGGTCCAGGGATTCCCCACTGTTTACCTTTTCGTTGATGGTGTTCACAAACCTTATACAGGCGAAATGACCAGGTACTTAAGAACTACTGTGAATTCATGTCGTTTATGCATCATGATCAGTTCCATTTATGATCTCCATACAGGGATGCCATAGTGACGTGGATCAGAAAGAAGACAGGACCTGGTGTATTTAATATAACCACATTGAAGGACGCTGAACGCATCCTAAGTTCTGAAAGCAAAGTGGTTTTGGCCTATTTGAACCATTTGACGGTATGTACTAATACGATTCAAATGGGTAATTATTCCTTTTAAACAATTATTATTATGAAATCTATGATGAATTTGTGCGGAATCCAAAATTTATTTCACTGCGAGGTAAGAATCATCATAAGGATATATAGCTGTAAAATTAATAATTAGGGAAATAAATATAAGATTTTAAAGGATTAAATGTAAATTATTTATAATTATTACGTACACAACGCAAAAAGTTTATGTTTGATTACATAATTATAGTGTGTTGTTGAGACTGTAGTTTTCTTAGTTTTAAGGTTTTTAAATGTTATCCCACACTGCTACTAGAGATCTTTAGCTTCTTTAAATTTTTAATGTCCTTTTTGTTGAGACTCTTGTCATCAGAGCCTTGAAATATTTATCTTTAGGCAATGATTCTCTCAACCTTTTATTATTTGTTTTGGGTGATATTATTGAAAGATCTTATCTTGGTTATACAAGATAATCATATTTGTTTGTTTCTTCTGTGTTAGTTTTTGCCATAATCCAATGAGCAGTTTACTAGCATGATAATTTTTCTGGGATGTGGATACATCATAATCAATTCACTTTTGTTCCTATATGTGTTGTCAGTCATAGTGAGTTAGGTGGCAGTGGAGACCCTTTTAATGTCTCAGACATCTTGAGTTTAAACATGCTTATAAAGCCTAAACGTGGAAAATGTCAATTAGTACTGTACAAAGCTCATATCCTTTGAAATGTGTATAGGGTCCTGAGAGTGAGGAATTCGCTGCTGCTTCAAGACTTGAAGATTCTGTCAACTTCTACCAAACTGCGAATGCTGATATTGCACATCTTTTCCATCTTGACCATACTGTTAAACGCCCTGCCATGGTCATGTTTAAGAATGAGGCCGAGAGATTTAGTTATTTTGGTTAGTTTTACTAAAGTTGCTGCTATTAACCAGGAAGTTTATTAAGGTGCATATTTGTTACTGTTTTTCATTCCTGTAGATGGTAAGTTTGTAAAGTCCGAAATAGCTGAGTTTGTTATTGCCAACAAACTCCCCCTAGCCACTATCTTTACTAGGGAAACTGCACCAAAAATCTTCGAGAGCGAGGTTAAGAAACAGGTTAGTTAATGTGTTATTATACAATCATTGTTTGATTATCTTCTGTTTTGTCCTCCTTGTGATGTCTATACGCGTGGGGGAAGTCATTTTGTATGAGCTTGTATTGACAGGTATTGCTATTCGCCTCATCAATCGATACAGACAAGGTTCTCCCTACGTTTCAGGAAGCTGCTAAACTGTTCAAAGGAAAAGTAAGTTAATGATTATCAACCACTCCTCTTTCCTTATATAATTCAAATGAACTATCAAAGGATTACTGTAATAGTATGCTTTCCCTAGCTTATAGCATATGATTTGATTTTGTAAGAACCATTTCTAAGATATTTGAAATCCTACTCTTTTACTTGTATTTGTTAGTTGAAATCAGGTTTTCATATTAGTGGAAATAGTAGATTAATTAGCTAAAAATAGTAGAAGTAGTGAATTAATAAGCTAAAAATAGTTGAAGTAATGGAAGTGGTGGAAGTAGTGGAGGTAGTGGATTAATTAGCTAAAAATAGGTAGTATCTCTTGTATAAATTCTCAATTGCAGATCAAATATAATCAATTCAAGTTCTGCATATTTTGCTTTTGTTTTCTGATGTTCTTCAAATTATCTTGCTTGATAAACAACAGTGGTATCAGAGCTTAACTTCTTGAGGGATCTGTGAGGTTGAGTGATTGTCGATTTCTTGAGATCATTCACCCATAGCTTAATTTCTCGAGGGATTTGTGAGGTTGTATGATTGTCGATTTCTTGAGATCATCCACCCATAAACACTCTAAGCTCTCATCAAATGGAAGAATCCTTCTCAGGTGTTGCTCCACCAAAATTCGATGGCTCAAACTACCAAACTTGGGCTGTCAAAATGGAAGCTTACATGGGGGGTACTGATCTGTGGGAGACTGTTGAAGAAGATTATGAAATTCCAGCTCTTCCACCCAGCAACCCCACACTTGCCCAAATCAAGGTTCAAAGGGAGAAGAAAATGAGAAAGGCACAAGTCAAGTCATGCCTTTATTCGACTGTCTCACCTGCCATTTTCAGTCGAACCATGTCCATAAAGTCAGCCAATGAAATTTGGGACTTCCTCGAAGAAGAATACAAGGGAGATGAGAGGATAAGGGGCATGAAATCTCTGAACTTGATAAGGGAATTTGAGAAGGAGCAAATGAAGGAATTTGAGACCATCCAACAATACTCAGATCGATTGGTGGGACGTGCAAACCAGGTTATAATATTTGGTAAGGAGATGAAGGATAGTAGAATTGTGGAGAAGATATTAGTCTCTCTTCGTGAAAGATTTGAAGCAACCATTGCCTCATTGGAGAAAACCAATGACCTATCGACTCTGAAATTCGCAGAGATCCTTAGTTTTCTTCAAGCTCAAGAGCAAAGACAATTGATGCGTGAAGAAGGGGGAATTCAAGGTGTTTTGAAGGCGAAGCTGTACTTAAACCAGAGGAGTAAGGAGAAGTGGAAAGACAAACCTAATTCTAATATTGGTGAGTCAAGTGCGGTAGTAATGGGCCAAAAAGGAGGAACTCTTTCTCCTTGTAAGCATTGTGGTAAGGAGAATCATCCTCACTACAAATGTTGGAAGAGACCAGACATAAAATACAAGAGGTGTCAGAAGATGGGGCATGTAGAAAGGATTTTCCCTGAAAAATACAATCAGCCGAATAGAGAAACTCAAGATGATGTCCATGAAGAAGAGGATGGTCATCTTTTTGCAGCTTCTTCCTTCACAACAGGAGCATCGAGTGATGGGTGGCTGGTCGACAGTGGCTGCACTAATCACATGACTGGTGATATGAGTCTCTTCAACCAACTTGATAGGTCAGTTCTTTTCAAAGTGAAAAATGAAAATGGAGAGTTCATATCTGTTAAAGGAAAAGGGACAGTAGCTATAGATAGCAATTCAGGTACGAAGCTGATTGATGAAGTGTTATATGTGTCTGAAATTGATCAAAACTTGCTTAGTATTGGTCAATTGCTAGAAAAGAATTTCAAGCTGCTGTTTGAAGATAAAAAGTGCATTATTATAGATTCTAGTGGTAAGGAGCTCTTTACGATCAAAATGAAGGGAAAGAGTTTTGCACTCAATCCATTGGAGAGGAGGAGCAATCTGCTTTCACAATCAAAGAAGGCATCACAGAGTCTGCACATCACGATGTCCATACACTCCGTATGGAGCTCTCTCAAACCCTAAACCTGATGGAAACCCTAAGGAATGAACTTGCTGACTGTAGAGAATCTGAAGCTCAGGCAAAGGAAGTCATAAGGAACACCAGATGGCAACTTGAGATTGCAAATGTGACTGTGGATACGCTTCGCTCTGAGTTGGAGCGGTCGAGAGATCAAGGACAAACCCTTCCAGTCTTGTTCTTTTATTTATCCTACAGTTGAAGGCGAAAGTGTCTGCCTTGATGATGATGAACTGACAGATGATCAATCTGTTGGGGGGTTAAGATCTCTTGTTGAGATTTATCAAAGATGCAATATTGTCGTCCTTGAACCTGAAGGATATGAGGAAACCAAGATTGATAAGAAATGGCTAGCTGCAATGAAAAAGGAGCTTGCCATGATTGAGAAGAATGAAAAAGGAGAGACAAATGCAATTAAGAAGATTCTTCAGAATAAAACGTGAGTCATGAATGGAAGGACAAAACACTTTGAGGTCAAGTAATACTTCTTAGGAAAATATTGGGAGTTTGCAACAACCTGATTTAGGAGGAGTGTTAGTTGAAATCAGGTTTTCATATTAGTGGAAGTAGTAGATTAATTAGCTAAAAATAGTAGAAGTAGTGAATTAATAAGCTAAAAATAGTTGAAGTAATGGAAGTAGTGGATTAATTAGCTAAAAATAGGTAGTATCTCTTGTATAAATTCTTAATTGCAGATCAAATAAAATCAATTGAAGTTTTGCATATTTTGTTTCTATTTTCTGCTGTTCTTCAAATTATCTTGCTTGATAAACAACAATATTTCATTGGGTGTGTGGTGGTTGGTGACAGTGTTTTGTGATTGAATGTCTAACTTAATGCTTATCTGATCCTAACAGTGTAGTATTTCACTAAATTTCAGCTTATTTTCGTGTACGTGGAAAAGGATAATGCAGATTTTGGAAGGCCAGTCTGTGATTATTTTGGCATCACCGGTGATGATCCTGAGGTACCTTCCTTTACCGCATCCCTGAAGCTGTTAACTTCACCCTAAACTGATTGTGTCAATCCATTTTCTTGCAGGTTGTTGGATTCAGTGGGAATGATGATAACGAGAAATATATAATGGATGGTGAATTTACGTTGAATAATATAAAGGTTGCATACTCCTCCTTCCACAGCTACTATCGTTTTTTTTCTTCTGATGTTTGGATTCGTTCAACCCTCTGTATTGTATATTGTACAGGTGTTTGGTGATCAGTTGTTGGTAGATGATTTGAAACCTTTCTACAAATCCGATCCTATTCCAGAAAGTGTGAGTGTCAGAAATTGCTGTTGATCTATTAATCTTGAGTAGGTTTGAAATAAATGGTGGATGCAGAATGATGGGGATGTGAAGATTGTGGTTGGCAACAACTTTGATGAAATCGTGTTGGACGAGTCCAAAGATGTTCTTCTTCAGATCTACGCACCTTGGTGTGGGCATTGCCACGCGCTGGAACCAACCTATAACAAGCTTGCAAAACATTTACGAGGCAGTGATTCCATTGTTTTAGCAAAGATGGACGGAACAAGCAACGAGCATCCTAGAGCAAAGGTTACGTTACATTCTACAAGGATTTGGTTTGTGTCCCCCCACTCTGTTCTAATAATTAGATCCAATTTGCAGGTTCAAGGTTTCCCCACACTTGTATTTTTCCCAGCTGGAAACAAAACCTCTGATCCAGTAAGATTCATTTTTTAAACTAGAGAATCGCTACTCTTACCTTTTTACAGAATCCTCCTGTACAATGTTATCCGTGATATGTATGTGCAGATAACAGTGGACACTGATCGAACGGCGGTTGCATTGTACAAATTCCTCAAGAAACACGCATCCATCTCCTTCCGTCTTCAGAAACCTCAACACCACCCTTCTTCCAGTTCTACTCCTACTACCATCAAGGCAAGTGACTTTCCTAATGCTGCCACCGATGAACTATGAGAAATACGACAAACAAAAGAAACGTCAGCTGACTTACCTTACCATAGGGGGAAGGGGAAGGAAGTTGTGCAATGCTGCAGCAGCTTACCATTTTTGTTTGCAATAGTAAAGAAGAGAGGAGTCGGTAGCCGAAGGCTCCTCTGGAATCTTCCCTTTTTAGTTTTTTTAATAGAATGGTTAAAAAAAAAAAAGAACAACTCTTGAAAATAATTTAATTGATTCAACATGTTTGAAATAATGATAATTAGTACTTAGGTCAAATTTCTTTTAAAATTTTTCATTAAATATTTTTAAAATTTACGAAATTAACGGAATGACTTTTCAAACGTTACAACTAAACTCTACAAAGTTACACTAATGTTACAAATAAGTCCTGACTCGATTCGAGCCACATTAGGGTCCCTTAGTCTGAGTCTGAATCCAAACCAGATCGCCTAAAGGTCGGGAAGTTGATCTGGGTCGAACCCAGGCTAAAAGACCCTCGTATGGGGCTCAGTTGGAGCCCCAATCAAGGTTCAACCCCAAACCAGATTGTCCAACCTTGAGGACCTGGTTTGGGCTCAAACTCAGTCTAAAGGATCCCCGATTGTGGCTCAATTGGAGCTCAATTCGACTAGGTTCAACCTTCACCTCCTAAAGATACTAGAAAATAAACGTCTCTCTCGTTTTCTTAGTTTGTAAACTGCCCAAACCTTTGTTGAACCACATTTATCTTATTTTCTTTCACCGAGTTTGTATTAAAAAATATGTCGATATATTATCCATATATTCTACCCTTTATTCATATATATTACCTTATCTATATAGGCATATCTAGCTAGGGTTTCTATGTAAATATTCAAGAATAAATATAAGTACATGAACCTATGAGACTCACCTCGAATACACAAGCAATAGTACGCTTATATACTTTCATAAGTTTCATCATGATATCAAAGCGGGATGAATCCATGTCCGCATCACTTCCCACGACTACATCGTTTCCCACAGTTGCAACCCTTTTGCTTCCAGCCACACCGAGTTTGTCTCCGCACTCTTTGTTCTAATCTCTTCCTACAACAGCAACATATCATGCATCTAACTTCATGCCAACTTCATCTCTTTTTTTTAACCATTATGCATCCCTCTTGGTTCCCTCTCAAACACAGTACCCCTCAATTTCCCCCACCTTAATCTTTCAATTTTTTCAATCCTCGTGACTATCAAGCTTGATGTTGATAATTTTCTTGTTTTGAAGACACAAATGAAGTCGAATCTCTTATGCTATGATCTCATCAGTTTCATCGACGGGTTCCTCCATAGCTTGTCGATATTCATCCTGCACCAAACATGTGTAATTGCTCCAAATCCTCAGTATAATGCATGGATTAAAATCGATTAGTGTGTCTGTACATAGATCACATTCACTCTCTCGTATCAAATACATAAGGATGTTTCACAATCTACGTACCAATCGAGAATTATGGGAAGCTCTCACAGTAAGCTAAATGAATTAGTGTGTCTCGAACGAGATAACTGTCAAGCTTAAATTTTATGTCTACTTCAAGAAACCAATCCAACCTATTTTGGATTACCTCTCAGGCCTCAAATTGCTCGCGGACTCCCTATCGTCAATTAACTGCTCCATCAAGGAAAAGAACAAGATTATTCAGTCTTTCAATGGTTTCCCCTCTGAATAAGACACTTTATTAGTTGATATAAGTCATCTATATCTTGTTGTCTTTTTTCATGGCTTGCGAGCGAAGCTTATAACTCAAGAACAATGACTTCAACATCACCATGGTGCATTGTCGGGCTTGGATCACACTCTACTTGCCTTTGCACTCCAGTAGTGGTCCGGTCAGAATTAAAAGGGACATGGTCAACCTTTCTAAGGATAGGGCAACTGACGTGGACTAGTTCAAGGTAGTGGTCACCGACAGGAACATAGTAGATATGTAGCCCCGACCCCGACCACCAACTTCTGGTTCTGATCGAACCTACAACCCACCCTTCGACCATAAAGAGATCTCGGGCACTCGTTCAGTTGTGGTGTGTCAACTCTGTAGTGGATACTTGTCACAATTGTACTCACAAGTTTGATTATGTTTATTTCATCACTAATCTACCTGATTAGTTTTCTGCTTTAAATGTTGAGGAATCAGTGAACCCGACCTTGTATCTAGATAGTGGTGCCTCAACCCACACGACAAACGATCCAGGTATGCTTTACAACCCTAAACCTCATTACAAAACTAACAAGGTTATTGTCGGGAATGGTCAACTCTTACCTATTAGTTTGGTTGATTCATATTCCATAAACACGTCGAATGGCTATTTACGATTATCCATCATCCTTCATGATGTTGATCTCTCTTGAAATTTAATGTATGTAAAACAATTATATAAAGATGATTCCTGTGTTGTCTACTTTGGCGATACTTCTTTTATTATGAAGAAAAATATGACAAGTAGGTTCTCCTTCAGTCTAGATATTCTCTGTCCTCGTTATATCCGATTAACAATACCTTTGTCTCGTTCCACCTGTCCACATTGGCTGCCTCTGTCTCATTTATGTTTCGTTGGCATCATCATCTCAGTAATCCACATCCTCATGCCCTCACAAGTCTTACTAGTCAATAAAGATTTCGCCATACAAGCTGCATGATTGTGTCTCTTGAAATCTAGGAAAGTTGCATAAGCTTTCCTACGAACCTAGTCATCATCGTGGTGTGTTTCTGTTAGTTCTTGTACATTCTGATGTATGGACAAGCAATGTTTTATCAATTGTTTTTTCTACTATTTTGTCTTGTTTGTGGATAATTTCTCTCGATACACTTTGATATTTCATCTAAAGCGCAAATCTGAGGTGTCATATCATTTTAATCTAAGCTTGTCTATTGAGAAATTGTGCAATGCCCGCATTCAATGTTTATAAACCGAAGGAAATAGAGAATACGTAAGTCCTCATTTTAAGGATTATCTAACCACTCATGTTGTTTCTCATCGTCTTTCATGTCCGCATGCTCTATCTCAAAATGGTCTAGCCGAACGTAAGCTTCATCATATAACTGAATTGGCACACACGTTGCTCATCCATGCCACTTCCATTTTGGTTAAAATATATCCTCACCACCACATAGATTATGAGCCGGGTACCATTTTCCACGTTATCGTTCCGATCATCTTATCAATTTTTCTTTGTTATTACACCTGATGACTTACACTTACGTGTGTTTGGTTGCCTCTGTTTCCATTAGTTTTGTCTCATGGTTCTCACAATTTTGGATCACAATGCACTATCATGCGTTTTCATTTGATATGATTCTAACATTAAAGGTTATCCCTGTTTAAATCTTCAAACATGTCATGATCATACATGTCGTCATGTCTGTTTCGTTCAGGATGTCTTCCCTTTCTTAGCTCCTCTTGCGTCTGCCCATATGCACGAAGCTCAGCCTACACCACTGGGTTCGATTGCTATTCTTCTTCTGATTTTCCTTCTAACTCGGTCATACATGCCTCCTCCTAGTCTCATTTCACAACCTGATTCATCTCCCCTCTTGGAGTCTTAGTCTGTCTCTTCTCCTTCTGGGTCAACTACTGTCGTCACTCCCCAGTCTCAACCTGTTTCTATTCCATCTCGTATCCTTGTCTTCCAAAGTTTCCTCTTCACATCAGACAACCCCTTTAAGTTGTTAACACTCCATTATTACCACCGCTAACTCCTCTCCATTGCTCCCTCTCTTGTCATAAACTTGAGTCACACGTTAATTGTTAAGGCGGTCCTTGATCCTCGTTGGAAATCAGCAATGGAAGATGAGTACAACACCTTATTAACCAATCTCACTTGGGAATGGATGTTCAAGGTTAAGCAGAAATTGTTAGGATCCATAGTGCATTTTAAATCAAGGTTGGTTTCTCAAGGTTTCAAACAACAAATGACCCTGACTATGACAAGATGTTTAACCCGATAATTAAGATGAAAACAATTCGGGTTGTCCTCATGCATGCCATTTCCTCTGGATGGATCATCCGACAACTGATGTCAGGAATGCCTTCCTCCATGGTCATCAGAGTGAACTTGTTTACATGACATAGCGCCCGACTTTATCCATCCTTATTTTCCCGAGCATGTTTACCAGCTCAAAAAGGAGATCTACGAGCTCAAATAGAACCTCCACTACAAGAATCTGTATCAACAACCACGAAATTAATTTGTTGTCACAAGGAGTGTGTTGGTAAAACAGTGTATAAGTTTCGACAGTTTAATACGTCCCCGTAGACACGTTTTAGTGTCAACACATTTGTCGTAGCACAAACAATCTTTTAGTATTGACTTTTGCTATCACAATATGTCTGTGTCGACCAAATCCATGTGTCAAAAACTCAACCGAGGTTAATATTGATATTCAGTCACGGAAGATGTTGGTATTGCAAAAACGCAGGTTTACTTTCAAAATTAATTGATGTACTAAAGCTATAAACAGTATCGACATAACTTCATTGGTAATATATGTGTTGCCGTTGCTAAACGGTATACCCGCAATTATAACAGAACATACCGTTTTTTCCATTAATCCCAAGCATAGTTCAGAATCTCCCCTGTGTAGAGCAGAGCCTTCGTTGGTCCATCAACTACCATATCCAAGAACGGATTCCCTTGCAGATCGACTCCCAGGACGCAACCACATTGCTCGCAGACATTCCAGGAGAGACCCAGCTGCCGATCGATCGTTCAGCTCTTTGTTGCTGTATCCCGCGACAAGCATTTCTCCTCAGGTACGCTGGTATGAGCAGCCGAATGTGGCTTCTTCTAATTGCGAATTGAATTGTCATGAGCTTAATTGTGTGATATAGCCAACGGTTCCAACGGACAACTCACCCGAAGGAGTTGTACTGTTGAGAATAACAACCGATTAACCTACAAGCTAGCTGCAGCTCGTTCGGTTCCAATTATACAACTCGATTGAAGGAGTTCTACTCTTGCGTATAACAATCAATTAACTAGCAAGCTAGCTGCAGTTCGTACGATTCCAACGGACAGCTCTCTGATTCCATTTGGTTCCATCCACACATAAACGAAAATGAATATCTGAACTGTTACAAATGGTCAGGATAACTATCAATAACCGATTTTGCAACTTCCTGTACTGCATGTTTCAGAAGTTATTTGATTAACTAAACTGCCGTGTTGTCTTTTTAATCCTAAGCCAACTTTTTATTGGGTTGATATTTTTTGCAGAAATAGAAGTGCGATGGATAAGAGTTAGATGACCAAACCTCGTCAAAATGGGGAATATAAGGAAGGGGTCACTTCGTTTCTAGACCGTGCCTACTCTCGTTCAAGTTGGGATGGTAAGATTTACTTTCCTTGCAATAACTGTGTTGGTGCTTTCTTACTGGGAAGAACTACTGTTAAGTTCCATCTTGAAAAATGGAGAATGTTGTCAGCTTACACTACATGGGTGGATCATGGGGAGGAATTCGAAGATGTGATCTCTAATGGTAGGAATTCATCCTCTCATGGGGAAATGAAGGATATGGTGCATGATGGGTTCAGTGGTATGAGGGTGGACGAAGGTGAGGAACCAAATGCAGATGCTAGGACATTTTATAAGCTATTAGAAGATTGTGAAAAGAGCTTATATTCAGGTTGTGTCTCCTACACCAACATGTCTATTTTAGTTGAACTGTTGCATCTAAAGGTACTGTACAAAGTTTCTAACAAGTTCGCTGATGAGATACTTCACATGCTAAGTAAAGTATTGCCACCAGGGAACACAGTCCCTAAGTCCTACTACGAAGCAAAGAAATTTATAGGAGGGTTAGGGTTGGACTACCAAATGATGCATGCTTGTGTAAATGACTGTATACTATTTAGAACAGAGTAAACCAATTTGGATGTGTGTCCAACATGTGGGGAGTCAAGATGGATTAAACCTTGACACAACACTGGAGGACTGGATATACTAGAGCAATCGAAGCGACAAATACGGAAGCTACCAGTCGAAGTACTTCGATATTTTCCACTAACTTCAGGGTTGCAAAGATTATTCATGTCCCCCAAAACTGCTTCCTCTATAACCTGGCACCATACACGACGATTAAAGGATGGTATTCTACGTCATCCTGCTGATACAGACGCTTGGAAGAAACTTGACAACGTACTACTTGAATTTGGGGAAGAGCCACATAATGTGAGGATTGGATTAGCTACGGATGGGTTTGATCCGTATAGTGATAAAAGTCACCCATATAGCATGTGGCTAGTTGTTCTTATTCCATACAATGTGCCTCCCGAGGTATGTTTGAAAGATACGAACTACGTGCTATCAATGTTGATTCCTGGACCAAAGGCTCCAATTAATGACATAGACATGTATCTGCAACCGTTGATCGAAAATCTAAATGAGTTATAGTCGAATGGTGTGCTCACATATGATGCAGACAAGAAAGAAAACTTCGAAATGCACGCAGACGTACTTTGGACCATTAATGATCTTCCTGCTTATGCGAACTTGTTTGGTTGGGCTACTTATGGTAATTTGGCATGTCTTATCTGTCAAATGGACACCCATTATTGTCGATTGAAGAATGGGAGGAAATGTTCTTTTGTGGGACACAGACGATTCCTCCCCACCGGTTACCCATGGAGAAGAAACAAAAGTTTGTTCGATGAGAAACAAGAGTTACAGATGGCCCCACAAAGACTATCGGGGGAGGAAGTGTTACATGTGCTAGAGAATCTTGATCCAGTCATGTTCGGTAAGACTCAACCGCCCATTCAGGTTGGAATAGACTCAACTACTGGAAATTGGAAAAAAAAGAGCCTATTCTACCAATTACCTTATTGGAAGCACATCTTAATCCCTCACAATTTGGAGGTGATGCACATTGAGAAAAACGTGTGTGATAACCTCATTGGGATATTATTAGTTGTTGTCGGTAAAACCATTGAAAACCTTAATGCTCGGCTAGACTTACAGGCCTGAGGCATAAGAACGAGTTTACATCCTGTCCGTAGAGGAACAAAACTGGTGTTACCACCGACTTGCTTTTCCCTATCAAAGGAACAGAAGATTAAACTGTGTGAGTTTCTTAAGAACTTGAGACTTCCTAGCGGTTATTCATCCAACATTTCAAGTTGTGTTAAGGTGAAAGACAGAAAATTGATTGGGTTGAAAAGTCATGACTACCATGTTCTCATGCAACGTATCCTATCTGTGGCTATTAAAGGATTACTCCCCAAACATGTATGCAAAGGTGTGATAGACATGGCTAACACATTCAGGATTCTATGCTCTAAGGAGTTGCACATGTCAGATATGTTGAAGGTGGAGTCGCAATTACCCATGACAATGTGAAATTTAGAGAGAATCTTCCCACCAAGTTTCTTCAATATTACAGCCCATCTTATCACTCATCTAGCAGAGGAAGCAAAACTAGCTGGGCCAGTGGAATATCGTTGGATGTATTCAATCGAAAGGTAAGTTTCAACACTCATTTATGAAGTATACCTTTAACAGAGGAGGTGTCTCACTAATAACATGTTCTTATCGTAGGATAATGGGGATAATGAAGTCATTTGTGCATAATCGTAGTCGTCCGGAAGGGTCAATAGCAAAAGGTTATATTGCTCTAGAGTGTTTGACATTTTGTTCTAGATATCCTCATGACATTGAGACCATATTTACACGGCATGAGTCAATTATAGTAACTAAGGTAACTCCAAGGGCGGCACATCTAACACTTCGATTGGTTGTCTTGTCCATGTACGTAGTGAACAAAAGAGGCAACTACTAGGTGCACAGGTGAATAGGCGGAACATCGATGTCATGCACAATAGAACATTCATACAATGGTTGGAGGGCAGGGTATGACACTCTGACACATATAGGAATATCCATGTGTGGCTTTTAATGATGGTGGAATTATTTGCATTCTCAGGTTGGTCGATTAGTTAGATCGGCTGAGGATGACAAAGGTCGTCAACTAAAGGCTTTGGCACAAGGACCGTTATATGGAGCTAAGACATATAATGGTTGTAAAGCAAATGAGTTCATCTTCCACACCAAAGAGCGGTCTCTAATGAGGAGTTTTGACAAGAGCGGTGTCTTGTGCAAAGCTAACACAATGTGCTATGCGAGTACCTCCGAAAATAACCCCATTGAAGGTGCAATTGATTATTATGGAGTGTTGAAGGAGGTGGTTGAGCTGCAGTACCTTGGTCACCTATCGGTTGGGTTGTTCAAATGTGATTGGTACAACGTACTTTCATTCTTCAATGGGATGAAAATTGATGAGTATGGATTTGTGTGTGTTAATACCAAAAATTATTTATCGACAGATGAGCCATTCGTACTTGCAGCTCAAGCCACACAAGTTTTCTACTTATCTGTGAACATTAGCCCTGATTGGAGCACTATGTTGAGGGTAGAGTCCAAAAAACGATTTGTGATTGGGGGTCAAATGAGTGGGGAGTCAGTGGAGGAAACATCAGCACTGGTTGTTGATGTACCGAATGTAGTTTTTGTCGATGATGTGGTTTATTGGTGTAGAAATGACATTGAGGCTCTCGAAATATCTGTTGAGGATGCCATGCCGGAAATGACCACACAAGCCCTGCCAGAAGCAACTGAAGGCCTTGACGAATTAGAATTTCTAGATCCAGAGGAGGAGGATATTCCTGATGATGGAACAGATAGTGACACAGATACAGAATTTGAGGACGATTTATTTGATGACAAGGACGAACTTGAGGGAACAATGGATGAGGATGACGATGATGATATGATGATCCATCGTAAGTTGGTGTTCAATAGAAGAGTGTTTGTATGTTTCTTAAGGTAATTGTTCAATAGAAGACTGTTCAATAGTGAGGAATTCCATTCTGTCATTGTTCAATAGTGAGGATTTTCATTCTGTCATTGTCATAATTGTTTGCTTTGTTCAATAGTGAACTGGTTTTCTTGACAGACTTGTATTCTTTGTCCGAATTGAGATGATTTTGTTGAAATTTGTTTGGAGTCTCGTGTGCTGCTATTTGTACCATGTGTTGTGCTGTAAGCTGCTGTGTTCTGCTGTGCTGTAAGATGTTGTGTGTTGCTGTGCTATAAGCTGCTATGTACCATGTGTGTGTTTGTTGCTGTGTAAGTGGTTGTGTGTTGCTGGACCCATCCAAACGTGTAGCCAAATGCAGCTCCTACTGCAGATCATCAAGTGACGAATCTGTATCCTGCTTCAAAACTGCAGTAACTGATCTTAGAATCTATATGACATACATATACTTCAAAAAACGAAAATAAGATACATATACTTCGTAGGATTAGCTGTCGCAAGGTGTATTTCAACTTTTGTTAAAAATACAATGTATTTCAAGTTTTGCACTTCTTAGGTATGATCTATTTTCATAGAAACAGTATACCAAATCAAGCAAAAACATACCTTCCCCAAGCTTCTGATAAAAATGGTGCATCACATTAAGCTGTTTTCCACATCTTCCTCCTGAAGTGCAACATGTTTATAATGACACGATATACTATCATGCTTTTCCCTCTCAACAGCAACCTCAGCAAATGGATCATCAACATACCTCGACTGCAATTCATCCTCAAATATGTCATTCTAACGCAATTCCATATCATTCTCCTATCATGCTTCTCTCTGTTTCTCTGTTTTTCATAGTTAAAAATTCTTATTTCGTGTTTTATTATGCTGGTTGTATTGCAAAGGATTTGAGAATGCATCAACTACTTATGGAGGGATGTGAAAAAGAAGGCATGTGCAATATATTCGAATAAAGTGTGGAAGAAAACAACTAAACATTTTAAGTCAGTTGTTTTTCATTTTCAAGTTCCATGTCAAAATGTACAGAAACCATGATAACTGTAGTGTATCTATCTTCAGGGAGTGATCATATGAATAAAATTGATGTCTTCTTTACTTCATTCTAAGTCAAAAAGTTTCCCTAGTAACATTACAGCTCATTCTTCATTGAAAGGTTCTTGTGACATAATCTCATACAATTAAGACAGTGAAGGGGTGCAATCCAAAGTTTAGAATCTGTATATTCTATATGAAACTGTATTGCATCTGTACAAGAAACATACAGTTTTCAGGTACACGCTTAGGAAAAATTGTCACGACCACTTCTTTAGGCCACTGATAGAACTTTGCCATATGCATTTCAAATCACATAAATGAATTGCTGTCTTTTGTCAGATTCTCTGAGTTCCAACGAGGTTGCTGTCTTTAGAGAAGAGGAATTGCTGTCTTTTTGAAGGAGAGAGTTTCCTGAATGCAGTGATCACACAAAAAGCACGTATGCTTGCCATTTCTGACCAAAAAATGGACACAAAATGGTCTTCTAACACCAATCATGCAGTAGAAGCAACAGTTTTGTTCTTTCATGCACTGGATTCGAAGACTAACCTCACTGTGGGTGATTGTGAAACAAATCTGAAGTTGGAACGAAGCTGCAAATGGAAGCTGCACTATTGTGACGCACTGGAAGTTGCACTCGGCCTACTTAAGAACTGCAGTAGCTATGTGTCGAATTGTATGTAGAGGTCGGGTTGAAAATAAGACAGATAACTATGTGTCGAGTTTTATCTTGTCTGAATTGTGTGTGTGACACATTGTTTTATGTGTTATAAACATGATTGTAGTAACATTTACACACATGGTAACACTTTGACACATAGTGGTAACACCTTGACACATAGTTATAACACCATGACACATGGTAACACTTTATTACATCAATGAATATAAAACATTTGAAAGTTATATTTTTAATCAAAGTAAGTAAAATTTGTATAAGTTGATATTAAATTTGTATACATTTGTATAAAGTATAATATTATAGTGAATAACAATAGGACACTTTGACACATCAATTAATATAACACATAACAAAGTTGTATTTCAAACATAAAATGAATATGATTTAAATTGTATACATAAGGATACATATGTCTTGATTTTAAACACGATTTAGAAATATTGTGCTATAAGATAAGTATAGACAAATTTATAAAAATTAATCTGAAATTTATACAAATTATGTTATTATACATATTATGTCATTATTAAATATAAATAATAAGTATATTTTTCATCAAAGTAAGTAAAAGTTGTAAAAGTTGATATTAAATTTGTAGACATTTGTATAAAGTATAATATTATAATGTTATACACTAAGACACTTTGACACATCAATGGATATAACACATAAGAAAGTTGTATTTCAAACATAAAATGAATATGATTTAAATTGCATACATAAGGATAATTATGTCTTGATTTTAAACATGATTTAGAAATATTGTGCTATAAGATAAGTATATAAAAATTAATCTAAAATTAATCTAAAATTTATACAAATTATGTTAGAATTATATATCTTATGAACACATTTGGAACGGGCCTTTAATACACGAGCCACTTTCCTTCAATTAATATACCAGGGCAATTTGTGTTATCGGGCCAATTTCATCTGTCTGGCCTCATAAGAATAGCTGCTACGGATGAGGACGAAACTGAAGCGTTACCTCGGTTCAAACAACTATGATGCCTCGGTACCTACACGACGCAGTAGGCTTCATCATAAATATTGTGATTTGATGGATCAGTCCTGTCATACAATGGTCTTCTTTTCTTCTTTCCGCGCCTAATTTTCACTGTCATTTGGTTCTTCTACTTCCCACTCTGCAAGTTTTCCCTCCAACCAGTGCTCCAGGACGATCTTCTCTCATCGACAAACACATCCCTGCCGGTGTGCGTTCGCCCTCAGCAAGGAATGGTTCTAACTTCCTGTAGGATGATTTTGTTCTCGGAGGCGCAAGGTATGGTTCAGCAAACCATTTGTTCATCTATGGTGCTCACTTACATGTTTAATCTCCTTTCCCCCTAGATCTCGTCTATTTGCAGCCATTTTATACACGATTTTTCGTTTTAAAAAACATAACTTGCAAGCGAAGACTCACCTTTGTCGATGATCCATGGCCGATTAACAACTCCCTAAGCAACCGTAGTTTCATGCATGTCGTTGTAATTCGTTTATGCGAAACATGTCACGGAATGTTCAGTAAGGGTGCTTATGTTGAGAATAAAACTTGGACAATTGTTGCAACAACACATAAAGATGGAAACTTTACACCACAAACTTGAGCAAAATTTCACGTTATCCTAATGTGTTTAACAATATCTTCTCAGTATGGTGGGTACTCGGAGAATGGTCGAAAGAAGTACCGTAGCTTCAAAGCTACCGACACGTAGATCCCCAAGGAAGATAAACAGGGCTGCAACAAGTAAGTGTTTTTTTCACTACTACGCCTTGTAACTGCTTTTAGGTTGTCTTGTTAGGTATTTGTTTTGTTTTAGGTGCTCGGTAACTTGTACTAGACATTGCTTTTAAGGGTTACACCTGTGAAGAACATCCATGCAGTCCCTTCGCCTGTGGAGAACATCCCTGCAGTCCCTCCTCCTGTCGAACCTCATTTGGAAGTGTCTACTGAAGAGGAAATCCAGCCGGAGGACCCCTATCTGGAGGAACCACTAAGTATACAAATAGGTAACTTCTAATTTGTCCCATACAACTTGGTTATCTAATCGATACCTGCTTTATGTGTCAGCTGCGCAAGAGGAAGAGTTAAGGCCACCAGTGGACAGACTACGTAGAGGGCGAACTCATTGCATAAGATTGTCTCGAAATGGCGTCAACAAAAAGAGGTTCTGAGTTTAACTCTCGAGGTAAATTCTGCAGTAACAATGCTTCCGTGTTTGCAAGTTGGTGTGGTTGCATTGTCCGCAAACGAACGAATGCACCTCTAATGGTTAAAGACTGGAAGGAGATTCCAAAGTCTCCCATAGACTACGAGGCTACGATGCTCATGCTGGTTGCGGTAAGTCTCAGTTGTTCACAATTCCTACACAGTATCGTTCAAATTGAACGAAGACTTACATATTGCACATGTCTATTTGTAAATGCTGTAAATCTGAGCCTAGCATTTCCATATTGTTCAACATCGCAGGAGAAGTTTGTGATGCTGAATGATGAAAACCTGAAGTAGCTGATCATCTGTACTCTTAAAGAGAAGTACATAAATTACAGGGCGAATCTAAAGGTACTTTGACAAGTACCTTACGAATGAATAAAGGTTACAAAACATTCCTCTTGACGTGGTGAAAGAGGATTGGGTGTGGCTTGTTAACTGTTTCAGCTCTAACGAGTTTAAGGTTTGTGCCTTACTCCCTATCGCAACTGTATTTTTTTGTACAGTTAATGAGTGCTGCATTTTTAAACGTAAACTGGTTGTAACCTATTGTTTGAAGTTAAAGAGCGATCGTAACAAAACCAACAAAGTTCACCAAGTCATGAGGCACACCGCTGGCACTTCGTCCTTTGCGAGGAGAGAACATGAAGAGGTAATCCTAACATTGAATTTTTATGTTTAATAAATAGTTGGCTACACTTGAACAAGTATATGGTACTCTTGCAGATTGATACGAACAACGGGAAACATCCCGGGGAGTATCATATGTTCAAGAAGAACCATGTGTACAAGAAAGAGCAGACACTAGATGATAAAACCATATCAATACTGGTAAGTAGTACTATCCACCCATATAGTCACATGTTCTGTATATTGTATCTGATTTCTCCCTTATGTTCTTGTCACACCGTTTGCAAAATAGGACCAAGTGGAGGAAAGGGCTGCTCAGTTCGCTGGGGGGAGGAGGCTCCAGTTGACAAGGATGTCTTGTATGAGGAAGTTCGCCAACCTGAGCGTCGTCGAAGTCGTGTGTCAAAGCTTGCACGGATGATGGAAAGTGAGCAGTTAAAGCAAGCTAGGGAGGAGGTGGCTAGAAACGCAGCTGGATATGAACAACTCCGTGATCAACTCAAGGAGTTCCAGGCCAACATTGAAGCATTTCAACTTGATATGTCTATCATGAAAAGTGCAATGTTTGCCAACGGTGCGTATAGTAATGATTTAATTGCATTGTGTACACCCATTTAGTAATTGTAGGGTATATTCTATAATATGATGCTACCATGATTGCTGTTATTTCTATGTTTGCATATCCAAATGCATGAACCGTGGAGAGATGCGGTAAGTACTCCTGCTTAGTAGTTATGTCGAATGGTGGCACACTAGGTGTTGTGGCTTCTCAGTTTTTATTTTCATTTGAAACTGATTGTAAATGGATATTTTGGACATGATGTAAATGTGAACATGTCATCTCTGTTTGTGTTTTTCAATTGTCGCCATACATTTGTTTGAAATGCTTGGCTATATATAAATTCGTATGTGTTGGAAATGGTTCTATTAGGAAATGAGAAACTGAAGAACTACTAGGGTTTCTTAATGGATCATTTGGGTTCTGTGCACTATAGCACCCCATTACCGAAATATATATAAAACTGATAATCAATATTTACAACATAAGTCCTCAAAGAATAGCATAATTAAAATTACATAATAACAAAATAAACCTCAAACTATAATAAAAGATGATAACACTTCATCATTTCAAACTTCTTTAATTTGACCTTCAACACTTCAAGTTTCTTTATCAAATATCCATGTTGATTTCCAGCCAAAGCCTTTGTAAAGAGATATGCTACTTGTTCTCCAGTCCGAACATGATGAGTCTTGATAGTACCTGCACTAATGTTTCTCTGACAAAGTGACGGTCTATTTCTATATGTTTTGTCCTTTCATGAAAAATAGGGTTAGATGAAATTTGAATTGCAGACTTATTATCACGAAACAGCAAAACAGGATCAGAATGAACAATACCAAGTTCAGATATCAACTCTTTTAACCATACAATTTCAGCAACAGTGACTCCCATACTTCTATATTCAGCCTCAGCTGAAGATCTGGATATAGTATTCTGCTTCTTTACCTTCCAGGATACCAAAGAATCTCCTAATTTTACACAATAACTAGAAACAGATCTTTTAGTTTCTGGACATGCAGCCCAGTCTGAATCACAGAAGGCACTCAAATTTAGTGAACTAGAGGCAGATAAGAATTAGCCAAGACCAGGTTGAGCTTTAATGTAACAAACAATTCTAAAAGCAACATCCAAATGAGATTGTTTAGGAGCATGCATAAACTGACTTAATTTCTGAACAGCAAAACAAATATCAGGTCTTATTACAAACAGATATAACAACTTACCTATAACCTTCCTATAAAATGTTGCATCAGATAAAGTAGTATCATCGAAAATGTCATTTTTTGACTCATCATATGCAACGGAGGTTAGAGATAAGTTTAATTCTATAGGGGTTTTACTAGGTTTAGAACTTAGCAAGCCAACCTCTGAAATTAACTCAAGAGCATACTTATGATGATTGAGAACAATACCTTCTCGAGATCTAGCTATTTCCAAACCCAAGAAATACCTTAGATCTCCCAAATCCTTCATTTTGAAGTGAATCTTAAGAACATCCTTCAGTTCAGCAATTAAAGTACTGATGTTACCTGTAATCAATAAATCATCCACATATACTAACATAACAACAATGTCAGCACCTTTTTGTATGGAAAACATTGAGTAATCATGCTTGCTCTGCTGAAAACCATGAAAAACTAAAGCATCAGTCAACTTAATATTCCATTGTCTAGGGGCTTGCATTAAACCATACAAGGATTTTTGTAATCTACATACTTTATTCTCCCCATGATTACAAAAACCTTGAGGAATAGCCATATAAGTTTCTTCTTTTAAATCTCCTTGAAGAAAAGCATTATATACATCCATCTGAAAAATAGACTAGTTTCTTATAGAAGCAACAACTAAAACAGTTCTTACCGTAACCATCTTAGCAACAGGAGAGAAGGTGTCAGCAAAATCTACTCCTTCCTGTTGACTATACCCTTTAGCAACCAACCTTACCTTGTATCGTTCCACAGAACCATCCGACCTGTACTTAACTTTATACACCCATTTGCAACCAACAATGTTTCTATTTTCAGGTAATGAAATGATAGTCCATGTCTTATTTTCTTCTAGAGCTTTAATTTCATCTTTCATTGCTTCTATCCACCTGCTATCTTTTTCAGCATCTTTAAAATGAACAGGATCCACTATCTTTCCAACATTTCCAACAACAAATTTGTATCCATCTGAAAGATTTCTATACGATACAAAATTACTAATTGGATATAAGGAATATACATGTCTTACCGAATTTGAAGAAACAATATAATCTTGATGCCAAGAAGGAGCTCTACTTATCCTTGATGACCTTCTGAGATCAGTAACTTCAGAAACATCATTTCTCATATGACTATCAGGTAGCGAAGCTTCAACTCCTGAAGGCTCAACTTCAGATGTGTTATCAGAACTCAATGGAACAATTAAAGGGTCATCATCTAACACATCAACAGATTTATCACCGAATACAAGAGGCTCAACATTATCTTTCAATTTAAAGGGAAATACATCCTCTTTAAATTGAACATCACGACTAACAAAGAAATTTTAGTCTCAAGATTCAAGAGTTTATACCCTTTCTGAGTAAGGCATTAACCCATAAACACAGATGGAACAGATCGAGACTGAAACTTATCATAACTGTTAAGCGCTTTAGCAAAACACAAACATCCAAACACTTTTAAATGATCAATGGCAGGAGATTTCCCTTTTAATTTCTCATAAGGAGACATATTATTCAAGACCACAATAGGTAACAGATTTATCAGATAGCATGCAGTTAAAATACATTCCCCCAAATATTGAGAAGACACGCCACTTTCAAGTTTCAAAGCATGAGTAATTTCTAAAAGATGACGATGCTTTCTTTCAACAATTCCATTTTGTTGAGGAGTATAAGGACAACTCGTTTCATGAACAATCCCATTTTCTTTAAACAAATTTGAACAATTCTCATTCAAAAATTATCTACCATTATCAGATCTAACTCTTTATACAGAAAAATCATGCTGAGTTTTTACTAAGATCAGAAAATGCTTGATAATCACAATCGCATAAGATTTCAAAGATAGCAAATAGGTCCAAGTATTTCTAGAGTAATCATCGACAATTGTCAAAAACTATTTTTTGTTATCATACGTACACACATTATAAGGACCCTATACATCCATATGAATCAAATCAAATAGCCTAGAAGTAGAACTAACACTTCTAGGAAAAGAAAGTCTAGACTGCTTAGCCATAGGACAAATCATGCAATCAGAAATCTTTCTATTTGAAACATCATCAAGTTTTAACAAGGGAACTTTACACAACACTTGCAAGGGAACATGCCCAAACCGTTTATGCCACAACAGAGGAACAGAAAAATTACAACTATGTACAGAAGAATCAAAGAAAAACAATCCAACTGCTGCCTTACTAGTCCCCAAAACCACTCAACTGGAGAGGTCCTCCATAACCACATGGTCCGGATAAAAAGTGACAGAACAAGATAAATCTCTTATCAATCTACGCACAGATATCAAGTTATATATGAAAACAGGCACATATAGCACATCAGACAATTTCTTATTCTTTCCAATCATAAAATCACCAATAGCTTCAGCTTTTGACAGTTATCCATTTGGCAAATGTATTTTTGACATAGAACGTTTAACATTTGATAGCCAATCTATTCTAGCTCATGTGATTACTAGCACCAGTATCAATAATCCAAGAATTATTAAAGGAAGAAATGTTCTTTATACCTGCTGCTGCTGTGTTTGCCTTTGCCTCAGTTTTAGAATCCTTTGAGAGAATTTCCACAATGTACTCCAGGTTCTCTTTGGTTAACATCATAGGCTTATTTTGCTCATCAGGGGTTGAGCAATTTGACGGGACATGAGAAGGCGTAGATGAACCTGAAGACATGGGGGTCTTAATAGCAGAGTTAGCTTAATCATGTTTATTTCTAAATTTCCAACCAGGAGGGTATCCTTTTCTTTTAAAGCATCATTCATAATCATGACCTTTACCCTTACAGTAGGTGCAGATCAAGTTCCTGTTTCTCATGTTTGGCGGCTTACTTGAATCTGAACTAGAGAAAGCAACCAAGCCATCGACATATGAAACTGAAGAACTATTGATGATACCCCTCTGATTTTCCTCTTGGATTAAAACAGCATAAGCCTGATTTATAGAAGGAAGGTGTTCCCGCATAACAAGATTTGCTCTAACAGTAGAATATGACTCATTTAATCCATTCAAAAACTGAAACAATTTCAGATTATCAGCATGCTCAAGATGCTTCTTAAAAAGCTCACAACCACAGCAAGGAAGACAGGTAATCGCAGCAAATTCTTCCCACATCATACGAAGTCTAGTAAAGTAAACAGATATTGCATCAAGGCCTTGTTGAACCAGACAGATTTCCCTATGCAATTGAAAGATTCTAGAACCGTTCACTTTATTTAATCTTTCCCTAAGATCAGCCCACACAAGAAAAGCACTTGTCGAATATAGAGCAGTACTCATGATATCCTTTGACACAAAACTCATAATCCACGACAGAACAACAACATTGCATCTTTCCCACAGATGATGCATAGAAGGATCGAAAGAATCCTTTGTCAAGGATCCATCTATAAAACCCTGTTTGTTCTTGACAACGAGGGAAATATACATGGCCCGACTCCAAAATCCATAGTTTTCGGGGCCAACAAGTTGAAAAGAAATTAGGGAAGCACCTGTGGTGTCCGAAGCGTGAAGAAATAAAGGATGATTCACATCAACATTAACCATGGTTGCAGGATTGGTGTCTTGGCCAGGATCCTTGACCTCTTCTTCTTTAGGGTTTGTACAATCCATCAGAAGAGAAGGCAGGAATCGACGCAGTCACAAAGAGAGGGCAACAGACGGAAGCAGGAATCGCAAGAGACAAATGGACGCAGTCAAAGCGTCTGGGGCTCTGATACCATATCAGGAAACGAGAAACTGAAGAACTGCTAGGGTTTATTAATGGATCATTTGGGTTCTGTGCACTATAGCACCCCATCACCGAAATATATATAAAACTGATAATCAATATTTACAACATAAGTCCTCAAAGAATAGCAGAATTAAAATTACATAATAACAGAATAAACCTCAAACTATAATAAAAGATGATAAAACTTCATCATTTCAAACTTCTTTAATTTGACCCTGAAGAGTTGATTGATTGACCTTCAACAGGTTCTACATATGTAGCTGTTTGTATATTATATGTTTATGTATTCTATTTGGGTATGCTTGGCTACGAGCATACGCATGATTAACAATTCGAAAAGAGTAAAACATTAGCATTTGCATCAAAACAAACCATTGACGACGAACTATACTTGTATCCGTAATTTATGCTTCATATACAATTTAACCATGACAACCCCGAAGCCACAAAACACTTTCTATAGAAACAACTTTCACAGTAGTTGAAAATCAATATTAGCATCAACTATGATGAACAGAGTAATATTTATTACTGTTGTACGTGCATCGACAGGTTACTTATGATGTCGTCTAACTTGTTTTCCATCAAAATTCATCTGTCGCTAAGTACGTGTAATTACTTTCAAGGAAATGTTGTAGTTGAATAACGTATATTGCCTCAAAGCAATTTGATGCAATATACAACAAATAGGGACAACAATACGTTGATACGAATACCGTCATTCTACATCTGATCTGACATATGTAGACACCCTAAATCGGTATTACCCTCAAATACCCGTCGACAGTAATTACGCGTAAACAGAGTCGGTATATTAGTGATGCTAATGATCAAACCAACTATTCATTCCAGACATGACAAATCTTTTGTGTCAGCATATTGTCGTCGTGTATACCTTTAGCCACGGGGTCTATTGGCACGACTCTTAGCATCGGCACGGGGTTTTAGTAGAGCCAACAGTGCTTCCGACAACGATGATTTACCATCGATGTAGAGCAAATTTCTTGTAGTGCTCGAGTATGGTTTCGCCAACACAATAGTGCACTATTCACATTAAGTTTTTGCGTTAACAAGGTCGATTCTTCTATCTTTATATATGATTATTACCAGACCTAAAATCTGACCTAAAGACGACATTTGAATAAAAAAAAATTTGAGTCGCCACTACTTAATTAAAACTAACTAGAAATCTTAAATTCCTAGTGAAAATAAATTATACACCTAGGATTTCAAAATGGTCTACGTTTAGAGATTAAGGTTCGGGAGCTCTATTACGAAATAAAGTTTAATTAATATTCCGCCCTTTCAATAATACTCTATTCGTTTATGTGCAATTAATTTTACTTTTATTTTTTTCCTTAAAAAATGAAAAAAAGAAAGAAAAATAAAGATGTAAATCCTATATATAGATACATATATGTACGTTTTAAAAAGTAAAATAATTATGTGCTACAATAGTATGTATACATGCGTATCAATACATAAATAAAACAATATAAAAAGTAAATCAAAACAAAAGAGTTGAATATGTATAAGTATAAATGAATGTGTACCAATGTATAAAAAATGTACATAAAAATATGGAGAAAAAGTTAGAAATATTAATAAATAAGGACAAAATCATATCAAATTTAGTTAGAGAATGAATGGATGCAAGTATGCAAATAAATGTATATATACGCACAAGTATGTATGAGCAATGATATGAAAGAATTAAGATGTGAAATTCAAACCATGTTTTGGACGAAAGTTTTTTTTTATTTCTCTTCTGCAGCGGTGGTGTGACTACTCTTTATTTCAACTGAAATTTTTATGTTATTCAGTTTGCCACTCTTTTACACAATGTATAACACTCCTATTTATACAATTTCCTATGGTTTTCTAAACTAGGAAGTGTATATGCAATAAAATATATTATACAATATAAAATATTTATTAAATATTTTCTAAATATTTCACAATATACTCTATATATTCTATATATTGATCTACTAAATCTGCACAAAACCTGTTCTGAAAACTCCGCAACCCGTCATATATGTTAATCTTGATATTGGCGCGCCACGTGTCACGATCCTGAACACATCACATCTAGGTCAAAATCGAGTGTCTACAGTTTGCCCCTCTTTGACATGTACATGAAAAACATATTTGAGAAGTGTTTTTCCAAAGATAAGGTGACATCGATTTTGGGCTATAAAGTTTCTAAATCAGTTGACGTACTTATGATGTGACGACTAACATATCTGGGATAGTGTTGCGCTGATGAATATGGTTAAAAATTGCATATCTAGGACAACGTTTTGTCTTCAACATAAGCGAGTCAAATACTAGGATATCAGGGACAATGCAACTTTGGGAAAAATAAAATGCTTGGGATGACTTAGAGGCTAGCATATCTGGGAAAGCATTGCGCCTTCTGGAGGATGGTAAAACCCTTATTTCTAATCACCCGACGTAAACTCAGGAGGGTATTGTAAGTAGGCGACTGGTTGGATCAACTCCAAAACATCGAAATCAATTTCATAATCTGACGGGGGGCATCTGACAAAGAAGAATCTCCTCCTTATTTTTCTCCATCGACTTCCTCTTTTCCACTGACTTATCTTCTACATCGTCTTCCTCCTCTGCATCGATTTTCTCTTCTCCAGCGACTTCCTCTTCTCCATTGACTTGCTCTTCCTCTTCACATTCTTTTAGCTGTGTTTGAGTGATGTCTCTTTTAGTGATATGTTATCATTGATTACCTGGTGACATACTGAACAACCTATTAGTCTAGGCTAACTTTACCACTATAGCGGAAATTGATAGTCCTCCTTTCGATAAGAGTAGTAAGACTTAATTGATTTTAAAATACGAGTTAGGCATGCTAACATATTAGGCATTCTAAATTATCGCGACAAAAAAAATATGCAATTGGACTATCTCAGACAATAATGTAGGCTACTTTTACAACGGTTGCTTGACAGTTTAAAAGTCATTCTGACGAAGGCACGACATAACGATGAATGGAAGTGACAAGGTGGAGGGTGTCTAGATGAATTGAAATCTCGGTGTGGAAGGAACTGTGCTTGATCGACCATATATATTTCTTTCGACCATCTTCTTCATTTCCTTTCCACCGAGCCTCCACCCAAAGGTTCATGGATCGATCGACTTAACCTAAAAAGGAACCACCACTGAAACACCACAAGAAGAATTGCCGACTATAGGTAGATACTCTAATTATTGGGAGCATCCCAGTTTATTTCGTTACACTCCCATGAAGACTCGCCACCATGCACCCCAAAATGATGAATTGACTATATGGAGATACTATAACTATTAAAAGCTCCATATAATTAGTAGTTTTGCTGTCATCTTGCTGTGGATTTCTGAATCTACCAATGTTTGGGAGCGCCCTACTTCACCTAATCACACTACAAAAAATAACCACTATGTATATCCCCAAGAAGTAGGGGTGATAATCGTGTCTAAACGAATAGGTGTTAAACTAACTCTCGAAACTCTAAAAACGAACACGACACGATTAACTTTGTTGAACAAAAAAATAGAGAATCGAAAACATGTTGGGTTACACGACACAAATAAAACTGATACGATACGACATGACACAAAAATCACAAATTTCATAAGTTATTTCATATTAATTCTATGAATATACTTAAACATGTCACATGTACATACACGATCATATACAATTAATCATGTTTATGCAGATATCTACAAATCAGAAGAGTTTAGACAAAATTACGTAATAGATTTGTTTAGACACGGGATATGTTAAGGTCAAACCCATATACACTTAAATGCATATCGTTACAGATCGTGTAATCGCGTCATGTAAGAAATTGTTACCAGCTGAGGATATTATAACCACAATCTCTTTGTTACCAATTGAGGATATTATAACCATCAAACGTCCAATTTTGGAGTCTATTACGTATATTGAGATTCTATAATTATTGAGAGTGTCCTAGTTCACCTCATTACACCACCATGAAGAACCATCATGTCTATCCCCTTAAAGAAGAACTACTTGTTAGATGGAGATAATGTAATTATTGAAAGATGCGTTAAATTTGATGTAAAACAAGTACTTCACAATTTATTTTGTATTTTTGTGTAACTCAGAATGAAATGCCATTTGTTTGATTATAATTGTAATTTATTTAGTTATTGACCTAAGGTTTTCAATTTTTTTTGAGATGATCCGAAAGAATTATATATCTAAATAAAGGTGTTTTAGGTACCCCAAATAACATTTTTAAAAGTATTTTTTATTCGGACAAACTAAAAAAATAGATTCAATAACTACACAGCTTATAACGTTAAATTGCAACTTAAATGCAATTTAAAATATAAAAAGTTTCTTAAACAATCATACCCTTAACTGTGAGTGCTAGTCGCGGGTGAAACATAATGTTTAATATTTATTTTTCAAAATGAGTATATTTTTGGAAAAATAATTCTTACTTACATTCATAAACAACTCACTTCATACCTCCCTGACCGACAGTGAGAATGATGTTTAAGGTTGAAATAAGGAATAACAGTGTTGTGTGTATCCCAAATATCATAATCGAATCATAGCTTTTATTTACATATTATAATTATATTCATTGCAGATACATTTTATAATATTATAATTATATTTATAACCATAATTTTACATTTTTATGTGTATTTAAAATATTCATATTTTTTTCATTTTTATAAATTAGATTTTAAAGTTTAAGCAACTCAAAGAATGTTTATCTTCTAAGTCAATAACTATTTAATAATGTATTTTGTATATATATGTATAATTGTGATCATACCATAAATATAATCATTATACATATATACTTGGGTTAACTACCTCAACAGTTACTTATCTTTTGACCTATGTGATTAAAAAGTCACTCATTTTTTTTTGTGTGACTGAACTGTTACATAAGTTGTCGTATGTGACTGAAAGGTTATTCCGTGGAGTTTCCGTCGAATATTGTTGTCTGACTGTCACTAGGAAATCCCGTGACTTGATTTGAACAAATTAAACTTAAATGGAAGGACAATTATACCCTCCTATCACATTAGAACAACTGGAGGGGAACCTAGGTGTACAGAGAAAGGAAAAGAAAGAAGAAAGGGATTTACAGGAGAGGAACCTGGGTGTTGGGTGACTTGGAGGAAGACGACTCTGCTGATCTTCTCTGACCGTCCAAGGTCGCTAAAATAACATGTATTATTTCAGCGGGTCATCTCTACACATGTAGTATTATGTACATCTCAGTTCATCAAGCACAGAAATAACGATATTCCAGATGATATAAGGAGGACAAATGGATGAAAAAATTATAAAAGAGCACAATTCATGTAAAAACACAGAGATAATTGATAACAAATGGATACTTCATCTTAGAAGAACATGAGAACAACACATACAATTGAAACTTATCAAGCAAAATTTAGAGAACTGCTTTGTCTCTAACAAAATTGAGAGAATTTCTTATATAAGAATCTAACGACGAAAACAAAAAACTGTCAATTTCAATGATCAAAAGCTCTTTCCAATATCACCTAAATAATCCCAAAAACATGGATAGAGGGAATTGACTCCTCCAATCCATTTGTTAAGAGCCCAATTGAACCACATTTGGGCTACAAGGACTGTTTTCTCTACAGTGTATGCGCAGATGTTCACTATGTTTATGGACAAGACATGCAGATGGACACCACCATTGGTTCCTTCACCATCCCTTCGGCTTCCCTCTCCACGTTTGATGTCATAAGCGTCAGAACTTCAAAGGATGGGGATTGGCCTCTTAATCTCCATCCTCTAAATGTCATCTGCTGCAATTGTTGAGTTGAGATTAAGTGCCTTCAAATTGCAAGGGAGCTCAGATTGGAGGATAAAGACGTCCCCGTCCCTATTAGCATCTTCTGGCAAATTCCTCAGTACTTCCTGATTAGAGCTGCTGAGGTCTTTACCTTCGTGGGCTGTTTTTCTTCTCCGAAATTTCGAAGTTTTGCAACACACCCAGAATCTTCAAAGAGCTTATGCAAGCACTACAAGAATCTGTTGCAACAGCAACGAAACTTCCGTGTTGACGCTAACAGTTGTAGTTAAATATATGTATATTGTGTCGACAGTATTTGTTGTCGTTATGTTTACTTATTAGGCACAATATGTTTACCATTGTTATAAGGTACATTTAGTGTTAAATTTTGCCGTCACCTTATATTTTACATGGATGAATGTGTAATGTCGACCAACACTTGATGTTAAATAACTCCATCAGTAGCAGGTGAATTTTTCATTGCAAATGTACATATTCAAATGCGAAACGTTCTGTCGTAAATATAGTGATATAAGCAATGGTTGTTTGCCGTAACTAATCAATTTTTATTGTCGTTAAAACATAAGTACCGGGAAAATGTAAGAATAGATTTGCGTTTCAATATATTGTCGACATTAGTATAGTCATTCAACAACAGATTTAATTGTTGTTTTCAAATAGTTTATTTAGTGACGACTATTGTTGTTGTTAAAAATTCAAATTTTCAAATTTTTTTCCCGCTCTGATTTAAAAATTCAATTTTTTTTCATTCAACAACTTATTTTTACACGTTTTACAGAACCTTCTCTTATCTTCCCTTCCTTCCCTTCACCTTCCCTTCATCTTCCCTTCCTTCCCTTCATCTTCCCTTCTTTCCCTTCATCTTCCATTCATTCAAAACGTTTTCTAAAGGATGAAGTGTCATGGAGCTGCTCGACCGACCTGTCATGGATGAAGTGTTGGAGCTGCTCAAAGTTCCATGGATGAAGGTATGCTGGAGATGGAGCTGGATAAGGCGACTTGGAGCTGGAGAAGTCGAGTTGGAGATGGAGAAGTCGAGCTGGACCTGTGGAAGGCGAGCTGGAGCTCGAGAAATTCTGGTTCTCCGATGCCTTCACCATTGATGAAGTGTCTTGAAACAATCGGCCATGGATGAAGCCATAGATGATGAAGTGACGATATATGGATGAAGAAGCCATGGATGAAGAAGGAGGAAGAAGCCATGTATGAAGAAGGATGAAGAAGCCATGGATGAACACAAATAATTTAAAATCGGACAACAAAATCGCAGAAAAAAAATCGACCAACAACAACCTGAGTCCGCTCTAACATCGGAAAAGTGTTGTCGTCGTTCATCTGTGTTTAACAACAACCTGATTTCGCTGTAAAGTTGTACATGCTAACAGCGACAATACTTTTACAATGGCAAATTGTCGACGTATAGACCTTTAACGACGGGGGCTACCGCGACAGAGATTTTGTCGCTGTCCAGACTTAACAACGGTATTTATGCAGTTAGCAACGCATTTTTGCCGATGTGTATGCTCGAGTTTCTTGTAGTGAAGTTATGTGTCGTTTTAATCCAATAAAAGGAGACAACTTTGATAGGGACCGCGAGACCGCTCCCTCCCAAATGCTTCACGAGCTTTGATTCATCGACGATTACGATGAATTTCTTGCAGATACAATTTCATCAGGCTTGACCGTGGATTCGAGCATCACCAAGAATATCTCTTCCGCCAATTTAGCTAGTCAATTATAGCTTTGTCAGTAATGAAGCGTTCAACAGTGACAACAAATGGAAGAACGAATTGAATCGGATTGAATGGGAAAACCCTAACCTGCCATTTCTTCTAGGAGAAGAAATTTCTAATTTGCTGCCACCCTTTCTGCTCCATCAACACCGCGCACATCTCCCTGAAGGTTAATTTACAAACGATCTCATCCATCACCCCCCGCTGCTCCGCATTGTTAAACTGGATACATTGAACTGAATATTGAAGCTAGAACACTTAGCATTCAACCTTAGCATTTCAATCATACATTACACACATATATATATTACATCTATTTGCTAATGACAGTTTATTTAACTACTAAATTAAACACTATTACAGCTCTCATACTATGTACAATGAGTATAGCGTGGGTTGTCTGCAGAAGTTGGTTGTAAAGTTGATTCCTTGAATCTGCTAGCACATGTTTGACAGCGCATGTTCAACACTCCCCCTCAAGTTGAATAGTGGGATCTCCAATATTTAGCTTGCACAAAACTCGTCTGAAACTTGTTCCGTTTACTGCCTTGGTAAGTATATCTGCGAGTTGATCTTCAGAGCGCACAAATGGAATTATGATCGTTCCATCTTCTAGTTTCTCTTTTATAAAGTGTCGATCAATTTCAACATGTTTGGTCCGATCATGTTGAACTGGATTCTCAGAAATACTTATAGCTGCCCGATTATCACATAATATCTTACATGGTTCCCGGATAGGAAAACCAATTTCATCTAACAACTTGTATAGCCATAAGACTTCTGTTAGACCTCGAGCGATTCCTCTGAATTCTGCCTCAGCACTCGAAAGTGCCACCACCTTTTGCTTTTTACTCTTCCAGGTTACCAAGTTCCCTCCAACTCTTGCAAAGTAACCTGAGGTTGATCTCCGGTCTATTGGATTACCTGCCCAATCCGCATCTGTGTATACTTCTACTTTAAGGTGGTCATTCTTCTGGAACAATACTCCACTCCCTGGTGACCCCTTTAAGTAGCGAAGGACTCTTACTGCAGCCTCCATGTGGTCTGCCTGTGGCTTGTGCATAAACTGACTTAACACACCTACTGCATATGCAATATCTGGTCGGGTGTGTGATAGGTAGATCAACTTCCCTACTAAGTGTTGGAACCGGGTTTGATCTGCTTGTTCAGCTTCCTCCGTTATTCGAAGCCCATGGTTTGGAATGATTGGTGTGTCTGCTGGCCTGCAGTCCATCAATCCTGTTTCCACTAGCAGATCTAAAATGTATTTTCTCTGTGATATGAAAATACCTGTTTTAGACCGTAGGACTTCAATCCCCAAGAAGTACTTGAGTTCCCCCAAATCCTTCATCTCAAATTCTTGAAACAGATTGCTCCTGAGCTGAACAATTTCTTCTTTATCATCACCTGTAATGATCATATCATCCACATATATAATCAAACAAGTTACTCGACCTTCTCTTCTTTTGATGAACAGAGTGTGATCTGAATTACTCTGTCGGTAGCCATATTTCTTCATAGCCACTGTGAATCTCCCAAACCATGCCCTTGGCGCTTGTTTGAGTCCATATAGCGCCTTTTTTAATTTACATACATCTGATCTCTGGAATCCTGACGTGAAACCAGGCGGTGGTTCCATATAGACTTCTTCCTCTAAATCACCATGCAGGAAGGCATTCTTCACATCAAACTGGTGTAGCGACCAATTTTTATTTGCAGCTATAGAAAACAAGACTCGAATAGTATCAATTCGAGCTACTGGGGAGAATGTCTCTGAGTAATCAATGCCATAGGTTTGAGTATATCCTTTGGCCACTAGTCTTGCTTTATATCTCTCCACGGATCCGTCAGCCCTGTGTTTTACTGTAAACACCCATCTGCAGCCAACCGCTCTTTTTCCGTGAGGCAAATCACACTTCTCCCACGTTTGACTCTTCTTCAAGGCTTCCATTTCTACTCTCATGGCATGCCTCCATTCTGGAATCTTTAATGCTGATTCCACTGTGCTGGGTATATCTTGAGTATATACTGCAGTAGCAAAGGCTTGTGCAGCTGGTGTCAGACTCCTCCTTGCCAAGTTTGCTACTGGGTACCGGCTTGCCTTTGGACTGTACTCTGGTTCGTATCGAATAGGAGGAACACCTCTGTTTCTCCTGGCTGGTAGTACATATCTCTCCTGTACTGGTACGTCTTTCTCCTGTACTGGTACGTCTTTCTTCTGTACTGATGACTCTTCCAAACCATTGCCATTAGAAGTATTAGAACCAGGAGTTACCCAATTAGAACTACTAACCTCCGGGATATTAGTCGGGGTTGACGGGGTTGAAGCATCCAAGGCCTGTATGATGGGAGTCAACATCTCGGTGGTTCCACCAACTTGCTCTGTTGGGACTATATCAGGGAACACTGGAGTGGTCAAAGTGGTTAAGATCAACCAATCTAGTGGGCTATCCTCATTATTCTCCCCCTGGACAGGAGATTGGGATGGGTAGTAGAATTTTGTTTCTAAAAAAGTACAATCCATTGTAATATACATGCGATTTCTTTTAGGATTATAGCAGCGGTAGCCTTTCTGGTGAATCCCATACCCTACAAATACACATTTGACAGAACAGGGATCGAACTTAGACCGATCCGATTTGGGAATGTGTACAAAGATAGAACACCCAAAGATATGAGGTTGGAGTGTTAAGGTTGTTGGAACACTCATATGATTAGATAAAACCTGAAGTGGTGTTTGGAGTTGAATCGCCTTAGTGGGTAGACGATTAAGAAGATAGACTGACGTTGCCACAGCTTCTGGCCAAAATGATTTTGGAACTTTTGACTCTAGCATTAATGCTCTTGTCATTTCTAAAAGATGACGATTTTTTCTTTCTGCTACCCCATTCTGTTGAGGAGTATGTGGACAAGTGGTTTGGTGTATGATGCCTTTGGCTTTAAGAAACTGTTGAAGTGAGGAATTTACGAATTCTCCGCCATTGTCAGAACGGAGTACCTGGATTTGTTTACTAAACTGGGTCTGAACTAGATTGGTAAATTCTACAAACTTAGTAAAGACTTCAGATTTATGCTTAAGGAAGTATACCCAGGTCATGCGTGAATAATCATCGATAAAAAGCACAAAATACCTAAAGCCAGTGTTCGACATACATGTACCATTATTTGGAGCTGGTCCCCAAACATCAGAGTGAATTAAGGAAAACACAGACTTGGCTCTAGATTCAGACATTGGATATGATTGTCTATGGCTTTTAGCAAGAATACAGGTTTCACACATAAGTTTGCTATTTGACGGAAATATACTAGGGAATAATTTATGAAGGTACCCGGCAGATGGATGACCCAACCGTCGATGCCACAACCATTGTTGTCTGGTGACTGTCCCGTGAGCAAGCATTGCAGTTCCGTGTTGAGTCACTTCCTCCACATAATACAGGCCTTGACGTTCAATTCCTCGCCCAATAACTTCCCCCGACTGAATATCCTGTAGCAAACAAAAATTGGGATACATTAGCACCATACAGTTTAGCTCTTTTGTTACATGACTGATAGAGAGTAACTTGCATGCTAAGCTAGGCACATAAAGACAATTCTGCAATTTAATTGTTGGAGAAATATCAATGGTTCCGGATCCCTGAACTGGTAGTAAGTCTCCATTTGCTGTCTGGATCATTTCTTGTCTTGGTGCCGACTGACTTATAAAATCTTTCTTGTCAAAACTCATAGTGTCTGTGGCCCCGCAATCAAAGAGCCATTTACTGTTCTCTTTCGTTCCGACATGGTTTGCGGTGCCAATTGGTGTTGTGGTTGTGTTCCTGGTACCGAATCCACGGTCAACACGGTCTCGTCGTTGACTCTGCCACCCTTCGGGAAATCCTTCGAGTTCGAAACATTCGTCCCGACTATGACGAGACTTTCCACAATGACTGCACCTCTTGTTCCTCCGGTCCATGCCGAGCCACAAGATGATGTAGTAAACGTAGTAAACCAGTCAATCAAACCGGTATAATGAACCGGTATACTGAACCGGACTATTGAACCGGACCGGATTAAACTATCCAATCAAACCAGGGCTAGTTGCTACGCGTGCAAAGGAAGGAGAGCTGCTCTGGTGAACCACGTGATGTCTTCAACCGAGATAGCAGAGATTCCTCTGTCTTCAAGGAAGTTGTCCCGCGTGAATCCTCTGTCTTCAAGGAAGTTGAAAGAATTCTGTCTTCAACCTCTTAAACCACATGAAACATCTTACTTCAACTATTATGGAGATGACGTTCCAAAATTGCTCATTTCCTGTTTTCTTCTTTACTTATCTCCAAGGAAAGTTACAAATAGCAAAGTTGGTGGATGACGTTCCAAAGTTGCTCGACGAGGACGTGGCCGTGAGCAAGAGGAAGTTGCTCGACGAGGACGTGGCGGACGTGGAGGAAGCTTCACGACGAGGGCGAGGAGCTTCACTGCACGTTGACGAGGAGTTCCACGACTGAGCGAGGGCTTCTGGTGCGTCGTCAATGTCTCGGTGGAGGGCGAGGAGCTTCACTGCGGGAACGTGTCCTCTGCACAATATTGACCGGGCGAGCTGCGACTGGGCGACTGAACGGAGCTGCGGAGGTGGACGGCGCACGTGGAGCTACGGACTGGATCGGATGACTGAACTGGACGAGCTTCACGGCGAGCGTGGAGCTGACGTCAAGGCGGAGCTTCACGGCAAGGATGAGCTGACGCCAAAGTGGTCGGGGCGAGCACACGCCAATGACTTGATGACTGAACCGAGGTAACCCTAATCTCGAACTTGCTCTGATACCATGTTAAACTGGATACATTGAACTGAATATTGAAGCTAGAACACTTAGCATTCAACCTTAGCATTTCAATCATACATTACACACATATATATATTACATCTATTTTCTAATGACAGTTTATTTAACTACTAAATTAAACACTATTACAGCTCTCGTACTATGTACAATGAGTATAGCGTGGGTTGTCTGCAGAAGTTGGTTGTAAAGTTGATTCCTTGAATCTGCTAGCACATGTTTGACAGCGCATGTTCAACACGCATATCGTACTGGAGAAGGAGAATGGTATATTAAGAAGTTTAAGTTTGAAGAAGGTTACATGCACACGTTTAACGGAGATAACCGTTCAGTCACATCTACTTATATAAGTAACAGTTGAACTCAAGTTTGAACCGTTCAGTCACATCCGGTAACATAAGTTACGATTGAGGTAATTACCCTATATATTTTAATCAACATAACTACGTTTCATCATAAGTCACAAAATATACATATTTTTAGGATTTTCCTTACAGATATTCGGACCTAGTGAATTCGTCGTTGGGCCGATGAGCTCAACTGATGTATTGATAATCAGTTCGGTTCAGTTTCAAACCGGTTCGAGGTCGAAGGCGTTTATGCCCTAAACTTTGAACGGAGGGCGAGGAACTTCAAAGGGATTTTGAACAGAAACCTGGGAACAGTTGGAATTCCTCGGACAAACGATAGAATCTAAAGCTTCAATCAGAATCAGTAGAAGGTCAGCAGAACAGATTGAGGGTTGTCACGATGGGAACACCTAAGACAACGACGAACAAGCTCAGCAGGGACGGTCAATCCAAAGAAGAGAAGAACAAGGAAAAGAAGACGGCCACGAAGAAGAAAGTCAAGTTGAACGACAAGCAGGTACAGCAAGAGACGAAGAAGAACAACAACAACAACAGCAAGAAGAACAAGGATAATAGCAGCAGCCAAAACAATGGTACCGTGAAGAGCAAAATCAGGATTCAGAGTGATGGAAGCCCTAGTGCCAGCAGGAATAAGAGAAGGCGGAAAGAGAAGAATGAAGAACATGACGAGGAGGAGGAAGAGTCAAAGCTGTTGAATGTTTTTCCGATGAACAGGGTTCAGAGGATTGCCAAAAGCGAAGGGTCTGATTTCAAGATGAGCCAGGAGGCTTATTTTCTTATCAATAAAGCAACGGTCAGTTAGTGAGACCTCAACTCTTTCTCTTAGAACTCCTTTTATGGTTTGATAAATAATAGTAGTTTAGCTTCAGTTCTGTGTGGCATATTGGTGTTTGCTTGTAAGAACAAAGTTGTAGGTAGCATCAGATCCACATGCACATTATACATAGTTTTTTGGTGGAAAAATATAACTTTCTAGTAATGAGCATAATTACCTGTTTTTGGAACTGCAATGGTTAAGGTTCTAAAGTTGTCATGCTCTTGTTATGTACTTTGCAGGAGAAATTTATTGGACAGTTTTGTGAAGATGCGTACGATTCTGCACCTCCTCGTGATCGTAGAGGTTTTTTCAAGTATAAGCACCTCTGTATGTTAACCTGAACTAAACTAAACCATAATTTTTTCTAGTGTGAAATCATGTTCTTTTGAGGTTACTCAAATGTATCTTGAGTTATTCTTCATCATGCTAATCTATGTGGTTGCCCTGGTTTTATATAATTCTTTCTTTGGGTGGTGTTGGGTGCATAAGGACCAATTGCAATAATTCCTCTAGATATATTAGTTTTCCCTTTAGAAAGAAATAAAAACTTGGAATGATGGGTTTATAGATCTAGTAGCTAGCTAGTCGTGAAAAAATGAAACTTTTGTTTGATCAAAATGATTTGTCTCTTCTTCTTCTTCTATATATACATATAGGGTGGGGATGCTTGAATGTTCTGAAATACTTGTCTTTGCCATCTTAGAAGAAAGAACTCTTTCTGTTTTACACAGTCTTTAACAGAGCAATGTACACATATCTTGTGATTTCAAGTCTTTGAAATTTTTTGGCAAAAATAAAAAAGTCTTTGAAATTTTGTTGAATTGTTCTTTCTGTTGATTCATGGTTATTAGTTGAACTAGAATTTAGAGTCGAGAGTTTTACAGTTTGAATAAGTCTGTTATGGGTTGTTTGTTCATCACTGTCTGAGACCTCTAATTTCCTTGTGCAGCTTCAGTTGTATGCAAAGAGAAGAGATATGACTTTCTTTCAGGTAGAATGATGGATATGGACGAAATACATATATTTGACTTATTGTTGTGTTTAGTTATTAGTAATCCTTACCTACAATAATGAATAAGGAGATGGTGTTTTGTTGTGTAGATTTTGTCCCGGAGAAAATCAAAATGGAAGATGCGTTGAAAGAGACAAAAGCAGAAGAGACGTGAAGCGCAAGTATTGGCACTTAGTTGATATATATATATATATATATATGAATGATGATATCACCATTGCTGTAGCTAGCTTGCTTGCTAAATGCCGATGCTAAATGCCGATGGGAGTATTGAGTCAACACCAGGTGCCAATATCCTTGCAGTGGAGAGGAGAGCGTCGAAGAAACCAACCAACCAAAAGAAACAAACCCGGTTGTGAATTTGTATGAAGATGTATTGTTGTGTTTGAGGTGGTCTGGGAATTAATTTAGCTAGAAATGGATGATTTTAGGGTTGCATCCTGTCTGTAATCCTGGAGACAATAGTTAATAGATGGATGGAGGAGTTTCCTGCAGCTGAATGAATCTTGTAATACAAATTAAGAGGAGTTGTTTTGTAGTTTATATTATGTATGGCGTTTTCTATCTGGCTTGCTTTTGGAGTACTTCCATAACATGTTATTGTTGCGTAATGGCAGGAGAAATGCTCTCTAAGATTGATGGATGCAAGAGTAGATCTCAAAACTTAGTAGGTGATGCTGACTATTGGATACAAGCCTAGTAGATCTCAAAACTTAGTAGGGCAAGATACATTGCAGAAAGATGTGCTATCTATTGGATACAAGCCTCCTCGTTTTTCTCTTTAGCAGCTTAGGATGTCTAGAAAGGAAAGTGGATATATTGCTTAAAAGGGTTGATGGATAGTGACTTCCAATTATGCTGAATTCAAATTCACCTTGAAGTTGGAACCTTTCTCTCTATAATTGAATCAATTTCTCTTTAATAGTGGTCATTTTCATCTGTGCTTGCTTGCTTTGGGTTGATGATTGTTTCCACACGACGACTCAACTGCAGGGCCCAGAATTGCTATACATGGTTCAGAAACCTTTGCAATGATATAAAAGGGAAACTTTGTAAATAATGCTTTATCTTGACGATTGTATCTCCTGAGATTTACTTTGGGTTGGAAGTAATAAGAGTAATTTGATAAAAAAGTAATATTTAACTAAAACATGAACGGAATAGTAATGAAGATGCATTTAATCACATTCAATAAATATGTACAATAATAAATATACACAAGTATATTAAATCATGTAAATAATATGTTAATATAAATAGCCGCTTATGTCAAATATGTGGATGCAACATATTATTTACCCTATTTTTTGGGGTTAATATATATATATATTGCACCTCTAGTTTGAGTCATGTGATGGAGGATATACTAGAGATTTCCGTAGTCTCGAATGCATTAATATGTCCCACGATGTGGTTCAGTGCACCCTCTTTTAGTCTACCATCAACTTTTTTCATTAAGTGGACATCTGATCGAAATATGATGAGCCAGATATATGATGAGCCGAACGAGGGATGTTAAATATATAATTTTTTCAAAAATGTCAAAAGATATTTTTCAAAAAATTAAACAATAGTTTCTACAAATTACCAAATAAATTTCATAAAATTAAGAATAAAAGTGTAAATATCTAAAAAAGTATACGAAAGGAATTCTAATCTTCATAAAATAATTTATAATATAAAAAATATAAGGAAATATACGTTAAGAAATATTTAAACCCAAAATCGAAATGTAAAAAATATCGAGACCCCTAGTTAGTCCAATATGACCCTAGGGTTCCTTAAATTGGATGAACCGGGGAATTAAATTAATCATCACAGGTAAGGCAACTCGGTCGGGTTGGGACCCAAGCAAGCGCTCCACCTTAGTCCGGTCCACTGAAACTAAAGGGCCGTGATATTTGTTTTCTTTTCCAATTTTCTTCTTATATAAATATTGTTTAAAAATCTTTTCATAATTGAAGTTTATTTTTCACTTGTTAATTTATTCTATATTTTGTCATTATTTTGTTTTCATTTTTATGCTTCATATTATCAAAAAACAAACCGAATTTTGAGGAAAAACCAAACAGAAAACCGAACTTTATTTCGCATGACTAAATAGTCACTTATGTTTCAACATGTGACTATTTGGCTCTATTAGTAAACCGTTAGTTTTTTCCGTAAGTTAACATTTTTAACATACTTTTGAATTATTAAATGACGATTATGCTCTTCCATATGTTCATCTTCTTAATCTATTTATCTTATTCATTTGTTCATCTTTTTCTTCATTTACAATAACACGTCAAAACCAGAATCATAATATACAACTCTTAATCCCTAAATCATAATCTATATAAATATAAATACAAATAGAATAATAGCAATCGTTTGTTCATCACTTCACACTATAAGAATAACTTCAAATCTAAAATATGCAAATTTGAACTCCATGCATCCATTTATTAAAATGAACAGAAAAATCTATCAAATTCCAGGAAGCTGTCTGAGTGCTGTCGATGGTGATGCACCGTCGGAGTTGTTGGATCCCGCGAGATTTTTATGCCACGCATCGGGATCCTATGCTCCGATGTGTCGAATTTTATCCGGATCTAGCAGGAAGTCAATGACTTCTTGGCCTTCTATAACCTGCAAGAAGGAAAGCCTGAGCATGACTTTTCTTTTCCCCCCTCCGATGCTTAAATTATACATGGGGGGGGGGGGGGGGGGGGGGGATTTAGAGTCATATATATGTCCGGAGATTTTTTTTACCCTGCAAAAAGGTTGAAGGACTGCTATTTATAGCCAAAATATTTTAACTGTTTATTGGGTTAAGGTTTGACCATGGTTAGTTGCTTTTACTGATTGAAGACTTAACCAAGGGTCAAGGAGCCGTAAATATCCTTTGACATGCAATAAACATACTTTTTCGAAGTGTGTTGGGCACGTTTGATATTCCTCGAGGTCCATCAATGCTGCTTGCTATGTCTGTTGTGCCTGTTACTTCTGTTAGTCATGTCGTCCTTATTCTGAAAGGGCCTAGGCGACACCTTATAAGAACAGGGGTGTCCACGCGACGCTCTAGGTTCCATCATCTGCCCCTAGGCCAAGTGGGGTTGTGCGCCGCTTGGGCTCATTTCATAGCTAAGGAGACAAATATATAGCATATGACATGTTTTGAGTATACATACTCCCTTTTTGAAAATTTTAATCGTTTATGATCATTGAGATACAATGGCTAGCGATTCATGACCCTTGACGTTCATGGCCCATATATTCTTTAATTTTTTACAGTTCAGATCCGACGATTTAGAGCAGTGACGTTTGACATTCACGATCCGGATATTTTCAACCTTTTTACCCCTCTATAAAAATCTTGAACATGCCCAACGCAATTTTACTTGTTTCGATATTATCTCTTTCTAGCTTTTCCCGCTGCCCATCTCTCTCTTTAAAGCTTCACTGCGAATCTTCGCCCTAGCCTTCCGGCCATCACTTTCTGATTAGTACTAATGGCAGGAACCAGCATTCTAGGTGAGACCAATCTTTCATTTCCTCCTGTTTTTCGAGGCCAAAAGCCGAATACTCTTCCTCCTCATGCCTTCCATGAGTCTGTACAAATGTCGGCATGACCAACGCTCATTGCCCCCGATACCCTGTAGCACCCAGTCCTAGTGGGGGTGACATTCCTTTTTTAGCAGAGGCTCATGCTGGAGAGGAATTTATCTTTCCCTACCAAATCGACATAGGATTGCGCTTTCCATACAGCGTCGCCCTGGTCAGGTTATGTCAAAATTTCAAGATTGCCCCAACCCAACTCTCCGGGAATGCCATTCGGTATTGGGATGGATTTAAAATCCTGTGCCATCAACAAGGCTAGGAATATTCCCTTGTCCTTTTTCGATGATTTTTCCAACTTCAATGTAACCCACAAGGGTTTTTTCATTTTCAAACCTGTCTCCCCTCTCTCAAAGATTGTAAATGGAAAGGAAGTGACTGTTAGTAGATGGGTGCAAACTGATTAATTCCATCTGGAAGACTAGATAATGTTTCTTCAAGGGTGGCATCTCGTGACCTTTAAAAATGAGGCATGACATAGCTGACCCATCAATGACTCTAGAAGAGCTGACCGACATTGACCTGAAGATAATAAAACTCATCAATCGAGCCTATAATCGGAAAATCCCGCCTTACGTCTGCAAAGAGACTACCGATGCCATTTTATTATAAGCGAGGGTTATCAATCACACCTCCTTCCTCATCAAAGGGCGGTTTGTCTCCGCCTCCTGGAATTGGGCCAACCCCCATTGTGCCGACCACACAGACGAGAAGTCACCAACCTCAGGCGAGCTACAGGGGCCTTCCTTTTAACTTGTCGGCGAGCTTAAATGCTATTGCCTTTCCTTTTGAGAAATATGAACCATGGAAACCCTGGGAAGCCCTAAAGGATGCAACGCTGGTGAAAGGGGATTCCCTTCTCGATGAAGATTTAAGTCTCCACTTGTTAACTGGTATGGTTCTGCCTTTCGACCGAAATCTTATTTCCACCGCCCCTTTAGAAGTAGAGGCGTCGCTTCGCAGATACTTCTGAGGTATTATCAATGTAAGTATACTCCTCCCACATTTATTTATGTAAATGTAGGATCCACAAGTCTTAATCAACACTTGTTTTCCTTTTCAGCTTATCCCTTGTCACCTAGAACAGGCTCACCTCATCCTCCCACAATCATATAACAAGCCACCAATTCTATGGAACAACGCCTAAATGAGATGCATCTGAGAGGAGAGGTGGAGCAGGCCCTTCGGCGAGCGGAGCTTGAGAGAAGTGAGAATTATGAAAAGTCTCAAGTGTTATATACCTCTATGTAGGAGTTAACAGAGAAGCACCGCTTCAGGGAGGAAGCGATAAGGGGTGTCGAGCGTCGGGCTTCCCTAGCAGAGGAACGGGCCCGGGTGGAACTCCCTAAAAAGGTTGTCGAGGAGTTGAACTACCTCGAGGAACGGGCCCCAGAAGAAACGAACGTCACACCTCGAGGTTGAACTGCCTAAAATGGTTGTGGAGGAGTTCAAGGATAGCGAGGACTTCAAAGAGGTTGCTGAAGAATTTCTTTCTGACAAGATCTGGGATTTTTATGAGCTCAAGATAAGCCAGATCCACAACGCTGACCCTGAGTTCCCGTAGAGAAGGTCAACTTTATGCCAACCTTTATGAAGTGGAAGAAAGATCAAGTCACTGAAAGGGCTCCTCCCCCCAGTAGACAAAGAAAGGGCATCCACTAAGGGGTAAGACAACTCTTCCAATCCACCTCTTGATGCCTGAGAGTAATCTCCCTTTGCTGATAGTCATTTGTTGATATTTCTTCTATTTTTGAGAACTGTTACTTTTGGTATTGTAGATTCTGGCCAGCAGGATATTTGTGGGGACAATGGCTTTTGCTTTCGATTCCTCCAAATTGTTTGGATTTTGCTTGAATGATGGAATTTACTTGAATGATGGAATTTACTCCATTGTGATTTACTTATTGTAAAATCATTCTGTCATCTTCTTGCTCCCAATGGTTGATATTCTTTCCCTGTGTTGATTACTGACTTTTCCAGAATGTTTAGAGTTTTACATATCCTAAACAGTCGACGCTTTGTTGACTCGTCAATCTTGTAAGGCATCGCTTCATAGAGTCGCTTTTTAGAATAATGAGCGCCCAGAAGTCCTTCATTTGACTATGTTGCAACCTTTGGCATAAGTACTTAGGCTGAAGTAAGCCAAATGATTATTATAAGGCACTTTCAAAGTTGCCAATCCTTTAGAGCACCCTCTTAAATATGCCCATATTTTATCATGGACTGGTTAAAATCCATTAAGCTTTAGTAAGCCGACCTCTACTACCACTTTATATGAATGCCATCTGTTCGAGGCCGTTGACTAAAGGTCGACGCCTGTTAATTGTTTGAGGCCGTCAACTATTGGACAACGCCTATTATTCATTTGAGGCCTTGAGGTCGTTGACCAGAATTGATTATAGGTCGAAGCCTATAATACATAATCAATTCACATGAGTTAGTCTTCTGATATTGATATTGTTCCACGTTATGTAAATAAACACCCTTCTGACGAACGATTTTATTCGAACGTATTCATGTTTACCCAATGGATAATCGACGATGTACCTCGACGCAAACTGCTATCCCCTTCTCCCTCACGAAAATTTGACGAGAGAGGAGGCACACTTTTGGCCTGCCATTTCGTTATTGACCATATATATTTGGAATCCTTGCTCGCCATTATATACACCTTCCTTGTTCGTTTGGTAGGGGATGGCTCTTTGGAGAATGTCATCACCAATAAATTGTGGTCCATTATCACTTATCAGTGCCTGTTACATCCCATATCACAATATGATTTGAGATTTTAAGGGCTTTATCACCTAAAATTCCACTGTTCCATTGATCGGGGTAGGGGTCCTACTAAATCAATTCCCCATTGCGCGAAAGGCAATAGGGGAGGGGTGGCTTGTGATCGCCATGGTTTTACTAGTCGCAATGGTTCATAAATTCGTCACTGTTGCATAAGTTGACGCTCGTTTTTATAAGTATTTTGTGGTTACCCTTCCAATCTCGTAAAAAGTCAGCAGCTATGGACAAGACCTTTATGGATGTTCTCGATCGTCGATAAACAAAGAAGTTGATGACCTAATATTTGGTATGTGACGACAAAGTCGATATATTTTAACACCGGACACGCAACCCGGTCGACGCACCTATCCTGTGATCATGGGAGAGTTCTAGTAACAGTTTTGATCATCAAGGGATTTTCTGACCTTCAAGGTCAATGTATTGGAACCTACGACATGTGACAATGTGTCGACTTATTCGAAAGATATATCCTTTTTAAGGCTCAGGGGCTTGTAGAGATTTTGTGTGTGAAGGATGACATAAATCCTCTAGAAGGTTATCATTGAATTCAACTGTGTGTTGAAGTTGGATAATGATAACTATGAAGTATGACAAGAGAAAGTTAAGTACTTACTCTAAAATCTAGTATTTTAGGAGACCATAACTAATGACATGGAAGATATAACCGGGAATATGACCCAACAATGGTGAGACATGAAAGACAATAAAATCTGGAAGTATGTTAAAATGCAGTTGTCCTTCTATGATTGAGCTGCCACTTTGGTAGAAGTCCAGAGACTCCTAAATTCAAAGATTAAAAACATAAGCATAAAGTATCTCTAGTTGAGTTGCATGTGGAAACTTCCTCCATGATCAAGAAGGGATTGTGGCAAGAAAAATGGGCTTGATGAGTCCAGTTAGAAAGAAAAGACTACTAAAAGTATCGTGCGCAAATGGATGCATTGTAACTAGATTGATATGATTTATAGTGGAATAAGGAGACAAAGTGAAAATCTAGGTCTTGTATATAGAGAAAATGACGGAATGTTTAAATGATGTGAAGTGCAAAAGCAGTACTCCTTATATAAGAGTGACGAAGGACTATGCATCAAATTACTAAAAATAAAGACTATCATGTAAAACCTTAACTTCAAAAACATAGTAATATAGTCCTCTAAAATTGCATGTATTACTCTCATCCATGTATTCTTCATTCAACTTAATTGATGTCCTCAAAATTTGAAAAATGTCAAAGATCTCAAACTTTTAGAAATGTGTTGGACACTATGCTCGACACTTTAACAACAGTTAACTCGACACTGTGGTTGCACTTGCATCGACAATGTGGTTAGCACTTGCTTAGACAGTATGACTGGGCACTTTTTGGTAGAATGACTGAGCTCTATTTGGCACTATCAGTGCATTGGGCTTGCACTTGCTGTGCACTTGATTTGCACTATGACCGAGCAGGGGTTAGCACTCCAAATGTACTATGAATGCACCTGTTATGAACTGAGTTGCTTCACTTTAGTTGAGATATTTTTTTGCACTATGAATATACTGAAAACATAAATGATCTACATAGAGTATTAACTAAAAATTCATTGATGATCTTGTGATTAACTTGTCAAGTTTTGATGAACAAATGTGATTGAAGACGAGTGTGATGAAAAATTCAATTCACTCAACTTCCTTTTGAAAGTACGAACATGATAAATAAAAATATTGAACTTTCCTTTGTTATTTTCGACACTACACAAATATTTGCCATCCCGGTTTTAAGTTTTTTTTTTCAAATTTCATCCTAATTTAATAATTAATTACCAAAATAACCCTCTAATTTTCAAATTTCCTAAAATAACCCTAAACCCTATCCCCGTTCGCGTTTAGAGCAAATAACTTTAAATATGAATGTCGTTCGCATTTTGGGCTGTATATACGGACCCCAATTCCTTTTCCCCAATATTTCAGTTTTTCTCCATCCAGCATCCAAGGAGCACTCTCTCGCCGCCCTCCCGCCCTGCTGCCAAATTTTACCCAGAGTCACCTTCGCTGTCGCCGCCACACCCTCCATTGTCGCACCCCAGCCAGTCATGTGCAACCCCACACCTAGGTGATCCAAAACTCAATTTTGTTTTTAATTTGGGGTAGATTATTGAATTGGATAAAATTAATTAGTAGTTGGAATGCATAATTAGTAGTTAGAATGCAAAATATAGTACTATTTGAAATTAATAAAATTGCTATTCTATTAAGTGTTGCAATTACTCAATTCAGATGGTGGTTATAATTTGTCAATATGGTGGTAGAATCACTAACATTGAAGACATTGTTAGTTATGTTGGAGGTAGTTCTGCCATGTCGTACACCTCTAAAAGTATATCCCTAATTCAGTTCAAGGAACTTGTTAACGTAGCTTGTGAGTTCGTTGGATGTAATGACTTTGAACTTCATAGGAAGGTGGATATCAGTGTTTTTCTAATAAACAATGACGCTGCATTGAAAGACATTTTTGAAATGTGCAAGAATAGAATGTAGATCTATGTGACTAGTATACTTTCTCTAGCGATACCTGTACGCTGCATTCCATCCCGAAGTCATTGTTTGGGGACTAGTATGGATACTGTAGAAAATCATGTAGAAGATGAAAGGGAAAGAGAGGATCATACTCTGATCCCGAATGATGTTACATTTTCATCATCTTCGGAGGAGGATGTTGAACTTGATGAAAGCGGTGCTGGTTATTCAAATGCAGCAAAACCCAATAGATTTAGACAACATCCCCAGAGTTTACCTTAGGAGCACTACTAGAAGTAATTTTTTACCGACGAAAAAAAAATCGCTAGTAAAAGTTGTCAGCAAAACTATTTTACTGGCGACATAGAAACGTTCGCCGAAAAAGTTCTTTAGCAGCCATAGTGTACATTCGCCGGCAAATCATTACAGTTATCGACAACAATAGTTCACTCGCCAGTAAATTATTCTTCTTCTTGGCGAGATAATTAATCTCGCCGATAATTTATTTTTGGTTAAAAAATTAAATTACTGGCTAGGTAATTTACTTTTTCGATAAAAGTAACTTTTACCGGTGAAGTCAATTACCTCGCCGGTAAAAGTAAACTTTTTCTGGCGAAGTTAAAATTTTCGTCAGTAAAAGTATTTTTTTACCGCCGAAGTTCAAATTTTTACCGGTAATAGTAATAGAAATCTGAATCCCCAATCGACTGAGTCTCATCTCGAATCAGTGCTCTCTCCTCCTTACCACCACAATGCTTTCCTTCCTTACCACCATAGTGCTGTCCTTCCTTACCATGTAATTTCTCTCCTAATTTCATCTAATCAGTGGTCTCCTCGAAGATCTGGATTCGTAACCCAGAAACTTGAAGTTTCTTGGTTAGTTCGTCATTTACGGTTGAAGGTATATATTCGTTTTTGATTACTGTGACATTGTTACTTCAACAACCAACAAGAATCTTAGAGGAGGTATTATCATTTGCTGGAAAAGTGTAAAATCAAGGATGCAAGTTACACTTCCTAATCAAGGAGATGTATGTACCAATTACGATTTTGAGGAGAAGATAAATTTCAGTGTTTTCCCATCCACTAAAGGTGGACCTCACAATAATCATATTGTTGCTGTTGTTATTGCCTTGAAACAAGTTAACACACCTGAGTTCAGGGCGTATATTCTCCAGGTGAAGAAAAATGCTCAAGCTTTAGCTTCTGCTATGCAAAGAACACAATGTAAATTGGTGACTAGAGGTAATGATAATGATCTGCTGATCTGGGACTTGAGTCTCCTTTAGATAACAGGTAATGACAAATCGTATTGTTAAGATATGATGCACTTGATCATTTATACTAAAATATGGATCTAAACTTGAATCTTAAATGTTAATTGCAGGGAGGAACTATGAGAAGATCTGCGAGATGTGTGATATCACACTAAATAAAACTGCAATATACACAGAAAATGGTTGTATTTCCCCCCGGAGGAATAAGAATTGGTAAGTAGCCCTTGTTTTCCCACACTAATGACCAATTATTGAATGAGTGGTATGCAAACCATTGTTTGATGGATGACTACAATCATATTTCATTATTTAACAACTTAAGGCTCATGCATAAGTGAATGGCCCACTTAATTTGATTTTCCTTCCATAGAGTAGTGATAATACTGAATGTTGATTTACTTGTTTGGAAAATGTCTCAGTTATTGAAAATGTAAATGATCTATATTTTGCTTTTTGGTTCATTCAGGGTCTCCAGCTATGAAAACAAGATGATGTATAGAGTCTGCTCCTAATTTCATCTAAACACTGCTCTACTCGAGGATCTGGGCTTTCCTCGAGGTGTTTCTGTTATCATGGACATGTAACTGGAACTACAGTTAGAAATGCTTATTACTCAAAATTGAGAATGGACCTGTAATAAGAACGTGTTTAATTCGTGTATGTTATTAATTAATAAAAATAATCTATTAGCTAGGTTTTATTTTAAGTGTAGTTTTACTTTTAATTTGCTTAAATAGAGTTGCAAGTTTGAATTGGTAATAAATATTTCATTATAAAAAATTTGATCGGCAAGATATCTTGTCGGTAAAAATAAACATTTACGAGTGAGATGCCTCATCGGTAAAAATAAACATTTATATGTGAGGTATCTTGCTGGTAAAAAAAACATTTAGGGGCGACATACCTCGCCGATAAAATAAACATTTATTAAATTAATTGTAGGAACATATTTTGGCATTTTTGCAATTAATTAAAATAGTTGAGGAAAATGTTTGTCATTTTAATCTCGTTTCTTATTTCGGGAAGTCCTCAAATAACCACTCTGTCCAAAATCGAAAGAACGGTTGTTTCGGGACTTCCCAAAATTACGGTTCCATAATCTAAAACATTTGGGTAACCAAACAACGAAATACATATTTCGTATTCTAATTCCTCCTTTATTCCGTGAACCAAAAACCATGTAAACATTTGTTTTCTGCAACAAAATATATTGTTCTCACTATTAGAAATTATACAACCATTTAGTGATCTTTTTAGTGTCAACTAGTGTTGCCATAAAACAATAAAAATTACAGCTAATAAAATTTTGTCTCTGAAAAGTTATTTTAGTGTTTAAAAATATTACCGTTGGAAAATAGGTGATTTCGCTTCTAACAATGGTTACTAGTGAGTAGTTGTTTCTTTTTTTACAGTAATGTTCGCAATTAATATACAATATTTAGTTACAAGGTGGAGTTACCACCACCAAATTGGTCAAGACGTTCGTAAATCGGCTAAACCAACGTTATTTACAAACAAAAACTAAATCAAACTCAATTTTTCCTATCATTTCCTTAGATATTTGGGTTAATTACTTGAAACGTTACACATGTTTGCGCATGTGACTAATTGGTTATAACTTGTGCAGGATGATTACACATATTTGAACATGTGACTAATTAGTTATTTTTACTGTCCATCGTTAAATTTTTCCGTTAAGTCACTATTCTAACATATAAAATGACAATATTACCCCTCTTTAATTAACTTATTAACAACAATTACCCCTCTAGCATTTCTTTATGTATGAACTGGGCAGATGAAGAGTCGATTCGTGAATCTTGGGCTCCTGGAGCTTGAGAATCACCCAGAGAGCTGATTTACTCTCTGCATTGCCATTCGAGATGCGTGGCTTGATCTCTGTATTACTCGAGCTTGCGTTGTTTTTGAGCTCCATGTGCTCTTCTAGAGCTTGGTCCGTTATGTTTGCTCTAAGTCTTTAAAAATGATATGGACTTTTTTTGTTCAAATCGAGCTGAGCTGAGGTCCGTTATGTTTGGTTGTGAAGGTTGTAGTGTACGTTGAAGTTTGTGATGCGTGGGTTGAAGGTTGTAGTCTTTATAAGGTTGGAGTGGAAGCAAGAATAAGAGATATCTCAAAATTGGAAAGCAGACTGAGGTGGGAGTGAAAGTGAGGCACCGAATGTGATTTAAGAACCTGTCTTTTCTGTTGTTCTTCAGAACCTGGGCATTCTGTGATGATGTTCTACATAACCTTTTTTTTAACATCATCTAAATTTAAAAGGTGATTCTTGATTTGAAATGTGATTAAATGGTTACGTATGTTTGCTTGTAATGTGATTAAATAGTTACATATGTTTGCTTGTAATGTGATTAAATAGTTACTTATATGCTACTCTTGATGGTATCTTTGATCCCGCTGATGAATGTTATAAACCAGGATCTTCTCTAAAGCTTGTTACTCCCCAATTGTCAGTTACAAACTCCATTTTTCTGGGCTTAAAGATTTTTTTAATGTTTTTTTCACAAAGTTTTTATTTTTCAAACAAACACTTTCTCCTGTTATCTTTGAATCAAGGACAGTTTCTCAATGTTAATCATAATACGATGACAGTTTCTCCGTAATTATCCATTCAAAATCTTGATAAAAAAAAATGCGTTTGTTTGAGTGAAATTGCTCATTCTTGTTTCAATTACTCTTTGATTGAAGTTTTATTCAACTGTATATGTGTTGTTTTCAACTTGGGTTTCATGGGTGCTCCCATCTTTAGATCAATGTACTAAATAAGTAGTTGTATTTGAATTTGTTGTTAAATATTTTGTTGAAATGGGTTTCAGTTGTGTATTGATGTTCTTCAGAACACGGGGTTGAGTTCTTCAAATTCTGGGTTTCATTGAATAGTATCTAAATTAAAGAGTTCATTCTAACTTAAATTTGATTAAATGGTTACACATGTTATCCTAGAATGTCATTAAATGGTTACATATGTTTCTTGTAATGTGATTAAATGGTTACGTATGTTTTCTTAAAATGTGATTAATAGATTGATATTGAGCATTATTACTGAGAAGGGTGTGGAAGAACAAACTGAACTTCTTAGAAGAAGAATCAGAAGAAACTCAGCTTCGTCTTCCCCCTTGGAGATATGGTGTGGAACAAAATCATAAGGGTAGCTGCATTCAACCCCCCCCCCCCCCCCCCCCCCCCCCAATCATTAGAGTCCATATGATAATATCCCTGTTAAGCATTTCGTCGAACAGTTGGCGGCTAAGAATTTTGAAAACTATCCGCATTGTAGTTTCTTCTCTCTATCAAGCACAAAGAGATCCACTTTAATTAACACTTGTAATAACTAATTGAAGAAATAATAAACACTCTAAATTTACTAGTTGAATCCGAAGATAACAAACAACATATAGCTAATCTGGACAAATAATATCAGTATAATCCACAAATAGGAGCTGAACTCCAATGTCCAATAAAACTAATGCGAATATCCAAGTCCTAGAACAATTCAAAAGCACCAAACATGAAATTGAGAACAAACTTATTGGTCAAAACCACTATGACGACAAAACATGTGTAACAGTTCAATTAATTAACCCTAGATTGCACAACTTGGCTCCTCATGTTCCCTCATTGTGAGAATTAGAAACTTCGTTTCTCATCTCCACAACTTGACTCCTCATTTTGCACAGAGCTTTCATATGAAACTATCCTCACCTAGAACTCAAAATTACAGTAAACTTTATAGAAATTCACTATAACTGCATTTGCATCGCTATTTCTCTATGCTTCAAATTTATGGGTTCGACAAATCAAATTTCTGGATTTGTAGAACTCAATAATTTGGCTAGGTGTGGTCTTGATTGCTTGGTCCTAATTTTCATTTTCAAGTATTAAAAATACAACCATTTTCTGGATGCAATCTTGTTATCCTTTCAGTTTTTTTTCACTTTCTCTGAAAGAAGTAATGAATGTGTTTGATTGGATGAGAATGACACTTGCATGTATTGTCACCATATGTAATATTTTCATTTTCGCAATCACTAACCTTATGGTTCCTAGGTCCATTGAATATATGGAGTTGTAAGTTGGCCTTTCCATCCCAAAACTATACATACAAACACAATTTGCAAATTGAATGCCTCATTTTTCAAGTGAATCAACAATGCCATGATGATGATATCGTTCCTCATTGATTAGCGGATAGATAATGTTTATCAAAAGTTGGCATTGAAGGTGATTAACAAGAGAAACTTTGATTGTTGTTTTCAACTTTGTATGATACTATAAAGGACATTGTTGGGTCTCGGTACGTGTAAGGTGATCTGCTTATTGTTCCGGTGACCTACATAGAAGGAAAGCCCAGGGTTTTCTCGTTATTTCCCCTTTGATGATCAAGTGAGTTGAGGTTCATTGTGAAAGAAATGTTATTGAATGCTTAGAATTTAATGAATGTAAGAGGGGTAGGAGATGAGTATTTATAAACCCTTACCTCACACCTAAGTTAGGTCGTGTGCTTACCCTGATTAAGCCAGTTTATCCCAGGCGAGGCAACTCGAGTTAAGGGGAATTAATGAATTGTAATGTCAGAGTTGCTTTATGACAGATCCCCCTTTAGATAGACTTATCCCTTGTTAGGCCTTAAATAGTTGTAACCAACCATATTGGACATTGTACTATTTACCAAAGTACTTATGAGCACCCAGTTGTACCCTGTACCCTTATACTTTCTTGTCCCCTGGTCTGGTGTTTGACATTTAGTGTTACCTGTAGCCTGGACTTGGGCATCACTCCTTGACCTTTTCAAAGAGCATCATTATAGCTTGACTTCCTTAGTCGCTTTTAATCCTTCTGGAGGGGCGTCGCCCTACCCCGGGCTAGGTTGCCCCTGAGTTGGTGCAGTTATTCGAAATGTGTGGGTCTTAGGGAATGTCATTCATCCTCCTCCTCTGAAGCTTAGCGTTAGCTCCGCCCACTCTCGATTTGTCTATGGTATGAAGCGAGGCGCGCCTGGCCTGAACGTTAACCATGATTTCAGTTTTGTCAACACCCTAGTATGTTTATGACTAGACTAGGTCTGGCACTAATATTTAATGATTACACATTTTTGAAATTCGAATTTCAAAAAGTGGGCAGAATCTTTTTAGGATTTTCGGTGATCGTCCGCTCTTAAGATTTACGGGTCCCCTTTTCCTTCTCCAACAACATTGCTAATTGCTCACCTTTCTATTAACATCTTCACCCCCGACGCGCTTTAAGTCACTCACGAGCAATGACTCGAAAATAGGTAAAGCGAATATCTTCTTTCCTCTTGATTTTTCTAATCCGAAGGGGATTCTCTTATCCCGTCACGATTTTCAAAAGTTTGTGGAGGAATCGGGCATGAGTTACGCTCATTTCCCCAGGTATCTCAACCCATGTGATGCAGATCTAGAGAATCCTCATCTGGTATGTCTTCCCCAGGACGGTGTGGAAACAATATCCCCCCTTCAAATAGATGCGGGGCTACGATTTCCTTATTGCCCTGACAACATTATAGTGTATCGCCGACCCAAATTTCTTCTAACTTTATTCACACCTGGGCGGGCTTCTGGGTTCAGTGCCACTTTAGAGGCTGGCCGTATTCTTTCATTCTTTTTCGAAACTTTTAAAGCCTTGATATGTATCATTTTTTTTCTCTTTTCTATTCAATCTCCAAATTTTAAAACATGGTATTGAGATCCTTCTCATCCCTTGTTCAGTAAGTTTTGGACCCGTAATTCAAATTGGAAAAACAAACTATTTTTCTTCAAGAGTGGCGTGTCGCTGTGCTAAGGGGCGACTAGGTCAAGCCAAGATCCCTTTCCTTCTGCCGGGGAGTTATTCTCCTTCGACATGGAGGCTTTAAGCCTCATTTATCTTAAGAACACTTCGGTCGGCGCCAGTTCCATCTCCGAGGAAACTAGTGAGTTACTTCTGCAAATGATCGATATCTCTCTGGTGGAGCGCCGCCTTTCTTCCATGCGGGTAATAACTATTTCCTCTTATTTTCATTGTAGAATGAACTCCTTTTCGTTTTGTTGATATGTTTGCTCACGTACGCGATATGCAGAAAAAGGACAAGGCTTTAGGCACCGCAGAGGAAGTATCTTGAAGGAGGAAAATGCGACACTCATCTTCAATGGTTGATAAGTTAAGATGGTGATTTCCTGTTCATGAAAATAAAGATGAATATTTCTTGCCAAAATAACCAATGCATAAAGGTATTTCTCAACTTTCAGACCATTTATTTCAGTTTTAGTTTGAACTTTGGATACATAATACACTATTACTTGGCCATTAGCTACTTCCTTCGCAAGTACAGAGCTTACAACTATATGGCTTACATATATATATATATATATATATATAAAGAGACAGAGAGAGAGAGATAGTGTGTATGTGTCACCCTTAGCTGGCTTGACCAATGGTTTAAACATCCGTGAGGTGTTGTTTCAGGTTCTGGAATGCCTTATCACACTTAGGAGTCCACTCAAATTTTCGGTGGGCCCTTAACACTTGGAAGAAAGAGAGTGACTTGTCTCCAAACTTTGCCAGGAAGTGGCTGAGCGTCGCTAGGATTTCGTTCAAGCTATGGACTTCTTTGTGTTAGGTTGGTATTTTCATCACTTCAATGGCTTCGAGCTTCAAGGAGTTTATCTCAATCCCCTTCTGGTTAACCATGTACCCTAGACATTTGCCTGATTGGATGCCAAAAGCGTACTTTGGCGGATGAAGACGTACTTGATAAAAGCACATGCACTAGAAGGTTCCTTAGGTCTTAGACATGGTCGACGCCTTTAATCGACTTAACCATCATGTCACGCACATATGCCTCCATGGTAATGCCTATCATTTATGCAAACCTCTTATTGTACCATCCTCTAGTAGGTCGCACCTGCATTGATTAGTGCAAAAGACATAACCATATAATGATAAATATCGTTGTTATTGTATAAAACAATGTACTAGGCATCACCCTCTACAAATTTGATATGAATATAGATCGAATAGGCATCCACGAAGCTATGGAGCTCATGGGCGGAAGCTGCGTCAACGAACTAGTCAATCCTATGTAGAGGATAGGAATCTTTTGGACAAGACTTGTTCAGATCCCGAAAGTCCACACCCATCCTTCACTTCCCATTATTTTTCTTCACCAGCATAGGGTTATTCATGGGTGCTCCATTCTTCCGCGATGCAGGGGGCGTCGCCCAATCCTTCTTATCCATTTCAGTCAAAACGATCAAAATGTCTTGGTTCAAGGAAATGGGCTACACTTGTGATCATCCTACCTGCTCTTTGGTGGAGGCTGCTTAGGTGTCTTTCCTTCATGGACCTCTTTCTTCAACTCTTTATGGGTTTTCTTACCTTTCTTTGCTATCTCCAAGTCAATATATGACTTACCCTTCACCGTCATATCCTCCAGGGTGTTAATCGGAATGACACTTTGGCTGTCATATTGGGTAGAGCGTTTGGCGCCTAAAGCCTTCACGAAGGCGTGAATGGTCTCGCCGCCTGTGATAACTTGGTCAATTCCGACCAGCTCCTTGTTGAACTGAGTATAGATATCGCCCAAACTCTCGTCATTCCTCTGCTTGATGTGGTCCAACGTGTCAACTCATTTGCGAAGTTGTCTCCCTCCCATGTACTGCATGATGAATATATCTTTAAGGCCCCCCAGGACCTGACCTAGAACTTGCGAAGCCCAAAGAACCAGTGGGAAACGACGCCACCTAATTTTGTCGGGAAAAGTAAGAGGAAGTGGTTGTTATAGTTTGTCTTGCCCAGGAGGGAGGTCTCATGCCTCAGGATTTGTTCTCCTGGATCGCCTTCTCCTATTTAATAGTCGATCCATAGCGTATGAACATGATGGGTTACTATGAATAGCAATATATATAGGGCGAAGGGGTGCGACACCCTATCTCGAAAGCAGGGCATGACCTTATCCTTCTGTTCCTCCAAGGTCCGGGCGACATAAATCCTCTATTTCCTCCCTGGTCATTATTCTATAGGGATGAGCTATTGTTGTTATGATACCCAGTGTGGCATCACTCATTGGGAGCGGCCCTGGTTGTGGCATGGATGCGACGCCTGTTGATACTAGGATCTCGAACTGGCCTCTTTAACTGGAAAGGTCTCTGCGGGGCGGGCCACCTAGACGACAACTCTTCTTTCTCTCTTGTCTAGAAGGTTGTCGAAATCCGCCTTGAAGGTGGGCGTGAGTAATATTTTCGGAACCACCTCTACTCAGGGTGGCGCTGCTCAGACGACGCAATATGAAATTACGTTGGGCGATGGGTTTCAGGCTCGGGCATAGGCGGTCTTCGCTTAGGAGGTACGGGAGTCGTAGGCTGGGGTCGGGAGGATCCGCCCTGTGGGGTAGATATGGAAGGGATTTTCCAATGTGGTAGCACATGGTTGTGGAGGCACAGAGGCTGAAAGCCTTAGGTGCCGCTAGAGTTTATGGAGTAAATCGCATTCGGTGGCTTCACAATGTTTAGTCTTTTCTCTTGTGTTAGGGGGAGTCATGCCTTGTTTTTTGCTCAAGGTTCCCACAGACGGCGCCAGATGTTAAGTCACGGTGTGCCGATGGTCCTCAGGTCCAGACGTCTAAGGTGATCCGCTTGTTATTCAGGTGACCTGAACAGAACGAATGCTCAGGGTTTTCCCGTTGTTTCCTTTCTGTCAATTAAGTGAAGGAAGGTTCGTTGTTTGGGGAGTAAATGCTATTGAATGCTTAGAATTGAATGAATGTAAGCGGGGTAGGTGATGGGTGTTTATAAACTCTTACCTCAGATCTACGTTAGGTCATGTACTTACCCTAATTAGGCTAGTTTACTCTAGGCAAGGCAACCAGGGTTAGGGGGCATTAATCATATATAATGTCAAAGTTACATTATAACAGATCCTCTTTTAAACCGACATTACCCTTGTCATGCCTTAAAATAGCTGTAACCAGTTGTTAGTACTGGGCATAACAAACCAGTTCAGTTGAACAGTATCGAACCGTACCTGAACTGTACCGGTTTACAAAACAAATGATTTTTTGGAAAAATATGGAGCGGTTCAGAAAACCAGTTTTAGCCTTAAATATACTACTAAACCAGACGAGACCAGATTTAATAGACCGGAGTCCGGACGGTTTGAACAATTGGAAACAGTCACCGAATGAGTCTGACCTAATTGAATGCGTTGTTCACTTTTCTTCACTCTTCTCTTCAACTTCAGACTTCGAGTGCGGCAGTGCGGCTATTCGTGTTGGTCTTCAATTCAGAGTCTTCCTCTTCGATCTGACTTTCGACTTCGGTTGTTCGTCATCTTCGGTTGTTCGTCTTCTTCGGTTGTTCTGTTAATATTGACAAGTCAATGGCAATACCAATTGATTAAAATAGTTTGCTCTTAATCCATCCTTATCTGAAATTGTTCACTTTCCATAGATATTCCTATTCAATTGGGGACAATGCTAAGAAAAATTTGGAGAGGATAACCGATGATTGATATTTTAATTTGATAAAAGCATAATTTAGTTAATATGGTTATTTTTTCCACTCTTAAGCGTAACACCAATATTTTCATGCTCAGATTCCTTATCCACACTCCTGCTAAGAGTTGCCTTTGGGGACACCTTCTCTTAAACCCTTAGCTCCAGAAAAGAATCCACGAAGAACTGGACTAATAAATATTGAAGAATGTGAGGTGGAGAGGCAGGTCTTGTTCTCAAATAATAAACATCTTCATCCTTTTGAGTTCATGAAATTTAATAAACTTATCTTATTGATCTTTTGATTTCATAGAATTAAGCTCAAACACATTATTATATGCAGTGTTGATTCTGCAGATCAGTACCTAAGTAATCTGCAGAATCAACTTTGCACTGCAGATCAGTCACAGAACTGATCTGCAGATAAACTATGTATTATCAATTATGGATTGATTGGTGGCTTGGTGCAGATTGGTGCTGAGCTTATTGGTGCTTGTTGGCTGAAATATTGGTGCAGGTTTATGCATTTGGATGCTGCAGTTATGTATTATGTTTGTCACGTGTATTATCAATTATGGTTAGACTGTTAAGTGTAGTATTATGTTTGTCACTATTAGTCTATTATGGATGATCAACCTCAGTTGACAGTTATGTATTATGGTTATGGATGTTGCTTGCTGCATAATGTACTGTTAGTTAGTGTATTGGTATTTTATTTTTAATATATATGAAGTGGTTCGGCCGAACCAGTTCAAAACAGGTACGGTAAATCATACAAAATCTGGAGCGGTCAAGAACGGGAACGGTAAACCGTACCGGTTTTAAAAAGTGGTAAAAGTCTGGTTCAGAACCGGTTTGACCCCGAACCGGTTCATGTCCAGCCCTGCCAGCTGTATTGGGCGTTGTATTATCCGCTAGAGTCCTAATTAGCACCCTGCTGAACCCTTTCACCTTTTTGTCCCCTAGTGTGGTGTTTAACGTTACCTGTAGCCTGAACTTGGGCGTGATGAGCACCCTGCTTTACGCTTGCACCTTTTTGTCCCCTGGTCTGGTGTTTGGCGTTACCTGTAGCCTACACTTGGGCATTGCTCAAAGAGTGCAACAATAGCTTGAGTTTCTTAGTTGGTTGTAATTCTTCTTGAGGGGTTTCGCTCTACCTCGGGCCGGGTTGCCTACAAGTCGGTGTGGTTATTCGAAATGTGCAGATGTTAGGGCCCGAATCCATCAGACATGTATCTATGATGTTGTTATTTTCAACATATTTAATTCACCTAAGGCATATCTGTTGAATAATAAACTATAAATGTTGCTTTTAGTGAGTATTAAAGTTAGAAGTTAATAGAGGAAAATAAAAGGTCAAGAGTTTTTGTGTAGATGAAAAGTCAAGAGTCATAGTTAGTAGATGAAAGGTTAAGAGTCTCCATTAATAGTTTTTATTGTTCTTGTTTGTAGAATGCCTATATAAAGGCATTGTTGTTGTTGGTTTAGAGTATGACTCAAAGTAAGAAAAGTTAAACATTTTGTGAGAGTTCTATTTGAGTTATCAAATTGGTATCAGAGCTAATGGAGAGTGTGACGGGTCATATGTCGTTACCACGACTAACGAAGGGAAATTATGAGAATTGGAGCATTCAAATGAAAGCTCTTCTCGGATCTCAAGATTCGTGGGAAGTGGTGAAAGAAGGTTTCGAAGAACCATAAAATACCACGGGATTTTCGGCGGCTCAAAATAAGGCGTTGAAAGAGACGCGATCGAAGGATAAGGCGGCACTATACATGTTATTCCGTACCGTTGACGAGTCAGGCTTTGAGAAGATTTCCGGTGCAACTACTTCAAAAGAAGCGTGGGACATATTAGAGAAAGTGTTCAAAGGAGCTGACCGAGTTAAGCAAGTGCGTCTCCAAACACTTCGTGGCGAATTTGAGAGCATGAAGATGAAGGAGTCGGAAGTTGTATCCGACTATATCACGCGTGTACAAGTCGTGGTAAATCAACTTATTCGTAATGGTGAAGCGATAACCGATGCACGAGTTGTGGAGAAGATTTTGAGATCTTTAACCGACAATTTCGAGAATATTGTGTGTGCGATAGAAGAGTCAAAGGATCTTGCGACGCTTACTGTCGACGAGCTTGCCGGTTCTCTTTAGGCACATGAACAACGTAAGAAGAAAAAGAAGGAGGAGACACTAGAGCAAGCACTCCAAACCAAGGCGACAATTAAAGACGAAAAGGTACTCTATTCTCAAAATTTCCGAGGTAGAGGACGTGGTCGTGGAAGACGTGGAAGAGGTCGCGGCGGTCATGAAGGATACTATAAGGAGAATGAACAGTCGAGTCAGCCAAACTGGCGTGGAAGAGAATGCGGTCAAGGAAGAGGCGGTCGGTCGAACTATCCAAATCTCGAGTGCTACAAGTGTCACAAGTATGGTCACTATGCGAAGGATTGCTACTCCAACAAATGTTATAGTTGCGGTAACGTGGGGCATCTTGCAAAAGATTGTCGAGTCGATAAAAGGTGGAAGAAACAACTAACTTGGCCTTGGAAGATGAAGAGAATGACGGTTTTCTCTTGATGGCTCAAAATGAAGACAACATCAACAATGACACGTTGTGGTATCTCGACTCGGGGGCAAGCAACCATATGTGTGGTCACGAGTACTTATTCAAAAATATGAAAAAGATTGAAGATGGTCATGTGTCGTTTGGAGATGCTTCAAAGGTGGAGGTCAAAGGTCAAGGTATGGTTTGTTACTTACGAAAGGATGGGTTGATAGGGTCAATCCAAGATGTCTATTATGTACCAGATCTCAAGACCAACATTTTGAGTTTGGGGCAACTCACGGAGAAAGGTTACTCGATACTCATAAAAGATCGAGTACTACACTTGAAGGATAAGCATGGGCGTACGGTTGCTCTAGTCGAGATGGGAAGAAATCGGATGTACAAACTCAATTTGAGATGCGTGCGAGAAAAATGTTTACAAGTCAACGTAGAAGACAAGGCATCTCTATGGCATCTCCGCTTTGGTCACCTACATCATGGAGGTCTAAAAATGCTAGCAAAGAAGAACATGGTGCACGGGTTGCCGGACATGGACTATGAGGGCAAATTTTGTGAAGAATGTGTGCTTGGCAAGCAAGCAAGAACCTCGTTTCAAAAGAAGGCAAATTATCAAACAAAAGATATTCTCGAATTGGTTCATACCGACATATGTGGACCAATCAACCCCGAATCTTTTAGCGGTAAAAGGTACTTCATTACTTTTATCGATTATTTCTCACGAAAAACGTGGGTTTATTTTTTGAAAGAAAAATCTGAGACATTCGAGGTGTTCAAGAAGTTCAAAGTGATGGTGGAGAAGGCAACTGGAAAGCACATCAAAGCCATACGATCTGATAGAGGTGGCGAATATACTTCAACGGGATTCATGGAGTATTGCGAGGAGCAAGGCATAAGGAGATTTCTAACTGCACCATACTCTCCTCAACAAAATGGTGTCGCTGAGAGGAAGAATCAGACTATTCTCGACATGGTACGATCAATGCTCAAGAGCAAGAAGATGCCAAAGGAATTCTGGGCGGAAGCTGTTCAATGTGCTGTCTATGTACAAAATCGATGTCCACATTTGAAGTTAGAAGATCAAACACCACAAGAGGCGTGGAGCGGACAAAAGCCAACAGTTTCTCATCTCAAAGTGTTCGGGAGTGTGGCTTATGCACACGTACCGGATCAACGAAGAACGAAGCTTGAAGACAAAAGCAAAATGTACATTTTTATTGGGTATGATGAGAAGACAAAAGGGTACAAGCTATTCGACCCGATAAATAAGAAGGTGATGGTGAGTCGTGATGTGCGAGTAAACGAAGCAAGTGAATGGGGATGGAACGATTCGTCTGAAGTTGACATCAAAGATGGAGAATCATCCGTCGTTGCATCAACAAGCAAACAACAAGATTCTGAAACTACCGAAGATGAAGATGAACCACTACAACCCAGGACTCGAAGTTTGCAAGATTTGTATGATTCAACTAATGAGGCACACCTTGTATGTCTTTTGGCAGATGATGAAAATATTAGTTTTGAAGAGGCGGTGCGAGACAAGAAGTGGCAAACTGCCATGGACGAGGAAATTAAGGCGATTGACCGCAACAACACATGGGAACTAATAGAATTGCCAGAAGGAAGTCAGCCTATTGGTGTGAAGTGGGTGTTCAAGAAAAAGATGAATGCTCAAGGCGAGATAGAGCGGTACAAGGCGCGGCTTGTTGCGAAAGGATACAAGCAAAAGGCAGGAATCGACTATGATGAGGTATTTGCTCCTGTTGCAAGGATGGAGACAATCCGATTACTCATTTCACAAGCTGCTCAATTCAAATGGCAAATATTTCAAATGGATGTCAAATCGGCATTCTTGAATGGTGTGCTCAAAGAAGATGTCTACATCGAACAACCGCTCGGGTACATAAAAGTCAGAGAAGAGAAGAAGGTGCTAAAATTGAAGAGGGCAATTTACGGGTTGAAGTAAGCACCACGAGCATGAAATACACGTATCGATTCATATTTCAAGGAGAATGGGTTCAAGCAATGTCCCTATGAGTATGCTCTTTACGTAAAGAAGAATGGAGGTAACGTGTTATTTGTTGCTCTTTATGTTGATGACCTTATTTTTATGGGCAATAATGGTGAGATGGTGGAAGAGTTTAAAAGCACAATGACACGGGAATTTGAGATGACAGATTTGGGTTATATGAAGTTTTTTCTTGGTTTGGAGGTTAGACAAGTAGAGGCAGGTATTTTTGTCTCACAAGAGACATATGCAAAAGAGATTTTGAAGAAGTACAAGATGGGGAATTGTAATCCCGTTTCAACACCAATGGAACCCGGAACAAAACTCTCGAAGTTCGATGGAGGAGAACGTGTCGATGCGAGTACATATCGGAGTTTGATAGGAAGCCTTCGCTATCTCACATGCACAAGGCCGAATCTTTCATTAAGTTTTGGCATTTTAAGTCGGTTCATGGAGGAGCCGGTTTATTCACATTGGAAAGCGTTGAAGCGGATTTTGCGGTACATCCAAGGAACGGTGTCACACGGGTTGTTCTACTCAAAAGCAGAATATTACAAGTTGGTTGGTTATTCCGACAGCGATTGGTGTGGAGATATAGACGATCGGAAAAGTACCGCTGGATATGTGTTCTACATGGGAGGTACTGCGTTTACTTGGCTTTCAAAGAAGCAACCGATCGTGACACTCTCGACATGTGAAGCTGAATATGTTGCAGCATCGTGGTGTGTATGTCATGCTATATGGCTTAGAAAATTGTTGAGCAAGATGGGGCTAAAGCAACAAGATGCAACTATGATTCAAGTTGACAATAAATCAGCAATTGAGTTAGCAAAGAACCCAGTGAACCATGAATGAAGCAAACACATCGATGTACGTTTTCACTTTATCCGAGATCATGTTAAGGAAGGAAGTGTGGAATTGGTGCATGTGGCAAGTCATGATCAAGTTGCGGATATCTTTACAAAACCGCTACCGAAGGTATATTTCGACAAATTCAAGAAGATGATTGGCATGAAGGATGGTAGAAGCATTTAAGTTTATGGGGGAGTTTTGTTGAATAATAAACTATAAATGTTGCTTTTAGTGAGTATTAAAGTTAGAAGTTAATAGAGGAAAATAAAAGGTCAAGAGTTTTTGTGTAGATGAAAAGTCAAGAGTCATAGTTAGTAGATGAAAGGTTAAGAGTCTCCATTAATAGTTTTTATTGTTCTTGTTTGTAGAATACCTATATAAAGGCATTGTTGTTGTTGGTTTAGAGTATGACTCAAAGTAAGAAAAGTTAAACATTTTGTGAGAGTTCTATTTGAGTTATCAATATCAGAATTTTGTTTTTTTGGTAAATGGTTGGACTGTGTATAAATCAGTATGAAATGACTATTTGTTACTTCTGCAGTCTTAAGGAACTATTGATTGAGACAATATCCTTGTTAATGCATAATGACGAGTATAGACAATGAATGATTATCCCATGAGCAACTACGTTGGAGAACTCTCATTTATAACTAACAATATAATTTTGTTTTAGTTTATTTGTAGGTTAGAAATTACATTGAAAGGGGTATTATGAACCATAGATGAAAATTAACTTAGGAGTTCAGGTATTTCAAACTCGTAACCATCCCAAGTTTAAACTTAGATTAGTGTCAGACTTTGATTTGGTTTAGGAGATTGAATATTTACTTTTATTAATTATTGAAAATATTTGGTTTATATGTGTTTGCATTAAGCTGCACAAGATAATTTGATAATTAATATATTATATTTGTTTTTAATACATTGACAACTTGAGATCTTATAGATAGTAACATGAAAATTAATAAAAATACACCATAAAACTTTTTATTTTGCAATGAGTAACATTTGTTGTTATAGAAAGCTTGTGTTATGTCATTAACTGATACTAGCAAGTGTTTTTAATGATGGTTTGCTGCCACTGCAACCTTGTGTTTAATAACAATATATTAGTTTATTTATAGTAATATGTAGTGAAAATCTTTGTTGATTCTAATATAGTGTTTACAGTGGTGACATTGTTTACGTAATTGTTACTGAATATTGTCTATAGTAGTTGAACACCTTTAGCCACGGAACCTACTCGAACAACCAACTTTTCAGCCACTAAAGAATAGTGGAGGAAAAAGGGGGATTTAATGGAGATTTTGGAATTATTTTTGTCGTCGTTGTAGCTTGATTTTCTTTTAGTGTGTGTGTTATTTATCGATCATTAGTTTGCACAAGCAGGATCTCAACTTGTTGAGTGTGAGACCCAACGATCCTTAACAGGTTTCAAGTTGTATGCCCTCAAGACTCTGATTAAAGACTTGAGGTCTGACACAATATTTACTAGCTTAGTGTGTTACCAAACAACCATATATATATATTCGGTCATGCGAGACATGTTTTCAAAATTGAGTCAAATAGGTGTTGGAAAAATAATGAGAAAAGGAAGGTTGACAACAAAACCTCTTTTAGAATTGTGTTCACTAGCAAACATGTCGTGTTTTAGTATCATGATTGTAAATGCATGGTATAATTAATGAGGTGTCTATAGATACCTAATTAAGCTTTGACAATTTGAAGAATAAGTATGTTATTGTTTATTGCGGGTTGTTTCCAATAAGAGATTGTATACTCTTAACAAAAATACAACGAGCTCTTATTTTATTTTTTGGCCATACAACTAGCTCTCATTAAGTATCTCAATCGCGTTGTTGAGATCTTGTATGAAAGACATACGAAAGTGTTATGAATATGTCTCTTTGCATATTGAGCACTTCCATTATGTGTGAGTGAGATATGTAGGAGTATACACCCGTAAGGGGTGCCCGTTTAAGCCACAGGAAGATCGGGGCCCCAAGCTGTAGGTTACAAAAAATTGTAACTACCACGGGTCTATAAATAAGCATATTGGATTATGCCTAATAAACTAATATATACATGTATAAGTATAGCCATACACACTTCACCATATTTCTCTAGTCCGTCTTAGGGTCTTCTGTTATGGAAACTGAGGTGACTCTATTCTCGTGATGTATCCTCCCGACCAACATTTTCGTTATGAGTTGGAACTGTTGCGATGTCGCATGCTTCAATTATCGCACGACGTTACACCAGACGAAGTAACTATAATTTCGATATTTGAATTGTTTATCATGCTAAGGTGTGTATTTATCATGCATGCCAATCTAAATCCAATTGTCTCCAATCAGACTCCATTGAGATAGGAGAAAATGAAGGAGAAGTTGAAGTGGAATCATCGAACTAATCCTCTTTTGAATCTTTCATTAATTTTTCTATTGGTAAATTATCCCATTTGCTATGTTATTAATAGTGTGTCATGAGAGTTTGATATAGCTCAAGTATGGATCATGTGTAAGTCTGGATATGCACGTACGCGTGAAATATGTAATCTTATAATCAACCATTACAAACATATGTCTACCCCTATAAGCAAGAATTTGATTGTATTTGGAGACGGTGTTATTGTATGTAAATGATGTTGGTATGAGCACACGGAACAAAATGAGACACAACATAAATACAATTGGAATATTTGACACGATATTCTTGCGCAGAAAAATATTAGAGCATATATATATATATTTTTTGCGTTCAATTTATTTTTTTTAGTTTAGGGCCAAACGGGAAATAATATAGGTGTGTATCTATTCGTATATTTTTATTTTTTATTTTCTAGTAGTGCTATGTACGATGACGCCGTTGATGGAACTAAAACACACTCCAGATTCTACTGTACTAGCTGACCTACAAATAGAAGGGTTTACTCACCAAACAAGCAATCATTTACGCTTCGCCTTTTTTTTGGATCAGAATCATCTACTTATTGATGCCACAGCGCAGTCGCTTCATTTTCCCTTCCTTCTCAAGCAAAATTATGTCTTTTTTATATAATAATAAAATTTAGGTGGAAGTGATCTATTTGTTATTTTGTGTGTGAGAGAGCATCCAAATGTTAAGAAGCCTTGTGGTGATTGGTTGATACCACACATCCTCAATAGTTTTGCAATATATTTATTAATTTTGGATGTTTGAGAAAGAATTATTTACACTCATTTTTGTTAGCTAACTGAAATCGAACAACTCACCTAATTGATTTTTCTTCCTTTTAAATGATTATTATTATGAAACCATCTTTCTTGTTCCTATTTTCATCATAAATACCATTCCACGCCTTCCATCTCTCTCACTTGTAACTTGTGTGTCCCCTACTCTTCTATCTCGCTCTATACAACTCCCACTACAGAGTATGATGATGATGGTGAAACATTTCATGGTTTCTCTTCTTGTGGTGTTGTTCCATTTTGACACAATTTGTGGTCAACCAGCCAGTGCTCCGGCACCGGCAGGCCCAACCAACATCACCAAGATACTTGAGAAAGCGGGTGAGTTCACCATTCTAATCAAGCTCATGAAGACCACTGCGGTTGCCAACCAGATTGATTCACAGCTCAACAACTCCAACAATGCCCTCACCATTTTTGCCCCCAACGATAATGCATTTGCAACCCTTCCATCCGGCACCCTTAACTCCCTTACTAATCAACAACAGGTAAACCCTTGGTATGTTTGTTTGGTGCATTGTCACTGATCTGTCTACCAAATAACATCGAGCATATCTATCTATCTATCTGCAGGTGGAGTTGATTCAGTTTCATGTAATCCCAACATTCCTCTCCGCTGCACAATTCCAGACAGTGAGCAACCCACTTCGGACGCAAGCAGGCGGTAGCGGTGCATATGAGTTCCCCATGAACGTTACCACCTCAGGCAACCAGGTGAATGTATCAACTGGAGTCAACAATGCCACAGTGGATAATACGATTTACTCAGACAACCAATTGGCGGTGTACCAAGTTGACAAGGTCTTACTTCCTATGAGTATCTTTGGTGATAAACCACCAGCACCGTCGCCTGCCCCATCCACGTCCAACAAGTCAGATTCCACCTCGAGCCCTGAAGGAGACAGTACTACCGTGGACGCATCCCCCTCAGGCTGCAGAGGAAGATTGAATGGGAATTGGTTAGCGATTATTGGAGCAGCAGCTTTCATTGGGAAGACTTACATGGGATAAACAACAATATTTCATTAGTCGATCATAACATAATGGATCGATGAGTTTTGTAAAGGTGGACGGCCAAGTGGAGGAGTGATGTCCTCGTTTAATTTCTTCAGTATCTCGAGATAGGTTACCTCTTAATAAACGACTATAAAATTGTGGAATAAAGTTTCTACAAAGAACTCCGGGAGTAATGATGCCTAATGACAAAGTCTCATTCATAACAAAGAACACTCTGCACTATGACAGTATTGCATTGAGAAACAAGAAATGATTTAAATTTATTCTAAACAAAAGATGTAATATTTAATTCTTACAACAATTATTATTGACAGAGCCCACGTGAGATGGAGTGTAGGAATGTTATCTTAGTGGTGGTAGATTGTGACACTCTTATATCCGCACAAGATCTATAAACAGTAGAATGTAACTTAGCTAGTAATATTTTTATAGGGTAAAATTTAGTCCAAATGTTTAAAATTTTAAAGATAAGGTGAAGGTTGTATATTATTAGTTAATAGTATTGTTTTAATCAGGTGAAAGATGTTTTTACAATAAACTAAAGAATTTGGAGAGGCTACTTAATTAAGATGAGTGTTAGATGAATAGTATAACATACCGACTTCAAATTGGAGACTAAATAAGAATCACAAATAATAAAGTTGGAAGCTACCACCTCTCCTACAACGGGATACCAAATTAAGATTATAAAAAAATGGTAAACCAACTCAATAGTTACTTATGTTTGCTCTATGTGATTAAATGGTTACTCATTCTTTTTTAATCTAACTGAACTGTTACTTAAGTTTGAGAATGTGACTGAATGATTATTCCGTGAAGTTTCCATCAAATATTGTCGTCTGACTGTCACAAGGAAATCACGTGACTTAATTTGAAGGAATTAAAGTTAAATGAAAGGACGATTCTACCCTCCTGTCACCTTCCAAATTTTAATGAAAGGACGAATTAACTCAAGAGTGTTGGTTGTACTGGATCAGACACTGAAAACAACCTTCCAAAAAGAACGAGACAATACTGGAGGTTTACACAATAGACTCGGGTTTAGGTTGTTCTTCCCTATTTTGTTATGACACTGTTTTGTGGTTCATGTGGGATTATAGTGTCAGTTATAAAGGTCTGTTTTAACGGGACCTATATTTGGATTGTATGATGGATTATGTTTTCGGATGTATGCTGGATTATGATGTAGATTCTCAAAATTAGAAGTGACAGTTAGGTAACAAAATGTCCAAACTAAAGTAATCGTTCAATAACATTTAAGAGAATATAAAATTTCATTTAACAACTTCTCCACAAATATAGGTCACCACCTTCGCAAACCACACAATTTTCTTAGTACTTCAGTTACAGACAAATGGCATACAAATATAGGTCAACACCTTCGACCTAATTCTTCGCAATTGGACTTAGAACAGAAACAACAATAACAATTACCAACGCTACAACTAACTTCCGATTCAGTCAACTTTCAAGAGCACGGACTTTCGCAACATCCAATTGTTCTTTCAAATGTTTCTCTCTTTATTGAAAGTGCATCACTACAATCCTGCTATATATATGGACACATAAATGTATCTTCCTAATCAAAAAACCCACATTCGGGGTTCTGTACCGACTACAACAGAAAAAACAACAAACAGGTACCACAAATTTGAAATTAGTGTTCGAAAAAGAGAAATAAGTGGAGCAAAACGAATTAAGGTTACCAATTAGGGTTACCCACTATGAAATTACCTCAATATTGGTGCACCCATGGAAATGGCGAGAGAAATTCGGTCACATACCAACAGATTTTACGGAGCACACAAGCCCGCAGTAACACATTCGCGTACGCGAAACTCCATGACAGGGATTAAGGGAAGAGCTTGACCGATATCGAACCTTTCAACGGCTGTCAACCACGATAAGAGCAGATTCATCCTCAGACTTCATGGTTGTTTGATGTTCTCTCTTCAAGTCAGTATGGGTTCTTCGTTCTTCTTCGTAGCGTGGGTTCTTTGAATTTTCGCGCCTTCAGATCTCCAACTGCTTCTAAGGAAGAAGCTGATGTAAATAGATAAGGAGATGGGTAGTTTGGGAAGTTCATAATCTACGAAGGTCACGTGAAATGCACATTCGCAATGTTAAGAGTGATAAATAACGGAAGTTAAGAAACTGAAGCATTCAGTCACATTTGGAAACATGATTAATGGTTGGGCTCAACTGTCAACGGTTCAGTCACATTTGTCAACATAAGTAATGGTTCAGGTAATTAACCCATACAAAAATGGTGGTGATTTGATATCTTCTTAAAATGTTAAGTGAAAAATTATTGGTGAATACTAATGTAATTAGTACATAAAGATGAAATGCAACTTTTGAAAAAATATATATATATATTCAAAATATTTTTGAAAAGGAATATTTACTAGTGAAATAGAAAAAATGAAAGTTGGATTCTTATGGAGCTCTCTATAACAGAATTGCAAGATGATTATTCTAAATAAATATCAAACGAAAGGAGAAATAAGGTTCTGGGAGAAAAAGAAACTTTGTCCAAGGTACATTGGATCACTAGAAATACCAGAAACATTTTTTATTTGCGTTACCGTTCGCGATATCCAAAATCCACAACGAGTTCAATGTTTCAATGCTAAGAAAATATGCGTGGGACATAATTCATTGAAATATTACAACCTTTAAATTGAGACAAGATTTATCGTTTGAAGGAATCTTTCGTTTGTATAGTGGATAAGAAATACCATGTATTATGACATCACATCATCCTTTTTTTTGTCGAACGACATTTTATTTTACCGAAAAAAAATAAATACCGTGAAGAGTAGTCACAGCAGTTCGACATTACAATCTCTAGATAATAAAAGTAAAAGAGGTAGTGGGGGTCGTGAAACCCAATAATCTAAGAGCACACTCATTCTTACCTTTTTGGCTATCCAGTTTGCGCACTCGTTGGCTACTCGCAGGATTGCCTTCCATGTTACTCGTTCGACTCGGCCCTCAGTTGTGGATATATTCACAAGAAGTGTTCTTAGTGGCAGTATGGAGAACCTACCTTGATTTGATCTATAACTACACTTGAATCTGATTTGATCTCCACTGTTCTCCACCCTTTTTCGGTTGGTAACCTCACACCTTCCACGATAGCCGAAGACTAGTAATTTGACTCCATCACTTCAGTTTCGTCAGTTTAGACTACCTACTACTTATTCACTCGAGTCACGAGCAATCACACCTACACCACCCAGACCTGTTTGTTCGCACCATGATGCATCGCAATTGATTCTGATAGTCTCCGACGGTGAAGCACACCACTTTCCTTCCCCACGTGCAACTTGTGTCGATGGTTGTTGTTTGGTAGCTTTTCCAATTCATCAATTGCAGATTATATTTGAGTATGGTAATTCCCAGGTGCGACATCTTTGCTTCATTCATGGTCCTACACCGTGATTTCTAAATATGCAAACACGTCGTCATACACAGAGTCCACCTAGATTTGTTGACTTCGCTTGTACTTCTGGGTTCTCTCAAGCGGTCGATTAGCTATTGTTCCATGGTTTGTGAGAATTTGTTTATATATCGAATCCCTAAAACCCCGAACCATATTATACGTGACCAACTACAACCAAAGGTCATGTACTGTTTTGTCTCCTTCTTATCGCATATCGGACACTCTGGGGAGACATTTGGGAGTCCTTGTCGTATGAGAGTGTTCTTCACCGCTGTTGCATTGGTAGATAGATTCCACACATAGCTTTTGATTTTTGGGATCGTATGCGCACTCCATATCCCACTGCAAAGGTTCTTCAGTCTACTCCTATCGGTCAGGGTAGTTGGAGCTAGACCTTTCGCTATCTCCATCAATCGGTGATAGACTGACCAATCCGTGGCTTCTCTGTCATTCGTGTATGCCCAAACCAGTTTATCGGGTTCCTCCGTGATTGGTATTGGGATTCGAATAATGAATTATGCGTGTTAGGATATATGTATAATTACATAAGAATATTTAGGGATTATTCTGCAATATTCTAGAATTAGTAATTGAGGACTAGATTGTAATATCTCAAGACTTAAACCCTACATATAGCCGTAGGTTGTAAAACATAAAACTTAAGATTGAATGTATGGATTAGTGCCATCGGCTGCAAGTAAGCCTTGTTCATCTTCTTTCTTTGATTTTTCTGGTTATGTTTAAGTTCCTAACATGGTATCAGAGCAATAACGATTGTGCTCAAGTCGGTTCAAACGCAATTACTGTGTCTGCTGATCGATTGAAGTGATCAATCTCTTCGACTCCATAGAATAAATCTATGCTGCATTCTTTAACAAGAAAGTCTCACAGCTGATTGGCGAGGAGAATTTCCAATCATGGCGACAACAAGTGTTGCTATCTGTAAGAGGATACAATCTGGAAAGTCATCTCTACGACAATGTCACAATTCCAGCTCGAATTCCTGGACTAGATGGAGATGATGAAACGAATCCATAATACCATAAGTATGTTCAAAAGGATAGTTCACTAGCTTCTTGGTTGCTCGCCTCAGTGTCGTCGCAAGTCAGCAGAGGCCTCCTAGGATGCATGACCACTGCATCAATATGGAAGAAGCTTCACAGAGATTTTTCTGCATCATCAACAACAAGGATCATGCATTTGTATGATTGACTAAAGGTTCGTAAACTACCTTTGAATCAATGCGTGATTACTTGACAACAATTCAAACTGCCTGTGATAGCTTAGCCTCTTGTGGTCATCCAGTTGAGGAAATGCAACAAATATCAATCATTCTTAACGGAGTCAAATGATAGTATGACAGTATAGTTTCGGTTATTCATGCAACTCGTAATCCTTATGATATTGCCTCGGTTAGTTTTGTCCTGTTAGATGCGGAAGCTAGGCAAAGTGATTTGTTGTTTGATTCTCATCTGTCTGCTCATATGGCTATAAATCGAGGATTTGGTGGAAAGAAGGATGGGATGGAGTCAGCTATGTCTAAGACTAATAATCGAGGTGGATCATCTGATGGAATTTTACCAACACCTATCAATGAGGGTCTGAATCAATCCTTTGTCAATTCCACTGATGTTCAACATCAGTAATCTCCCCAATATGGTCGTGGTAGAGGTCGTGGAAGAGGTTATGGACACAACAAACCACAATGCCAATTGTGTGGAAAGTTTGGTCATTTGGTTCACAGGTGTTACCAGAGGTTCAATGTATACTTTACAGGTGTTATTAATCCAAACAATGCAAATTCTGCAAGTGTCAATTTGTGTTTTGCTCAATGGGAAGATGCCTCAGCAGGATCTAATCTACCACAACAACAACATCAGTTTCAAGCACCAAATCAGTTTCAAACACCAAATCAGCCATTTCAAGCACTTAATCAGCCCTTTCAAGCACCGAATCAGTTTCAAGCACCAAATCAGCCATTTCAAGCACCGAATCAGCCCTTTCAAGCACTGAATCAGTTTCATCCATATATGTACTCTCCTTCTGGTCCTATGCAATTCAATCCCTTCTCAGCTCCTCAAGCAAACATTGCATTTGTTGCTCCGATAGTTCAAGCAGATACAAACCGGTTTCCAGAACCAGGTGCCACAAATCATCTGACTAATGCATCTCCAGTCGGACAGCATACCTGCGTACAATATATTGGGCAAGGTAAAGTAAGGGATGGTAATGGATCTTCTTTGAATATTTCTGCATTAGGCTCTGCGTTAATTCCAACTTATTCTAGAATGTTGAGATTACAGGATATGCTCTATACTCCAAATGTGACTAAAAATATGCTTTCTGTGTCACAGTTCGCAAAGGATAATCATGTCTACTTTGAATTTCATGCAAATCACTGTGTGGTTCGTGATACTTCTACTCATTCAGTGTTGCTCCAAGGATATGAATGCTCTAGGTTGCATAAGCTTGATATGACAAAATTAAGTAGTAATAAGTCTGTAATTCATTCTAGTGATACATACAGGTCTGAGTCTAGGAATATGGTTGCCAACAGTTGTCTTGAGTGTTGTAATTCATCGATGACTGGTAATAATGAAGATTCTCATAATAAAACATCTATTTCTTGTTCGTCACCACATTCTCGTGTCACAGATTTGATAATAAAATCAGAAGACATTGATTGTTTAGATATACATGATTCAACTGTTTTTTCAAATCCCCTTCGCAGTCAGTCTGAAGATGTACCAGTTAATATACATATTGCTCCACCTGATGCTATTGATGATGGTGAGTTTTTGTGTTTTGTTTCTAAGCTGAATTCTAAAGACTCATCATCAACTTGGCACATGAGACTTGGTCATCCGTCTAATACATACAGGTCTGAGTCTAGGAATATGGTTGCCAACAGTTGTCTTGAGTGTTGTAATTCATCGATGACTGGTAATAATGAAGATTCTCATAATAAAACATCTCTTTCTTGTTCGTCACCACATTCTCGTGTCACAGATTTGATAATAAAATCAGAAGACATTGATTGTTTAGATATGCATGATTCAGCTGTTTTTTCAAATCCTCTTCGCAGTCAGTCTGAAGAAGTACCAGTTAATATACATATTGCTCCACCTGATGCTATTGATGATGGTGAGTTTTTGTGTTTTGTTTCTAAGCTGAATTCTAAAGACTCATCATCAACTTGGCACATGAGACTTGGTCATCCGTCTAATAAGATTCTTCAAAAAAAATTGTGAATTCATAATCTTCCAACACCGATCAGTGTATAGCTTGTGCAGTTGGCAAAAGCAAAAAACAGCTGTATCATTCTTCTCCTACTGTCTATTCTCATCCCCTTGAATTGGTTCAAATTGATGTGTGGGGTCCTACTGCATGTTCGTCTAATGGTCATCATTATTATCTTAGTATCGTAGATGCATATAGTAGGTACCCTTGGATATATTTTATGCAGAAAAAAGGTGATGCAGCTCGGTTATTTATTGAGATTCACATGTTAGCTGAGAAACAACTAGGATACAAGCTTAAGGCAGTCCAGTCTGATGGGGGAGGTGAGTTTCAGTTTTTATCCACGTATCTACCTCAGTTTGGTATAAATCATCGTGTTACTTGTCCTTACTCTTCTTAACAGAATGGCATAGTTGAGAGGAAGCATAGACATATTGTTGAGTTGGGATTAACTCTTCTAGCTCAAGCCTCGGTACATTACATTACTGGTCTGATGCATTTTTTACTTCAGTATTTTTTATCAACAGGTTACCTTCATCTGCTTTGTCCAAGGTTTCTCCACATGAAAAACTCTTTGGATTGTCGTCTGACTATTCCTTTCTTCGTGTTTTTGGATGCTTGTGCTTTCCTCATCTGCGTTCTTTTCATAAACACAAATTGTCTTTCAGATCCGAGCCATGTGTTTTTCTAGGCTATTGCTCCAAATATCATGGATATAAATGTCTTGCAGCATCTGGGCGTGTGTACACTACGAGGAATGTGATTTTTCATGAATCCACATTTTCCTTTTCTGATTCTAAAGATAAGTTCTTTACTTATTCCTCTCCTACTTAGAATTATATTTCCATGTCATTTTTCTTGCCATGTGACTCTCAGTTTATAGCTTCTTCTGATTCTGAGAATGAGCTACTTCCTCCTTCTGATCTTGTTTGTATGCCTGATCTTCCATCTCATTCTTTGGGTAATGATTCTGCACCTGCATTAAATTTTTCTTCTCCTATCAATATGTCTTCTTCTTTAGTTACTTCTACTATATTGCCTGATAATACTGCTATTCCATATACTTGGTTAATTTCTAATCCTATTACTTCTGTTACTAATTCGGTTACTTCTGTTAGTCCAACTTTTGTTTTAGAATCATCTTTACCTAATGTCACTTCCGGTGCTGATGCTCAGGTAATTCCTTCCCCTATATCTTACAGATTAGAAGGATCAATGTTAGTTCCTGAAGCAACTACTATTGTTGATTCTCGTAGTAATGAAGTTTCGGTTAATAGACATTCTATGCAAACAAGATCTCTTCAGGCTCTTCTGACTACTAATGACAATTTTGAAGATCTCAGTGATTCTGAACCGAAATCGATTCATCAGGCTTTACTCAATCCACATTGGAAAAATGTTGTAAATGAAGAACTGTATGCTCTTTATGCTAACAATACCTGGACTGTTGTTCCTCTTCCTTCTGGTAGGATTCCTATAGGTTGCAAGTGGATTTTTAAAATAAAAACGAATGATGATGGGTCTGTTGCGAGATATAAAGCCAGATTTGTTGCTAAAGGATTCTCTCAGAAAAGCAGGTTTTGATTTCCAATATACCTTTAGGAAGTCAGCCATGGTTAGATTTGTATTGTCTCTTGTATTATCTCATAAATGGAGTCTTAGGCAAATTGATATTAATAATGCTCTCTTACATGGGGATTTGACAGAAGAGGTATATATGATTCAACCTCCTTGATTTGAGCAAATGTCTTCTTCTAAAACTGATTCTCATTTGGTTTGCAAACTGCAAAAGGCATTGTATGGCCTTAAACAAGTACCTCGTGCCTGGTTTGAAAAATTAAAGGCTTTTCTTATTCTTAAACTTCAGTTTTGTGCATCTGTTGCAGATAGTTGATTGTTTATCAAACAGGACAAAGGGTTTTTTGTATTTCTATTGGTTTATGTTGATGATATTGTTGTTACAGACAATTCTTCTTCTGTTATTTCAGAAGTCATTCATTCGATTAATCAGGAGTTTCAGTTAAAGGATTTAGGAAGTTTGAACTATTTTCTTGGTAAGGAAGTTACTGCACCTGACAATTATTTATTGTTAAATCAAAGAAAATATATTCAGGAGTTGATTGAGAAGCTTTGTCTCACCGAAGCTTCAAGCTTTCCTAATCCGATGACTGGAACTTGTCTAACCAAGTCAGGTATGATTAATTGTACTGAATTGTTTGAAGATGATCATCTGTTTCGCAGTACTATTGGAGCCCTTCAGCATATTTGCATCACAAGGCCAGATATTCAGTTCTCTGTCAACAAACTCAGTTAGTTTATGCAAAGACCAACTATAAGTAATTGGAAAGCAGTGTTACATATTGTTAGATACTTAAAAGGGACTATAGAACATGGTTTGATGTTCAGATCTAACCCTAAAACCCCGAACCAGATTGTACGTAACCATCTACAAGCAAAGGTCATGTACTGTCTTGTCTCTTCCTTATCGCATATCAGACACTCTGGGGAGACATTTGGGAGTCCCTGTCGTATGAGAGTGTTCGTCACCGCTATTGCATTGATACCTAGCTTCCACACATAGCTTTTGATTTTTGGGATCGTATGCACCCTCCATATCCCACTGCAAAGGTTCTTCGGTCTACTCTCATCGGTCAGGGTAGTTGGAGCTAGACTTTTGGCTATCTCCATCAATTGGTGATAGACTGACCAAACTGTGGCTTCTCTGTCCTTCGTGTATGCCCAAACCAGTTTATCGGGTTCCTCCGTGATTGGTATCGTGAATTCGTCATGTGTTAGTATCATCTCCCACGCGATGAATTGACTAGCGTTGACTCGAGGATTAAACTAGTATGTCATGGTTAGCCTTATGTGCTGATGTGTTTCTTCTAATGCCTAGTGTTTTTCGTCGTCTAGGTCAAGGTTTGTGTAACGTTCGTCAGTGTTCGACGTTTGGTTGAGGTAGATGGTTATGTAGGAGGCGACTGCGATCTCCGTTGGAGCTACTGCTTTTGACTTGTATACGAGGCTGAAGGGTGTTCCCTCATAGCTTTCTTTGGGGTCGTTCGTAGTACCCATCAAACATTCTCTAGTTCTTCTGCCCAACTTCCTCTGAGGCCAAGGGCGTTCACTATTTTCTTTAATCTCGATAGTATTGTTTTGTTTTCTGCTTCATTTGATCATTGGTCTATGGATGATGGATCAACCCGAATTAGTCATAGATGTGTGGTTCTTAAGGATCAACCCGAATTAGTCACAGAACCATTAAAATCTTTTAAGCAGAGTTGAAGTCTAATATCGCTTATAAGGACCCTAAGGAGGTCGTACCTGGAGAATATGTTTATTCTTAAGAATTTGATGACTTGGTATTTGGTTGAGGGTGCAAGGGATTTGGTACCATGACCATGTTCATTTGCCCCATACTATGACCTGGTCGATCGAATTGAAGAAGTAGTTGATTGTCACTATGACCATGTTCATTTGCCCCATATTAATTTAGAAAAGTCTTGGTAAATCGATACCCCGCAAAGCGAAGGGCCAGGTGTTGGCTATTGGTGTCAACTTTGTAGGTGTTCATCCAATCTTTGGCGAGATATTTTTGCAAGTTTCTCATTTCTGCACTAATGTTGTGAGTTTTTTATTCATTGAGGGTCAGTATTAACCTTTCCTTAATGCCTTCCATAGTATTGATCGGGCGCCTTCGTAGCATGCAACGACCCTTTAGTTGAACTCCCTTTACACTTTTTCCATTTTTGGGTAGGTGGTTCATATGAGGTATGACATCAGGAACCTTGTTTTTACAGTTCCTCATTAATAATGAGTTTACTTAGAGTTAACTGTCGTATGTTGGTCACCTCAGTTTCACATTCAACCAAGGTTCTGCTTGTTACGTGGATCTCGATTCCTGTCATCCAGTTGTTGCTCTTCGATGTTGAGTACATGTGTGGGTTCTACTACCGAGGATAAACACTTTTCTACAAACTGGACATGTAGGGGAGTCCCTCTGAATGCGAGCTTAGTTAGAGAGTTTGCAAGCCAATTAATTTCCCTAGGTATAATTTTGATTGAAATGTATATAATCCCTCAAATCAGTTCTTGCACGATTCTCAAATATTTTTCATTTTCTCCTATTTCGCGGTGTAGTAACCCTTAATTTTATTAACCCACAACTGAGAGTCGCATTTTTGTTGAGTGATGTTATGTCCAATCCCTTTGCAAGTCGAAGGTCGGTGAGTATGGCTTCATATTCAACCCTATTTTTGGTTGCTTTAAATGTGAGATCGATCTTATATTCTAAGAGCTTGCATGATGGCAGAGTTAATATTAACCATGATCTTGATCCATCTTTGGAGGATCACCCGTTGGTATGCAATTCCTAAGTTTCTGCTTCATCCCGCTGATATTCAGGGACTCTTCGGTAAGTCCATTTTCCAAGTTGTCGACTATGAAGTTTACAAGTGTTTTTCCCTTTATGGCCGGTTTTTGTGTGAATTTGATACTAAATCCGTTAAGTTCTCTCGCCCACTTTACCATCCTCCCTAAGGCGTCGGGTTTTTGTGTGAATTTGATACTAAATCCGTTAAGTTCTCTCGCCCACTTTACCATCCTCCCTAAGGCGTCGGGTTTTTGTAAGAAGTGTTTGATTGATTCATTTGTTAGGATTGTTATCTCATGAGTGTGGAAATAAGGGTGTGAGTTTCGAGCGACAATGATTAGAGAATATAGGTATTTCTCAATAACTGTGTATTTCTTTTCCATTAAAGTGAATAAATAGTGAGCTCGTTGTTCGCCTCTTCCTTGACAAAAACTGCTCCTAATCACCCCTTCACTAATACTTAAGTATAAAAACAAAGGTTCGCATGGGACGGGCTTTGCGAGGGAACAAAGGGAATGCATGTGTTTCTTAAGCACTTGGAAGGCCTTCTGCATTCGGTTGTCATTCAAGCTTTTATTTGTTCGCAAAGTTTGAATGAATGGAAGAGATCGATGACCTGCATTTCACATGACAATTCAGTATTGCGAGATTACCATTCAAGCATTGGACTTCTTTGTGGCACGTTAGCAAACACATTTCATTGATGACATTTAACTTTTCAAGATTGTTTTCAATCCCTCGTTCGTTGACCATAAATTCCTTGAATATTTTAGATCTTACTCCAAATGCGCATTTAGAAAGGTTTAGGTGAACGTTGTGTAGACACATGCATTCAAATATTTCTAGCATGTTGTTTGTGTGCAACTTGACTTTGATCGATTTAACCAGTATATCATCTACATAGGCTTCCATGTTCTTCCCCTAACTTATCTTTGAAAAGCTTATCGATCATATTCTGGTACGTCGCCCTCCGTTGAACAGAATAAAGGACATGACTTTATAATAGAGTATGTCACTGTTAGTGTAGAACGCGATGTGGACCTCGTCGGATGGATGCATCCTAATCCGGTTGAAGACTGAGTAGGTGTCTGCGATGCTCAGCATATCGTATCCCGACGATGCATCTACCAGTTGATCTAATTGGGGTAGTAGGTAGGCGTCTTTTGGGCATGCTCTGTGGAGGTCCTTGAAGTTCACGCACATTTGTTAGTATTCATTATTTATTAACTAAGGTTGGGTTGTCTACCCAAGTTTGGAATCTTATTTCCTTGACGAAGCCCACCTCGAGTAGTCTCCTACTTCTTTCATCACTAACAGACTATTGTCCTCGACTAGAGCCCTCCTTTTTTGTGGGGTCGATTTTGAGCTCGTGAAGATGATATTCGTGTTCATGTTTGGCATGTCATTAGGATGCCATGAAAATATAACTTTAAACTCTTTGTGGACTGCTATCATTAAGGTGCTTTGCTTCGTGTTGAGTGTGGCTCAAATCCTCACTTCTTGTTTGGTCATCCACTTCTATTATGTCCAAGATCTCCATTGGTGATGGTTGGGGGATTTCCTCATAAGGTCAACTTCGATCTCTTTGGAGAAGTTTTCCCTCCTATTCTTTATCCTTAAGCAGTTAACATAACACATTCGCAAGGAGGGCTAATCGACTAGGACTTCCTGAACTTCACGATACGTTAGGAATTTCATCTTCTGATTTACTATGGAGGGGTAATCTTGTTAGTGTCTATGGTGGTCCTTCCAAGGATGGCATTATAGAAGGTTAGTGAAACTACTACTATGAAGGAGACTTCTAGCTTTAGGTTGTTCGACCTATCACCTAAGACAACTGAGAGAGTGATGGACCCTAATGGGTAAATGGTGCTTCTGATGAATCCAATAAGGGGAAAATCCACTATCTTGAGCACTTTCTGGTTTCGTCCCATACTCTAAAAAATAATCCCCTTGTTTGTTGAATGTTAAGGGGAAAATGTTTGTTGAATTCCCCTTGTCCACCAAAATTATGTTTGTGTTGAATTTGTCGATCTCACCGGCTATGACTAAGGCACCTTGTAGGTTGTTTGATTAAGACATGTACTCTTCAGAGTAGGATATGACTTTTTCCTCTACTAGCTGTGATTTTTTGCCTAACTATATTGTCATACATGATTGGGCGGCGTACACTTCTCAAGCTATGCATCGTTCGCCTCCTGCCTTATATTGGGACAACCTCAGTTGTGATTGATATGTTCGTTGAGATTTCAATTATGGTGGTGTCTAGTGGCTGCGTTCTTTTCTGGCCTCTATGTTTTTCAAGAGACCTCTTTGGATCATGCCTTTTATGTCTCGCTTTAGGATCTTGCAATCAATCATCTTGTGGCACTTGTCTGTAGGGTAACAACAAAAACTATTCAAGTAATAATCCATGATGGTGTCATTATTTCTTCATGGAGGGATTTTACCAGTGTATGTTTCTCCACCTCGGTCAGAATGACTGAAACGTCTGTGTTAAGAAAGGTGAAAAAATCTTGCACGCCCCTTCGCGCCTTGTGTTCAAATCTCGGACTTGGCTCGCGTACTGCAACTGTCGGGCTCGTTATAGAGTTCGCTCTCTCCATAACTATATACCCTTTAGATCTTATGGTAAGCTCCTCTAAGGAGTTACGTCTTTAATGTGGTAGTTTTTCCTTAGTTTTTTGGAGGTCTTCGTCAAGGGTCAAAAGACTCGAGTAAAATATGCAATGGAACTCTGCCTCTCCTCCTTGTTGGTCTATCTCTAAGAAGTTGACGTTTTGATGTGGTAGTTCTTTCTCAGTTTTTTTGGAGACCTTCGTCAAGGGTCAAAACTCGAGTAAAATATGTGATGGAACTTTCACTCTTTCACTTGTTGGTTTATCTCGTCGGCGCTCTTATGGACTCTTCCGTTAAAATTAGTCAAAGTCTTACTTGGTTCTTGCTTGAAGTTGTTCAGGGCTACCACGCTTCTGAGCAGTTGTGGCTCACCCATATACTTTTTTATGAACTTCAACTTGACGTTCTCCTAAGAGGTAACAGGTGTTTAGGGTAATCTGAAGGACCATGAGGATGTCGTGTCGGAAAGCGTCGAAGGGAACAATAATGAAATGTGATCATCGTCGGTGGTTCTTTTTAGGAGGGTGGTTTTGTGCCTATTAATGTGTTGAATTGGATAGCCTACTCTGTTGTATTTGGGGATCGCCCTTACTACTACATCTTTGGGGATCTTCACAACTACCAAGGAGGGGAGGAACAAATGGGATGTTTTATCTCTTAGGGTGATCATTATTGCCCTCCTTTGCTCTTTTAATTTCCTGTCGATCAACTCCTCACCTGGCCCAGGCTGAAGAGAGGTTGATCGGCTAGCTTGGAGGAACAAGGTTGGGCATTCGTCGAGTGTATTGTTGTGACTTGTTGTACCAGTGCGTTCGGGAGAGCGGGTTAGGTGTTGGACATCGCTTGTTACTCAGGGCGAGGTAGGGATGTACGTTTCTTAACAAGCGTTAAGGGAATATTATAAGAGTGTTTCTGGTGTGAAGGAAAATTTTATATGATGCAGGAGAGGGTTCATTTATTGTTGTTGCGGTGGTTGTGAACATTTTATTTCTATCGCACGTTGGTTCTATTAAGCGTGGGGGATAGGTTTCACGGTCAGGACAGCTTGGAGACGAAGATGAGTGAGCGGCCCTTGTGGTGTTTGGATGCACAAGGGGGTTTGGAAGTTGTTTGAAGAGGTTCCTATCTCACCTATTTGCCCTTATTCATTACGATGCGAGTTTGCATGTCTTTTTTGTTTGATTAACTCCTACACATGACATCAAATGTTGGTACATGGTACCTAAATTTGTTTGCTAATTCGTTGGGAGTTGATTTTGATTGTTGGACATTGATCATAGTCGTCGTCAGTTGATTGTAGCACTCGCAAAATGGGACGAGTGTTTCTCTGGGTCCCTCTTTAATACTTAAATGTTTGTGTGTATAGAGATAATAATGAATTAATTACAAAACATATGTGTAACGTATTTATAGGAGAGAAACCATGTGGGTGTACACTCTTGGATGCTTACCATCCTGGTACTTGCCATAGATATCTCAATGTATTCGAGTGTCAGGCAGAATTTTATGAGCCCTGATACTGTATTTGATGAGCGGGTTATGTGGGGAGTCAATACTTACATGGCGAGATTCGTGCATCGTAGTGGAGGGAGGGATCCATGTGCTTTTAGCCCTAAGGCTTTACGTTAGGCGATGAATAGAGGTCGTTGCCTCACACGTTCACCCTCCGTCTAAGTGTTCGTCAATATTCTTGAGGTCAAATGTTGACTTATCAAGCAGTTGCCAAGTATTCAACCTTTTTCTCCGAAACTCAAGTGAATATTTTGCGACCGACTTTTCCTTAGTGGTTCTATGTGGTCGTGATGGTGTACTCTTGTGTTTGACGAAGTTATTAAGTTGAATGAGTTTCGATCGCGGGGTTTGGTTTGTTCAGCCCCTTGATTAGGTTTGTTCCTGCAGGTTTCTTTTGGGCGCGCGTTCCAGATGTTTTGCTAGGTCTCCTTCAACATGCCTTTTGGTCATCTCTAGATCGTTTTCACCTCTTAGGACTTTTTTCCTACTTCTTCCCGCCATTTGTTCGGGATCACTCTCAGAATTCAGCTTTGCAAGTGTTATTATTAACAGATATCTTGATCCAGACAACATTTATGAGAATCTTTAACTTACCAAGAGGGTACCACGTAATCTTGGATCACCTCCCACATTTCTATTAATTGGTTACAGTAATCTGCCTAAATTAAAATAATGATATCATCCATTATTAAGTTCTTCACGTCTGTTTTACCAAAAAAACAATGTTCTTCACGTCTCATTAAAAAAATCACAAATAACAGTACTGTACAAAAAAATTATTAGAAAACTTAAAATTAAAAATTTTATAACCAATAAAATATCCATAGGCATTAATTAGTATAATATATATATATATGTGTATAATTAAAAAAAAACTTTAATGAAATGAATTTTCAGAAACGTATAACTGCAAAATTTTCCGTGGTACCAATCAAAAATTATTATAGTTCTACCTTTGTACATGGCGCCTGGCGGTATGTATTTCATTGATCAAAAATATGATTTTATAAATTTCACTAAAGCCTGATTTATGCTCACTTACGAGTGCTATTTATATACATTATTATTTGTTAAAGGATGTATACATCGCATAGAAATTAAAGCCGACAATAGTCCCAACAAAAACTCCAAAACCATGATTTTCCTTATAAAAAACAAAATGTGTAGTTAAGTACACTATTATGACAGTGCCAAAATGGTGATAATTTTTTCTGTATTTGATTCTTTACCAACATGGGAGAATGTGGAGCCTTTCTTTCTCGGTGGTCTGTCAACATAGTTATGAATTCCAATTCCATGTAAGCATTTTTCGACGACAAACTCAACTGTATCCCCAGACGCTTTGGGCAGAATTTGCTTCAGAAACTTCATCCGAATAGAGGCAAGCTAATTTGCTACGCCTAGCTCTAGCTGTACATGCTCCATCACAGATGTCAAAAGCACCATCACAATTGTACATGTTCCACTTGCAAAAAACGTATATATAATTCCAAACGTACTAGGTTCTACTGTTAAACCTGTTCTTTTTCTTCTCATAATACCAAACCAAGGGACACACGCCCAACCCTACCCCGCGAACAGGATGCCAAATAAAAATCATTGGCGACCCAACAGTCCCATGGGACACCATCAGATCAACCAATAGCAGCAAAACCACATGTAGTCCGTTACATGAAAAGATAAACTAGTGTTGTAACTTATAACATCACGCCGGATCTTGTCCTGAAAACAGACATTGCAGATCTCAAGATATTAGTAACATTGAAATGAGAGAAGGACAACATATTAAAAGGGATGACTTCCCCTTGCACACTCGAAGCAACAGCAACCGGTCCAATGAAGAATCCTGTTTTGTTATATACTTCTATAATAATAACATTGTAATTAAGCTTTCAAATGAAATTACAAAGAAAACTATGTATAAAAAAAGGCCATTTACAAGGTACATGCCCTTGACACCACAATAAAAAATTGTTGTTAAGGGCATTAGCATCGGCATCCATCCTAAACTCCATTTACCCAAGGGTCTCATATCCAACCAATATTCTGTATGCAGTCTACTCTTATCACTTTACATCTTTTACCTATAGGCACCGTACTAGTCAGATCATTGTTGCGTTGAATTGAGACTCTGGCTGACGAAACCCATGCAGCAGCAGAACAGAGGCAACACTTGAAAGCACAAAATCATGCGAGAAAATGCATACAACACCACTAGACTCACCAACTTCTCAACTTTACTCCTTACCAGCAGTGACTTTTGCATTAATAACAGTTCCCAACTCTGCTTTCTTCAAGTTTCACCTGTAGTAAAACGAAGCAGCGACTATCTCCTTTTAACAATTGTCAATTACAGTGATGATCCTGCAAAGCTGAAATATCACATCTCCCGATGCATGCTCGAGAAAAACTAAGTTTGCTAACAAGGATGGATCTCCTTCTGCTGCTAATCAGAATCCGAGTCAATGGAAATACAAGCGCGGCCTCACTGAACGTTTTTGCCGTGGAAATGAGAAAGGGCTATCCAAGTCCGACCTCTGCCTGGTTGACTTATCAGATCTACGACTAGCACCATCATTCATCACATGGAGCAAAGATGCTGCAGCATTAGGGAAAAAAATGTTCTTAGCATTTAGTAGTTGAAAGGCTTCACAAGGGGGAATGTGTTATATATATATTCTTAGATGACCCAAAAATAAAAAAGGCAGATCTTGTTAGGAGAAACAATTAAACCACAATATCAGACATTGAATAGATGGACCTGAATATAAATTTATCACTCTATGAAAGCTGTAGCATTAAAGGACCCAACGTCTTCAGGAAACTCCTAGTAAAGAGTTTCCCATGGAAGAAGATACTAACATCAAATGAAACAAAATCATTTGTGGAAGGGAGCTTATTTATACTAACATCCAATGAAAATTCAGAGTAGATAGCAACAAACAAGAATAAGCCAAAGAATTCAACGCACCATCATCGGTAGGAGCAATATGCTCCTCTTGATTGAACCCATTAGACACTGTAGGTTCACCATGTCCACCAGAGACCCCACCACCGAGTCTTAGAGATAAGTAGTCTTCGGTATGGATACCATTCGACATGTCAGGTTGATCTGTCATCATGTTGGACTTCATAGAAGTAGCGCCTGAAGGCCTTGTTGGGAGGAAGATCTGAAGTGAAGGATCTTCCCTACGTATTGCTGCAGCGAAAGGGTTATCAATCTGATTATCAGTTAGCAAATGAGAGTCAAAGGGACCAATTGAAGCATCTCCGAACAGCGTACGGCCGGGTCCCATGGCAGAATCATTGTAGACATTCATTATAGGACAGGCTATGGGACTATGTGTAGAATCAACTAGAGTATCAGAGACATCACCATCTGCACTAAATAATTGAAACCCAGGGCCAGCTTGAGATACTTGAGGCAATGGCCAAAGGGGAATACCCTCAAATTCATCATCATTGGAATTAAAAAGACCTAAGCATGAATTTGAACCATTCATAAGGATGGGGTCTTCAAAGGAATCAGTGATAACCGGATGGTGGGACAGAGAAAAACCAATACCACTAGGATCCCCCTCTTGGTTGTGCCCATCGTAGCCATTACTAGGATGGGGCAAGGCAAAACAAATACCACTAGGATCAATTTCTTCATCTGAATCACTCAGGACAATAATCTTTGCATCGCCAAAGGGAGCAGATGGAGTCTGCTCCACAAAGCCACCAAACAAGGGATCAACATTGAATGCTGGAACTGAATCAAATTCTATCCCGTTATTATTGGTGGAAAACTCAAAGGTGACACCACCATCCTGATTGATGCTGGGATCATCACCGTCTCTACCACTCCCGGTGGCACTACTGCTCATGGGGATAACTTTTGTTTCATGACTCCCACATGCATCGTGCAATCTATTATTGTAGGAAGGATTGTTCGAGACACCTGGATTGCTGACTTTCCAAAGGCCTCCTGGATCCTGACTTATCCTAAGTTTCAGACCACCACTATGACCATCTGAACCTTCCTCCAGCTTAATCTGTTTCATTAGCTCAGGCTTTGGCTCAATATTCTCATCAGCACGAATAACACATAACATGCCATCAGGAAGATGCCACTGGCACAGATCCCCAGCCTCTCTGCGTTCACTTTCAGATTTGGCCTTTAGACGCCAACAACCATCAGGTTTAACATCAAGCTCTGTTACATCTTCCCCACAATGCCTGGTCTGCACAAATAGGCACAAAATGCATTTGTCATCTGCTTGTTATTTCTAAAATGCTATGAAGTTCACGAGTTGTCATACCATAGATGTGATACGGTTGAAGTATGGATCAATAATGACGTTCTCTAGTGAGTAGTTCTTGAGACAGATGGGACATTGCCACTGCAGACAACATTTATATTTTATACAGTAAGAGAAAAAGGTCATAAAAAGGTCTAGAAATTAATTGCTTGCCTTTCTAGAACGCTGATTCATTTCGACAAAAACTTCAAGGTCAAAGCATCCCATGTGAGCACAAGGCTTAAACCTACCAGCAATCTTCATCCTTGAACCACTCATCTGAACCATGAAAAATATATTATCCAAAGAAATCAATGTGCTCTGCATATACTTACAGCAATGAATGTCACAAATCATAATCTTTAAAGTTTAACATTATCGCTCATGCTGCCTGGCAAAAGTTCTAGCAAACATGCCAATGTAACACAGGCACGTGACTCCCTCTCCTATCTTAACAGAAATATATTTCCCCTCTACTTTTTAGAATTTTTTTAGTAAACTTGCAGGAAGTCCATCCATCCTAATCTTATAAACCGAGTCAGATGCAAGTCAACAATGACTGTACAACCTTATGATACAGACAACAAAAACTTTGACAAACTGTACAACCAACAGAAGTCAAAGGTCAAAATTTTAAGTCATAAAAAGGGATCAACTAAACTATATACAGCATAATGATCATCAAACATTTTTAGAATATTGCGCCACAAGCTAGCATTAGAATGTTGCACTCAAATGTCGTTAACACATGGATGAGCATTTGAAAATATCATGCATTTCTCCACTTACAGGACAGCGAAGATTTACAGTAATTGAATCAGCTACAACTTCAATGTCACTATCACTGTCAGCTTCTGTTGCACCACCACCACCAACACAGCGACAAATGCGTGCTAGAGCGTCTTCAAAAGTTTCTCCCACAGTTTCTATAGGTATCAGATTAAGGATCTGCATCATACATTAGAAGAATGAGCAAGGGAAAAGGTCAATAAGAAATTGAACTTGCTGGACTCCAAAGTTTGCTTCCCTCATGTTCTCTCATAGTACCTAACTACTATCCCAGTAGAAGGTCAACGATGGTCAATGGAAGTAAATCCACCATTTTATGTATATACATAGATATCCTAATGTATGCAAAATGGATTAATAACACAAGTATGAGTATGAAAGGCATCAGACACGTTGCAACAGAAGTCCACCAGCTTAAATGATTAGCCAGTCTAATTAGATCTGCAACTTGTACAGATATACGTTGAATGAATGGAGAAAGGACCAGCAAAATGTTCTAAAATATACAGGACAACTGTGACGAAATGTACCACCAGTGAATTCACTCACCCATTTGCTACCAAGTATAACATTGAATTTTATCCATGATTGACAAACACGTTGCACAGATGTAATCAACCCTCAGTTACACAATAAACATTCTGATTCTTATTCTTTTTTTTGAAAGCAGTAAAACTACCTGACACCAACAAAAGGCTCCTATTATGTCAGATAACAGTAGTATTGGTAAAGGCTAGTCTTAAAATGCAATCCTATTCTCATCCAACACAATACATATCACTGGAAATTTCATTATCATGCAGACGAGAACCATCAACAAAAACCCTAAACTAAACTACCTGCTGAGCTGTGCGACTTTTCACAATTCTTACTCCAATACAAAAAACTCGAGTATCACATCCTGTCAAGGAGATCTTGTTCATTCCATCTTTAGAATATGGCGTAACCTACAAAGAAAAGGGTAAAAGGCAACTAATTGTAGATAAAATAAAAGCAATAGGACATTCAGAAAACGAAGAACCACGCATTTACTGCAGACTGCAGTGCAGCAAGATAAAGTTCAGACTCCAGATCAAGGCCAAGAACAGAAATAATTCCATACATAATTCAACTTACAATTGGACCATCATCACGACCATTAGCCCCCAACATCTGCGAGCCGGGCCTATTAATCACACGTACAGGTACCCCTGTCAAGTTGTATAAAAATAATTATAGAAGTAGCTATAAAAGAAGTTAGAGTTTCAAAGATCCAGTTAAACTGCATACATGGGTCTCACATAGTCTACCACTTATGGGAAAAATAAGGCATAAAGTACGCATTACAAATGATATACCATTGATCTGCAAATCCGCATATTGTGGCCATTGCATCCTAAAGGGCACCTTGTCATTTAACAGCATACACCATGCCTGCACCCCATTTAACCATGTGTCATGAGTTTAGTACCCATCTAGAGAGATCCCATCTAATAAACCAAATTTGTAGTAACAGCAGCCACACCTGAACATCATACTCCCTTTTAGCCAGCAAGTCTTTGTCCGCCCTAGTGAGCTGGAATGTCCTCTCCACACTCTGCATTGGGTTTCCACTGCACCATCGGAAATAATGGATTCAGATGCCAAAGACAAGATTTAGACATCTGTAAACCTAACTTGCACTGGAAATATAGTGGCATTCATCACTGTTATTCAGTATGCACAACTAGCAATCTAGACCAAAAAAGGAATTTCCGGCATAATGAGGACTGGCTATGAAATAATGCAGCAAATAATCCAATATTTGTCTGGACAGGGTAGGTAAGCAAGTGAAACTCAGTGATCATCTCATCTTTCTAATGATAATGTGCTCAGAAAATGAAAATGAAATACCAATGTTTGTACATAAGTTATACCAAAAGCAAAGCAACAGTAACAACACTGAAAACACGCATTGACATCCAAAAATGCTTTGACACAAGTATCCAGAAAATAGGCACCAGAATTTGTCTTTTTGTTTAACGCATTCAGGTGAGGCTGCTGTGTATAATGGTCAGTTATACTGAAAAAACGAAACCTTCAAACACTATCCAGAGCTAGCCAAGGTGGCTAGAAATAATTTATGCTGAAGAGAACAACAAGAAAGAATGAACCAAACAGGCAAAATCAAGCCTCGTTTATGCACACTATTAAACAAATGTTTGTTCTCTTCAAGTTATAAAAAAACAATCTAGCAACCAAAGAGGAAAAGCATTAAACGTACCCATCAGTTGGAATATTAGAAATGGTCAGCTTCACGGGATTTAAAGGATTAGCTACTGTCACCCAAAACCTGCAAATGGTGGAGCAACAAACTTAAATAGCCAGTGACAATATCTAAGTAAAAAAGAATGATAGCAAAAGACTCATCCAAGAGAAAAATAACATATACCACAAAGCTGAAAATATTTATCAACATTAATAATGAAGACCAAATAGAGGATTCACCAATGTGTTCCTCCAGGTACAATACATAACTGATCTCTCTCCAAAAAAAAAATGAATGGTACGTTAATATATCATTAACGAGGCACCAAGAAGGTGCATGACTGGGATAGATAGAAAAGGTGCATATAGAAATGTTATGGACAGTCCCAAAAATCTATAGGAAACACATGCAAATAGCAAAAGAATTCTCATCTATAAAATGGACATCCTAACCCATTTTTCTTCTCTCTAGAAAACCCAAAACTATTTGCCATTAACTTTTTTGTTTTAATGGTGTGTCAGCTATTAATTTATTTGTGGATATAAATCATAAACGAAGAAAAACTAGAACATGGTTAAGATAGAACGCACGGGTCAGCACGACTTAGACGACACAGTTCACAATAAAATACTTCAGGAATTGGTAGATGATTGCCCTCCATGGGTTTCTCTGGGATCAAAACACAGTTCATGTGTTGCCAGACATGGCACCTTGGATCTTCACACTGCAAATAGGTAGTATAGGATTGGAATCAGAAGAAAATACAAATAGTTAAGGCACAAGCAGATCCCCCAGATGGGAATCTCTCAGAGACATCAACCAACTGTACTAGGAACCCATCACCATTTACTTTAATTTAAAAAAACTTTAAATTACTGAAAATTAAACAAAATATTCAGATCAAGGGAATTGATACAGACAATAGAACACAATGAATTAGCCAGAGCAATAGCAGTCTATTACGTATCCCATTAAACTGGACATGACCAGGACAATCATTACTAAAGAGCTTAATTCAGATGGATCTCGCAAAATAAGAATCTATTGGTTCTAAATTAGTAAATAGATTGTACAATGGCCTGTATATATCCTACACCAAAGTCCAAAATAGAATATCATGGGAAAATTGAACAAAACACATGTTAGGTTGATTACCCTGATCATTGAGTCTGTCTCCAAGGACCTTCCGCAGAGGCATCTGACCTGTGCGTCTGACCGATACGGGTCTTCGAACTCTCCAATAATGTTAACATTACTAGTCTCTGACGTAACTTGTCCCTTTGATGCCAAATCCGTGGCACCAGAGACCTGCATTTTCCTGAAATAATAATTAAAAGAGATTTAGCATGCCAAAAGGCACACGAAAAAGGAATACTTGTCTGTAGATTGATTTAATTATTTTTAAATAAAAAGGTAAAGCAAACCTATAGATATCATCTAAAAGTCTGGAAACTTCTTCCTTTCCAATGTTCTTCTTTGACCCCATCCTTGACACTAGGCAAACAGTCATTAGTCAAACATATGAACATGAAGGTGAAAAATGAAAACTAGATCCACAATTAAAAAAAAATATGTCCACATAATATAAAGCCAGTGAGCACAATCATAGGCTGCTAACTAGGACAAAAAACTATATCCAAAACTTAGCATAATAAAGTGTGTCATCAACTGAAATAACTCAAAATATATAAAGTCCAGAGAATCAAAAAACATTAAATAAGTGGCATGTCAGTGCATATCAGTCTGAATCTTCTAAGTATGTAGACAATCAAAACAAAGTCATCATCCTAAAATTATAAACACTGTTTTACATCAAATATAGTTTTTTTTCTAGAAAATGTTAAAATGTCATTCGCACTGCTTTTACGAATCTATATACACATATCTGTGAAAGCAATCTGCTACAGCTTCTAACACCCCTGAACCAAATTGCTGTCTTAAACTCGTGATATATTCTCCATTAGCAATAAAGTCTAAAATTTGCCAACTATAAGAGTGCCTAGGAATATTGCTTCCAACACATGGCACGCTGGAGAGAGAACAAGACCAGAAACGAATATCTAACATATTGCCACTGGAGACGTCAGAGGGGAAAAAAAAAAAAAGTAAGATGATCCACACCTTGGTCATTTGCAACAATGCCTAATATCCGGTCAACAAGATCCTACACAAAAAGTACCAAATAAGTTCTTACAAGTAATATATGCAAGGGTTAAGTAGCAATTTGCTAGATGGACTAAAAAAAATACCATTTGCAATCGGTTAATTCTAAACAAAAAAGTGTGTGTGCAATCTACATCAGACTTATTAAAAAAAAAAAAAAAAAACTAGCAGACTGTCCATATCCTAAAATTAAAAGTCCAGCTAATAAATTGTTCAATTAGCAAATGATCTATACTCTAAAAGCTCAACTAGAAAATTGTCTATACCCTGAAAGTTCAGCTAGCTAGTACCTACTTATTTAACAATTTGAAAAATTAGGTTGAAGGTGTGAGTTAGGTGTCATGTGGCTTGCATGTGCTCTATTCTGTCTAAAATTATATGAAAGTTGTAGGGACATAACAAATTGTAGATTTATATTAGTCCAGCTAGCAAATAATTCAAAAGGATCCAACTAGTAAACTGTTCACACCAAAAGTTCAAGTAGCAAGTTGCTATGTAACCTTAATACCTTATATATAATGAGGGAAAATTTTAAGGATCAAACCATAAAGATTGAAGTATGAGTTATGATGGGCCAAAAAAAAAGTATGAGTTATGAGCTTGCAGCAGCAGTTAGTGTGCTTTTATACTAAGCAAGCAAGATAAACACTAGCAAGCTAAAAATACTTAAAACAACAGTCCAGCATAATAATTCTACAAAATCATGCGTGTACATATAAAATTCTCCTAACTAATAAATTTGACATGCAGCTAAACTCTCAAACTCATGAGAGCAAATAGAAAGCATCTAACCTGCTTCTTTCCTTGCTTTGATAGACCTAACTGAGTGAGCAAATCTTTAAGCTCCTTTATTCTAAAATGTGTTAATTTATCCTGCATAAGCAACCCCAGCAGGTAACTGAACAAAAATAATTCACTGCAGACCTTAACCAATTGCCTAAGCAAGTAAGCAACGACTGGTAACTTTTTGAAAATGCCATGTTACACCACAAACATCATGGTTGGCAAAGGATGGACATGATTAAGCATAAAATGAATCAATCATAGTAAAGTGGAAACCAAAAGTACAGGAAATCATGGAGTATTAGTATACAAATAGGTATCTCTTTTCAAGCAAATGTTTGGAATTGGCCCTTCCCTTGAAATTTAAGTCCATGAACCAAAATTTCAAAGATCATGGACACTCAAAATTAACTGCACTGAGCTCAAAGAACCAAGCCAACATATCCTGTCAGCAGCTTTACACAGCTCCTGAGGTTCCAAACTTCCACTTCAGTGCCAGCAACTAAAAGTATGTACTAACGGCAACATACATGTTTTTTCCCACTCTACATAGTAAGTAAAATTCAAATAGGACAGTCTATCATCAGAGAATTGATTAGCAACGTGACTGGAAGTACCTTGCAGCTAGCCACCAAATCCATCTCTTTCACTGGCCAAAATAAGCGTCAAAAGGCTCAATGTTCCGCTGAAGAAAATCAATCTATCCAATTTCTGTAACAGCAGAACTAACCAAAGCCGATGAGACTACAATATATGAAACCAACGAAGAAATCCAAATCTAGGCCGGAAACATCAACCACCAAATAATCAGCGACAGCACGTAGTGAAATGCTTGCCTGTTAGAAAGACACGGCGGACAGTAGTATCGATGAAGACAAGGAGGAGACGATCAGGGCATCAGTTTTCTGAGCTTTTCGTCATTTGACCGATACAGAATACCAGTAATGAATAATTGATCGATCACTCAGTTGCAATGCCGGACCTATTGCCGGTTATCCAACGGATTTTTACGCTGGATCATGTCCGGGTTTAATTCCAGTGAGCTCACGCGCAGAGCTTAGCCGTGAACGTTTTTGTTGAGGGGCTACTCAGTGTCTCAGTGTTATCAGAACCGCACGGGTGAGAGAACCGGTTTCCGATTCGAACGGTCCAACCCGGTCGGACCTACCAGTTTACTGTTCAGAAATATAAAAAAAATTATAAAAATACAAGATTGTAATCTTTTTCTTCTGTAAATGATGAAGGTATTGTCATAAGGTTGGAACTTATAAAAAATACCTAAGGTATTGTTACAAGGTTAGTGAAGATACAGAACACGAAAGTTCCATTATAAAAAATTACACTAGATCTGATGAAGTTTTCTCGTGGGAGAACTTATTTATTGGAGATGAATAAGTTGGTTCCTCTTACTTTCTAAACAATCGATACATGACGTAATTAGACTCTTTTCTCCGTTCTATTTAAGCAGAGTTATGATGGAATCTTACTTATTGAGAGAATAAAGTAGAATACCAGTCAATTAACGAATCAAAGATTCCTAATTTCATCATATTCAACCAGGAATAATAAAATAGAGCACAGCTTACACATAAAAGCACAAATTGGAAATCGAAAAGGCGAGAAATCCTCGATTTATTAGTTCTTGCAAATTGTGCCGATTTTTCCCAAAATTTACCATATTCAGAAATAAAATACTAAATTAATACAAAACTCTTTATCAAACTATACAATTTTATCACTATTAGTCGCGAGTAGTATTGAAATACTCGTGACTGACAATCGCAGTGATAAGACCATTGTGTGGTGATTTTTTTGGGATTCAACGAGGAGAAAGAGAATGATCTCAATTGTTATATATCTCCATATAACTCGGAAATTCTTCCTCAATGGTTATTGTACCTCAACATAGATGTGTGCATAACTGCTAACAAAGAGATACTACTAATTACTGTATCTTCATATGACAATTATTTCTGCTTGTAAGACACTCTCAATAATTATAATATCTCTATATAGTTGGTATTTCTTATTTGAGATAGACGTGATGAGTTTTCATGGTGGTGTAATGAGGTGAGGTGGAATGCTCCCACATGTTAGGATGTATGTATAAGATGAGTAGCTTGCGATACAAGGAAGTGTGTCGTGGATGTCAAGAAGAGTTGAGAAGCTTGTCGAAGGATGTAGAGTGTTCAAGATTGTTATAATCATGTATAGGTTTAGTTCAGATGTTTAGTATAAATAGGATTAAGTTGTAATAGATGGATTAACTCAATTCAATAGTGAAATTTCAGATTATGTTATTCTGTTATACGGTTGCTTAGTCTCTAAGCTTTCTCTATACCATCTTCATCTTCTTCTCCTGGTTGTGCTCAGATTACTGATATGGTATCAGAGCCATTCTGATTCGCTCTTCGCTGCTTGATTCAATAAGATCTGGTGAGATTTCTTGATCAATTCCGATACTCGGTTATCTGTTCTGCTTAGTGTTGTCTGCTCTGTTGCGGTGATGTCTATTCTGCAAACTTCAGAAGTCATAGATGAAGTTATTTCAGCATTCTTCAACAAGAGGATTTGTCAGCTGACTGGGGAGGATAACTTCCAAGCATGGAAGCATCAGGTGTTACTAGTTGTTCCAAGTCTCAATCTCGAAGGTTATATGTTTGGAACTCTGCAAATACCTCAGTTGATAGATGATGATGAAGGAAACAAGGTACCGAATCCTGACTTTCCTAAGTATTATCAACAAGATTCATCTCTTGCATCTTGGTTGTTAGCATCAATAGCCTCACCTATCAGTAAAGGTCTAGTAGGATGTATGAGAGTTGCTTCTATATGGAACAAATTGCATCAGAATTTTTCATCCTCTTCAGTAACACGTATTATGAGCCTTTATGATAGATTGAAGGTTAGGAAAATGTTAAATCAATCAATGAGAGATTACCTGACTGAGATTCAGCTTACATGCGATAGTTTGGCAAGTTGTGGCCATCCTATAGAAGAAATGCAGCAGATATCGATAATATTGAACGGTGTTAAAGGCAAATACGATAGTGTGATTGTTGTTATATATGCAAGTCACAATTCGTATGATCTGTCTTCCATCTCGTCTGTGTTGTTGGATGCTGAAGTCAGGCAGAGAGATGTGATGTTTGATACATCATTAGTAACTGCAAATGTTGCAGTAAAAAGTTCAAAACAGATCACCAAACCAGTAGAGGATTCCACTCAAGCTACCACAGTTGATACATGACACTCACAAACAGAAGATGAACACTTATGAATATCAATCTAATCCTGCTGCCTATGGTCAAGGAAGAGGAAGAGGATATGGGAACAATAAACCGCAGTGCCAACTCTGTGGAAAGTTTGGTCACTTAGTTCATAGGTTTAATGTGAATTTCCAAGGTGTGACTGCTCAGTCCAATGACAACATCAGTGTGAATATGTCGACTGTGCAATGGAATGATGATGACTCAATGTCATATGCAAATTCCAATGCTTCAAAACCAGCAACTCCATCATATAGTTCTGCTGCTCAAATTTCTACTCCTGGTACTTTGATGAATGTCATCAATCCCTATCAGATATATGGAGCTTCTTATCCCTCTCCAGTGATCAATTCCTGCGTATCTTCCTCTCCTGCATACTATCCATCATATTCATTTATCCCTCTTTTTCACATGCCAAACAACAACCCTCCTTTTCCTATGACAAATAACACCTCAACATTTTCACCTGTTCCTTATAATCTCAGCTCACCATCAATACCAGTTCAACCAGTGTCTACTCCCACTTCATTGGACAATCCTTCCCAAGTTCACTTAACCACAACTTCTATGAGTGGATCTAGTACTGTAGACAAGGCTTGGTATCCAGATTCAGGTGCAACAAACCATTTCTCTCATGGAGTACCAGCGGGGGCTCAATCTTATTCTGGTTCTGGTAATTGTCACTACTTAGACATTACTAGTATTGGTACTTCGGTCATTAATACTTCTTCCAAACCTCTGATATTACATAATTTGCTCACATTCCTCAAATTACTAAGAATTTGGTTTCTGTATCGCAGTTCACCAAGGATAACCAAGTTTACTTTGAATTTCATTCAACTCATTGTGTGGTTAGAGATTCTCAAAGCCATCAGGTGATGCTTAGAGGATCTGAAAGTGCTAGCTTATACAAACTGGATTTTAGTACTTTTGTTAATAAAACTATGTTGAATTCTGTTGATCATCAAAAGAATGTTGTTTGTTTTGCTTCTAAATGTACTGATTCTGATATGGGTTTGAATAAGAATGTTGCATGTCATGTTGCTCAAATGAAACTCTCTCCTATCACGCTTCATAAGAGATTGGGCCATCCCCCTCAAAATATTCTTTCGATGGTTATTAAACAAAACAAACTGAATTTTTCTTCTCAGATACCTATGTGCAATGCCTGTGCAATTGGGAAGAGCTGTAAAATGCCTTTTACCACATCTCAAACAGAGTATCATGTCCCACTTGAACTGCTTGAAATGGATCTGTGGGGACCTGCTCCTGTGTTCTCTAATGGAAATATGTATTATCTGAGTATAATTGATGTTCATACTTGTATCCAGGAATTCATACTTGTACTAGTGCATAATTGCTAAGTATATATAGTTATTAATAATTATAGTATCTTCATATAGCCAACTGATCAACTTGGGGTTAGTGGATCTTCATGAGAATGTGACGAAGTAATTATGTTGGTAGATCTTCATGGGATCTTCATGGATCTCCATAATTATTTTATACAGCTGTGTAACTCATAATATAATGTCGTTTGTTTGGTTATAGTTGTAATTTGTTTATTTATTGAAAGTAATTTTTTTACATTTTTTGGAGTTGTTATGAAAAATTGATATATTTCAATAAGAGTGTTTTATGCATAGTTATCAGAATCAGATCGACTCTCAAACTAGTGAAGGGGGCGGTTTCCAGTTCAGACGATACGACCGTTGATTCATCGGTCAGATCAACTAGTTCACATGACTTATTACCTAAAATTAGGGATGCACTTAAGTGATAAGTCACAGTGAGAAACAGATGAGGAAAACAGTATAAAAAAAACTAGACATTAATCAAAGAACCATAACCGATTAGTATGCATTTTGATCTTTTGTAAGAATCATGACATTTATACCACCAGTTCACGATCGAACCGATTTTATTATGATAACTATACTTTTAGGTACCCCAAATAATCTATTTGAAGTCATTTTTGGGGGGACAAACTTGAAAAAATGTGGTGAAAAATCATATTCAATTACTACATGGCTTATAAAAATAGATTTTAATGTATGTGAAGTTTAAAATATAAAGAATTTCCAACTATATATATATATATATATACCTAGGATTGATAGTTTTGGGCAGGGTGAAAAACTCAACTCACGAGTACTAGTCGCGGATGAAACTTAACAAATGTCTTACACGCGACTGTTAGTCACAGGTTGATATGTTTTAATAAATAATTTTGAAAAATTGTTAGTTTGGTATTTAGTTTTACAAAATGATATATTTTGGAGAGAAGAAAAATAAATTGTGCTCTTCATTAGTTTTGGAGTTTTTTAAAAAAGTAGGCACTGTGCCAAAAAAATTTAAAAAGTAAGTATACTGAAAATATATTTAGCAAAATGTATATAAGCGCTACTGGGGGTAACATTTTTTTACAAAGTGTGCTACTTTGAGTAGCGTTTTTCGAAAAACGCCACTAGTGGCGTTTTTGTTTTTATTTTTTTTACGTTTTTTGACGATTCGATGTTTAATTAAAAATAAAATTATGTATTTATTAAAAAACATTTAAAAACTTATAGTAAGTAGATATTTTAATTGCGATTCAAATGATGCAAAAATAAATAAATCTGGACTTACGGATTGAGTGTAGGCTCTACCGTAAGTTGAGATATGAAAATTTGACTTAAACAAATATAACCCATACCCTGTAAGTCCAAACTCTCCACGATGAATGTCATTTATGTCGTAATTCAATTATCTACCTAGGGTATTGTTTTTATTAGAAATACAGTGATTTTGTAACCTAACATCGCTTGTCTTATAATTTGACCGAAATAATTAAATGCATTAGGTGAGAAATTTAATTATGAACTTACTCAAAAAAAATCAAGTGCGTAGAAAATTTAATTACGAATTAAATGATGCTAACTAGACGTTAATATTTTACTTTTAGACTACCGTATAATACGATACGTAATTTACTTCGTATTATACGGTCAGTCTAAAAGTAAAAAATTAACGTCTAGTTAGCGTCGTTTAATTCGTAATTAAATTATCTACGTACTTTATTTTTTTTAATTTTTTTTTGAGTAAGTACATAATTACATTTCTCACCTAATGCATTTAATTATTTCGGTCAAATTATAAGACAAGCGATGTTAGGTTACAAAATCACTGTATTTCTAATCAAAACAAATACCCTAGGTATATAATTGAATTACAACATAAATGACGTTCACCGTGGAGAGTTTGGACTTACCGGGTATGAGTTATATTTTTTTAAATCAGATTGTCATATCTCAACTTACCGCAGAGCCTACAGTCAATCCGTAAGTCCAAATTTTTTTTTTTGCATCATTTGAATCGCAATTAAAATATCTACTTACTATAATTTTTAAATTTTTTTTAATAAATACATAATTTTATTTTTAATTAAACATCGAATCGTCAAAAAACGTTAAAAAAACCCACTAGGGGTAGCGAAATTCATAAAACGCTACCCCAGTTATCGTTTTCTGAAAAACGTAACACCTAGTGGCGTTTTTTTTTAACGCTATCCCAGTAGCGGTTATATACATTTTGCTAAATATTTTTTCAGTATACTTACTTTTTCAAATATTTTTTGCAAAATGTTTACTTTTTAAATAACTTCTTAGTTTTGGAGTTCACTTTATGAACACGTGGAAATTAGTTCCAAGTTGTGACGCATCATTCACCCACATGTAAAAGATATGTAAAAAAAGTAAAAATTTGTTTGATTTAGTAGCATAATGAAACATGTCAGGTTCAGCAATTCTACAAATTTTAAATCAATTGTAAATCTCAGACTCAATCCCTATTAGTTTGTGGCTGGTATTATTATAAAATGTTTTTTAAAAAAGGCACTGTAAGGTTAAAAATACGAGCAATAATTTATATATATATATATAATCAAATCAATTATGTATTATCAAACACATAACATTTATTGCATTATCACGGGACCTAAAACCAACTATACTTTTTTGATTTGGGAAAACCAGGTTATGTAGTTTTTATATGTGTAATCGTTTTTTAGAAAATGATATGTATCCTCACTTGTAAATGAGTTTTGATAAAGTGTTTCAGCAAATTATTCACAAGGGTTAAACAAAAGGGAAAATAATAAAATTAAACCAGTATGTTTTCAAAATATATTAACTCCGTCAATTTTTTTATGATGTTACACCTTATTTCAATCATGCGTCCAAAATTATTGTTAAATACTTTTTAAATTTTACAAAATTAATCAGACTATTTTTCATATATCACGATTAAGCATCCATAACTATTATATATATTAGAATTGATACTCAACTCAATTAGGCTAGACTGGGATCCAACAAGCATACGTACATAGTTAGGGTCTTGAAATAGACTAAGACATACAATGGTTGTGAGATGGTTTTGATGGAAACCTACATCATTGTATCCCCGACTTGAACTCAATTCAGGCGTTAATCGATTGAGATTCAAATTTAACTTCAATCAATTAGGGGCAAAATGGGTTGCAATTGAGGGGGCATTGGTTTTAGCCCCCATGATAAACCAACTTGGCGAAGTGGCAAGTTGATTTGGCACGTATCAAACCCAGAGGAGATCCCCTAGTTGGGACTCAATTGTCATGAGTATAATATATTAGGACTTAATTATAAAATTTGTAAAATAATTAGATTAATTTTGTCAACTTAAAATTATTAAACGATAATTTTGGACAGAAGATTGATAAGAGATTTGTGTAATTAAAACATGTTCAGTTGACTTCCCACTTTATGCAAACATATTGGATACAAAACCACAAGGCTAACAAGTAACAATACTCAACAACAATCCTTAAGAACTTCTTTCAGAACTAATCTTTTATCGGATATCCTTTGACCTAGATGAATCACTTACTTGAGAGTAATTGATTTAATTATTGGATGAATTTGTTTGTAGTATATGGGGTAATTTTTATAGACATCTAAATGTCAATGTCACTTCAAAAGGGTTTCGTAACTTCATTTATATTATTTCAAAGGGTTGTGTGACTTCATTTATACAATTTTAAAGAGTTACATCACTTCGAGGTTTATGTTCCTCTGGATATTTTCGAACTCTATGGACCTTTAATTTAATATTGGTAGTCAAACTTTATTTTATCCATAAATGAATTATTTTTCTTAATTTATGTTAAGACATTTACATTTTCTAATATTACAATGTAGGGTTAATAGACCCAATGCATTATTAAGTTTGATCCATGTAATCGAATGATACATTTATGTTGTGCAATGCACTCTTATATTTTGTGAATGTGATAATTTGGTTCAAGCAATGTTGACTATTAGGTTTATTAACAAAATAGTGATGTGACGCTAATGTGGAAGTTGAAACGTAAAAATAAATAAAATAAAAATAGATAAATAATTTGGAAATTTATTTTAAAAAATATATATATATATCATTGTAAAAACATATAAGAAAAACTTAAATATGAAATCTAGGTATATAAAATAATTTATGAATTCATTAAAAAGGAAAAAATGTTAGACTTTGACTCGATTGGACACAATAGTGTTAAGTAGTGGGTTGGGTCCCACTCAGATCATGTCACTTGACTTGGGTGATTAGGTCTAGGTTGGACGCAATTGAGGGTCTCTTTGTTAGTGCTTTCAAATAAATATTTAAATTTTGACAATTTATGTGCTAATTTCTTGAAATTTGCAATTTTTTTCCCTATATACATTTTTTTTTATTTTCAATTATTTTTTAGTTAACTTTTAATTATTTTTTAAAATTATTTCTAAGTTTAAAAAATATTCATACATTTGTTGTCAAATTGTTTTACATAATTATTATTATATAAGTTATATTCAAATTAAATAGTATATTATATATCTATGTGACAATAATATGAAGTAGACTTGGCGTTGATTTTGTACGTTATGTGTGAGTTACGTGACTACTTAATGGAAAAAAGTAACGAAAGTCTAACGTAGAGACCAAATAACAACATTCACAAATATAAGAGTTCATTCGATCATATAAAAATTCATAAGTTACTATCTAATCACATGACTCAAACTTACAAGTGCATTACACTTATTAATGTGTATTACTATAATAAATTCATCAAGAATAATATATATATACATTCCTTGAGTATGTTAATTCAAAAAAATCTCCGTGATGAACATGTTAATAAGTTATATAATATAAATTCGTATTTGAGTAGAGTTTTGAACAACAAACAAATTAATAACTCATAAAAGGTAGGGTTAATTACTTGAACCGTTATACATGTTTGACCAATGAGATTAATTGGTTAAACATGTTTTTTCGTGTGACTGAATGGTTACACATGTTCCATCATGTGACTGATTGGTTACTCCGTTACTGGACTGTTAAAATTTTCCGTCAGTTTTGCATATGTCAACCACGCAACCCTCTGGAATGACGAAGGTGCCCTTTGGTTTATTTAAAGAGATGGAAGGGAAGACAAAGACAAGATCAAGGCGATCCCTTTACTTCTCCACCACATCACACACTTTCACAGCGAGCTCCTCTACGAAAACAAGTGACCCGATGAAGATATTCACATCTTCCATGTCTCTGAATGGCGTTACGTTCCATATTTTGTTGTCGGAGTGGTTTTGACCAATAAGTTTGTTCTCAATTTCATGTTTGGTGCTTTTGAATTGTTCTAGGACTTGGATATTCAGATTAGTTTTATTGGACATTCGAGTTCAGCTCCTATTTGTGGATTGTACTGATATTATTCGTCCTGATTTGTCCAGATTAGTTATATGTTGTTTATTATCTTCAGATTAAACTAGTAAATTTGGAGAGTCTTTATTCTTTCGTCAATTAGTGATTAGAAGTGTTAATTGAAGTAGAACTCTTTGTGGTAGATAGAGAGAAGAAACTACAATGCAGATAGTTTTCGAAATTCTTAGCCGCCAACTGTTCGACGAAATGCTTAAGAGGGATATTATCACATGGACGGTAATGATTGGGGCGTGTGTTGAATGCGACTACCATTATGAGTTTCTTCCCCACCATCTCTCCAAGGAGGAAGATGAAGCTGAGTTTCTTCTGATAAGTTTCTTGTTCTTCTTCTTATGAGAAGTTGAGTTTCTTCTTCCACACACTTCTCAGTAATAATGCACAATTTTAATATTTTAATCACATTTTAAGAAAACATACGTAACTATTTAATCACATTCTAGGATAACAAATGTAACCATTTAATCAAATTTCAAGTTAGAATGAACTCTTTAATTTAGATAATATTCAATGAAACCAAGAATTTGAAGAACTGAACCCCAGGTTCTGAAGAACATTAGTACAGAACTTAAATCAATTTCAACAAAATATTTAACAACAAATTCAAATACAACTACTTATTTAGTACATTGATCAAAAGATGGGAGCACCCATGAAACCCATGTTGAAAAAAACATAGATACAGTTGATAAAAAACTTCAATCAAAGAGTAATTGAAACAAGAATGAGCAATTTCACTCAGACAAATGCCTTGTTTTGTCATCAAGATTTTGAATGGATAATTAGGGAGAATCTGCCATCGTATTATGATTATCATTGAGAAAGTGTCATTGATTCAAGGATAACAGGAGAAAGTGTTTGTTTGAAAAATCAAAATTTTATGAAAGAACATTAAAAACTCTTTAAGCCCAGAAAAATAGAGTTCGAAACTGAAAATTGGGGGAGTAACAGGGTTCAGAGAAGATCTTGGTTTATAACATTCATCAGTGGGATCAAAGATATCATCAAGAGTAGCAAATACGTAACTATTTAATCACATTACAAGCAAACATATGTAACTATTTAATCACATTACAAGCAAACATACGTAACCATTTAATCACATTTCAAGTCAAGAATCACCTCTTAAATTTAGATACTATTAAAAAAATCAGGTTCTAGAGAACATCATCACAGAATACCCAGGTTCTGAAGAACAAAAAAAACAGGTTATTAAATCACATTCGGTGTCTTTCTTTCTTTCACTCCTGCCTCAGTCTGCTTTTCAATTTTGAGATATCTCTTATTACTGCTTCCACTCCAACCTTCTAAAGACTATAACCTTCAACCCACGTATCACAACCTTCAATCTTCAAGCAACCTTCAACGTACACTACAACCTTCACAGTCAAATATCAAAGTCAACAGCAATTTAAACCTCAGCTCAACTCAATTTGAACAAAACATTCATATCATTTCAAAAGACCTAGAGCAAACATAACAGACACTACAAGAATCTATATCAACAGCCACAAAATTAATTTGTTGACACAAGGAGTGGGTTGGTAAAATGGTGTTTAAGTGACGACATTTTTATACGTCCCAGTAGACAAGTTTTAGTGTCAACACATTTGTCGTAGCACAAACAATCTTTTAGTATTGACGTTTTCCATCGCAATATGTCTGTGCCGACCAAATCCATGTGTCAAAAATTCAACCGAGGTTAATAGTGATATTCAGTAACGGAATATGTTGGTATTGCAAAACAATATGTTTACTTTAAAAATTAATTGATGTAATAAATCGGTAAATAGTATCGACATAACTTCATTGGTAATATATGTATTGTCGTTGCTAACCGCTATACCCACAATTATAACAGAACATATCGTTTTTCCAGTACAGTTCAAAACTCCCCTGTGTAGACCAGAGCCTTCGTCAGTCCATCAATGACCATCTCCAAGAACGGATTCCCTTTCAGATCGACTCCCAGGACGCATGTAGGTTGCTCGCAGACATTCCAGGAAGCAACCCAGCTGGTGCCGATCAATCGTGAAGTCGTTTGCTGCAGTATCCCGCGACAAGCATTTCTCCTCAGGTAGGATGGTATGAGTAGTCGAATGTGGATTCTTCTAATTGTGAATTGAATTGTCATGAGCTTAATTGTGTGTTATATATAGCCAACGGTTCCTTCGTACAACTCACTCGAAGGAGTTGTACTGTTGAGCCAAAAAAATGTGCTGCTACAACCAATTAACAACTGTGCTGCTCCAATTGGACAACTCGATTTAGGAGTTCTACTCTTGTGTATAACAACTAATTAACTAGCAATTAATCTAGCTGCAGATCGTACGGTTCCAACGGACAGCTCTCTGATTCCGTTTGGTTCCATCCACACAAACGAAAATGAATATATGAACTTTTACAAATGGTCTGGATAACTGTCAACAACTGATGATGCTACTTCCTGTACTGCATGTTTCAGAAGTTATTGATTAACTAACCTGTTGTGCTGTCTTTTTAATCCCAAGCCAACTTTTTATTAGGTTGATATTTCTTTGCAGAAATAGAAGTGTGATGGATAAGAGTTGGATGACCAAACCTCGGCAAAGTGGGGAATATAAGGAAGGGGCTGCTTCGTTTCTAGACTTTGCCTACTCTCGTTCAAGTTGGGATGGTAAGATTTACTGTCCTTGCAATAACTGTGTTGGTGCTTTCTTACTGGGGAGAACTACTATTAAGCTCCATCTTGAAAAATGGGGAATATTGTCAACTTACACTATATGGGTGGATCATGGGGAGGAATTCGAGATGTAATATCTAATGGTAGGAATTCATCCTCTCGTGGGGAAATGGAGGATATGGTGCATGATAGGTTCGGTGGTATGAGGGTGGACGAAGGTGAGGAACCAAATGCAGATGCTAGGATATTTTATAAGCTATTAGAAAATTGTGAAAAGAGCTTATATCCAGGTTGTGTCTCCTACATGAAGATGTCTTTTTTAGTTGAATTGTTGCATCTCAAGGCACTGTACAAGGTTTCAAACAAGTTCGCTGGTGAGATACTTCGCATGCTAAGTAAAGTATTGCCACCAGGGAACACAGTCCCTAAGTCCTACTACGAAGCAAAGAAATTTATAGGAGGGTTAGGGATGGACTACCAAAAGATGCATGCTTGTGTAAATGACTGTATACTATTTAGAAAAGAGTACGCCAATTTAGATGTGTGTCCAACGTGTGGGGAGTCAAGATGGATTAAACCTCGACACAACACTGGAGGACTGGATATACCATAGCAATCGAAGCAACAAATAGGGAAGCTACCAGTCAAAGCACTTCGATATGTTACACTAACTTCAAGGTTGCAAAGTTTATTCATGTCCCCCAAAACTGCTTCCTCTATTACCTGGCACCATACACTACGATTAAAGGATGGTATTCTACGTCATCCTGCTGATACAGATGCTTGGAAGAAACTTGATAGCGTACTACCTGCATTTGGGGAAGACCCACGGAATGTGAGGCTTGGATTAGCTACAGATGGGTTTGTTCCGTACAGTGATAAAAGTCACCCATATAGCATGTGGCTAGTTGTTCTTATTCCATACAATGTGCCTCCCGAGGTGTGTTTGAAAGATACAAACTACGTACTATTAATGTTGATTCCTGGACCAAAGGCTCCAGTAAATGACATAGACGTGTATCTGCAACCGTTGATCGAATAGTTGAATGAGTTATTGTCGAATGGTGTGCTCACATATGATGCAGACAAGAAAGAAAACTTCCAGATGCGCACAACCGTACTTTGGACCATTAGTGATCTTCCTGCCTATGCGAACTTGTCTGGTTGGGCTACTTATAGTAATTTGGCATGTCCTATCTGTCAAATGGACACCCATTATTGTCGATTAAAGAATGGGAGAAAATGTTCTTTTATGGGACACAGACGATTCCTCCCCACCGATTACTCATGGAGAAGAAACAAAAGTTCATTCGATGGGAAACGAGAGTTATGGATGGCCCCACAAAGACTATCGGGGGAAGAAGTGTTACATGTGCTAGAGATTCTTGATCCAGTCATGTTCGGTAAGACTCAACCGCCCATTCAGGTTGGAATAGACTCAACTACTGGAAATTGGAAAAAAAAAAACATATTCTACCAATTACCTTATTGGCAGCACCTCGTAATCCCTCACAATTTGGATGTCATGCACATTGAGAAAAACGTGTGTGATAACCTCATTGGGATGTTATTGGGTGTTGCCGGTAAAACAAATGACAACCTTAATACTCGACTCGACTTACAGGCCTTAGGCATAAGAACGAGCTTGCATCCAGTCCGTAGAGGAACAAAATTGGTCTTACCACCAGCTTGCTTTTCCCTATCAAAGGAACAGAAGATTAAACTGTGTGAGTTTCTTAAGAACTTGAGACTTCCTAGCGGTTATTCATCAAACATTTCACGTTGCGTTAAGGTGAAAGACAGAAAATTGATTGGATTGAAAAGTCACGACCACCATGTTCTCATGCAACGTATCCTATCTGTGGCTATTAAAGGATTACTCCTCAAACATGTATGCAAAGCTGTGATAGACATGACTAACACATTCAGGATTCTATGCTCTAAAGAGTTGCACATGTCGGATCTGTTGAAGGTGGAGTCGTAATTACCCATGACTATGTGCAATCTAGAGATAATCTTCCCACCAAGTTTCTTCAATATTACAGTCCATCTTATCACCCATCTTCAATATTACAGTCCATCAAAAATAGCTGGGCCAGTGTAATATCGTTGGATATATTCAATCGAAAGGTAAGTTTTGTCACTCTTTTATGAAGTATGCCTTTGACAGAAGAGGTGTTTCACTAATAACATGTTCTTATTGTAGGATAATGGGGATAATGAAGTCGTTTGTGCGTAATCGTAGTTGTCCGGAAGGGTCAATAGCGGAGGGTTATATTGCTCTGGAGTGTTTGACATTTTGTTCTAGATATCTCCATGACATTGAGACTAAATTTACAAGGCATGAGTCAGTTATAGTAACTGAGGTAACTCCAAGGGCGGCAGATGGGTTATCGATCTTCCAGCCGGTAGGAGCTCCAATAAGTCGTGCAATAGTCCGTGAACTGTTAAACATGGAATGGGAGCAGTGCCACTTGTACGTCCTTAATCAGTCTGAAGAAGTGAAGCCATTCATCGAGTATTGCATTCACCTTTATTGTTATGTTTATTCTTAAACTTTTAACTGCATTACATCTAACACTTCGATTGGTTGTCTTGTCCATGTACGTAGTGATCACAAGAGTCAACTACTAGGCGCACGGGTGAGTAGGTGGAACATCGATGTCATGCACAATAGAACATTCATACCATGGTTGGAGGGCAAGGTATGACACTTTGACACATATAGGAATATCCATGTCTTTTAATGTTAACGTTAATGACGGTGGGAGTATTTGCATTCTCAGGTTGGTCGAATAGTTGGATCGACTGAGGATGACAGAGGTCGTCAACTAAAGGCTTTGGCACGAGGACTGTTATATGGAGCTAAGCCATATAATGGTTATAAAGCAAATGGGTTCATCTTCCACACCAAAAAGCGGTCTCTATTGAGGAGTTTTGACAATAGTGGTGTGTTGTGCAAAGCTGACACAACGTGCTATGCGAGTGCATCCGATAACAACCCCATTGAAGGTGCAATTGATTATTACGGAGTGTTGAGGGAGGTGGTTGAGCTGCAGTACCTTGGTCACCTATCAGTTGTGTTGTTCAAATGTGATTGGTACAACGTACTTTCCTCCTTCAATGGGATGAAAATTGATGAGTATGGATTTGTGTGTGTCAATACCAAATATTTTTTATCGACAGATGAGTCATTCGTACTTGCAGCTCAGGCATCACAAGTTTTCTACTTACCTGAGAACATTAACCCTGATCGGAGCACTGCATTGAGAGCAGAGTCCAAAAAACGATTAGTGATTGGGGGTCAAATGAGTGGGGAGTCTGTGGAGCCATATCAGGAAACATCAGCACTGGTTATTGATGTACCGAATGTAGTTCCTGTCGATGATGTGGTTGATTGGTGCAGAAATTACATTGAGACTCTCGAAATATCTGTGAGGATGCCACCCCGGAAATGACCACACAAGCCTTGACAGAAGCAACTGAAGGCCTTGACGAATTAGAAATTCTTGAGCCAGAGGAGAAGGATATTACTGATGATGGAACAGACAGTGACACAGATACGGAATTTGAGGACGATTTGTTCGATGACGAGGACGACTTGAGGGAACAATGGATGAGGATGACTATGATGATGATGATGCATCGTAAGTTCGTGTGCAATAGAAGAGTGTTTGTATGTTTCTTAAGGTAATTGTTCAATAGTTAGGAATTTCATTATGTCATTGTTCAATAGTGAGGATTTTCATTTTGTCAATGTTCGAATTGTTTACTTTGTTCAATACTGAGTTGTTATTCTGTACAGATTTGTATGTTTTGTCCTAATTGAGATGGTTTTATTGAAATTTTTTGGTTCACAAGCTATTGTGTTGAAATATCTGTTGGTTCACCTTAATGTGAAATCAGTACTTCCTAGATGATGTGTTGTACGTGTGTGCTTATCTGTAAGTAGAATGTTGTTGTTGTAAGTGTTGCTGTGTAGCTGGTTGTGGAGTGTTGTGTAGCTGGTTGTGCTATATGTGTGTGCTGTAAGTGTTGGTCATGTTGTTGCTGTAAGTCGAAACTGTATTTGGAAGATGGAATCTGTACTTGGAAGCTGGCAAAATGGCAGTCGAAAATGCAGTCAAATGCAGCTCATCACTTGTGGCTTGTTAACTAGTTCTCCTGCTGCAACTCAAATGCAGTCAAATGCAGCTCATCAGTCGAAAATTTGCAGGTGGAGTGCTGTTAACTGGTTCTCCTGCTGCAGCTCATCACTTGTGGCCTCCTGTCAAATGCAGTCGAAACTGCATTTGGAACAGACAGTGCCCTCGTTTTGCAGACTCCTGTGGAGTGTGGCGTGCTGGCAAAATGGCAGAATCTGCACTTGGAAGCTGGAATCTGTGGATGCTGTCATTAAGGTGTTTTTCACACAAAGACATTAAGCTGGAATCTGTGGATGAAAATAAGATACATTAAGGTGTTTTTCAAAAAACATACATTAAGGTGTTTTTCACACACATACATATATTAACACTTTCAAAATACTGTCATACATTTTGTTTTGGACCAATACTGTCATACATTGGATGCTGTCGAATGTATGTGGTGCGGAACTCTACAAAAACCGTAAATTCTTGCTGTCAACAAATGGATCATCACTTCTCAGCAACTGTCACATACTTCTCTGTTTCTCTGTTTTTCATAGATACCAAAATACCGTCAAAATGTTCATAGATACCATGTGCTGTCAAAATGTTCAGAATCCAATCCAAAGTTCAGAATCCAAAATGTTCAGAATACACTTAAGACAGTGAAGGGATGCAATCCAAAGTTCACGATCTGCGCATTCTTGCCATGAAACTGTGTTGCATCTGAACAAGAACAAACTCTCCTTTGCAAAACTTTTCACGACCACTTCTGCAGGCTACTGATAGAACTCTACAGTATGCTATCTCTGTTGAAGCTGATTTGCTGTCGTTTTGAAGGAGAGATGTTGTGTACTGAATGCAGTGATCACACAAGAAACAGAGAAGTTGTATTTGAAACAAAGTTGTCATCCTGGATTTGAAACATCTGACCGAACAATGGACAAAAAAGGTCATCCTGGATTCGGCTACTAACCTCATTCATCCTGCTGAAGTTGGAACTCCTGCTGCAAGTCGAAGCTGCACTACTGGGGGTCTCCTTGAAGCTCCACTCGGCCTGCTTAAGAACTGCAGTAGACAGAGGTGGATTTGTATGTAGAGGTCGGGTTGAAAAATGACAGGGAGCAATGTGTTGAGTCTACTATTGACCGAATTGTTTGACACATTGTTTATGTGTCATAAACATGAGATGTAACATTTAGACACATGTTAACACTTTGACACATAGTAATTAACACTTTGACACACAGTGGTAACACCTTGACACATAGTTATAACACCATGACACATGGTAGAAATTTATTACATCAATGAATAACACCATACACTTTTGAAAGTTATATTTTTCAACAAAGTAAGTAAAATTTGTATAAGTTGATATTAAATTTGTAGCCACTTGTATAAATTTGTATACATTTCTATAAGGTAAAACAATAGGACACTTTGACACATCAACTAATATAACACATACAAAGTTGTATTTGAAACATAAAATGAATAAGGATACATCAACTAATACATAAGGATACATATGTCTTGACTTTAAACATGATTTATAAATATTGTGCTATAAGATAAGTATATAAAAATTAAAATGAAATTTATACAAATGATGCTATTATACATATTATGTCATTAGGAAATATAAATAATAAGTACATTTTTCATAAAATAAGTAAAATTTGTAGACATTTGTATAAAGTATAGTATTATAATGTTATACACTAAGACACTTTGACACATCAATGGATATAACACATAAGAGAGTTGTATTTCAATGAGTATGATTTAAATTTCATACATAAGGATAATTAGGTCTTCATTTTAAACATGATTTGGACATATTGTGCTATAATATAAGTATATAGAAATTTATAAAAATTAATCTAAAATTCAAACAAATTATGTTAGAATTATACATCTTATGAACTCATTGGAACGGGCCTTGCATACACGGGCTACTTTCCATCAAATTTTCAACCGGGCCAATCCATCTTAACAGGCCAATTGTTTGAGTCTGGCCTTATATGAACAGCTGCTACGGATGAGGACGAAGCTGAAGCGTCTCCTCGGTTCCAACAGCTACGACGCCTCGGTTCCTACACGATGCAGTAGGCTTCATCATCACATACAGAGCGATTTGATGGATCAGTCCTTTCATCCTTTAGTGGCCTTCTCTTCTTCATCCCGCGCCTAATTTTCACTGCATTTGGGTCTGCTTCTCACTCTCTGTGAGTTTCCCTCCAACCACTGCTCCAAGACGATCTTCAAAGTTTCCCCCAGCAAGGTATGGTTCTAACTTCCTGTAGGATGATTTTGTTCTGGGAGGCGCAAGGTATGGTTGAGCAAGGTATGGTTCAGTAAACCCTTTGTTCGTCTATTGTGTTCACACTTACATGTTTACTCTCCTTTCCCCTAGATCTCGTCTATTTCCGACCATTTTATACACGTTTTTTCGTTTTAAAAAACATTACTTGGAAGCGAAGATTCACCTTTGTCGATGATCCATGTCCGATTAACAACTCCCTAAGCAGTCGTAGTTTTATGCATGTCGTTGTTATTCGTTAATGTGAACCATGTCACGGAATGTTCAGTAAGGATGGTTATACTGAGAATAAAACTTGGAGTATTGTTGCAACAACACATAAAGATGGAATCTTTACACCACAAACTTTAGCAAATTTCACGTTATGCTACTGTATTTAACAATATCTTCTCAGTATGGTGGGTACTCGTAGAATGGTCGCTGGAACAACCGTAGCTTCAAAGCTACCGATTCGTAGATCCCCAAGGAAGATAAACAAGGCTGCCACAAGTAAGTTGTTTTTTTCACTACTACGTCTTGTACTTAGGCATTTGCTTTGTTTTAGGTGCAAGGTAACTAACACACTAGACATTGCTATAGGGGTTACGCCTGTGGAGAACATCCATGCAGTCCCTCCGCCTGTGGAGAACATCCCTGCAGTCTCTCCGCCTGTCAAAACTCCTTTGGAGGTGTCTACTGAAGAGGAAATCTAGCCGGAGGACCCTTATATGGAGGAACCACCAAGTATACAAATAGGTAACTTCTAATTTGTCCCATACTATTAAGCTTGCATTTATACAACTTGGTTATCTAATCGATACCTGACTTACGTGTCAGCTGCGGAAGAGGAAGAGGTAATAAGGCCACCATTGGACAGACTACGTAAAGGGCGAACTCGTAGCATAAGGTTGTCTCGAAATGGCGTCAACGAAAAAGAGGTTCTGAAGTTTAACTCTCGAGGTAAAGTCTGCAGTAACAATGCTTCGGTGTTTGCAAGTTGGTGTGGTTGCATTGTTAGGAAACGAACGAATGCACCTCTAATGGTTAAAGACTGGAGGGAGATTCCAAAGTCTCCCATAGACTACACGGCGAAGATGCTCATGCTGGTTGCGGTAAGTCTCAGTTGTTGACAACCCCTACACGGTATCGTTTAAATGGAACTAGGACTTACATATTGCACCTGTCTATTTGTAAATGCTATAAGAACTGGTTCTAACATTTCCATATTGTTCAACATCGCATGAGAAGTTTGTGATACCAGATGATGAAAACATGAAGCAGCTGATCATCTGTACTCTTAAAGAGAAGTACAGAAACTACAGGGTGAATCTCAAGAGAAGGTACTTTGATAAGTACCTTACGAATGAAGAAAGGTTACAAAACATTCCTCCCGACGTGGTGAAAGAGGATTGGGTGTGGCTTGTTAACTGGTTTAGCTCTGACGAGTTTAAGGTTTGTGCCTTGCTCCCTATTGCAACTGTATTTTTTGGTACAGTTAATGAGTGCTGCACTTTTTAAACGTAAACTAGTTGTAACTTCAAATTGTTTGAAGTTAAAGAGCGATCGTAACAAAGCCAACAAAGCTCACCAAGTCATGAGGCACACCGCTGGCACTTCGTCCTTTGCGAGGAGAGAACAGGAAGAGGTAATCCTAACATTGAATTGTTATGTTTAATAAATAGTTGGCTACCCTTGAACAAGTATGTGGTACTCTTGCAGATTGAGAAGAACAACGGGAAACATCCGGGGGAGTATCATATGTTCAAGAAGAACCATGTGGACAAGAAAGGGCAGCCGCTGGATGATAAAACTAGATCAATACTGGTAAGTAGTACTGCCGACCCATATAGTCACATGTGTTGTACATTTGTATCTGATTGCTCGCTTATGTTCTTGTCACACCGTTTGCAAAATAGGACCAAGTGGAGGAAAGGGCTGCCCAGTTGGCAACTGGGGAGGAGGAGTCTGCTGTTGACAAGGATGTCTTGTATGAGGAAGTTCGCCAACCTGAGCGTCGTCGAAGTCGTGTGTCAAAGGCAGCACAGATGATGGAAAGTGAGCAGTTAAAGCAGGCAAGGGAGGAGGTAGCTAGAAACGCAGCCGAATGTGAGCAACTCCGTGATCAACTCAAGGAGTTCCAGGCCAACATTGAACAATTTCAATGTGATATTGCTGTCATGAAAAGTACAATGTTTGGCAACAGTGCGTATAGGTAATGATTTAATTGCATTCTGTACACCCATTTAGTCATTGTAGGGTATATTCTATAGTATGATGCTACCCTGATTGCTGTTATTTCTATGTTTGCAGATCCAAATGCATGAACCGTGGAAACGTGCTGTAAGTACTCCTGCTTAGTAGTTATGTCGACTGGTGGTACACTAGGTGTTGACTGGTGGTACACTAGGTGTTGACTGATTGTAAATTGATATTTTGGACATGATGTAAATGTGAACATGTCATCTCTGTTTGTGTTTTGCAATTGTCGCCATACATTTGTTTGAAATGCTTGACTATATATAAATTCGGATGTGTTGGAAATGGTTCTACATAAGTAGCTGTTTGTGTATTACCTGTTTGTGTATTATCTGTTTATGTATTCTGTTTGGGTATGCTTGGGTACGAGCATTAGCATGGCCAACAATTCGAAAAGAGATACATTAGCATTTGCATCAAAACAAACCATTGCTGACGGACTGTAATTGTATCCGTAATTGATGCTTCATATAATATTTAACCATGACAACACGCAGACAGAAAACATTGTCTATAGCAACAACTTTCACAGTAGCTGAAACTCGATTTTAGCATTAACTATTATGAACATGGTAATATTTAATACTGTTGGACGAGCATCGACAGGTTACTTATGACGTGGTCTAATTTGTTTTCCATCAAAATGCATCCGTCGCTAAGTATGTGTAATTACTTTCAACGAAAGGTTGTGGTTGAATAACCTATATTGCCTCACATAAATTGGATGCAATATCAATCAAATAGGGACAAAAATACGCGGATACTAATGTCTTCATTCTACATCTCACATATGTAGACACTCTAACTCAGTATTACCCTCAAATACCTGTCGACGGTAATTACGCGTAAACAGAGTCGTCATATTTGCGATGCTAATGATCAAACCGACTATTCATTCCAGCCACGACAAATCTTTAGTGTCGGCATATTGTCGTCATCTATACCTTTAGCCACGGGGTCTATTGGCACGACTCTTAGCATCAGCAAGGGGTTTTAGCAGCGCCAACAGTGCTTCCGGCAACGATGATTTACCATCGCTGTAGAGCAAATTTCGTGTAGTGAGACTCAGCTCTAGAAGAGCACATAGAGCTCAAAAACAGCGCAAGCTCGAGTAATACAGAGATCAAGCTACGCATCTTGAATGGCAATGCAGAGTGCGAGAGACCCAGAGAGTAAATCAACTCTCTATGTGATTCTCAAGCTCCACGAGCCCAAGATTCGTGAATCAGCTCTTCATCTACTGAGTTCTTACATAAAGAAATGCTAGAGAGATAATTGTTGTTAATAAGTTAATTAAAGAGGGGTAATATTATCATTTTATATGTTAGAATAGTGACTTAACGGAAAAATTTAACGATGAACAGTAAAAATAACAAATTAGTCGCATGCTGAAACATGTGTAACCATCCTGCACAAGTTATAACTAATTAGACACATGTGCTAACATGTGTAACGTTTCAAGTAATTAACCCTAAAAAGTGTTCAACAAAATAACGTTCATTTAAAAGATTTTATAAATTTTGATGTAATTATTTGTGTTCTAATGATGAATCACCATTTCTTTCTTAATTATAAAACATAATTTTACTTTACTAAGATCGATAAATGATGTGTCAGCACTAATAACTTCAGTGGTTTAAAATCAATTCTAAAATTTGTAGATTGAGATCCCTATTATTTCCCCTCAACTGGCACTAAAGCTCTAAAACACTGTACAAAAACCAAGTCATCCGTGATATTGTATTTCAAAACTTTTACTTATTTTCTATATTCATATACACGTGATATTGTAAGATATACATATACACGTGACATTATTGGTTAATTTGTTATGACAATAAAAAAAAAATTGTTATGACAATATATGTAGATATGATATTAAAAAAACTGTCCAAAACCATTTTTACTAAAATAAAAACTCTTCTTAAATTAGAGAATTGTAGAGAATGTTATGGCTACTTGATTAAAGTTTATAGTATGTTTATTTCTATGATTTTGATGATGAGAAAATGCTTTGAAAAGGGTGTTCAAAATTGATGGTTAGTGAGTTCGGATACAAGGCTTGGTAGGTTTAAGTTTTTGTGGGCATAAGTCTTGGTAAGTTCAATTGTTTGTAGTCGCAGTTTTAGAAGGAGACCATCCTTGAAAAATCTAGTCTCAGAGTAAGTCTATTATCGTGTCTCAGAATGATCTTTACTTTAGTGGGAGCGAGATCATGAATGACGTAATTTCACTTTTGAGTCAGCTTGATGCAATTTTGTTGATAGTGTTGTTTCATAAGTTATACAATTGAAAACTTTTGTTCATTTGAGAATGAGAGAGCTCGTATCCCTTCCTAAGTAAAGTTGATGTCATTTCACATTACAAATTGTTGAGTATTGATAGTGACAACCCAATAAGGAAAATGTCTCGAAAGCCCAATAATCATGGAGGGGGTAAACCCAAGTTATTCGAACTAGACCGACCTATGTCAAACTCAATCTGGCCCACCATAGAGTGGCCCAAGATCGAGCCCATGTTGATATGGACGCTAAAGGCTCCATAGCTGGTTGCCATTCTTCACCAAGTCACGACCTCCTACTGCTCGCCATGGGAGTGCTCGCCCCGAAGAGAGTCTTGCCTCTCTCCTCTGGTCCCACCAGCTGTTAATAAGGAAGTGGCCACGATATCCCGCATATCTCGGGCACATATTCACTAAGGATTAGATATGGTAACTGCAATATCTACTATCCAAATCTTCAACAGCACAATATTCACGAAGATATACGGTTATCTTATACGGTTTGGTCTTTCCTACTCTATAAATACATTTGCTTTACATACATTCATTACGTTTTGAGCTATACACACACATATACTCATTTAAGCATCGGGGAGGGACCCAAAGACACCCCATCTATTGCGATCCCCTACCTACAGGTTTACCGGAGCTAAGGCGAGAGCATTATTCCACCATCACCTGACATTCAATTCACTGCCAGATCAGCAATCAGAAGTTTACGATCCAACATTTGGCGCCGTATGTGGGAATCGAGTAATACAGCCATGAGAACTCGATCGCAAAACAATCGTCGGAACCAGACCCACGAGCATCCCTCGGACAGCTCTGATTCCGCCGCGGCTTCGCCGCTCCATCAAGAACCTGCCAGCCAGGCAGCACCCAATGCCGTCCCCCTGAGGACGGCCCGAGAACATGTCCGTAATTCCAGACCGACTCCTGCTCCCAACCATACCGAGACTCCAGCACCACAAACCGTCCACATCGCCGGGGAAAACATCCTATTAACTCCGGAGATAATATCATTGCTGGAGGCCATCCTAGGACAGGCTCGCCGACAAGCCTCTGCTCCCCAAGGAAACACTCACCCCGCTGCCACGGGGGCCTTACCGACTGAAACTGTGAATCCTGGCGCCACAACTCCCCAGGAGGACCAGGAGATGACATCGGGTCACCAGTCCCTAACCCCGGCATCTACCGAACCGCTGACGGCTATTTATTCCACCAATCCAACTGGTCCCATGCCGAGTGGGACTTCACCAAAGAAATGCACCTTGGACCAGGTGGACGAGCTTATCAACAAGAGGCTCCAGGAAAGGCGACTGACAGTCGCAGCTCCCTTCAAGGAGCGATCTGCTCATCCCTTCTCCGACGATCTCGTCGCCATCAAAATCCCAAAAGACGTCGTCGCCTGGGCTATCCCTGAGTACAGTGCTGGGGGATATCCCAAAATACGTCGTCAACAGCACGAGCCCTCTCTTCTGGGTAAGTCAAATGATCCCAATCACTTGGCTTTATTATTTTCGTCAACTCTTTCGGGTTCGGCTTCGTCCTGGTTATTCGGCCTCCCTGCAGGATCTATAGTGACTTGGGCAGAGTTAAAAAGCAAGTTCCTAGAGAGGTATATGGGCGAGCGCCAAATAATGAAAAGCGTGGTCGCTCTGGACGAGGTCAAGCAGCAGCCTAGAGAGTCGCTGGCTGATTTTTATAGACGTTTCCATCAAAACGTCACAGAGATAGACCGTCGATTCTCAGATGGGGAGATCATCCCAGCCTTCTATCGAGGGTTGTACGTGGCCAACAAGGCCTCAAGAAAGTTCCGCAACAATTACCATGTGCAGGAAATTGAGACGATGGAAGAGCTGGCTGCCAGGGCGAAGGGTTTCATAGACCTTGAGAGGGCGAACACCGAGGCTAACTTCCTGACGACCTCGCTAAGGGTGGTTCCCGAGCCCCGACGCGATGGTAAGAAGGAGGTTAAGAAGGAGAAGAAGGGACGGGACAACAGGCCCCGAGCAGAACCAAACCCAGGGCCCAGAAATCCAGAGGTCCCTGAGTATTTTATGCCTCTAAACAGGCAGATCTCGGTGGTTCTAGTCGAGATGGAAAGAAGAGCTCTAGCGAGGCCACCGATGCCTCGAAGGGGTGGTCAGCCCATGGGGAAGGATATAGAGAGTTATTGCAGATACCAAAAGTGCAAGGGCCACAAGACTGATGATTGTCGCATTTTGAAGCAGGATATCGAGAAGCTGATTCAGGGGGGAATGCTGAAGGAATTTGTGGCAGGGCGTGATAGGAGACGAACGCCAATGAGGAGAAATCGTTCGCCAGCTCCCTCTGAACAAACTGACCCATCCCAGAGCAAGAGAAGGGTAAATCTGATTGCGGGAAGATTCGACGTTGGAGGCAAGGGATCGCATGCAAGGGAGGTCTATGCGACTCAGATTTCTACGACGGTTCAGCTGGAAAAGCGACCCCGACCTGAAGAGGACATTGTCATCTAATTCTCCGAAGATGATTCGGCACATGTCACCACTCCCCACAATGATGCTCTGGTTATCACGACTGATATCGACAATTGTGACGTGATGAGGATTCTGATCGACGGAGGAAGCTCGACAGACATTTTGTTTCTGGACGCCTTTGAGAAGATGGGTAAATCCAAACGCGACCTGAAGAGGGTCGATTTTCCATTGATCGGGTTTGCTGGGAGAACGACTTATCCACTGGGAGCAATAACCATGCCGGTGATTTTCGGCGAGGGATTGAAGAGCATCAAGGTATCGGTCACCTTCCTGGTGGTCGACTCACCTACGTCATACAACGCCATCCTTGGGAGGAACACAATCAACCCAACAAGATTGTGGCCTCCACAGTCCATCAGAAGATGAAGTTCCCCACACCCAACGGGATTGGAGAAGTACTTGGCGACCAGCCTTCCTCGCGATAATGCTATGTGAACTGCCTGTGCAGGAAGAACCAAAGGGAAGCCCTCACCATCGAGACAGAGGCTGACCCTCGTGAGGATTTGGCTCGACCAGCGCCTATGGAAGAAGTCGAAGTCGATGGCCCGGATAAGAAGGTGCGTATTGGGACCACCTTGAATGATGATCAGAAGCATGCCATAACTGCCCTCCTCATAGAATTCAAGGAGCTCTTTTCCTGGAAGCCGAGCGACATGCCAGGTATTAGTACAGACATCATCTCTCACGAGCTCAGGATAAACCCTTCTATCAAGCCGATCGCTTAGAAAAGAAGATCGTTCGGGATAGACAAACGCCTAGCGATCAGACAGGAAGTTGGCAGGCTGATTGAAGCTGATTTTGTCAGAGAAGTGAGATTCCAGAGCTGGGTCGCCAACCCAATTTTGGTCAAGAAATCAAACGGAAAGTGGAGGATGCGCGTCGACTTCCGCGACCTGAACAGATCTTGCCCTAAGCATTCCTATCCTCTTCCCAGGACTGATCAGTTGGTCGATGCAACCTCTGGTCACGAGATGCTGAGCTTCATGGATGCCTATTCAGTCTACAACCAGATCCGGATGAACCCATAGGATGAGCCCCATACCGCCTTCTATGCAGACGGGGACATTATTTGTTACAAAGTGATGCCCTTCGGTCTAATCAATGCTGGGGTAACTTATCAGCGGATGGTGAACCGCCTGTTCCAAGACATGCTGGGGAGAAACATGGAGGCTTATGTGGACGACATGCTCGTCAAAACCATCAAGGGCAATCCTCACACAATAGACCTTCGTGAAGCTTTCGAGTGCATGAAGAGGCACAGCGTTCGCCTGAACCCTGCAAAGTGTGCCTTTGGGGTCAAATCTGGTAAATACTTGGGATTCATGGTCAGCGAACGGGGTATCAAGGCGAACCCGGAAAAGCTCAAGGCTATAGAATAGATGAATTCGCCAACATGCCATAAGGAAGTCCAATGCCTGAATGGTCGCCTAGCTGCTCTCAATCGCTCCCTTTCCAGGGCGAGCGACAGGTCTCTCCCGTTCTTCAAAACTTTGAGGGTCAACCGCAAATTCGAGTGGACGCCAGACTGCGAGGAGGCGTTCCAATCCTTGAAGCAGCACATCCAAACACTCCCAGCTCTGGCAAAACTCATTCCAGGCGAGCAGCTTTTCATTTACCTGAGCATCAGTGACGTGGCAGCCAGTGCCGTTTTAATAAGGGAATAAAATAATATCCAGAGTCCAGTGTATTTTATTAGCAAAATGTTTAATTCGGCAGAAATAAAATATGTCCAGATTGAGAAGTATCTCTATGCCTTAGTTATTGCTACTCGAAAGCTGAGACCTTATTTTCACGCGCACGACATCACGGTCCTCACCAATCAACCTCTCAAAAACTTCATGATGAAACCAGATTCTTCAGAAAGAATGCTCAAGTGGGCGATCGAGCTCAGCGAGTTCAAGATCAAATTTTGCGCCAAAAACGGCCATCAATGGTCAAGCACTAGCTGATTTCATTGTAGAAAACACAAGTAATGGTCAAACAGAAGTAGATAACAAGACAAGTTCATCAGGAGACAACAATCAAATCTGGGAGCTTTATACAATTGGATCTTCATCAAGAGAAGGCTCGGGGGCAGGTTTAATTCTCATTCCTCCTGAGGGCGAGCCTTTGAAGTATGCGATCGCCCTAACGTTTCAGGCGACCAACAATGAAGTAGAATATGAGGCTCTTATTACTGGACTCAGACTAGCAAAAGGAATGGGCATATCAGCGCTTAAGGTAAAAAGCGACTCATAACTTATTGTCAATCAGGTCAATGGCACTTACGAGGCGAGGGGAGAAAATATGAAGAAATACCTTGACATCGCCAAGAAACTTGTCGCAGAAATTCCACATTTTGCGATTGAGTCTATTCCTCTCCAAGAGAACCAGATGGCAGACTCCTTAAGTAAGCTGGCATTCGGAGGAACCACAATTCAAGACGTACAATTCCTGGAAAAAGCCTTATGTTCAGTTCTTGACAACAGAGCAGAAGTCTTCAACATTCAAGGACAAGTCACATGGATGACTCCGTTCCAAAATTTCTTAAAAGAGGGAATTCTCCCAGAAGACGAAGGAGAATCTATGAGGATAAGGCGACTTTTAGCCAGTTACTTGATTATAGACGGAGATCTCTACAGGCGAGGCTACTCGACTCCTTACCTAAGGTGTGTTGCTCATCCAGAAACAAAAAGAGTTCTTCGAGAAGCTCGTGAAGGGGTGGCAACATACCATGAAATTGGGCGATCATTGACAAGAAAGATCTTCAGGCTGGGATACTACTGGCCAACCTTGGGAAAAGATGAGGCTGAATTAACACAGAGGTGCGAGACTTGCCAACAATTTGCACCACGATCAGGTCGACTGCCAACACTGTTGTCCCCAATGGTAGGTGCCTGACCTTTTGGTCAATGGGGGATGGATATATTGGGTCAACGCACTCACATCATAGTGGCGATCGACTACTTCACAAAGTGGATAGAGACGAAAGCTTTGGCTTCTACAACGGAATTTCAAGTCATCAAGTTCCTGAAGATCAACATTTTTTACAGGTTTGGCATTCCTAAAATACTTATCAGTGATAATGGTCTACAATTCATAGGAAAAGAGCTCAAATGGCTCTGTGAAGCAACCAGTGCATCATCCTCAAACGAATGGGAAAGCTGAAGCAGCCAACAAGGTTATTTTAGCAGGACTCAAGAAAAGGGTTCGAGCATTCAAAGGAAATTGGGCAGAGGAACTAGAAAGCGTATTATGGGCTATCCGAACAACGCCTAAGACAGCCACTGGGGAAACACCCTTCAGTTTAGTGTACAGATCACAAGTAGTGGCACCCATCGAAATAGCAGTGCCTACCCACAAAATCCTACATTTTAACACTAGGGCAAACGAAGTCGAGCGCAGGACTGACCTCGATTTGGCAGAGGAAAAGAGGTGGCAATCAGAAAAAACACAAGCCAAGATGCGCCTGGCGACCGCTCGATACTTCAACAGAAAAGTCAGCGCTCACTAATTTTTTGTGGGGGAGATGGTTATGAGAATGAACGAATTTCTAAGACTAGACAGTCAGAAGAAACTTTCAGCTAAGTGGGAAGGACCATACAAGGTAGTAGAGATCGCCGCCCCAAGATCTTACTATTTGGAAACCACTGAAGGTGAAAGGTTACCCCGTCCATTCAATTCTGAACATTTAAGGAGATTTCATACATAACTTGTAATCAAAATGTTATGTCAATAAAAGCAAGTCATTCCTTCATAAGCATGACCACTCGAATCAAATCGAAGAAAAAGACATGACGCCAAGAGTCAGGCGAAGACCTGATGACCGAATCAGGCATTGAACACAAAAGACCCAATATCAAAATTGGGCAAAAGCCCTGACACCAAAGTCAGGCCAAAAACTCTGACACCAAAGTCAAGCTAAAAGACCTAGCAACAGAGTTAGGCAAAACAAAAGCCTTGACACCGAAGTCAGGCCAAAAGACCTAGCAATAGAGTTAGGCAAAACAAAAGCCCTGACGCCAAAGTCAGGCCAAAGACCTAGCAACAGAGTTAGGCAAAACGAAAGCCCTGACGCCAAAGTCAGGCCAAAGACCTAACAACAGAGTTAGGCAAAACAAAAGACCTGACGCCAAAGTCAGGCAGATGACCTCTTACCAAAATCAGGTAGGAGTCTTAATGACGAAGATGATCAATCCATCAAGGAAGTTATCCTCTTATAAGTTGGACAAATTTCGGAGAACTTATCTGCTAAAGATGACAATTCCTTTAGGAAGCAAATTATGAAAGAGGGAAAATGAATCTTGAGCGATCACTATGGAAGGTAAAGCTTTACGAAACAAGTTCCTTTCGCGAACGCGAACATTCCAAAATGTTTAAACTTCAATAAGGTTATACATCTTCAAGCCTAGAAGTCTATACTTTTAAGTCTTAAGATATTTTCCTTAAGGGGTTTATACTTGGCGAGATAAATGGATAATTCTATGAGGTTTTATCATTTTGAGCCTAAAGAACAGTCCAAAACCTTAAGGGTTGAGACTCTCATGAAGTGAAAGAAAAAAGTTGAAGGTAATTACGATTAAGATATCAGAGGAATCGCCAACACATTCAAAGTCGAGCAAACACGAAGGCTTATGGATATAAAGGCATTCAATAAAAACTGAGTCTTTAATCGAAAAAATAATTACAGATCAACCCAAAATACAAAAAAAGATAAGGAAACAATTATCTAAAAGCAAAAGAAATACATGATCGCCGAAGAGGTGTAAGCTTTAGGCCTTGGAGTTTTCAGGAGCGGGGATACTCTGCTCGCCTTCAAGGGCAACCTCCTCGACAGTCGCAGCAGGATCGACCTCCTCGACAGCAGCAGCTGGGTCGGCCTCTTCAGCAGCAGCAGCAGGGGTCTCCTGAGGAAGGGAACTCCAGAGGAAAGGCTTAAGGGACTCAACTTCCCGAAGAGGGAAGTTGGGGTCAATCGCCTGAATGTCCTCGACCAGGACTTGGAGAAAATCAGCAATCTCTGACTTCGTCACCTCCAAAGCACAGTCAACTAACTCTTCGGATGCCTTGAAGTCGTTGACCACACTTTGGGGGGAGGGAACAGACTTCAGCTGTGTAGCCAGTTGTTCCTTCTCCTCCTCCAGGGCGTTCCCCTGGCCTCAGCAGCAACCCTCTGAGCCTCAGCAGCTTCCCTCTAAGACTCAGCGGCGACCCGTTGAGCTTCTGCCTCTACCCTTTGGGTTCGGGCCTCTTTAAGCTCAACCTCCAGGCGCACCTTTGGGTGCGGTGGGCTTCTCTGCAAAAAATAAACAGATATATCAAAACCCAGAAACCTAAGGCGTGAAAACAAAGAAGGGGCGAGTAGGAAGGCAATGTACCTGGTTGGCGAAGGCCAACGGTGGCCAGGGGAAGTTCCTCCTTAGGCTTCCTCTTAAAGGAACGCCTAGAAGGAGGAGGAGGAGGAGGATTCAGCGACGCCTGGTCCTAGGACAGCCCCGCCTTACCCTGGTCATCAAAGAGACCCTGAGTTTTCGGCCCCGGTTTCCTACAACCAATAAACAGAAAAAAGGATTAGAAGAATTACCCAATCATCAAAAAGTGGCGTGGCCTGATGAATGCCCGCCATCTCGAGCATATTCTCAGTGGTCTCCGCCACTGAGTGGATGGGGTGAAAACTGGAAGACCTATGCAACCGGAACAGGTCATCGATGACATTCTGGTTGCTCCCTGACAGCTCGCCAAAAGCAGGGGGAATATCCTTATCCGGTGTAGACAACTCCCAGGACACGCCCCCTTGTAGAAGAAGTATAACTTCTTGTAGTTGGAGTTGGTGACACGGAAATCATTGACCAACCGGACATGGACATTTCAACTCCACGACTGGCCTCTCCATTCTGCGAACTTTGGCCAACGAGACTGAAAGTGGTGAAGGTGGTTCGCCCCAACGACCAATCGAAAGAAGCATCGGAACAAGGTCAGTGAATACGTCCATTTTTTACGTATACACAGGAACTTGAATCCGACCCAAATCCTAATGGAGTTGGGTACGAGCTGAGTGGGATGTATCCCGTAATACCGGCACAGCTCCTGCAAATCCCCGCAGAGAGGAAAACGCAACCCAGCATCGATCTGGGCCGCATAGGGGGCATCCACTTTACCAAAACCACTGATGGAGACCACCGTCTTAAACCACCGATGGAGACCACCGTTGGGCTTGGCATCTACTTAAGCAGTTCAGATATGGCAAGAAGAAATATGAAAACAAAAAACAAAATAGGGGAACTGCTGTCCCTTATATAGACAAAGATAAAGGAGTTACTGCCACATACAGAATCGAAACGGCGCAGAGAATGATTGCACCTTTTTGGAAAAAATCGAAGCAATGTCAGAATTCTAAGAGACACCTCGGGGAGACCAACGGTCGGCTAGTGTAAAAAGACTGTCAGACTACCCTTGGGTTAGGGAATATTAAATGACAGGCGTGCTTCAAACGACCGTTCGACTTCTGGATGACTGTGCAGTTATTAAATGCTAAAGTCCATTTAGCAGACAAAGTGATACAAAGTGATCGCCAGCGCACTAAAAAGACCCTTTTGGTAAAAGCCTTTTCAAAGGTAATGGTCGCCTAATAGCAAAAGGTAAACCCTCATGAACCTAGACTGCCTAGAGTGATCGCGAAGAAGGAATAAAATATTGAATATTCCTTCAGCCTTGGACAATGAAACGACTGATCGCCAAACAAGCATGAAGTGTCCATAAAGTCATGAACCACAGAAAGAGACAAGGAAAACCAAATCTAAAGTGTCACTATCTCAAACCCTACCAAGGAATCAAGCTCGACTGAAGAAACTTCAATCAAGCTTCGGGGGAAAATGTTGGGTATTGATAGTGACAGCCCAATAAGGAAAAGGCCTCGACGGCCCAATAACCATGGAGGGGGTAAACCTAAGTTATTCGAATTGGACCGGCCTATGTCAAACTCAATCTGGCCCACCATAGAGTGGCCCAAGATCGAGCCCAGGTTGATATGGACCCCAAAGTCTCCATAGCTGGTCGTCATTCTTCATCAAGTCACGACCTCCTACTGCTCGCCATGGGAGTGCTCGCCCCGAAGAGAGTCTTGCCTCTCTCCTCTGGTCCCACCAGCCGTTAATAAGGAAGTGGTCATGATATCCCGCATATATCAGGCACATATTCACTAAGGATTAGATATGGTAACTGCAATATCTTGCCGTAACTGCAATATCTTGCCGTAACTGCAATATCTACTATCCAAATCTTCAACAGCACAATATTCACGAAGATATACGGTTACCTTATAGGGTTTGGTCTCTCCTACTCTATAAATACCTTTGCTTTACATACATTCATTACGTTTTGAGCTATACACGCACATATACTCATTTAAGCATCGGAGAGGGACCCAAAGACACCCCCTCTATTGCGATCCCCTACCTACAGGTTTACCGGAGCTAAGACGAGAGCATTATTCGACCATCACCTGACATTCAATTCACTGCCAGATCAGCAATCAGCAGTTTACGATCCAACACAAATCATGACACTTCATTCATGAAGTAAATTGATTCACTTGTGAGATATGTAATTTCACAAGTGAGACGGTTGGTTAGGGATGTTGTTCCATAAGCGAGGCCATTGTAAGCTCCTGTTCCAATTGAGCAGTAGAGCATCAACCCTTTTGGAGAAAAGTAAGGCATGATCAATAAAAATAAGCCAAATTTTACGAATAAGTTGAGCTCTTTAAAATAAGACAGGTATAACTGATACGATACTTCAAAGATCTGATGACACAAGTGAATTTCATAAATTTCAATAAGTAATGTTAAAAGCAACATCTAAGTGATTTTTTCTTTCAAGTATATTCTTAAACTTTGTTTTTCTTCCTAATTACTTTTGCATGAAAGATATATCTTGAATGGTGCACTACAAGAATGTTCATCAACACCAATGAAAATAAGTTGTTGTTACTAATGTTTTGACAGTAAAAAGGTTATTTAGCTGCGGCATTATATTTTGTAACTGTATACTGTATTTAGTGTCATAAAATTTACCAACGCTAAACCAAGTGTTTAGCGTGTACTTTTGTCGCATCAATCTTGTAAACTTGAAGAAATTCCAGTGTCAAATACCTTTCCGATAGTAATATATACAATAAGTTATAGAAAACAACATTATTTCAAAAATCAATGTTTAGTGTCCCATTATGTTGATGCAATATCATGATTAACAGTGTCAATGTAATGACGTAGTTGTTACTGTATATGTCGTCACTATTCAATTTTACTATTCCGTTATTAAAGTTAGACTGGTAAAACCACCGTTTAGTGTCTCAATATGTGGATGGAATAACATGACTAACAGTGTTAGTGTTATGTCGTAGTTGTTACGGTATTTGTCGTCACTGTTCAACATCTATTTTTGCTATTAGATAATGCATCCGTAGACATTGTTTTAATGACATGAAGGGTACATCCATTTTGTGGAACATCTAAAACATGTTTTTTTAATGTCTCTGTGTTGTGTTTTGGAACTTCTATATGATTACCTTATTTGTGGTCTTAGATGTATGGGTGTACATTTTGTTGTTTGGATCCTACCTTTGTATCATGCTGTGTTATATATATATATATAAATGTTTGGGCATATGTTATATATACCAATTTTGATAAATACATTTGTTGTGGCTAAATAAACATAATAACATCTATGATGAACAAACAATGCATTTTTGGTCGCACGTGCGCCATGCATCGACCATTACCTTTGGTTGGTAATATAGTGGTCTAGTATTGAAAGAGACCAATGGTAATTACGCATGAACCCCATTGTAAATATGTTGATGCTAAAGGTAAAGACAACTTTTCATTCCATCAAGACCTTTAGTCGCGACATATTTTTGGTGTTGAATCCTTAGTATCGGAGCCTACGAGCACTAGTCTTAGCGTCGACTTGGGGTATAAACAGCGACAAAATGTCACTTAGCAACGATTTTACTCCATTACTATAGACCTAATTTCTTGTAGTGGTGGATAGAATAATATTTTTGCTCATCTTAGTGATTCACAAATTCAAGGATTGAGAACTTTTGTAGACACTCGATTTTGACCTAGATGAGACGCGTTTAAGACCGTGGCACGTGACATGCCTTTATGAAGAGCTCAAGATATGGCGAGTTACAGCGTTTCACAAACAGGATTCGTGCAATTTTAGTAAATAAATATGTAAAGTATATTACGAAATATTCAAAAAATATTTCATCAATATATTATATTTTAACAATATACTCTTTTATATATGCATCCTAGTTTAGAAAACCGTAGGAAACTTGTATAAATAGGAGTGTTATGCATTAATATAAAGAGAGGCAAAAGGAAATAAAAAAATATGTTACGTGGGAAAACAAATAACAATATCTAATATTTAAGCAGAGTGCTTTACCTTTCAAATCCTACAAGCAACATATGCATTGTCCACTCCCAAGGTTTGTTTTATACAATATATATACTTTTATTTTTATTTGGGTTAATATACTTAATGGTAAAGTATTTACCCAATGTGACTATTTGGTTATTCATCTTTTTATGTGGGGCTAAATGCTCACTTGTGTTTCATCTTGTGACTATTTGGTCACTTCATTAGTGAACCGTTAGTTTTTTTTCGTCAATTAACATTTTTAACATATCTTTGAATTCTTAAATGACTATTATGCCCTTATTCATCTACTCATTCTTCTTCATCTATACATCTTCGTCATTCTTCTTCAACAATTCGACCCATAATAAGGTTTTTGAAGAGAATGCACTGGATAGAGCTGCAATTGTTGTTGCCTCATTACATGTAGGGGCCAGTCATGGCCGTCAATTATTAGAATGTGTAGTTCGGATTAGGTGCAATGGTGATAGGTTCATTTTACTACTGTTGCAGTACAAGTACTAGAGTTGTTTTATTTAGAGAAACTACCATATATGAAATTGATTTTAGAGATAAATTAACTCAAAACATTGTTTATCTGTATTGATTTTTGGAGGTGGAGGGGAAGCAATCATGAGTGGTTCGGAGAGAACAAACTCACTTCTTGAAGAATCACGAGAATGATGAAAAATCCATGGCTCGAAGACCTCGTTGTTGCACCTTTCTCCATCTGCTCATCGACCTTCCTTCCTGAGTTCCTTCATTTTCTTCTCATGTGTTCAAGATTATAAAAATTCTCTACGAACCCTTGAATTAGTAAATGACTATTATGTCCTTATTCAGCTACTCATTCTTCTTCATGTGTACACATCTTCTTCATTCTTCTTCAACAATTCGACCCATAATAAGGTTTTTGAAGAGAATGCACTGGATAGAGCTGCAATTGTTCTTGCCTCATTACATGTAGGGGCCAGTCATGGCCGTCGATTATTAGAATGTGTAGTTCGAATTAGGTGCAGTGGTGAAAGGTGCATTTTACTACTGTTGCAGTACAAGTACTAGAGTTGTTTTATTTAGAGAAACTTCCATATTTGAAATTGATTTTAGAGCTAAATTAACTCAAAACATTGTTTATCTGTATTGATTTTTGGAGGTGGAGGGGAAGCAATCATGAGTGGTTCAGAGAGAACAAACTCACATCTTGAAGAATCACGAGAATGATGGAAAATCCAAGGCTCGAAGACCTCGTTGTTGCACCTTTCTCCATCTGGTCATCGGCCTTCCTACCTAAGCTCCTTCATTTGCTTCTCCTGTGTTCAAGATTATAAAAATTCTCTGCGAACCCTTGAATTCTTAAATGACTATTATGCCCTTATTCATCTACTCATTCTTCTTCATCTATACATCTTCTTCATTCTTCTTCAACAATTCGACCCATAATAAGGTTTTTGAAGAGAATGCACTGGATAGAGCTGCAATTGTTGTTGCCTCATTACATGTAGGGGCCAGTCATGGCCGTCAATTATTAGAATGTGTAGTTCAAATTAGGTGCAGTGGTGATAGGTTCATTTTACTACTATTGCAGTACAAGTACTAGAGTTGTTTTATTTAGAGAAACTTCCATATTTGAAATTGATTTTAGAGCTAAATTAACTCAAAACATTGTTTATCTGTATTGATTTTTGGAGGTGGAGAGGAAGCAATCATTAGTGGTTCGGATAGAACAAACTCACTTCTTGAAGAATCACGAGAATGATGAAAAATCCATGGCTCGAAGACCTTGTTGTTGCACCTTTCTCCATCTGGTCATCGACCTTCCTTCCTGAGTTCCTTCATTTTCTTCTCCTGTGTTCAAGATTATAAAAATTCTCTACGAACCCTTGAATTAGTAAATCACTATTATGTCCTTATTCAGCTACTCATTCTTCTTCATGTGTACATCTTCTTCATTATTCTTCAACAATTCGACCCATAATAAGGTTTTTGAAGAGAATGCACTGGATAGAGCTGCAATTGTTGTTGCCTCATTACATGTAGGGGCCAGTCATGGTCGTCGATTATCAGAATATGTAGTTCGGATTAGGTGTAGTGGTGAAAGGTTCATTTTACTACTGTTGCAGTACAAGTACTAGAGTTGTTTTATTTAGAGCAACCGCCATATTTGAAATTGATTTTAGAGCTAAATTAACTCAAAAAATTGTTTATCTGTATTGATTTTTGGAGGTGGAGGGGAAGCAATCATGAGTGGCTCGGAGAGAACAAACTTACATCTTGAAGAATCATGAGAATGATGAAAAATCCAAGGCTCGAAGACCTCGTTGTTGCATCTTTCTCCATCTGCTCATCGACCTTCCTTCCTGAGTTCCTTCATTTGCTTCTCCTGTGTTCAAGATTATAGAAGTTCTCTGCGAATCCTTGAATAATTTTTGTCCCTTTCTTTATTCATCACTGCGACAATACATTTCTCGACGACCATCCTTGGACTCTGCAACCCAAATCCCGAGACACAATTTAGGTTCTTCTCTTCTTATTCCATTGAGGAAAACTCTTTTGTTAGATTCACTAAGAATAATCATTTATCATCTACTATTTTACTAGATTTAGCTTTGATTTTTCAGTTCACTCGTCACTATTTACCCTAATATGTATTAATCACTTGAACTGATTGGTTTGAGCTAGCAATTATGCTACGGGTTCTCCAGTTTCATATCTGCAACTTAGAAATTCGATTTTCTGGGTTGATTTTGAGAAAGGGAGGAGAGACAATCATGAGAGGTTCAAAGAGGAAAAAAAAATCACTTGTGTAAGAATCACGAGCATGATGTCCAAGGCTCGAAGACTTGAATCGAAGACTCAAGACTTGAGAGTCGTTACCTAAAACTATGAAGAACTATCACTCGATGTTAATAAGTTAAACAAAGAAGGGTAAGTGATCATTTTACCTGTTAGAATAATCAGTTAACGAAAAAAATAAACGATGAATAGTAAAAATGACTAAATAGTCACATGATCAAACATGCAACATCATTTTGCACAAGTGATAACAAAATAATCATATAGGCAAAGATAAGTAACCATTGAGCTAATTCATTCTTTTTATTTTACTTCAACCTATTGAGATAAATTGTTGTGTCTACTGCTTCCACAAATATACGCAACGAAGATATGCAAGGTTCCCTCTTTCTCTCTCTCAGTCTAAATATATATTATTTCAAGTTTATATTAAAATTTTAATTATTTATTTACATAATCGAACTGTTTTTTACATTAATTTACACTTTTACTATCAATATATAAAATTGGAAAAATATTATCTTTTATCCTCTTTATGTATATTTGTTCATATTTATGCATTTTTTTAAATTAGTTTGATTCTGATTCAGAAGGAGATTTTTTTTTTTGTAATGAATATAATATCATTTTCCCCCTAAATAACATTTAAACAAAGTGACAAATTAAGTGAATAGAGTACCGAAATGATGAAATGTTAATCATGCTTTATTTCGTAACAGAATCTCCGACTAATCTATGAACATAGACCGATCAAGACCTAGGTATTCAATTCTTATTTTCCCTTAGTAGTTCAGGTTTGTAGATAGATTTAATTAACCAGTGTTTGCTCACAATTATTTATTCAAAATATCACATTTACGTCGAATTTTAGGTCTGACAATTTGGTGACTTTGCTGAGAATTTCGAGGGTTTGGGCTCATACTTTGAGTTATTATTATTATTTATTAACTATTCTAACTTTATTTTTTCATGTGCAGGTCTTCAGTTCTTTTTATTGTAATTAAACTTTGCTATATTTATTTTATGCATGAATCCACACACACCACTATTAGTAATAATATCTAAAAGTCAGGGCAACTCGGAACCCCAAACATTTAGTAGGCAAACGGTTGGAGTTATTGAGCAACTAACATGACTCTGAAAAACTCTACTCGATTGGCAGGTCTGGTGATCCCTATGATGAGGTGAAGAAATCACTAGTCAGGAGTCTATCGGTGGAACTTACCCTTAGAGCAAGACCCCACACTATTGTCAAACCTCTAATTTGCGTTTTCATGTTATTTTTAGTGGTCCCTAAAATATTTTATGCTTAGGATATGAACATTGTATAAATTCTGTTAAAATTGTGAAATATTATGAAGTAAATCTAAGTTCCCCCACAAGAGAATTTTTAAACATGCATTACTATATTTGAAAAACCTATAGGAGGATAACCTTACAGAGGTCGTGTTTCATGTTTTGGGATTGATAGGAACGATGACCGTAGTCGACCTTTGTTCGCTCTTTTGTTTGAAGTTTCATCTTCTGATAGAATGACAACCTTGGGAGGTCATATTTTTTGTTTTTTGATCGAGAGGGACACTGATCGTAGTCGACCCTTGTCCTCTATTTGGTTTGAGGTTTATCCTTTGATAGGATGACGACCTTGAGAGGTCATTTATTCAGTTATTCAACTGAGAGGGACAGTGACCATAGTCGACCTTTTTTCGCTCTTCTATTTGAAAATAAGAGCGAGAGGGATATACGCAATATCCTTTATTGATGAGGGTAGTAACAAAGTTTTTAAGCGTACAATTTTTGTAATGCTCGACATTAATGGGGTGAGAGGTAGTCTTACACATTGGTAGTCTTCTAGGTAATAAAATCTTAGGGAGGCTATCTCAACAGCCATGTATGGACCCTCTGACTTGGTTAATATTTTATTCTTGTTATCTAGGGTTGTGAACTAGTTCCTTCAATGTTCTCTCTCCCCCGCGATAAATTGTTGAGTGCTTACTGGATGATTGAAATAACGAGCAGACGTTAATCTCAAATTTCATTGCACTTCTTCTAAGCCCATCATTTCTCGTCGTCGAGGTCTGAATCTAACCTTCGTTTTGAGTCATTGGAGGCGGCTTCGTAACAGTACGTTGATTTTATAGGAAGCCACCGCTATCTTCGTTTGGGCAACCACTTTTTGACTTATAAATGAGTCTAAAAGGGGTCAATCTTGTCGCTCTTTGGGGAGGGGGGGTTGTTCTAACTCCCTAGAGTATGGTTTTGAGTTCGTCTGCCTAAGTTCCCCCTAAGTTCTATCTATGTATCAGATAGCTAGGTGTTAGTCGTCTTGCTTTTTCTTCCTCAATCTCAGACTTTGGTAAAACACCAGACGATAGGTAGGCATGGATTTGTTTAATCCAACTGATACATGCCTCTGTATTGAATACTTCCTTCCTGCTTTCTGTCACTGAGTAGAGTTTTCTAGGAAATGGATGTCCTTAGGACGCATACCTCTGAAACAGAGGTTACTCAAAGTGTTCGTCAGTTGGTTTATTTTCCTAGGGATAGATTCTATCAAAAAGCCGTTGATCCCCTTAATTAGATCACGGGTAATCGACAAGTATTTCTTCATATTCTCGCGTTTTTCTATGTACTCGCCCTTGACTTATTTGACCACCAACTGGGAGTTGCATTTCACCTTTTTAGGGTCTAGATCCCTAATTTTACTTGTTAATTACAAACCTATGATGAATGCCTCACACTCGACCTCATTGGTGGTGGACCAGATAGTTAGCGTCATGGCGTACTGCAAAGGCTCGCCCACCGACGGTGTTAATATCAACCCCGCTTCACAACCATCCTTTCAAAATGAGTCGTATGTACACAGTTCACATTCCTGACTCGTCTTTTTTCTCTTTTTCGTTTCTTCGACATATATGGTAATTTTCAACATTTTTGATGATGAAATTCTCTCCTTTGACGTCGGTCTTCAGGGGATTGGATTCTTAATTCGCCTACTCGATCTCCCATTTTATCATTCTTTTTTATGAGTCTCACTTTTGCATAAAATGCTTAAGCGACTTGTTCGTAAGGATTGTTATTTCGTGATCACTGAAGTAAGGAAAGAGCTTTCTTGTGGTGATAACCAACATGTAAATATACTTCTCAATATGTTTCATCTTAGCGGGGACAAAAGACTTGCTTACCTAATATACCCGGAGTTGTGGTTTCGCCTATTTCTGAATAAGTACTACGCTAGCTGTTGTTGGATTGGCGCTCAAGTACAGAAAAACAGCTTCACCTTGGCCTGAAAAGGGTTTGGCAAGAGAGATGGTAGGGTCTTTAGGTGTCGTCAAGGACTGAAAGATTTTCTTCACACTTTGGTGTTCACTTGTAATTCTTGTTGGCCCACACTATCTAATAGAAGGGGAAGGACTGATCGCCATCCTTGAAGAGAAAGCGATTGAGCACGACCAAACGACTGTTCATGCACTGCACTTCCATGTGGCAAGTTAGAGACTTCTTGTCCTCCATAGCCCTCAAGTTCTTCAATTTTTCCATTTTTTTTCGCTCACTCACCAAAAAACACATGAATATTCCCGACTTGACCGTGAACGTGCACTCAGTTAGGTTAAGCTGGGCATTTTGGAGCTTCATGCGCTCGAACTCCTCCCTATGATTAGTTGCGTGGCTTTCGCCTTTGGTCGACTTAATGAGCATGTCATCCACATAAGATTCCATGTTCCTCCCTAGTTGTTCACCATTCTCTATTAGGTTGCTCTTGAATTGATTAGATCAAGAGACATGACCCGATAGCAGAAAATATCATTATCCGCGTAGAAGGTTGTGTGAACCGCAACGTCAGGATGCATTTTAGTCTGGCTATACCCGGAGTAGGCGCCCCTGAAGCTCAGCATATCATTTCCCAACATCGCCTCAACCAGTTGGTTTATCCATAGGGGTAGGAGTCCTTAAGTAAATGCTTTATTGAAGTCGCTGAAGTCGACGTACATTCTCCTCCTCTTGGTGGACTTCTACACTAGTATCAGGTTGACGATCCACATTTGAAAATTAATCTCCTTTATGAAACTTGCATCTAATAATCTCCGTACCTCAGGTTTGACGGGCAAGCGTTTATCATCTCCAAGAAACCTTTTTTGGGGCAATCAATTTCACAGTCAAGTCGACCTTTAGTTCGTTGGAGATTACGTTTGTGTTGATCTCTAACATGTCGTTGGGTTTCTAAGCGAACAATTCCTTGACGAGGGGTGTTAAAAGAGGCAACCTGCTCTCCGACTAACATGCTCTGATTATTACCTTCTTATTTGGTCCGTCCATTTCCACTTCAATTAAGTCCTTGATCGACGTTGGGCCGGGACATTGTTCCCTAGGTAGGCTTGTTCATGAACCGGTTCGGAGTCGAACCGATTCATAACTGAACTGGTCTGGTTTGTAAAAAACAAGTACTTTTTTCTGTTTATAAAAAACTGGTTTGAAAAAAACTGGTCTGGTTCGAACTGGTTTGGTATGGTTTATTTAATAACAATTTTGGTTTAGAAATAATCTGGTTCAAACCGAAACTGAACCGGTTTAAAATCTTGTCCAACACACTGAACCGACTGAAAAAATATTGAACCAACTAAAAAACACACTGAACCGACTAAAAAAGCATTGAACCAACTGAAAAACACACTGAATCGATTGAAAATCTGTTCCATAACCAACTAAAATCATGTTCACCATCAACATACGAGAGTCCAATACATCTCTAGGTTTTGTTTATTGAAGACATCTCTAGGTTTGGTTTTATTTCAGATCGGTTTAGTTGATTTTGCTTCAAACCGGTTCTAAAATTATATAGGTTTAAAGTGATTTGATATAAATTTAAGTATAAACCAGTATAAAAAACCGAGTCGATTCGAACTGATTTTTTGGTATTATTTTGAACTGGTCTACTTGAATCCTAAAAATACTGGTCTGATTTTGATACTAATTCGACTGAACCGATTTGAACCAAACCAGAACAGTTCAGTCGAACCGATTTAAATGAACAAGCCTATTCCTGGGGTTGACTTCAGAACGATGGTGCGGGTCTCCCTTTGAATTCTCCTTCTCAGACAATTCACATAACATCTCTACGATACCAATTGATCGCCAAGGACCTCACCGACGCTTTGGGTAGTCAAGAAGCTAATCTTATGAGTAACCGTGGACAAAATGATCTTATTAATGTTGATGGTGGTACAGTCTATGATGACATTATAAGTGACTATTTAACAACGCCAAAAAATATAAATAACTAAAAGCTAACAATATTGGTCACACATAAGTGACCAACAATATATTTTATCCTAAAATAAAACTTCACCAATAGATGGAGGGTTGGAAAGGTCCAATACAAACATCACCACCCACGCAAACCCACACAAACATCACCAATCGAGATCCCACATCTTCTTAACTATATATAGAATCGAATCCACCTTAATTCCTAAATCGTCTCTCCTTCCAAGATTAATTACTTGTCTTCTTCATTCAAGGTTGCATGTTGGGAAGAACTTCCCCTAGTACTCCTGTCTGGGCTCCTACTCCGACAGGTTTGATTTGCAGTAGTGGTTGGGTTGTAGCCTTGGGAAGCAATGTAGTCGAGAGCTGCGACCACATCGGTAATCACGGGCCTCGTGTTAGGCTGCTCTTGGACACACATGGCTGCAATTGCCAGCGCTTGATATAACCCTCTCACTGGATACTTCCCTTCAAGTTTTGGGTCTACCATTTGACTGAACATTTTTCTGTCCCTGAACAGTGGACGCGCCTGCACAACATTTCAATCAATACTACTTTATAAAACCAACCACACTTCTCCCTATCTGACCCAATACAAATGGCTCATCATACTTACTATACACACATTTTTACAAGCATATTCAACAGCTGTGGCAAAATAGATAGCCTACTACAAATCCTATAAAGTTAACGATGACAAGAGTCTATACCGGTACTTCAGTGCCAAGAAAACTACCAAGGTGGAAAGATGATGAAACTTGTTGCCTTGAACTTGATAACCGCAAACAATAAATGCAGTGTTACCGAATCTCACAGAAAGCACAACACTCTTGGTCTTGTAATCATCTTGAAAAAAGCGATCATCTCCATAAATAAAGAATGAAGATATTTGGGGGACATTGAATAATGATAGTTTAGACGAAGACTTATCAAATTCAGACCCATAACAGTGAAGCGATGTAAGGCTCATCCAAATCTTCAAGAATTTCATAAGTTTTGGCAAGTTAAACACCCAAAATATATATGAACTCATCATGACTCAGCTATATAGAGTACTACCAAAAAGAGTAAAAGAGAAGATAGGGTCAAGATTCTTTCTTACCCATGCAACTAGGTACTGCTCTCTTGGTTCTTTGACTGGATCATATGCTTTCCTGCCTGTAATGAGTTCCAGAAGAACAACGCCAAAGCTATAGATATCTGACCTCAATGTCAACTGCCCTGTCATGGCATAATCAGGTGCACAGTACCCGCAAGTCCCCATTACCCTTGTAGAAACATGAGTTCTATCGCCGCTAGGCCCCACCTTGGCCAAGCCAAAATCAGATAGCTTAGGATGATAACCTTCACCGAGTAAAATATTCGAGCATTTCAAGTCACGGTATATTATAGGAGGCTGCAGTTGAACGTGTAGATACTCCAGACCTTTAGCTGCACCAGCTGCTATTGTCATCCTTGTAGTCCAATCAAGTCCTTTTCGACTGTGTGGTAGGTCTGACACAAGAAAAATGGATTTGATTTAATAGTCAGACTACCATTCAGATAGGCCAAGAATCATGATCTAGTTGTTAAGTTGGATAGCAAGAAAATTTGTAACGGAGGGAATTCCTTACCATGCAGATGTGATTCCAGGGACCCTAATGACATGTATTCGTACACTAACAGCCTTTGATCTCTCTCATCACAAAAGCCATACAATTTAACAAGGTCGGGATGGTCAACTCGACTAAGGGTTGTTAGTTCAGCCACAAATTCGTTTGTGCCTTGATGTCCATGTCTATCAAGCTGCTTAATAGCTACAACCTACACAAAAGATGATCGATGGTATTTAGATCTTTGATCTCAGTGAATCTGAAATTACTATGACGATAGGCAACAAGTTACCTGTTTAATTCTCTCCAAATAACCTTTGTAGACTTTACCAAAGCCTCCTTCACCCAAGAAGCAATCCGCACGGAAGTTTCCAGTTGCAGCAACTAATTCATCGAATGTAAATGTTTCTGCTTGAATGCCAATTGTTTTCCCAACCTTACAGGTAGATCCTAACTCAGAGCACTTGCCTTTGTCTTTTGAGACTTCTTCCTGGGTATGGAATTTCGAGATTTCTTCCTTGGGATGCAACTGATTCAAACGTCCAGAGGGATTCAGCTTCCCTATCAACAAGACAGACCATAAAGAGGATTTCTAACATCACCATAAGCAAAGAAGCGATATAAACACTAACTGACAGGATCTATCAGATGATATAATTATAAAGTTCTATAGAGGCCCTGCAAAACGTTTACCGTCCAGAAATAAAGATACATATGGAGGTTAAATCATACTCGATAACTTAACTATCTTTAACCATGAAAAGAAGCCGACTGTTAGCTGAATAAATGTGTCCTATACTGCCTTATCAACATCACCAATTTCACCGCAGAAATTTTTATCACGAGGACTTTGAGGGGGAGCAAGTTATTGTGTATAAAATGCATAATTTTGCCCTTTGTTAATTGTTTCGGATTGTCACTGTCATTGAGATATTCAAGCAATTCAAAAATCTCAACTAAACCATGGAAACCAGATATTTGTGCTAATATCCCGATGATCCAAATGCAAACAGTAAATAAATTGCGAGAGTTGCGACCAAAACTTCTGCCCTCTACGTGATCAGTAATGCAGTTGCACGAGCAATTAGATACATTTAATAAAGAATGTTAATTTCAAAGCTTCCACTAAAGTAAAAAACCTACCAAAAAACTGTGGAGAAAAAAGTCATCATTCCGCACCAAAGCTTTTCCAACCAGATTATAAAAAGAAAAGAAGAGAAATTAACCAAGAAAAATAAATACCCTGCTTAAACCAAATAATTGAACTAGGTAGAGAGATCAATCATTCTAATATTATAACAACCCTTGCACTTCTTTTTGTTTGAATACATCATGACTGGTACAGCATATTCATGACAACAGAGAAGTGAAATTCAAAAACCAAATGTTAAATATACGAATGCTTCACTACGTTGATCAAAATACTGTACAAAGAAGAAACACCTGACACGACTCGATCGTTCGATTTCTTCTTCTTCTTCTTCTCCCTATCGCTGTTTCTCATACCCATGTTCTTCGATACCGAGTCATTTTTTCCCGCGCATGGGAAACAACCCATAACAAAATCCCTTCGCTCCCTCTCCCGCTTTGTATCGCTCGCTCCGCAGATGTAAAACGGAGCTGGAGCGAGCGAAGAAGCCAACTGGAGATGGAGGAAGAACACTACTGTAATGTGGATTGCTAGATTTTGGGGTTGGCTTCTAATTTGTACTTCAGGGTTTGTTTTCAGTGTATCTCGGAACCCGGGTTCGTATCCTCCAATGTTAGGATGACACGTGAAGCGTTCCGCAAGACTTTTGTCAACCATTCTTAAATGATGATCCATTCAGTCATTCAGGAAAGAGAACGCATTTGAATTCGTTTATAAGATGCTATCTATACGTTTTAAGAGGCAAATTTGTCAAACGAATGAATGAATTGTTTTCCCTAAATTAATTGATTATGTTATCCTACAACTGTTATCACCAACATCCGATTAATATGAGCACAACCTAAATTGTAAAATTAGACACACTACTTAGAACTTTGCATGAAATTTTGCATAAAGTCGGTTGGTACAAGGTACTAGAAATAGTCGTAAAACTCATTCAGAATTGATGAGCTTTACTGTAGTGATCGATCTTACCTATTGCAGGTTGATCCGAGCTTCTGCAATAGGGTACAAGTGAAAGTGTTATTTTTTGGGTCTTTTTCCGATACTTAAATGAGTATTGTTTATATTGAGGTAATATTGAACTTTTTTATTTATATGAGAGAAATAAAGAGTAAATGTACTTGTAAAACTCTAAAGTCCATTTCAACGTTGGATCGTTTACCTTACGGATATATTTTGCAGACCTTGTCAAATATCTGAGTACTTACATCCTTTAGTGATAAGATATATCCTTACAAGTAATATCCTACTTTAATAAGTGAATTATGTATGAGTCGTTACACTAAGGACGTGTTCATACATCATAGCCGAGGTAGGGACCTGACGCTAAGGCTTGAGCTAGGCGAGAGTTGCATGATGTTACCTTATGTGCTTGCCTTCTGTTTGAGTATTCTCCGTCTATCTAAGTGCTCACTGGTATTTCTCGGGATAAGTGTCGGGACACCAAGGTTGCTAGTATCCAAAATATTTCCCTAAAGCTTGAGTGCAAAATTGTTTTTGGGTCGAGTTTTACCTTTTGTAGTTTTAGGCGACTGTTTCACACTTTTATTTGTCGAGACTCGTCAGTTTTGGTGTCTCTTGTCTCAAAGGGTCCTTGTTTGGCAAGCCTTTCGATTGTTTCTGTGTTTCTCTTGGCAAGCCTTCTGGTCACTCCTAGGTTATCCTCAACATTTTCGAATTTTTTGACCTTTTAGGGAGTAGTCATTTGGATGTATTTAGTCAGCTTCAGTTTGAAGGTATTGGACGTTTCTAGGCTGCACTCGATGAGCCTCTCCATCGTCTTTGGGTTTCCTCGCATTTGCGAGTCTTTCTTTAGAGAGCCTTTCAGATGTTTCTAGGTTGCTCTTCGGCAAGCCTCCTGATCATCTCTATGCCGCTTTTTGTCTTATTGAGTTTCTTGAAACTTCCTATCACTTGTAGCTTACCTTTGACGAGCATTTTGACTGATTTAAAGTTGCCTTTGGCGAGCCTTCTGATTCATCCTGATCTCCCTTTGACGAATCTTTCGTTTTATGCAAAATTTTGAAACTTCGGTTTTGACAATTCTTTTCTCCTCGCCTTATTTCCTTTTTTGTGTTGAACACTTTATTTGGGAGTTTGACTTTATAAGCTATCCGAGAGTGATTTGTGAGGGCGCGGTTTGGTTGAGTCCTTTGCTAATTTCTAGTGCTTGGCTAGGAGAGAAGGTGATTTGAAAGTCCAACAATATCTTTTTATGCCCTTAACCCAAGTCTTTAGTTTGTTGCTTGGATGGGGCAACAGTGACTGGTAAGTTGACCGGTCTCCTTTTATGTTTTTTCCATGTCTTATGTTTGTTGCTTGGATAGGGGACGATGACTTGTAAGTCGATCGATCTCGTTTTACCGTTTTATGCAAGTCTTGATTTTCGTTGCTCAGATGGAGAGGATGATGATTCATACTTTGAAAAGTCCTTTTTTTGACCATTTTCCTAAGTCTTGATTTTCTTTGCTTAGAGGGGGAGGGCAGTAATTCGTAGGTCGACCAGTTTTTTTTAACTATTGGCTTAGGTCTTTATTTTCTTTGCTTAGATAGGGAGGAGGAGGATTCGTACTTCGAGTGACCTTTTTTTTACCCTTTGCCCAAGTCTTTATTTTCTCTGTTTAAATGGGGAGCACCGGGGGACGGTGATTCGTATGTCGACCTGCCATTTTTCAACCCTTTGTACAAGTATTGATTTTGTTTGATTAGATGGGTAGGATGGTCATTCGTACGTCGACCTTTTTTTTTTTGACGCTTTGCCTACGTCTTGATTTTCTTTGCTTAGATTGGGAGAATAGTGATCCGTATGTCGACTGGTCCCATTTCGACCATTTGCCTAAGTCTTGATTTTCTTTGCTAAGATGGGGAAGACAGTGATTCGTACTTCGAATGGTCCTATTTCAACCTTTTGCTTAAGTCTTGATTTTCTTTACTTATATGAGGAGCATAATGATTCGTACATAAATCGGTCCTTATTCAAGCATTTGTCTAAGTCTTCATTTTCTTTGCTTAGATGCAGAGGACGATGATTCGTACGTCAACCAATCCTTTTTCAACATTTTGCCTATGTATTATTTTTCTTTGCCTAGATGGGGAAAACAGTGATTCATATGTCGATTGGTCTTTTTCAAACCATGGCTCATGTCTTGTTTTTGTTTGCTTAAATGGGGATGACAATGATTCGTACTTCGACATATCCTTTTTCAACCATTTTCCTAAGTCTTATACTGAGCTTTTTAGGAGTAGCGATCATCATTGAACTTTCTTTTGTACTTGTAAATTAGTTTTTTAGCAAGTTCATGACAGGATTAATTAACACAAACTTTATTAATGTGTTATGCATAAATTTATTTAAATGGTGTAAATTGAAAGGATGGGATAGTTTCACACCTTTTCCATTTTCCAAGTAATATGAATCTAGTGTGGTGATGTCGATGATCTTGTAAGACCCTTACCATTTTGTTGAGCGCTTATTTTTGGTTTCAAAGGTTGTGAATTCGTTTTGTCTTAATCATCTCCCCAACAAAGAATTGGTGAGTGTTGACTCGACAATTGAAATAACATGTGGTGGTTAGCCTCATTTGTTCTTGTATTTTCTCTGATTCCTAACATTTCTCGTAAGTTAGATCCAAATTTGGCTTTCATTCCACATTGGTCGTAGTTTTCTAAAGTGCTTGGTTTTGCATAAGGCGACGACGATCTCTATTGGGGCGACTGCTTCTGACCCGTACATGAGGTTGAAGGGTGTTTTCCTCGTAGCTCGCTCTGGTGTCATTATTAGTGCCCACAGGATGTTGTCGACTTTCTCTTCCAAGCTTCCTATGAGTGTGTTCACTTTTTCTTTAGTCTTGATAGGATTGTTAGATTTATTGACTTAACTTTGACCGTTTATTGCGGGTGAAGTACGATCAAAAGAGGCATTCAGTGTGTATTTCGTAACAAAGTCATTTGAGGTCTTTCCTGCATAATTAAGGTATATTGTCACCAACGAGGAATTTTAGAAGGTCATATGTGGAGAAGATATTGACCTACGGGAATTGGATGGCCTGAAATTCAGTGGTGGATGTGAGGGGTTAAGGGCTTTGGCTTCGATCCTTTTGGAGAAGTAGTTGATATTTACTATGGTTTGAGTCATTTACCCTGTGTTGACCTGGAAGGGTCCCGACAGGTCTATGCCCCATTGGGAGAAATACCAAATGCTCACGATTAGGGTTAACTCTGTTGGTGTTCGTTCGATCTTTAGAGAGGACTTTTGGCAAGATTTTCATTTATATACTAGTGTCATGACTTCTTTGCTCATTATGGGCCAGTAGTAACCAAGCTTAATGGCGTTTCCCACTATGGATCATGCACCTTCGTGACATGCACTTACCCCTTAGTGTGAGTTTCTCTTAACAGTCTTTCTGTTTCCAGATAGACAATGCATTAGACGAAGGGTTATGAGTATCCTTTTTATATGACGCTTTGCCGAGGATAATGTAGTGTAGTGTGAGTATTCAGATTTTGGTCATCTCTACTTAAGATGGGTAGAGTTTCTATTGTCAAATAGTCGTAGATTTTCATCATCCAACTGCTTTACTTTTCGATGTTAAAGAATTCATCTTTATTTTCAACAACTGAGTATAGATATATTTTCACGAATTGGATTTCATGTGGGTGATTCCATCGGCATGCGAGCTAACCAAAGGAGTCGACTAGCTGATTAACTTCCATTAGTATGGTTTTACTTGAGAAGTTGTTTATATATTTGATAAGCTCTTGCGCAATATTTAGGCAATTCTTCATCTTTTCCCATTTCGTTGCATATTATCCTGTGATTTGGTTGATCACTAGCTAGAAATTTCATTTTACTTTGAGATACGTTATACCCAACCCTTTTGATACATGAGGAGATCGTATATTTCAAGGAATCACTTGTTGTTGGGGTTAGGATTAATTGATATCCGTATGCATCTTTAGAGGATAACCCATCTGTATGCAATGCCTATGTTTATGCTTCATCCCATGGTCGTTCTGGTACTGCTTACGTTAATCCATTTCCCTATTTGTGAACTATGAAGTCCGCAAATGCTTGTCCTTTTTTATGGCAGACTTTGGTACGAATTTGATTATAAATTTGCTTACATCTACTGCCCCTTCACCATCTTTCATGAAGCATCTGGATTTGTAATAAGTGTTTGAGTGGTTTTCGGTTAATACTCTTATTCGTGGGCATGGAGATATGGATGTAACTTTCGAGGAGCAATGATCAACACATAGAGATACTTCTAAATCCCGATATTTTTATAGATTGATCTTGCGTTGACTAGTCCAAGGGGCATACCCTTGTAGAATATTATGTCATTGTCAACATAGAAAATGGTGTGAGCCTCGTCGGTTGGATGCATTTCAGGTCCGGTTGGTAAATCACACTACCTGCAACTCCGATCAGGGGAAAATCTACCTACTTGAGTTATTTCTTATTGTGGACCATGTTCTTGAACGCGTCTAGATAGGGGGTTATGTCTATGACAGAAACTCAAGAATATGATGAGGATTTACACCTCGCAAATAATGAAAACTCTTTTGTTGCAACTCAAGAGAACACTAATGGATTTTTATCAGAAATGATGATTCACCAAGAACAACTAGAAAAAATTTCTAAAACGAAATTAAATCTAGAAAAACATAGGATCTTTAAGATGCCTAATTCTATAGCAGCTGCTATGAGAAACGCTTTTAGGCGAAAAAATGAAATATTTTATTGTATTTCATCAAAAGAAATGTCCATAGATATCTCAGACACTATTGGACAAGTTTACTTACCTCTAATTACTCGAAAAGAGATAAATGACAAATTAAGTAGGATATCACCAGATATCAGAAAAAAGATTTCCACGCTACACCTTGGAGCAGTTCAAATCTTACTAAAATCTCAGTTTAGACATGGGATAGACAGCCCAGTCAAGATGACACTAGTTGATAACCACATCAACTCAAGACAAGACTGCATCCTTGGAGCAGCAAAAGGTAACTTGGCATACGGTAAATTCATGTTTACAGTATTACCAAAATTTGGCATTAGCTTGCATAGTGCTAACCTGGAACAGGTACTAAGCTTCGTTCATGACTTTGAAAGGTCATACCTCATGAACAAAGGAGACAAGGTATTTTCTATCACTTATCTAGTAGGATATTCTTTAACAAATAGTCATCATAGTATAGACTATAAAGAAAGTGCAACCATAGAATTAGACGATGTTTTCCAAGAAGTTGGTAGCGTAGAAGGTAGTCAATTTTGTGAAGTAATCACAGGTGACAACCAATGGGCTATAAACATAGCAAAAAATAAAACATTTTTAGGACAACCTCCGATAAGATCCCTATCCGGAAATACCCTAGAAATAGGAGAATCTAGTAGTAGAGTGGGAAGAAATGACCAACGACTACTAAGAGCCCTGTCTAAAAGAATTGATAATCTAGGACAAACTCTGCAAAGAATGTGTGATGAGTAAATACGATTACCCTCACATATACAAAAAAGGAAAAATCCTAAGAATTAAAAAGCTAGGATTAAATGATGAAGTCTCAGGACCTAAATATACATTTAGATCCACAAGACCAACGTTGCAGAATATTGTTAATCACTGTAACAATATGAACCAAATTTTAGCAAACAAAATTGGTTAAAGTTGTCCAAATTACTTTCATATTTTGGATTACAAAAAGACCTTAGTGACGCACTAAGAAAAGATAAGAGCCAACGGAATGGCTTCAAAGAAGAATTCTCTCCACTTTTAAAGAAAGGAGATAGTTCTAAAAAAATGAGTAATTCTCATGATATCATTTTAGAATACCTAAATAACATTGACAATAAGCTACCTTCAAATCTGGTAACAGAAAAGGGGATAGAACTAATCATCGCAGATTTCGATGGTAAACTGGAAGAAATCAGACAATCCATTAAACAAGTTGTAGGATGAGTCTACCAGAAGTTAAAGACTTAATTTTAGGTCTAACAAAAAAGGTTGACGAGTTGATAAAACTTTCAAAACAACTAGAAGAAGAAGATAAATTTTCAGCAATGGCTGCAAAAATTATCAAAGACATGTCTAATAAAATAAATGAGTGCAAAGGCAAAGAAAAATTAGCTGAAAAGCCAGAAAAAACGGAAAAGGTAATAGCTACTGAAGCTACACCAGGAAACAATTCCGGATGGATAGGAATGTCAAAATATTCTTACCCAAACTACAAGGTAGGAAATCCTTCTTTAGGAAGATCAGGAAACCCAAAAGCTCTTACATGGCCTTTCAGATTAACTAATGAGTTCTATCATTAATGAACTAGAAAATAAATTCTTAAATCTTCCCTATAATGAAGACTGTCAAGAATTAGTCAAACTCTTAACCTTAGATGTTGAGGAACTAGAAACCCTTTTCAAAGTGAATAATAATCTAAGAAATAGATATTTTCCAAATGAAAAGTGTCAATCTATCACGACTCAGGTTGAAGAACCAGAGACAGAGACGAAGAACAACCTCAACACCATGTAAAAATGGATAGAGAAAGTCATGCTAACAGATCTAGTTATCCTGCAGCATCAAGCAGACAAAAAGGTACCTACGGTACTGAATATAGATCACTTAATCATGTAGGGATACCAAGTTCTGAGAACAAACAATCTACGGCTATAAGTATTGTAGACTTAGATTGCATCTTTGATTCTAGATAAAGAAAAATAATAATTGACAAATGGGCCACTGAGATTAGTCTCATAATCCAGTCAAGAAAAGACGATTTTGTTAATGCAAAAGCCGTCCTCCTATTAGTAGAACACAAATCTACAGGATCAGTCCAGAAATTCTTTAAAAAGACTAACTGGAACGAAGACATGCACGGAGAAGACTTCTTCGACGGGTTAGTAGACGCACTCTACACCATGTTTCTTGGACTTGATTATGTTTCGTCCAAAGAAAAAGAAAATGCAAAAATTGAGGAAAGGGCTAGACAAAATCTAACTCAAGCTCAGTTAATAGCAGAAACAACTGAAAAAGGTAAATCAGAAATGTTGTGAAAAAATTTCTGAAAGAGATAACCTAATCTTTGGATACCAAAAGCCAAAGGAAAAGAAATACTTCAAGAAAAAATATAAGAGGAAGTATAAGAAATCTTGGATCAAAAAGAAAAAATCTTTTAAACCAAGAAAGTATTTTACCCCTAAGAAGACTGAGTCAAAACCCCAGTTCTGTCCCAAGGGTAAGAAAAAATGTAGGTGTTGGATCTGCAGCGAAGAAGGACACTACGCGAATGAGTGCCCACACAGGAAAAAATATCCTGAAAAAATTCAGCTTATTGAAGAAGCAGAACAAGAAGGCTTCAAGCCAGTAGAAGATCTTTATGAAGGAACTCTACATGTCTACACTATGAAGATCATAAAAAAGAATAGCAGTAGTGAGGACACTACAGAAGAAGACTCCGCTTCAGAAGAATAATGAGCATACCAACTTTTAGTTGGGAGGAGACGATGCAAAAACATTTTTGCATTAATCAAGGAGAAGTTTATAATATTACTAATCCTAATTCCATCTATATAGCTGGAAAAATCCATTTTAAAGGATATAAACAACTAACTCTACATTGTTATGTTGATACAGGTGCAAGCCTCTGCTTGGCAAGCAAGTATGTGATACCTGAAGAACTCTGGGAAAATGCCCCGAGAGAAATAAACGTCACCATAGCAAATGAGTCTACGGTAACAATAACAAAGGTATGTAGGAATTTAACTGTATTTCTTGCAAGAGAACCATTCCTCATTCCCACAGTTTATCAGCAAGAATCAAGTATTGATTTATTGCTAGGAAATAACTTCTGTCAACTATATGGACCTTTTACCCAATGGATTGACAGGATAGCATTACATCTTAAAGAAGAAATAGTGCTAATAAAAAACATAACCAAAGCTTTACGCCTACGTAAACCAGGTTTTTTAGAATCAATGAAAAAAGGTTCTAAAGAAAAACAAATTCCAGGAACTAATATAACTCAAGAAGTTATAAAACTGGAAGAAAACATCTTTTTATTAGATGCACAAAATATAAGGTTATTGAAGAAACCTTAGAAAGGGTATGTTCTGAAAACCCTATAGACCCTGAAAAGTCTAAACAATGAATGAAGGCTTCTATTAAATTAACTGATCCAAAAACTATAATCAGGGTAAAACCTATGAAATACAGTCCACATGACAAGGAAGAATTTAGCAAACAAACAAGGAACTTCTTGACATGAAGCTAATTATTCCAAGCAAATCACCGCACATGTCGCCAGCATTTCTCGTTGAAAATGACGCAGAAAAGCGGAGAGGAAAAAAGAGAATGGTAGTCAATTATAAGACTATTAATTCTGTAACCATCGGAGATGGTCATAATTTACCATGCATGCAGGAATTATTAACCCTTCTTCGTGGAAAAAACATTTTTAGCAGTTTCGACTGTAAAAGTGGATTCTGGCAGGTACTTTTAGATGAAGAATCGCAGCTTTTAACTGCATTCACATGTCCATAAGGACACTTCCAATGGCGTGTTGTACCCTTCGGGCTAAAACAAGCACCAAGTATATACCAACGACACATGCAGAATGCGCTAAGAGGTATGGAAAAATTATGTATGGTATATGTAGATGATATAATTATTTACAGTAATACAGAAAAATAGCATTATATTCATGTTTTAATGGTATTAAGAACCATAGAAAGATATGGTATAATACTCTCTAAAAAGAAAGCAAATCTGTTTAAAGAAAAGATTAACTTTCTAGGATTAGAGATAGATAGAGGAACTCATAGTCCTCAAAATCACATCTTGGAACATTTACATAATTTCCCAGATGAATTAGAAGATAAAAAACATCTTCAAAGATTTCTCGGAGTACTAACCTATGCAGAAAGTTACATTGCGAGATTGGCAGAAATGAGAAAACCATTGCAGGTTAAGCTCAAGAAAGATACAATATGGAGCTGGACACAATCTGATACAGATTATATCAAGAAGATTAAAAAGACGTTGGTTAAATTTCCAAAGCTTTATCTTCCTACAAATGAAGAAGGCCTCATCATAGAGACTGATGCTTATGATTCGTTTTGGGGAGGAGTCCTCAAAGTCAAAACTTCAGAAGGAGAAAAAATTTACAGGTACTCTTCAGGCAGCTTTAAAGCAGCAGATAAGAACTACCACATCAATGAAAAAGAATTACTCGCGGTAAAGCAAGTAATTTCAAAATTCTCAGTCTACTTAACCCCGGTAAGATTTTTAGTAAGAACTGATAATAAAAACTTTACATATTTCCTTCGCACTAACATTGCAGGAGATAGTAAACAAGGAAGGCTCGTCAGGTGGCAAATGTGGTTCTCACACTACTCTTTCGACGTGGAACACCTTCCAGGTGACAAAAATTCATTAGCTGACTGTTTGACCCGTGATTGGATTAAAACGTAAGCAATGACGTTGTTTAAAGGCATTTTCGCGCCTATAAAAAGGATGAACTTCATCATTCCACAAAACTTCAAACTTTTAGAGAGGGGGAGTTTGAGAGCTTGAGAGAAAACCCGCACTGCGAAAAAACATAGCCATTTGGCCAATGGAGAGTCTTAAAGAGCTTTTGCTCAAAAAGGAAATGCTTGAGATCGAGCTAACCGCTGTTCTAAGCAAAATCAAACTCTATGACCAACGTCAAGAGTTCACAACGGTTACCAAGGTACCGGAAGGCAAATGCCTAAAAACCAAGGAGGATACTAAGCAAACGGCTTGCTATTCTAATTCCACAAATCCGTTGAAGGCTGTTGCTTTGCCAAAAAGCAAGACAAAGGTCACACTTGGTCCTGAACCCGTTATGGGCGAAACAAGTAAAGTGGTTATCGATGAGACCAGGTCCTCTGAGACAAACTCTTCGACTAGTCCGGTTGCAAACGGCTCCGGTAAAGATGACTCAAATCCGTTGATCCCCGTTGCTTTGGGAAAAAGCAAAATGACAATTTTGTCTAGAAATAGTTCCTCTTCTGTGCAGGAATTCAAGCCTGACTACCTGAAGGCAATCAACAAAAATCTAGGTGATACATTTTATGTCATCTACAACGGACCAGAAGGAGGTATCTACACCGACTGGGGAATTACCCAAGAAATTTGTGGAAAATACAAATTAACTTGCAAAAAGTTCAAATCTCAAACCCAAGCTGAGTTGAGCCTCGCAATGAGTAGAGACTACAACTATTTGGCAGGAGTACCCTTGCAGCAACCTATTATTCGCAGAACTCCAAAGAAGAAGGCGGTGCTAGAAGATGCAACCCCTGCACCAAAACTCGAACCACTGAGTTTTAAAGACTTTAGCCTTCTATGGTCTAAAGCCAGATCTTCTGATCAAACCGATTTTATCGCGGAAAAATTCTTCACAGAAGACAAGAAGACTAAAAGTCTCTTCAACTTCCTGGAAGGAGCAGATCCCGACCTAGTTCACTTGGCATACAAAGCTGTACTAGTAAAATGCATCTACCCGAGTAAGAATTTACAGGAGCTTCGAAGGTTCCCCACAACCATGGTGATGCAGGTCAAGAACATTCGAAAGAAAGTCTTGAAAGCGGCGGACACTCCGATGTTTATCAATGTCATCAGTTCCATTCCAGACTGGTGTCAAGGTACAACCTTTAGTCCGTATCACTTGCTAGAAATTGGGTTAGCAAGCAGCAAGAGAGACCATTCAGGACCTCTCATGGTTGAGGATTACTCAGTCCCCAACTCAGAAGCTCTACTACAGCTGAGGATTAATGGCTTCAAGCTCATAGAAGAGAAAACTCGTTCTATCATAGGAGAGTCAAAGATGAAGGTAAATTATGCAGATTCGCAGACTATCGTCATCAGTAAATGCCCTCACAAGATAACCGAAGAGGACATCTGCAAAATTAGTGAGTATGAAGCTAGGATCAAATTCAACACTATTCCAGTGTGCCCCACCACTAAGAGAAAAGTCTGCATAATGGCAGATAAACTGTTCGAAAATCACTTCTGTGATTATTGCAACTTAGAGTCTGCCTAAGGGAAAAAAGTACCTATATCCTTCTGAAACCCTGCAAAACTTGGAGTCTGCCTAAGGGAAAAAAGTACCGTCGAGGCAGGTGGCCGTTAGGGAAAAAGTACCGTCAAGGCTATAGTACCTGAGTTTGGCTAACGGTTTCAGACGGATAGAAAGGAGCTACAATCATTCTGGTTGATATCCAATGTAAGTTTCTCTACTTTGCATAAAGATTTCGTACTCCTTATATAGAATAACGAAAGTCATACATGATTTAGTATGCACTTCACAAATTTAATACGCTTTCATGTCTTGCCTTTGCTTGATCATATTCTTAGTTATAGGCACTTCCATGTCATTGATTTTGGTATTCAAATTTCTAGATTTTTGAGTAAGTACTTAACTTTATACTATCAAACTTCATAGTAATCAACATTTAATTTCAACACGCAATTGAATTTGTTGACAACCTTTTAGAGGACTAATGTCATTAAATACACACAAAAATGATCATCATGTTTAGATCAACATATACAAACAAGGCATGCAAATTTTTTTGTTCATCATACATACACATGCTATACTGAACTTCTTTATTAAATAAATTAATCAAAACATGCATATCCCTGATTTGAAAGTTCATTATGATTTCAATCATCGTCCAATGTATATTCTTAGAAAAAAATAATTTAATTAATAATTAAGTAAATGATTCCATCCATATGAATGAAACCAACATGCGATCATGATTTAATTTATATAAGAATCCTTAATCAAACATGTATCATACTTGAGATATCTTTAGCATTTAAACAAGTAAACATACTTTCAAGGTTGATTTACATATGGAATCTAAACAAATAACATTACGAATCATATAATAATTATCAACCAAGTAATCATTCACTTAGGGTTTACTTACACATGAAGTTTAATAAAATAGTCAACATGTATCATGCTAGGTATACAACAAACATTAAGAGGACACTTTTCGAATTTGGTAGGACTAACTCACATAAAATTCCTTTTTGAAGAGTATATGGATAAAAGTATAATATAATCAAAATTTATGTTTAGAGCAAACATTTTGAGGTGAGCCGAAGGGTTTGCGAGACAGACCCCAACTCTCCCTTTTTTGTGGTAGAACTTGTAGGTTCCTAGGCTATAGAGGACATATCGGGACATCAAGTTTCCACTTCAAACAGTCTTTCTAAACATAAGAATATTACAGTTAAAGTCTTCAGGAAACTAATTTGCACGTCCATAGGGGCTCACATGCATTTTAATTAAATATAAGACATGTTAAACTAATGAACTCCTAATAATATGACAGTACTAAATATATGCTAATAAAATATTTATACCGCATGCTTAGCTAAAGTGTACCAACAAAAATTAAATTATATAAGATGCACTTACAATGAGTTGTACTAATGTAAGAGTTTGGAGTGATTTAGTAAATGTTAAGAGTGATAAACTAATGATCACTTCATCGTAAATAGGTAAATATTGTGTGCGAAAAAATAACTATTTTAAGCCTTAGTACGGAGAAGAAAAAAAGAGTGCAGAAACGTAGGGGTCTGAATGAAAGTGATACGGGGACTGAAAAGAGGCTGAAAAGGATTGCAGTGAGGGAGGGTGGTAGGACATGACATGACAGGAAGGGAAAGCACATACCAAATGTCCAGAACAACTGCAGGCTCAAGAGTAACACGAAACACCAAATGGTTAAATGGAGTAACACGAAACCAAAGCTCGGATTCTGATGGTTGTCCCACAATAGCCACACAGACCCAATGAGCATCATTAGTTGGATCTGTCAGGGGTTAGGGTCTCCCCTGATGGTTCGCCACTTAAAATACCTAATAAGGAGTTCTCAACCTGCGATGGTGTTTCTCATGGAGACAAAATAGACTGAGGTCTCATGAGAGAGGGTAAAAAGGGAGACGAGAATGGAGAATGCTGACTATGTACAACCGAAGGGAATTAGCGGAGGACTGGCGCTTTGGTGGTCAGATATCACGGTCAACATTCTCAAGAAGGAGACGAATTATATAGACCGTATGGTTTTGAGCAATCTATTCGGGGGGACTTCTATATCACATGGGTCTATGGCGACCTGGATTTCGCTAAAAGATCACGAATAGGAGTCCCTAAGAGGAGTAGGATTAAATCGCAGAGAGGCATGGATATGCGTAAGGGATTTTAATGAAATCAATCATCACTAAGAGAAGATTAGTGGCAGGCGAAAAGAGCAAGTGAAAATTGATCAATTCAACACTTTGATCGAGGACTTAAAAATGGAGGAGCTAGGGTTTAAGGGTCAAATGCATACATAGTCGAACAACAGAATGGGAACATAAAGAATATTTGAGCGACTAGACCGAGTGCTTGGGAATCAACTGTGGTGTCATAAATACCTTAAGGCTTAATGTATCAATGATCTCGCGATAGGCTCAGATCACTCACCCATAACTCTAGTATTAGAGCACTCAGACATGAAAGGAAGAAAGAAATTCTGATTCGAGGAGATGTGGCTAGAACATGAGTAATGTTTTGATGTAATTAAGAACCTATGAAGTAGAGGTGGTTCGAACAGGCACATAGAAGATGTTCGACGGAAACTGGGATATTGTAAACGGTCTCTTATCGATTGGAGCAAGAAAGAGTTCAAACATAATGTGTTGGAGATAAACAATGTGAAAAACATAATCAAACACCTGTCATATCACACTTTGAATTAGGAGGATGAAGATGAAGAAATAGCCCTTAAGTGGTTGACGCAGGGGGACATGATGAATACTACATTTTTTCACCAAACAACAATCTCAAGAAGGCGAAGTAATAAAATCATTAAGCTGAGGGATGTCGAAGGAGTATGGGTAGAAGGAGAAAAGGGGATCATGCAAGAGATTCATGCATTCTATCGAAAGATATTCAAATCCGAGCGGGGAGATTAGGGAAGTGAGTTAAACATGGAGAAGTCTTTGAGCTGCATCCCAGTCCAAATGACCGAACCTATGAATCAGAATTTATCAAGGTTGGCTCCGGCAGAGGAAGTTCATCGTGCAACGTTTCAAATGGGGGGAGGAAGTCTCGGGCACCGGGGCTGGATGGGTTCCCAGGGTCTTTCTTTCAAAAGAAATGGGGTGTAATCGGTCTAAACATCGTCACTAACGTCAACGCCTTCCTATTAACAACCATTATGCCATCTTTTTTAAACCAAACCGATATAACGCTTGTTCCCAAAATTCCCAACCCTTGCATTGCTTTCAATTTTAAACCTATGAGATTATGTAATTTTGGATATAAGATCATCTCTAAGGTTCTAGAAAATAGACTCAAGACGTATTTTCCAGAACTCATAACGCCGTTCCAAAGTGCGTTTGTGACAGGAAGAAGAATACAAGACATTATCATTATCACCCATGATATGTTCTACTTTTTGAAAACAAGAAGGAGAGGTCGAGGAACAATAGGACGAACAGAATGTTCGCTCAAATTTGATATGCAAAAGATGTATGATCGTATGGAGTGGGACTTCCTCCTAAAGATTCTTAATCAGAGAGGTTTCTGCGCAAAATGGATTCAGTGGATTTATTCATGCATTTCCATGGTCACATATTGAGCGAATGTCAATGGAAAGCGCATGAGGATGGTCTGACCGACACAAGGGATCTGACCAACACGGTGATACTCAATCCCCATATCTTTTAATTTTGGTTGCTGATGTATTATCTAGAATGATGGAGAGACAGGTAGCTAGTGGACTTATCGAAGGGATCCGACCGAAACACGGATGTTCGACAATACACCACCTATTCTTTGCCGATGATTCCTTTTTTTTTTCCCTCAAAGGGTCAGTAGAGAATGCAAGAACCTAAAGAACATATTGGAGCAATATTGTGCAACATCCGGACAACAGTGAACTTCGCGAAATCAAGTTTTTTTTTCAGCTCGGCAGGGGAGGATGAGTATAATAGGGAAGTAACAGAGGTCTTTGGAGTACAAAGAGTTTTAAACCCGGGTCGCTACTTAGGTCTACCCACTATTTGGGGTTGGTCAAAGAGGGACACGTTGGACTACCTTAAGGAGAGAATCCAAGATAAAATCCAATGGTGGCGGAATAGACTTCTAAACAACGTCGACAAGGAAGTATTGATTAAAGCAGTTGTTACATCGGTGTCGATCTATGCTATGAGCGTGTTTCAACTGCCGACAACTTGGTGCACCGAGGTGAATGCGATGATTGCAAAGTTTTGGTGGGGAGCTCAGAACGGGGACATGAAAATACATGGGATGAAATGGGAAGTAATGAGCAGATATAAGCAAGAGAGGGGATTAAGGTTTAGGGAGATCCAAATTTTCAACAAAGCTCTATTGTCCAACATGGCGACACGAGTGTTGAAGGAGCCAAATGCACTATGGATCCGGGTGTTTATGGGAATATACTTTCCTTCTTCTGACTTTTTGCTTGCAACCAGTATGGCTTCTTGGTGCTGGTCGAGCCTCCTCATATGTCGATATGTCATACGGGAGGATGAATTGTGGTTGATTGGAGATGGTAGCTCAGTCGAACCTTTACGGACAGATGGGTGGCGACATGGCCGAGATTTTGTCTAAACTCCAATTCAGACGGGGATGCAAGCCGAGATGAGAATGGGGTGTCAATGTAGATAAACAGTGAACTATTGACATGGAGAGAAGACAACATTCGTCAAGTTCTACTCTCTAACGTGGTTGAAGATGTGCTCAATATGTCGATAACGCTGAGTCCCCGAGATAACACTCTACGGTGGCCTTTCAAAAGAGATGGAGGAGTCTCGGTGAAATCAGCGTATGATCGGTTGCGATAACGAGGTTGAGAAGATATAGGAATGAATCAACACCAATCCAAGTGGAAAGCTAATGTATGGTCGAAAGTGAAGTGCTTTATGTGGAAGGTCGCCTCAAATGCCTTGGCAGTCCGATGAAACCTGGAAAGGATGGGCTTTCCAACTTCTTCGTTATGTCCTGCGTGCGAAGAGGTCGAGACCCGCGAGACATTGTGATGGAATGCACCTGAACTCAACATATTTGGAATGAAGTGCTGGGGTATTCAACTGCTGGTGCAAATCAACAACTCTTTGAGGTGTGGATATTTGAGGGGGTGTCTCCTCCAATTGTTCAAGGAATGGATCCATACCGAAGATGGGAGCTCTGCATGTTCGCTTGCTAGTTAATCTGGAAGGCGAGGTGCAAGTTGGATTTTGAAAACATGATACCAAATCTGACAATCATCGTAAGGGATATACTTAAGGCTCATGAGGAAACCTCAAAAAAATATGTTGTACCCACTCGACTGGAGTGTACGACGATATGTAGAAGAAGTTGGATAAGTACGGAGCGCGATATCATCAAAATAAATTATGATGTCGTGTGGTGAACTTCGACAGGCCAAAGGCGTATAGGTGTTATTGTAAGAGACTACACATGTGTGGTCAGAGGTGAATGTTATGGCTCAGTCAGAGGTGAATCGGTTGAGGAAGTAGAGGCCAAGGCGATTCTCGAAGGGATCAGGTTGACGGTAGAGAAGAAATGGCCAAAGATTGTGGTGGAGCCCGATGCGGAGGCGGTAATAAACCATCTAAGATGTACTGAGTTCATATGAAGAATCGAAACGATAGCGGAGAATTTGAAAACGGTTGGCTAGATCGATCGGGAGCGTAACCTGGGAGGCTACTCCGAGAAACGCGAACCTATGTGTGGATTGGATAGCAAAACAGACTAAGCTAAGGGTGTGTCCTTCCGATTGAGTCTCGCGGCCCCCACACCTACTTTATTTCGACTTATTATATCAAATAACTCTATGTAACTGGATTGAGTTTCATTTTATGCTAATTGTAGAGATTCTTAATTTAGTTTGTAACGAGGGGCAATGGTTTCAGCAAAAAACCCGGGCTTCTGAACTGCTTCTATACTGTCTTCACTTGGGTGATTGATTGTTTATGTACACATATGCTTGTACCACATTCCATTCCCTTTCCATATACAATTTCACCAAAGAAACAACATAATTCCTTATTCTATTTTATTCCACCAAATAAAGAACTTCATATTCTTATCTCCTATTTCTTATTCATATTCTCTATTCCTTATTCCGAATTCCGTGAAAGAAACACACCGTTAGGGTTGCAGGGTTCGAGACCAAAAGGAAATTAACTTACTCTACTCGTAGTAGTGTTTTCTTTTACATTTCTTCAAATATTTTTTTCTTAATATTTATATTTTTAAATAGTTACTTTTTGAAAAAAAATCCCCAACACACCCTTTTAAGAACACACCTCTCACTCTCATGCTAGATTTGGTACAAGCTAAAAGGAAATAAGAAAGGTTAGACACACGAAACTACTCTTGGGCTCTTGGAGAATATTAAGATTAAAATAAATAATTTTGGGAAAACAAGTTAGACTCTTAATTGAATTGAATGGTTAGTGACTCATCTTCTTCTGCAACCAGGGACCTCCTTTCAAATCTTGGAGTAGAAATAACCGTTTGTATTTGATTCGTCTTTAACCCACAATCACAGCAAGAATTCTATATTTAACCCACACTGGCAATATGGAGAGTTAGATATATCCATTAGAGTGATTGAAATGATCATGATCTAGGTGTACTGATAGACTTGATGGCTCCTCCGAAAGGGGTTGAGTAGTAGTCTAAGAGTAAAAAAATTAAATCTAAATTCAGAAGTCAAACTATATAAACCTTATTGAAAATAAATCGTTTACTTTTAGAAACATATGTTAGAACAACCCACAAAAATTGTAACACCCAAAGTCTATCCTACAAGTTATTTACTAGTAATTAGTGAGTAAATACCAAAGCACAAAAATCCTTTATCAAAATACAAAATTGATATTAATCATGTTCTAACATAAAGAGTCGGGATACTTACAAATCAATAACTTCTTATACATATATAAACCAAATGAGTACTTACAAATCAATAACATATTGGTCACTTATATTTGGTCATGTGATTATTTGATTCCTCCTTCTCCTCCTTCCCTTCTTCTTTAAACCCAAAAAGAATTAATACCTTTGGTCTAACTAATCTAAATTACTAGAAGAAAATGGAAAGTCCTCGAAAAATTAGCTTCAAAATATTTTTATGGACGAGTAATACCTAATCATTAAACTCAATTAACCGACTCAAACGAACCAAAAAAGCACTGAGACATGAAACATGAAAAGCAATGTTTGTTGGATCTTATCTATCCTTGGTTGTTGGACTTGAGTTTCTCATTATGAAAATGAAGAACTGAACTTTCAACAATGGAGAATTAGAAATCTGTTTGTCACCTACGAACCCAAGAATTCAATTTTTGGGTCGTCTGAACCCACGAACTTAGAAATTCATGAAGAACGAGATTACAGTTCGATTTCAAGGTTTCAATTAGGGTTATGACTTTTTGGGTTCAATTTCAAGATTTAGTGAAGAACTTAGAAATGAAGAACACAAAGAAAAACATGAAAGAGAAGAAGATAATAGGCGTAGTAAAACTATCATTTTAGTGACCATTTAATAATATTTGTCAAACACAAGTGACTAAATAGTACAAGGTTTAACCATAAAATCATATCCTGAAACGTAAGTGACAATTGGGAACACATAAGTAACCAACGAGGTAATTTACCCTTTCTTAAACCTGAAGATTAAAATTGAGGGATAGTTTGTTTGGGGAAATTTAGTAAGTACTTTCTCACTTGATTCATACCAGATCAAGAAGTTAGTTGACATGGACAATAAATAAAGAACTTTGAAGAGCACTATGTTAGAAAATATGGTCCCGGGAGCTTATGAGGGGGCTTTGTCAATTTGGAAAAACATTCGTGACATTTGGGCCAGCTACAGGAATGGGTGAAGTTAAAGGCTCAAGGGCGCGACTCAAACATTATTGAGCCGTGAATAATTCAATTATCTAAGTATTCACGGCTCAATAGATGTTGAGTCGACATTTATTGAATTTACCGACTGTGTTTGTAGAGCCACAAATATTATGCCTTTTCGCGGTTTCTATTTTCGACCGTTCATTTTTTAAAATAATTAATTATTGTTTAGGGCTTTATCTACTTTTAGCCGCGAAAAAAATTTATTTTTAAATCAAAATTATTTATCACGACCCATATTTTGCGTATGTCCTTTTTTAAAATAATTATTGTTTTTGTTAACTATTTTAGCGGCTCTATCTACTTTCAGCCGCGGAAAATATTAAGTTTTAAATCAAAATTATTTGTCACGACTCCTACTTTTTAACCGACCTTTATTTAAAATAATTAATTCCTTTTTTCTTTAATATTTTTGGGACGGCTCAATTATTTTTTGACGACTCAAATTATACAACCGTCCTTAAATAATAAATCCTATTACTTTGGTAGAACTGAAGAAAACGTTGAAGTCGTCTTTTGAAGCTCTCCCCCGTTCTTCCCTCGTCGTCGCGTCTGAAGCTCTCCGATTTCGTCAAGTTTCTTCGCTTATGAATCCTCTGAAGTCCTCAATTGTGCAAGTCCTAATTTCTCTATCAGGCCGTTGATCTTTGATCTAGCTAAACATTCAATTGAATCGTTTGTTTGTATATTATATTGCGTTGTGATGATGCTCTGAATTCCGTATATATATAAATTATGTAACCATTACGTTTCGTGAACTCAATCCACCATAACAGTCATTTGCCCTAAACTTTTCCATATGTAGGAGCCATAATCGTGCCATATAACTGTTCAGATTTAATCAAACTTATTAGAAGTATCAATTTGTTTATGCAAGTCAGAATATGTAAACAAATGTTTTCCAACAATTTACCACGAAAACAATATCTGCCTAACAGTATGGACCTAAGAATGAGATGGATCCAACAAGAAACTCATATTGTTCAGGAACGGCCATGGTTGATACCTCAACCTTACATGCGGCAGTCCATGCATCCTCAAATGCCTGCAAAGAACCGTCTGATAAGTTATCATATAATTTTCTGCACAATAATTGATGGAATCATGGCTTGGTAGCCTAGACAAGAATCATATTATAACTGGCCTCAGCACAATGGTTCGGTTCATTTTTCTGCATGGAGTGCCAGACCATCTAAACTTTAATTGTATGCATATTTTTTTCTGCCTCAGGGAAAAATAGGACTTGTAATTTTCGGGCCCCTAATTATAGTGATAGGACTGCTAATCTATTTTCGGAACATTTTATTACTTTTTCCTTATCTAACCTACTTACTTCCGTTGAGTTGGACCCTAATATAACATTTTATGGTCATCCTCCTGCAACCCTTTTGAAATATTATGGAAAAACATATTTTTTTTAGTATCCTAACTTTCATATTTACTTATTTATTTTAGGAACTTTAAAATTCGACAAGGATAGAACTTGGATAAAAAAACAAAAAATTAGCCGAGAGTACCAATCCAGTGTCAAAATGTTCATTGAAGTTGCTAATACGAATGGTTTGGTCAATGCAAAAAATGACATGTCATTGCCGTAAATGCAAAAATAGATACTATCATGTGGCAGAAGCAGTAGAAAGTCACTTGATTTGGAATGGTTTGTTGGCTGGCTATACTGTATGATTTTTTCATGGTCAATATTGTCTACAAACGCAACCCAATATGAGTCAAGAAGTGAATAGTCCTATAAGGGACAGTGAAATTAATACTAATTTGGATGGACACAATGAATTGCGAGACTTATTTTTTGCTTCCATGGGATCTGATTCGTCAAATACTGTGCAAGATAATAGGTCAGTTTGTGGTGATAATGACTCTTCAAGATGAGAACAACACGATGTTTGCCCTTAAAAAAATTCACCTCTTCAAAAATTAATGAGTGAGTGTGTGAATCATTCATAGTGATATCATCTATCCTACACATATGGAATATAATAACAGTTGGTGGTTGTTCTCGAAAATCGTTTGATATGTTGCTTGAAGTATTAAGAACTGCATTTCGTTCAACAACTTTTCCAGTTTCTTATTATGATGCTAAGAAATTGATTATAAAATTGGGTCTTGGGTATGATAAGATACATGCATGCCCAAATGATTGCACGTTGTACTGGGGTGAAAATGGTGAACATTCCAGTTATCCAACTTGTGGTCGTTTGAGGTGGGAAAATCATAAAAAAGACATAAGTGAAGATACTATAGAAGAGTCTACTTCTTCTGAAAAAAAAAGAAACCTGCAAAAGTATTGTGGTACTTTCCGTTATTAATTCCAAGAATCAAACGTCTATATATGTCAAAGGATAGTGCATCTTCAATGCGATGACATAAGGAGGGTTGAACAATGGATGGAGTCTTGAGACATTCTATTGGTGAATTGGCGTGGAAGGCATTCGACGAGTGTTACACAAATTTTGCATCTGACCCGCATAATGTCAGATTAGGATTAACCAGTGATAGTATTAATCCATTTAGAACAATGAGTTCAACTTATAGTACATGGTTTGTTTTATTAATCCCTTACAGTATAGAACCTTGTTCGTGCATGAAGAAGTCGTCTCTTATACTGTCAATGGTCATCCTTGGTGAAAAAGGTCCCGGAAATGATATAGATATTTATTTAAAACCACTAATCGAATAGTTAAAACAACTATGAAATGATGTTGCGGCATATGATGCGTTAAAGGGTGAGCACTTTACTCTTCAGTCATCACTTATGTGGACTGTTAATGATTTTTCTACATATGTGGACTGTTAATTTATCTGGTTGGAGTACTAAAGATCAAGTTGCATGTCTTATATATTGCTTATTCAACCGAGTCTTTGTGGTTGGCTAGCGGTGGCAAATACTGATATATGTGTCATCGTCGGTGGTTACGCATTGATCATCCATTCCGTCGCAAAAAATGAGTTTGATGGTACAGTTGAGATGCGACATTCACCAACAACTCTTTCTGGTGTGAATGTTTTTGAGCAAATGAGGACGTGAACAAATGAGAAGGTGATAACATAATTGTTGATACAACATTAGAGGATGAAGATATTTTCTAGAGAAATGATTACTCTAAACAAGGTGCCTCAACATCTACTCAAAATAATGTCTTGTGGAAGAAGAATAGCATATTTTTTGAATTGCCTTATTGGAAATATAATCTTCTTCGACATAATCTGGATGTGATGCATATAGAAAAAAATGTTTGCGATAACGTGATTGGTACATTGTTGAATATTGATGGGAAGGCAAAGGATAATGAGAAAGCTAGGCACAACTTAAAGGCTATGGGTATAAGACTTGAACTTCATCCTGTAGATCGTCCTAATGGTAAGACTTATTTGCGTCATGCTTGTTACACCTTTACATTGGATGAGAAAGATAGATTTATTACATTGTTGAAAAATCTTAAAGTTCATGATGGATATGCTGCAAATATATCTAGGGGAGTAAACCTGAAAGAGTGGAAGCTTTCCAATCTTAAAAGTCATGATAGTCACATGCTAATGCAAGATATTATACTGCTTGTATTGAGAGAAGATTTTCCAAATATACCGCTTGTTCTGTGTCATCTAGAGAAGATTTTCCCTTTAGGATTCTTTACTATGATGGTGCATTTAATTATACATCTACAATTGGAAGTAAAACTAGGTGGTCCTGTACAATAGCAATGGATGTATCCCATTAAAAGGTTAGTTCATTAAATCTCCTTATCCAACGTGGAATAGTAATGTAACAAATTTTTTTCTAATGAATTCTTAAGGTTTTTGGTTACCTTGAAAAATTATGTTCGGAATAAAGTCCAACCAGAGGGCTCAATTGCAGAAGGATATATTCTTGAAGAATGTATGACCTTTTGCAAAAGGTTTATGGAAGAACTAGGCTCGATATTTAATCGACCCAAAAGGATCTTATCCTATGCAGAAGGTGAATTTGTTTTTTTAATCAGGTGGTTATTTCATTGGTAGTGCTCAAACAACGATGCTTGATCAAATGTTGCTAGCTCAAGCACATCGCTATGTCTTACTTCATAGTGAAATAATTGAACCACACCGTCAGTCAGTTTTCTTTTTGTATCACATAATTATGATTAATTATAAAATATTTCAAGGGTAGAGTTGAATCAAATAGAACTGTGCTGGAGATTTATTGATGTTCAACACGAACAATACCCTTCATTTTCAACTTCTCGCATTGATGGTAAATGGTTTATAGAGAAATTTGCAGATTGGCTTAATAGACAGGTTTATGTGAACTCTTTCTTGATATTATTTGAACGTATGTAGTTTTCTTGTTAAATACATCTATTCTTGTAGTATTTCTAAAAATCTAGGTCCCTAACATGATTGTCAATAAATGCTCACAACAAGAAACTGCTCTTGCAACCAGTCCAAATTCCGTTGTTCAAAAATTTAGTGGATTCTCTATCAATGGATTTGTATTCCACACAAAAGAGCATGAGAACAATAAAAATGTCATAATAGTGGTATAATGGTTGAAGCCGATGGACAAACTTATTATGGAAGATTATCATACATTGTTGAACTGGATTATTATGGGAGATATCAGTTATACTATTTCAGTGTGATTGTGTTAATGTGAAATCTCTGGGAGGGCTAAAGAATAATTCAAATGGCACAATCTTAGTTAATTTTTCGAGATTGATACACACAGGAGAACAATTGCGTGATGATCCATTTGTGTTCTCATCACAAGTTAAACAAGTATTTTATGTGCAAGATCTCAAAAATGTGGACTGACACTTGGTAGTAGAGATGAAGCCAAGAGACACATTTGATATGGGAAAAATTGAAGATGGTCATGAAGATGATGATTCTCGTCAATGTATGCCGTATCATATTTTAGATGTTGATGAACTTAATAATCATCATCGTTGGATTCGAGAAGATGATGGAGAATGAGTTCTACTTTACATTTTGTATTTCATACAGAATGCTGAATATATATTATTATTTGCAGTTTACCTTATGTCCAATATATAGTGTTATTTTGTATTATTTAACACTATGTTCAAGATTATATCATAAGTATCTTTTACATTGTCTTTTAGTTGAAGAAGCATGTCAGACACACATTCAGGTTCTAGTAGTTACAATGATGGTGATGGCAGAGAGCATTCTGCTAGTTGTCCTACACAAACTCCATCTAACTAAACATATGAAGAATATGACGATTGTAGCATCATTACTTTTTTTCGTCATCTAATACCTAGTTTTTTTTGGTTGATATTAGTTTTAAGTAACAATATTAATAACTTTCGAGAAAACATTAATACAAAAACTAACAGAGATATTTTACTATCAAATTAAAATAACTTTGTTGACGTATTGAATTTATCATCTATGTATTAAAATTAATAACTATGTAATTCTATAAGTTTTTTTGGCATTTGAATTCTCTCATTATTTCAAAAATCTATGTTATGTGATCAACCACTTAACTTGAACATTACTTATGTTGACAACATAATATATAATTATCAATATATAAAATTGTAAATGATATAAATTAACCTAACAATTGAAAATTCAATTTAATTAATTAAAAAAGTTCATAACATGAATAATAGATCAAAATTCGTTTTCTGCACCAAATTTAATTTTGCAATCTTGCTTAAATTGTTTGTATTTTTATTTTTGGCCAATAAATTGTATGTATTAATTATTTATCGATTTAGGCACTTTATTATATATATTCAACATACAAATTTAAGTCAATTTTGATACATCTTAATTCGTTTTAAATTCTCTAAATTTATTAATAAATGAGAATTTTATAACGATGTTGATCTAAGTTTTCAATTTCCCCCTTTCTTAGTTTTGTTTAAGAAGGGGAAGAGAGGAGAGAAAAATGTTGTATAGTAGGAAAAACGTAAGTAGGATAGTAGCAACATGAAATGATAAAAAACATTAATGATTGATTAGAAAGAATAGATAATATTTTAAAAGACAAATTTTTTCTATATAATTGTAGAGAAACTAAAATAGTGACAGTATATAAAACGACTCTAAAACTTTACAATAAAAAACAAAATTCCTCTGGAGTAGTTAGAGAAATAAATATAACTTAAGTGTATCCAAAAATATTTGAGTACTATTGGTCTACTGCAAAAAATGTGTTATTGTAACAATGAAAATTCTTGAGTTCAACACTTTGTTGGAGTCTTTTTTAAGGGGTTTCCTATCCGTAAGTTGCAATCAGGAAAATAGTGGAGAGAGAAAATCTAAATGACCAAAAAAGTCATGATAATTTGTATTCTTAAGGTGTTTTAATTAAATTATTAAGAAGTATTTCTGTAATTTTACGGGTGTTAGTTAAAAAAACCACTTCGTGCTTTATGAATAGTATATACATATATATATATATATAGTATATATATATATATTGTATATGATTGAAAGCAAATTTAAAATGGAGTCTTTTTAATTTAAGTATATTTTCCTAATGACTATACTATATTCCGCACACGTTATGGTAGTTTTTTGCGTGTGGGATGTTACGAAGGCATAAAGAGTTTGACTCTTGGTATTATATAAATTAGTTAAAGAACTAAAAACTTAATTAAAAATAATAATTTAGATGTAAAATTAAATTTGAATTACGTAAGATAAAAAAAATAATTAAGAAGTTATAAATATTTTAAAGAAATTGTTCAAGTGACCGTGAACAATAAACACTACTAAAAGGTGTTTAAATCACGTACTATTATTGTCTCCACAACACTCCACACATGAAAAATGACAACACACACGTACCATAGTCTATATTAAGGGATAACATGTTTTTGTAATTGTCGGACGTCAAATCTGACTTTCCACGACCCTTTTGAAAATTATTATTATTTTGTTTGCACAGAAATGTTGGGTCTTAGCGAGTGAAGAGTCCGGTCGAGCGAGATCATCAACCGGACCGAAAAATGAAAGAGTCTCCACTAATTAATTAAAGGCTAATCTGAATCCTAAAATTTACCTAGGGTACATGGTGTTAACATCCTAGGGCTTGGGATGGTTTACGTCCACAGAATCGAGTTCAGGGGTTTGATTACGTCTTATGAGCTTGCGAGCTCATAAGCCTCCCTTTCAGTACTTTAGTTTGCTTTTGAATTTATTTTCAGCGAATTGTCCGTTTCGATCATGCTTCGCCAAAAGGATTACAAGCATTTTCAGCACATTTTTTAATTAACAATATACAACCATTATCGTGGTTTAGGGGTTTATGGTTTAGAGGTTTAAGGGTTTACTCTTTAGGGTTTAGGGGTTTAGGGGTTTAGGGTTTAAGGTTTAGTTTTTTTTAGGGTCTAGGGTTTTGGGTTTAAGGTTAAGTTATAGGGTTTGGGGTTTAAGGTTTAGGGTTTGCAGTTTAAGATTTGGGGTTTAAGGTTTAAGGTTTAAGGTTTGGGGTTTAGGGTTTGGTGTTTAAGGTTTAGGGTTTATGGTTTATTATTAATTTTTTCTTCGTCTTGATTTTTCTAGCCTCAGATCCTCACGTACGGTATTTTGACCCCGAGCCAAATTCATATGTTTACTGTTTCCACTCTTTGAACACACACTCATGGAAGTGATCTCATGAGTGTGTGTTCAAAGAGAAACAACTGATTTTGGCTCCTCTCGATTCATTATTTACATAGTAGACAAACATTATTGTGCAACTTTCGGAAGTTGGACATCTACAAGTTTCGATTATTAACGATGATTTGCGGAGACTAAGCACCTAAATGCTCATCAACTTGTGACTCCCAGATCCTGAACACATACAACTTCTGATCGTCGATGATAGCTTGCATAGGTTGCACACCTAAAGGCTCCATTCATCGACTTGTGACTCCTAGAAGCTGGATAACTACAAGTCCTAGTCCTCGAGAAAGACTTGTCGGAGATGACTTACGGAGGCTGAACACCTAAAGGCTCCGCTCGTTGGCTTGTGACTCTCTGAAGCTGGATAACTACAGGTCCTTCTCGTCGAGATTTTTTTTATCATGCAACTTTCGGAAACTAGAAAACTATAGGTCCCGATCGTCGAAGATGAATTGCGAAGGCTGAAAATCTAAAGGCTCCGCTCGTCGGCTTGTGACTCCTAGAAGCTGGATAACTACATGCCATAATCGTCGAGAATGTCTCGTATAAGATGACTTACGGAGGCTTAACACCAAAAGGCTCCACTCATCGGCTTGTGACTCCTAGAAGCTGGATAACTAAAGGTCCTGCTCGTTGAGATTTTTTTTATTATGCAGCTTTCAGAAATTAGACACTTATAGGTCCCGATCGCTGAGGATGACTTGGAGAGGCAAAACATCTAAAGGCTATGCTCGTCGGCTTGTGACTACCAGTAGTTGGATAACTACAGGTCCTGGTCGTCGAGAATGACTTGGTGGAGATGACTTACGAAGGTTGAGAACCTAAAGACTCCGCTTGTCGGCTTGCAAATCCCAGAAGTTGGATAACTACATGTTCTAGTTGTCGAGAATGACTTGCGGAGGCTGAACACCTAAAGGTTGAGAACCTAAAGACTCAACGAAGTTGAGTTTTAACTTTCAGACTTATCGTATGGGACGATAAACTTAATATTATACATACTGTAATTTATTTGAGTAAGTATATAATTAAAATTATCTCCTAAATCATTTTATCATTCCGGTCAAATTATTGGACAAATAATGTTAGATTAATTCAATTATACCTAATAAAAATATCCAAAGAAAAACAAGAAGAGTAGTTAGATAATTATATCTCGTAAATAATGCTAACAGTGATGAGTTTGGACTTACATGATTTGAGTTAAATATTTTTATGTTAAATTTTCAAATCTCAACGTGTGGTAAAATATAGGAAAATTTTGAAAAGGGTACAACATGTTTGACGAAAATGTTTTCCAGCCCAAACGAATCTTTTTGGTTCAACATGTTGGAAAATGATGGTAATCGGTGCCTCCGTTACTTTTCTGTTAAAAAATTCCATTAATTATTTTTCATATTGACAAAATTAGCAAAAAAAAATTCTCAATGTTACAGTTAAACTCTACAAACTTACACTAATGTTTCAAACAAGTCCCGACTCGATATGAGACACACTGGGTATCCCTTAGCCAAGGTCCGACCTCTCATAGCAGCACAACGCGTCGCAGTTTATTCGAATGGTTCCCGGCTGAGGGCCGGTCTATTTTCCTTCACCATTTGCGCATGGTGTTGATAATATCTGGTTCAGAAGCTTCATCAATTCATCGATCACAACCATGATTTCCAGTATGGTGACACCAGATTGCGGCATTTTTGCTTCAAACATTGCTTAGTGTCGTGCTTTCCAAACTACAACAAATATCATATATTGTGATAAATTGTATTTCATCACAATTAATTTTGTCACTACATATGACTTTATCATGACAAATAAATATTTCGTCGCAGTAAAAATTAAATTGTGACAAAAATAAGTTTGTTAGTATATTTTGTCATAATAAATATTAAATAGTAATTAATAAAATGATTTAAAAAATGAATACTTTGTGATTTTATAGTGAAAAATGTAGCATCAAGATATCAAATGGTATTGTGACAAATTAAATGTCACGCAAATGTTATTTGTCGTAATTTATAGTATAACAAATTATGAATCGAGCATATTATGTATAGGTATAATTTGTAGATTGTTTGCCAAATATATTATTTATAGATTATTAAATATTAAGATGGCAAGAAAATGTAAATCTTGAAGGTTTATTCCTGTGAAAAAAAATATAATATAATAAGTAACTAGAATTATCTATTAATATATTTGTTTTCAATTTATATAATTTAAAATTATAAGAAATCATATCAAATATTGTTTGTCTTTCGTAGGATACTGTTCTTAAAAGTTTATATCAATATTAATTATTTAATAAAATAATATATATACATATATATGAATTAAAATAAAATATGGAAAGTAAAACAAATCTAACTTGACAAAATATCCTAACAAAACGCAACAACCTAACAATTAATCAACCGAAAACAAATCTTAACAAAACCAACACTGAAACCGAAAAATAAAAGATAACAACTTAACGGACAATAATTAAAAATTACGATGACAAAAAAATTTAAATCTTGCATATTTATTCTTGTGAAATGTATAATAAATTAAGTAACTGGAATTATCTACTACTATAACTATTTTAATTTTATATAAAATTATAAGAAATCATTTCAAATATTCTTTTAATTTCTTAGGATACTGTTATTTAAAAGTTAATATCAATATTAATTTTTTCACAAAATAATATATACATATATATATATATATATATATATATATATATATATAAAACTTAAAATAAAATATGAAAAATAAAATATGAAAAATAAAATAAATGTAACTGGAGAAAATATCCTAACAAAACGTAACAACCTAACAATTAAATTGAACAATCAATTGACCAACAACAAATCTTAACAAAACCAACAGTGAAACGGAAAAATAAAAGATAACAACTTAACGGATAATAATTAAAAATTAAGATGACAAAAAAAATTAAATCTTGCATATTTATTCTTGTGAAATGTATAATAAATTAAGTAACTGGAATTATCTACTAATATAATTATTTTCATTTTATATAAAATTATAAGAAATCATATCAAATATTATTTTATTTTATTAGGATACTTTTATTTAAAAGTTCATATCAATATTAATTATTTCACAAAATAATATATACACATATATATATTATAAAACTTAAAATAAAATATGAAAAATAAAACAAATGTAACTCGAGAAAATATCCTAACAAAACGTAACAACCTAACAATTAAATTAAACAATTAATCGACCGACAACAAATCTTAACAAAACCAACACCTAACCCCAAAAAATAAAAGATAACAACTTAACGGATAATAATTTTTGTAACAAAAAAAAACACTATAAACCTATGTGTAAACTGACATCAGAATTATTATTTGTACTTCTTTAGTTTGATCAAATATTGTCACTCTTATTTTGAGTTTACATCAAGTGATAATCTTTGAAAGATTTACTTATTAGCTTCCTTACAAGTGTTTACCGCATGTATTTCTTCTCCATCTTGATGTTTTTATTTTAAATTATTTACATATTTTTTCAATTTTCTAATATTCATTCGTTATACTAAACTTTTCAACTTGAAAATAAATATTATAGGGTCGCACTATCCATTACATAAGTGTACCTCAAGCGATAGTTTTACGAAACTACATTCTCTTCTGCAGGACAAATGTCTACCTCATATATTTTTTCCCTTCAATTTTTTAGGAAACTTATTCATATATATATATATATATATATATACATAATATAGCATTAAAATATCATTGAATATGGTTTAAATGTGAGATTACATAATTATAGGTTTAAAAGCATAAAAATATCGAATTTCTTATAGGGAAAATTCTATTTACCAATCACACATAATTTTTACATAACATAATTTGGATCATGGTTTAAACCGAATTTGTATCACGGTTTAAAAAAAAGGTATGTTTAGATATTTTATTAGTTAGATGCTTATTAAAGTAATATGTTAATTTTTGTGTATTTACCTTCTAGGTTGTACGTTTGCGATTAGATGGTTTGATTGATGAGCAAAATTCTCTTTACATATTAGGATTGGGTCCACATTTTAGAGTCACCAAGTATAATGGGGTAATTGTAAATGGTGTCAGATTTCACACCACATGGCATGACAAAAGACGTGTCACTCAAAATAGTGGTACCATGGTTAAAGGATAGCACAATTACGAGGAAATTAACTTTTATGGTGCGATAACAGACATTATTGAGATGCATTCGAGTGTAACTGGTGGATTTCTTATGGGTTCAACAATCTCATAATATTCAAGTGTAACTGGTGGAATGTTGGAGATAAACCAAATGGAATAAACGTTGATGGCCATTTGATTAGTGTAAATACCTCGTGAAAATGGTATACAAATGACCCATTTTTACTTGCAAGTCAAGGTGAACTTGTTTTCTATGTCAACGATATTAGAAAAGGAGCTGATTGACTTATCGTACAAAAACAGAGTGTAGGAGTTTGTATGATATTCCAACTAATGGTGAAGGTGATTCTCAGAAAATCATGGGTAACAATGATCCATATCAACAAGATCAAACATGGGATGATAATGTAGGTGAGGTCGCTTTTGATTATGATGTACGAGAATTGACTCGTGATGATGTATTAGTAGAAGGTATTAACCCAAACATTGCACCTGTGAGAAGAAGTGATGAGAATGTCAATGTAAATGAAGAAAGTGATGAAGAAGATGACACTCTCAATGAGTATTATGATCTTAACAATGAAGACTTTGATTATTATTATGATGATGATGACGATGCGGATGGACAATAACTTGAGGTAAGTCTTAATTTATGTTGTTTCATATATCAGCTTCTTGTAGGTCACTTATATTGTTGTTTGTCTAGTTAGTTAAATAATTTCCCTTAAAACTCAAGGAATTTGGAAAATATTGCTGAATCATTTTTGATGAAAATTAACAGAATTTAAGACCCGCTAATTCATGGTGTTAAGTGAAGAAAATTACGAATGTTATGAAGTGATGTTGGGAAAGCGATCAAAATGGACAGAGTTGATGTCTTTATTGGAGGTCATACCTATTTGTTGGATACAACATTAAAAAGTGGAGGTATTATCCTTAGTAGTATAATTTTTTGAATTTTTTCAAAAGTGAGTATAATAAAAAAAAATGAAAAGTATCGTCGCTTCAAAAGAATGTATGCCCGTTTTTCTAAAAAAATAAATACTTATTTTACTATTGTTTTTATTATAATTACTTTCGGAAACAAAAATAATCTAATTTTGAACTATTTTGTTGATATAAAAATTTATTTGCTAATTAAGAGAATATTGGAGGTAGGATAGTTCCACTTTTGTTTTCGTCATTAGAAGAACCAATCATTATACATATAGAAATGTTAGAATTTCATAACAACATATTCTAAATTTGTTATTCATATATATATATACAAGAAAATGACCAAATATTACTTCTATAAGCCAAGCTCAATATTATGTTAAATGTCAATAACAGTATTTTAGTGGAAAACCTCCGGAAGAAAAACACAAACACAAGCAGTTATTTCCGCCGCTATCATCTCCCCATCTTCTTCTCCTCTACTTTCATCTTCTCTAATTCTCAACTGCATGTTTCATTCCATCCAAACTTTCTTCTTGCTCTGCAATTTGGCGGGCATAAAAAAACGGTAAGATGAAAATCATTGTTGGCTCTAATTTTTTTCAATTTATTCTAATTCTTCTGCATAAATATATATTTCTAAGTTGTGGAGCCACTCATTCTCTCATAGAACTTCTCTTCAGATAATTAGGGAAAATTTTACAGATATGCATGTATTATTATTATTTATTTCCTTGCCATGCCTCTATTAGGAAAATGTTAATTTATTCATTTGCAGGAGATGTTATGGTGAAATTCTCTAATTTATCTCAATTAGGTGGAACTTTGAGTATCTAATCTGTTGGCTTCCACTAATTTGAGTGTTGAGATTGTCATTTGTTGCTACTTTATTTCTCTGCATGTTTACGTTCCAGAGCCTACCGACAATGCCACCAGGTCAAAAATTGAATTGTGCTGCACAACATAAGTTAAGAACGGAAAGACCAAGTCCCGTGAGACAAACAATACTAATTATAATAACATGCAGCAAGCATCGAGTGATGAAGTAGCTTTGTATGAAAACCTTGACCATGATCCTGTCACAGGGGAATACAATGATACTGATACAAGTTATTTGCATTATCTGTTTTTCTCCGTATTCTAGAGTTTTAATGTTTCTTAAATTTTACTAAGCATGTGATTCAATTCTTAATACTTGGACATTTTTCTTGCAGTTCCAACCAGGAAGAAAAAGGGTTGCAAGTTCAAAAAAGATTAGAGGATGGGGTTGTGATTTTAGAAGCAAATTATAAACCTGTTGGACCAGCATAAAAATTCTTCAAAATGGAAGTTGAAGTAGTCACACGATTGCTATCTCCACTTCGCACATTGCATTGGAAATACATGGAGGAGGAGGACAAGCATCCAATTTTTTATTGTCTCGAGGTAAATATTAAAAATGGTCACATATATTATCAGTTTCAATGACAACTTTTGTAACCATTTCAATACTTTATTTATATCACAAAGATTTACAATAATTTTTAATTTAGAATTAATTTCAGATATGGCTAGATAACCCACATGTGAAAGAAGTTGTTGATGGGATGTTGGCATACCGATTTAGACAATTCAAGTATAGGTGTCATTTGCAACAGAAACCCACCTGTAAATGTGGTTGCAACAGATTAGATTCATCTGTGTGCCCATTTTGAGAGTGATAAATTCAAGGTATTTACTTTCTTTTCAAAATTGGCTTTTTTTTATAGTATAAATGCAAGGTAGTTTCTTTGTGTAATAGTTTTTAGATGCTACATAAATTTCTTGAGTTCAGCGATTTTGTTCCTTTCATGTACTAACATTATCTTGTTCTGATGGTAGTTATTTTTTCTCTATTGCTTTATTTATTTCTCATTTGCTAAAATTTTGCAGCATGTTAGTGAAGTAAATTCAGAAAATCGAAACAAGCTTGAAGTGACTCATACTTTAGGTTCAAAGTCATTTTGTCAACGTTTATATGAGATGGTATGTGATTAATATTTGCTTGATATTAGCAAAAAAAGTTGTCAAGTTTAACTTATTTCATTATAATGTGCAACAACAACAACACAACGTGGATAATGGTTCCACAGAGCCTAAAGAGATTAAGCTCTACTATGATGTTCATCACAAACAAGATGGGAGTTGGATCCATCCACAAGCTGAGGCAAATTATGTAAGAATTTCAATATGATATGAAATTATTTCCATTTATTTTATTTGCATGATATGAAGTTATTATTTTTATTCATTCTACTTGCATCTTATAGATGAGTTTACTTAACTATATTGAATTTGTTATCTATCATTCTTAGGTGGATATGACTGTTGTATCACGGATTATCTAGAGCGGAGGTTGTACGAGCATTCATAAGAGGGTTGGGACCAAGAGGCGTTACTGTGAAGGATAACCACAAGGTTATGCTTGTTCACAACTTGGAGGAGTTAGTTGAGAGAGTGAAAGCCTACATTAACCTGAAGCAGTTAAAGGACCAGGAGGAGTCTGTAAGGCAGGGATATGTGAAAGAGGCAGTGCCCCATCAAAACGAGAAGTATGGGAAAGGAAGAGGACTAAACAACTTCACCCAAGGAAGGGGGATTATAAGCATCACTCAAATCATCATATCTTCACACCCCTGACCAGGGAAATATTAGTCATGTTGAGAGATATGGAGTGAAACCATTTGGTGATGCCTCCTATGCCTAGAAAGTATGTGGGGTACATAGGAATAAACATGAACGTGTATTGCCGCTATCTTAGGTCTAAGGGTAATCACACTGATGATTGTTACACCCTTATGAAGGATATTGAGGCATTGATTCAAAGGAGGCGTTTGAAGAACTTTGTAACCTTCAAAAGGGAAAGGAGTCAAAGCCCGAAAAGCAATGAAAGAACGCAGTTGCCCACCCCACCCCTGATGCCCCTAACAAAAAGAAAGGTACAACAAGCATTATTGGTTGGGGGTTTACCTCTGTAGGAAAAACTAGTGGCGGTCGTGAGGTGTATGCTGCTACCATCTCGATGGAGGTAACACTTGGAAAAAGACCTCGCCCCACTGAAAGTGACGCCATTTCCTTCTCGGGTGACGATATAGAATAGATCACCAACCTCCATGATGATGCACTGGTCTTTACTGTAGAAATGAATGACTTTGATGTTAAAAGGGATCTGGTTGATCCTGCGAGCTCAGCGGACGTACTTTTTATCGACGCCATGCTAGACATGGGAAAGACTAAAAGGGATTTGAAAAGGTTGGATTTCCTTTTGATTGGATTTGCAGGAAAGACAATTTACCCACTGGAGCAATTCACCTGCCTTGGCTAAGTTTGGCTATACGGGTTGATGTGGGTAAGTTGGTTGACACAAACTTCCATAAGGAAATCAGGTTCCAAACTTGGGTGGCTAACCATTTTTGGTGATGCAGTCGAATGACAACTGGCGGATGTGCGTTGATTTCTTGGACTTGAACAAAGCTTGTCCTAAGGATTGCTATCCTTTACTGCATATATAGACCAATTGGTCAACGCCACTTCCAGTCATGAGCTCTACGTTTTATGGATGCTTATTTGGGCTACAACCAAATCAAGATGTTTGACAAGGATGCGTTGCATACACTTTTTACGTAGATAGTGATATTTATCACTACACAATGATGCCTTTTAGGCTCATCAATGCATTCGCTACCAATCAAATGATGATTAATAAACTGTTTTTGTACCTGATTGGGGACACAATGGAAGCATTAAGTTGATGATATGCTAGTAAAATAAAAAAGGGTGTTGACCATCATGAAGAGTTGGAGAAGACTTTTTTCTAGGGGTGACAATCGTGTTGTTTCGTGTCTAATCGTGTAGTGTTTAAACATGTTTTGTGTTTAAACAGATAAGTCTTAAACGTGTCTCCAAACTTCAAACATGAACACGACACGATTAACTAGCAGATCACACATGACATGATTAACATTCATGAACAAAAAAGATTGAAAACATGTCGGGTAATACGCCACAACACGACTAGACACGAAATTGTTAAACACGATACGACACGATTAAACACGACATGATTAGACACGATTAGAAAAGACACGACGCCATTTGAAATGAAATTCACTAATTTCACATAATTTTCAGAACACAAATCTATATATACAAATTATGGTCTTCAAAGTTCAATATTAAAAAGTAAGTGGTTCTTTCAATTATTTTTACTATACTTAAATGTGTCTAGACGTGTCACATGTATACACTACACGATTAGACACGATTAGTTAATTGTGTGTCTAGACGTGTTACAAGTATACACTACATGATTAGACACAATTAGTTAATCAGGTATAATCGTGTTTATACAGATATTTGCAGTTCATATATGTTTAGACACGGGATGGGTTAATGTCAAACATATATACACTTTAAAGCAGATCGTGTAATTTAATTGTGTCGTGTCAAAAATTGTCAACCCTACTTTTGTTGGGATGAAGCTCCAAAATGTCCGCTTTAACCTCGAAGTGTGCTTTCAGGGTTAATTCAGGGAAGTTCCTAGGCTTAATGGTGAGTCAAAGGGGGATTGATGTTAATCCATAAAATATCCAAGCTCCATAGAGAGATCCAACACTTGAATGTGTGTCTAGTCGCTCTAGGAGGTTCGTGTCCAAATCGGGAGAAAACTCACTGCCTTTATTCCAGGTACTTCAGGCCAACAAACAATTTGAATGGACATCAGAATGCTAGGAGACTTTCAATTGTTGAAAACGCACTTGCAAAAGAAGTGACCATTGGTCAAACTGACCGCTGGTGACGTTATATTTTGTATATGAGCATCAACCATGTGGTTGTTAGCTCTATATTAGTAAAAGAAGTGCCAAGGGCCAAGTCTCAATCTATTTTGTAAGAAAGCTATTTACCCTGGCGGAAATGAAATCTTGAGGCTGAGCAGTATCTTCATGCGTTGGTAATTTCGTCAAGGAAGCTTCGTAAGTATTTCCACTAACCAGTTGTTGAAATATTTCCTACAAAGGCATGATGCTTCAGTAAAAATGATAAAATGGTCAATTGAACTAAGCGAGTTTAGGAGAAACTTCGTTCCTCGTACAACCATAAAAATCAAGCACTACCTAACTTTATAACAGAGTACACAGGATTTACAACACAATAAGTACTGCCTTCCGAAACAAAGAAAAGGAAGAAAACCTAAGGAAACATAAAAATTATACACATACGAATCCTAATTTATGGTGGGTGCATGAGCGAGGCTAGTACTAATCCCCCTTAATGGTGGTGAACCATTTAGCTATGCCTTAGCCTTGAGCTTTAAGGAAACAAATAATGAGGTCAAATACGAAGCATTAATCATAGGACTAAGATTGGCAAGCAAAATAGGTGTCGCTTCCTTGAGTGTAAACTATGTCTCTCAATTGGTAGTCAACCAAGTTAAGGGGTAATATAAAGTTAAGGGAAATAAAAATGAAGAAATACTTGTAGAAGCCCAAGCGTTGATCAAATAAATCAAGGATTTGAATCCCAAGTCATTCCAAGGGAGGCAAACCAAGAGGTTGACCCTCTTAGTTAGTATGCCTTGAGGCCGCCGCCGTTGTGAGAGGCGCACTATCTCAAAAGAATGGTAATTTCCATCCTTGTAGAAGAAAGGACGCCCCCTGAAAAAGGGAGGAACCAGAAAATCAAGTGAAATCCATAGGAATTGAACGCGTAGTCATAAATTACCGCCTCATACAAGGGTTACTGTACTAGAAAGGATACTTTACTCCATATCAGCTGCGATACATCGTCCACCCTTAAAGCCGGGCGTTTTGAGGGTATTACATGAAGGTTAAGCCACCTATCACAAGCAGGCTAAATCAATAATCAGAAAAGCCTTGAGACAAGGATATTATTGTCTCACGACGAAAAAGGAAACGTCGACCATCGTACAAGCATTTGAGACTTGTTAAAATTGTTCTCCGTGAATTGGACGTCCACCAGCAGAATTAGTGTCAATATCAAGCGTTTGCCCTTTTTCACAATGGGGTTTGACTTGGTAGGGCCCTTACCGAGATCAACACATCATCAAAAATATTTCAAAGTCGACATATACTATTTCTGAAAATGGGTAAAGACAAAAGCTCTAGCATTGACTATTGAGTTTCAGATTATAGAACTTCTGAAATGACTACTGAATATTCGATATTTACTGACAAAATTATTTTATCGGTAAAATGTGTAAATTCCGTCGGCAAAAATAATTTTCATCGGTAAAGATATCGTCGGCGAATGCCCCGTCGACGAATGTTTACCGACGAAAAAGGGCACAAATGTTTTGTTGTTAAATTTTTTTTTTTACCAACAAGATTTTTCTCGGCAAAGATAATTTTTCGTAAAATAAAAAAGTTTTTGCCGACAAAATCGATTGCGTCGGTAAATACCTATTTGTCGACGAAACATTCCATCACTAAAAGAAGAACTCCTTTTTAAAAAAAATAAAATAAATTTACAAATAGAAACACTGCATCAACACAAGATTTAGTTTATTGTCAACACCCACTGGAAGAACAATCAGCATCAACAAACCTCAAGAGAAGCTAAAGAGAGAAACAACATTCTATGTCTCGGGTCCTCATGAAACTCAAGAGGGATTGAACAACAAAGATCTCTCCACCTGCTCATGTCAAATGTATTATATACTATTAGACACATAAAGTTTCCCAAAATAACGCATTTTATCAGTATCAACTTATGCTAGTTCCAATACATAAATATGAACTGACTGCTTTACAATATATCAAAGGAAATAAGAAGCATAAACTAACTTTGTATATCATGAAATGGAACAAACAGGACAATGTCATGAGAAGCAACATGCCCGGTAGTGCTTTCCAGCCTTTCTCCTTTGTCTGCATCCAATACCAACAATATTTCAGTACAGCATGTCAGACTCTTATAATGGAATTCTTTGAAATCAGCTCCACCAACGCCCACAATCAGGATTGACAGTGGCAAGTCTGAAGCTTTTATAATGGCATCCTTAGTTTCTTGGAGATCAGTCACTATACCATCACGAAATGCACATGAATCACTAATATTGGGTTTGCAACGAGATGTAAAACAAGGACGAGGTTAACAAATCCCACCATCACGAAACATAAATCTATTAGAAAACATTTTAAATTGTACATTCATTTTTGAAGTAAAAGAAACACTGCATCCACAACAGAGAAAATAAGTCACCCAATGTATATCATCATGCTGCAGGGAAACTTTCATTGCTTGTAAAGACAAAGGGCAAAGACATATATAGGTAACTATAGACATCTATAAGATAGAGCCCACCTTAAACCCATCCTCATGGAATACAACTCTTGTAAAGACATCTATTCATTAGATTGTAGCTATAGGCAACTAGAACAGAGAAGCATGGTTAGGTTAGCAGCTAGCCCAAACACATGGGAGACAGTACAATTTTCTATTCAAGATAAATTGATCATACATAGAAGCATTTGCATGCTCTAAACATAACACGATTGTAAGTTAGTTTTACCCCTAACTAATTAATCTGGACAACAAATGCGAAACGGAAAGAGCCAAATCAACTTACGGAAAGAGGCAAACGGTGAAATCCGATTGGAATCAACAATCATCTTAGGGCTTCAATTGGAATCAACAATCAGCTCAAATCCAATTGAAATTATGAACTAAATCCCACCCCAAAATTGAGGATTGAGATGGAAGAGAATCGGGACGAGAGAAGCACCACTGAACCGAGACGGACACGACACCGACACCGAGATTTTCCCCACCACCTTACACGACCGTTGTCCGCCGCCGCAGAACCTCGACAACATGGACATTACCATGTGGTTCACGTCGCTCCTGCAAGGCACCATCATGAATCCTTTTTGGTAATCAATGTACTCGACAGAGAAGTCCCCGGAGCTCGGGATCTTAAGGATCGTCTCGCTCTGGGTAACCACAACGACGTTGTTGGACGGCAAGGAAACTCGACGAGGATTGAAAAGCCACCGTCACCACCGCACAGGGAGATTCCACAATTCATGACAGTATCCGCGGTAGCGATGACGACAGAGAGTTCTAAGAGGAAGAAAAAGATTTTGTTAGGGAAAGTGATTTTTGAGAGTGGTGAAAGTGAAATATACCTGGGAGGGAAAGTGATAATTTTGAGTGAAGGTGAAAAATAATTTATTTAAAGGATAACTCAATAGTAACCATCTCAATATAAATTTTACTGACGAAACTCAATTTTGGTCGATAAAGATATATTTACCGGCGAAAATTGAGTTTCGTCGGTAAAATATATAGCTGGTATATTTATTTTCCGACGATATATTGAGTTTCGTCGGTAAAGACCTAATTCTCGACGATAATTGCATTTCGTCGGCAAATAGTCGAGATTTTACAACGAAATTTATGGATTTTGTCGGTAAAAATATGTTTTGCAGACGAAATTTAATTTTGTCGGTACATTACATTTACCAACGAAAATATTTTTTCGGCGGTATATGCCAGATTTTCAGTAGTGAATCTCAAATTATATCCAGGTATGACATCCCAAGAATACTGGTCATTGATAATTGTCTGCAATTTGTGAGGCGAGAAGTCTAGTGGTTCCTTGAGGAGCTCAATGTTGAGCATCACTTCACATCGGCCAGACATGCTCAAACAAATGGGCAAGTAGAAGTGACAAATAAAGTATTTTTAGATGGCCTGAAAATGAGGATCAACACCTTGGGGGAAAATGGGCAAATAGAGTAGCGGACAAAAGCCCATGTCACCGAAGAATATTTTTCTGAATGTAGTCTAGCCGATCCCCTTTCACTTTATTATTCTTTGTTTGAAACTGTCTTTTATGGAGATAAAAAGTACAGTAACAAATTTTGGCGTCTATAGATCATAGTTAGCAGAAGTGGACCGGACTGGCGGTCCGACCGGTCCCGACCGAGAACTGAACCCCTCTAAGGTTTAGTTCAGTTAAAAGACCGTTTTACAAATGAACAGTGTTTGAACTAGGTTGAACCGGGTGGTTTTTGGAAAACCGGCCGGTTTCAGATTCACTTTTTAGTTGGATTGTTTTTTACAGACCAATCGTTTTTAGATTTAAACCGATTGCTTTGTTTCTGTAGTGTTAAACCGGTTTGGTTCACTGTTAGGTTAAGTTCACGACTATTACAGATTACTTCGTCGTTCTTCTTCTTCATTTGTGTTTCTGCAGAAGGGAAGTTAACAGCCGCTCCAGGTCGCAGAAGGGAACTCATACCAGGTCACTCCAGGTTTGTTTGTGACTTCGCCGGTCGCAGGTCGTCGTCTCCAGCAGCCCGTTCGTCGTAGCTCCATTCCAGCAGCCCGTTTGCAGGTTCGTTTACTTAGCTCCATCGGTTTCTTAGCTTAGGTATTGCTTAGCTTAGGTATTGCTTAGCTCCATTAGGTAGTCGGTTGTTTAGGCTTTGGTTGAAATTGTTCAATTGCTAAAATTGTTCAATTCGTGACATCGCTCGCGGGTCTTTGGTTGTTTAGGCATTGCTTAGGTTAGGGTTCAATTCAGTTTGCTTTGTTCAATTCGGTTGCTTAGCTTAGGTTCAGTTGCTTAGCTTACCTTAGGTTCGGTTCGTTTGCTTTGTTCAATTCTTTGTTAAATTGTTGAAATTGATGAATAGGTTATTAAGTTTGTTGAATAGGTTCCGTTAATGTGGTTGTTACTTAATAGTTGCATCAAATGTTGAACGATCTCGTTTATGTTCATTATAACTTGCAATTGCAACAACGGTAAGAGTTTAAATTCTTATTTCTATATATAATCACATGTATTTGATTACATTAGAAAGTTTAGTTTTTTTTGGGTGTGCAGTAACTCCCTCAAGGATAGATTTTATGATCCTCTTGACTTTGAGAAATTTGGTCCTATGGCTTCTTGGATATTAGAGGATGAGCCTTCAATCTTATCAAATGAAGAGTTAGAAGTTTTTCGTCGTGAATTGGATAGATGTACAACTAATGAGTTGCCTAATGATGGTAAGATAATTATATTTCATTGTTATCATTGGTTAATGTTCTTTTATCTTTATGCTTAGATTAGTTAAATCTTGATGATGGTGATGACAATGAAGATGAAAATGCAAACTTGACAATAAATGTTGTTGGGGTTGAAGATAATTTAGTCTATCACAATGAAGAAACTAGTGGTGGTTATGCATATTGGAGTGGAGGTGATGAAAAAGAAATTTAGAAATTATGTTTAAACTTTAAAGTTTAAACAAACATATTGTCATTGTGTTTGATTTTGACACTATTGTGTATTGTGTTTTAGAATTGAGAGTAATGTGCGTTTGAAATAGAAACTATGTAGTTTATGAGTGTGTGTGACTATCTAGTTTGGGATAATTATGTTTGTGTTTGAGACTATGCATGTATTTTCAGTTTTTTTTTTCCTTGTGAACTGTGAACCGCATACTGAACCGGATTGAACCGGACGAACCGTGAACCGGCCCCCTCGCCGTTCTATGACCGGTCCGGTTCTGATAACTACGCTATAGATGCCAACTTTCTTACAGCATTCCCTTTAATTAATTCTGTAAACATTTTCAGGCTTATTCAACACTATGTAATGGCAAGAAAAAACTTGCAGAAAGAAACCAAACTTTGACAACAGAATCATCAATCAGACAGCTCTCTTTGACTGGGTAACTTCAACCTGCCTGATGGATAAACAGCAACCACCAGACTGTACTAGGTAGAGTATGTATACATTATTAATTATTGAATCAATAAAATTTCAAATATAACTTACTTCAACCACGAACAAATATCCATGATTCCTTTGTGTTTGATTCACATGCTGTAATTATTGGATGGTTGCCAACATGTTTTGGGACTGCCTCTCGTACTGAAACCCCGCCTTCTTGGAATCGTCTGCAGACCATATAAAAATGCCATTGAGCTTATTAAGATTTCTTAGCCTTCTGCAAGCTTCAAAGAATCCGTCTTTCGGGGACAGACCCCCACTTCCATCTGTGCCAATGCTCACTAAAACCTTCCCACCTTTGTAGTTGGAGCTTTGGGTGTCAAAGTAGTCGATAAATTGAGAAACTGTTGTTCCCTTATCATAGGAATAGAACTGGAAGTTAACATAATCTATAAGGTGGCCATATTTTTTCCAAAGAGCCAAATAGTACGGCTGGATTGAATCATCGTTAAAGGGTGCTATTGATACAAAAGAAACTAACTTTTTTTGTTTGAGAGATGTGATGAGTTGTCCGATGCATTCTGCAAATGTGTTTGTGTCTACATTTTTGAAGTGCTCGTAGTCGATGTCGATGCCATCCAAATGATACTGGTTGAGTATCTGAGTAAGTGAAGTGATTGCATTTTTTACCCATGAATTGATCGATTTGGGTTGGAAGTAGACATGACCATTCCCCAGCGAATCTCCACCAAGGCTCACAGCTACTTTGACATTTGGTTTTTGATCCTTGATAGAGGAAACATCGGAAGGGGTGAGGTTTTGGGTATCCCAATAAGGATGAAAGTAACCATTTGTTGTTAATGCTGTGTCAGAATAGTCTACTGCAAAGGAGAGGATGAAGTGGAATTCCACATTAGGATGGATAGGGACATCACGGAAGGTAATATGATTGAATTCTGCTCCTATGTACTCTCTGAAGAGCTTTGAGTTCGCTGAGACGACGGTGAAGATGATAACAGACTGAAACAGGAAAATCATCCATGATAGTTTATACGAATTCATCTTTGGTTCTTTGTATTGGTTGGTTGATGGAGAGAAGGTGGTATTTACTATTTATATTGTGGATGGATGGTAACAACTAATAAGGTGATTGTTTCCTCTAGTTGTTCTCGTCTCGTAACTCCAGTTGATAGTAACCTCATTATGGAGTTTTGCAAGTGTCTTTAACAACTCCAGGAACGGACAATGAAGACAAGATTCATCACAGCACTACTTAGAAAATACCCTCAATTCCAGATTCCAGTTTTGTGCAATATAATAAATACATTTTTTTATAAATATACGATACTTAGAAAACTCATTAAACCACAAAAATAAAGTTAAAAGTAATATATCAATCCATCTAGAATATATATAATTGTAACAAGTATGTTGTTATATTTTTTTTTTCACTTCTAATGTCAAAATAATTTATTTTAACAAATTCATATTAATCGTATAATTTTCCAACACAAGTGACATGAAGTCACTTCAAAATCATCATAACTCATTTATTTATTCTTATAAAATTTTAACATTCTATCTTTATTTCAAATATATATTCATGATTTTTCTCATCCATATATTTTATGAAGATAAATCAACTTTGTGAACATATTAAAACTTTCTATTACTAAATAAATTTTAGATTAATTAAGGATATAATTCGTTTATACTAATAAAAATAATAGTCACTTGCTAACATCGTGTACCTTATTTGAATTATGTGAGTAATATAAAATTTAAAGTATGAACACATAATCATAATATTGAGATACAAATTTAACATTCTTCTAAAATTATATGTTACATATTTAGAGACTTGACATCTTTTGCTAGCTAATATAATAGATACAATACCATATATATATATATAAGCGTCACCATTAGTAGTTTATAATTTATTGGCCAAAAAAATGTAGTTTATTATTTTAGGTATAATAACAATATATTACGTTTTAATTGCGTGAATCACGAATCCTTTTTCTAGTATATTCTAATTCCTATATTACCTTTTCATACTTGACTTACTAGCTTGTTTCTTTGTTTCTACGTACGTCAAGGGGTTTATAATCCCTGAGCACGTCAAGGATGACTATGACTTGTTCCACTGTGGTCCATCGTCAAAGAAATACGTTTTATTTATATTGAAAAAATACTTTTCAAATATCTATTACTAAACTAAGCAACCGAGTTGCAAAATTATAAATTTGAGCAAACTCTCAAATAAAATTATTGAATTTGATCAAAATTCGGTTAAATTCTTCATCGGGGTCGAGTCAAATCCAAAATGCAACTACACTATACAACTTAGGTTTTATCCTAAAACCAATTAGTAGGAGGAGTAGTTAATCAAATTGTATATTTGATGTCTAATATTTATAAATCCCACTTATGTGGGACTCATGGTGAAAAGACAACCTCGACACTCCCCCTCACCTTGAGAGCTCTAAGGCCCAACTCTGACACTTTTAATTCAAACGGGTTGGAGCTTAATTTTTAATCCCCTCTCATACCGAGGACCGACTCGGACTCTGATACATTAAGTAAACAAGAACCAACAAACCCACAACGGGTAACAACCCAACACCGCCAAGGAAAATTGAGCTCTGATACCATGGTAAATGTTGAAGTACAAGCGATATAGATATTATTTTTAGGGTTAATTGTCCATTTCCCCACTAAAGTTTGGACCGAATTTGAGATTCCCCCTTAATGTTTAAATTTTTAAATTTTAGTCCAAATGTTTGGACAAAATGAAATTTCCCCCCTTATCGTCATTTCTCTGTTTATTTTGGACGGAAACTTAGTCACGTGCCAAGCACGTGGGTTTTATTAATTTTGTTTGGACAAAATTGCTCTTACTGATAATCTTCTTCCTGATGAATCAACTCCTCTCTCTCTCTCCTCTGCAACTCTTTCCCTCTCTACCGTAATACTCAGATTTGACACTTCGCCATTTAGGGAGATCTCCGGGCAGCTTGTTGGCCAAGGCCTCAACGAAGTTGGCGATGGCGGGATTAAGGTATATAACGGTGGAGTGCTGGAAGCGTCTGGTCTGGTCGACGATCGCCGCCACAACATCAGGGTGGCAGTGGCCACAGCACACGGCTGCTGCTCTCCTTTCTCGGATGATGGAACACCATGAAGTGTAATTAGTGTGTCGAGATCTCACATTCTCTAGAAATTATTTTTTTATGCACCACATCATTACCTCCAAATGCTGAAAACCAGAAAAGAAAGAGTTCCAATGATCCTTTGTTCTAGTCAATCACCGTGATAAATATTTTGCAATAATCCTTTGTTCCAATGATCCTTTGCACCCAACTACACGTTGAAAAGAGTAAAAAAATCATATTACCAAATAACTTCTCAGGAGTTGAAATGTCAAAGAGATATTTAGTAGAAATTCCACCAACCAGAAACACTATTGTGTAAAATGAATCTCTCTAGGATTGCATTAGCAACGAATCTTGGTGCAAAGAAGTAAGACTCATTTCTAATCTATGTCGATTTTTCCTTTCAATAGTTCCATTATGTTCATATACATCTGGATGTGTAACACAATATGCAATGCCATGTTGAATGAATTAGGGGCTAAGAGACTTAAACTCACCACGACCATTAGTTTGGAAAACTTTCAGAACTTGAGAGAGCTCTTTTCCAGCTTGCATATGACATTCAAAAAATAATCTTGTTGCATTACTCCTTCTATGAATATAGTAGATTCAAGTATACCAAGTACAAACATCAATGATACTCATGTAGTAAAGATGACCATTGAAGTAAATAATAGTTGGTCCCAATAGATCTAACTTAACACGCTGAATTGGGATTCTATACATAGTAGAAAAGAAGAAAAAGGAAGTTTACTGCTCCTACTAAGAAAATAAGAATATAGAATATTATTTTGTTTGAAGACATATGAAACCACAGACACAAAACCAAGTTGACATAAAGCATTAAATAATATATAGCACTAGGAAAAAAATATTTAAAGCGTTCTAAATTGTACCATTGCTAAAAGGTGGAGCACTATGTGTGAGGTGATTGGTAACACCTATATAAGGATACCAAAGCACTGCTGAAACTAACAAATTTTGCAAAATAAGTTATTTTAGCCTGAGGATAAGTCACTTCCACCAGATGACGATGGAGATGTAGAAAAACTAGGCACACCATAGCCAAATAAAGTAGAATAAGATAATGTAAGACAACCCATGGGAGATCCGTTTGGGTGTATATAAGGCGTATGGGAGTATTGAAAAAGAGATGGCATGGATTATGAAATAGGAGTGTTCAACATTGGTTGAGGGAGGAGAAGATTTGATAAAGCTAAGGGAGATAGATGGAGCTGCAAATGTAGACAACTCGGTAGGATCGGACCAAGTAACGGAACATACATTGACACTCATAGTTTCACGTGGAGTCAGGAATGTAGCACTAGGAAAGTGCACATTGAATCGTTGATAAAACCAGCAAAAGGTTGTCATATCTTCTATAACAGTTGACACTGAGATTTTTGTACTTCATATACTCATTATCTACGTCGTCGTCTGTCATAACTGAGATTACAAGACTAAGACTTAAGAGATGGAGCACCAGAAGCAGAAAAATGTACCTGAGAGACACTTGTTTTCACATCTTGTTGATTTCCACTAGTATGAACTCCTTAATTAGCAAAAATAATTTGAGATTCATTTAATAATTCAGGAGAACCTTGTGGACAAAAATCAGACTTATGAAGCATGATATTCACTTAAAAACATGATCAAACAGTTAATCACTAAGATGAGTTTCTGCATCCAGTAACACTGAACTAAATGAAGAAGGACATAAGGATTACAACTAGAATGTATAATAGACACTAGTTATGTTATTGTATTGACCTTTAACTTCATTCAAAAGATCAAGATCAACTGCAGTTCATCAATTTACTGATTGCAACTACTTACACTGTCACAAGTGGATCATATATAAGTTAGGTTGTTAGACATTGGTTGATGAATTAATTTATGAAACGTTAGTGAATCATAAACACTCATAATGTGCTTGGTAGACCAAAAAGAAAATACTTGTTGAAGATTGTTCCAAATCAAACAAACAGACATAGAGACTAGTAAACATTTATTAACCTGAGGGTAAATTGATGCAAGCAACGAGAAATAAATTGAAATATCACATTGTTTAAACTTAGTATAATTATGGAGGAATAACATGACGTTCAAGTGAATGAGTCTGAAATTCAAAGTCAAGCACTGTAAGCAGTACCTACTACTTCTAGGGCTATCAATTATCATCGCCTATTAATTGATAAATGTTCCAATGCTAGTAATAAATAAATTGTGCCATTTCCAACTTGTACTGTACATGCACCCACTACAAGAATCTGTGGCAACACCGACAGAGATTTCATGTTGACGCTAAGAATGGATGTGGAATATATGTATATTGTGTCAGCAGTTTTGTTGTCGTTATTATTACTTATTAGACACAATATGTTTTCCACTGTTATAAGATACTTTTAGTGTTATGTTTTGCCGTCACTTTATTTTTTACTTGATGTGAAATGACTCCATCAGTAGCAGGTGACGTTTCCGTTGTAAATGTACATATTCAAATGCCAAACGTTTCGTCGTAAATATAGCGATAACAACAACGGATGTATGCCGTAACTAATCAATTTTGTCGTTGTTAAAACATAAGTACCGGAAAAATGTAACAATTGGTTTACGTGTCAATATATTGTCGACGTTAGTATATTCATCCAGTAACATATTCAATTTATTTTGTAAAATAGTTTATTTAGTGACGACTATTTTTTATGTCAATAATCCACAAACATTCTAAACTTCAACAGTGAAGAAAATCAAATTTTAAAACAAAAGAAAATTCCCGCTCTTTTCACCATCCCCTCACCCACAATCACATCCTGACGTTAGTTTGTAGGACTTCCCTTCCATCCCCTCACCAACACCCTCACCCTCGTTTCACCCTCACCCTCCCTACCTTTCACCAACAGAGTTGCACATGTACTTATACGGAGCTGCTGGAGTACCGAGACATGCAAATGTCTGAAGCTGGAACCGAAGCTGGTGCTGGAACTGAACTACACTGGAGTTCCAACTTGGTGGTGCTTCTGGAGTGCCGGGACCTGCACCTGTCCGGTGCTAGAACTGAAGCTGGTGCTGGAACTGAACTGCACTGGAGTTTCGAGTTGGTGCTGCTGCTGAAGTATCGAGACCTGCACTTGTCCAGAGCTGGAACCGAAGCTTGTACTGGAACTGAACTGCACTAGAGTTCCGAGCTGGTGTTGCTGCTGGAGTTCCAACCGCCTGCAGTGGAGTGTCGATACCTGCACGGGAGCTGTACTTCTCTTCTCTCTGCTGGAGTTCAGAGACCTACACAAACATTGTGAAGAACATGATGAAAATTGTGTTTTTTATCAAAGGAAATAGTGAAGAACATGAAGAACCTACATTGTACTTCTTCATCTTTTCCCCCTTTGCTTCATAAGTTCCATTGATTTGGTTCACGATTATCTCTGAATCGCTCTTTGCTTTGAGTGATGTTATGCTCATTCCCTTAGCGAGTCGCAGTCCAGTGATAACTGCTTCATATTCGGCCTCAATATTGTCCACCTTAAAAGTAAGGGCAATCACATATTTTAGGGGCTCACCCTCGGGGGGGATGAGAATTAATCCTACCCCGACCCTTCTTTTGAAGAGAATCCATCAATATAGAGTTCCCAACTTTTGTTTGTATCTTCTGGCTGTGTTTCCCATTTTTCTACTTCTGCTAGACCATTGTCGGTGCTTTCCACTATGAAGTCTGCCAATGCTTGACCTTTGATGGTTGTTTTCGACGCAAATTTGATATTGAATTCGCTCAACTCAACTACCCATTTAACCATCCTTCTTGAATAGTCTAGCTTCAGCAGGAAGTGTTTGTAGGACTTCCCTTCCATCCCCTCACTAACACCCTCACCCTCGTTGAATAGACTGGTTGGTGAGGACTGTAATGGCGTGAGCATGGAAGTACGGTCTTAACTTTCGAGTATCAATAACTAAGGTATGGAGATACTTCTCAATCTCGATATATTTTATTTCAGCCGAAATAAACAATTTGCTTACAAAATGTACTGGACTCTACTTATTTTCCTCTTCTCCTATTAAAATGGCACTGAATGCAACCTCGCTATTAAGATATAAAGAAAGAGTTGTTCGTCGGGAATGAGCTTCGTCAAAGCTGGTAGTGTCTGCAGGTGCTGCTTGAGTGATTGAAATGCAACCTCGCACTCCAGCGTCCATTCGAACTTGCAGTTTTCCATTATAGTCTTGAAGAACGGGAGAGACCTGTCGCTCGCCCTTGAGAGAAAGCGATTGAGTGCGGCCAGGAGACCATTCAAACTCTGGGATTCCTTGTAGCAAGTTGGGGACTTTATTTCTTCAATGACTTTGAGCTTTTCAGGGTTTGCCTCTATTCCGCGCTCGCTGACCATCAATCCTGGAAATTTGCCTGATCTTAGCCCAAAGGCACATTTTGCTGGGTTTAGGCAAACGCTGTGCCTTCTCATGCATTCAAATGCTTCTCGAAGGTCTTCTGTATAAGGGCTTCCCTTTACTATTTTGACAATCATGTTGTCCACATAGGCCTCCATGTTACGCCCGACATTTCTTGCAAGAGACGATTAACCATTCGTTGATAGGTTGCCCATGCATTGATCAGACCGAAGGGCATCACCTTATAGAAAAATACATCTTCGTATGCATAGAAGGATGTGTGGGCTTCATCGGCCGGGTGCATTCAGATCTGGTTGTAGCTTGAGTAAGCGTCCATAAAGCTCAACATTTCATGACTAGAGGTTGCATCTACCAACTGATCAATTCGAGGAAGGGGGTACGAATCGTTTAGGCAAGCCTTGTTCAAGTCGCGGAAGTTGACGCAGATTCTCCACTTGCCGTTTGATTTCTTTACGAGCACTGGATTGGCGACCCAGCTTTGGAAATGTACGTCCTTAACAAAATTGGCTTCAAGTAGTCTGCCTACTTCTTGTCTGATCGCCAAGCGCTTGTCGGATCCGAATGACCTTCTATTTTGAGCGATAGGCTTGATCAAAGGATCTATCCTTAGCTCGTGGGAGATTATGTCGGTGATGATGCTTGACATGTCACTGGGCTTCGAAGCAAATAATTCCCTGTATTCTTTTAAGAGGGAGGTCAAGGCGTCTCGCTGGTCGTCGTTCAAGGGGGTCCCAATGCACATATTCTTTTCTGGACCATCAATTTCGACCTTTACTAGTTCCTCTATGGGGGATGGTCGAGCCTGGTCCTCACGCGGGTCAGCCTCTGTCTCGATGGCAAGGGTTTCCCTTTGGTTCTTCCTGCGAAGGCAGTTCACATAGCATTGTCGTGAGGACGGTTGGTCTCCTAAAACTTCTCCAATCCCATTCGGCATGGGGAACTTCATTTTTTGGTGGAATGTAGAAGCCAAAATCGTCTGAGGATTGTTGGTAGTCCTCCCAGGATGGTGTTGTACGGGATGGGAGCGTCGACCACTAAGAAGGCGACCGATACCTTTATGCTTTTCCATCCTTCGCCCAAAGTTACCGGCAGGGTTATGGCTCCTAGCGGATATGTTGTTCTCCCAGAGAAACCGATGAGGGGAAAGTCGACTCTCTTGAGGTCTTTTTTAGACTTTCCCATTTTTTCAAAGGCGTCCAAGAATAGGATGTATGTCGAGCTTCCCCCGTCGATCAGAATCTTTTCATATCGCAGCCATCTACTTTAGCTGTGACGACTAAAGCATCATTTTGCAGAGTGGTGACATGTGTCAGGTCTTCTTTGAAGAATGATATGTTGCAATCTTCTTCAGGACGACGTCTCTTGCCCAGTTGGACAGCTGTAGATATTTGGGCGGCATAAATTTCTCTCGCATTGGACCACTCGCCTCTGACACCAAACACTCCGGTAATTTGGTTTATCACCTGCCTGCCCTGGGATGGGCCAGATTGTTCTGGCAGAACTGCGAGTGGGCTCTACGTGGGGGCGTTCAACTTCAATCTTGACCGACCACAAATTCTTTTAGCATGCCTTTCTGGACCATCAATTTCTCGATGTCGCTCTTAAGAATACGGCAATCATCGGTCTTGTGGCCCTTAGCCTTATGATATTGGCAATAGATCTCTGTGTTTTTCCCATTGGTTGAGCATTCTTCCGGGGTATAGGTGGCCCTGTCAGGGACCTTCTTTCCATCTCGACTAGTACCGCCAAGATCTACCTGTTTAAAGGTGTGAAATACTTGGGGACCTCCCGATGACTTGGTATGGGGTTTCAGATTTGGGCTTTTCTCAACCCTTTTTATCCTTCTTCTCCTTTCTACCATCGCGTCGGGGCTCTAAGATAACCCTTGGCGAGGTTGTTGGGAGATTGGTTTCAGAGTTCGCCATTTCGAGGTCTATGAAACCTTTCGCCCTTACTGCCAGCTCCTCCAACGTCTCTATCTCTTGAATATGGTAGCTGTTGCGCAGTTTTCTTATGGATTTATTGGCCACATCAAGTCCTCTATAATAGGCTCGAATGATCTCCCCATCTGTGACTCGACGATCTATTTCTGTAACGTTTTTGTGAAAACGCACGTAGAAGTCGGTGAATGTCTCTCTTGGATGCTGTTTGACGGCGTCCAAGGCGACCATGCTTTTTAGCAGTTGGCGCTTGCCAATATACCACTCCAGAAAGTTGCTCTTTAATTCGGACCATGTCCCTATTGTTCCTGCAGGGAGGTCGAAGAACCAATACGACGTCGAACTTGAAAGGGTCGACGGAAATAATAGGGCTAAGTGATTTTCATCATTCGACTACCCAAAAAAGAAGGTTCATGCTTATTGACGTGGATTATAGGATCTCCTCCGCCACTATATTTAGGAATGGACCTCGCGACTACATCTTGTATCCTGACCGTCATAAGGTCGGAGGTGAATGGATGAGATGATCGCTCTCGAAAGGGTGCCATGACAGTTCCGCGTTTTTACTTGAGTCTCTTATTGATAAGATCCTCAACTTGGTCAAGAGTAATTGGGGTTGTTGTTCTCTAGTTGGTGAGGTACTTGACGGGTTGATAGAGTGAGCGGCCGGAGGTAGGGACTGATGTCCACAAGTCATCTCTTGATCTTCTTGAGGAGCAGTGGTGCCTGGATTTCTAGCTTCTAGTTCATGTGACCCCACAGGACGAGGATCTTTATAAGGAGCAGGGGCTTGTCTGCGGGCTTGTCCTGTGATGGTTTCCAAGAGGGATATCATATTCGCGTTTACCTGAATGGTTTCCTCAGAAACTTGAACGGTCGGTCGAACTGGAATCTCTGTGACGTTTGGAACAGGGTCAGGTCCAGAATTGCCATCACGCTCGCGTGCCGACCTCGAAGGGACGGCATCAAGGATTGCTTGGCTAGAAGGTTCTTGGTGGAGCGGAGAAGCGGCGACGAATTTCGAGCTATCTGAGGATTGCTCATTAGCTTGTTTCCGACGATTGCGGTTAGAGAGAGTCTGCATGACTGTTTACTCTTATTCCCACAGACGACGCCAAATGTTAGGTCTGAATTTCCCATGTGCTGAATTGACAGTGAATTGAATGCCAAAGGATTGATGATCGCACACTTTCGTATGAGCTCCGATGCACTTGCAAGAAGGGGATCGCAACAGAAGGGGTGCCTCTGGGTCCTACGCCGATGCTTAAATGAGTATACTGTGTGTATTGAACTCAAAACATAAAGAACGTATGTAAAACAAGATTATTTATAGAGTTGGGAGATCAAACCGTTATAGGTAGCTGAATATCTTTGTGAATATTGTGCTAGTGAAGATTGGAATAGCAAATATTACGGTTATGGGGTAATATTGCAGTTATCTTATGTAATCTTTATAGAATATGTGCCCGATATACACGGGATATCGTGGCGGTATATTCGAGTGTCGGTTTGTGGGACCAGAATTGAGAGATTTGACTCTCTTGGTGAGCGCTCCTATGGCAAGCAGTAGGAGGCTTTAGCCTTGGCCGATGTCGACCTGAAATAGGGCTTTGGCGTCCACTTTAGATTTTGGTTTGGTACTGGACCACTTTATGAGTGCCAGCTTACCCTTACTGTGGGTCGACCCGGTTCTGAATGATATGAGTTTTACCCCTGTAAAGTTATTGAGCCTTTGAGGCTTTTCCCACATTGGGCCGTCACTATCGATACCCAACAGTTGCCACATCATCCGTCGAGAAATGGTCAAATTCCGACATGCGGACAAAGAACTGCTCCTCGAGCTCATTCTCATCCATTACTGTGTCATGGAATGGGGTGGAATGGGTGGTGCGTGCCCTTTCCTCCGTTGTGAGAAATCCTTCCATTGTATGCATCTCACTGTCATAGCTACAGATCGTACCTTGGTTAGATGACCGAGTCTCTCAAGCTACCATTGCCTCCTACAGTGACATTGGTCGAAGAACTTCATCGGCACTCAAAATGTGAGAGAAAATTTTGAAATGAGGGTGAGACGAAAAGTCAGAGTAGAAGGTTTTATATTTTTTTTCACATATGAAAAAAAGAGTTGTGAAAATTAATTTAATTTTCTTTTATTTCGCGGCTTTGACATTTGAGTCGTGAAAAATGTTTATTTTTTTTAAAAAAATATAATGACGTCCCATCCAAGATTGAGCCGCGAAAAGACAAAATAAAAGTGAAAAATAAATTATAGGACGACCCAACAACTTTTGAGCCGTGAATAATCAGATAAATAAATTATTCACGGCTCAATAATGTTTGAGTCATCCCGTTGAGCCGTTAACTTCGATCCTTCCACTAGTGTACATGAGATAAAAAAGAAGTTTGATTATCTTGCAATGTACATGTGAGTTCAGAGTATGAATTCAAAATTATTGATCACGATGGAATACAATATGAGTGAACTACGAGTTGGTTGATTGGGGATGTATGGTTTTGGATTAGGGTTATTGATTTGTTTCCTCCTTATATGTGCTAAACTTAGTTATACCATATATATATATATATGTATGTATATATATATGTGTGTGTGTATGGTTGTGGATTAGGGTTATTGATTTGTTTCCTCCTTATATGTGCTAAAATTAGTTATACCATATATATATGGCACCACGTCATCATCATTAATTAATTAATATGAATTCTTAATTGTTTTTTACAAAATAAATCTTTAAAATAAGACAGTGATTAAAAGTATAACGATATATAAAGGCATAGTTATCAGAACCGGACAGGACCGGCGACCCAACCGGGTTCGACCGGGAACCGGACCTCTGTCCGGTTTGGTTCAGTTAAAAGATCGTTTTACAAATGAACAATGTTTGAACCGGGTTGAACCAGGCGGTTTTTGGAAAACTGGTCGGTTTCCGGTTCACTTTTTAGCTGATTTTTTTTCTAGACCAATCGGTTTTTCGGTTTAAACCGATTGGTTTGTTTGAGCAGTGTTAAACCGGTTCACTGAACCTTAAACAAATTTCTGCTGATGAGGAGTTGGAAGTGAAGAGCGGTGTTGCAGAGAATAGCAGTGATAAGGGGTCTAATTCGATGAACCGATCCCTGAGTTCAAGATTGGTAGTTCGAGATACCTAAATGCTGCATTCTCTTTGAAGAAGAAAGAAAACCCATCTGTTTTGATCAACAAAGTCAAGGATGTTACCGAAAGTTGATTGATTGAATCATCTGTCAGCCATGGGAGGCGACCGAGCTTTGAGACAAAACAGACTGCTGATGAGGAGGAACTTGACAGGTTTCTGGTGGGAGGCCCTTGACAGGTTTCTGGTGGTCTGCAGAAAGATCATGTGCATTCAAGCGATACAACAAATGTTATATCATTAAAAACATCAGTCATCACACAATTAAAATACACAGAAGCGTAATGGATATGAAGTTATGATCATTGTATGATGAGTAAATTTACTAGGAACATTTTTAGTATCGACAGTCTGGACAGTGGGTGGTGGGGCAGCCACAGCTACCGGAGGGGCAATGGGTCTTTGAGCAGTAGTTCCTGAGAGATTGGCTGGTGTAAATCCCATTGGTGAAGGGTCAGGAGTAGCAGCAACATATGGCATGCTATTGCTAGGAAGTGCTGAAATTGGTGATGGACCAACTGGACCCACCAGAGGTACCATTGGTTGGAAAGAAAGGTTGCTTCCCTGTTAGAAAGGAAAAAAAGAATGTGGTCTTAGTTCTAGTACAAATAATTAAATGATATAATTGATGTTCTTGGAAATTAATCGCCATTTGATTTATGCTACTACAACATACAAGATATAGTTGAGACCGATATATATATATCGGGAGACCTTATTTTATTGCACTTGCCTTCTCAGGACCTTAGACGTTTAAACTTTAAACTAATCATTTATTGGATAACAATAATATTGTGTTTGAGAATTGAGAGTAAAGTGTGTTTGAAATTGGAACTATGTAGTTTGTGTGTGTGTGAGACTATGTAGTTTGAGATAATTATGTTTGTGTTTGAGACTATGTATGTATTTTAAGTTTTCAGTGTTTTTTCCCATTGTGAATAGTGAACCGCATACTGAACCGGGTTGAATCGGTTTGGACCAACCGAACCGTGAACCGGACCCCTCGCCGGTTCGATGGGTGGTCCGGTTCTAATAACTATGTATAAAAGTCTTATTATCTCAATTTCAATTAATCAAATAATATTAAATTCTTTTATTTATTATTTATCTTGTATTTCACAAGTCAAGCACATTGTCATAGTCAACTTTAATTATTAAATGATTGTAGAATTACGATTTTTTTCAAAAAGGGTATATTTTAGAAAAAAAAAATGAAAAAGTATATATTTACCGAAAATATTTGAAAAGGTGTAAACCTGCGCTACTGAAGGTAGCGAAAATCAATTTTCGCTACTAGTAGTAACGATTTTTGAAAATAGCTACTAGGGGTAGCGATTTTCAAATTTCGCTACCCCTAGTAGCGAAATTCTTTTCTTTTTTTTTTTTAAACTTTTTTTTTGACGATATGATGTTTAATTTAAAAAAAATCAAAAAAACTTAAAAGTTTTTAAAAAAATTACAGTAAGTAAATATTTTAATTTCGATTCAAATGATGCAAAAGAAATATTAAATTTGGACTTACGGATTGACCGTAGGCTCTGCCGTAAGTTGAGATATGAAAATTTGACTTAAAGAAATATAACTCATACCCTGTAAGTCCAAACTGCCCACGGTGAACGTCATTTATGTCGTAATTCAATTATCTACCTAGGGTAGTTCTTTTGATTAGAAATACAATGATTTTGTAACCTAACATCGTTTGTCTTAAAATTTGACCGAAATAATCAAATGCATTAGGTGAGAAATTTAATTATGTACTTACTCAAAAAAAATCAAAAAACTTGAAGTGAGTAGATAATTTAATTACAAATTAAATGACGCTAACTAGACGTTAATGTTTTGCTTTTAGACTGGCCGTATAATACAATACGTAATTTACTTCGTATTATATTGTATTATACGGTCAGTCTAAAAGTAAAATATTAATGTCCAGTTAGCGTCATTTAATTCGTATTTAAAATATCTACTCACTTTAATTTTTTTGATATTTTTTTAGTATGTACATAATTAAATTTATCACCTAATGCATTTGATTATTTCGGTCAAATTTTAAGACAAGCGATGTTAGGTTACAAAATCATTGTATTTCTAATCAAAAAAATTACCCTAGGTAGATAATTAAATTACGACATAAATGACGTTCACCGTGGTCAGTTTGGACTTACAGGGTATGAGTCAAATTTTCATATCTCAACTTACGGCAGAGCCTACAGTCAATCCGTAAGTCCAAATTTAATATTGTTTGCATCATTTGAATCAAAATTAAAATATCTACTTTCTGTAATTTTTTAAAATGTTTTTAAGATTGTTTTGATTTTTTTTAATTAAACATCAAATCGTCAAAAAAAAAAACGTAAAAAAAAATTCGCTACTAGGGGTAGCGAAATTCATAAAAACGCTACCCTAAGCAGCGTTTTTTGAAAATCACTACCCCTAGTAGCTATTTTCAAAAATCGCTACCTCCAGTAGCTATTTTAAGAAAATCGCTAATACCCTACCTGCGTAGATGCACATTTTGCTAAATATTTTTTTAAATATATACTTTTTCAAAAAAAAATTCTAAAATAAACACTTTTTGAAAAAAAATCTAGAATTACAGCGTACATCATCACGTATTTTTTGTCTGTCAATGACTATAGGCACATTGTTTCCCTGCATCCTAATTAACAGGCACATTGTTTCACGTATATAGGCACATTGTTTCCCTGCATCCTAATTAACAGCTCAAATCTTTTTCTATAATATTTAATTTATTTTTTTATTAATGTAAATGTAAATATACATATACATATTAAGAAATTAATTATGATATATAATATTATATATTTGTAATGTCGGTATATCTCAAACCTACATTTTTAGTATGACGTATGTGTTCAATTTCAAGTATAGTTTTAACCAATTTGTTTACAAAATTTTCATACAATAATTCGAGATAATACTTATATAATAAAACACTTGTCTATTTAATAAAACCAGAGAAATTTTAAAATAAAATATTAGTATACATTTTTGGTGGAATCCGAGGATTTAAGTCAAGTATTTGTGATATAGATGAGTTTGTATTAAGTGTTTCCCCCGACTTTGTACTTTTAAGTAGCTCTTTGTAGATGTTACGCTCATGGAATGTTTTTACGTGGATGGACGCTTCTTGAAGGCGGCGGAAGGGATCTGTCGACGGTTGGAGGAACAGAATGAACGTCAATTATTAGTAAAACAAAATGGATCCATCCAAAGAATCAATGTTGGACATTTTATTAATTGTCGTTAATGACAAAGAGGAACAACATGGTTTAAATCTGAACCACAAATCAACTTTAACGTTGATAACTAAAATCAAGGTCTTTTTTGGTGTGCGGAGGTTCTTTCTTCGTCTCGTTTTGCTGGGATTGGATGTTGTTGACTTTCCCGTCAGGACAGCAGAAACAACTAATACAACTTGGGGCTACAAACACATCTAATCTCAAGTTTCACGAAAACATATTTTTGAAATTTGTAAAATTGAATTTATTTCACTTTAGTTACTAGTACTTTATTTAATTATGGTCAAATTTGTGTTTTCTTAAGTATTTTTTTAATTAACTAAACAGTAATACAGAATAAATTTCTAATATGTTTGAATAAGGGTGACGAAATAACATCTTATTAGTTAATTGTAGGATTTTACCGTTTCAATTTGGAATCGGGATGTTTTTTGTCATCTCAAGGTTATGCAATTGAATTAGTAATGTGTTTAGAATTAAGTGATGAAGTTTAGAACTTTATACTTGAAATTACAATCGAGTTTATAGAAGTTTGCTAAATTATGGAGTTTAATTATAAAACCATTAATAGTTATTGAATTTTTAAAAAGTCATATTTAATGGTATATTTATACTTAATAGGTTAAGTTTTGTGTTAGTAGTTTGCAAGAGACATGACCAACCTATTTATTGTGTCACACTTGTTGAGTATATCAATATGGTAATGTAGCGGTAGCTAAAACAACGAAAGACAACTGTCGGACGATTATGACCTTCGACCAATTTTTCTTTACGACCGGGCCCAATTGTCGGTCATTCCAGCCCAAATGTAACTTTGAATGGGAAATGTAAATTCCTTGATACACTCTATTCCACACCGGCCAGTTTTTTTCAATCAATATATATTGATTTTCACTTATAAAAATTTGCTAAAAGAAAGACTCTCAAAGGGGGTGCAGATTGATCCGATTAGCAATCCCTGGTTTGGGTTGACCCATGTATGGAGACATGATTGTCACTTTGAAAAAAATCCACTTTGCGCGAGCCGAGTTTTGCTAAACCCCACAATTTTTTATCTAACCCGATTTTTTTTTCTGTTAATTTTTTTTCTAACTGTTGGGCAATAAATTTTCTGTCTGTTGAAATTATAGTTGTTGGTTAAATTAAGATTTTATTTTTCAGTTTTGCAATATTATTAAGGGGTTAATGTGTCCTAATTAATTGCATGTATGGTGAAAATTCCTATAAATAATGTATGCTTCTTCACCATTTAATATTTATACACATTTCAAGAAACCGTAAATTTTTCTGAAGGAACTATATGGAAAGAGGAAATTAATAGTGAAATTGAATCCATCTTATAAAATCATACTTGGGAGCTAGTGGATATTCCTCTTGAATTCCAAGTCACTAGGTTACAAGTGGATTTTTAAAAAAAAAATAAAAATGAAAACAGGTGGATCAATTGACAAGTATAAGGCTAGACTTGTAATTAAGGGATACAAGCAAAGAGAAAACATTGATTATTTGACACATATTCTCTGGTCACGAGAATAACATCCATAAGGATGATACTCGCAATAAAGACATTGCAAAATTTGAAAATACATTAAATGGATGTAAAAACGGCTTTCTTAATTTGAGATATAGAGAAATAAATCTACATAGAACAGCTTGAGGGCTATATTGCGCAAGGGAAAGAAAAGAAAGTCAGTAAACTAGTGAAATCACTATACGGTATGAAACATGCACCGAAATAGTGGCATAAAAAATTTGACAATGTCATCGTGGAAAAAAAGATTTAAAATAAATGAATGTGATAAATGCATCTACGTGAATGATACAAATAAAGGTTATGTCATTTTGCGTCTTTACTTTGATGACATGCTTATCGTTGGAAGTAACGATAAGACGATTCAATCCACAAAGAATATGTTAAATTTGAGATTTGATATGAAAGATATGGGTCTTGCTGATGTAATTCTTGGAATTAAGATTAATCAGACATCAAAAGGAATACTCTAAGTCAATCCCATTATATCGATAAGATAATAGAGAAATTCAACAAGGATGATAAAAATGAGGTCCGCACTCCAATAAATTCAAATAGGTATTTCATAGAGAATATTGGAAAAAGACTCTCTCGGGTAGAGTACGCTAGGGTCATTGGAAGTGTCATGTACTTGATGACATGTACTAGACCTGATATAGCAAGCGTTGTTGGTATGTTGAATAGATACACAAGTAATCCAAGTACTGATCATTGAGATGGAATCAAAAGGTTACTCATGTACTTGAGATATAATTGTAGTTATGTACTAGATTATACAAGATATCCAATTATTATATAAGCATATATTGATGCTAATTGGATTTCGGCATCAAGAGACTCTAACTCCACAAGTGGATTCGTGTTTATCCTAGGGGGTGCAACAATATCGTGGAAATCCTCAAAATAAACAGTCTTACCTACATCCACTATGGAATTTGAGTTTATAACACTAGATAAACGTGCTAGAAAAGTTGAATGGCTACGCCATTTTCTTGAGGATATTCCTAGGTGGCCAAGACGAGTGCCTGCAACCAGCATACATTGCGATAGTCAATCAGCGATTGGTAGGGCACAAAATCATATGTATAATATTTTTAAGTCTAGACATATCGTTCGCAGACATAATTCTATTAGACAATTGCTCTCGACTGGAATTATCACTTTCGATTATGTAAAATTGAAGGATAATATAGCGGATATGTTAACCCAAGAATTATATAAAGAGCAGGTTGGCCAATCATCGAGAGGAATAGGGCTAAATCTCGTTCAATAAACACTTTTGACAAGGAAAAACCAACCTAGTTGATTGGAGACCCCAATATTTCGGTTTAGAGGGACAACCTAATCACAATAGTGAGGTTGGATCACTATGGGGAATTTAAAACCCCGAGTCCATTCCTATGATGATAAAATATGACAGTGGATGAGTTTAACCAAATGCTTTTAATGCTTCACAAATATAGATATCTCATTAAAGTGTTGGAGTAACACTTGAGATAATGAATCAACTATGCAAGTGAGAACATGGTTCGCTTCAAAAGGATTTATTGATGATACAATTCTTAGAAACGTTTGCAAAACCAGGCAATGTCCATGACTAGAACGAACATGAATGCATGAACTGAACAATACTAGGAAGATACTTCTGTGAGTTATGTCCTCATTTACAACAACGTCTGATAGTTCAAGGACATCGAATCTAGCCATCTACTGACTATCCAGTAAAGTCGATGTAATTTCACAAGGGAAGGTTCAAAGGGTAACACCTTCCTATCCTATACAAATGGTAAACGTTGAACTCTCATTTCTAGTGTAGAGCGTCTAGGAAGTTTCTCATTTCTCCAATCATGTGGGGGATTGTTGGTCGATTATTGATTTTGACCAATTTTTCTTTCGGCCCGGGCCCAATTGTGGGTCAATCCAGCCCAAATGTAACTTTCAATGGGAAATGTAAATTCCCTTGCTATACTCTGTCCCACACCGATAAATTTTTGTTTTATTGATTAATATATATTGATTTTCACTTCATACAAGTATAACCACTTGTTTAAAAAAAGACTCCTGCGCATGTCTAGGTGGGGCAGATCGATCCTATAAGCACTCCCTCGTTCGGGTCAACCCATGTATGCGCACGCATCATGCGAACACTCATTTCTTTGCATAAGGTGATCCAGCGTACCTACGCTTTTCAGCAATTGCCTTCCACCCATGTACTGCACAATGAACTTTTCTTTCAAGTCACCCCAAGACCGAATGGAGTCCTTGGGTAGCCCAAAGAACTAGTGGGAAGAGACACCTCCCAGGGTGGCCAGGAAAAGTAGAGTGAAGTGGTTGTCATCGGTCGTTCGTCCTAGGAGTGAAGACTCATGCTTTTGGATGTGTTCGACTAGGTCGCCTTCCCCTCAATAATAGCAGATTCGGGGATTCTGCACATGCTTAGGCACGGTGACTGGCAGTATCTCGGGACCAAACGGGTGTGATTCTCTATCGCAAAGGCGAGGCATGACTCTGCTCTTCTACTCTTTAACCTTTTGGGCGACAAGCTCTTCGATCTGCTCCCTGGTCATTGAACCAAGGGAGCCATTGTCGCCCCTGTAGATGGCATGGTGACGCTCAAGGGAGGCTGAGTTGTCTCCTCCACTCGAGTGGGGTCAGCCTACTGGGAAGCTCGAATCGTGCGTTCAATGAGTTCGTCCAATGCTGCCATGAAGGCAGACGTTAGGAGTGCCTTCGAGGCTACCTCCACCCGGAACGGGGCTTTACTTGAGCATGATATGGCTGACTCGGCTGATTTGTGCATCTCTTGTTCGACTACAACCACTAAGTTGGGCCGCGGGTGGCGCCTGGTAGGTTGGCGGTTGGGAAGTCTGTTCCTCCGGTTATCGAGGTGGTGGCGGTAAGTACGTCGCGGCCCCCAAGTGTTGCTGGAGGTTGTGGAGGGTATCATTTTCCATGACTTTGACTTGGTTACTCTTCGCTCTAGTGTTGGGAGGAGCCATGGTTAATTTTGCTTAAGGTTTCCATAGACGACGCCAGATGTTGGATCACGTTTTCCGGTAGGACTCCCTCTGATGCATTCTGGGTCGGTCTCCTTGCTGTTCCGATAACCTGCACAGAAGGAATGCCTAGGAGTTCCCGTTGTTTCTCCTCCCATGATTAAGTCAGTCGGAGGTTCGTTTATGGAGGAAGTATATGGAGTCAAGTGGGCAATGTTACATTAGTTTAGAATGGAGATGAGTGAGAGTATTTATAACCCCCACCCCTAACCTGACCGAAGTTAATCCTAACCATGGTCATCCTAGGTGTCACCTTGTTAACTGACCAAGGTCATGTCTTGAGTCTTGTGCTGCCTGGTATCCTGTGCATAATGCCCTATGCATAGTGCCCTTGTTTTCTGTACCTTTATCCTGCATGCATGCGTCCCCATTACCCTCTGTATGGCCTAGAGCCTTGTGCTGTTTGTGTCGTAGGATGGATAAGGGAATATTGAGTTCCAATTAGCGCGCCTCTATGACGCGCTTATACTGCAGCGTCCAGGGTCTTGGCGTGAAGTCAAGGGTCTTGGCTTATACTGTATTCTGGGGATCGTGGTGGGCGTGACATCCGTAAAAAGTCAAGGGTGGAGCCATCAACTATTCTGAGTCAGGTCGTTCTTTTTATCCGGGTCATCCGAGGATATGCGGTCTGGTAACCAACAATATTGACACTCAATGAGTATAGTACGTGAAACCAACATGGTTTACGATGCATTTGACGATCCATTCTTTCATTTTGATGCTAATAGATGAAGTTATATGTATAAACTCAATTTGACCTAGATGTGACGCGTTCAGGATCGCAACATGTGGCGAGCCATTATGAAGATTCCAGATATGGCGAGTTGCGAAGTTTCCAAGAACAGATTTCGAGAAGATTTTTTTGGTCAAATTAACGTTTTACTTGAAGAAATAAAACGTCGTGACAGGTGGTCATGGATGTTTGGAATTACAATCATTTGCTAATAAACATAACAATGGTATTGAAGTTTGTAACTGCCAATAATTAAGACTCACTCCCAATCGCGCTTGCTTTGCTATCCAAGTTGCACACTCGTTTGATGTCCTTTGAAAAGCTTGTAACTGCACTTGCTTGATAACCATGTTTTGCCAACCCGCTTCAATTGCTAGTCGTACTCCTTATTGTATGGCTATGGCTTCCATTGTTTGTATATCGTCGCTCCGGTACCTTCGGTTCACTCCTCCCACGAATTTTGCTTCATTGTTTCTAGCCACCACCCTATGCATGATCTTTTCGTTTGTTTACACCATGATGCGTGCAATTTATCTTGATTATGGTCCCCGTTGGTGTTTTCCATTTTCGGTGTGGTCGGTGTACTTGTATGGGTTGTGCTATTTGGTCGCTTCCCTTTTGCTCCTCAAATGCTTGCTTGATTTCCATTAACGCTATCCTTCGATTGGTCTGTTTTGCTTCAAAGGCGGTCATGCATCTTGTCTTCCATATATGCCACCATGTAAGGAGTGCTAGTATCTACCTTGTCTCTCGTATTGGTCCTTGTCCACCCGGTTCCTTCCTCCTCATTTTGAGCCAAGTGACCATGTCGAATTTGTTCGGTTGGTCGATTTTTATACCTAGTATTCTGAACCATACTGGTTTTGTCCATCTGCATTCAAAGATCATCTGTTCTCCCGTCTCCACTCCTCCATATATTGGACAACCTTGGCTTATGGTCATTCCCCGACATGCCATATTGGTCATCACGGCTATGGCGTTTGTTGCAAGTCGCCATATAAAGTTCTATACCTTTGGTATCACCTTTGTTGCTCATAAGTCCTTCCAAAACGTGTTGTGGGCTGGTTGTGCCTCCCTTGCTCGTTTCTCACTTCTCTCCCTTAGCTTGTGATACACCGATCAGACCTCTGGTGTTCCGTCCTAAGTGTGTGGCCATATGTATCGATCACTCTCTCCTTCATGCAGGATTGGTATGTTGAATATGTGTTTTGCATCTTCCTGACTTACGATGTTTCGCACAATGTCCTCATTCCATTCTCCATCGGGTTTGATCAGATCGCTTACCCTTAGTTCACCTCCATGCTCCACTCTTAGTTCGACACTTACCCGCATTCCCTCATTTTTGTATATCCACGGATCCTTGAAGACTCAGACGTTCTCTCCTGAACCAATCATCCACAATCCTTATTGTTTCATAATGTATCGTCCATGTATTAGGCTGTTCCAGCCCCATGATGCTCAGCCTCCTCTCCTCACCTCTAAGAGAAAGGTTCCTGGAAAGTACACTCCCTTTAGTACCCGTGCGCATAATGTGTCTGGCTCAGCTATAATTCTGCCTGCCATCTTCGTGAGGAGGGTTGTATTGAAGCTTTGTAATTCTCACAACCTTAGTCCCCTGGACTCTTTGGATATTTTTAGGACTTCCCATATCCTCCAGTGTCTTCTCTTCCCCTCCGCTATCTGTCCCCACCATAAGTCCGCTATGAGTGAGTCTATTTCCGAGCACCATGTTTTCGGTAGGTAGAACACACCTATGATGTGCGTGGGGATTGTCGTGATGATCTCCTTTATTAGCACTTTCTTCCATGCTTGATTTAGGGTTTTCTGTCTCCACCTAGTCATGTTGTCCCTAAATTTGGTTTTTAAGGACCCTAGGGCCTCCTTATTTGACCGTCTCCATATCAATGGCAATCCCAGGGGTTTGCCCGGATCACTGGTGCTTTGTATGTTAAGTGCATCCTCCACGTCTTTCTTTTCGTTCTGGCTTGCCCCTTTTTTGAAATACAGGGTCGACTTGTTCATATTGATTCATTGTCCACATACGTGACAGTAGGATTCCAGAATGCTAAGGTTTCGGGCATTATCGATTGAACCTTGAATGAAGAACAGTGAGTCATCTGAGAAAAACAAGTGGTGGAGTTCTGGCCATTGTCTTTTTAATCTGATCACCTGTATGGTCTTCTCCCTGGCTTCCCCACCTATTCGTCTCACTAGTACATTTGCAAGTAGAATGAATAGGTAAGATGAGAGGGGGTCACGTTGTCGAATGTCACGGGTTGGCTTGATGGTTGTGGTATGTTCCCCATTTACCACCACTTGGTAGGTGGTTGTTGATATACATTATCTAATCCATCCTAGCCATTGTTCCGGGAAACCTCTTTTCCTTAACGTGTCTAGGAGAAAGTCCCACTCCACCCTATCATACGCCTTCTATATATCAATTTTGCGTGCACACTCTACCTTGTTTCCTTGTGGCTCATGTGAAGGTGATGGAAGACTTCATGTGTCACCATGATGTTATCCTGTATGTGTCTACCTGATACAAATGCACTCTGAAAAGGGGTGATAAGCTCTGATAGGTGCACCTTTAAACGGTTCACCATGCAACATTTCGTACAAGAAATTACAGCAGCATATTGGCCTAAAGTCAGTCGGTTTTGTGGGTTTGGGGACTTTTGGTATCAGTACAATGTCAGTATTATTTAGAGGGTTTAAGAGAGTACATTTTCTGAAGAAAGCCTTGACCGCGGTGATGATGTCTTCTCCCACGATGTTCCAGTTCCTTTGATAAAACAGCCCCGGGAACCCGTCCGGACCCCGCGCGTATGACCCCTCTAACTGGTATGTGGCCGACCTAATTTCTATGTTTGTTAACTCCCTGGTTAGGTTTGCATTCATCTCGGTTGTGATGTGGTTCGACACCCATCGAAGGAAGTCTTCCCCTGGTTTGGTTCCTTCCAATGTGAACATCTCCCACAGTACCTTTTTAATTCATCGTCAATCCTCCCCTCATTCGTTATCCACTCTTCGTTCGTTCCCATCAATCGACATATTTGGTTGCCCCTCATTCTTGATATCGTTGTTTGGTGGAAGAATGTGCTATTGTGGCCGCCATCCCTAAGCCACTTGACCGATGACCTCTGTTTCCAATACGTTTTCTCCCTCGTCCATAGTCCTTGGATCTTTCATTTCAACCTCTTTTCATCTCGAACTGCATCGTGGTCCATTCGCCCTAGCATATGCCTCCTTAGCGCCTCCTTCGTTTTTGCAATCTCTTTCATGTTGTTGCCGAAGTGTGTCCTACTCCATGTAGTGAGTTTCCTTCGGCATTTATGGAGCTTTGTGTGTACTCCTTGTATTTCTCTGCATGATGTAGGTGCTTCCTATGCTTATCTTATAACCTCCTTGCATGTCGGGTTTTCGAGCCACATTGCCTCGAATTTGAACCGTCGTGTTACCCTTTTCTTCGGCCGTTTTTGTTGGACCATCATTGGTGCATGGTTCGACCCGATGGCTAGCTCATTTATGCACCTTCGTTGTTGATCTCGTGTTGCCAATTCCGCATTTATCAACACATGGTCCAGATGCTCACTTACTCTTTCGTTCCGGCTTCAGTTATTGCACCACGTGTACGGGTTACCATTGCCCCCAAATCCTCCATATGCAAATCCTCAATCAGTTGTTTGAATTCCTTCATTTGTCGCTGCGACTTCCATCTACCACCATTGAGAATTGTCAGGGCACTCATTGAGCATAGAAGGGGCTCCATAAAATGTTCATTTGTCAGGGCACTCATTGAGCATGTGTGCCTGTTTCGAGACCCTTCTCCTTCGCGTGTGGTTTCTCCTATTCACATATTTCCTCATTTGGTTTCGCGATTTTTTTTCTTTCGGTTGGGGTTTATCTTGCTTACTATTCTCTTTGGGTTGGTTTTATCTCTTGGACTCTTATTCCCTTCCGCCCATGTTACATTCTCCTCCTATTTTTTCATGCGATTTGGCACCGTTTGTTCCTCCATTTCCGCTCTGGTCACCTTGTCAAGATAGGGGCTGAGTCCGGATGGAGGGTTTTGGCTTGATGGTTTGGGTGATGTTGGTGGTGTATCTGGCGGGTTTTCAACTATGTAGGTTTGGACGGGTGTGGTGGTGTCGCTCATGTGTATTTCGGTAGAGTGGTCGGGAAGGTATGTGATCATGGGTTGGTTGTGGTTTATGGGGTGCTCGGTTAATGGTGGTTTGGTGTCGGACCAGTTCGGTTGTCTTTTTAGCCACCCAGGTGGGGTTGCTTTCTGTGGTTTGCTCGGTATGGTTTGATCGATTGGGGGTTGGGGGTTGTGTATTGCCCTGTCATTGGAAAGTTTCTCGGGTTCCATGTCGATGGTCTGGTCCCTGGGCTGGTTTGTGGTGGCTTCGGTTTCCATTGGTTTAGCCTCCATCGGTTCCCTTATGTCGTTCTTTGTATTTCCCCCTCGTACATACCACTACTTTGTGTCTCTTCTGTTGGCTTGTGCTTTGGAACCTCCTCCGTGGGCATCATCCTTGCCTCGACCACGATATCGAACCACGGGGGTTAGCAAATGACCCATTTTTCTACCTAGGGGTGAGCAAATGACCCATTTGAACCTGAACCTATCATGAACTGACACTCCGAGTAGACATTTTAAAAATTGGGTAGGTTACGGGAAAAGAATTTGAGAACCTATTTATTCAGTTCTGATTCCGGTTCTATATAGGGTTAGTTACTTAAATGGTTACACATGCTTGACCATTGTGCAAAATGGTTACATATGTTTCAAAATGTGACTAATTGGTTTTGCTACTGTGCAGAATGGTTACACATCTTTTTCCTAGTGTTCTTAATTGGTTATTCCGTCATTAACCGTTACTCTTTTCCGTTAATTAATTTTTTTAACATAATTTTTATTTATCAAATGACTATTATACCCTTCATATGTCTTATGAGTTGTTATTCATCTTATCCCTTCAAGTTCTCAGCTCATACCCACAAATCAGTCACGAAAGAACCCAGAAATCAAGAACATAAACCCTAGTCCAACTTAAAGAGTGCTGAACTTATTGCTGAACAGGTGAAACGAATAATTCCATGGACGATTAAGGAAATCTTAAAGAGAAAAAATCCAGGTGAACTGAAGAACTCCATGGACGATGAAAGCACTGTCAGTAGCTCATGTGGAACCACTACAATTACAACCCTCGTTCTAGGAAACCATCTAATAGTTGCTAATGTGGATGACTGGAGTTTTTCTATGCAGAAGAGAATCAACCATTGACTTATCACAAGACCACAAGCCCATCTTGTTACCTGAACGAAAACTGGTTGAGGATCTTGACGGTGTTATCTACGATGGGTACTTAAACATGTCTCTTTCTATCACTTGAGCTCTTGGTGATTGAGAATTAAAGAAAGCTTGACATAGGTAGCTTCCTCGGGATCCATAAGTTGTGTGGGCAGGTCTCTTGCAAGGAAGAGCCTTTCCCCAAACCTCCAGATTCTTCAAGCATCGTGGAATTCCTCAAGAGAGTTTAGTTTCCCCACACTTAAGTTTTTGGACGATTTGTTGATTTGATGAACAGTGTTCACTTTTAGGTTTTACGGGTAATATTGTCATTTCATCAGTTAGAATAGTGACTAACAGTGATTTTTGACGATGAACAGTATAAAAACCAATTAGTTACATAGAAAAACCAATTAATCACATTTTGAAACATGTGTAACCATTCTGAACAATGGCTAAACACGTGTAACTGATTAAGTAATTAACCCTTATATATATATATATATATATATATATATATATATATATATTAAAACAAATAGAGACAAACCCTAAAGCTTTCTCTCGCCTTCATATTCATGACAAACAAGGTTTTCAATATTCATTTGTGCGCAAATAAATTCCATTCTGGGAAAAAATAAGGTTCCGGGTATTAATCCCTTCCTTAGTGAACAAACAAAGTATTGAATATTTAACCCTAAACTGGAACTGGAACTAAATCGGGGACAAAAATAAATAGGTTCCTCACAGGATACCCGAAACCGTTTGTACAAACAGATTTCGGGTAGGTTCCGGTTCAAAATTAAACAGGTAGGTTCCGGTTCCAAAATTACATACCATGTATTAAATTGGGTAGGTTCCGGGAACACTTAAATTTACAGGGTACCCCGAACCGCTCACCCCTATTTCTACCCCTTGAGAATTTGTCCACCAGAATCCCGCCATCATCTATTTATCCCTATTCACTTGCACTTGTATTCTCATATAACTCCTAGTTATCTTCCCAGCATTTTGTTCTACCTCCAAACACTTCCCTATCATATTACCGATCTTCCAAGCATTTTCATCGCTAAACGTTTCTAGTCCTAGATCATGTATTTGGGTCCAGAAATTTACCTTGCTAAATTCCACTTCCTTCACTCCAACATTCGGTTCCCATCATTTGATGTTCAAAATGTGCTCGTTTATTGCCCACGGTGATAGGTCGAGTATTTGTTTGGCATCCTCCTGTCGTTCAAAGTCGAACATCAGTATGCCCGCTTCTGCCGCCGATATGGTCACCGTGCCAAACCTCGCCCAAGTCGTCTGGAGCACGCTATGAATGACACTCTGTTTGATCATTTTCTGCGATATTATATTGCCCACATACCACGTTTCATTCTACAGCTCTTGATACGAGCTAAGTTCTAGTGTGGGTCATCGGGGTCCGTTTTCTCGCCGAAACTCGGACTTCGCTGCATCGCGCCATCGTGCAAGCAGAGCCTTCACCGCAACTGGCAGCTTCCTGCAAGAACAGGGAAAGACAAGGCAATAGAAATATTGGCGAAACAAAATCGAAGAACAAATTTCAGTTGAAACTGAGGTTGCAACGTAGGTGAGCTCAACACAGGCGCAGGTAAGCCATTCAATACGTTTGTTGTTCTTGCATGGCAACGTCTCAATCTTTCTACAGTACACGCTCCCTTCTTCCTTATGATTGGTTGGTCTTCTGTTGGCAATAAATGCCAAGAAGACAAGTCGATTCTCACGGCTTGATTATTTCTCACACTTCAAAACCCTAGAAATTGGGGGGGGGGGGGGGCGGTTGTTCAGGCTTCTTGGATAGAGAGGAGTCACGTTTTTTTTAGCAGAGTGCCATGTGCATAGTGCCCTTATTTTCTAGACCTTTGTCCCGCATGCATGCGTCTCCATTACCTTCTGTATGGCCTAGAGCCTTATGCTGTTTCTGCCGTAGGATGGATAAGAAAAGATTGACTTCCAATAGCGCGCCTCTAGGGCACATTACTATGGCGCGCCCTTATACTGCAGTGTCAAGGGTCTTGGCATGAAGTGGATACTGTTTCCTGGGGATCGTGGTGGGCGCCATCAACTATTATGAGTCGGGTCGGTCTTTATCCGGGTCATCTGAGGATAGGCGGACTGATACCCAACAATATTCACACTCAATGAGCATAGTACGTGAAACCAACATGGTTTACGATGCATTTAACGATCCATTCTTTAATTTTGAGTCTCATAGATGAACGTATATGTATAAACTCAATTTTGACCTAGATGTGACGCGTTCAGGATCGCGACACGTGGCGCGCCATTATGAAGAATCCAGATATAACGGGTTGCCGAGTTTCCAAGAACAGGTTTCGAGCATATTTGGTAAATTAATATATTTTATTGCATATACACTTCCTAGTTTAGAAAACCCTAGGAGCTTGTATAAATAGGAGTGTTATGCATTGTGTAAAGGAGAGATAGAAAGAAATGAACAAACACGTTGCGTGAAAAAAAAAATAATAGTATTACAGCATCATTTGCATTGTCCACTCTCAAGTTTTGTTTTATACAATATATTTATTTTGCTTTTATCTATTGAGCTAAGTTGTCATGCCTACAACCTTCACAAAAATACGCAACAAAGGTATACAAAGTTCTCTATCTATTATTTCAAGTTTATATTATAATTTTAATTATTTATTTATATTATCTAATTGTTTTTTACATTCATTGATAATTTTACTATCAACATATAAATTTTCGAAAACACTGCATTTTATTATCTTTCTGTATATTTGTTCACATTTGTGTATTTATTTTAATTATTTAAATCTAATTCATAAGGAAATTTATTTATTGTAATGAAGATATTATCATTTATTTGTAAATATCCTTTAAAAATAATACAAAATTAAAAAAATCTAGTACTGAAAGGGCGGAATATTAATTAAAGGTTATTTCGTAATAGAACTCTCGAATCTTAATCTTTGAACATAGAACGTTTTAAAACCCTAGGTTTTAATTTAATTACTTTCCTAGGTAATCAAGGTTTATAGTTAGCCTTAATTAACTAGTGGCAATTCTAATTTTGTATATTCGAATACCAACATTAAGTCAAATTTTAGGTCTGGCAATTTGGCGACTCTGCTGGGGACATTTAGAGGGTTCGGGCTCTTTATGTTCACTTACATTCTATTAGTTATTATTTTATTATTATTAATCATTGTAATTTTTTTTCGTGTGCAACTGTTGAGTTTCTTTCCTGTAAATATTTTTTATATTTATTTCATGCATGATTTTGCACACACCACTATTAGTAATAGCGTCCAATATGCTTAAAACCCAAGGCAACTAGGAACCCTAGAGGTTTAGTAGGGGAAACAACCGGAGATCTTGGGCAGACAGTACGACTTTGAAAAACTCTACTCGATTGGAAGGTCTTGTGATCTCGATGATGGGGTGAAGAAACCACTAATCAGGAGCCTATCATTGGTACCCTCCTTTAGAACAAAGCCACACACTATTTCCTTTGCATGTTTTATATGTCCCTTAAATTTGTTTATTACATATCATATGCGCATTTTGTATATTTTGTTACCGTTGTGAAAACTGATCAGGTAACTCTAAATTTCTTTTGCAATGTCTTGTGTAAGCGTACATCACATGAATTACTTTTTTTAAAAAAGGGTTAAATACGACATTGCCCCCTAAAGTTTACGCCGATTTTAAAATTCCTCCTTAAAGTTTAATGTCCCCTCTAATGTTTAGAAATAATGAAAAATCCCCCCTAAAAGAGCACCTGACAAAATACTTTGTTTTGCCAAGTAAAAACAGTTAGTGAATGTGACGATCGATATGGTAATGAATATATCTTAGATCATACATTTTGACATATCTTCCTTAAAAAGAATTAAAGTTGAAGAGTGGAGTGAATGATATTCAAGTTTATATATATATATATATTTATATATATAAACAATAATTCATGCATTACAGATTTTCATACTAATTTTTGTATGTGGTATTGCAGGGTAGCTTTGACAAAATTTTGATCTTGTAAACAAAATATATGTCAGCTACATGGAGCACAAAAATGGGAATACACAGCAGATCAACCTGCATGAAAAACGACTGACTCAACTCGAGATTTCCAATGCCCATATGCAAGAAGTGGTGATCAATTTGTCCTCAAAGGTTGATAGTCTCCTTGCCTTTTTTAAGGCTCCCACAACCATCTCAACCACAACACCAGGTGTGCAAATTGTGAACCCATAACCATTCTCGTCCAGCACACAAGTGTTTCAAAACTAATCAACGTTTCATGTTAACGATGAGTTTAATCTAGTAAGTGATAATTCATGTGCACCTATATTAATTCAAGCTCATGTAAAAACCGAGTATATATGAACAATGTTTGAAGAACATTAAGAAAAATATTAAATTATTTCTAAATTTATAACAATATGGATACATTAACACCCCCAACTTTCGTTTCATTCATGAGATATCAAAACCTTAAAAGTTTAAGATTCCTGATTTTGAAAAATATGATGCATATAGAAACCCCATTATCCACCTCAAGATCTACCTAGCAAAGATGGCTCCGGACAGGCACCACAAAAAACTCTTAATCCATACTTTCCAAGAAAGTGTAGTGGGAGCCACTCTTGTATGGTTTGTCAATCTGAAGGAGAGTGATATTTCAACTTGGGAAGAGATGACCAATGCATTTGTACAACACTACAAATTTAATCTTGACGCAACTTCTACTCGTCTAGACCTTTAGAGTCTGGAGATAGAAGAACGAACAATCATTCAGGAGCTACATGTAATCATGGAGATTAAAGGCCGCCACAATCAGACCATCATTGGAGGATACTGTAGCAATGTCAATGTTCATTAATACTCTTAACAACACTTTCTACTCACAACTGTTGGGACATGTCTATGCCACCTTTGCTGATATAGTCAAAGTTGATGAAATGGTAGAACATGGAATTAAAATGGGAAAGATTGAAGATCTCCACAAAGGTTTTCAAGGCGAAGATGCCAGCGAAGCAACCCTTAAGTTATGTGAAGCGGACCTAAGTAATGTTGTTCATTACTCACCATAGGATTCTCCAAACGTCCGATTGTCAATTTGAAAATACTAACTTAATTTGATATATGTATTTTATTGAACAAAGTAAAACAAATAGAGAAAAAATAATTTCTTGAAAATATTAGGGAATGAGGGGCATGTTTGAAAACCTAAAGGGGCAGTCATGACAATATGTGGAAAAACAATTATGGACTGAAAACTGTTAGAGGGTGTCCAAGTGAAACTTAGGAGTAAAAAAAAAGTGAAGTGTCATTCATGCTTACATCCATAATAATAGTGATAAACAAATTCATAATATACTGAGTTACCTAAAATACTTCAATCCAGGGAGTTCTTCTGTATACCCTTATATTATTCATTATTCTTTTTTTGTAAAAAAATAAATCTATGGGCATCAACCACCCTCTAACTAGCTACACATGAATATTGCTGTTTCCATGAAGTGCGAAAATTTTATGGGTCGCAATCACCCTTCAATTGACTATATATGAGATATTGTGGAGAGATAACAAATTTGTACAGGTCACATTCACCCCTACTAGTAAATATAGTGCTTTCACGATGTGAAAATTAGTATGGTCACATTGACCCTTTAATTGACTATATATATAAAGTACCACGAATGGGTCGCAGCCACCCTCAAATTCGCTTTAAATAAAGATAGTGTACTTTCTGTGTTAAAAAATTTGTATGGGTCATAGTCACCCTCAATTGGCTAGATATGAGAGAGTATTTCCACAATATCAATATTTTTAAAGATGAACCATAGTCATCCTTTCAATTGACTACAAACAAATAAAGTGTATTTTCTTGTGAGGTAGTAGGGTCACAACCAACCATAAATCGGCTACTTACAAAACTATGTCTCTGTGAGGTGAGAACGAGAGGGATCACAACCACTCGTAAATGGGATACTTACAAGATAGTGTCATTATGAGGTGAGAATTGATAGGGGTCATAGACACACACAAATTTGCTACATACAAGAGAGTCTCCGCGATGCGATAATTAAATTATGTCCTTAATATGAGTTGTTCCCAGGTGACAAATAGTTACATGGTAGGAATCTAGAACGTATATCTACCATAACTTTACAGTTGGTTCATGAGTGCTCTTCTAACCGCTAATGCTTGGCTCTGCACTTCCAAGTCGTTGACTTCTTGTATGGATCCTTGGAAAGTTGTCGACTTCTTGATCTTCAATGACTTGCGATAAGGAAAATTAGAGTGTTGCCATTTGTTTCCCCTTCGATGATTAAGTCAATAAGAGGGTATTTGAGAGTGGTGTGTATATGTAAGAGAATTTATTACATTTTACAATGGTAGGTGAGTCTGTATTTATAGCAAAATAATGTTTAATGTTCATCCAGTCAAGACTCACCCTAGTCAACCTTGCTCCCCTAACTGAGATCCAACTAGGGTAGTCATTGGGTCAAGAGGTCCAAAATATCTACAAAGTGTATTGGAAACACTTGATGAAGTGTTCTGTATACGCTTGGTGTCTTATCCTTCCGGTCACATCTGTTAGTAGGTCAGTGGGTCCCTTAAACTTGTGGGCGATGCCTTATAGGAAGCTAGGGCGCCGCCCAGGTGGACACATGGGGCGATACCCATGTTCCATCATCTGCCCCTGAGCCTAAGTGGGGCTATGCACCACTTAGGCTCCACCCGTAGGAAGGCGTCGCTTCTACTTGGTGAAGATGGAACGTTTGGCGGGATTTTTACCATTGTGATCCAACGGATGAGCTGATGATCTGGGGCCCTTGCCATTCACGACCTAGATCTTCCTTACCTTTTACCCCTATATAAACCCTTAGGGTTTCTCATTGCCCTCTCACTTTTTGCCTAAACTTCTTTTCTCTCTCCTAAACAGGATATTCTTTTCTCTCTCTGAATCGCCGCTTCAAGTCGTCGTTCCTCAATCCCGACCTCCGCTCATCAGCAAGCAACATGGCCGGAAGCAGCAACCTTGGTGAGGAAAATGTATTTTTTTCCTACTTCTTTTCATAGTCCAAAACCGAACACCATATCGCCTCATCGTTTTCAAGAGGATGTGTCATTGTCAGGTATGAGCAACATTCACTGTCTCTGTTTCTCCGTTATGCCCAACCCGAACGTGAGTAATACTCCCTATGTCTAAAAACGTTATGCGCAGGAGGAAACTATCTTCCCCTGCCTAATCGATGCAGTGTTGCGCTTTCCTTATAGTGTCACCCTAATCGAGTTATGTCGGCATTTTCAAATCATGTCGACCCAACTTTACCCAAACACCATTTACTCATTGGCCAGATTTAAAATCATGTGCTTTCAACGGGGTTGTACTTATTCTCTTCCACTTTTCCATTACTTTTTTCATCTTCAATGCAACCCTTTTGGGTTTTTTCATTTCCAAACTTGTCGCGCCCCCTTTAAAGGTTCGCACTGGACCGGTAAACAACTGTTGTTGGATGGATACAAGACGTTCAACTCCAACTGGAAGATCAATTATTTTTTTAAGGGAGGCGTCCCTTGTTGCCTAGGAGCGGCGCGTGATGAAGCCGATCGTTCGCCTGCCCTGGAAGAGTTGTTGGTGGATGATCTTCAGATGTTGAAGCTCATCAACATTGAATACGACAGAAAGGTTCCTCCCTACTGGTGGAAAATGACTACTCGCGACCTGTTTCTCATGGTTAAGGTCATCGAGCAACACTGTCATTCTCTTATTCGCTAGGTCTTTTTCTAATTTTGAACTTTTCCTTTTGTTTTGTAGGATAGGATGACTTTGTGTAGGAACGCACTGGCGTCACTCACCCGGGTGATGAGATCTCTAGGAAGAGGTAGAGATCTCACCTATCTAAGAAAGAGAAGTGCGTCGCTACCCCTCCAGCGACGGAGGAGATGGAGCGGGTGCCGCTCGAGGATCTCTAACTGGAGATATTGCCAAACCTCGCTCAAGAGATAGTCGCGACTCCTGGGAGAGGTGACTATCTGATGACCTCGATCCTTCATCAGGGGCATCCCCTGCTCAACGCGAAACGACACCTCATCATTCTCTCACCGAAGGCAAACAACCTTGGGAGGCATATCAGGGCCCGAAGTTCAACCTGGTGAAGGGCCTGGATGTCACTGGGTCATCGTCCCTTAACGAATCAGACTGGGAACCCTGGTGGCCCACCCGGAAGGCGAAGCTAGTAGAGGGGAACTCCCTCTTTGATGAAGAACTTGGTCTTCATCTGTTGACAGGTAAGGTGCCCCCGGGGGATCGACACCCCATTCCCATGGGCCTAAAGGAAATCGAGGCTTTCATTCGACAGCATCTTCGATGCATTACCTCCGTAAGTACCTTCCTTATTCCTTTAAAAGTCAATACATGTGGTTTATATACATTACTAACTCCTTTATCTCTTTCCAGTTCATTCTTTCCCACCTGTACCAGGACCAATTCACCCTCTGTTTGTCGTGGCAAACCGTTCGCTTTGCCAAGCAACTCAAATAGAAGGCAAAGGCAAAGGAGGATCCCGAACAAGCCAACCGACAGATGGAAGAAGCTCTCAGGCGGCCTGGGAGTGTGAAGTAGGAGTTTGCTTCACAGGTTAAGGAGATGGAAAACGCTCTCAAGAAGCAGGAAGAGGTGCATCGTCGGGAGTTGGTGGATCATGACAATGGTGAGCATCGGGCCGCCTTGGTTGAGAAGAAAGCGGCGCTTCTCGAGGAGAAGCTTCCGGAGCAGACGGTGGAGGAGTTCAAGGCAAGCCCCGATTTTAGCGTCGCTGCGGAAAGATTACTACCTTACAAAATCATCAAGTTTTGTGAGGATTTATCGTCCTAGGTGCTCGCTGTTTGCCCTCAATTTCCCTTGGATCAGGTGGACGTTATGTCGGACTCTCTTTGGTAAAAGAAAAGACAAGCCAAAATGAACGCTCCACCTCCTAAAGATGACGATGAGTCAGACTTAGGCGACGAATCTGGCGGGTCACTACTGACATGCCTCCGCTTTACTAAGCAACGCCTTAGAATAGTTTTTCCATTTTCTTGTAAATGCATATTTTTTTGTTGTTCCTTGTACTTTTAGGAAAAAGTATGAAAAACTACCCGGATGTTTGCTTTTTTTAGTAACTGGACCCGGATGTTTTTTGTCGCAATTAATAAGTGTCGTATGTTTCATTTTGTTTGTAACACCACCTTCCGTCAATTTGACCGGTTAATTGTCATATGTCTTGCACGTGACACCGTTAAATTTGAAACGAGTAGTGTAAAATGACATCCCATGGAACGTGGAGGCCACTGGAGAGGCCATGAACGAAGCTATTTCAATGGCAGACAGAGAAAAACATCTGCGACATGAGAAGCATTACCGTTATTTGATGAGGCATGATGTAGCTTACTGGTCACGCAGTTTCTTTCAGGACATGGGTAGGCTATGTGCAGATCACTGCAGAAAAAGATGCTGGGGAATTGGTTTTAGTTTTGGCTTCAGGTTTGTGGGACTTGATCCTAATTTCAGAAAGCTTTCCATAGCTTCAATTATATCAGATTATACCAAGGCACAGAGCAGAGCCATATTGCTAGATTATGGTGGTACTGTGATGCCACAAAACTCTATTCTGAAGTCACCTAGTGGTCTCAATTCTGAACACACTGTGTGCGGACCCTAAAAATACAGTATTCATTGTTAGCGGAAGAACTAGGGAAAGCTTAAACTCGTGGTTTTCTCCATGCAAAATGCTTGGAATTGCAGCAGAACATGGATACTTCTTAAGGTAAAGGCTTCTCTCACCCAAAAAGCTCATTCTAGTTCTTTTTCCATCACATAATTATATTTGCTCATCTTTTTGTCTGTTTTTTGTCTAAGCAACAACCCTTTTTATTTTAGGTTATTTGCTCGTTTTGAAGTTACTGAACAATTTCAAGATTTTCTTGTGCCCATGCTAAATGAATTTTTCTTTAACCCGCCTTTTGTCAACTCATACAACTGACTGTTGGGATCAATGAGATGTTGAAATAATTTGTTCATGCATGAGCTACTAGAGGTCTATCTGAAGTTTGATGCCTATGGGATTTTCTCCACCAGATTTGCAATTTTTACAGCTTGAAATCTTTATATACATATTTATACAAATTAAGATATGCACATATATACACGTGCCATGCTTTCCATTTTCAGATGGTCCCGAAAAGAAGAGTGGGAAATATGTGGACAGAGCTTGGATTTTGGTTGGATGCATATCGCCGAGCCAGTAATGAACCTCTACACGGAGGCTACTGATGGCTCATACACTGAAGTAAAGGAAAGTGCTTTGGTATGGCAATATCGGGATGCAGACCCTGGATTTGGATCCGCTCAAGCAAAGCAGTTATTAGACCATCTTGAGAGTGCTCTAGCCAATGAGCCTGTTTCTGTGAAGAGCGACCAGTTCATAGTTGAAGTAAAGCCACAGGTATGTTATGATACTAATATATATTTGCAAATTTGATAAGGAGAATTCTATACAGTGTGACACTTAGAATGAGAACTCAGCTCTCCAGTTTTGTAGCGTTTGCTCGATTGCTAATGACTTGATTTTGCTATTCTTTTTTCCTATGGAGCTACTAAGGGTTTTGTTGTAGAAAAGATCTTCACATCCATGGGAGAGAGTGGAAAACAACCAGATTTTGTGTTGTGTATCGGGGATGACAGATCCGATGAAGATATGTTTGAAATAATCGGGAATGCAGTATCAAGAAATACACTTTCCGCCAATACTGAAATTTTTGCTTGCACAGTGGGACAAAAACCTAGCAAAGCGACGTATTATTTGGATGACACAGCTGAAGTCATAAGCATGCTAGAATCTCTAGCGGAAGCTTCAGATCCTTCACTCTCAGAAGAATAAACTCCTAATTGTTCAGGTTTTTGTTTCTCAGATCCCTCATTGAATAAAATTTCAGTAGCTCAATGGCTTTCGATCATTACAGAGTGCTAAAAGAAGCAGAATCTGCCACCCAATGCCATTCACTTTTTGCCTTCGAACGGTTCTCAAATAAAGGACGAGATATACATGCTAGGGGTATTTTAGGTATATATCATTGTTATTACATCACGTGCAAAACATGTGACTTCAAATTTACGGAATATGAACCACCGTGACGGAAAGGTGGACTTACCAACAAATGCAAACATATGGGTGTAAAGACAAACTATATGGGTGCAATTACCAATCTTCCGAAACATCCGGGTGGTTTTCATACTTTTCCCGTACTTTTATTATCCCCTTTTTGTCCTGTAAATATGAGTGGATATTAATGAAGTCTCCTTTTCCTTTGAATCTTTTTTGTTTGTAATAGATAAGTGATCGACTTTTCCCTTTTCTGTTTGTAATCGAGAAGTGTCGAAGAGTTACGAATTGGACATGATTCATCAACATCCAATAAGTCGACGCTTTTATAATACCCATTATCTGATATCAACGCTTTCATAACCAGCTTCACCAGATATCGAAGTCGACGCATAACAATTACCATAATTTGAACATATTAATCGTGTTTGAACTAGACAACTTATGAATTTACAAAATGGTTAATGCATTAGAACATCTTAATAATCCTGTAAAATTTCCTCAATGCATTTGAAGTCGACGACTATATATGTACAACACGGTCGACACCTTTAAGGGTCGAATTTCTTCAAATACTATGTATTGAATGTATGTTTTGAGCCTTTTCCACTGCATAACCTCAGGCACATAGGCGTAAGCGTAAGCTATAGCAACGAATTTATATGGCCCTTCCTATTTGGGTGACAATTTGTTTATCCATTCCTGATGTTCGAACTCTTGACTCAAAACACCATTCCCCCCCACCAAAAACTGGTGAGTGATGACTTGACGGTTGTAGCATTTTTCCGTTGCTAGTCTCATTCAGGCGTATGTCTCTTACGATGCCCAACATTTTTCATCCCCCAAATCCAACTCGAGGCGTTGCTCGTCATTATGAACCTTAGTGTTGAAGCGGCGCAACCTATGGGTTGAAACCACTATTTCAACCGGGGCTACCACTTCTGAGCCATAGACAAGGCAAAAGGGTGTTCTACCCGTCGACTTCTTCGGCGTGGTTTGAATGACCCATAACACATTTTCTAATTCGCTAACCCAGTTACTCTCCGGGGCATTGACCATATTCTTTAAGGCATCCATTATGACTTTGTTGGCGGCCTCAACCTGTCCATTCCTCTGCGGGTGCCTCACCGATCCAAATCGATGCTCTATGCGGAGCTCCTTGAGGAACCATTTATGGTCTTTACTCGCAAACTGCGGTCCATGATCGCTTATCAGTACATGCATTATCCCATACCGTGATATGACCTGTGACTTCAAGAATTTTATCACTTGAAATTCCATCGTTGAGGTCAATGTCTTTGCCTCAACCCACTTTAAAAAGTAGTCAATGGCCATGATGTTCCATTTCTTTTGCTTTGTTAACCGCAGTAGGGGTCCCCCCCCACTTGAAACGATCTATAACCCAAAGAGAATTAGATCAAAGTGCAGAACTGAAGTAGAGAGAAAAAGAGGTAAACGTATTTTTATTTCTTACTTGAAATGTTGATACAATAACGTATTTATGGTAAAGCTAAGTTGTTATAACTATTGACTATTTACAACATAATCCTTAGACTTAGTGTAAACAACATATTAATCCCTAAACTCTAAACTGAAATATATCCTCTAACATTCACCAATGTTCTTCACTTTCTTTTAGTTTTCATTCTTCATTTTGAACGAAAAATTCTGTGTCTTTGCTTGATTAAATGCCACTAAACTGTGCTCGAAATGTCCTGTTATCAAAATTAAAAGAGAACGAAAACAACACAACATATACCCCATATAGTTTACTTGTGAGAAATCAAGTCAACATATTTCAAAACTTCAACCAAATCTCATCAAACAAAGACAACTCTTTTCATATTCAGTGAACATGTTATGCTTGTTCATACACATAAGCTTTAGGTGATTCAAATATGTGCCAATATGATCATAAAAAACACAAAGATCACTGGGTTTGTGCCTAATTTCTTCTTTTGGCTTTTAATGTACATTGTGTTTGTATGCACCATTGTGCTGCCTGAGTCACCATTCAATTCTTTTTCTTCTCCTAGATGACTGGTTGGGTTTGTGCCCAACATCTGCTTTTAGCTTTTGATAAAAACACGGGACAATCAAAACATCACTTGCCTGAACCACAGGTTACCTAACTCTCCTCCTTTTTGTTTGGATTTTCATTCTTAATCCAATATAACCTGTGACTAGTTGGGTTTCTGCCCAACATCTTCTTTTGGCTTTTGTTTCAATATGAAGGCCTGAACTTTGTGTTTAACCAATTGACACATAATGAATCAACATCCAAGCTCATTGTATCATCTGAGCACAACAAATCACAAATATGCAAGAAATGTGGTTGTAAAGCAAGATATAGGAGCTTTGTCACTTTAACAAGATTCACACTACACAAACATATGTTGATATAACATTGCTTGAATCTAAACTCTAATAATTCGACAACAGTCAATCATCAAGCTCAGAAGAGTCATCAACATCAAACCAACCATCAGAATCATTATTCAGAAATAGATAATGAGAACCATCAGAAAGTGAAATTTATTGAGCAAGGTTATAGGATACTTGTAAACCAACATCAGACGAAGAAAATGGATGTAATGAATCCCGAAATGAGAGTGGATCAACTCTACTTGAACACTCAGATAAAGCTTCTGATAATGAACATACTCCTAACTTGCGACAAATCAGAATGAACAACTTCTCAATCAGCAATTTTGTAAGTGCATCGGCTACCTGATCTGATCCAGGATCATGATTCACTTGGACAATCCCCTGTGGCACTTTCTCACGTACAAAAAATAAGTCTAGCTCTAAATTTTTCATCTTTGTATGCTTAACTAGATTAGCTGCTATAGAGACTGTTTTGTTGTCACACCAAAGCACAGGTGTAGAGGATAAACTCAAACCAAGTTCAGTAATGAATGATCTCACCCATTGTGACAGAGTAATGAATGCCACGGTAAGAATCGTTATATCCCTAGCTTTTTCTTTTAATTGTACATTGCGACAAATAAATGTGAATAATGCTTTTCTAAATGGCAGTTTGCTTGAAGAAGTATACATGTCTAAGCGTCCAGGTTTTGAACTCACAGATGCCCGGGGCAACCTGCTTGTTTACAAACTCACCAAGGCATTATGTGGCCTCAAACAAGCTCCAATAGCTTGGCTTGAGAAACTCCGAGAATGTTTGCTTACAAATCTCTCTTTTTCAAGTTCTCAGTCTGATAACTGCTTGTTCCTTAAGAAAGTGTCTGACAAATTTGTTTATCTCCTGGTTTATGTGGATGACATAGTTGTGACATGATCATGTGATGATCTCATCGAATCAACCATATCCAGCTTGAACAGGCATTTTTCTTGCAAGGATTTGGGGAAACTCAACTACTTCCTTGGAATGGAAATTCAGTCCGGACCGTAATTTACTATTTTAAGCTAAAGGACGTACATCTATGACCTATTGTCGCGTGTCAACATGTCAAATTGTAAACCGTGTCCTACCCCACTGGTTGGTTTTCTTCTCCTTATATCTACCTCTGTCAGATCTTTCTCTACACAGAAGCACGGTTGGAGCCTTACAACATGTTTGTTAGACTCGTCCAGATATCCGCTATAGTATCAATAGGCTTAGTTAGTTTCTTCATAGACCTATAGAGGCTCACTCGACAGCTGTTAAAAGGGTGTTAAGATACTTAAAAGGGTCTCTTGATCATGGCTAATCAGACCAGCTTCATCCCTTGATCTTGTTGATTTCACATATTTAGATTGGGGAGCTAACACTGATGACAGATTCAGATGTCTAAGCTCAAGTGGCAAATCATCAAGCAAAGCAAAGCTATCATCAAGTAAAGCAAAACATGATTTTTACTCAAAATGAGAATGGGAAAAACTCAAGAAAGTGAAGAGCATTGATGAATGTTAGAGGATATAGTTTAGATTGAAGTTAAGTGGTCAACATTTAGTCTACTTCAAGTAAAATGACTATTTTGTAATAAGTAGAATATATCTACACTAGGGTTTTATATCTATATCTATAGTAGGGTTTCTACAGTAGGGTTTTACTATATATATATATACCATTGTACCTATTCTTTAAGATAAAATAAGAATAACTTTTTCTATTCAATTCTCTTAAATATAAGAAACCTTTCACTTTTCTCTTACCATGCCATACTAGGTTGGAAAACAATCAACCCAAGCAAGATCGTCACCTACACGACGCTTTAGAAACTCGAATTTTGTACTTCTACTCGGATATGCAAAGTATTAGTCAAACAATTCATGTCCAAATACGTATATAGAGGAAAACATGCTCCGTCCCTAGCGAGTAAAGGAGTTGATCGAGGTTGAAGTTGACAGTCCAAAAAACATAATTCGACTAGGGGACACGATTTTAGAAAAACAAAAGTTGGCCTAAGAAATTTGTTGATCAAATATAATGAATTATTTTCTTGGAGCCCTAACAACATGCCGCAAATCAACACGTATATAGTCTACCACAAGTTAAAAATCGAGCATATGAATAGGTCAATCGCCTACAAAAGGTAATCACTCATCAAGCAAAAGAGATTAGTGGTTCATCAAGAAGTCGAAAAATGCTAGAAGTATGATTTATCAAAGAGGTTCGCTTTTAAACCTGGGTTGCCAATACATCCTAGTAAAGAAGTTGAATGACAGATCATATCCCAAAGATTTCTACCCACTATTTAGAATTAACAAACCAGTTGATGTGACCTCCGAACATGAGATACTGAGTTTCATGTATGCCTAGTTTGGGTACAATCATATCAGAATGCACCCGAGTAATGAAGTACACACAACGTTTTATGTGGACAATGGAGTCTGATGTTATAGGGTCATCCCTTTCGCCTCATGAACGCGGGATAACCTACCAAATAGTGGTTAATAAGTTGTTCTCGAAGATGCTGAGCAAGAATATGGAAGCGTATGTGGACGGCATGCTGGTAAAGTCAGCCAAATGTGAATTCCATACAACTAACCTCAGAGAACCATTTGAGTGCACGAGGAAGCACAATGTTTTCCTTAATCCAACAAAGTGTGTCGTCGATGTCAAATTAGGAAACTTTTGGGCTTCATGGTAAGCAAACGGGGAATCAAAGATAACCGAGACAAACTCAAAGCAATCAAGGAAAGGAAAGAACCCATATGTCATAAAGAGGTCAAACTCTAATGGGTCGCCTAACCGCGTTGAGTCGCTTCCTTTCATAGCAGAGCAACTGACCCTTTCCATTGTTATGAATATTATGGGTTAATAAAATTTTTTAGTGGATCTTCCAAGAGAGAATACGAGGAAAACTTCCATGCCATCAAACAATACTTAAGACTTGTTATAACAGTGAACTGAAGACACCTTCTAACCAACAACAAGAGGCAACCCTTAGGGTATCAACAAAGACTAGGTTACAAGCTATATAACTCGAGAACATACAAAACTAAATCAGAACCAAAGGAAGAATACTTGGAGAAAAGAAAACTTCATTCATTCCAAGAACTCGTTAGAGAAACATTACAAGTTAATTTAGTTTTTAGTTCCACTGTAATGTCGGAGGAAATGGGATTCGAACCCATTGAGAGTAGAAAAAGCTACGAATGTGAGAATAAGGTGTATGAAAATCCTAGATGGCCTCGCTCTCCGCAAGAGATATGGGAGCGACCTCGGCAGACTCACCTTATGTGAAATGAAGACTTGTTATAACAGTGAACTGAAGACACCTTATAACCAAGAACAAGAGGCAACCCTTAGGGTATCAACAAAGATTAGGTTACAAGCTATATAACTCGAGAACATACAAAACTAAATCAGAACCAAAGGAAGAATACTAGGAGAAAAGAAAACTCCATTCATTCCAAGAGCTCGTTAGAGAAACATTACAAGTTAATTTAGTTTTTAGTTCCACTGTAATGTCGGAGGAAATGGGATTCGAACCCATTGAGAGTAAAAAAGGCTACGAATGTGAGAAGAAGGTGTATGAAAATCCGAGATGGCCTCGCTCTCCGCAGGAGATATGGGAGTGACCTCGGCAGACTCACCTTATGTGAAATAGAGCTCCTAGATGGAGACCTCACCGTCAGCAGCAATACAATCCACCAGAGACCTTTCAGGTGCCTCACTGGGAAGCACATGGTAGACATATGCACCCTTCAGACCTCAACGACCATCACTTGAAGGAAAGCAACAATCTCAGACTCCATTACTTACAACGAAATCCATGGACTTCTTGTAGGGCTCGACAACTGATGGATCCTGGCCTAAATACCCAGGTGGGCCAGGACAGCTACCCGGCCTACCACACAAAGAAGGCCTAGTTATCCGGCCTACCAGCCAAGTCCCGATCAGAGGCCACGCATCGAAGGGCGCGCCGTCAGTGGCGCGCCACGCGAAGACCCGCCCATCACTCTGACAGGTTCAAGGTCCAAGGAGTGATGGGGGCTCTCCACTCTGATATGGAGCTCCGGCACGGGAAACAAGCCCACTGAGCAGCAGACACCAGGCAACACTCTGCCCAATGGGACTCCACTCAGCCACGCCAGACGCCACGTCGGATAACCCGGGTCATATCCAAACTCTACTCAGGTTAAGGGTGAAGGCTATAAATACCTCCATCCCTCCCTATTTCAGGGGACTGACTTTCTAATTTACTATCATATACAAACGAACCTCCTCGCTCACTTAAGCTTCGGAGGGGAAACAAAGGGCATCGCCCGGGTTTTCCTTGTTGCAGGACGTCGGAGCGCCGCTAGGAGCATCTCAGGAACTCAGAATCCAACATTGGCGCCGTCTGTGGGAACCTTGAGCACGACAAGCCATGGCTCCCCCAATCACTAGAGCAAAGAACACCAAAGGACACGAAGAAGGTAGCTCGCTCCATGACCTGCAGCAACACGTGGGGGGCACCTCGGTCATACCACCCCCTTCAGAGGCAGCGCGCCCTACCGCGCACGTCCCGCATCACATCCCTGCTTCGGATGCAGCGCGCCCCACCAGGCGCTCCCCGCAACCTACAGCCGTAAGAGCTGAAACAGCCAGGCCTGCACCAGCGCAATCCCGGATCGCCTCGTCAGGGAGGCCGCCGGTGGTCGGATTGGCACCAGAGGTACTAACCGCGCTAGAAGACATGCTCGACAGGCGAGAGCAGTGGGCAGAGGAAAAGGCTGCTCGCCGAGCAGGAAGCTCCAGGGTGGGGGTCACCAAGGTGGAGGGGGCCACCTCCCGTCCAGCACCATCAGATCGACATCCCCGTCCCCCCGCTGCCAGCGGCATTTCTTCTGCCTCCCAGCGCATAGGGAACATGACAAAGGAGGAGCTGCTGCGTTTTGTCAAGCGCCAGGTCAAGGAAGAAAAGGGCGGGCACGTCCTAGCCCCGGTTCGTGACAGGGATTCCCACCCGCTCGACCCCGAGCTACTGAGTATCACGGTCCCGCACCGCGTAAGGCCCGCGAGGATTGATATATATCGTGGTCAGGGCGATCCGGTGGAGCATGTGCAGAACCATGAGGCTTCTCTCCTTGGAAGGACGAGCGACGATAACCATTTCGCGCTCCTCTTTCCGGCCACCCTGAGCGGCGTGGCGTCCAACTGGTTCTTTGGTCTCCCCACAGCGTCGGTAAAAAGCTGGTCGGAGCTAAAAGACAAGTTCATAATCCAGTATATGGGGGGAAGACAGCTTCTGAAAAGCGTAGGGACCCTGGACACGGTCAGGCAAGGACATGATGAAAGCTTGGGCGACTTCTACACCAGGTTCAACACAGAGCGGGCCGGAATCGACCAAGTCATCACGGAGGGCGAGACCATTCGGGCCTTCGTCAGGGCTCTCGGTCCAAAGGGCGCCGCTCTGAATGACAGCCTCAGCGTCATCCCAGTGCACACGGTGGAAGACATGGCTGCTCGAGTCAAGTCGTACATCGACTTGGAGATCGCCAGAGAGGGTAGAAGGCCGGGCAAGAGGGAGTTCAAGAAGGACCCAGTAGAGGAGCAGCGACCAGATCACCGCGCTCGAAAAGGAGGTCGGGAGGAGGCGAAGCACCGCCCTCTCATCCCACGCCCCCCTAGAGAAGTGTATGAGGCCTTCACGCCTCTTACCAAAGAAATTTCCGTGGTACTGGCAGAGATGGAGAAGAAAGACTTGGCTACGCCTCCCGCAGCGAGAAATGGCGATGCACCAATGGGGAACGACAAGAAGGCTTACTGTCGTTACCATAGGTGCAAGGGCCATTCGACGGATAACTGTCGAATCCTCAAAAAGGATATAGAAAGCCTCATCCAGAGGGACTACCTAAAAAACTTCATAGCTGGGCGAGAGAGAACGAGGAGCCCTAAAAGGGAGAGGCGCGCATCGCCAAACAAAAACGCAGGTGCATCTAGTTCTAGGGATAGGAATTGTTTGTCATCAGCGGCGGTTTCACAGCAGGAGGTGAAACCGGCGCCGCCAGAGATGTTTACGCGGCCCAGCTAGCAGGAACGGCCAGGGCGGGAAAGCGAGTCAGGGAGGAGGATGACGTGGTCATCTCCTTCTCAGAGAGAGAGATGGAGCATGTCACATCGCCCCATGATGACGCTTTGGTCATCACCATGAAGGTCGAGGAGTGAACAATGCGAAGGGTGCTAGTCGACTCAGGTAGCTCCTCAGATGTGCTCTTTTTGGAGAGCTACCTGCGGATGGGCAAAAAGCAGCAAGACTTGAAGAAGGTAAACTTCCCGCTCATGGGATTTGCCTCGCTCACCACCTACCCCGTGGGAGCGGTAACCTTACCAGTCAAGATAGGAGACGGCTGGAAGGTACTGAGTACCCACATCACGTTCATCGTCGTGGACGCCCCGGCAGCCTACAACGCCATTTTAGGGCGCTCGACCTTGAACCCGCACAAGATGGTTCACTCCACCTACCACCAGATGATGAAATTCCCAACCCCGCATGGGATTTGACTGGTAAAGGGGGATCAGCCGACGTCGCGAAGCTGCTATGTAAACTCCACGCGTCGCCACGTCCTAAAAGGCAAGCAGGAGGCCCTGACTATCAGGACGGAGGAGGACCCACGGGAGGACAGATATCGGCCCCAAGCGATCGGAGGGTTGCGAGACGTGGAAATAGACGGGAAGGGGAAAGCGGTGCAGATAGGCGCGTCGCTTCCAAAAGGTGAGGCCAGAAGCTTGTCTATGCTGCTGATCGAGTTCAAGGAGCTATTCGCCTGGAAGCCAAGCGACATGCCAGGCATCAGTAAAGACATCATTTGCCACGAGCTGAGGATCGATCCCACGATCAAACCCATAGCTCAGAAGCGACGCCCTGTCGGAGAGCAAAAGGCGATCGCCATAAGGCAAGAAGTAGGGAAGTTGGTAGAAGCCAACTTCATAAAGGAAATCAGGTTCCAGACCTGGGTGGCAAACCCCGTTCTGGTAAAGAAAAGCAATGGCAAGTGGCGTATGTGCGTCGACTTTAGGGATCTGAACAAGGCATGTCCCAAGGATTCCTACCCCTACCTAGGATCGACCAGCTGGTCGACGCCACTTCGGGACATGAGCTACTTAGCTTCATGGACGCCTACTCCGGGTACAACCAGATCCAAATGGCGGATAGCGACGCCCAGCACACGGCGTTCTATGCAGACACCGATATCTATCACTACACAGTGATGCCCTTTGGTTTGCTAAATGCTGGGGCGACCTACCAGAGGATGGTCAACAAAATCTTCGCCGGAATGATAGGCGACACTATGGAGGCGTACGTCGACGACATGCTGGTGAAGTCGGTGAAAGGCACGGATCATGTTGAGGATCTGAGGAGAACCTTTGAGCGCATGCGTCTCCACCAGGTGCGGCTGAACCCCGCCAAATGCGTCTTCGGCGTACACTCCGGAAAGTTCCTTGGCTACATAGTAAGCCATCGGGGGATAGAGGTGAACCCGGAAAAGCTGGAGGCGATAGAAAATATGCAGAGCCCTACTTGTCACAAGGAGGTCCAGTCGCTGAATGGAAGGCTGGCGGCGCTCAGCCGTTTCCTGGCTAAATCAGGAGAGAAGTCGCTCCCCTTCTTTCAGGTCCTCCGAGTCAACAAAAGGTTCGAGTCGACCACGGAATGAGAGCGGGCATTCCAGGACTTGAAGAATCATCTGAAGACATTGCCTCCGCTAGCCAAACCTGAGAAAGGCGACGCTCTTTTTCTGTATCTGGGCATCAGTCCCATAGCTGTAAGCTCTGTCTTAGTTAAAGAGGTCAACAAGGCGCAAGCGCCAGTGTACTATGTTTCTAAGGTCCTTACAAAGACCGAAATGAACTATGTGGAAGTTGAGAAGTACCTCTATGCGTTAGTAGTCTCAGCTAGGAAGCTCCGCCCTTACTTTCACGAGCACGAAATTACGGTGTTAACAAATCAACCTTTAAAACACTTCCTCCAAAGACCAGACGCTTCAGGAAGAATGATCAAATGGGCGATCGAACTACGCGAATTCCGAATCAAGTTCGCACCTAGGAGCGCCATCAAAGGACAAGCCTTGGCAGACTTTATTGTGGAATCCACATGTCCTCCAGAAGCGTCGCCTCCAGAAAGCAGTGGGCAGAAAGAAACTTGGACCCTACACACGGATGGATCATCATCCATAGATGGCTCGGGGGCAGGTTTAGTACTAACCCCACCAGATGGGAGCGCGCCCCTTCGATACGCCCTAGTCCTCACCTTTAAGGCGACCAACAACGAAGCAGAGTACGAAGCGTTGGTAACTGGTCTACGACTCGCCAAAGGTCTGGGCATCGAGCACCTAAGCGTCTTCTGCGATTCCCAATTGGTAGTAAACCAAGTTAAGGGAGAGTTTATGGCCAAGGGAGAACAGATGAAAATATACCTCCAAAAGGCGCGCCTTCTGGCGGACGGATTTCTCAGTTTCCAGATAGAGGCTATTCCCAGGGAAGAAAACGGAGAAGCGGACGCACTAAGCAAGTATGCTTGGCAGGCGACGCCACTACCTGTAACATTTTTAGAGATCGTAAAAGACAGAGTACGGAACGTCTGTGCTAGCATAGAAAGAGGGGAGGACTGGGCAACTCCTATCAGAAACTACATCAAAAATGGCGACCTGCCAGAAAGCGAAGCCGAGTCTAAAAGAATACTAAGACTCGCCCCAAGCTACAAAATCATCGACGGAACGCTGTACAAAAGGGGCTACTCAACACCTTTCCTCAAGTGCGTCGCTCACCCCGAAACTGTTACGATACTCAGGGAGGTCCATGAAGGGTACGCCGCTTGCCACGAAGGGCCACGATCAATCATCCGAAAGATACTCAACCAGGGCTACTATTGGCCTACCATGAGTAGAGAAGCGAAGGAATTGGTCCAGAAGTGCGAATCCTGTCAAAAATACGGCACGAACATAGCGCGCCCACCAGCAGACTTAACCTCTATCAGCGCGGCCTGGCCTTTCGCACAATGGGGAATTGACTTGGTAGGGCCACTTCCTAAATCCAAGCAGCGCACCTATGTCCTTGTAGCGATCGACTACTTTTCAAAATGGATTGAAGCAAAGGCACTATCCTCCACTACAGAATTCCAGATAATTAAGTTTATTAAGTCAAGAATTGTCTCTAGATATGGCATACCAAGCGTTCTAGTCAGCGACAACGGACCTCAGTTCGCGGGGAAGGAGTTGAAGTGGTTCTGTCAGGAACTAAATATCCACCTTCGGCACGCCTCGGTCAGACACGCTCAAGCGAACGGACAAGTGGAGGCGGCCAACAAAACTATCATGAATGGGTTAAAGAAAAGGTTAGATGCCTTGCAGGGAAAATGGACCGAAGAACTAGAAAATGTTATCTGGGCGCTCCGCACCACTCCTAAGCAGGCCAAAGGAGAAACGCCTTTTTCCCTAGTATACGGATCAGAAGCGGTGGCACCCACCGAAGTAGCGGTCGCCTCACACAAAACGAAACACTTCGACATAATCGCAAATGATGGCCAAAGGCGCATGGAATTGGACTTAGCGGATGAAAAGAGATGGGCATCAGAACAACTCCAAGGAAAAATGCGGCTGGCGACAGCCAGATACTACAATAGGCGAGTCTCTGCTCGCCAATTTTTTGTGGGGGAGATGGTACTAAGAAAGAACGAGTTCGCCCATCAGGACAGGATCAACAAACTTTCACCAAAATGGGAAGGGCCATATAAGGTGATCGCCATTCCGCATCCAAACGCCTACATACTGGAAAACAAAGAAGGGAAAACACTGAAAAACACGTTCAACGCAGAACACTTGAAAAAGTTCTATTCTTAGAAAGCGTTATGAACAAACATACTTAGGCAAATACCATGGTTTGTAAGAAACTGGTACTCCTATTATATCAAAGAAAGCAGATTATATGTTCAAACATATGGGCGCTCCACAAAAGGAAAAATATAAACACTTAGCCAAAAACAGGCAGTTATATGTATCAAAGCCATATTGGCGCACCAGACAAAACAAATATAAAAGCCTTAGATTAAAAAGAGCTTGAAGAGAGGGGCAGACGTCCCAGTTCATTACAAAAAATGTGCCTCACCAAAAAGAGGACTTTCTAAGAACAGAAAATAAACTAAGCATCTTCTGAAGGCGTGACAGGCAGCACCCCTAACGCCTGCACCGCAAGAGGAAGTATGTCTTGAGGCTCTTCGGAAGGGATCGCTCCATCTGAAGGCAGGTCTGGCTGAGAGGAAGAAGCGCGCTTACGATGTAAAGGAGATGGCGCAGGAGACTCCTCTTCTTCTTCAACAGAGGATTCAGGCGCCTTTCCCCTCCTAGAAGCCTCGGCGGCCGCCGCTTTCGCCTTCCTAGCCTCAGCTTCAAGCTTCCGCTTCCTAGCCTCTCTCTTGGCCTCCATGTTGAGGAAATCACCAAAGGAGGGGAGCGCCACTACATCAAAAGCAGGGTCAGCCTTCAACAGATCAGTCCGAATGGAGGTAAAGGCCTCCACCATAGCCTGGCGACACCAGCGAGCACAGGGAGCATCAAACTCTTTGCTCCCCTTGTACTCCTCCACTGCTTCAGCGAGGCGCTTGGGAGATTCCTTCTGGAAAAGAGCGTCCTCCTCGGCCAAACGGCGAACATCCTGTTCAGCCACAGCAGCGCGCTGTTCGAAGGAATCAGCTCTCTTCTTCAGGACATCAAAATCCCTGCGAAGATTAGCGAGCTCCTCATGCGCTTTAGAAACTTGCTCATGAGCCCTCGCCGCCTCTGCCAGCTTATCCCTCACTTGTAGCATTTCCTGAGCATGGCGAGCGGCTTCTTCCTCCTTAGCAGCTTTTTCCGCAGCTAAGTCACGGTTAGCGCGCTCCATCTCCAGCTCTCGCTGGGCAGCTATGGCCTCGCGCTCCTCAGACAACTCCACAATGGCGGTCCCCATTTGGAGTTGCACGGGCAAAAGCTACAAGAGAGCCAAAACAGTTAGTTAAATACTTAGTCAAAAGTAATGCAAAAACCAAGGAAAGGTAAAAATATACCTGAGAAAACAAGGTGAGACCCTGTTTCACCAAATTGTCCAGAGCGCCGGCATCCTTCTCGATTGGCGTTCGGTCAGCAGGGGGGCAGGCGCCGGATAGCAGATGGAGACCCAAGTTAGGGTCCAGCAAAGTATTTCCCCGCACAAGGGGAACATCTTGAAGGCGCTCCCAAGGAGCCCAGGGCACACCACTCGGATCCTCCTGAGAAACCCACTCTGGAAGACCTTCAACCTTCAAGTCTCTATGAAGATCAAAGGCGGGGCCCATGTACGACCTAAAGCGCCCCTCTGAACCGCTGGGAAGAGAGGGGAGCGCCTCCAAATCCGTGGAGGAAGAAGGGGCCGGCTCCCTATCCGCCCCCAGATCAGAGTCCCCCGCTGGAGAGGATAACCTCGCTGGGGTCTTCTTCTTCTTCCGGGAAGAAGGAGCGCTGGGAGCTTTACCCAGATAGGGCGCTCCATCACTCCTAACAGCTCTCTCTGTGGAAGTACCATCAGAGAAGACGTGGTAAGTCCAGGCCATTCCCAAAGCCGTCACAACAGGCGCGCCCCACTTCTTAGTGTGGAGAATGTTTAACCTTCTAGTAAAAACGGAATCGTTGCAATAGCGAGAGAAAGGGACCGCACCTTTGAAAAGAGTCACTGCCTCTTGAGTATCAGGGCTCAGCGTTTGAGGATCCGCGGATAGAGGATCTATATCATCCTCAGGGCGCGCCTTCTTCTTACCAGACTGCCTTTTCCTTTTCTTGGAGCTCTCAGCGGCGCCGGCAGACGGAGAGGCGGGCAGTTCCTGTTCATCATCCGATAGGGTGAAGGCAAGAGAAAAGCGCGAAACAAGTTTATCTGCAGAAGAAAAGGAAACAAATTATTACCCGTGTCCTATATAAGCGATATTGAACGGGAGAAATGCAAGCGTTGAAAAGATCCTCCTCCTTGGTCTCCTTGGATATCCACGTGGCGCGCCCCTCGAGGTGATCGGCGTATACCATGTGGAGCGACTCCTTATCCCAGGGGGATAATTCGTCATCCAAGGGAAAGGGATCGCGGAGTGCCTTGGGGGTGATGCACCAAGGAACCCCGCCTTTAAAGAAAAAATAGGACTTCTTCCAATTGGAATTGCGGGTCCTAAAACCAGTAACTAAGGGGGAGGAGGATTTCCAGTTTTGGTACTTATTATCAGGAAAGCGACTGACAAAGAAAAAAACGCCGAAGCGATTGAAATCTATCCTATAGAAATGGCGAAATAAGACCAAAGAGTATGTATAGCCCTGTCTCTCGCACAGGCATCTAAAGCCTACCAAGGTGCGGAGAGCGCAGGGAGAGAACTGAGTAGGGGAGACGCCATAATAGCGACAGGCCTCGGCCAGGTCAGGACAAAGGGGAAACTTTAGACCAGCATCTATTTGGAAGAGGTAAATGGTTTCCTCGCCTGACCCTGGTTTTGAGATGGGCGTGGCGTTATCAGGGTCAAGCTCGTCAGGAAGAGGAAAACGGGCCATGGCGTCGCTCATACAAGACTCGTCTACTGACCTATTAAAAATAGACCTAGATATAGTGTTGGGCATAGGGTCACTAAAACCCGGAGGAAAGAAGACGTTAGCCTCACCTCCTGTCGATCCGCCCGCCATGGGTGAAAGAAGGCGCTCGCGACGAGGGTAGACGCTGGGCTCGAAAGGAGAGCAGCGAGCTATTTTGGAAGAGCGAATGAAACACTATCGGAAAATTAAGGGCGACCGGAGAAGAGTAACCAGAAAATCTAGAGAGAAGCCAGAGCTTTCTAGAGAGAGAAAGTTACTCGGAGAGGTAAAAGTAAGAAAATGAGGAGGAGGAGCTCTATTTATAGAGCTCCCCTAGGGAAGCCCAACGGTCACTTTACCCCTAGAAGCCCGATTGGACGAAACGTCCTCGGGAAGACAAGGGACACCAACGGTTGAATTGAAACCGCACGGTCCCAAGAAACGGTTCGATCGCAACGGCTAGTTTCTTGAATGCAGATCCAAAGACTGACGCTGAAATCGCGTGACCGCGCGCCATAATTGTCGCGCCGATTAGAAAAACAAGTAAACCAAACTGACGAAAGATAAAAGGGAACGCCATAGAGCATTTAATCGCCTTAAAAAACCTAACACGAGCGACGCTCGTATTAGGCTTCGGGGGCAGATGATGGATCCTGGCCTAAATACCCAGGTGGGCCAGGACAACTACCCGGCCTACCACACAAAGAAGGCCCAGGCCCAGTTATCCGGCCTACCAGCCAAGGCCCGATCAGAGGCCACGCATCGAAGGGCGCACCGTCAGTGGCGCGCCACGCGAAGACCCGCCCATCACTCTGACAGGTTCAAGGTCCAAGGAGTGATGGGGGCTCTCCACTCTGATATGGAGCTCCGGCACGGGAAACAAGCCCACTGAGCAGCAGACACCAGGCAACACTCTGCCCAATGGGACTCCACTCAGCCACGCCAGACGCCACGTCGGATAACCCGGGTCATATCCAAACTCTACTCAGGTTAAGGGTGAAGGCTATAAATACCTCCATCCCTCCCTATTTCAGGGGACTGACTTTCTAATTTACTATCATATACAAACGAACCTCCTCGCTCACTTAAGCTTCGGAGGGGAAACAAAGGGCATCGCCCGGGTTTTCCTTGTTGCAGGACGTCGGAGCGCCGCTAGGAGCATCTCAGGAACTCAGAATCCAACAACAACCAAAACTAGGCTCGGGACAACCTTCAAAGTAGACTCAAGTTGAGCCTTTTCCTGTAAAAAGCTAAGACTTCACAGTTGCAAGGTCGTCCCCATGAGTTGAAGCTTCGTCTTTGTTAGCAATAATCTCCTTCGATGAGAAATAGAGCTCCTAGATGGAGACCTCACTTTCAGCAGCAGGGGCATCCATCAGAGACACTTAAGGTGCCTCACTAGGAAGGATAGGGTAGAAATATGCACCCTTCAGAGCTTAACGACCATCACTTGAAGGAACGCGACAATCTCAGACTCCATTGCTTCTAGAGTGACATTAACGAAATTCAAGGACTTCTTGTAGGGCTCGACAACCATAATCGGGCTCAGAACAACCTTCAACGTACACTCAAGTATAGCATTTTCCTGTGAAAAGCTAAGACGTCACAGTTGCGAGGTTGTGCCCATGAGTTGAAGCTTCATCTTTGTTAGCAATAATCTCATTCGAGGAGGTCAGAAGTATCGACGCGATCTCGCTTGGCCTTCGCTCCCGCTTCCTCGGGAACTGCTAGTGCCCCCTCCCTCGAGGACACCTTCTACATGAGATGATTTTCCCAATCCTAAATCTCCGCCACTCAAGTCCCCAACTTGTTAACTAACCTCTAAAAGAGTTATATCGTAACCCTTGTAAGCTTCCAACTCAAAGGTTAAATTGCCTTGGGCATAGGCCAGATGACCCACCTTACAGGCGAGGATCGTCTCCTCCTGAACAATCTATGTGAAAAGAGCAGAGATAAGAAAATAATGGAATCACAATAAAAGTAGGCAACTATGATAGGAAGGACCTACAAAGGCAAGCCACGTAAAATATGATCTTACGGCCTCCTCGATCGCATTAATTACCACAGGCGTCTACAGTCTATCATGTGGAGGGATAACCCCATTCAGAAGATGCATACATAGGTCGGGGTTATCCTTCAGAATTATCATGGAATCACAATAAAAGTAGGCAACTATGATAGGAAGGACCTACAAAGGCAAGCCACGTAAAATATGATCTTACGGCCTCCTCGATCGCATTAATTACCACAGGCGTCTACAGTCTATCATGTGGAGGGATAACCCCATTCAGAAGATGCATACATAGGTCGGGGTTATCCTTCAGAATTATCTTTTTTAGAATCCTAACAAGGAGAAATAAACATCCAAATCCCGCAGGGATACGTTGTCCTGGGGGCCTATTGAAGTTCATCAACACAAAATATTTCCCACGGAAAGGCACCCTGGTCTGAGCGGACCCCTTGACTTCAGATCTTTGGCTACCCCGCGCGGTAACCTCAACCTCCTTCTCCGGGGTAGCACAACTACGAAGCAAGGGGTACTATAATCTTCTTAGGGAGATTTACCCACTCGAATATGGGATCCTTTAGCTCTCCTTTAGGCATCCTCGAGGATCTTGTCAACTCTATAGAGGGCACCTATCCAGAAGTTGAGGCGCCCCAAACCTTTTTCTTGTGGAGAGCAGACTTGTGGGCAGCAGACTCCTATCCTTATTCTCCTGGGATCAACGAACATGGAGATGTGATAGATCAAGGGATCCCTCTACTGGAGATAAAACTGCTTAGCCTTTTTTGAAAAAAGGATGAAAATCTTAGGATCTCGAGTACCAATGGAATAAACAAAAGGAGAAATGAAGTTATAAATTTACCTAGTTAATAGATGGATTAGAAAAAGCGGTTTAGATGTCATTCAGTAGAAAGTTGCACTCGGGCGTGTCCTCAGTCGAATAGAATGGCTTAAAATCAGGCCTCTGATGACGACAAAAAAGAATATCAATTGCATTCCTACGATTCACAGAAAGCTTGCCAAAGTTAGAGGCAACATCCTGGAAGGGTTGGATCACACAAGATACCCCACCTTGGTAAAATAGGTACAACTTCTTATAATTACTAGTAGAGGAGTGGAAGTCATCGACGATATGCAAATCAGTATCCCAATTCCATCTTTCAGAGTACCACTCCGTGAACGTATGCTGAAAATAATGGTAATTATTGGCGACCACAACCAATCGGTAAAAACATCAAAAAAGGGGGAGAGAGTAGGTCCAGCCATGGCACGTGCACATGATGCAAAAGCCAATCCACATCAAAAGGATATAAGGCACCGGTTGCGTTAGAGCGACACGGTAGTACCTGCATAGTTCCTCCAAGTCTTTGTAGAGAACCATAGTCCAACCCTTAGAAATTCTACCCTAGACACTCATACCTCTAGGTCAAGGAATCTCCCAAGCCACCACCGAGGATAACAGGGCGATAGCTTTAAATTAGGCAGGCTTCAAATTATTCACCTTAATATCTAAAGTGCGAAAGGCGCCAGGGAAAGAATGAAACCAAATATTCCCTAAAGAATAAACCAAAACTAGAGCGAAAAAATCAAAACAACAAGAAATAGAGATTTACCATGACACAAATACTAAGGGCCAAAGGTCACACTCTCAGAGGAGCCTTTGAAAACAACAACAATCATGTTCTCAACCATGGTCAGTCGTAGAGATAAGATCTGTTCTGAAAAACAAAAGGGGCCTTTGAGGGAGCTTACAAAATGAAATATTAGTGAACGTTCAAGGGAAATTTTACTAGAGAAGTTAAGCTTGAAAGAATTTTGTAAGGCGTGATTGGTAACTGACTCGTAATAAAATACTTAATAAAGAGCAGAAAATGAAGAATCCCTAGGCTGTTTTGAAGCACCAATGATGACCTTTTTCCCCCCAGAATAATGAAGATGCGGCAACACGTTAAGGAAAACCAAAAGGTCACGAAAGATGAAGCCACAACATCGCTATGACATACCATGAAAGAAAAATCACAACACTTATGTGAAACCCTTACACGAAAGGTTGTCGCCTCAACCCACTCGAAATGAAGCCTGAATGAAAGTTCCTTTCGCTCAAGCTTTGAGGGAAAATGTTGGGCTTATGTGCCGAATTTACCTCAAATTGGGAGAATGAATGCAAACCACCTTAGATCTAACCACCCTCGGGGGAAGATAAGTCACACGACTTTCACCTGAGAAGATCGTGTTATTCCCAACCTCCAAGATGAACATCTTGAGCTCTGGTTAATAAAAAGTCACCACCTCCCTCCAACGAGGCGAGTAATTTATACTCGTCCTCAACATGGATAGGAACATACACAACTAACAAAGGTTGACCTAACTTCCTAAAGACAAGGCGAGCAATCCATGACTACATTCACCAAACAAATACTTAGGAAAAAATATAAGTCTCTAAGAACCTCCTCCACAATGACGATGCTCACCTAGACTTGATCTTGAGAATAAATCTGGTCATTACACTGAATCTTAGTGCTCAATAATAGTCAAAGATATCAACAAACCTGGACTACAAGAATGTTCAACTACAGCTACGGACGGAATCTGTTGTCATTAAAATTGGTGAGTAAATTAGATCATTTGTAATGACAATTATTATTGTTGTTATAATACTTATTAAGTGTCCAATGTTATTCCGTATCCAAAACCTACTTCCTATAGTGATATTTGTCGTAGTCAAAATGTTATGTACATATAATTTTAGTGTCGAACTATTTTCGTTGTTTATACATATAATCAACGACAATATAAATCCTTAATGTTAAAACAATCCTTTAATGTGTACGCGTTTTGGAGATAAATGTTTGTATGTTGCAACGGTATCTAACCGCCTCTGTTCTTGATTTTCCACCAAGAATCTATTTTTTTAGAACATTACAGAACAGACTAACTGCTTTTTTGTTTTTACTGCCATAACAATACTACCGAAGACCCAAACCGAAGAGTTTGTTGCCACAGTTTTCTATTAGAATAAGAAATATTCCAACTGGGGAAGATCTTCTTACATGGCAATGTATTGGTCGGTCATCTTTTTCCTTGATGATCAATTTGGTGTAGTACATGTTGTAATTACGACAGATTTTCAGCTCAAGCTTCGACAAACCCATATTAACCACTTCGTCAATCTAATCGACTTCCCAGCAGTTATTCATTCCGACTGATTCCAGTTATTACAAACACTCCAATTGTGGTTGATGCTTAATCTAGTCATTGTTGGGTATCGATAGTGACGGCCCAATAAGGAAAAGGCTTCGAGGGCCCAATAACCCTGGAGGGGGTAAACCCAAGATATTCAAATCGGGTCAGCCTCAGTCAAAGTTAGCCTGGCCCACCATATAATGGCCCAGAATCGAGCCCAGGACAATACGGACGCCAAAGGCTCCCCAGCTGGTCACCATCCTATCTCAAGTCGCGACCTTCTACTGCTCTCCATGGGAGTGCTTGCCTCTCTCCTCGGGTCCCACCTACCGTTAATAAGGAAGTGGTCATGATATCCCGCGTATCTCGGTCACATATTCACTAAAGATTAGATATGGTAACTGCAATATCTCGTCGTAACTGCCATATCTACTATCCAAATCTTCAACAGCACAATATTCCCAAGATATACGGTTACCTTATACGGTTTGATCTCTCCTACACTATAAATACCTCTGTTTTACATACGTTCATTACGTTTTGATCTATATACACACACATATACTCATTTAAGCATCGGAGAGGGACCCAGAGACACCTCCTATGTTGCGCTCCCTTACCTGTAGGTTCACCGGAGTTGAAGCAGAAGCACCATTCAACCTTCGTCTGACATTCAATTCACTGCCAGATCAGCAACTAGGATTTCACGATCCAACATTAGGCGCCGTCTGTGGGAATCGAGTGATACAGCCATGATAACTCGATAACAAAACAACCGCAGGAACCAGACTCGCGAGCAATCCGCGGATAGCTTTGATTCCGCCGCCGCTTCACCGCTTCAGCAAGAACCTTCCAGCCAGGCTGCACCCAATGTCGGTAATTCCAGACCGACCCAGCTACCAACCACATCGACACTCCAGCTCCGCAGACCGTCCACATCGCTGGGGAAAACATCCAGTTAACCCCGGAGATGATATCATTGCTGGCCCGCCGTCAAGCCCCTGCTCCCCAAGGAAACACTCGCCCTGCTGCCACAGGGCCCTTGCCGTCTGAAACCGCGAATCCTGGCACCACAGCACCCCAGGTGGATCAGGAGATGACGTCAAGACAACAGTCCCTACCCCCGACATATACCGAGCAGCCGACAGCTACATACTCCGCCAATCCTTCCGGTCCCTCTCCGTCCGGGACTTCGCCAAAATATTGCACCCTGGACCAGATGGACGACCTTTTCAACAAAAGGCTCCAAGAAAGACGATTGACATTCGTAACTCCCTTCAAGGAGCGATCTGCTCATCCCTTTTCCGACGAGCTCGTCGCCAGCAAGATCCCCAAAGACGTAGTCGCTCGGGCCATACCTGAGTATAGTGGTGGAGGAGATCCCACCATACACTTCACCAAATACGAGGCTTCTCTGCTGGGTAAGTCAAATGATCTCAATCACTTGGCTTTGTTATTTCCATCCACTCTTTCGGGTTCGGCTTCGTCCTGGTTCTTCGCCTCCCTGCAGGATCTATAGGAACTTGGGCAGAATTAAGGAGCAAATTCTTGGAGAGATACATGGGTGAGCGCCAGCTAATGAAAAGCGTGGTTGCCCTAGATGCGGTCAAGAAACAGCCTTGAGAGTCGCTGGCCAATTTGTACGGACGTTTTCATCAGAACGTCACGGAGATAGATCGCCGATTCTCAGATGGGGAGATCATTCGAGCCTTCTACAGAGGTCTGGATGTGGCCAACAAGGCTTCGAGAAAGCCGCGAAACAGCTATCACGTGAAGGAGATTGAGACGTTGGAGGAGCTGGCGTCCAGGGCAAAAGGTTTCATAGACCTGGAAAGGGCGAACACTGAGGCCAACTTTCGGACGACCTCGCTAAGGGTGGTTTCCGAGCCCTGACGCGATGGTAAGAAGGAAGTGAAGAAAGAAAAGAAGGGAAGAGACAGCAGGGCCCGGGTCGAGCCCAACCCGGCACCGAGATATCCAGAGGTCCCTGAGTACTTCACGCCTTTAAATAGGCATATCTCAGCGGTACTAGTCGAGATGGAGAGGAGATCATTGGCGAGGCCACCGATGCCTCTTCGGGGTGGTCAACCCATGAGGAAGGACGTCGAGAGCCATTGCAGATACCATAAGTGCAAGGGCCACAAGACGGATGACTGCCGCATTTTGAAGCGGAACATAGAGAAGCTGATTCAAGGAGGGATGCTGAAGGAGTTTGTGGCAGGGCGAGACAGAAGTCGAACGCCCCCTAGGAGACATCGTTCGCCAGCTCCTGCTGAGCCAACTGATCAATCTGCCAGCAAGAGGAGAGTGAATTTGATTGCGGGAGGATTCGGTGCAGGAGGCAAGGGGTCGCACGCCAGGGAGGTCTATGCCACTCAGATCTCTACAGCAGTTCAGTTGGGAAAGCGATCCCGACCTGAGGAGGACATTGTCATCTCATTCTCCGAAGATGATTTGGCACATGTCACAACCCCCACAATGATGCTTTGGTTATCACGGATGATATCGACGGCTGTGACGTTGTAAGGATTCTAATCGATGGAGGCAGCTCGACGGATATCCTATTCCTAGACGCCTTCGAGAGGATGGGCAAGTCCAAGCGTGACCTGAAGATGGTCGATTTTCCGCTGATTGGGTTTCCTGGGAGAACGACTTATCCACTGGTAGCAATAACCATGCCAGTAATTCTGGGCGAGGGATGGAAGAGCATCAAGGTACCGGTCACTTTCCTGGTGGTCGACTCACCTACATCCTACAACGCCATCCTGAGGAGGACCACAATCAACCCTAACAAGATTGTGGCCTCCACAGTCCATTAGAAGATGAAGTTCCCCACTCCCAACGGGATTAGAGAGGTGCTCGACGACCAGCCTGCTCAGGAAGAACCAAAGGGAGGCTCTCGCCATCGAGACAGAGGTCGACCCTCGCGAGGATTTGGCTCGACTAGCGCCTATGGAGGAATTGGAAGAGGTCGAGGTTGATGGCCCAGACAAGAAGGTGCGTATTGGGACCACCTTGAAAGAAGATCAGAAGGAGGCCATGACCGCCCTCCTCAAGGAATTCAAAGAGCTCTTCGCCTGGCAGCCGAGTGACATGCCGGGAATCAGCACAGACATCATATCTCACGAGCTCATGATAGACCCGTCTATCAAACCGATCGCCCAGAAAAGGAGATCGTTTGGGACGGACAAGCGCTTGGCAATCAGACAGGAGGTTGGCAGGTTGATTGAGGTTGACTTCGTCAGAGAGGTGAGATTCCAGAGCTGGGTCGCCAACCTAGTTTTGGTCAAAAAATCAAACGGCAAGTGCAGGATTCGTATCCCCTTCCCAGGATTGATCAGCTGGTCGATGCTACCTCTGGTCACGAGATGCTGAGCTTCATGGACGCCTATTCAGGCTACAACCAGATCAGAATGCATCCAGACGATGAGGCTCACACCGCTTTCTATGCAGACGGAGACATTCTGTGTTACAAGGTAATGCCCTTTGGTCTCATCAATGCCGAGGTGACTTATCAGCGGATGGTGAACCGCCTATTCCAGGACATGCTGGGAAGAAACATGGAGGCTTATGTGGATGATATGCTCGTCAAAACCATCAAGGGCAATCGACACACAACAGACCTCCGCGAAGCTTTCGAATGCATTAGGAGACACAACGTTCGCCTAAACTCTGCAAAGTGCGCCTTTGGAGTCAAGTCTGGCAAATTCCTGGGATTCATGGTCAGCGAGAGGGGCATCGAAGCGAACCCAGAAAATTTGAAGGCCATAGAAGAGACGAAGTCGCCCACCTGCCATAAGGAGGTTCAATGACTGAATGGTCGCCTAGCTGCTCTCAACCGTTTCCTCTCCAAGGCGAGCGATAGGTCCCTCCCATTTTTCAAAACTCTGAGGGCCAACCGCAAGTTCGAGTGGACGCCAAATTGTGAGGAGGCGTTCCAGTCCTTGAAGCGGCATATCCAAGCACTCCCAGCTCTGGCAAAACCCATTCCAGGCGAGCAGCTCTTCCTTTATTTAGGCATCAGTGACATGGTAGCCAGTGCTGTTTTGATAAGGGAGGAAAATAACGTTCAGAGTCCAGTGTACTTTATTAGCAAAATGTTTAACTCAGCAGAAATAAATTATGTTCAGATTAAGAAGTATCTCTATGCCTTAGTTATTGCTGCTCGAAAGCTGAGACCTTACTTTTACGCACACAACATCACGGTCCTCACCAATCAACCTCTCAAAAACTTCCTGATGAAACCAGATTCTTTAGGAAGAATGGTCAAGTGGGCGATCGAGCTCAGCGAGTTGAAGATCAAATTTGCGCCGAAAATGACCATCAAAGGTCAAGCACTAGCTGATTTCATTGTGGAAAGCACAAGTAATGGTCAAACAGAAGCAGAAAACAGGCCAAGTTAGTCCGCAAGCAATAATCAAGTTTGGGAGCTCTATACAGATGGGTCTTCATCAAGAGAAGGCTTGGGGGCAGGTTTAATTCTTATTCCTCCTGAAGGCGAGCCTTTAAAGTATCTGATCGCCCTAACATTTCAGGCGACCAATAATGAAGCAGAGTACGAGGCTCTTATTACTGGACTCACACTGGCGAAAGGAATGGGCATATATGCACTTAAGGTAAAAAGAGACTCGGAACTTATCGCCAATCAGGTCAATGACACTTATGAGGAAAGGGGGAAAGATGAAAAAGTTCCTCAGCATCGCCAAGAAGCTCGTCGCAGAAATTCCAAATTTTGCGATTGATTCTATTCCTCGCCAGGAAAACCAGATGGCAGACTCCTTAAGTAAGCTGGCATTTGGAGGAACGACAATCCAAGATCTACAATTCCTGGAAAAGGCCTTATGTTCAGTCCTTGAAAGCAGAGCAGAGGTTTTCAACATTCAAGGGCAGGTCACATGGATGACTCTGTTTCAGAATTACTTGAAAGAGGGGATCCTCCCGGATGACGAAGGCGAATCTATGAGGATAAGACAACTCGCAGCCAGTTATCTGATTATAGATGGAGAACTCTACAGGAGAGGCTACTCGACGCCTTACTTGAGGTGTGTTGCTCATCTAGATATGGAAAGGGTTCTTCGAGAAGCTCATGAAGGGGGGGCAGCATGTCATGAAGGTGCTCGATCATTAACGAGGAAGATCTTCAGACTGGGATACTACTGGCCAACCTTGGGAAAAGATGCGGCTGAATTGACGCAGAAGTGTGAGACTTGCCAGCAATTTGCACCACGATCAGGTCGACCGCCAACACTATTATCCCCAATGGCGGGTGCCTGGCCTTTTGCTCAATGGGGGATGGATATATTAGGTCCTTTTCCTATTAGCACTGGTCAACGCACTCACATTATAGTGGCGATCGACTACTTCACCAAGTGGATAGAGCCGAAAGCTCTAGCTTCTACAACGGAATTTCAAGGCATCAAGTTCCTGAAGATCAACATATTCTCCAGGTTTGGCATTCCTAAAATACTCATCAGTGATAATGGTCCGCAATTCATTGGAAAAGAGCTCAAATGGCTCTGTGAAGAATACCATGTCGACCATCGTTTCAGTTCAGTGCATCATCCTCAAACGAATGGGCAAGCTGAAGTAGCCAACAAGGTTGTTTTAGCAGGACTCAAGAAAAGGGTTCTAGCATTCAAAGGAAATTGGGCAGAAGAGCTGGAAAACGTATTATGGGCCATCAGAACAACACCTAAGGCAGCCACGGGAGAAACACCCTTCAGTCTAGTGTATGGATCAGAAGTAGTGGCGCCCGCCGAAATAGCAGTGCCTACCCATAGAATCCTACACTTCAATACCGAGGCAAACGAAATCGAACGCAGGTCTGATCTGGACCTAACAAAAGAAAAGAGTTGGCAATCAGAAAGGACACAGGCAAGGATGCGTCTGGCGACCGCTTGATACTTCAACAGAAAAGTCAGCGCTCGCCAATTTTTCGTGGGGGAGATGGTTATGAGAAGGAACGAATTTACAAGGCTGGACAGTCAGAATAAGCTCTCAGCTAAGTGGGAAGGACCATACAAGGTAGTAGAGATCGCCGCCCCAGGATCCTACTATTTGGAAACCACCGAATGAGAAAGGTTACCTCGTCCATTCAATGCGGAACATTTAAGGAGATTTCATACATAGCTTGTAAATTCAAATGTTATGTCAATAAAAGCAAGATGTTCCTTCAAAAAGCATGTGACACTCGAACCAAATCGAAGAAAAATTCCTGACGCCAAAGTCAGGCAAAAAGCCCTAACAACAAAGTTAGGCCAAAAGCCCTGACGCCAAAGTCAGGCCAAAAGCCCTGTCACCAAAGGCAGGCCAAAAAGACCTAAACAGCAAGATTTAGGCGAAACGAAAGCCGTAACGCCAAAGTTAGGCCAAAAGCCCTGATGCCAAAGTCAGGCCAAAAGACCTAAACAACAAGAGTTAGGCGAAACGAAAGCTCTAACGCCAAAGTTAGGCCAAAAGCCCTGACGCCAAAGTTAGGCCAAAAGCCCTGTCGCCAAAGGAAGCCAAAAGCCCTGTCGCCAAAGGCAGGCCAAAATACCTAAACAAAAAGAGTTATGCAAAAAACCAAAAGCCCTGTCGCCAAAGGCAGGCCAAAAAGACCTAAACAACAAGAGTTAGGCGAAACGAAAGCCCTAGCGCCAAAGTTAGGCCACAAGCCCTGACGCCAAAGTCAGGCCAAAAACCCTAACGCCAGAGTTAGGCCACAAGCCCTGACGCCAAAGTCAGGCCAAAAGACCTGACGCCAAAGTCAGGTAGAAAGAACTGATATCAAAGACAGGCAGGAATCTGGACAACGAAGATAAGCAATCCATCAAGGAAACTGTCTACTTATAGGTTGGACAAATTTTAGAAAAGTTATCTTCATGAGTCAAATTATCGAGGATGGATAAGGAGCCTTAAGCGATCACTATGAAAAGTAAAGATGCAAGTAACGAGTTCCTTTCGAAGAGGCGAATACTCCAAAAGGCTTAAACTTTATTAAGGTTATTTATCTTCAAGTCTATAAGTCTATACTTTTAAGTCTTAAGATATTTTCCTTAAGAAGTTTATACTTGGCGAGATTCACGAGTGATTCCATGAAGTCTCATCATCGTTCGCCAAAAAGAAGGTCCAAAGACCCTATTCATCATCGTTCACCTAAAAGAAGGTACAAAGACCCTAAGGGTCGAGATAATCATGAAGCGAAGAAAAAATCGAAAATCGCTATAGCCAAGACCTAGGAGGAATCGCGAAACATATTCAAAGTCAAATGAAAATAAAGGCTTGCGAATATAGAAGGCATTCAATATTATAAATAACCGAGTCTGAATTCAAGAAATAATTACAAGGAAAGGAAAAGAAAAACTGTCATCTAAAAACAGAAGGGTGGTCGCTGGAGAGGTAGAAACTTCAGTCTTTTGGGTCTTCGGGGGCAGGAGCGCTCGGCTAGCCTTCGGGGGCAACCTCTTCTACAGCCGCAGCTTGGTCGATATCTTCAGTAGCAGGGGTAGGTTGAGGATGAGAACTCCGGAGGAAACCCTTAAGGGACTCAACCTCCCGAATAGGAAAGTTGGGATCGACCGCCTGGACATACTCGACCAGAACTTGGAGGAAGTCGGCAATCTCCGACTTCATCACCTCCAAAGCACAAACAACGAAATCCTCAGAGGCTTTGAATTCGTTGACCACACTTTGGGGTGAAGGAACAGACTTTAGCTGTTCAGCCAGCTGTTCCTTCTCCTCCTCCAGGGCGATCCCCCTAGCTTCAGCAGCAGCCCTCTAAGCCTCCGCGGATTCCTTCTGAGCCTCAGCGGCGACCCGTTGAGCGTCTGACTCCGCCCTTTGGGCTCGGGCCTCCTTCAGCTCAACCTCCAGGCGAGCTATGATAGCCTCCCCTTCATCCAAGCACCGATGAAGGGCCTCAGACTCTTGAAGGAAGACTGCGGCATCAGCCTCCCTCTTCTTTACATCAACAAGGAGCCTCTCCTCCTTCCTGAAGTACTCCACTCGGGCACCTTCCACCAAGGAAAGCGTCGCGTCAGCGGTCGACTTTGATGGCCTCCATCTGCCCGGGGGAGATCCCCGTACTACGGTATTGCTCCAACTCAACAAGCAAATCAGAATGCTTGTTGGCGAGCTCTCCGACGATGCGACCCATCGCCACCTCTTCTCGAACGAGCTGCCAACAAAGAAATAACAAAGATTGTTAGGCTATGGAAAAGAGGAAACAATGCGAAAACATGACGAGGAATCGAAATCTTACCAGAGCGACTCGTTCATTGTGGGACCGCATGAATCCCTCGATTTGGTGCAGCTCCGAGGGAATCGCAGAGCCATCCCTGGGAGGAATTATCCCCTTAAGGAGTCGCATGCACAAATCTGGGCTGCCCCAGAGACTCTTCTTGTCTGAGACCCCTTTCTTCGAGAAGTCTCCGCAGGGGAACCAAACTCCCCGAGAGTTCGCAGCCTTGAGCGGCTGGAACATGCTCGCCAAAGCACAGTACTCCTCAGGAGGAGTCTTCGAGGCGCTAGGGGTATCGGGCCCCTTCTTCTGAGTCCCAGATTCCTTCAGAGGAATAGGGACTGAAGGCTCGGAAGAAGAAGGGGCTGCCAAAATCAGAGCCTTCTCCACGGGGACAGCAGGTCCCTTAGGAGGAGGAGGAGGATTCTGGGGGAGAACCGGGCGATCCTCACTCCTGACCTTCTTGGCAGGAGGAGGAGGAGGGTCCCGGGCCACATCAGCAGTGGGCTTCTCTGCAAAATAACAAGGAAATGTGTCAGAACCCGAGAACTGAAAAGTATAAAAAACGGAAAATCAACAAATGGCGAGACAACATACCTGGTTGGCGAGGGCCAACAGTGGCCAAGGGAAGCGCCTCTTCGGGCTTCCTCTTGGATGAACGCCTAGAAGGGGGAGGAGGAGCATTCAGCGACGCTTGATCAGCAGACAGCCCCGCCTTGCCCTGGTCATTGTTGGGTATCGATAGTGACGGCCCAGTAAGAAAAGGCCTCGAAGGCCCAATAACTATAGAGGGGGTAAACCCATGACATCCGAACCGGATCGGCCCAAGTACAAGCCAAACTTGGCCCACCATCGAGTAATCCAGAATCGAGCCCAAAGTCTATAGAGACGCCAAAGGCTCTCAGACTGCTCGCCATTCTCTACCAAGTCGCGACCTTCCACTGCTCGACATGGGAGTGCTCGCCCCGAAGAGAGCCTTGCCTCTCTCCTCTGGTCCCACTAAACCGTTAATAACAGAGTGGCCAAGATATCCCGCATATCTCGGTCACATATTCACTAAAGATTAAATTTGGTAACTGCAATATCTCGCAGTAACTGCCATATCCCACGATCCGAATCTTCAGCAACTCAATATACATTAAGATATTCAGTTGCCTTTATACGGTTCTATCTCTCTTACCCTATAAATACCCTTGCTTTACATACGTTCTTAACGTTTTGAGTTTTATACACACATATACTCATTTAAGCATCGGAGAGGGACCCAGAGGCACCCCCTCTGTTGCGCTCCCCTACTTGCAGGTTCACCGGAGTTGGAGCTGAAGCGTCATCCCAACCTTGTCTGGCATTCAATTCACTGCCAGATCAGCATTCAGGATTTCACGATCCAACATTTGGCGCCGTCTGTGGGAAACGAGCAATTCAGCCATGAGAACTCGATCCCAAAGCAACCGTCGGAATCAGACTAGGGAGCGATCCTCAGATAGCTCTGATTCCGCCGCCGCTTCACCGCTTCAACAGGAACCTGCCAGCCGAGCAGGAGTTAATGCTGTTCCTCTGCGGACAGCCCGAGAACATGTCGGTGATTCAAGACCGACCCCAGCTGCTGATCAAAACGGAGCCCCTGCACCGCAGACAGTCCACATTGCGGGGCAGGATATTAATTTAACCCCCGAGATGGTCTCCTTGCTGGAAGCCATCCTAGGACAGGCGCGCCGCCAGGCCCCTGCTCCTCAGGAAAACAATCCCTCTGCTCCTAAGGAAAATCACCGCCCTGCTGCCACAGGGCCTTCACCTTCAGAAGCGGCCAATCCTAGTCCTGCTGCGCCTCAGGAGGATCAGGAGATGACGTCAGGTCAGCAGTCCCTACCTCCAGCGCACACCAAGGAGCCAGCAGCCGCATATACTGCCAATCCTTCCGGTCCGCCTCCACCCGGAGCCTCTCCCATGTACTGCACTGTGGATCAGATGGATGACCTCCTCAACAAAAGGCTCCAGGAAAGACAGTTGACAGTCATAGCTCCCTTCAAGGAGCAGTCCTCTCATCCATTCACCGACGCGCTCGTCGCTATCAAAATCCCGAAGGATGTGGTTGCTCGGGCCATACCTGAGTATAGCGGTGAAGGAGATCCCACCGTACATGTCAACAAGCATGAGGCCTCCCTTCTGGGTAAGTCAAACGATCCCAATCATTTGGCTTTGCTATTTCCATCTACTCTTTCGGGCTCGGCTTCGTCCTGGTTCTTCGGCCTCCCTGCAGGATCAATCGGAACTTGGGCAGAGTTAAGAAGCAAGTTCCTGGAGAGATACATGGGCGAGCGCCAGTTGCTGAAGAGCGTGGTCGCCCTTGACTCGGTCAAACAGCAGCCTGGAGAGTCGCTGTCCAACTTCTACGGGCGTTTTCATCAAAATGTCACAGAATTAGATCGCCGAATCTCGGATGGGGAAATCATTCGAGCATTTTACAGAGGTCTGGATGTGGCCAACAAGGCCTCGAGAAAGCTGCGAAACAGCTATCACGTAAAGGAGATAGAGACATTGGAGGAGTTGGCATCCAGAGCGAAAGGTTTCATAGACCTTGAGCGCGCAAACATCGAGGCTAACCTCCTGACGACCTCGCTAAGAGTAACCCCTGAACCCCGACGCGATGGTAAGAAGGAGGTCAAGAAGGAGAAGAAGGGAAAAGAAAGTAAGCCGCGAGTCGAGTCTCTTCCAGCGCCTCGCCATCCAGAGGTCCCTGAGTACTTCACGCCTTTAAATAGGCAGATCTCAGCGGTACTAGTCGAGATGGAGAGGAGATCCTTGGCGAGGCCACCGATGCCTCGCCGAGGTGGGTTACCCATGGGCAAGGATGTCGAGATCTATTGCAGATACCACAAGTGCAAGGGCCATAAGACAGACGATTGCAAGATTCTGAAACGAGATATAGAGAGGCTGATTCAGGGGGGAATGTTGAAGGAATTTGTGGCAGGGCGAGACCGAAGTCGAACGCCCCCCAGGAGACATCGTTCACCAGCCCCTGCAGATCAAGCTGAGCCTTCGGGAAGCAAGAGGAGAGTGAATCTGATTGCAGGAGGATTCGGCGCAGGCGGCGAGAGGTCAAACGCCAGAGAGGTCTACGCCACTCAGATCTCTACGGCAGTTCAGTTGGGGAAGCGACCCCGACCTGAAGAAAACATTGTCATCTCATTCTCTGAAGATGATTTGGCACATGTCACCACGCCCCACAACGATGCTCTGGTCATTACGGCAGATATTGACGGCTGTGATGTTGCAAGGATTCTGGTCGACGGAGGCAGCTCGACAGACATCCTGTTTCTGGACGCCTTCGAAAAGATGGGCAAATCAAAACGCGACCTGAAGAGGGTCGACTTTCCGCTGATCGGATTTGCGGGAAGGACAACTTATCCACTGGGGGCTATAACCATGCCAGTGATTTTTGGCGAGGGGTGGAAAAGCATCAAGGTGTCGGGCACTTTCCTGGTGGTCGATTCACCTACATCCTACAACGCCATCATAGGGAGGACCACGATCAACCCAAATAAGATTGTGGCCTCCACTGTCCACCAGAAGATGAAGTTCCCTACTCCGAACGGGATTGGGGAAGTGCTTGGAGATCAGCCTTCCTCGCGGCAATGTTATGTGAACTGTTTACGCAGGAAGAACCAAAGGGAGGCGCTCGCCATCGAGACAGAGGCCGATCCCCGCGAGGACTTGGCTCGACCAGCACCCATGGAGGAATTGGAGGAGGTCGAGATCGATGGTCCGGACAAAAAGGTGCGCATTGGGACCACCTTGAAAGAGGATCAGAAGGAGGCCATGACCGCTCTCCTCAAGGAATTCAAAGAGCTCTTTGCCTGGCAGCCGAGCGACATGCCAGGAATCAGCACAGATATTATCTCGCATGAGCTCAGGATAGACCCCTCCATCAAGCCGATCGCCCAAAAGAGAAGATCGTTCGGGACTGATAAGCGTTTGGCGATCAGGCAGGAAGTCGGCAGGCTGATTGAAGCTGACTTCGTCAGAGAAGTAAGATTCCAGAGTTGGGTCGCCAACCCGGTTTTGGTCAGGAAATCTAACGGCAAGTGGAGGATGTGCGTCGACTTCCGCGACTTAAACAAGGCTTGCCCCAAAGATTCATATCCCCTTCCAAGAATTGATCAGCTAGTCGATGCTACCTCGGGTCATGAGATGCTGAGCTTCATGGACGCCTATTCAGGCTACAACCAGATCAGAATGCATCCAGACGACGAGGCCCACACTGCTTTCTATGCTGACGGCGACATTCTGTGCTACAAGGTGATGCCCTTTGGTCTCATCAATGCCGGGGCAACTTATCAGCGGATGGTGAACCGACTGTTCCAGGACATGCTGGGAAGGAACATGGAGGCCTACGTGGATGATATGCTCGTTAAATCCATCAAAGGCAATCCTCATACCACCGACCTCCGTGAAGCTTTTGAATGCATGAGGAGACACAGCGTTCGCCTGAACCCAGCAAAGTGCGCCTTTGGAGTCAAGTCCGGGAAGTTCCTGGGTTTTATGGTCAGCGAAAGGGGCATAGAAGCAAACCCGGAAAAGCTAAAGGCCATAGAAGAAATGAAGTCGCCAACCTGCCATAAGGAAGTCCAGTGCCTGAACGGACGACTAGCTGCTCTTAACCGCTTCCTTTCCAAAGCAAGCGACAGGTCCCTCCCGTTCTTCAAAACCTTGAGGGCCAACCGTAAGTTCGAGTGGACGCCAGACTGTGAGGAAGCATTCCAGTCCTTGAAAAGGCATATTCAAACACTCCCAGCTCTGGCAAAACCCGTTCCAGGCGAGCAGCTTTTCCTCTATTTAGGCATTAGCGATGTGGCAGCCAGTGCTGTTTTAATAAGGGAGGAGAATAATGTTCAGAGTCCAGTGTATTTTATTAGCAAAATGTTCAACTCAGCAGAAATAAAATATGTCCAGATTGAGAAGTATCTCTATGCCTTAGTTATTGCTGCTCGGAAGCTGAGACCTTACTTTCATGCGCACGACATCACGGTCCTCACCAATCAACCTCTCAAAAACTTCCTGATGAAGCCAGATTCTTCATGAAGAATGGTCAAGTGGGCGATCGAGCTCAGCGAGTTCAGGATCAAATTTGCGCCGAAAACGGCCATCAAAGGTCAAGCACTAGCTGATTTCATAGTGGAAAGCACGAGTAACGGTCAAGCGGAGGCAGAAAACAGGCCAAGTCAGTCAGCAAACGACAATCAAATCTGGGAACTCTATACGGATGGGTCTTCATCAAAAGAAGGCTCGGGGGCAGGTTTAATTCTTATTCCTCCTGAGGGCGAGCCTCTGAAATACGCGATCGCCTTGACATTCCCGGCGACCAATAACGAAGCAGAATATGAGGCTCTTATCACTGGACTCAGACTGGCAAAAGGAATGGGTACAACAGCGCTTAAGGTAAAAAGTGATTCAGAGCTTATTGTCAATCAGGTTAATGGCGCCTACGAGGCAAAGGGAGAAAAGATGAAGAAATATCTCGGCATCGCCAAAAAACTAGTCGTGGAAATCCCAAATTTCGCGATTGAGTTTATTCCTCGCCAAGAAAACCAGATGGCAGATTCTTTGAGTAAGCTAGCCTTCGGAGGGGCGACAATCCAGGATGTGCAATTTCTGGAAAAGGCCCTATGTTCAGTCCTTGAAAACAGAGCGGAGGTCTTCAACATTCAAGAACAGGTCACCTGGATGACCCCGTTCCAGAATTATTTGAAAGAAGGCATCCTCCCAGAGGACGAAGGCGAATCCACTAGGATTAGAAGACTCGCAGCCAGTTATCTAATCATCGATGGAGAACTCTATAGAAGAGGTTATTGGACGCCTTACTTGAGATGTGTTGCTCTACCCGAAACAGAAAAAGTTCTTCGAGAAGCTCATGAAGGGGCAGCGGCATGTCATGAAGGTGCTCGTTCACTAAGCAGGAAAATATTCAGACTGGGATATTACTGGCCGACCTTGGGAAAAGACGCAGCCGAATTAACACAGAAGTGTGAAATTTGCCAGCAGTTTGCACCACGATCGGGTCGACCATCGACATTATTATCCCCAATGGCGGGTGCCTGGCCCTTCGCTCAATGGGGAATCGATATATTGGGTCCTTTTCCCATTAGCACTGGTCAACGTACTCACATTATAGTGGCGATCGACTACTTCACTAAGTGGGTAGAGGCGAAAGCTCTAGCTTCGACAACGGAATTCCAAGTTATCAAGTTCATGCAGGTCAACATATTCTCCAGGTTTGGTATTCCCAAAATACTCATCAGCGATAATGGTCCGCAATTCGTTGGAAAGGAGTTGAAATGGCTCTGTGAAGAGTATCATATCGACCATCGCTTCAGTTCAGTACATCACCCTCAAACGAATGGGCAAGCTGAAGCAGCCAACAAGGTTGTCTTAGCAGGACTCAAGAAAAGGGTTCGAGCATTCAAAGGGAACTGGGCAGACGAACTGGAAAACGTATTATGGGCAATCAGAACAACGCCTAAGGCGGCCACAGGAGAAACGCCTTTCAGTTTAGTGTACGGATCAGAAGCAGTAGCACCAGCTGAATTAGCAGTGCCTACCATCAGAGTCCTACACTTTAACACGGAGGCAAATGAGATCGAGCGCAGAACTGACCTCGACTTAGCAGAGGAAAAGAGATGGCTCTCGGAAAAAACACAGGCAAAGATGCGCTTGGCGACCGCTCGGTATTTCAACAGAAAAGTTAGCGCTCGCCAATTTTTCGTGGGGGAGATGGTTATGAGAAGGAATGAATTCACAAGGCTGGACAGTAAAAACAAACTTTCAGCCAAATGGGAAGGACCATACAAAGTAGTAGAGATCGCCGCACCAGGATCCTACTATTTGGAAACCATCGAAGGCGAGAGGTTACCCCGTCCATTTAATTCTGAGCATTTAAGAAGATTTTATGCATAGTTTGTAATCAAACTGATTATGTCAATAAAAGAAAGCCATTCCTTCATAAAGCGCGTCCACTCGAAGCAAGCTGAAGCCAAAAAAGCCCTGACGCCAAAGTCAGGCCTCAAAAGCCCTAGCAACAAAGCTAGGCCAAAAGCCCTAGCAAAAAGCTAGGCCAAAAGCCCTGACGCCAAAGTCAGGCCACAAAAGCCCTAACAACAAAGTTAGGCCAAAAGCCCTAACAACAAAGTTAGGCCAAAAGCCCTAGCAACAAAGCTAGGCCAAAAGCCCTGACGCCAAAGTCAGGCCACAAAAGCCCTAACAACAAAGTTAGGCCAAAAGCCCTAACAACAAAGTTAGGCCAAAAGCCCTAGCAACAAAGCTAGGCCAAAAGCCCTGACGCCAAAGTCAGGCCACAAAAGCCCTAACAACAAAGTTAGGCCAAAAGCCCTAACAACAAAGTTAGGCCAAAAGCCCTAGCAACAAAGCTAGGCCAAAAGCCCTGACGCCAAAGTCAGGCCACAAAAGCCCTAACAACAAAGTTAGGCCAAAAGCCCTAACAACAAAGTTAGGCCAAAAGCCCTAGCAACAAAGCTAGGCCAAAAGCCCTGACGCCAAAGTCAGGCCACAAAAGCCCTAACAACAAAGTTAGGCCAAAAGCCCTAACAACAAAGTTAGGCCAAAAGCCCTAGCAACAAAGCTAGGCCAAAAGCCCTGACGCCAAAGTCAGGCCACAAAAGCCCTAACAACAAAGTTAGGCCAAAAAAGCCCTAGTAACAAAACTAGGCCACAAAAGCCCTAACGACAAAGTTAGGCCTCAAAAAACCTGACGCCAAAAATCAGGCAAAGCCCTGACGCCAAAGTCAGGCCAAAAGACCTAGCAAAATGTTAGGCAAAATAAAAGCCCTGACGCCAAAGTCAGGCCAAAGAAAGTTTAGGCGATCACTATTGATGATAAAGCCTGAACAAATTACAAATCCCCTTATGCCAACACCTCAAAGGTTTAAACTTCAAAGAATCTAACATCTCTTTGAGCTTAGAAGTTTACACTTTTAAGTGTCAAAAGTGTTATCCTTGGAAAGTTTAACTTATGATTGGTATACGGCTTTAAGGGTCGACGACATTACAAAGCAAGAAAAAAGTGGAAAGTAATTATGAGTAAAATATTGGATAGCTAAATATGTTCGAAGTCGATTAAAGGCTCAAGAATATAAAAGCATTCAATAGAAAAATCCAAGTCTTCGACAAATAATTACAAACCAAAAACAGAAAATACAAAAATGGCTATCTAAAAAAGATAAATACGGTCGCCAAGGAGTTGGGGACTTCAAGCGTCGGGGTTCTCGGGGGCAAGGGTGCTCTGCTCGCCTTCGGGGGCAGAAGTACTGGGCTTGCCTTCAGGAGCAGCCTCTCCAGCAACAGAGGGCTGCGAAGGACGACTCCGCAGGAAGGTCTTCAAGGAGGCGACTTCCCCAAGAGGAAAGTTGGGATCGACCGCCTGGACCTCATCCACCAGGACTTGGAGAAAATCGGCGATCGACGACCTCATCTCCTTCAGAGCGCAGTCCTCAAACTCCTCAGAGGCTTTGAATGCCTCAACTACGCTCTGGGGTGAAGGGACGGCTTTCAATTGTGCAGTTAACCGATCCCTCTCCTCCTCCAAGGCAATCCCCGGGGCTTCCGCAGCTTCCATCTGAGCCACCGCAGCTTCTCTCTGGGCGTCAGCAGCATCCCTTTGCGCCTCGGCAGCGACCCTACGAGCCTCCGATTCTGCCCCTTGCGCCTGAGCTTCCTTAAGTTCAGCATCTAGGCGAACTCGGACGATCTCTCCCTGATCTAAACACAGGTGAAGAGCGTCAAAGTCCTGAAGAGCGGCAGCGGCTTCAGCCTCCCTCTTCTGGACATCAGCAAGGAGGCGCTGCTCCTTCCCGAGGTATTCCTCTCGGATATTATCTGCCAAGGCGATCGCTGCATCTGCAGTCGTCTTGATAGTCCCCAATTGCTCAGGAGTGACCCCCGTGCTTCGGTACTGCTCCAGCTCGGCGAGCACACTGGAATACTTGTCGGTGAGCTCCCCGAAGACACGACCAAGAATCACCTCTTCCCGAACGAACTGGCAACAAATATAGAATAAAAGCTGTCAGGACAACAGACAATAAGGGAACGACAAAGAGAGGACTCTACGAAATAAAAATATGAGATCTTACCAAAGCCACTCGTTCGAAGTGGGACCGAAGGAACCCCTCGATCTGATGAAGTTCCGTGGGAACAATCGAGCGGTCCGCGGGGGGAATTATCCCGTCCAGAAGCCGCATACACATATCCGGGCTGCCCCGGAGGCTCTTCTGGGGAGGGTACCCCTTCTTCATAAGGTCCCCACAGGGGACCCAAGTTTCCCGAGAATTCGCTGATTCAAGCGGCTGAAATAAGCCGGCAAGGGAGCAATGCTCATCCACAGGAGCCCTCGATGAGCTGGAAGCAGCATGCCCCTTCTTCTTGGTCCCAGACTCCTTAGGAGGAGCCATGGGCACAGTAAGAACAGGAGGAGCTAAGGTCAAAACCTTCCCCTTGGCGGCAGAAGGACCCTGGGGAGAAGAAGAAGGGGGCACCGCGTCCAGACCCTTCCCTTTATTAGCGGAAGGACCCCCAGGAGGGGGAGGAGAAGGATGCTGGTCGACTTCCGGACATTCCTCACTCCTGACCTTCTTGGAGGGAGGAGGATCATGATCCCGGACCATGTCGGTTGAGGACTCCTCGGCAAAACAACAAGACAAAATGTCAAAAACAAAAAACCACAAAGTATGAAGACGTTAAATCTACGAATAACAAAGCAACATACCTGGTTGGCGAGGGTCAGCAGTGGCCGAGGGAAGCACTTCCTCAGACTTCCTCTTGAACGAGCGCCTAGAGGGGGGAGGAGGAGAGTTCAGCAATGCCTGGTCGGAGGACAATCCCGCTGATCCCTGGTCATCAAAGAGACCTATCAGTTTCTGGCTCTTGCTTACAACCTTCCCTACAAGTAATAAAGCAAGATAAGAGTTAGAAAATTACCCAATCATTAAAGATTGGCGTGGCTTGATGAATACCCGCCATCTCAAGGGCATTCTCAGTAGTCTCCGCCACTGAGCGGATGGACTTGAACTGAGATGACCGATGCGACCGGTATAGGTCATCAATAGCGTTTCGATCACTCTCTGATAGCTCCTCGAAGGAAGGAGGGAAATCCTTGTCCGGGATCAACAATTTCCAGGGCACCCCCCCTTATAAAAGAAGTAACACTTCTTATAATTGGAGTTGGTGGTCCGAAAATCGTCGACCAGGCGGACATGGACGTTCCAAACCCATCCCTGAAGGCCTCCCCACTCTGAAAACTTCGGCCAACGGGATTGGAAGTGGTGAAGGTGGTTTGCCCCTGCTGCCAGGCGGAAGAAGCACCGGAACAGGGCCAGTGAATATACCCATTCCTGGCGTAAGCATAGGAACTTGAAACCGACCCACATCCTGAGGGCGTTCGGGACAAGCTGTGTGGGGTGAATCCCGTAAAACTGACACAAGGTCTGTAAATCCTCACAGAGAGGAAAACGCAACCCAGCATCGATCTGAGCCGCATAAATGTAAACCTCTCCATCGTGAGGAAAATGCAGACCTAGGCCAGGATATCTAGGAGCATCCTCCACGCTGAAGCCACCGAGCGCCACCACGGTCTTAAAATAAGCCGGCTTCAATTCATTAGGCTTGACGTCTACTTGAACAAATTCAAATATTGCAATGATAAACACAGAAGTGTGAACAGCAGAGGATATTGCCAAAGCAGAGCAATAAAGGGGCGAAAGTTTACCTTTTGGGGAAAAAATAGGCGTGTTCAGCTCGGGCCCGTCCACCACCACAGGAGTGGTTGCAGTCCTGCCCAAATCGGTCTGTTCCTCTACTGAAGGGGGAACGACTTCCTCCCTGATGGTCAAAGGGACATCAGCATTTCTGGGCATGTTGGCTTTGTTGGCACCCTTGGGAGCCGTGTGCTTGACTCTCTGATTGCGAGGAGCCATGGAAATGTTGGAAGAAGGCTGAAGAGGATTGAAAGAGAAAGGAAAGGTTTGCAGCGAAGTTCTGAAAATCTGAAGGAGTGGATAAGCGTAAAAAACAAAATGCAGAAACTGACGTTTCTTATATAAGCCCAAAAAGGAGTAACTGCCACGGGCAGATCGAAGCGACGCAGAGGAATAATTGCACCCTTTTGGAAAAAACCGAAGCAATGTCAGAATTCCAAGAGACAACGGTTGGCTGGTACAGACAGCTGTCAGGCTACCCTGGGTTTACGGAAAAGTAAATGTCAGGCGTGCCTCAAGTGACCGTTCGATTTCTGGACAACCGTGCAGTTATTAAATGCTAAAATTCCACTAAGAAGACAAGGTAGTCGCCAACGCACTAATAAAGCTTTAGCAGAAATACCTCGGGTAGATAATGATCGCCTAACTAAGAAAGATAGACTTCCATAAGCCTGAGTCACCTCGAGTGATCGCCAAAAGGGAATAAAAGGAAGGATATTCTTTCGGCTTTGAACAGAGAAGGAATTGCTCGCCAAATGAGCTCGAAGTATCTCAAAGGCACTGAACCATTACCAAAGACGTCACTATCTAAAACCCTACCAGGAAATCAAGCTCGACTGAAGGAACTTCAATCAAGCTTCGGGGGCAAATGTTGGGTATCGATAGTGACGGCCCAGTAAGAAAAGGCCTCGAAGGCCCAATAACTATAGAGGGGGTAAACCCATGACATCCGAACCGGATCGGCCCAAGTACAAGCCAAACTTGGCCCACCATCGAGTAATCCAGAATCGAGCCCAAAGTCTATAGAGACGCCAAAGGCTCTCAGACTGCTCGCCATTCTCTACCAAGTCGCGACCTTCCACTGCTCGACATGGGAGTGCTCGCCCCGAAGAGAGCCTTGCCTCTCTCCTCTGGTCCCACTAAACCGTTAATAACAGAGTGGCCAAGATATCCCGCATATCTCGGTCACATATTCACTAAAGATTAAATTTGGTAACTGCAATATCTCGCAGTAACTGCCATATCCCACGATCCGAATCTTCAGCAACTCAATATACATTAAGATATTCAGTTGCCTTTATACGGTTCTATCTCTCTTACCCTATAAATACCATTGCTTTACATACGTTCTTAACGTTTTGAGTTTTATACACACATATACTCATTTAAGCATCGGAGAGGGACCCAGAGGCACCCCCTCTGTTGCGCTCCCCTACTTGCAGGTTCACCGGAGTTGGAGCTGAAGCGTCATCCCAACCTTGTCTGGCATTCAATTCACTGCCAGATCAGCATTCAGGATTTCACGATCCAACAGTCATCAAAGAGACCTATGAGTTTTCGGTCTCGGTTGCCTACATCCAATAAAACAGAAAAAGTCAAAAGAGTTACCCAATCATCGAAAATTGGCGTGGCCTGATGAATGCCCGCCATCTCGAGCATGTTTTCAGTAGTCTCCGCCACTGAATGGATAGAATGAAAGTGGGATTATCGATGCAACCGGAAAAGGTTGTCGATGGCGTTCCGGTCACTCCCTGACAGCTCTTCGAAGGTAGGAGGGAAATCCTTATCCGGCGTAAACAATTTCCAGGACACGCCCCCTTGTAAAAGAAGTAAAACTTCTTATAGTTGGAGTTAGTGGCCCGGAAATCGTCGACCAACCGAACATGGACGTTCCAATTCCACGATTGAAGGCCTCTCCACTCTGTGAACTTTATCCACCGTGACTGGAAGTGGTGGAGGTGGTTCGCCCCAACAGCCAACCGGAAAAAGCACCGGAACAAGGCCAGTGAATACGTCCATTCTTGACTTATACACAGGAACTTGAAACCGGCCCATATCCTAATGACGTTGGGGACGAGTTGAGTAGGGTGGATCCCATAAAATTGGCACAACGCCTGCAAATCCTCACAGAGAGAAAAAGCAACCCAACATCGATCTGTGCCGCATAGATATAAACCTCTCCATTGCAAGGATAATGCAGACCAAGGCATGGGTATCTAGGTGCATCCATCGCACCAAAACCACCAATCGCCACCACCGTCTTAAAATAAGCCAGCTTAAGCTCGTTGGGCTTGACATCTACTCCAACAGTTCAGATATAGCAACAACAGGTATAAAAAACAAGGGAAAACACTCGAAACAGAGCAACAAAATAGAATGTTTACCTTTTGGAGAAAAGATGGGCGTCTGAAGTTCAGGCCCATCCACCACCACAGGCATGGCTGCAGTCCTCCCAAGGTCAGCCTACCTCCCCGTCGAGGCGGGCAGAGAGCCATCCCTAATGGTCAGGGGGCATTGGTGTTCTTCGCCACCTTGGGGGTTGAAGAAGAAGCCGTGTTGGTTGTCTGCTTGATCTTCCCGGATTGACTGCGAGTGGCCATGGAGTCTGTTGGAAGGAGGGTTGGAAGGATTGACAAGGAGAAAGGAAGAGTTTGCAGAGAAGGATCTCAGGAAACGAAGAAATCTCTGAAAGTCTGAAGGAATGAATGCGTAAAAAAAAAATAAAGAAACTGCTGTTTCTTATATAGACAAAAAAGGAGTAACCCCCACAGACAGAATCGAAACGACGCAGAAGAATAATTGCACCTTTTTGGAAAAAATCGAAGCAATGTCAGAATTCTAAGAGACACCTCGGGGATACAAATGGTCGGCCATTACAGACAGCTGTCTGACTACCCTTGGGTTACGGAATAATAAATTACAGGCATGCTTCAAGCAATCGTTCGACTTCTGGATGACTGTGCAGTTATTAAATGCTAAAGTCCACTGAATAGACAAAGTGATCGCCAGCGCACTGATAGGCTTTATCATAAATACCTTTTATAGGTAATGATCGCCTAGGAAAGAAATATAGAGCTTCACAGGCCTAGACTGCCTCGGGTGATCGCCAAGAAGGAATAAGAAGAAGAATATTCCTTCGACCTTGGACAATGGGATGACTGATCGCCTAACAAGCATGAAGTTTCCCTAAGGTTATGAACCACAAAAAGAGACAAAGAAAATCAAATTTAAAGTGTCACTATCTCAAACCCTTCCAAGAAATCAAGCTCGACCGAAGGAACTTCAATCAAGCTTCGGGGGCAAATGTTAGGTATCGATAGTGACGGCCCAATAAGGAAAAGGCCTCGAGGGCCCAATAACCCTGGAGGGGGTAAACCCAAGATATTCGGATCGGGTCAGCTTCAGTCAAAGTTAGCCTGGCCCAGAATCGAGCCCAGGACGATACGGACGCCAAAGGCTCCCCAGCTGGTCGTCATCCTTTCTCAAGTCGCGACGTCCTACTGCTCGCCATAGGAGTGCTCGCCCCGAAGAGAGCCTTCTCTCTCTTCTCGGGTCCCACCTACCGTTAATAAGGAAGTGGCCACGATATCCCACGTATCTCGGTCACATATTCACTAAAGATTAGATATGGTAACTGCAATATCTCGCTGTAACTGCCATATCTACTATCCAAATCTTCAACAGCACAATATTCCCAAGATATACGGTTACCTTATACGGTTTGATCTCTCCTACCCTATAAATACCTCTGTTTTACATACGTTCATTACATTTTGAGCTATATACACACACATATACTCATTTAAGCATCGGAGAAGGACCCAGAGACACCCCCTCTGTTGCGCTCCCCTACCTGCAAGTTCACCGGAGTTGAAGCAGAAGCACCATTCAACCTTCATCTGGAATTCAATTCACTGCCAGATCAGCAACCAGGATTTCACGATCCAACAGTCATTAGTTACTGTAAATGGTCGGTTGATTCTATTTATGTGTTGCAAAATAACCAAAGGATAATCGTGCGAGGACGTTCTACAGCACTTCCACTTTACTTCACTTCATTTTTAATAGAAGTTGCTAACCAAATGGATAAGAGTTGGATGACTAAACATCGACAGACGATAAAGTATAAGGATGGTGTTAATTTGTTTTTCGATTTTGCATTTGAACGATCATCTTAGGAAGGGAGGATTTACTATCCTTGTTTAAATTGTAATGGTTGTCTGTTAATGTCAAGAACAATTGTGAAGTTGCATTTGAAGATGTATGGAATAATTCCTACGTATACTACCTGGGTTGATCACGGCGATGAGTACGAAAATGTGAGGTCTTCTATAGGTAGTATTGATCATGATATGGAGAACCTGGTAAATGACGGATTAGGTGGAAGCAGTTATGAAAACACTGAGGATCCAAATGTTGATGCGAAGAAATTTTATCGATTGCTAAAAGATTGTGAGAGTGGTTTATACCCAGGTTGTGTTTCGTATACGAAGATGTTTTTTCTCTTCGAATTGTTGCATTTGAAGACGCTTTATAAGGTTTCTAACAAGTTTGTTGATAAGTTACTTCACATGCTATATAAGGTACTTCCTGAATACAATAACATACCAAGGTCTTACTATGATGCCAAGAAATTCATTTCTCATTTGGGCTTAAACTATCAGAAAATCCATGTTTGTACGAACGATTGTGTCTCATTTAGGAAGGAGAGTGTTTATGTTTGCCCAAAATGTGGGCAATCCCATTGGATGTTGCCTAGATATGCTTTAGATACAATTGATCCTTCGATGGAACCTCCAAGAAAGGCCAAAAAGATTCCCATCAAAGTTGTTCGTTATTTCCCTCTAACTTCAATGCTTCAACGATACTTCATGTCAACTAAGACTGCATCCACTATGCGATGGCATGACAAAATTCGAATCAAAGATGGGGTATTAAGGCATCCATATGACTCTCAATCATGGAAAAAATTGGATGTCGTTAGACCTTTGTTTGGCAAACAATCAAGAAATGTTAGACTTGGTTTAGGTACCGATGGTTTTGACCCTTTTACCGATAAAAGTAACTCATATAGTATGTGGTCGGTAGTCCTTATTCCATATAATGTTTCACCTGAGACATGTTTGAAAGATACTAATTATTTGCTTTCCATGTTAATTCCTGGACCCAAAGCTCTAACCAATCATATTGTTGTGTATTTGCAACCCTTAATTGACAAGCTCAAGGATTTGTGGCATAACAGTGCTAGGACATATGATGCATCGAATAAGGAGAACTTCCAAATGCATGCAGTTGTCCTCTGGACAATAAACAATTTGCCTGCATATGCAAACTTATTCGGTTGGGCTACGTACGGAAAGTTGGATTGTCTCGTTTGTCAAATGGACACCCACCACTGGAGACTTAAAAACGGGAGCAAGTGTTCTTTTATGGGGCACAAAAGATGTCTATCGTGTGATTATCCTAGTAAAAGAAACACAAGTGCTTTTGACGGTCAATAAGAACTGCGACCTCATCCAAACAGGATGACAGGTGAAGAAGTGTTGCATCAACAATACTTCTAGCCACGTTCGTCAACAAGATCTATGCACTAAATTTTAACCATCAGGTATTGGACTGTAAGATATCGTCTCAGTTACAAATACATCATTATTATCCTCTTACAAAAACTTTGATGGACCCATTACATACATTCTAACCATATACTCATTTAACCATCAGAGAGGGATCTGGAGGAACAACCTCCATTGTCTCTTTCTGGCAACTCAATGAGCTTTTGACGAGTTTTCTCATGCGATATTAACACATCTCAGAATACTTCTCACAAATTTTTCCGACCTGAATCTACTTCAATCAAACATACCACAATACAAACAAAAGAGAACCAAATCTTTACACATGTACTCCTTAATACGTACCTATTATATCCGCTTTGAGAAGTTAAAGGAAAAGAGAACTAAGCCCCATAAGATAACAACAACAATCCATTGACATGACTATTTGAATTGAGTTTATCTTAGTTCATTCGCTTTACATCTAACATAGGAAGTGAAACCTTTAGTATGCTTATATTTTTCATCATCTATTTAGTTGATCATTATCGTGTAGTAGTCTCTATATATGTTTTGTTTCCACTTTCTTACTAGAGATACATGTGTAATTTACACATAGTTTGTTAGATATTGTGATGGTTGAGATCTAGGGAATACTCGGTGCGGTTGAGACTTAACACGAGGACAATTTCTTTGGAGTGACATTTGCCCCCACTCGGTTGGAGTTTGTTTGACGGCTTACGCGACAAGTCACTACAGCAACTGCTTGAAGATTTTGAACAACAATTTCAAAATCTTCATCTTGAACTCTTGATTAAATTTCTTTAGATATAATGGATACTAATGAGGAGAATTGTTCTTGAAGAATATGATATCATTTGGGAGGAGAAGAACAGATTGATTTTGGGATGATATGATTGTCTTATATGCAATCCTATTTATAAACAAGATGACACTCTTTGGATTTGCTCTAATGGACAACCTTCATTGTCTCTTTCTTGCAAGTCAACGAACTTTTGACAAGTTTGCTCATGCGATATTAACATATCTCAGAATACGTCTCACAAATATTTATGACCTGAATCAACCTAATCAAACATACCACAATACAAAAAATAGATATCCAAAACCTTAAACATGTACTCCTAAATACGTACCTATTATATCCTCTTTGGGTAGTAAAGGGAAAAGAGAACTAAGTCCCATACGATAACAACAACAAGCCATTGGCAGAACTATTTGAATTGAGTTTATCTCAGTTCATTCGCTTTCACATCTACGACAGGAAGTGAAATCTTCTTACTCCAATGAAAAATAGAAAAACTGAGGTTCGAGATTTGGAAACACCAAGCACCTACAGTTTAATTACCTAGAGACATTCTGGAAAGACCCTTACGGGGTGTTGAACTGCGAAGTCCTCGCCAAGGAACCAAATACAACAACTTGGCCAATGTAACTGTAGTATTCTTATATTATTTTTTTTATCATCTATTTAATTGATCATGATCATGTAGTAGTCTCTATATATGTTTTGATTCCACTTTCTTACTAGAGATACACATGTAGTTTATACATAGTTTGCTATATATGTTGACTATTGAGATCTAGGGAATACTCGGTGTGGTTGAGACTTATCACGAGGAAATATTCCTTAAAGTCACATTTTCCCCCACTCGGTTGGAGTGCTTACGTGGCAAGTCACTACAGCAACTACTTAAAGATTTTGAACAACGATTTCAAAATCATCATCTTGAACTCTCAATTAAATTTCTTTAGATATAATGAATACTAATGAGCAGAAGTCTTTCTTGAAGAATATGATCTCATTAGGGAGGAGAAGAACTGATTGATTTTTGGATAATATGATTATTTAAGCAAGATGTCACTCTTTGGATTTGTTCTAATGGACAACCTCCATTATCTCTTTCTTGCAAGTCAATGAGTAAAGGGAAAAGAGAACTATGCCCCATGAGATAACAACAACAAACCATTTACATAACTATTTGAATTGAGTTTATCTTAGTTCATTCGCTTTCACATTTAAGACAGAAAGTGAAGCCTTTAGTATGCGTATATTTTTCATCATCTATTTTGTTGATCATGATCGTGTAGTAGTCTCTATATATGTATTGTTTCCACATTCTTACTAGAGATACATGTGTAATTTGCACATAGTTTGTTAGATATGGTGATGGTTGAGATCTAGGGAATACTCGGTGAGGTTGAGACTTATCACGAGGACAATTTCTTTAGAGTGACATTTGCCCCCACTCGGTTGGAGTTTGTTTGACGGCTTACACGGCAAGTCACTACAACAACTGCTTAAAGACTTTGAACAACGATTTCAAAATCATCATCTTGAACTCTCGATTAAATTTCTTCAGATATAATAAATACTAATGACCAGAAGTCTTTCTTGAAGAATATGATCTCATTATGGAGGAGAAGAACTGATTAATTTTTGCATGATATGATTATTTTATATGCAATCCTATTTATAAGCAAGATGTCACTCTTTGTATTTGTACTTTTTTTTTTTTGACCATCCTTTGTATTTGTACTAATGGACAACCTCCATTGTCTCTTTCTTGTAGTCAATGAGCTTTTGGCGAGTTTGCTCATGCGATATTAACACATCTCAGAATACTTCTCACAAATTGTTCTAACCTGAATCAACCACAATCAAACATACCACAATACAAACAAAAGAGATCCAAATCTTTAAACATGTGCTCCTTAATACGTACCTTTAATATGATAGTTAATAGATACATGAAGGTATCTTTAAATTTAAACCTTCAATTTGTGTAAACATTCAACGAAGTTAGTGGTGACCTAGGCTTAAAAAAATATTTCTTATGTTAGAATACAAAATATCGCACATATGAGCTCTTAAGTTTCAGTGAGAAGTTCACTTAACTATTAGCACTTTTACGACTGTGTCCTCAATCCTAGTTTGATTCAGGAGAATTTATACAAAAGACTCTCAATTTGTTGCTAGAAGCTGCGCCACTTCTATTGTTCAGATAAGTGAAATTCATTTGTGTCCTTGTTACATAGACACTCCTAATAATTAAAATTTGAACTTCATTAAGAGTGATTAACTCATCCGCTCTACCTAACAAATAGTATTATATTAGTTTAGTACTAAATCCAAAATATACCGTAACTAATTGTTACCCATTAAACTTTATATTTTGTATTAACTATCTTAAAGTCGGTTTTCTATTACATATGACTTTGTTAAGGGGATTTAGTTTGATTCCACAATTAGTGAATTTCACTAATTCTCTGGAGTGACTTGTTGTTGGGTATCAACTAAATTATTTCTTAGCCATACAAAGACAAGTGTGATTACTCTATCATGAATTATTTGATTCACATATTCATGTCTTAAACTTATATGTCCACATTTACCATTATACACTTTGTTGTATGCTCTTTATATATATCACAATATAAAGAATTTGGTAACATTGGTTTTGACAATAACTCAATATCAAGAAGCAAATTTCGAATTCCTTTAGCTACTTTTCTTGTTGCAACCAATGTTATGAACTGAAACTTCATTGTGGAGTGTAAAATTAATAATTGTTTCTTATAATCCCAAGATATTGTTGTTCCTCCAAGAGTAAGAATCCATCCAAAGGTAGACTTATTATCACTCGTTCTGGTTATCCAGCTAGCATCAATATACCCTTCTAAAATGGATGAAAACTTAATATACACGAGTCCCAAATTAATTGTTCTCCTAAGATAAGCAAATATTAAAGAATGTTGTATTAATATTCATTTGATGAACAATTAAGTTGTAAATTGAGTCTAATGCTAACAAGACTCAAATGGATGTTACCATGCAACTGACACATATGTAAGAAGTAATTTATACCCTCTTTCTATTTGAAACCTTTAAATACTAATCTCGCTTTAAGGGCTTGTATCGTTCCATCGATATAGTATTTTTTTTTTAAATACCCATTTGCATATGATAAGTCTAGATCTAGGAGTCAAGTGAATAAGTAGCCAACTATTATTAGATAGAATTGAGTCCATCTCATCATTAATTGTCTCTTTCCAAAAAGCAGAATCTCTTGAAGACATAATTTCCTTGAAACTTTTTTGATCATCTTGGACATTAACAACAAAAGAAATTTTGTGTAGAATATTATTTTTATCTCCTTTTATTAAGACAACAAAATCATGAGATAACATAAAATCTTATTAAGGACTCCTTTCTCTTCCAGTCCTTTGGCTTTCTAAGCTTCTCACTTGGTTCAACATTCCGTTTTGTTTGAGGAGTTGATATATGGAAAATATGGAATATCATCATTCTTAAATTTTTATTCCAAGAAATAAACATCTTTATACTCATTATGACATTTGAATATAAGTCTATTAATTTATATACCTTAGAAATTTCAGAATATCCCACAAAGACACATTTAAGGGCTTTAGGGCCCAATTTATTCCTATGTGGGTCAGTTACTCTATAGAATGCTTAACATCCCCAAAGTCTAGGATAACTTAAGTATATTTTTGTACCATTCCATATTTCGTATGGTGAAGTATCATACTTTCTTGAAGATGTTCTACTATGGAAAACACATGTTGTAAATAATTCCTCATCCCAAAGATTCAATGATAATTTTGCATTTAAAAGCTTCACATTCATGGTATCGACCAGTGTTCTATTGTTTCGCATGGTCACTCCACTTTGTTGTAGGGTAAAGGAAAAGTAGTTTGATGAATTATACCATTTTCCTCACAAAAGAGAGAAAATAATGGGAAAATATTCTCCCCCTCTTTTTGTTCGAAGGATCTTTATTTTCCTTCCTTTTTGTTTTTTAACTAACAACATTTTAAAAATGTTTAAATATTTGTAAAGGCTCATCCTTTCTTTTCATTAATAGAGCATATGTGAATTTAGAACAATCATCAATAAAGGTATTAAATCATTTGTTTGTTCCTCTTATTAGAGTAAATAAGTTCTAAAATTTGAGTATTTTTTCTACTCTTGGAAAGGATTTCCTAGTCATCTTTTCTTGAATACAAGTCTCTCGCTTTCAACTCTTATCAATCTTAATAGAAAGAAAACCATGTTTTGAGTTTCCATGATAACCTCTTGCCCCTCTACAATATCTTCAAAAATTTTGAACCTTTTCTTATTATTGTAGACATTAATTGTGGCACCGAAATCTAACTAATAATTTGTGGTTGTTATCTCAGTATCAGGTACAACTCAATGATCATTACGACTTGAGGATTTTAGAACTTTTCAGTGAGCATAGCCACTAATTTCTCGATACTATCTTCCACTAGATTATTGTTGTTAGATGCATTAAAAAGTTTATTCATTGTTTGTTTGCGTTGTATGAATTCTCGAATGAGATGCCCCATTTTTATGGAAATGGAAACAACACTTGCCAAATTTCTTTTTTCTTGACAATGTAAATAAGGATGGTATCAACATGCTTTCTCTTTTTTCCACCTTGTTCCTTTTGAATTTCATCTTCTTTTTCTCCACTACATTGACTCTGTTATGTCCCCATGAATACCTCTCTTACCTAGAAGGATGCGAGTTTCTTCCTCAATCCACAAATGCTTATGCAATTGCACCAAAGTGAAGTTCTCACATTAATGGAGAAGTGTATTACGATAATAACTTCAACTTATGGTGAGATAAACAGTTATCGCTCCAACTTGAAAAAAGTTAGATATTTTAAATTACTTATCATAATCTCAAATTGATGCACTTCATCATTGACAAACATATTTTCCACTATTTTGAACTTCATGTGAGGAACTTGTTTGTCCTTAATTGTTCTGCAAGATACATGTTCTACTACTACTTCCAAATTTCACAAGATGATTTGATTGATGTGAAGATGTCCTGTAATCTATCAAAGTTGGTGTTGAGAATATGACCTCGGCAAATCAATTTATCCTCTTTGCGCTTTAGTCACTTCTTTTTGATTTATTCAGTTTCACCTATTGTCGGCCCCGGGATCGAACCAGGTTGGACTTAGCACATAAAAGATCTTTACAGATGTCAAAAGGAATTTCATATTGTATGCCAATAAATGATATTGGTTCAATCGAACATATCCAATTTACTGAAGACTTGATTCATCACTTTTAAAGTCGCATTTGAAGTGATCTCAACCGCAAATATCACTCTAAGATTGTTTTAAGTATAGTGGTAGTGGAGAACTGGAGAATACTCGATGTTGTCGACGCTTATGATGAGGACAATTTCCTTAGAGTGGTATTTGTCCCCACTAGGTAGGAGTTTGTTGTCGAACATATGCAACAAGTCACTCCTCGGATACAAGGACTGTTTGAAAATTTTGAACCACAAATTAAAAATCTCCCTCTAGAACTCTCGATGAAAACCCTATTTATCTATAATGTATACTAATGAGGAGAATAATTTTTTGAAGAATATGCTCTCATAAAGGAGGAGAATAATTAATTGATTTTTGCATTATATGAATGTCGGAATAAGGAAGGAAACATATGCCATCATAACAACATAAGGATACATGGAGTCCGGAGAGTTCCTAGAGGGTGCCATAAGAAATTGTCGGAAGGTTGTACAAAGGATGGCTTGCAATTATTTTCTCAGTGGCTCGACCTTATACAAAAGATCATTTGGTGATACCCTTTTAAGATGCGTGAATGCCGAAGAAGTTGAGCGCGTAAGGGAAGAAATTCACTAAGGTTATTGCAGCCCACACATGAGCGGGTGAATGCTATCAAAAACGATAATGAGACTGGGATACTTTTGGTCCACCATGACGTATGATTGTGCGAGACACGTCCAACATTGTCACCTTTGTCAAGTGTACGCTGACCAAATCCACGTGCCACCACACGAGCTCTATCCCGACTTCCCCATGGCCTTTCTCAATGTGGGGCATTGATGTAATCGACATGATCTATCCAAAGCGTCCAATGGTCATCAATTCATATTGGTGGCAATCGATTATTTCACCAAGTGGGTAGAAACTATCACCCTGGCGTCAGTAACGACAAAGGTTGTTAAGCGTTTCATTAGGCAGGATATCATCGCGCGTTATGGGGTGCAGAGTGAATCATCACAAACAATGCCAAAAATCTAAATAATAAATTGGTTTATGGGTTGTATGACAAATTTAAGATCAAGCATATAAATTCATCTCCATATCGCCCACAAATGAATGGCGCACTGGAAGTAGCAAATAAGAATATCAAAAAGATCATAGAGAAAATGATTGTCAATTATAAGGACTGGCACGACAAGCTGCCTTGGGCACTCATAGCATACAGGACCTCCATGCAAACATCAATAGGGGCAACCCAATTATCCCTTGTTTATGGGACCGAAGTGGTGCAATCAATTGAAGTAGCAATCCCATCAGCTAGGATCCTCGCTGAGGCAGAGATGGACGAGTCAGAATGGTTGAGATGCAGGTACGAGCAATTAAACCTCATAGATGAAAGGTGGCTCATCGCATTGTGCCACGAGCAATTGTACCAGCAACGCATGACTCATGCATTTAACAAAAAGGTGCATCCAAGAGAATTACAAGCAGGCGATCTAGTTCTCAGAAAAATCCTTCGAGTCAATCCAGACTATCGGGGTAAATTCATGCCTAAATATGAAGGAGCTTAGTCGTCAAAGAGGTTTTCAGTGGAGGAGAAATGATCATCACCGATATGGACGTCCAAAAAATCCCCACTCTAATCAATATGGACGCAGTCAGAAAATACTATCCTTAAGGAGTTCGTAACCACAAAGCAAACCTCCAAAAGTGAGAAAATTCCCACTAAATCGAAAATTTGAAAGGCAGGTTAAGGCAAAATTTAGGGAAGAGGGACATGATTGAAAATCCCCAAAAGAGCAATCATGACAAAAGGAGAGGAATGAATTCCCTGCTAGGTTGAACACCCAAAAGTGCAACCTAAGCAAAAATTAAGGGAACCGAGAGTTGCGATTATTTAAGGGAACCGAGAGTAGCAAAAGGAAATGAAATCGAGCGAAAAAACATTACTCAAAAGTAGACAACATTATTTACCCCACGGTAGCAATGAAGATAAGTTGTGATTGGCATTAGTCTGAGTTGCCTCGACCAACTCGCATGGATACACCTTGTGCAAGATTGAATCATGTGTATCCTTTATGGTCTCAAAGGTTTGTTTCAAAGAGAAATTCCATATCAAAAACATAATCTAAAAGGGTCACAGCCACCCATAGCTGGCTACATAAAAGATTTTAAGATCCCTACATCCTTTTTCAAAACGTGTTTATTCATAACAAGGAGAAAATTGCATAAACATGTATTGCTTCACGTTTGAGAATGTCCCCATGATAGGTGGACGTAGCATGAATGACTTTAGAGAACTCCATCAAGAAGGACTTTAATGTCGATTAGTGAGAAAACAATATGAGAATTTCGCGCAAGCAGACAGACGTCTCAACAAGAGTTTTAAGATCTAAAGTAAGTCACAAGCCGATGAGCGGAGCCTTTAGGTGTTCAGTCTCCGCAAGTCATCCTCGACGACCAGGACCTGTAGTTATCCCGTTTCTGTTAGGGATTATGGTTTAGAAAAATCATGATTTAGGCCAAATGTTTAGGATAATTAGATTCAAGTCCACATGTTTAGGACTTTTGCATCAAAATCCCTAGTTTCACCTATAAATAGACCACTACCCCTATTGTATATTCAAGCTTAATGAATACAAGATGAAGTTATTTCTAATTGTAGCATTAAGCTCCTCATTCTCGCCACATTCAAGCCTAAATTCCTAAGATGGTCTAGAAGGGAACAAATCAGTTGAAGTTTTCTCTGCAAGTCTTTCCATCGTCGGTTGTGTTTCCATCGTTGTCATCCATCGTTTCTAGTTTCCATCGAAGTCATCCATCGTTGTCATCAAATCGTTGCATCTCCAGCTCCTGCTTCACCATGTCCATATCCTACTTCGATCATCACCATCTCCAGCTCCTGCTTCAGTATTAGGTGATCGTCCATCTCAGCTTCCACTACAAATCACTGCCAAAATCACTGCCAGCTCCTGCGTGAACCGACTTCACTCTAATTGATGATCGTGCACAGCTCCTGCTTCTCCACATACAACTCCTGCTTCTCCACATACATCATACCAATTTTGCCAGCTCCACCGATTCTCTCCAGATGACAGAACCAAATAATCTCCAGATCGCAGCACCTATTCTGCAGACGCACCGATTCTCTCCAGATCACAAAACCTAAGCATCTCCATATCACATCACTGATTCTGCAGCATTTCCAGCTACAATTCGTGTGCTTCATCTCATTTTCAATCCAAATACACTGATCCACAGCAGATCAACTCAGCATGAATGTATTTGCAGTTGCGTTTGTGCGTCTGGTGTTCATGCGGCAATTCTCTACATTTTCACTTCTGCTGGATCGGTTCTTCTTCAAGCTTCAATCCACATGATCATATCTGTGATCATGCGATTCAAATGATGTAAGTCACCTGCATCTACGCCTCTGTTTTTTACCAATGGTGTTGTTCTGTGATGCTGCTGGTATGTTGCGATATGCTGGTCTGTTACTGCTTGTGGCTGGTCTGTTAACTGCTTGTTGCGATACTATTGCTTAATTTCGTACTTGTGATCAGTGATCAGACATGTGATCACTTGAGATCAAACCTGGCTCAGCTCTGCTTTCTTATGATGAGTTGATCACTCTGTTTCTTCTACTGAGCTGGTTACTTGTGGCTGAACTGAGCTATTTGCTGCGGTTACTACAGATTAATTTCAACATATTTCTTACATATCATACTGATTATTCGTTGCTGAGCTCATCCTCATGTTGTTGGTCTGATTTATCTCATATGGATGTTGATTTGTCCCCTGTTTGAAGCTGGTTTTTGAGTTGGTAAACTAAACCGAATGAGTTGTTTGATATTGATTTTGATATGTTCATGCTATGGAATCTTCTCTTCTCCTTTCTTCTATATTGATATCCTTGTGTAAGATGCAGCGCTACACTCTTCTTCTCCTACTTCAATTTGCTTGTTCTGCAACCTCGATGATTCATGTTTAGCTACGTGTTCAAACACGTTTTTCAGCTTCTGTTTGTGTTTTTCTGCGTTCCTTTCAAGCACGTTTACTGTATCACGAGGTTGCTTCATCAAATTCAAGCACTTCTTCTATATGTTCTATCTTGGCCAAGCTGAAACAAATCAACCACAGCACTCAACTCAACCAAAATCAGCCACAACAAACAGCTAGCTGAGCAGACCTGTGCTCCTGTTTTGAGCAGACCAGTGCTCTTGTTTTAGGCAGACCTGTGCCATGAAAATTAGCTCCTACAGCAAGTCTACATGTTGAGGATGGCAGAAAGATAATGGTAATTTAAGATTGCAAGCAAAGAAGCAAACAACATGGATGAATGTTAGGTGTTGTTAGGAGTTAATGATGATGATGAGATGTTGATGATCTTCTTTTTCTGTTTTTTGTTTGTTTAGGGTCTTGATTTACATGAGGAAGTGGATCTACAAAGGGGAATGTTAGGGATTATGGTTTAGATAAATCATGATTTAGTCCAAATGTTTAGGATAATTAGATTCAAGTCCACGTGTTTAGGACTTTTGCATCCAAATCCCTAGATTCACCTATAAATAGACCACTAACCCTATTGTATATTCAAGCTTAATGAATACAAGATGAAGTTCTTTCTAATTGTAGCATTAAGCTCCTCATTCTCTCCACATTCAAGCCTAAATTCCTAAGAGTTTCTGAGAGTCACAAGCCAATGAGCGGAGCCTTTAGGTGTTTAGCCTCTGTAAGTCATATCTAACGAGTCACAAGCCGACGAGCGGAGCCTTTAGGTGTTCATCCTCCGCAAGTCATCCTTGACGACCAGGACCTATAGTTATCCAGCTTCTGGAGTCACACGCCGACGAGCGTTGCCTTTAGGTGTTCAAGCTCCTCAAGCCACCCTCGACAACCAGGACCTGTAGGTGTCTATCTTTAGTCACAAGCTGATGAGCGTTTAGGCGTTCAGTCTCCGCAAATCATCGTCAACAATCGGGACTTGTAGATGTCCAAATTCTGTAAATTGCACGATAATATTTGTCTAGTATGTAAATAATGAATCGAGAGGAACCATAATCAGTAGTTTGTCTTTGAACACACACTCATGATATCACTTCTATGAGCACGTGTTCAAAGAGGCGCAACTGTAAACACCTGATTTTAGCTAGGGGTCAAAATACTATTATGTGACGAACCGAGCCGAGAAAAATAAAGATAGAAAAAAACCAAAAAATAAATAAATATTATTAATAGCCAAATAAAAGATATTTTTATCTTAGAAAAAATTAATATATATAATAATAATAATAATAATAATAATAACTATGTGTTATATATATATATAGTATTATAGGTAGTAATATATATATATATAAAAAAGGAAAACAAAATCAACTCATCTCCGGGCGCCCACCTTGCTTGCATATGCCTCCCGCCATGATCTGCACTACCCACTTGCATTGCTTAATAAAATATTAGTAAAAAAACCCTATATAAGAAGAAGTTCCACAACTTGAAAGGGGAGACACGATACAATAACAAAAGCCATAGAGAATACGGTTGGAGAGCATTTAGAGAGTAAAAGAAATTCTGGTGAAAAAAAAAAAGAGTGGGAGTGAGGGAGAAATATTGGTAATTATCGGTCTCAGTTTCTTGTACGGTATTTAAGCTCTGAACGATTTAGGTATATCTCTCTCGTATTTGATATTGTATTTGTATTTCCTAGTGTGAATGAAATTTATGTTATTAAAAGAAGGAGTTTATATACATATATTATATATTTATGTATAATATATATGTGACACTATATGTATATGTATAATATATATATATATATATTATGTATATGTGATGATATATATATATATGTGTGTGTGTGTGTGTGTGTGTGTGTGTGTGTGTGTGTGTGTGTGTGTGTGATATTATAGCTATATGTATAATATCTATATTATGTATATGTGATACTATATATATATATATATATATGTATGTATGTATGTATATGTATAATATATATATATGTGTGTAATAAAAAAAATATTTTCAAAGCTGACTTAGGTCATCCCTGAACTTTGATGAAGGTTACAACTTGATCCTTGGACTCTCGGGTCATTCAGGATTTTATCGAGTGATATAAACCAAACCAAAAACGTTTTGGGTCATTTGTGCAATTTTTTTCAGGTCAAATTTTTTTTAAATTACATTTTGTGCCCTGACCTTTCTGGACATCCCGACACTTCTCAAAATGCTACAAATAAGTCTAGAATAATTTTTGGGTTATTTTGGAACTTTACCAAGTGTTACAAATAAGTCCAGAATAGTTTAAGGACAATTATGTAATTTGTTTTTAAAAACAGTCTAGTTATAATATTTTGAAAATTACATTTTGATCCCTAAATTTTTCTGGACATTTCATGACTTCTCAAAGTGTTACAAATAAGTCCAGAATAATTTTCGGGTTATTTTGGAACTTTACCAAGTGTTACAAATAAGTCCAGAATAGTTTAGGCTCAATTTTGTCATTTTTCAAAGGCTTAATAGGTTTAATGGTACCATATGTTTGAGTCATGTGATCGGATGGTACCCTTATGTTGTTTTTTGGTACCTTATGTTTCATAATGTTGTTATTTAGTCCAAATTACTGTTTCCGTCAAGTTTAACTAACAGAATGCTGATGTGGCGCTGACGTAACGCTGATGTGGCGGATGAAAAATAAAAATAAATAAGAAAATTAAAATAAATAGAAAAATTTGGGACAAAATCGAAAAAAATTATTAAAAAATTCAAACAAATATTTTAAAACTTTATATATTAATAATAAAAAAAATTATAATTATTTGTTTTTAAATCGAAAACTGGAAAAAAAAATAGGGTTCGACCATTGGGGTCCAATTGACCCAACCAGGGTCGAACCCAGGGCTGTGTCCGACCAAAACCTGGTCGCCCATGTCAGGCGACCTGGTGGGGGTCCAACCCAGCCCAGGGTTGGACCCTTGGCTGGGTCAATTGGCCCCCAAGGGTCGAGACCTAGTTTTTTGTCGGTTTTCGATTTTTGCTTTTAAAATAAATTTATAAAAAATAATTTTTATTAATATATAAAGTTTAAAATAGTTTTTCCGATTTTTTCCCTATTATTTTTAATTTTCCGATTTTTTTATTTTTAAATTAAATATTATATTATATATCTACGTGGCGTTGATGTGGCGCTGACGTGGTGCTGACATGGACATTTAACAGAAAAATCTAACAGTTGACTAACAAAATACCACAGGACAACATCCTCCAAACATAACAGACCATTTGACCACATCAAAAAACATACTGTACCATCCGATTACATAGCCCAAACATATGATACCATTGGAGTTATTAACCCTTTTTTAAAAAATATATTTCCAATTCAACTCGAATCTTAAATAATTGCATTTTGTCCCCCAGACTTTTCTGAACATTCCATGACTTCCCAACGAGCTTTATATCTTCAAAATCATTTGGGGTACGTTTGACACGTTTAAAATGTCCCAAAGTTAAACCACCTTTTTTGAACACGATTAAATTCATTCTCCTTTTGTGTATATATTTAAACTAACTCGTACATAAAAGATGCTAGTATATGGTTTATTTATCTACTCTTTTTTTTTTTAAACGAATGTAATATTTTTGGACATGCATGATCAAAACGGGCAAATCGGTAAAAACAAATTTAAAAGCAAACTAAAGTACCGAAATTGCGGATTATGCGCTCGCGATCTCATAAGATGTAATCAAACGCCTGAACTCGATTCTCTGGACGTAGACCTTTCCCATCCCTAAGATGTTAACTCCAAGTACCCTCGACACATTTTAGGATTCTGATTAGCCTTTAATTAATCGGTGGCGACTCTTTCATTTTTTTCGGTCTTTTTGATGACCCCGCTCGACCGGACCCGTCGCTCGCTAAGACCCAACATTTTTCTAGCAAAACAAAATAAAAATATTTTTCAAAAGGGTTGGGGAAAGTCGGATCCGACGTCGGACAGTAACACCTACCTGCCTTTTGTAGGTATCGAGTATCGACTGTTGAACTTATACTTCGAGTCTAAAGCTACCTTAAGTAATCAATCAATTTTCATTCACATACTCATCAAACTTCTAGCTCTATAAATATGAAAGTTTTCTCCATTTCAAAGTCTAACAAAGAACAACTAAGAAGAGAATCTTAAAATGAAAATCTATTCTATAGCTATTTTATTCTTTCCCCTCCACAATCGTGTTGACGTTTGTTAGTCTTTCTGGTCTTCATGCTTAACCATCTTCTGTGTTATCTGTCGTGTTTGGTCAGAATTCAAGTGTTGTTCAATTCAATCAAGAGAAACTTTGTGCCAGTTTTAGGGTTGGGCATGAATCGGTTCGGGGCCAAATCAATTTAGATTCGTACCTTACCTGAAATATGGTAAAGGTACGGTTCGACTCATTAGTCTGAACCACTCCACATCTTTGGTGAATTACTGTGCCACTTGCGAACCGATTCTAAAATGGGTTCTAAATCGGTTCAGCCTTAATTTCTCTTTAAAAAGAAAAAAGTGCACAAACCCTTACAACTAGTTATGAATAAACACAACTAGTTATTTAGTATTTGAAATTGTAATGCTGCAACATTATTAATGTTAAATTGCTTTCTATAAGCTTATTGATTTTAAAAATACAGTTTAAAACTTGCTTATTTCTTTTTTCCTTTTTAAGTTTATTTTGTGCAAATATTCATATTGTGTGGTAGTAATTTAAGTCATTTTTATAACAAATATGTTTAAGCACAATATATTTAATAATATATGACACAATGTGAATTACAAACCCTAAGTTATAAATAAAACTAGATCCCAAATATAAAGAGTGTTTGTTGTTTATAATAATAGATAACATATCACATACTCATTTGCTATTTACTAATGAAATTAAATGATTCAACAATAGCATGTCTATTTTACTGAAGCTTTAGTGATTTAGGGTTATATTAGATAGAAAAAATATATATAAAAATAAAAATGGTTTTAAAACATTATGATTTACCACTTTTGAACTAGTTTTTAAGGTTTGACCTAACTACTCCATATTTAAACCAAAATATTACTTGTTTTTTGAACCAGTTCGAAAAAAGGTGCAGTTTAAACGTGATACAGTTCGATTAAGTCGAACTATTTTTTACGCAACCCTATTTATTTTTTTTACCAACGACATGGTTATATCCTGGGAAGTAATCGTCCTCAAGTTCGAACATAAGGGCGAGGGAGCAAAATTATCTTAAAGAGATCGTGCATCTCACGGGCCACAATTTAATTTTTGTCAATTTTAGGGTCAATTTCGATAATATGCATGATTATCTTGAATTTTGTTATTCTAGATATTGATGCTTACCCTTTAAGATTATAATAATTTGGTTCAACCTTCCAGTGTGTTAACATCATGGAAAAGTTTTAACGTTGTCATTACCAATAGGTTTAATGGGTCCAATAGTACCTTATGGTTGATGCATGTTATCAGATGATACATTAAGAATTTTTCTGTTAACATATGGTACCCTAATGTTTGAAAATGTTATCCTTTAGTATCTATGTTAGTCTTCCATTACATATTTTTGTTAAATGGTCACGTGACTTGCCCATATTGTGTCAAACTAACACCACATCGGCTCCATGTCATTGCAACGTAGATATATAATATAATATTTAAATATAATTAAAAAAACTAAAAATAAATAATTTCCAACAAAAGTTCTGAAAAGTCCTAAAAATTCTACAAAAAAATAATCAATAAAAAAAATAATAATTTAAAACTAAATTAAAAATTAAGAATAAATGTAAAATAAAAAAACATGATATTTTTATTAAACAAATGGAAAATTAATACATGACTTTTGAGTCCAATGCAGAGTCGAACCCTAAGCTGGGTTGGACTCAGACCTGGGTTTCACCTTGTCTAGGTCAATTAAACTCAAGGGGTCCTCTAAGTCTAGCCTAGTTATTTTTTTCATTTTTTCTTTAAATATAAATTTATAAATATTTTTGAATTTTAATTTGACTAAATTTTTTTATTAAGTTTTTTTCTCCATAAATATATAAATATATATTTATGGAAACTTTAGAATTCATCATAAGTTTCTCATTTATCTTAAAACAAACGTTACAAAATAGTTATAATTTTATTGATAAATTTTGTATTTTATATTTTTCTTCTATAAACACAATTTCTAATCACGTATCTCCTAGAGAGTTGAACAAGATCCACCAAAATAAGGCGGATAGAGAGACATTAGCATCGATAATGCATACTCATGACGTCAATGGACCTCGAGAATAATCACATTTCTCCATTATTTTATCATTCCATAATTTTGTTATACGACCTAAAACTATATTTATTCCATAATTATGTGGTAAAAAACCTAAAAATATATTTTTCTTTAAAATGTTACAAAAATAATTATAATTATAATTGAAAAATATTATATTCATACACACATATTGTCATATATCATTTTTAATTCATTCTATTATCTTTGGAATACATATTTAGAGTTATAGAAAAATATGTATACAGAAACGGTAATCGAAATGTCATATACATTAAAATATTAGTTTTTTTTTTTTTCCAAATTAAAATATGAGTTGAAAAGTATAATATTTTATTAATAATAGTTGATATCCTTTTTTAGCATTATATCTAATAAGTTATATTTACTTATATATATATATGCATAAATTTAATTTTTATATTTCATAAAAAAATATTATTTATTTTTATAATAAATTAAACAAAACAAAATTATAGTATGCACAAAGCGCGGATAAATTTCCTACTATTGTTTTAATACAGCTTTTGTTGAGAAAATTAGGGCCAAAATAATAAGGAATATAAAACGCAGTCGTACCATCTTCAGCAACCATTACTGTTACTTGAAAATTCAACCGTCTCCGTGTGTGCCTTCTCCCTCGCTGGCTCTCGACTCGAGCGAGTTCACTCACTGACTCACCTTCGACTTTCTCTCCTTCCTTGGCTTCTGAGCTCACGTCGTCTCTTTGTCCATCCTTGTTCTTGGTTCCATCCAGATGACCCTCCGTGCCCTTTTTGGTCTTTTCGTTTGGTTAATCGGACGGATCCTTCCTCGACACGTCACCTTCGTCTTCCTCATATGCTGCTGTATTATCAGTCTCTCCTCGCCCAATCTCTCGTTTCCTTCTCCGTGGATTCACATTGTGCATGAGAGCCGCTCATTCTAGGGTTTCTTGCGTTGCCTCCACCGCTTGAAATTCACTGTTCCTTCCTACACGAAGCTTCGCCTCCTTCTCAATTAGGTAATTCGTCAGCAAAAGCTGCAATAATTTCACTTTGTCTGATCGATAATTCGTCTCTGTTGTATTTTCTTACCGTTCTCTTCGTTGATTCTTGCAATTAGGAGTTGATTTGGGGGGTTTACTGTTGGGGCTGAGAATCTCATGTAAAGTCTAGTGAAGACTTCATTCTTATAAAGTGTTAAGCTTATATTGGGTGCTATGGCTATCGAGAAGAACGGTTTTAAAGTTTCGCAATTCGATTCTGATTGTTCCCCAGGTAGTAGGGATAGTATGTCCACTGATGAGGATGAAATCCAATTCAGGACCTCTGCCGTGGAATCTGATGAAGATGATGACTTTGATGATGTGGATTCAGGGGCTGGGTCTGACGACTTTGATTTGCTGGAATTGGGGGAAACTGGTGCAGAGTTCTGCCAGGTTGGGAACCAAACATGCAGTATTCCATTTGAGCTGTATGATTTGTCGTGTCTGGAGGATGTGTTATCTGTTGATGTGTGGAATGAGTGCCTCACTGAAGAAGAGAGATTGAGTCTCGCCAAGTTTTTACCTGACTTGGACCAAGAAACGTATATGCTTACGTTGATGGAGCTTTTTAAGGGCTGTAACTTCAATTTTGGCAGTCCTTTAAGTAAATTGTTTGACATGTTAAAAGGAGGCTTGTGTGAGCCTCGGGTTGCCCTATACAGGGAGGGGTTGAATTCTTTTGAAAAGCGGAAGCATTATCATCGTCTAAAGAAGCATCAAAACCAAATGGTTACTAATCTTTGCCAGATAAGAGATGCCTGGCACACTTGCAGGGGATACGGTATTGAGGAGAAGCTTCAAGTTCTCAATATTGTGAAAAGTCAGAAGAGTTTGATGTGGGAGAAGAATAACGAGAGCGATTCATCTGGAAGGGAGGACTTGGGTGAAAGATCATTGAGACGGAGAGATAAGGAGAGGACCCTTGAACACCCAATGGGTTCCAGTTCTGTTCATAATAATGTAGATCTGGATTGGGAGTCACCGATAGCACTGGATTCTATCAAATCTGCAAGGCTGAACTCAAAACGCACTGTAAAGATGGGTAGCTCAAAGACACCTTCAGGTAGGCAGTTAGTCAGTGGTTTGCCCTCCTTGTATCATGGTACAGATTTGAAGCCCAGTTCATATAATTTAGTAGCAGCTATTCCTCATCAAAGTAAGGCTGCCGGGTTAGACACAGATGCAATGCTCAAGTTAAGGAATCAGATGAGGGGATACGATGAAGTTGAGGATCCAATATATGGTGTGGGTCCTCGAAGGGATCAAATCATTTCTCACGGAATTGCTCTGGAAAAACCATCATATTCGAAAGCTGGAAAGAATAGTGAGTATTGGGGAAATGATGAAAGTTACCCTGACAATTTTGTGGGCTTACCGTTGTCTTCGAAGGGTAATTTGCATGTTTATGGAAGGGGGGCTAGTAATCAGTTGTTCGATCGGAAGATGCTGACTTCAAAGCCACCTACTGTAAGAACTTCTGGTGTGTTCTCAAAGAAAGCCCTGATCTCTGAAAATAGTAAGAATTTTCGAGCTGAAGGTCCAACAAGGTCTAGCAAAAGCCGTTTGCAGCAGCTCCAAACGATGGGAAATGAAGGTGACAAGTCTGATCTCAATGAATCATTTGTGCATGGGCGGACTGAAGGACAAGAGTTAACTATGGATGGCCAGTTTGAGTATGATAATTGGAATAGGAGCAAGAAATGGAAGAAAGACAGGGAGGGTTCAAATGTTAATCAACGTTCCTTGACACTGCAGATGGATGAAGGAATCTTTACTTCTGAAGTGAAGGGAAATTTTTCTAGTGAGAAGTCCAGAGTTGGTTCAAAAAAGAGTGGGTTGCTACCCTTGGGTGTGACAGGCAGTAGAATGTTTGCGCCTGGTGATGTCACGGACTCAGATACATCTAGTTCATTTGACGATGAGGACAGTAACCCTTTAATAAGAAGCAAGTCAACCTACCCAAGTGCATTTATGGAAAGGCCTCACTCTTTTTGTAAACCTGACGTTGATTCAAAGAAGGGAAAATCTGTGAAGAAAGATAAGGAGAATGCACACAGTTCTGATGGACCATCGCAAAGCTACAGAAGGATGGATGATCTCGGGGACCATCTCTACTTGGCAGAAAATGAAAAGTATCCTCCAATCAAAGGGAAGAAGAAGAACAAGATGCATGAGAATCCTTGTCTTCAGACTTCTGCCGGAGGCATGGATAGCGCGTCCTTGTATGACTTGGGTGATGAGGATGGAAATCAGTCCTACAAGATGCCTAAGAATGGCCTATTGCAGGGTGGAGCTAGAGAAAAATTACAGGTCTCATCACCAAGTAATTCTCGCAAAGGGAGTAAGCGGCAAGGAGAAGCGAATCCTGGCAATTATATACAAGATGGGGATGTTGACTCAGTCAATGAAATTCTCCAGGCAGATGATAAAAAAATGAAGAAACAGGGGAAGAAAGGTAAAACCATCGAAAAAGTTAAGGGTGATTTTCGAGATGCCACTGTCCCAAATCGTAGAGCAGCAGCAAAGAAACGAAAAAAAGATGAGGTTATGTCCATGGTAGATCAAAATGAGGATATTAAATTACAAGGTGACCTTCAGCATCATATTGATGATCCATGTGCTTCCAGCAAAAAAAAGACAAAAAGGAATATGAAAGTGGATGCACGTGCTCCAGATGATGAGGCTTCTAATCTGCCTATTATAGACTCTGGAGTTACAGATATGGAGCTCGAAAAAAACCCTCCGAGAAAAGCTTTCACTCCTATTACACCAACTGTACACACGGGCTTCTCTTTCTCCATTATACATCTTCTTTCTGCAGTTCGGATAGCAATGATTACTCATCTTCCAGATGATTCCTTTGGTATTGGGAAAGCTTTAGAAGATTCTAACAGAAAGTACGATGGTGGCGTTGATGGGACCTCTTCTCAGAGGAGTGCAGACGGGGATAGTTCAGAGAATGCTGCTGAAGGCAATGTTTCATCTCTTACAATTCAGGAGATTGTGGATCGTGTGAGGTCGAATCCTGGAGACCCTTGTATTCTTGAGACACAAGAGCCACTACAAGATTTGGTTAGGGGAGTACTAAAGATTTTATCATCTAGAACAGCACCTTTAGGAGCAAAGGGTTGGAAGGCACTCGTGGTCTACCAAAAGTCTAGGAAGGGTTGGTCCTGGATAGGTCCTGTTCTTGGTTGCACATCTGACCAGGATACCATTGAGGAGGTAACTTCACCTGAAGCTTGGGCTCTCCCTCATAAGATGCTTGTGAAATTGGTAGATTCATTTGCCAATTGGCTTAAAAGTAGTCAAGAAACCCTCCAGCAGATAGGAAGCCTTCCTCCACCGCCGTTGGCCTTAATGCAGTTCAATCTGGAGGAAAAAGAGCGGTTCCGAGACCTAAAAGCTCAGAAAAGTCTCAGTACTATAATCCCAAGTGTTGATGAAGTTCGTACTTATTTTCAAAAGGAAGAACTTTTGAGGTACTCAATCCCTGATAGGGCTTTCTCTTATACTGCAGCAGATGGTAAGAAATCTGTGGTTGCACCTTTGAGAAGGTCTAGTGGCAAGCCAACATCGAAGGCACGAGATCATTTTATGCTGAAGCGTGATCGCCCCCCACATGTAACTATTCTGTGCCTTGTGAGAGATGCAGCCTCCAGATTGCCTGGAAGTATTGGAACTCGAGCAGATGTGTGTACTTTGATCAGGGACTCCCAGTATATTGTGGAGGATGTATCTGATGCACAAGTCAATCAGGTCGTTAGTGGAGCTCTGGATCGCTTGCATTATGAACGTGATCCTTGTGTACAGTTCGATTCTGAAAGGAAATTGTGGAAGTATCTACACCGAGAAAAAGAGGAAGAAGACTTTGAGGACGATGGCACTTCTTCTACGAAGAAATGGAAGAGACCAAAAAAAGAAGCTGCTGACCAATTTGATGAGGTAGGAGTTACCGTGGCTTATCATGGAGCTGAGGAAGAGCCGAGTGCATTTGATTTGTGTTCTGATCTGAATTTTGAGCCAGCTTCTATGGATGATGCCAAGGTGCTCGACCCAACATCTGATGATTGCAGACTGAATGAGGGTGACATGAACAATGGTACCGAACAACCTGGTGGTATCCAACAAGAGCAACCTGTGGTTTGGAGCAGCTTTGAGTTAAATCCTCTTCATGAAAGCAAAATGTTCTGTCAAGAAAATTCCACAAATGAAGATTTTGATGATGAAACACAGGGGCGAGATAGACCTGCTGGAATCTTAAGTACTGGCTTGTTTTGATAGTATGTATCCTCAGGTAATTTACACTGTTCCTTGTTTTAGTGTTGCCATCATTTTTATACAGCATGCTTCCTTTATTTTTTCTGCTGAAAGCCTTTCGGTACTTGGTTTGGGTAAATTGATAGATAAGTTTTCGTAAATTGTACACGTATATATGTATATATTAAAGCTCCTTTGAGAGAAATTGCTGGTGAAAGAAGATTGGAAAGTGAGGTTAAATGTAAAAGATATTTTGCTGATGATGATAGATAGAGAGTAGCTACAAAATATGAAAATCAGAAGGGAAAGAGTTTCATGGTATATATCGTCGTGCTTTCTATGCATTGATTAGCTGTGCTGTGCTGTTTGTAGTGTCTTGATTTACTAAGATCATATCTACCCGTGTGTGCAATGTAGGCAGGCCATGTATGGAGAAGTGGTGTCATGTCAGTAGGGCATGTGGACTCTGTTATGTCATCATCTGGTCCGGTATATGCCATTGAAGTCAAATCCAGACTGATGTAGAGAATTGCTCACAAGTCACAGCCGTTTTTCTTTTTTCCTATCTTGTAATGTAGAGTAGTTTGAGTAATGAATTTCTCAAGTTATAGATCACCCTCCCTGCAAAGGTAACCAGTCTATCTAAAAAGTAGACTCTTTCTACATAAATTGGTATTCAGCGAAAAGTTTAAGTGAAGATGCTAATATTTTTGTTCGAGGTCGTTGCCAGGCAATCCTACAAATGTAGATTCTGAAGAGAGAGAGAATTATTGTGAATAATTTACTATAACCGTATAAATATTTGTTTTAACTATATATAATAATTAGTATGGTTATAATTTTTAATATTAGAATCGTATTTATAACTGTAATTACTAATTAGTAATTACGAATTTATCTATATACCTATATTCAAAATATGTATAATTTATTCTATTGTTTGTAAATTAAATTTTGATTTTTTTGGTCCTAAAAATATTACTTAATTGTGAAAACATTGTGATTTCAATATAGTTGAGTTTAATTTAAGTTTGACATACATATTCAATACAAAGTTGAGAGGCAAACAACCCAGATCGTACCCTAAGCAATCACTTAGTGGAAAAGGAAGTGATTGAGCGATGACATCTATTTATATGAATATTATTGAATAAGATTATGATGATTGTTTTTAGAAAAGAAATTATATATTAAAAAATAAATAAAAAAGTAGGTCTACACAAACTCAAAGGTGCGAGTTATGCAAAAAAAAATACATAACTCCCACCTAGGGTGGCGAGTTTCGCCATTTTTGTACATCAGGCTGCTCTTGGTGGTGTGTTACTTAAGTTTTTTTCTTTTTTTGAAAAATAATGTTTGGTTACAAATTAAATTGTGTATCCATAAATAAAATACAATGAGTATATATTTGAATTACAATCTGAATACTAATGGCAGTACTGATTTTGGACCTTTGGATTGACATTTGACTTTTTCCTCAATTGAGATCTAAATTATAATTTTAAAAAATTCAATTCAAACCGTTTAACTCGAATCGCCATACCGTTTGCAACATTTATGACAAAATTCAATTATATACATATTATAGTTTTTTTATTTTATTTTTTTAGGTAAGTATGTAATTAAATTTTTAACAAAACATCGTTTATCCTATAAATATTTATCATTCCATTCAAATTATAGAACAAACGATGTTAGGTTAAAAATTAAATTATATACCTATTTTTAAAAATCCAAAAAATAAATACAGTAAGTGGATTAGGGTCAACAATGGTGCGTTGAAAAAACAAAAACCATGGTTATAACTAGGGGTGATCAAACGAGAATGTAGGACCGAATTCCCGACAAGACCGGCCCGAGACCGGCCCGACTAAGACCGAGACCGAGCGGACGGTTTTTTTTCTTCAAGGTCGGGCTCGGTCTCGAGCTTTTTCCCCGAAAGCCCGTTTAGGACCGGACCGGCCCGAAGTTATTATACAAACCCTACAAATTTAAAACAACAGTCAGTCACTCGCTCAGCACTTCAGCCGCAGTCAGTCATCCTTCCAAGTTCTTCCAAACGCAGCCTCCTTCCAAGTTCCAAACGCAGTCATCCTTCCAAATTTAAAACGCAGCCTCCTTCCAAGTTCTAAACGCAACCCTCCGGTCTCGGCTCGTCATCCATGGAAGGTAATCAAAGTTGTTCAATTCGTTCGTTCGTTGTTCAATGAAGAGACCTGATTCGTTCGTTCGGTGTTGACTGAGTAATCGACTGCATTACCTGATTCGTTCGTTCGTTGTAACTGATTGATTGACTGCATTACCTGATTGATTGGTTCGTTCCTCTGCTTATGAGAGTATGTATAATTCAACTAATACTTTTGTGGTTTTTTCTTGAACTGGAAGAGAATTTTAAACTGATTGCTTATTTTTGTTTTCCAAAAACAGGACCAGAAAGCACACAAAGCAATCTTTAAGGTGCTGAACCTCGAAAGGTTTGTCTGTAAAAACCATTCTACTAAATCAAGTATTGTACTTGTTCTTGTAGCGTGCTTGTGCTTAATCTTGATTTCGTTATTTGCAGTGTGGACATGGAACCTTCTTTGAAAGAATGGACTTCTCGGGCTGAACTTTGGACAAATTGCATATACCTGTGAGTTTATTTTTCCACTCATTATGTTTTGCTTGATGTTATTTTAGCAACTGTTATAATTATATGCTTTACTTTTTACAGGTTCGCATCATCTCCATGGCTCTCCGTCCTCAAGGTGTGTTAACCATTTCTTTTCAAATTGTTTTTTTAAATCATTGTCTGAAAATGAGAAAAAAACATTTTCTTTACATGCCATGGAAATCGATAATTTACCTCCATTGTAGATAAGATTCATAACAGTTTGTACATTTAGGCACTTTTGCATGCTTCGGTTGCCTGCCATAAAAAACTTCTTGTGGAATGGGTTCCTGCTTGTGACCTTGAAGACACGACTGCTAAAGAGGTTATACTTTGGTCCATCGAATCTCTTTATCTGACTCAATTTTTTCTTTCTTTTTCTTGTTGTAATTTTATGTTTCATTTATTAAAAAATCATGGTCTAGGAATGCAGAGTTCCTTACCTCGACATCTGTCTTGGAATGCAGACTGCAGTCATTGAATTTGCTCGATTCGTTCTTGTTCTAGATGATGCAAACATCACTGAATTTAACCCAGACACAGAAAATCCTTGTGTTATATTCATGCCTGAGGTAATAATCATTCACATTTCGATCCTTCATATAGATATACTGCATCAAATTAAATCGACCACTGAATATGAACATGGCTCAAAAACCCATATGGGTGGCAGATTGCGTGTCTCAGATTGCGTGTCCTCTAAACTGTGAGTCTGCTTGAGTAGGATTTTTTCTTTAATGAATTGTAAAAATTTACTACACTCCATGGATGTCTTACATTAGGCTAAGTTTGTTGTATTGATTTTGTTAGATATGGGAATCGAAGCTACGTTGATGAGAGACATCGCCATAGATATGAGGTGAGACCTGAGATGGTGCCACGCCTTGAAAGTGCTGGACTTTCATTTACCGGAAACATGGTTACGGCTTACGGGAACTTGATTCCATTAATTTTGATTCCATTAATGTATCTTGACTATTGTATTGTTGTAATGTTGAGAGAAAATGAACTTTGTTTAGAACTTTGTACATTTGTTGCTTTGATTTGTACTTTGTATGTTTATTATTTTGATTCATGTTTATATTTGGACAAATTAAAATTTTTTTTTTTTGGGGCAGATTCGGTCCAGGACCGAGACCGGCCCGAGTCAAGAAAGACCGACTCGGTCGGGCTTTTTTGGCCGAGGTCGGTCTCGGTCTCGGTCCTCCAGAAGGCAAGACCGAATTTTCGGTCTCGGTCTTGCCTTCAGGACCGGCCCGGCCCGCCCATAATCAGCCGTAGTTATAACCATCAATTTTTTATATGGTTAATCATACCAATGTGGTGTAGTGGAGTTATGGTAATGAATTTTCTACTTGTAATGGTTATAGTTATGGTTATGGTTATCGTTATGGAATTTTAGTCATATATATGGTTATTCTATAAATATAATAATGATTTAATATTAATATATTATTAAATACTAATAACATAAGTAATATTTTTACTTTTAGACGAATCCATAATTTAAAGGTGAAATGTAATTGAATTATGTTAATTTTAAATGATAGCATTGTTAATTTTGAATGGTGTTAATGTTGAATGATATTATTGTTGAATATTTTTGTTGTTAGTGACATAACTTTATGTATGTATTAAGATAACATTCACGATATACTTTTTCGTTTCACATGGGGTAATAAATATGAGTATACGGTTAAAACCGTGGTTAATAACCACAGTTATGGATATGGTTATGATATTAAAAATTGTACTTGTAATGGTTATGGTATGTAAATTAAAAATATGGTATGGTTATGGTATTTGTCATACATGTACGATACCCTAACCATTGTTAGCCCTAAAGTGGATACATGAATTTTGCAAGAAATGTCGCTAACGATGTTGATTTTCGATTTGGAGGGTTTGCGTTGATTTTTTTATGTTAAAATGTTATATCTAAACTTAAGGCACAACGAGTCAAAATTTAATATATATATATATTTTTTGCATTGTTAAGATAGTAATGCAAATATCTACTCACTATACTTTTTATTTTTTTTCATTAATACATAATTAAAATTTTAATTAAATATTGTGTTATCGAAAAAAAAACGTTACCACAGTCCCCTAAGTACGAGTTGCCAATTTTTGGCATAACTTGCACTCGAGAGGGTGCACCACCTATACCTAAAAAAACTAATTTTTGTATAAATATATTTTTTTATATGTAGTTTTAAAAAACAATAATTCACAGTTATGAATAAAATATCATAATTGAGTAAACAAATTAATTATTATAATTACACTATATCGTAATAGAGTGGTTAAACTTACCCCATAGAAAAACAGTACGAAAATGTAGATTTTTATTTTTTCTCATAATATTTTGAAAAAGTAGGTACTGTACAATTATTTTTAGAAAAGTAAGTATATTGAAACAAAATTCAAATTCTGGGTATACGCAGTAGCGTGGGTAGCGCGTTTTTACAATAGGCGCTACCTTAGGTAGTGCCTATTTCAACTTTTTTTTTTTAAATTTTGATGTTTCGATGTTTAATTAAAAATTAAATTATGTATCTATTAATAAAAATTATAGTATGTAGATATTTTAATTGTGATTCAAATGATTCCAAAATTATTAAATTTGAACTTACAGATTGACTGTACGCACTGCTGTAAGTTCATATATGAAATTTTAACATAAAAAATATAAGTCAGACCCTGTATGTCCAAACTCAACACAGTTAACGACACTAATGGAGAAATTCAATTATCTACATACGCTAATATTTTAATTACAGTGCGTAGATAATTTAATTACGACATAAATGACGCTAAGTAGACGTTGTTTTATGACTTTTGATCTGACCGTATAGCACGACATATAAAATTACTATACATACATATATATCCTTTTCTCTCTCTATATATATATATGTATGTATAGTTTGTTATCTATAGTATTATACGGTCAGTTCGAAAGTCAGAAAACAACGCATAGTTAGCGACATTTATGTCGTAATTAAATTATCTATGCACTATAATTTTTTAACTTTGTTTTGAGTAAGTATATAATTAAAATTTTCACATAATGCATTTAATCATTGTGATCAAATTATAGGACATAGAATGTTATGTCAAAAAATTAAATATATATCTAATCTAAAAAAATAGAGTATGTAGATAATTGAATTTCACCATTAATGTTGTTAAACGCGTTTAGTTTGGACATACATTTTCTGAGTTATATTATTTGATGTTAAATTTTCATATATGAACTTACGGAAGATCATACAGTCAATCCGTAAGTCCAGATTTAATATTTTTTGCATCATTTTTTTTTTGGGCCAATAAACATCATTCATTAAACATCGTCCGAAACCGGGTTCGAGTACAAAATAACATCCGCAATAATACAACGACATAAAGGGGTTGGGGGTGAGGACACCCAATCCAATGGACACAACCCCGCTAATACATTCTTTGCCAACCAATCCGCACAAGCGTTTGCGGATCGGGGAACATGACCCCAAACAATCTCCCCAATCGACCGAGAGAGGTTCTTCGCATTTGACAAAAACGGATCCATCCTCCACGAATATTCCTTCCCTCGAAGATGGTTGATGACGTTCAATGAATCCGTTTCAATGATTACCCGAGGCCAACCTTTGTCGATTGCGAGTTGTACCCCGTGAAGAACCGCCAAAGCTTCAATCTCGTTTTGCATCATTTGAATCACAATTAAAATATGTACTTACTATAATGTTTTTTTTAATAGTTACATAATTTAATTTTTAATTCCACATCGAAACATCAAAATAAAATAAAAAAATAGAATAGGCTCTACCGTATACCCATATTTCATATTATATTTCTTATATAATTACTTTTCTATTTTTTTTAGAATACCTACTATTTCAAAAAAAAAAAAAATTTCTCTCCATGAGTGTCTAGCTGTCCTACTCACATTCAATGTAGTGCTACTGACCTGCATCCCTTTCATAGGTTAGGTTAGGCTAGCATAAATCCTATTTCCTTAACTTAAAGTTAATGGAAATTCAAAGTTAATGAAATCACTCTAATCAATAACATTCCTATGCAAATTCAAATTCAATTCTTCCGCTTTGCTTGTTGTAAAGACCAAGCTCATCATTGCTCTTTAACCGCTCCATCTCCTCATTTGCTCTTATCTTTTCGTCGTGCCGTCAAAACCCAACCACCCCGACCCAACATTGACGCCACAATCTCCCTGACGACAACCCCTAAATTTGTAGCCACCGCCGCCCTACTACCCACTCTAACACTGTTGCCCTCGCCACCCCACTGCCACTCAACAACTCCAATGATGTCGCTACATCTATTAAGTTGATTGAATCAAGCTTAGATGAACATAAATCCTAAAATTGTCACCCATTTTTTAATATTACACTCTATTTAAACCCTAATTGCAACATTCCCTTACCAGATCCGTAACGAAATTAGCACACTATTGTTGTTTTCCTATGAGAAAATCAGTCATTATAAATTTTGAAAATTCTAAAAATAATATAATTTTTTTAAAAATGTGACAATTGAGTCTCAACCGAGGGGCTCGGGTCTTAAGCTTGAGCTTCAATCTAATTGGGGTCGAACCCGTATCCAATTCGATTACGGCTCGGGGTTTGGGTCATGATCCAGACCTAGACGCCCACCCATGGGGTCAGTATGGGTCAAGACCGAGACCATAGTCATCTCGATTGAGGCTCACTCGTAACCCAATTGGGTCATGATCGAATCAAAATTCAATTATAACGTTTGAAGAATTAAATTGTGAAATGTTTAGAATAAATCTTTTAGTTTTGAAGTTTTAAGAACTTACTATGTTAAATTTGAATGAAAAAGTTGAGGGACAGGACAAATTCGAACTTTAGCCAAACATGAATGAATGTAATTTTACGATTTAAATTTTTAGGAAAAAAATTAATTTGGCTAAATATTAAAGGGTAGTGTAATATTTAACCCTTACAAATTATGTCAACGAGAATCTACAACACCGAACCATTTTCAATTGAGTGAATCGATAACATCTTGTCGTATTCCTAGTGTGGATCTACAACTTGTCCTTCTAATCAACAAGAAGACTACTTGGTTTCACTACGAGAATTAGAAAACATTTGTAAATTCCACCTAAAAACAACATATATTGATTTTGTCGGAGGAAAATGACAATGTTTTATTAATTTTGGCTTAGTTAATCAGAATGTTCTTACGAATTTGCATATGGATGTGTGATCGATCTTATTCTTTTTTCACATATGGAGATTGATGATACATAATGAAGAAGACAATTATATTTGCACGCAAAGAGAATGAAGAAATATGTTACTCAAGAAAGTAGTATAGAGCGGTTGTGACCCCGCCCAATGTCTTTAAAACATGACAAAAGAAAAAACATGTTCACGTACTAGACTACTAGTCCTTCACGAGATTCCTCAAATCCTCCACAAAGTCACTTTACAGTAGATCCATTTACAACACATTACTCAACACCTGTCTCATTTTGGGAGGTCCATTTGAATTAGATGCTATTTCAAATTCACAGGTAACTAAGAATATATACTCGCCTATTGCAATATCTGTTAGCCGCATTTTTTCATGAAGCTATTCAGATGTCATCTCTTTTCATCCTCCAAATTCAATTCCATACTGCTTTGACTCTCATTCGCCATTACATTAAAGTGTTTTGTTCTGTGTGAGGCGACTGCTATTTCCGTTGGTGCTACCGCTTCTGAGCCATATACTAGGGAAAAAGGCGTCTCCCCTGTAGCCTGCTTAGGCGTGGTGCGGAGCGCCCAAAGGACACTCTCCAATTTCTCGGTCCATCTTCCCTGTAAGGCGTCTAATCTTTTTTTCAATCCGTTCATAATAGTTTTATTGGGCGCCTCAACTTGTCCGTTCGCCTGCGCATGCCTGACTGAAGCATGCCTATGATGTATTTTTAATTCCTGGCAAAACCACTTCAATTATCTTCCCGCGAACTGAGGCCCATTGTCGCTTACTAGTATACTCAGGATGCCATATCTAGAAACGATTCTAGATTTTAAGAATTTGATCACTTGAAACTTTGTGGTCGAAGCCAGCGCCTTTGCCTCAATCCATTTGGAAAAATAGTCGATCGCTACCAGTACATAGGTGAGCTGCTTGGACCTAAGGAGTGGCCCTACCAAGTCGATTCCCATTTGTGCGAAAGGCCAGGCGATGCTTATCGAGGTTAGGTCCGCTGGTGGGCGCGCTATGCTGGAGCCATATTTTTGACACGACTTGCATTTCTGGACCATTTCCTTGTCTTCTCGACTCATGGTAGGCTAGTAATAGCCTTGATTGAGGATTTTTCAAACAATGGATCGTGGTCCTTCATGACAAGCGGCGTATCCTTCATGGATCTCCCTAAGTATGGTGATCGATTCTGGATGAGCGACGCATTTGAGGAAGGGCGTGGAGAATCCCTTTTTGTACAGTGTTCCTTCAATAATATTATAACTTGGGGCGAGCCTTAATATTCTTTTTGATTCTGCTTCGCTTTCTGGTAGCTCGCCCTTCTCCAGGTAATTTCTGATAGGGGTCGCCCAATCCACCCCTCTTTCAAATCTCGCACACATTTGCCCGGTTCCTTTTCCTATAATTTCCACGAAGTATACTTGTAGAGGCGTCGCCTGCCATGCATATTTACTTAATGCATCCGCTTCCTTATTCTCTTCCCTGGGGATAGCCTCTATTTGAAAGCTACTAAATCCTTCTGCTAACTGGGGCGCCATCTGTAGGTACACCTTCATCTGGTCACCTTTTGCGGCGTATTCTCCTTTAACTTGATTTACCACCAATTGCAAATCGCAGTAGACGCTTAGGTGGTCAATGCCTAACCCTTTGGCGAGTCGTAGGCCTGTGACCAATGCTTCGTACTCTGCTTCATTGTTGGTGTCTTTGAAGGTAAGTACCAAAGCGTACCGCAGGGGCGCGCTCCCATCTGGTGGTGTTAGCACTAGACCTGCCCCCGAACCGTCAACTGATGAAGATCCGTCAGTATGGAGTGTCCAAGTCTCATTTTCTCCGTTGCTTTCTGGAGGCGACGCCTCTGGTGGACAAGTAGATTCCACTATAAAGTCTGTCAGTGTTTGCCCCTTTATGGCGTTCCTAGGTGCGAACTTGATTCGAAATTCACTCAATTCGATCACCCATTTAATAATTCTTCCTAAAGCGTCAGGCCTTTGGAGGAAATGTTTTAAGGGTTGATTCGTTAAGACTGTAATTTCAAGTTCGTGAAAGTAGGGGTGAAGCTTTCTAGCGAGACTACTAGCGCATAGAGGTACTTCTCTACTTCCATATAGTTCATTTCAGGCTTTGTAAGGACCTTAGAAACATAATACACCGTCGCCTGCGCCTTGTTGGCCTCTTTCACTAACACAGAGCTTACAACTATAAGACTGATGCCTAGGTACAAAAAAAGAGTGTCGCCCTTTTCAGGCTTGGCTAGCGGGGGAAGCGCCTTCCGGTGATTCTTCAAGTCCTGGAACACCTGCTCGCATTCCGGGGTCCATTCAAACTTCTTACTGGATCTAAGGACCTGTAAGAAGGGGAAATACTTCTCTCCTTATTTGGCCAGGAAGCGGCTGAGTGCCGCCAATCTTCCATTCAGGGACTGGACCTCCTTGTGGCAAGTAGGGCTCTGCATGTTCTCGATCGTCTCCAGCTTCTCTGTGTTCACCTCGATCCCCCGATGGCTCACCATATAGCCTAGGAATTTCCCAGAGTGCACACCGAAGACGCACTTGTCCGGGTTCAGGCGCACCTGGTGGAGACGCATGCGCTTGAAGGTTCTCCTCAGATCCTCCATATGGTCCGCGCCTTTCACTGACTTCACCAGCATGTCATCCACGTATGCCTCCATGGTGTCGCCTATCATCCCGACGAATATCTTGTTAACAATTATCTGGTAGGTCGCTCCTGCATTTAGCAAATCAAATAGCATCACCGTATAATGATAAATATCACTATCTGCATAAAACGCTGTGTGCTGGGCGTCGCCTTCGGCCATCTGGATCTGGTTGTACCCAGAATAGGCGTCCATAAAGTTGAGCATCTTATGTCTTGATGTGGCATCCATCAGCTGGTCAATCCTTGGCAGCGGGTAGGAGTCTTTGGGACATGCCTTGTTTAAGTCCCTGAAATCCACACACATGCGCCATTTGCCGTTACTCTTCTTCACCAGTACTGGGTTCGCCACCCATGTCTAGAACCTGATTTCCTTTACGAAGTTGGCCTCTACCAACTTTCCCACCTTCTGCCTTATGGCGATCACTTTCTCCTCTCCTACCGGGCGTCGCTTTTGAGCGATCGGCTTGATGGTAGGGTTGATCCTTAACTCGTGGCAGATGATGTCCTTGCTGATGCCTGGCATGTCGCTAGGCTTCCAGGCAAATAGCTCATTGAACTCGACTAAGAGCGTCAACAAGGCCTTGGCCTCGCCTTCCGGGAGCGACGCACCTATCTGCATCGCCTTCCCCTTTCCTGCCAACTCAACCTCCCGCAATCCTCCCACCGCCTGTGGGCGACTCCTTTCCTCTCGAGGGTCCTCCTCCGTCTGAATTGCCATGGCCTCCCTTCTCTTTCCCTTCAAGACGTGGCGATGCGTGGAGTTCAAGTAGCAACTCTGAGACGCGGGCTGATCTCCCTTGACAAGTCCAATCCCATGCGGCGTGGGAAACTTCAACATCTGATGGTAGGTGGAATGAACCATTTTGTGTAGGTTCAAAGTCGAACACCCCAAAATGGCGTTGTAGCGGCCGGAGCGTCTACTACGATGAAGGTGATTTCTATGTTCAGGACCTTCCAACCGTCTCCAATCTCGACCGCCAAGGTCACCGCTCCCATCAGATATGTGGTGAGCGAGGCGAATCCCAAAGTGGAAGTTAACCTTCTTCAAATACTTCTCCTTATTTCCCATTCTTAGGTAGGTTTCCAAAAAGAGTACGTCCGATGAGCTCCCAGAGTCAACCAAGACTCTCCTCATGTTGAAATTTTCTACACCCATTGTGATGACCAGAGCATCATCGTTGGGCTAAGTGACATGCTCCGTCTTCCTTTCAGAGAAGGAGATGACCACGTCATCCTACTCCCGGATTCGCTTCCCAGCCCTGGTGGACCCTGCTAACTGAGATGCATACACCTCTTTGGCAGCGCCTGACCCCCCCCCCCCCCCCCCCCCCCGGCGGTGAAACCGCCGCTGATCACATACAGCTCGCTCTTCCCAGAGCCGGATGCACCAGTGTTCTTATTAGCCGACGCTCGCATATCTCCTCTTGGACTTCTAGTTCTGTCACGCCCGACGATGAAATTCTTAAGATAGCCTCTCTGGATGAGGCTCTCTATGTTCTTCTCGAGGATTCGACAGTTATCAGTCGAGTTCCCTTTGCACCGATGGTAGCGACAATACGCCTTCTTGTCGCTCCCCATCGGGGCGTCGCCACTCCTTGCCGCAGGTGGGGCCGCCAGGTTCTTCTTCTCCATCTCCGTCAGTACCACCGATATCTCCTTGGTCAGGGGTGGAAAGGATTCAGAGACCTCTCTAGGGGGCGCTGAATGATAGGGCGACGCTTCGCGTCATCATGGATTCCTTTCAGAGTGCGTTGCTCCACACTCCTTCCCTCTATAGATTCCTTCTTAAACTTCTTTCGCCACGTCCTTCTACCCTCTCTAGCAATCTCCAAGTCTATATACGATTTGACCCTGGCGGCCATGTCTTCTACCGCACTAACCGGGATCACGCTGAGGCTATCGTTCAGAGCGGCACCTTTTGGACCCAGAGCTCGCGTGCAGGCGCGAATGTTTTCCCCTTCTATGATGACTTAGTCTATTCCGGCCAGTTCCATGTTGAACCTCGTGTATAAGTCGCCCAGGCTTTCCTCGATTCATTGTCTTACGTTGTCCAGGATTCCCACGCTCTTCAGCAGCTGCCTACCACCCATGGACTGGATGATGAACTTATCCTTCAGGTCAGTCCAGTTTTTAACTGACGCATTAGGAAGACCGAAGAACCAGTTGGACGCCATGCCCCTCAAGGGGGCTGGAAAGAGGAGCGCAAAGTGGTTGTAGTCACTCGTTCTTCCCAAGAGGGAGGCTTCATGGTTTTCTTTGTGTTCCACCGGATCGCCTTGGCCCCGGTATATGTCAATCTTCGCTGGCCGCACTCGATGCGGAACCGTAAGACACAGCAGCTCGGGGACGAGTGGATGTGACGCCCTATCGCGGACTGTAGGCATAACCCGCCCGCCCTTCGTCTCCTTCACCTGTCGAGCAATCAACTATTGTAGCTCTTCCTTCGTCATATGTCTCCTACGCGGTTGGATGCAGAGCTAACGCCACTGGCGGGGGGATGAGACTGTCGTACTGATGGTACAAGCCTGGAATTGGCCTCCTCCACTTTTGTAGTCTCTGCCCGGTGAGCGGCCTTAGCCTCGACTCTTTTCTCTCGCCTGTCAAGCAGGTCTGCCAGAGCAGCAACAAGCTCGAGCGTTAATGCAATTGCCGACCCCGCCGCGGCTCTCGGAGGCGCTCTTACTGGAGAGGCGATTCGAGAATGCGCCGACTTGGCTATTTCAGCTCTTATAGCCGTGGGCTGCTGGGATGGTTGTTGGGATCGCACGCTTGGGCGAGCCACCTTTGAAGTTGTAATTTCATGGATCACTTCCTGAGGCGGTATAACCGTCGTGCCTCCTAAATGCTGCTGCAGGACGTGGAGCGAGTCATTCTCATTTGCTCCTCGATTGTTCTTTGCTATTGTGATGAGGAGAGGCATGGATGTTGTGCTTAAGCTTCCCATAGACGGCGCCAATGTTGGATTATGATCTCCTGAAATGTTCCGGTTTACTCTGTCGCGGCACTCCGACGTCCTGCCATAAGGAAATCCCGGGCTGGGCCCTTTGTTTCCCTTCCAAAGCTTAAGTTAGCTGGAGTTCGTTTGAAGGTATGTAAATATGTGTGAGTATGATAGCAGATATGTCTGAAGTAGAGAGGGGTGAAGGTATTTATAGTCTTCACCCTTAACCTGAGTTGGGTTGAGGTTTGACCCTGGTTGTCCTAGGTGGCGTCCGACGTGGGTGAGTGGGGCACCATTAGACATTATGTTGCCTAGTGCTTTGTGCTCAGTGTGATTTTTCTTGTGCCTGAGCTCCACTTCAGGCGTGGAGATCCCCCATCCCTCCTTGCCGGTCCTCGAGCCTCGAACCTGTTAGGAAGGGTGAAGCATATTCCTAGTAGTGCGCCCTTGGTGGCACGCACATTATTGGCGCTGATCACATACAACTCGCTCTTCCCTGAGCAAGATGCGCCAGTGTTCTTCTTAGGTAACGCTCGCCTTTCTCCTCTTGGACTTCTGGTTCTGTCACGCCCGACGATGAAATTCTTAAGATAGCCTCTCTGGATGAGGCTCTCTATGTTCTTCTTGAGGATTCGCAGTTATCAGTCGAGTACCCTTTGCACCGATGGTAGCGACAATAAGCCTTCTTGTCGCTCCCCATCGGGGCGTCGCCACTCCTTGCCGTAGGTGGGGTCGCCAGGTTCTTCTTCCCCATCTCCGTCAGTACCACCGATATCTCCTTGGTCGGGGGCGGAAAGGATTCGAAGACCTCTCTAGGGGGTGCTGAATGATAGGGAGACGCTTCGCGTCATCATGGCTTCCTTTCAGAGCGCGCTGCTTCACACTCCTTCCCTCTATAGCCTCCTTCTTAAACTCCTTTCGCCCCGTCCTTCTACCCTCTCTGGCAATATCCAAGTCTATATACGATTTGACCCTGGCGGCCATGTCTTCTACCACGCTAACCATGATCACGCTGACGCTGTCGTAGAGAGCATCGCCTTTTGGACCCAGAGCTCGCGTGAAGGTGCAAATGGTTTCGCCTTCTGTGATGACTTAGTCTATTCCGGCCAGCTCCGTCTTGAACCTCGTGTAGAAGTTGCCCAGGCTTTCTTTGCTTCCTTGTCTTAAGTTGTCCAGGGTTCCCACGTTCTTCAGTAGTTGCCTACCACCCATGTACTGGATGATGAACTTATTGTTCAGGTCAGTCCATTTTTTAACTGACGCCTTAGGAAGCCCGAAGAACCAGTTGGACGCCACGCCGCTCAAGATGGATGGAAAGAGAAGCGCAAAGTGGTTGTCGTCACTCGTTCCTCCCAAGAGGGAGGCTTCATGGTTTTGTATGTGTTCCACTGGATCGCCTTGGCCCCGGTATATGTCAATATTCGCTGGCCGCACTCGATGCAGAACCGTAAGACACAGCTACTCGGGGACGAGCAGATGCGACGCCCTATCGCAGACGTTAAGCATAACCCGCCCGCCCTTCGTCTCCTTCACCTGTCGAGTAATCAGCTAATGTAGCTCTTCCTTCGTCATGTATCTTACGCGGTTGGATGCAGAGCTAATGCCACTGGCGGGGGGATGAGATTGTCGTACTGATAGTACTGGCTTGGAATTGGTCTCCTCCACTTTTGTAGTCTCTGACCGACGAGCGGCCTTAGCCTCGGCTCTTTGTTCCCGTCTATCAAGTAGGTCTTCCAGAGCAGCAAGAAGCTCGGGCGTTAATGCATTTGCTGGCCCCGCCGCGGCTCTCGAATGCGCTCTTACTGAAGAGGTGATCCGAGAATGCGTCGGCTTGGCTGTTTCAGCTCTTATAGCCCTGGGATGCTGGGATGGTTGTTGGGATCGCACGCTTGGGCGAGCCGCGTCTGAAGTTGTAATTTCATGGATCACTTCCTGAGGCGGTATAACCGCTGTGCCTCCTAAATGCTGCTGCAGGACGTGGAGCGAGTTATTCTCCTTTGCTCCTCGATTGTTCTTTGCTCTTGTGATGGGGGAAGCCATGGTTGTTGTGCTTAAGCTTCCCACTCACGACACTAATGTTGGATTCTGATCTCCTGAAGTGTTCCGGTTTACTCTGTCGCGACGTTCCGACGTCCTGCAATAAGAAAATCCTGGGCTGGGCTCTAGTCCGACCTTCGATTGCTCCGATTTCGTCGAATTTGCAGAGAAGCTCGACCATCTTCATCGAAGTCGGCACCAAAGTCGACACCAATTAACATAGAATCGGATGATGATTTTCAGACGGTAAGATCAAGTACCACGGAGTTGTCAAGTTGTCGTGCATTAGTGTTATCTCACCAACCACTTAAAAAGGGAAAAACAAGAAAGAAGACTATGGTACGAGGTGCCCGCACTTCACCCCGTTTTGTGCGAAGATCTACTTAGTGAAATCACTTCACCCCGTTTTGTTTAAATGGATGTTATGACCACAATGTTTTGTGGGATGTTAGGTTCAGTTATGTTTTTTGGTTTGTTAGGTTCGGTGACTTCATTTTGTTGGATATTATGTTTGTTAAACCTTTCTGTTGGATATTATCTAAACAGGTTGGTCTCACGGCCTGTGTTGAATGTTCTGTTTGATAATGTGTGTCAGACCTAAAATCCAACTTAAATGCGATATTTGAATATAAAAAATTAGAGTCGCCACTAGTTAATTAAGGCTAACTAGAAACCTAGATTACCTAGGAAAATAATTAAATTAAAAACCTAGGATTTCAAAACGGTTTACGTTCAGAGATTAGAGTTCGGGGATTCTGTTATGGAATAAAAATGTAGTTGAAATTCTGTCCTTTTAGTACTCTATTCGCTTAATTTATCATTTTTAAAAGATATTTACAGAAATAACAATATATTGATTATAAGAAATTTAAATTCTTTATGAGTTAGGATCAAACTATAAATATATATATATATATATATATATATATAAAAGGTGAGAGTACAATAACTAATATTTTCACAATTTAATATCTTAGTAATAAAAATATCAATTAATTAAATGTTAAAGAAAATATAAGACAAAAAGTTAAACAACGTAAATAAATAACTAAACATTGACATATATATATATAAAGTTAACCTAACATGGAGATCGTTAATGTATTATAACAACATATATAGATATATATATTAAAAAAATAGAGAGATATTATGCATAAATAAACAAGAATCATATACATGGGGAACCTCTTGGAGCAATAGTGTAATAGAATCGATCGAGAGCTTCTCCTTTTTATTTTATTTTGTTTATGTTCCCCCCTTTTCACAATGCATAACACTCCTATTTATACAAGTTCCTGAAGTTTTCTAAACTAGGAAGTATATATGCAATACAATATATTATACAATATGAAATATTCATGAAATATTCTCCAAATATTTCACAATATACCCTATATATTAATCTACTAAATCTGCACGAAACCTATATTTGGAATCTTCATAATGGCGTGCCATGTGTCGCGATCCTGAACGCGTCACATCTAGGTCAAAATCGAGTGTCTACAGTTTGTCCCTCTTTGGACATGCCCACGGAGAACATATTTGAGGAGTACTTGTCCAAAGATAAGGTGACATCGATTTTGGGCTAGAAAGTTTCTAAATCAGTTGACATGCTTATGATGTGGCGACTAGCGTATCTGGGATAGCATTGCGCCTTTTGGAGGATGGTAATCAGTAGTAAGCATATCTGGGATAGCGTGGAGCTACTCAAGACCAACTGGAGTAAGCCAAAGATTAACATCTCTGGGACAACGTGACTTTGGAAGCGAGGTTATGCCTGTGATGGCAAGATGACTAGCATATCTGGGACAGCGCTGCGTTTTCTAAAGACGATAACTAATAGCGAGCATATCTGGGACAGCACGGAGCTACAGTTCATCGACAAGAGTGAGCCAAAGGCCAGCGTATCTGGGACAGCGCAACGTTGGACACGAGGATTACGTATGTAATGGCAAGACGACTAGCATATCTGGGACAACGTTGCAACGTTTGTGTAAGGATATCCTGTAATAAACATATCTGGGACAACGTTGAGCTACTGGAAACCAACTTGGAGCGACTAAAGTATAGAATATCTGTGACCCCTCTAAACTCTCACTTCATAATGACATTCTCATGGAAGTAGCCCATTTACGAGTGGCTGTGACCCCTCTCAATTCTCACTTCATAATGACATTCTCATGTAAGTAGCCGATTTTCGGGTGGCTGTGGCCCCTCTCAATTCTAACTTCTTAACGACACTCTCATGTAAGTAGCCGATTTACGGGTGTCTGTGACCCCTCTCAATTCTCACTTCATAACGACACTCTCATGTAAGTAGCCAATTTACGGGCGGCTGCTACCCCTCTCGATTCTCACCTCATAATGACACTCTCATGTAAGTAGTCAATTTACGGGCGACTGCGACCCCTCTCGATTCTCACCTCATAATGACACTCTCATGTAAGTAGTCAATTTACGAACGACTGTGACCCCTACAAGTTTCACTTTATTGATCTCTTTGTATATATAGCCAATTGAGGGTGGTTGTGACCCATACTATCTCACAAGAACACAATCTATTTGTTTGTAGTCAATTGAAAGGGTGACTATGACCTATATCTAAATTTTTCCATCTTGCGAAAACACTCTCTCATATCTAACCATTTGAGGGTGGATGTGACCATATAAATTTACTATCTCAAAGGAACATTATTTTTATTTGTAGCCAATTTAAGGGTGGTTGTGACCCCTACAAATTTGTAATCTATATGCATTATCTTATATATAGCCAATAGAAGGGTGACTGCGACCCATACATTTAAGTTTTTTTTTTTTTTTTAAAGAACAAAAAATAATTCATGTGATGTATGCATAAAAAAATAATCATTGCGAAAGACATTTAGAGTTACCTGATCACTTTTCACAACTACAATGAAATATACAAAATGTGCATATGATATTTAATAAACATATTTAAGGGACAGATAAAAAAAATGCAAACACAATAGTGTGGCTTTGTTCTAAGGGAGGGTTCCACTGATATGCTCCCGATTAGTGGTTTATTCACCCCATCATAGGGATCACAAGACCTTCCAATCAAGTGGAGTTTTTCAGAGTCGTACCGGCTGCCCAGCAGCTCCAGTCGTTTCCCCTAGTACATCTCCGGGGTTCCTAGTTGCCTTGGGTTTAAGGCATTTGAGACACTATTACTAATAGTGGTGTGTGCAAAATCATGCATTAAATACATATAAAATTATTTACAGGAAAGAAACTTAACACCTGCATACACACACACAAAAAAGTTAGAATAACTAATAATAACCAAATAATAACTAATAGAATGCAAGTGAACATAATGAGCCTGAACCCTCTAAATGTTCCCAGCAGAGTCACCAAATTGTCAGACCTGAAATTCGACTTAAAAGCGATATTTGAATATAAAAAATTAGAGTTGCCACTAGGTAATTAAGGCTAACTAGAAACCTTCATTACCTAGGAAAATAATTAAATTAAAAACCTAGGATTTCAAAACGGTATACGTTCAGAGATTTGAGTTCGGGGATTCTGTTACGGAATAAATATGTAGTTGAAATTCCGCCCTTTCAGTACTCTATTCACTTAATTTTTTTTTTAAAGATATTTATAGAAATAACAATATATTGATTATACAAAATTTAAATTCTTTGTGAGTTAGGATCAAACTATAAAACAAATACACAAGCATGAAATATGTATATATATAAAAGGTGAGAGTACAATAACTAATATTTTCACAATTTAATATCTTAGTAATAAAAATATCAATTAATTAAATGTTAAAGAAAATATAAGACAAAAAGTTAAACAATGTAAATAAATAACTAAACATTTACACACACACACACACACACATATATATATATATATATATAAATTAACCTAACATGGAGATCGTTAATGTATTATAACAACATATATAGATATATATATTAAAAAAATAGAGAGAGATATTATGCATAAATAAACAAGAATCATATACATGGGGAACCTCTTGGAGCAATAGTGTAATATAATCGATCGAGAGCTTCTCCTTTTTATTTTATTTTATTTATGTTCCCCCCTTTTCACAATGCATAATACTCCTATTTATACAAGTTCCTGAAGTTTTCTAAACCAGGAAGTATATATGCAATACAATATATTATACAATATGAAATATTCTCCAAATATTTCACAATATATCCTATATATTAATCTACTAAATCTGCACGAAACCTATTTTTGGAAACTTAGTAACTCGCCATATCTGGAATCTTCATAATGGCGTGTCATGTGTCGCGATCCTGAACGCGTCACATCTAGGTCAAAATCGAGTGTCTACAATGTGTAAACCTTTGTTTAGGTGAATTTTCTTTAAACATGTTGGTTTGTATGTTCTGTTGGATAATGTGTGTTCTGTTGGATTTTCATGTCGATACATATGGGTGCTTTCACCAATTTCGTCCAAACATAAGGGTGGAAACACACACTATACAACAAACATCAAGTACAACTGAATAACAACGTACATAACTTTTGGGTCCACGAAATATTCATTAAACAAACATCAAGTACAACCGAATGACAACACACATAACTTACACATTATACAATAAACGTTTTAAACGTAGCTACATCTTCAACATAAGTCCAGCAACAACGAAAAGTAAGAACACTATAACGTACATCTGTTGCTGATTTCTGCTACGCCACACAGAAATTTGATTGTTAAGTTCGAATTCTTTTGACACAAATTTGACCATGGCTCTCCTTCCATACACACACATCGGTGGATCTACCCAAGCGAAGAAATCACAACCCCTTTTGAATGGCTGCATAGTGGTAAAAAGAAATTAGGGTTTCCAAAAAAACTAATTTTTTCGGAATACACTAATCGACCATATCTTCGAAATTAACTCAAGGAATTGACAGCATTACCTGGTATCTCAGACATGAAAAGAACAGACGACCGAATTTTTTCATGATCCAAGATGTTCTCGCACGGGTTTGTAGACCGTAATAGCACAGTGGTTCCTCATAGGTCATATTCGGGTTAGATGCGAAATGGGAAGAAGAATAGGAAGAACATTCACAGTACTTACCAGACCTCATCTTACGAACGGAGAAGACGCAACCACTGTGGTAGACAAAACAGAGGCCAAACGAACGAAAGGAGAAAACAAATGAAAAATGGAAGAGACAAACAGACTTTATCAATAGAAATTGCCTAGGGTAGTTTAGTTATATACATTTATGAGTCAAGCACATGACAACCACGTGAGGGTAATTTAACGGACAACGTTTGAGAATGGACGGAAATGTCCAATGACCAACAAACGCAAACATCCGGGGTGTGATAACAAACATTATGGGTGCAATTACCAACATGTGCAAACATCCTGGTGCAATTTCCTACTTTTCCCTTCTTACTATGATATTTGAATGATTTAGGCACATCTGTCAAGAACAAGCCCGATACGCACTCGCGGTTTCATTCAACGAGAACGAATGGAGCAACCAAATCAAAGCCCTCCACCAGGTTTTCCTGAACCCATGCGACAGTTGAGATCTTCGGCACCTCAAGAATATGAAGAGAGGATCATCCAGCTAGAATAAACTATACACACCATGAATGCTGGCATGGTTGGCATGACATCCCGGTTGGAGCAAATGTTGGTTTTTCTAAATGCCCAGGCAGCCACCTCGTCTTCTCAAGCAACACCTCCGCCCGTAGTACCACATAAATCCATGCCAAGTACTTTGGTCTTACCCGACCAAGCTCCACCTACCACATATGGTCACCCCGAGCAAGCCCCACCTCCCACATATGGTCATCCTGACCAAGCTCCACCTCCCACTTATGGTCATCCTGTCCAAGTTCCACCTCCCACATATGGCCATCCCAAACAAGCTCCACCTCCTGCATACGACTGTCCTAATCAAGATCCAGTACCCGTACATGACCCTCAAGAGAAAGCTTTTCCTCTTCAGCATGATCGGGTTGCACCTCCGGTACCTGTTTATCCCAACAAGGTCGCACGACCCGCGTTTGGTCTCCCCAATTACTCGGTCACAGTCGTCACGACCGAGACTGAAAACATTAGCAGATTGAAGAAAATATGAGGTCTATTCAAGGATTAGATCGATTGGGAGACCTGAACTTCTCTGATCTGGCTCTATTTCAGGAAATCCCGATGCTTGATAAATTCAAGGTGCCAGACTTTGAAAGGTTCGATGGAACAGGGCATCCGATTGTTAACCTTAAGATCTACATGGAGAAAATGACTCCATATCTGCAGTATACCAAGTTGATGGTCCATACCTTCCAGGAAAGTTTGAAAGGGGAGGCGCTGGTCTGGTTCGCAGGGTTAAGAATGGAGCAAGTGCCAAATATAGAGGAGCTGGCCAAGCTTTTCCACTGCCGATATAAGCACAATCTGGATAACGCTCTTACTCGCCTTGATATTCAGGCTATGGAGATGAAAGAGGGACAATCTTTCAAAGATTATGTGACTGAATGGAGGGGAAAGGCTAACTACATGAACCCGCCTCTCAGGCAGAACGAGGCGGTCCCGATTTTTATCAGCACTCTTAAGGGTATATATTATACCCAAATGATGAGTCAATCAACAACGGATTTTTTAAATCTCATCATGACGGGCGAATTGATCGAGCGAGGGCTTCGCTCCGGAAAGATTGAAGACCCATACAAAAGTTTAACGGTTCTTAAGAAAACTGGAACAAGCCTACCCCGACCATAGGCGCGGTCTATTCGAACCCTTACCAGGCTCCTTACTCGGGTCCGTATCAACAATACCAACCATCACCGATGGTCCCGATGCCTCAGGCTCCTCGAGCCCCACAAGGATCAACCTCTCTGCCTAACCCACAAGATTATGCCAACCGAAGTGGGAACCAAAGGAGATTTCGAGAGCCCCGACAATTTACCCCGCTCCCAATACCGTTGGTTGAATTGTACAAGAAGGCTTTGGCTCAAGGGCTTATAGGTCCTGAGGTTCTGAGTCCCCAAACGAGAATTCTGGCTAATGAACCAAATTCAAAATGTGAGTTCCACACGGGAGCATCTGGGCACACCACTAACAATTGCCCTCGCCTGAAGCACCGAATACAAGACCTTATCGATCATAAGTACCTTGTCTTAAATCCCATTTCGCCACCGAATGTCAATACAATTCCGCTACCCAACCACGCTTCAGGCTCAGTCAACATGATCTTCTTAGAAGAAGGACCAACCCCTTTGTTCAGCCCCATGGGTCGGGAGATGCTAAAAAATTATGTTTCGATGATCACCCCACTAATCATTGACTACGTACCGCAAGGACCAGGACCATTCAAGTACGAGAGCAACAAAAGGGTACCTTGGAACTATGGGGGGCAAGCAGAAGGATCAGCGAAAAATGAAGACATTTTCAGTATGACTCGATCTGGACGTTGCTATATCTAGCCAGAAAACCTGCCCAAGGATAAGGAGGTGGAGGGAGCCCAAAAGAAGAAGGTAACTGAAGAAGAAGCGAGCAATTTCATAAAGATTGTAAAGGATGCTGAGTACAAGGTCGTTGACCAGTTGCGCAGAACCCCAGCGCAGATATCTTTGTTGTCTCTGTTGTTGAGTTTTGAACCACGCCGAGATGCATTAATGAATGTTTTGAAGGAAGCTCTGGTACCAAAGGAAATTTCAACCCGCCAAGTGGAGAATCTCATCGGTTCGGTTTTTGCTAGTCAAATCGCCTTTGGGGATGAACAGTTGGGTTCTGAGGGACAACAACATGTGAAGGCCCTCCACATCGTGTGCAAGAGCAAGGGATACGTACTCTCAAGAGTAATGATTGACATGCGTCTTTAGAGTAGCTTTCAAAGCCTTGGACATTCCACTGGTCTACAGTCTACGTTTGGGAAGACCTTGGATACACGCCACTGGTGCTGTGCCTTCTACCCTGCATCATAAAGTAAATATTATATGTGAGGATCGCCTTGTTGTGATCAATGGGGAGGAAGATTACAACATCTATAAGTAGACTTCCGTACCTTTCATCGGAATCGAGACCGAAGATTCATTTTCTTTCCATGCCTTCGATCTCATTTATGTGATTAGGGATTGGGGAGAGCCAGCACCAGACAGAGCCGAGCTATTGGTGTGGAAGATCATGTTGGGAAACAACTTCATCTTAGGACGCGGACTGGGAATCCACGGTCAGGGCATCATACACCCAATAGCTCCAAGGAAGAACAAAGGCACTTTTGGACTGGGTTTCCATCCTAATTTCAAAGATTACGAAGTCGCTCGAAGGAAACATTTAACCGAAAATTCACGGGCATTGCTATTTACTCCCCTCGCTGCTTCATTTCCTGGCCCACCACAAATTATTCAACTCTACGACGTTGCTTCTCACGAAGGCTTATCAAGCTTGTTTTCAATCGGTGTCACCATTGGAGCCCTGCTTGATGAACCTCCTTCAGGCCTCTTCGTCCATCTACTTGCTAGTGAGGAGAATATCACAAACTAGATGACATTACCTTATTATGCGTTTTCTCGTAGTAATAATGAGTAAGACCTTTTGAAAAGGGATGTCTTCCGCGTAGAACATATGTATGAGCCTCACGTTTTGGAATACGGGAAATTTGTCATGACCACATCAAATGAATCCCTTCTTTTGTTAATTCATTATATTATCAATATTATATCTCCTTCTACCTACTTATGACATTAATATCCCTTCTCTTCTGCTTCCTTCTTTAAGAACAATACCTCTAGAGAACACAAGGGGAACCATGATTCAATCTCGTACAAGGACACCATCGCCGAATCTGACACTATACATTACGGAGAAGGATCCGGTGAGGAGGATGTCACGAAAGAAATTGAAGAAAATTGGGACATGTATGAGAGAGACAAACTCCTAACAACAGAAGTCACTGAGGTCATAAACATCGGCACTCCCAAGGAACCACGCGAATTGAAGATTGGGACAAGTCTGAGTCCTAACCAAAGAACTCCAGATGATGGATTTGCTAAAAGAGTACCAAGAGATTTTTGCCTAGTCATATGCTGACATGCGAGGTTTTGATTCGTCAATCGTGGAGCATGTTCTGCCATTAAACACTGAGAACTTTCGACCCAAGAGACAACACCTGAGGAGACAAAGTCCCGCCCTAATCCTTAAAATTAAGGAAGAGATCATCAAACAAATCGACGCTGGATTATTAGAAGTTTGCAAATATTCTGAATAGGTAGCAAATATTGTTCCAGTACCCAAGAAGGACGGCCGCGTCCGCATCTGTGTCGACTATCGAGATCTTAACAAAGCCAGTCCGAAGGATAATTTCCCTCTGCCTCATATCGATATGTTGGTCGACAACACGAAACGTCATATGATGTTCTCGTTCATGGACGGGTTCTCAGGATACAACCAGATCAAGATGTCTAAGGCAGAGAAGTCAAAAACTGAATTTGTCACAATCTGGGGAACATTTTGTTACAGAGTTATGCCTTTCAGTTTAAAAATTGCAGGGGCAACCTACCAAAGGGCAATGGTGACACTATTCCACGACATGATGCACAAATAGATCGAGGTGTACGTAGATGATATAATTGCAAAGTCTCAAGAAGGTGAAGATCACTTGATCAATTTACGCATGCTATTTGAAAGGCTCAAGAAGTACAAGTTGCGTTTAAACCCGACTAACTGCACTTTTGAAGCCACATCAGGCAAGTTATTGGGCTTCATAGCCAGTGACAATGGAATTGAAGTAGAACCTGACAAAGTCAAGGCGATACAAGAGTTACCCCCACCATCGACCGTCAAGCAGGTCCGAAGACTTTTAGGACGTTTGAATTACATTGCGCGTTTCATCGCAAATATGACAACCAAGTGTCAACCTTTATTTCGTCTTTTACGTAAGAACGCTCGGATAATCTGGGATGAAGAATGTCAGAACACCTTAGAGTCCATAAAAAAATACCTGATGAGCCCACCAGTCCTAGTGCCGCCAACTCCAGGACGACCGCTCATTATGTATTTAACAGTGCGCCAAGACTCATTGGGGTGCATGTTGGGACAACTCGATGTTGTGCAGACGCACAACATATGTCGAGAAATAAGAACCAATTTGCAGACGCATTGGCAACGCTCGCATCAATGACTAAAATTTCACAGGGAAATCAGGTACTGCCAGTGGAGATCAAGATCAAAGAGATTCCAGCCTATTGTTGTGCAGTCGAAGAGTGAGACGGTTAGCCGTGGTTCACTGACATAAAAATTACCTGGAGTCTGGAGAGTTCCCAAAATGTGCCACAAGAAATGACCGGAAGGTCGTACGAAGGATGGCTTGCAATTATTTTCTCAATTGCCCGACCTTATACAAAAGGTCATTTGATGATACCCTTTTGAGATGCGTGAATGCCAAAGAAGCTGAGCGCTTAATGGAAGAAATTAACGAAGGTTGTTGTCGCCCACACATGGGCGGGTGAATTCTATCAAAAATGATAATGAGACTTGGATACTTTTGGTCCACCATGACGTCTGATTGTATGAGGCACGTCCAACATTGTCACCTCTGTCAAGTGTACACAGATCAAATCCACGCGCCACCACACGAGCTCTATCTCATGACTTCCCAGTGGCCTTTCTCTATGTGGGGTATCAATGTAATCAGTATGATCTCTCCAAAGGCGTCCAATGGTCATCAATTCATATTGGTGGTGATCGATTATTTCACCAAGTCGATACAGGCTATCAGCCTAGCGTCTGTAACGGCAAAAGCGGTGGAGCGTTTCATTAGGCAGGATATCATTGCGCGTTATGGGGTGCCAGAGTCAATCATCATAGATAATGCCAAATCTGAATAATAAATTGGTTGATGGGTTGTGTGACCAATTTAAGATCAAGCATAGAAATTCGTCTCCATATCGCCCATAAATGACTGGCGCACTGGAAGCAGCAAATAAGAATATCATAGAGAGAATGACTGTCAATTATAAGGATCCGCACGCCAAGCTGCCTTGGGCACTCATGGCATACAGGACCTCAATACGGACATCAACAGGGGCAACCCCATTTTCCCTTGTTTACGGGACTGAAGTCGTGCGCTGCCAATTGAAGTAGAAATCCCGTCAGCAAGGATCCTCGATGAAGCAGAGATGGACGAATCAGAATGCGCGAGATGCAGATATGGGCAATTAAATCTCATAGATGAAAGGCGGCTCATCGCGCTGTGTCATGGGAAATTGTACCAGCAACGCATGTCTCGTGCATTCAACAGGAAGGTACGTCCAAGAGAATTACAAGTAGGCGATCTAGTTCTCAGACAAATCCTGCGAGTCAATCCAGACTCTCGGGGCAAGTTCGTACCTAAATATGAAGGACCTTATGTCATCAAAGAGGTTTTCAGTTGAAGATCCATGATCATCACCGATATGGACAACCAAGAAATCCCCAGTTCAATCAATATGGACGCAGTTAGGAAATACTATCCTTAAGGACTTCGTAAACAGAATACGTAACTCCCAAAATGAGAAAATTCCCGCTAACTCGAAAACCCGAAACGACGGTTTAGGCAAATGTTAGGGAATAGGGGCATGATTGAAAATCACCAAAAGGACAATCATGGCAAAAGGAGAGGAATCAAATCCCTTCTAGGTTGAAAACCCCAAAGGGCTACTTATGCAAAAATTAATGGAACCGAGAGGTGCGGTAAAAAAAAATTGTATCAAAAGGAAAGAAAATCGAGAGAAAAAAATAAAAAAATCATCGACGACCTAGACCTGTAGTTATCCAGCTTCTTGGAGTCTAAAAAAAAAGCCAAAGAGCGGAGCATTTAGGTGTTCAGCCTTCGCAAGTCATCATTGACGAGTAGGACCTGTACTTATCCAGCTTCTGGGAAAAAAAAACCAACGAGCGGAGCCTTTAGGTGTTCAGCCTCCGCAAGTCATCATCGACGACCAGGAACTGTAGTTATCTAGCTTCTGGAAAAAAAAAGTGGAGCCTTTAGGTGTTCAGTCTTCGCAAGTCATCATCGACAACCAGGACCTGTAGTTATCCAGCTTCTGGGAATCACAAAGCCAACGAGTGGAGTCTTTAGGTGTTCAGCCTCCGCAAGTCATCCTCGACGACCAGGACCTGTAGTTACCCAACTTCTGGGAGTCACAAGCCGATAAACGGAGTCTTTAGGTGTTCAGCCTCCGCAAGTCATCCCCAACGAGTCACAAGCCGACCGACGAGCGGAGCCTATAGGTGTTCAGCCTCCGTAAGTCATCCTCGATTACCAGGACCTGTAGGTGTCCAGCTTTTGGGAATCACAAGCTGATGAACATTTAAGCGCTCAGTCTCTGCAAATCATCGTCAACAATTAGGACTTGTAGATGTCCAACTTCCGAAAGTTGCGTGATAATGCTTGTATACTATGAAGCAAGAGAAGCGAAAATCACTTGTTTGTCTTTGAACACACACTCATGAGATCAGTTCCATGAGCGCGTGCTCAAAGAGGGGCAACTGTAAACACCTAATTTTGGCTCGGGATCAAAATACCGTATGCGAGTAATCGAGATTGGAAAAATATATTTATAGTATATATATATTTTAAAACTAAAAAAAAATTCCAACGGTGGAAAATTTCCTTATTTAATAATAAGGAAAATACCAACGGTAGAAAAAAAAAACGTTTTTTTAGTATTAAAAAAAAAAGGTTTTTATTAAAATTAATTAAATAAGTAGTAGATTTCTTCTATAAATACAAGGTGAATGCTATGGTGTTTTGAGAGGAAGGAAAGAAGAGTGAAAGAATTGAAGAAGAGAGGAGTGATTGGAGAGAGAAAAAAAGAGTGAAATCATATATTGGTAATTATCGGTCTCGGTTTCTCGGATGGTGTTTAAGTTCCGAACGATTTAGGTATATTTCTCTCGCATATAATATTGTATTTGTATTTCCTAATGTTATTATTCATATTATATAAAAAAAAAAGTTTATATACATATATTATATATATTCATGTATAATATACTTGTTAATATATATATATATATATGTGTGTGTATAATATATATGTGATATTATATCTATATGTATAATACATATTTATATTATGTTTATGTAATACTATATATATCTATATGTATAATATATATTTATATTTATATTATGTCTATGTAATACTATATATGTATATGTATAATATATATATATATATATATTATGTATATGTTATCTATCTATCTATATGTATAATATATATATATATATTATGTATATGTAAAAAAAAATATTTCCCCAAACTTTGATGAAGGTTACAACTCGGTCCTTGGACTCCCGGGTCATTTCTGGAACATTATCGAGTGTTATAAACCAAACCGGTAAAGTTTGGGGCCATTTGTGCAATTTTTGATTTCTAATCTTTTCTAGACATTCCATGATTTCTCAAAATGTTACAAATAAGTCTAGAATAATTTTCGAGTTATTTTTTGGAATTTTACCAAGTGTTACAAATAAATCTAGAATAGTATAGGGTCAATTCTGTAATTTTTTTTAAAAATGATTTTGAGTTCAGTTATAATATTTTCGAAAATTACATTTTGATTCCTAAATTTTTCTGGATATTCCATGATTTCTTAAAATGTTACAAATAAGTCCAGAATAATTTTCGGGTTATTTTGGAGCTTTACCAAATGTTACGAATAAGTCTAGAATAGTTTAGGGTCATTTCTGCAATTTCCGAAAATATTTATCCAATTCAACTCAAATTTTAATAAATTGCATTTTGGTCCCTATATTTTTTTGGACATCCTATAACTTCTCAAAATGGGACAAATTAGTCCAATGTGTTTAATATCTTCAAAAATCACTCATGCATGTTTTGACACGTTTAAAACGGCTCGAGAGTTAAACCATTTTTTTCGAGCACGATTAACTTTAGTTCTATCTTGTTTATTTGAAATTAACTCATAAAAAAAAATATTTGTGCATGATTTGTTTAATTTAAAGAAAATGCATGTAGTTTTTTTTTGGGTCAAGCATGATCAAAACAGACAATTCAGGTAAATTGAAAAACATTCAAAAGCAAACTAAAGTACCGATAGGGCGGATTATGAGCTTGCGAGCTTTTAAGACGTAATCAAACCCCCGAACTCGATTCTCAGGACGTAGACCTTTCTAAGCCCTAGGATGTTAATTCCATGTACCCTAGACAAAATTTTAGGATTCAGATTAGCGTTTAATTAATCGGTGGCGACTCTTTCAATTTTGTCGGTCCAGGTGATGACCCCGCTCGAACGGACCCGTCGCTCGCCAAGACCCGACCTTTTCAAACGAAAATTAAAAATATTTGTCAAAACAGGTCGGGGAAAGTCGAATTTGACGTCCGACATAAGGAGAATCGAATATGAACAATCACATGTTCCCTACACTTATCCCATACAAATAAAATATGAGAACGAATAGGTAGATAGAGGTTCACATGAGTGTTTGGTCCCGAGATTGAGACCCCTTTTAATCAGAACCCTTGCAATTCTGGATTCAGAGAGTGTGATCCTAGACAAAACTTCATTCCTTGCAACATTTACCACCTAAGTAAAGCACACTTCAAGGAAACGTTGAAAAACTGGATTAAAAACCCCCTCAACACAAAGGACTTAGAAAAGGGAGATCTAGAAGATCAAGAGGCTAGCCAAACGCAGTCTCAGATAAGTCGAAAAGGTTCACCAAAAGGTAACTCATAAGTGGTAAAAACAAAATTGAAAGATTCCAAACGGATTGAAGGCGGACTATAGACGATCAAAGGATCGACAAAGAGCAGCTTAGAATCTGTGAAAAGGCTCACCCAAAAGGTGAACTATAAGGGATAAGGACAATGTAAAAAATCCTAAGGAGTAAATGCGACCTAGATATAATCAAAAGGCTCCCAAGAATAGCAGGGAAAACATTAAAAGAGCTTGCCTGAGAAGATACCACAGGAATAAACAACCTAATCAAACGGCTTGCCAAGAAAATTCCTATGACTGAAATTCATTCGAATCGATGGTTTTGCCAAACCGAAGAGTACACGAAACGCGATCCTAGAACTGGAAAGGTAAAACTTGACCAAAACTATTTCACTCGAGCTATGGGTGAAAGTGTTGGATATTAAGTGATTGCCTAATTCTCCGGCATACTCCGAGGAATATTGGCAAACACTTAGGCGGAAGTTAAGCAACAACCTCCACTCCTCACCCAACTTAAAGTGTTAGCGCTAAAAGCACTTGGTCCGTCCCTCCAATATGATGCACAAATCTCGCGCACCATCAGAGTGATGGTTCACCGTATAGTACGCTTATTAAAGATAGGATCATAACTCATAAAGTAGTATCCTATTAGCAAATAATAAAATCCTGCCTAAAACTCAAACACAAAGTGATATTTATGGAAAATACAATGACAATAAGTGGTCAACAATGGATATCATGCGTCGCTAGGATTTTTGATGTGATCATGGAAGAAATGCGGCCCACACTTGAAGACAGGGGTGAGATAACCGTGCCAAGTGGACCAATGACACGATCAAGGGCTAGGAAGCTTGGACATACAATCACCACACTACTGGACCGCATAGGACCAACTATCATTCCGTCCGGAGACATGGAGCCTAAGAACCTCTTGGTTGCTCGAATGGACTAAGTCAAGAGGGGCTCGTTTGTACTCTTTTTCCCGACCTTTGGTTTTGTCCCACTGGGTTTTACAAAGGGGGGTTTTAATGAGGCAAACGGTCCACAAGACAACCAAACCCAATAAGAGGAGGAGAATAAAATTCGGCCCATAGGAGAGCTTTCCTTAGGCCCAAATTAGCTTAGGGTTTTACTTCTTTTAGGATAAATAGCTAGGGTGGCCGAAATTAGAGGATAGACCTTTCTTTTACAAACTTGTGTGCTAGCCACCTTGTTCTTCTTGTTCATTGAATGAGAAATTGATTGTTGGTGTGTCATATCCGGCAATTGAATCTTGGTGCGTCATATCCAAGGTTCAAGCTTTGGAATCTTCGAGTGCGTCATATCTTGGAGAATCCATTGTGGAGGTATCAAGGGCTTGTCGCTGCCTTTGTGTGATCCAATCGATCCATCATTCATCCATCATCTATCTTCGTATATTCTGGTCTCGGCAGAATCGTATCCAGGAGGACCGACCTTACCAAAATCGGTCTAGCAGACGGAATGCATATCGGAATTCGACGAGCCCACCCATTCCAGAAAGAGGACTCAAATATATGCGACTTTCGTATTCATCACTCGGATCAATTCGGAGCATAGCTTCTCGGAAAAGGGAACCCTTTACAGGGTCGGAATTCTGACAGCAATATTACGAGCCTTGGGAGAATCGTATCACCACCTACCCTCGAAAGTGCCGACTCCTGGAAGATCGTATCAAGTGGTATCAGAGCACACTTTCGAGACTTAATTTTGCTGATTTGTGTTGTGTGATAATCAGGTCCTTGCGCATTATAATGTCAAACCACGCAAGTAATGGAGAGGAGAGCACCAATCAAGCTCAAGGGGCAAGGAACGAACCCCCGGATTTGCGAATTCTTCGCAATGAGATTCGGCGAATGATGCAGCTAGAATTAGGACCTATCATACAAGAGTCCATTAATCGAGCCATGCCGCCACCTATGGGAAATCTTCCAAGAAGAGCTCAACCTCAAGCAGACGATGAAGAGGTTAAATCGTCCAACTATTATAGTAGGGGCAGCCGCCACTCCAATCGGGACCAAAGGAGACCACGGCGGGAAAGAGGTCGGCTTGAAGATCAACTTGGTGGTCTCAAGTTAAAAATCCCACCTTTCCACGGGAAGAATGATCCGGATGCTTATTTGGAGTGGGAAAAGAAGATCGAACTTGTGTTCGATTGTCAAAATCTTTCGGAGCTTAGAAAGGTACAAGTTGCCGCAACTGAATTTTGTGATTATGCTATCAATTGGTGGGATCAAATCGTGACGAGTAGACGACGTAATCGTGATCCACCCGTAGATACTTGGGATGAACTGAAAAATATTTTGAGGAAGAGGTTTGTTCCTAACCATTACCATAGGGAACTACATCAAAAGCTTAGACGATTGTCTCAAGGAAGTAAGAGTTTGAGGAAAGCCAAAGCCGGGCAGGAGATACACCTAGATCAACTTCGACTTCGACAACACGAAGGAACTAATGTGAGTGAACACACAAGTACCCTTACCCAAAATGAGTGTGAGAGTTTGAGGAAAGCCAAAGCCGAGAGATGTGAGTTTACACCCGTGAGTGAACCCGTGAGGCAGTCCAATTTTGTGGTGAGGTCTAGCGTTGTAAAGAGGGCTTTGTCCTCTAAGCAACCCGTTATACTACTTATGTACAAAGAAACGTTGTTGAGTATCACTAATCCCGTGCCGGATTTGCCGAGCAACATCGTTTCCCTTTTGCAGGATTTTGAAGACGTCTTGTCGGATGAAACTCCCCACGCATTACCGCCCCTTCGGGGTATCGAACACCAAATCGATTTTGTACCGGGAGCTTCACTACCTAACCGACCTGCATACCGAACTAATCCTATGGAGACCAAGGAGCTTCAACGACAAGTGAACGACTTGATGGACAAAGGATACATCCGCGAAAGCATGAGCCCATGCGCGGTACCGGTCCTACTCGTCCCTAAGAAGGATGGGACTTGGAGGATGTGCGTCGATTGCCGAGCCATCAACAATATCACTGTAAAGTATCGCCATCCTATTCCTCGATTAGATGACATGTTAGATGAGCTGCATGGATCCACGATATTTTCTAAAATAGATCTTAAGAGTGGTTATCATCAAATTAGGATGAAAGAAGGTGATGAATGGAAAACAGCTTTTAAAACTAAACATGGCTTATATGAGTGGTTAGTCATGCTATTTGGATTAACTAATGCACCTAGCACTTTCATGAGATTGATGAATCATGTCCTGCGTAACTACATTGGAATTTTTGTGGTTGTTTACTTCGATGACATTTTAGTCTATAGTCGAAGCTTAGAAGAGCATGTTGGGCACTTAAAATCTGTTTTGATGGTTCTTCGAAAGGAGAAGCTTTATGCTAACCTTAAGAAGTGCACTTTTTGTACGGATCACCTTGTGTTTTTGGGTTTTGTTATAAGTGCAGATGGTATTAAGGTGGACGAAGAGAAGGTTAAGGCCATCCGCGATTGGCCGACGCCAACTACCATAGGCGAAGTGCGGAGCTTTCATGGACTTGCGGGTTTCTATCGGAGATTCGTGAGGGATTTTAGTACCATAGCCGCACCTCTCACCGAAGTGATCAAGAAGAGTGTTGGGTTTAAGTGGGAGGACGCACAAGAAAAAGCATTCCAAGCTTTGAAGGACAAACTCACTAATGCACCCCTTTTATCTTTACCGAACTTTCTTAAATCCTTTGAGATTGAGTGTGATGCTTCGGGTGTAGGTATTGGAGCTGTTTTGACACAAGAGAAGAGGCCCATAGCCTTCTTTAGTGAGAAGCTTGGAGGAGCTGCCCTAAACTACCCGACCTATGACAAGGAGTTGTATGCGCTAGTTCGAGCCTTGCAAACATGGCAACACTATCTATGGCCCAAGGAGTTCGTCATTCACACCGACCATGAATCCTTGAAGCATTTGAAGGGTCAACAAAAGCTCCACAAACGACATGCTAGGTGGATGGAGTTCATCGAAACCTTTCCTTATGTGATCAAGTATAAGCAAGGTAATGAAAATATTGTTGTCGATGCTCTATCAAGAAGGTATGCCTTGATCTTTACTTTGGATGCTAAGCTTTTAGGCTTTGAATACATAAAGGAGCTCTATGAAACTGACTCGGATTTCCAAGATATCTTTAAAGCATGTGCTAAATTCGCTCATGGAAAGTATGTAAGGCACGATGGGTTTCTTTTGTTTGAAAATAGATTATGCGTACCTAACTGTTCGATGCGAGAATTGTTAGTTAGGGAAGCCCATGGCGGAGGATTGATGGGACATTTTGGGATCACTAAGACCTTGAAGGTGATGCAAGAACACTTCTATTGGCCGCAAATGAAAAGGGATGTCGAGCGGATATGTGGGAGATGTGTCACTTGCAAACAAGCCAAAGCAAAGGAACAGTCCCAAGGTTTGTATATGCCCTTACCGATTCCTGAACAACCGTGGGTCGATATATCTATGGATTTTGTGCTTGGATTGCCTAGGACTAGGACGGGAAAGGATTCCATCTTTGTGATTGTGGATAGGTTTTCAAAAATGGCTCATTTCCTTGCATGCCATAAAACTGATGATGCGTCTCATATAGCTGATTTATTCTTCAAAGAAATTGTTCGCTTGCATGGAATGCCTAGGACCATTGTTAGTGATAGAGATGCTAAATTCTTGAGCTACTTTTGGAAAACACTGTGGTCTAAGCTAGGGACTAAACTGCTATTTTCAACTACTTGCCACCCTCAAACTGATGGACAAACCGAAGTAGTGAATAGGACCTTGTCTACTTTGCTACGCACCTTGATTAAGAAGAATTTGAAAACTTGGGAAGAATGCTTGCCACATGTTGAATTTGCGTATAACCGAGCTACACATTCCGCTACCAAGTTTTCACCGTTTGAAATCGTTTATGGATTTAACCCTTTGTCTCCTTTGGATCTAACCGCTTTGCCTATGAGTGAAAGGACTAACTTAGATGGAAAGAAGAAAGCTGAAATTGTCAAACAGATCCATGAAAAGGCCAAGCGCAACATCGAGGAAAGGACGAAGTCGTATGCAAAGCAAGCCAACAAGGGCCGACGTAAGGTGACCTTTGAGGAAGGAGACCTCGTGTGGGTGCACTTGAGGAAGGATAGGTTTCCAGTCGAGAGGAAATCCAAGTTGATGCCTAGAGTGGATGGCCCATTCCGAGTCCTAAAGAAGATCAACGACAATGCTTATCAACTAGACCTCGAAGGGAAGTATAATGGTAGTTCAAGTTTTAACATTACTGATTTGCTTCCTTTTGTTGCAGATGATCCGGATTTGAGGACAAATCCTTTTGAAGAGGGAGGGGATGATGTGATCATGGAAGAAATGCGGCCCACACTTGAAGACAGGGGTGAGATAACCGTGCCAAGTGGACCAATGACACGATCAAGGGCTAGGAAGCTTGGACATACAATCACCACACTACTGGACCGCATAAGACCAACTATCATTTCGTCCGGAGACATGGAGCTTAAGAACCTCTTGGTTGCTCGAATGGATTAAGTCAAGAGGGGCTCGTTTGTACTCTTTTTCCCGACCTTTGGTTTTGTACCACTGGGTTTTACAAAGGGGGGTTTTAATGAGGCAAACGGTCCACAAGACAACCAAACCCAATAAGAGGAGGAGAATAAAATTCGGCCCATAGGAGAGCTTTTCTTAGACCCAAATTAGCTTAGGGTTTTACTTCTTTTAGGATAAATAGCTAGGGTGGCCGAAATTAGAGGATAGACCTTTCTTTTACAAACTTGTGTGCTAGCCACCTTGTTCTTCTTGTTCATTGAATGAGAAATTGATTGTTGGTGTGTCATATCCGGCAATTGAATCTTGGTGCGTCATATCCAAGGTTCAAGCTTTGGAATCTTCGAGTGCGTCATATCTTGGAGAATCCATTGTGGAGGTATCAAGGGCTTGTCGCTGCCTTTGTGTGATCCAATCGATCCATCATTCATCCATCATCTATCTTCGTACATTCTGGTCTCGGCAGAATCGTATCCAGGAGGACCGACCTTACCAAAATCGGTCTAGAAGACGGAATACATATCGGAATTCAACGATCCCACCCATTCCAGAAAGAGGAATCAAATATATGCGACTTTCGTATTCATCACTCGGATCAATTCGGAGCATAGAATCTCGGAAAAGGGAACCCTTTACAGGGTCGGAATTCTGACAGCAATATTACGAGCCTTGGGAGAATCGTATCACCACCTACCCTCGAAAGTGCCGACTCCTGGAAGATCGTTATCAATTTTACCAATTTAAATACGTTATGATTCTCCTTCTTTTACATTCAATATTATCTTAATACACACAATACTCATTTAAGTATCAGAAAGAGACTCGGTGGAACACCTCCACTTGTGCCCTTTTGTAGGTGCCCGGATCAACCTACGACGGCTAGGATTGACTCTCATCAACTAGGATCAACTTCTGCAGAGTTCCACAACTAATCTCGTTATCTTGTACTAACATTATTTACGCCAAGTCCCCCAAACAAAAATCCATTAATTAAATAGGTGATTCTGGTTAATGTGAGATAGACCTTTGAGTCGATTTCGTCAAGGATAAGGAACCCATATGGTCTAAGTTGATCTAACAACCCTATGACGTAAGTTTTTTGGTAAAAAAACATGCATGTATTCATTCCGAATTCAAAACCGTTCTCAAAATGGTACTTAATAAGAGTGGAGTTCATTCGACCCAATCATTAAGCCGCACTCCTAATCTTGCTTGTTTCGCAATCCAATTCGCGCTTTCATTCGCGGATCGTCATATCTTCTTCCATATAATCTCTTTGAACTCTCGTGCCAAATCCTTGATGTCTTCACATATCGCCTCGATCCTCCAATGGTATGCCTTATAGTTCAAATGGTTGATCACCACTTTCGAGTCCGATTCGATCACAACTTGGCGCCATCTTTTCTCTATCGCCATCCTTGTACCAAGAATGATGTCTTGAGCCTCCAATGTAGTTTCATTCGAGCCGTGCATCATTCTATTCACCCCTCCTTTAACACGGCATATCTAATACCTTACGATTATTTTGAGCCCTCCCATCTTTGTTCTTGGACACCATGACGCATCACAATTTATTTTGACTTCTCCTTGTTTTGGTGCCCCCACCTTTCGGTCACTCAGTTCGATTCATGGCGCATAGCATTCGGTTCGGCTCCAAGATCCTCCCGGGTTCGCCTTACTTCCTCGATCATGGTTGTCGGGTTCTTCATTTTCCCTTCAAACATCGTTCTACATCCTGCTTTCCATATTGTCCAACATATCACCATGCATAATCTCCACCTTATTTCTTGGGTGTGCCTTGTCATCCCTTCTTGTCTTTTCCGTTCCCATTCTTCATACTGGTGCTTCTCGTGGTAGTTCGGTCCAAGCCCTAGTAGTTCCACCCATACCCCTTCCGTCCACCTGCATTTATACACCATATGTTCCCTATCCTCATTTACTTACCGACACGTTCATCCCTCTCCTTTGAAGGTTCGCCATAGGTTGTAGTGCATTCGAGCTAAGCCGCCACATGAAATTCTTGACTTTTGGGATCATATATCACTTCCATATAGCGCACCACCAATCTTCATTTCTATCTCCGGAAGTGGTGGTGGAAGATTGTTGAGTCTCGGTTTGGTCTTTCAAGAGATTGTACGCTGATTGAACCATCACAGTCCCGTCTTGCGTGTGTAGCCAAATCAGTCGGTCTTCCCCTTCCAATCTCGGTACTTGTACCTGCAACACCTGCATAGCTACCCTTGGTTCAGTGATGGCTCAGATGAGATCGACGTTCCATGTTCAGTCTTGCAGGAGCAGCTTGTCCACCATGATGTCTCGCTTTACTTCACAATTCTGTCGGATGTTAATCTTGTACCCTTTGATCGTATCGACCCACGGATCCCCAAACACTCGGACGGTTTTCCCATCTCCTATCCTCCATAGGCCTTCGCTCAAGAGCCGGTCCCGTCCACCCAACAAACTTGTCCATCCCCACGACGCTCGTCCTCCATTTCGGGTCGTGATTACATCCTTTCCCGGAAAATATCTCTCTCGCATTACCCGGACCCATAGCGCATTTGGTTCGGTAATCATCTTCCCCACCATCTTTACAAGTAGGGCCATATTAAACATTTCCAGCTCTCTAAACCTCAACCCGCCTTTCACCTTACTTTTAGTTAGGGCATCCCATCTACTCCAATGAATCTTCTTGCCCTCATTCGTTTGCCACCACCAAAAATCCGCTATCATCGAGTTAACTTCCGCGCACCAGGTTTTTGGCAATTTAAACATGCTCATGACATATGCTGGAATCGTCGTTATCACTATTTTGATGAGGATCTCCTTACCCGCTTGGTTGAGTGTTTTTACTCTTCATCCGTTTATGTTGTTTCGAATTCTCTCCTTTAGATAACCCAAGGCCGCATTTTTTTTATCTCCCCCAGACTGCTAGGAGGCCCAAATACTTCCCTAGATCACTCGCGCTTGATATATGTAGGGCCTCCTCTATTTCCTTGCATCTGATTGAGTCCGCACCCCTATTTAACGTGAGAGTGTATTTATACTCATTTATTCTTTGACCCAACACCCTGCAGTACTTCAGGATGAGCTCCTTTAGATGCCTTGCATTGGCTGTTGTGCCTTGGAGAAAGAATAGCGAGTCATCTGCAAAGAACAAGTGGTGTAGTTCCAGACAGCCCCTCCCCAAGGTTAGCCCCTTCAACATCTTATCCTATATGTATTTCTCAATCATTCTTGATTACACATACGCCAATAGTATAAATAGATAAGGTGATAGCGGGTCTCCCTATCTTATACCCCTAGTTGGTTGAATGGGTGTGGTGCGGTTCCCAGTCACTAGAACCCTGTAGGTCGATGTGGTGATGCAAGCTTCCATCCACCTTATCCATTTGCGGCAAAAACCTCTCTTCTCCAAACTCTTCAACAGGAAACCCCACTCCACTCAGTCATAGGCTTTCTACTTTCCAGATAGTGGAACACTTCATGAGCCACCATAATGTTATCTTGTATAAGCCGACCTACTACAAAAGCGCTCTGGAAACGGGTGATAGATCTGATAGATATACTTTCAACCTATTCACCAACTTATACACAAAATTACATAAACTTATGGGCCTAAATTCAGAAGCATCTATCGAATTTGGCACTTTTGGGATCAGGGTTATATCAGTTTGCTTAAAGGATGTATGAAAGATACCTTTTTCGAGGAAGACTCTAACCGCGGTGATGACATCTGGGCCCACAATGATCCAGTTCCTTTGATAGAATAGCCCCGCGAAGCCGTCTGGCCCTGGTGCCTTTGAACCCCCCCAGTTGGAACACCGAATCTCTCACATCCTCCCCCGATACTTCCCTTATGAAATCTGTATTCATTTCCTCGGTTATCTAGGTTGCTATGCTATACAATGTGCTACAATCTTGTTTAGGGTTTTCAGTTGTGAATGCCTTCTCATAATTTCCCCTGACTTCCTCCATTATGTCTCGTCCCTTTGTTATCCACTCACCCCCTCCCCTCTTAGGCGATTTAACCTATTCCTTCGTTTTCGAGTGTTTGTGGTGAGGTGGAAGAAAATTGTATTTCGGTCCCCTTTCGTAAGCCACTGAACCCTCGATCTTTGTTTCCAATACAACTCCTCCCGGTTCCACAGATAGGTGATTTGTTTTTTTATAGTGATTTCCTCCTCGTTTGTCTCTATGGTTGATTGTCGTCGGCCAATCTCTAGGAGCCTTTGTTTTTCCCTTCCTAGTTTGATCATACTGTTCCTGAACCTCTCCCTGCTCCAGTCAATGAGGCTCCTCCAACATTGCCTAAGTCTCGACAACAGTTTGGCTCGGTTCGGCTGAATATGGTTCGGTTATCTCCAAACCGATTGGATCACTTCCTTGCATTCTGGGTTCTCGAGCCATATTTCTTCAAAATGGAAGCCTAGTTTCCCTCCACTTTGTTATGATCATTGGTGTGTGGTCTGATCCCATCGCCGCTTTATTTACACATGCGACGTCCGAGTATTGTCTTGCCCACCCTGCATTTATGAGCACCCTATCCAATCTCTGATACACCATTTCCGTCCCTCTTCGGTTGTTACACCAAGTGTACCGCTGCCCTTTTGCCCCATATCCTCCATCCGTATATCCTCGATAAATCTAGTGAAAGCATCAATCCATCGTTGCGCTTTCATGCGCCCTCCTTCCTTTTCGTGATGGTACATTATTTCATTTAAATCCTCTTGGCAGCACCATGGCCCATTACGTTCGGTACCCAATTCTCTTATCTCATCCCATGATCGATATCTCGCACCTTCCTCCGTATCCACATATATCCAGGTTAAGTAGGATGAGTGTCCCATTTGATTTGTCACTCTTGTGTCTATCATGTTTTGATTATATCTCAATATCTGCATGTCAACGTTGTCTCCCCACCACAATGCTAAACCTCCCCTTATACCTCGTGGTGCGACGTAATGTGCCTTCTCTAATCCAATTTTCTCCCGTATCCGTTCACAGAAGGCATCACCATTCTTTGTCTCCATGAGAAAAATGATCTACGGGTGATACTTTACATTGAGGTCTTTCAGATGTTGAACCGTTAGGGAAGACCCTAGACCCTGACAGTTGTTTTGGGACAGCCACCAAAACCTATGTTTTTACTTGTTGTTTCGTAATCGATTCTGATTGGTACCTCAATGAGTGCACCTTCGTTTGGAGCTTCCGGTTTATCCTTCCTCTCCAATGCCTTTTTCTCTATGGTTCTCATTCTACCTCTTCCCTTGTTTGTTCTCCCCATCTCCGATCCGTTTTGGTCTCTTCGGACCAGCCTCTTCCTCATCCTCTTCTCTACCTCGCTTGAGGTTCATTTTGTGCATAAACGAACTTAGGCCTGTCTCCCTATCCCTTTGCTTTTGGTCGCTCCATGATCGTGGTGACTCTGGCGGAGTCTCCACAAGGTACATGTGTGGTTCAATTATGTTCATGGGTTCGGTTGGGTATGTGTCGTTGCCGGGTATTTGGGTTATGAGGGGTTGTGTGTAGGACTGCACTGGGGTGCTATCTCGGCTCATTATTGCATCTGGTTTCATCTTGTATTCCAGGTTTTGTATTGGTTTATTTTGGTGTCTAGGCTGGTATCAGTCTTGTGGTATAGGCTTTTCATGGTTGTCTGCTTTGTCTCGAGTCGGTATGGCATGTATAGTGTAGGTTCCATATGGTTCGGGGGGTTGGGATACTTGGTATGGCTGGTTCAGGTTGAGGTTGGTTTGTTCAGTCTTTGGCAATGGTTTCGGGTATTGTGGTTGTGGTTCGAGGGGGTGGAGCCTTGGTATTTCGGTATGGAATCTATCTTTTCCTCCTTGATACGGTATCATGGAGGTGGTGTCATCTGGTGGGTGCACCTCTTTGGCTGGTTCCTCACTTTAATTTGTGCTTCCCTCATGCTCCATTGGGTCGTCCGTATGCACGTTGTTTTCTCCCTCTTTCCAAGTGTTGCTTTCTATTTTTCGCGGTTGTTAAACTCATTCAGTATCTCAAACCATGACCGACGGGAACCACTTTGTCCACCAACTGAGCTACTCCTTGTACCCCCTCCCATTCTGCTTTCCCTTCTTATATTTGGCATTTGTCCCGCCAACCATGGACCATACATCGGCTTCCCTTATGTTGCTTCCGACATAACCACCTCTGCTCTGCACACCTGAGTCGTGTAACCCAACTTCCCACACCCAAAGCAAACATAAGACATCCTTTCATAGTTAATATAGATGCCCACTGTTCCCCCCCTTTCGAATTATTCCACCAGAACCCCGCCATAAGTGGCTCATCAACATTTATTTTTACTTTCATTCACACGAATGCCTTTTGGACACTCTCCGTTTCCTCCACCACTTCTATGACATTGCCTATTTTTCCATCTATCAGCTTTGCATTCTCGACACTATACTTCTCAAGCCCTAAGTCATGAACTTGTACCCAGAATTGCACTTTCTTAAAATCTACTAGCAATAAGCCAACCGTTGGGCTCCATTTTTTCATGTTCATGCAATGTCCTTGAACCGACCACGGTGACATATCAAATATTTGTTTCCTATCCTCCTCATCCTCGAATTCAAACATGACAACCCTATCTGACACATCCGATATAATAATTGATCTGTACCTCTCCCACGCCAATTTCATAACATTGTGAATTGCTCATACTTTGATCGGTTTATGGGATATGATCATTTCCACGTATCGTTCACTCCTTTCCAACCGGGCCTTCGACGGCAGGTCCAGTCTGTTCTTCATCGGGTATATTCTATAATTGGAACTACCACTTTGATCGCTCATCGTGGCTTCACACCGTTCCAAGTGCCCTCACCTCGGTCACACCTATCATGCACAAACAGAGGAAAAGAGTGGGTTAGGTTCAAAAGATGGGTGGTGCTAAATCCGAGCTCGGTCGTCCCCTGTTCTGTTGTCCAGCCGTGGTTCGGTGGTGGACTGGTCCCTCTCGTCACCCCCTGTTCCTTCGTCGAGGTGGTCTGGGTATTGGTCAGGGTGAGCGGTCTGGTGGTGCCACCTCCTCCCCGTTTATCGCGAGCTCCGAGTCGTCCGAGCAATTTGCTGTCGAAACGAGCTGAGTTAGGTTTTTGGAGCTTCCTTGCACAGTTTTCTCTAGGCAACGTTTTCTTGCATGGCGCTGTAGCGACGCGACGTCACGTCTTTCTCTCCTGCATTAATTGCAATCGATTGCTGATGAAGCCAGCCGAATTCGGTTGATTTGGCAACTTCTCTGCTTGGGAAACGGCTTCGACAGAGGCAGGTAAGTTCCGACAAAGGCGCGGAGGAATTTTCTCTCACTAGGATTTAGAAGAGAGATATGGTTCAACAGTACTAATCTTTGCTGACCTCACACACTATTAGGACATAAAGTTAACAAACTTGAAGAATTTTTTCAAAAACTGTTTAGTTTAGAAAAAGTATTTGAAAAAGTGTATATCGAATTTTTTTTTTTAGAAAAGTATGTATACGCGCGACGCGCCTATTGAATAGGCGCATCCCAGGGGTGCGCCTACGGCAATAGGCGCACGCCAGGGGTGCGCCTATTGCCTAAATTTTTTTTTCTTTCCCAAAAACACCGGTCTATTAGAAACCACGTTGATTTTAAGTCTGCTTATGGTTTTCCTCCTAAATAGAAATTGAGAGATAGTCTCACGCGTTGCTTTATCTCAGTATTCACAGGTTTTCCTCCAAATTTTCCAACTTGTTCTGAACAACAATGAAACAAAGTTGTTTATTCACAAGTTTCTGAATGAGACTTTTCTTCAGATACACTAGCTAGTTTGACATTTTCAGGAATTACTCCTGCAAAAGAGCTCTTTGGGGTTACTTTAGGTTCCTGTCCTAAATTTTCCAACTTGTTCTGAACAACAATGAAACAAAGTTGTTCATTCACAAGATTCTGAATCTTCCGAATATCTTGTAAAGCTTCTCCAATGACTATAGCTTTTTATATGAGTTCAAGCCTGCTTATGGTTTTCCTCCTAAATAGAAATTGAGAGATACTCTCTCTAGTAAAGAAGAAAGGAAGTTCTAAGAAGAAATGGTTTTCCTCCTGAAAATGTCAAACTGGCTAGTGTATTTGAAGAAAAGTCTCATTCAGAAACTTGTGCATAAACAACTTTGTTTCAGTGTTTTACCTCGCGGATGTTGTTCAAAACAAGTTGGAGGGCAGGAACCTAAAGTAACGATAAATTTCAAAAAATAACTACGTCAGAATTTTTTTTTGAAAAAGTATGTATGCAAAATTTTTTTTTAGCAAACTATGTATACGCGCACCCCGGGGTCGCGCCTAACGGACATAGTTACTTTTTGAAATATATCTAACGTAACCCCAAAAGAGTTATTTTGCAGCAGTAATTCCTGAAAATGTCAAACTAGCTAGTGTATTTGAAGAAAAGTCTCATTCAAAAACTTGTGAATGAACAACTTTGTTTCAATGTTTGACCTCGCGGATGTTGTTCAGAACAAGTTGGAAAATCTAGGGCAGGAACCTAAAGTATTTAACTTCTGAGAACTTCCTTTCTTCTTTATTGGAGAGACTATCTCTCAATTTCTATGTAGGAGGAAAACCGTATAAACAGGCTCAAAATCAGATGTTTTTCAAAAAGTAAGCATATAGTAGGAAAAAAAGCATACATGGAGGAATTTGGTGCGCGTAGAGGAATTTGGACTTGTGAATACTGGGATAAAGCAACGCGTGAGACAATCATCTCGGTGGTTTGTTAACAAATTGATTTTCTGTCCTCTTGATCCAAGACCCTTTTGTTAACAAATTGATTTTCTGTCCTCTTGATCCAAGACCCTTTTGTTAACAAATTGATCTTCTGTCCTCTTGATCCAAGACCCTTCCTAACCATTGGAAGGGGATCAGTTTTCTTCTGTCCTCACCGTACGACAGAAGATATTCGGAAGATTCAGAATCTTGTGAATGAACAACTTTGTTTCATTGTTGTTCAGAACAAGTTGGAAAATTTAGGACAGGAACCTAAAGTAACCCCAAAGAGCTCTTTTGCAGGAGTAATTCCTGAAAATGTCAAACTAGCTAGTGTATCTGAAGAAAAGTCTCATTCAGAAACTTTTGAATAAACAACTTTGTTTCATTGTTGTTCAGAACAAGTTGGAAAATTTGGAGGAAAACCTGTGAACACTGAGATAAAGCAACGCGTGAGACTATCTCTCAATTTCTATTTAGGAGGAAAACCATAAGCAGACTTAAACAACGTGGTTTCTGATAGACTGGTGTTTTTGCGAAAAAAAAAAAATTTAGGCAATAGGCGCATCCCTGGCGTGCGCCTATTGCAGTAGGCGCATCCCTGGCGTGCGCCTATTGCAGTAGGCGCACCCCTGGGATGCGCCTATTGCAGTAGGCGCACCCCTGGGATGCGCCTATTGAGTAGGCGCGTCCTAGGGATGCGCCTATTCAATAGGCGCGTCGCGCGTATACATACTTTTCTAAAAAAAAAAATTCGATATACACTTTTTCAAATATTTTTTCAAAAGTGAACAGTTTTTGAAAAAACTCAAACTTGAAACAAAATCCTAAAAGTGTGTGTAGCCGTCTCCACATGCGAGAAAGAGGGAACACATGGCTTTTATGGGAGTTTAGTGACCTTTTCGCATGGAAATGAGATGATATGGTCGATATGAACAAAGATATATATCATCTCCTACAATCCTTACATCAGTGCAATATGTTCAGTACATTAGCACATAAAAAATACTTTTCATAAAATTGTAAGACAATACCTTAATATTTATATAATATTTTAATTTAACTTTTATGATTTTATAACTTCTAATAATGTTATACACTTATATAAAAGTGTTAAAAACATTAGTACTTTTTAATCTCTTATATTTTAACTATCCATGCAATATTATCTCTATTTAATTAATTTTTAAAAAAATGTTGAGTCTATAAATATATAATTTCTCTTGATGTCATTATTATTATTTAATTATTTGTTAAATATTAAATTTAATATGTGCAAACTTTATTTTTTGTATACCCGTAAATGTATCTTAATTAATCTATTAAATTTGTAATAGAAAAAAAGTAATATATACATCATTTATCTTAAAAGAAAATATGATGTATTTTATTATAGTATACATTCCACTACATAATAGTTTTAAGATAAAATCATAAATACACACATCAACTAAATATAAATAATTAGAATTTTGTAAGTTAATTTAAAAATGGATAAAAATATTTGGAGACTTTTGAAGTGACTTTTACTAATTACTTAAAATAGATTAATTTTACATAAAAATTAAGTAAATATAACAAAGAACTTACTTATCTTAATTGCACACATTTTAGCCAAATATATATAAATTTAACGTAATATAGTCTAAATAATTTAAAGTCCCCATTATTTGTTTGTGGATAATTAAACTGATGTATGATAGCGTTTCTACATTAATTCTCGAATGGTCAATGAATTTTGTGAGAGGTCCCCCATAACAGTTGGAGACTTGGAGTCCACTACGAGGAGACAAGTAGGCGCTGGTTGTCTATCACTTGCAGTTGGAGGTCAGTGTCGAAGATATAATATCACATGCTCAGTCACTATTATTGTATAAATTTATGAAAATATTATATGTATCAGATATACTGTAATAGTACGTTTCTTTTCATAGTTGTTAAATTTATGCAAATATTAGAAGTAACTTTTACTTAATTTTATTTATAAATGTTAGTCTATTTGCATTTGAAATATATTGAGTCTACGATATTGTAAAAGAGACCTCCATTTATTTACTTTTAACAAAGAAAAAAAGACAATTTTTTTTTTTTAAAGTAACTATGTTACTTTTTTTTTTTAGAACAGTAAGTATACAACTTTTTTTTTAAAGTATTTATTTTCGAAAAAAAAATATATATGTAAAATAAATATTTAGCAAAATATGCATTTGCGCACGTCTACCACCTGCGTTTTTCTGAATTTTTGTCGTTTTTTTTTAAAACACATGAATTTTGAGAAGACACAACACACAACAAGTCACAACAGTATCAAACAAAGAAAATGAATTTTTGAAAAAATATTTTTTGGAAAAGTTCAATGAAAATGGAAGGTTTGATCAAGAGAAATCTAAACCCCCTTGCTGGTATTGTTGGATATGCAAGTTCCATCGTTGCTCTCTTCCAAGCAGTGAGTGGAAACAACGGTCTATCAGAAACAACGCCGATTTTAAGTCTGCTTATGGTTTTCCTCCTAAATAGAAATTGAGAGATATAATCACGCGTTGCTTCATCTCAGTATTATAGGTCCAAATTCCTCTAGGCTAGTCTCACCAAATTTCTCGACTGGTTCTCTATCAAGAGAAATCTAAACCCCCTTGCTGGTGTTGTTGGATATGCAAGTTCCATCGTTGATCTCTTCCAAGCAGTGAGTGGAAACAACGGTCTATCAGATACAACGTTGATTTTAAGTCTGCTTATGGTTTTCCTCCTAAATAGAAATTGAGAGATATAATCACGCGTTACTTCATCTCAGTATTCTTAGGTCCAAATTCCTCTAGGCTAGTCTCAACATCCGCGAGGTAAAACATTGAAACAAAGTTGTTTTTAAAAAAACGCAGGTACCAGTAGCGTTTTTCTGAAAAACGCAGGTACCAGTAGCATTTTTCAGAAAAACGCTACTGCGCTACCTGTGCAGATGCACATTTTGCTAAAACAAAATTTTACATAAATACTTTTTAAAATTTTTTTTCTGACATACATACTTTTCAAAATTTATCGGGTAAAACATTGACATGGTTACTTTTTAATAAAACTCAATTGAAAAGCTATAGTCATTGGAGAAGCTTTACAAGATATTCAGAAGATGTTGAGTCATAGATGTACGTCTCTCTAGCCTGGTTAGTGTTAATGTGTTATGCTTATGCTTTAGCAATTGTAGCCTGGTGAGACTAGCCTAGAGAATGAACAAGCATCATTTCGCTTGAAAGACCTTGGTTGCCGTACCATGTTAGTATCTAAACTTCACATTTTTAGAGAACCAGCCGAGAGTCAAGAGTGGAAACCTCAAAGAGTGGAAACTTTACATATATACTTTTTCAAAATTTTTTTCCTCACATGGTTACTTTTTAAAATTTATCAATTTTTTTTAATGAAAAATAGGAATACGCGCACCCCGGGGTCGCGCCTATTGGACATAGGCGCACCCCGGGGTCGCGCCTATTGGACATAGGCGCACCCCGGGGGTGCGGCTATTCATGGGCGCCACTTTGAAATGGCGCCTGTGAAGGTGCAGACCCAAGTTTTTTTTGTTTTTTTTTTAAAATCATTTTTTTTCAATAATGATGACTCGATGTTTAATTAAAAATAAAATTATGTATCTATTAAAAAAATTTAAAAATTATTATAGTAAGTAGATATTTTAATTGCGATTCAAATGATGCAAAAAATATTAAATTTGGATTTACGGATTGATTGTACGGCATGCCGTAAGTTGAGATATGAAAATTGTACTTAAAAAATTATAATTCGGACCATGTAAATATGTAAAATTATAACTCGAAATAAGTAAATGCATTAGGTGAGAAATTTAATTATATACTTACTCAAAAATATGACGGTGCGTAGATAATTTAATTACGAATTAAATGACGCTAACTTTGCGTTAATTTTTTACTTTTAGACTGACTGCATAATACGGTACGTAAAAAACTCTACATACGATACAAAAACTTACAAATAGTGTTTTGCACAGTAAAGTTACTGTTTAAATCGTGAATTCAATTTTCATATCTCAACTTACGGCATGCCGTACAGTCAATCCGTAAATCTAAATTTAATATTTTTTGCATCATTTGAATCACAATTAAAATATCTACTTACTATAATATTTTTAAATTTTTTTTTAATAAATACATAATTTTATTTTTAATTAAACATCTAGTCATCATTATCGGAAAAAAAAATGATTTAAAAAAAAAAATTGGATCTGCACCTTCACAGGCGCCACTTCAAAGTGACGCCCATGAATAGGCGCGACCCCGGGGTGCGCGTATGCGTATTTTTCTAAAAAAATAATTTGTATACTTACTTTTCTAAATAAAAAAAGTAACATAGTTACTTAAAAAAAAATCAAAAAAGACGTCTAGTCATAATTACATACTTCAAAGTAATAGTATATTTATTTTAATAGCCGTCATTGTTTTTTAAGTAGCTTTTGATGTTTTTCAAAGAGTAACAATGTCAGAATTTTTTTTTGAAAAAGTATATATACAAAAAAAATATTTAGCAAAATGTGCATCTGCGTAGGTAGGGTAGTAGCGTTTTTGTTATTTTTTTTGAAAAAAAATAAAAACAATATTTAAAACATTTTAAAAAATTACAGTAAGTAGATATTTGAATTTCGATTCCAATGATGCAAAAAATATTAAATTTGGACTTACGGATTGACTGTAGGCTCTGCCGTAAGTTGAGATATGAAAATTTGACTTAAAAAAATATAACTCAGTAAGTCCAAACTGACCATGGTGAACGTCATTTATGTCATAATTCAATTATCTACCTAGAGTAATTTTTTTGATTAGAAATACAATGATTTTGTAACCTAACATCGATTGTCTTAAAATTTGACCGAAATAATCAAATGCATTAGGTGAGAAATTTAATTATGTAGTTACTCAAAAAAAATCAAAAACATTAATATAGGTAGATATTTTAATTACGACATAAATGACGTTCACCGTGGTCAGTTTGGACTTACAGGGTATGAGTTATATTTTTTTAAGTCAAATTTTCATATCTCAACTTACGGCAGAGCCTACAGTCAATCTGTAAGTCCAAATTTAATATTGTTTTCATCATTGGAATCGAAATTCAAATATCTACTTACAGTAATTTTTTTTCAAAAAACAAAACGTAAAACGCTACCTCCACCTGCGTAGATGCACATTTTGCTAAATACCTTTTTTTACATATATACTTTTTCAAAAAAAATTCTAAAATAAATACTTTTTAAAAAAGTTCGTAGCTTTTAGATACATTTATTTTTCTAATTAAATGTTAGTTTATTTGTTTTATAACATAAATATGTAGAGTGATATTATAGAAAGTTGTAGGGTAGGTGTGTAGGGGTGGGCATGAACCTGTTCGGGGTCGAACCAGTTTGTGAACCGTACACTTACCACATTTTAAAGAAGTACGGTTTACCGCTTCAGATTTTGGTCGATTTACTATCCTTGTTCTGAATCGGTTCAGAACCAGTTCATAACCGGTTCAGTCGAACCACTTTATATATATTTAAAAAAAACAATAATAATACAAAATACATAATCCTAATCCATAATCTATAATTCATAAACCATAATCCATAAACCATAATAGATAATCCATAATCCATAATTCATAAACCATAATCCATAATTCATAAACCATAATACATAATCCATTATACTAATGTAGATTGTAAATCATCACCAAACCAGCTTTGGTCTAATGGTTTAGAGTAGATATTTTAATAAATAAATATACTACTATATTAAAACTGGTATAAGAAGTGGTACTAATGGTTTGCGAACCGGTTTTTTGTACCTCTTATGAACCGCTCCATTTTTTTGTAAATAAATCAGTACGATTCACAAAAGGTTTGGTTCGGCCGAACCGATTTTTTATGTCTACACTATAGGTGTGGATAATAGTGAATGTAGACTATTTATGGGAGAAATTATTTATGCTTTTCAACCCTAAGATTTGAACCATATGAATTAATTCTCTCTTCTAGGTTTCTCAGTTAGAGATTCCATCGTATCGCCTCTTCATTCTAGACCTTCGCGAATTTGCTGAATCTTGATCACGTTGGCTGCCCGACAAAATCAAAAGTTGGTGGTCGCGTTGATTTACTAGGAGATTGTCAACAAAGGAAGAATTTTGGATGGATAACGTGAACGACTTTCTCGGAGCCGCACACAGGATAGCGCCGTAGAGGAAGAATACCCCATGATGAATGACGACGCAATTCATGCATAGAACGTAGAAATAATTACAAACCCTAATTTTTATGTTACCTAATTCTTGAAGGGGACGAGACTGCTGCGAAGCCGCCTGAACCGCGATCGCCATGAACTTGGCTTGTTCATTAAAACCAGTTCAGTTGAACTGCTCTAGTATTGGCCTGGTTTGAACTGGTTCGACCGAACTAGTTTCAAAACCATACCAGTTTTTTAGGCTTCAAGTAGACCAGTTAAACATAGTAGTTTCAATTCAGTTCGAAACGGTTCGAATCGACTCGTTATTTTATACTGGTTTATACTTAAAATTAAATTAATCCACTATAAACCTATATAATTTTAGAACAGGTTTGAAGCAAAATAAATGAAATCGGTCTGAAATTAAACCAAACCTAGAGATGTCTTCAATAAACCAAACCTAGAGATGTATTGGAATCTCATATGTTATTGTTGGACAGAATTTCAGTTGGTTGTAGAACATATTTTCAGTCGGTTCAGTTTGTTTTTTAGTCGGTTAAGTGTGTTTTTCAGTCAGTTCAGTGTTTTTTCAGTCGATTTAGTGTGTTTTTCAGTTGGTTCAATGTTTTTTCAATCAGTTCAGTGTGTTGGACTGGATTTTAAGTCGGTTCAGTTTCGGTTTGAACCAGATTATTTGCTAACCAAAATTGTTATTAAAAAAGACAAACCAGTCCAGTTCGAACTAGATCAGTATTTTTACCTAAACCAGAACAGTTTTTTTAGAAACAGGAAAAAGTACTGTTTTTTTACAAACCAGCCCAGTTCAGTTCTGAACGGGTTCGAACCCGAACTGGTTCGACCCCGAACCGATTCATGAACAAGCCTGCCATGAGCAATCCTGGTACGAGTTTCGGAGGAAGACATTCAACCCGAAAAACCATATTGGATCTGACATCAAACCCATGGCTAGCGAGCAATGAGAGGTACGTGGGGAGGATAATATCTCAAAAGAATGTGAAGTCAACTGTTATCCAGAATGTATTAAATTGGCATGGACGAGGTATGAAAAATGCAGAATATTTAAACTATAGTCCAAGATTATGTTGTTTGAATTTGAGAATGAAGAAGATAAAGATCATATTTTTTTTATAAGTTGGAATGGGTAATCCAAGGACATTGTCTTAGTCTACATAAGTGGGAGTCAAGTGTTGGTTTCACTACATTTAAATTCACAAAGATACAATTCTGAGTGCAAATCCATGATCTGGGGTTAGAAAATTTTAGTACAGAGAATGCACAGAGGATAGGGAACAGTATTGGGGAACATATTGAAACATACAAAGAAGTGGAAATTTTGAGTAATATCTATCTCTGGTTAAAAGTGGAGGTGGATACGGAGAAATCTCCGATGGACGGATTTTTGTGGAAGAATTCACAAGCAAATGAAACTTGGGATATCAAGTATGAGAGACTATGGGATTTTTGTTATGGGTGTGGAAGACTCGGACATACAACACAATCATCCAAGAAAGATGTTACAATGTATGAAATAAAGGAGGGACGCCCCATGTATGGACCGTGGTTGATTGGAAGGAGACCAAAGAATAAAATGTTCTCCCAAATGAGGGAAGGAAGGGAGAAAGGAATGCCTAAGCCGGATCGGAACCCTCGATGGACATGGTTTAATATTATGAATGTAGTAAGTGAACAGAAGGATGGTAAGCAACATGATGACCCGAACATAAAAGATCCACTGACAATTGTCAACTTGGTGAGCAGCTGAAGGTCTATTTCCAATATCTTATCACCCCGGTTCAAAGTGCGTTTGTGGTAGGTCGATTGATTCAGGACACTGTGCTCGTGGCGCATGGGGTCTTCCACCACATTAATCATTGGATTGGTGCAAGAAGAACGGAGTATGCACTAAAGGTGGACATGCAGAAAGTGTATGATCAAGTCGAATGGGGTTTCATATCAAAAGCCTAGAGAAGCATGGATTTAGTGAAAAGCGAATACAGTGGATCCGTGCATGTATATCCACGTCAACATACAGAGTACTAGTTAACGACAATCAGACGTCCCAAATCCGACCTACTCGAGGCTATCACCTTAGTTATTTATATTACTTGCATATGTCCCCTCAAGGCAAATCGGTCATGCAATAAATGACCGAATGATTCACGGGATCACATTGCGGAGAGAGTGCCCCGCACTCCTCTATTTTGTGACGATGATCGACATAAGCTTTATCGTGAAGGGATGTGACACCCTATCACGAAGAATGGGTATTAACGGGGGTCCTTTTGCTCCTTGAGGTTCCTGTTTATAAGCTCTCCCACTTGGCTCATGGTGATTATAGATATAGCTCAGTCTGCTAGGAACCGTGCCAGCCGATGGGAGCTGCGCACTACAAGAATCTATCTCAACAGACACAAAAATATTGTGTTGTCGCAAGGTAGTCGTTGTTAATTCAATTTTCTGTTTTAACACTATTGTTCGATGGAATAGAAGTTTTTTTGAGTTGGAAGTTTTGTCGTAGCTGAAAAACCTCTTTGGTGTGTACTTTTCCCGCAACTAGTTGTGTGAGAACCAAAACAATACTTGACAATTACGTTTCTGAGGGTAATATACATCAATAGTATCATTGATGAATGATATTTTTGATTCATTGTGTTTATTTTAAACATTTGTTGATGTAATATAACTATTAACAGTATCGAATTAACTTCGTATGTAAAGCTCAATAAATCGTTAATAATTTGATACCAACCTGTCAAATTAACAGACCAAACCGAATTTCACCAACAGCTAAAGCAGAGGACCTACGTATCCCGTTCCTCAACCGAGACTTCCGAATAACCCCAACACCTTTACTTCAAAGTGATTCCATAAACAATCTCACCGTAACCGGGATAAATCGAAACTGCTTTGCAGAGCTTATTTACGACAGTATTCACTTCACTTCACAACCGATCTACCCAACCTTCACGCCGAGACAACCTTCACTTCCCTGCATATTCATCATTTTCCATGCAGCATTGCGTTTACTATTTATGAAAGGGTATGGTTTCCTTCTCAATTTTTGAAACGATGTCTAATTTCTTGAGCTACTGACCGTGAAATTCACTTGTGTTGTTAATGTCTTACATTTTATGTACATTAAGTAAGGAGCGCCTTCTTAATTCGGTTAACGAATTAAGTTTATGTGTTTGTGTGTCCTACGCAACTGATTCGTACGAAATTCATGCTGAATGTAGAGATAAAAAAGTGTGTCAGTTTCTCCCAATTTCTGTTGCGTTTCTGAACAATCGCATGTTTGATTGTTTGGTTAAGTCTATACACACTGTACGATTGTTAATCAGTTACAACAACTAAATTAACTGAATTTGTCGTTTAGGAAAGTTGGTTAATTATCATGGGTTCGGTTAAACCTTCTATCAACGTAATAATACAGCAGTTAACAAATGCTTTTAAACAAAGACGTTATGCATAGGATCTCAGTTTTGTAACACAATTGTTAATTCCCTTTACTGGACAAAGCAGTTGTAAAAATTCTTGGTGGGTGGAAAACTGTAGTGTCTACTTACACGATACGTTGTGATATCGGTTTTAATCTTCTATCATTTCTAAACAGAGGCTCATTAAGGATGGATAAAAATTGAATCACCAAACATCAACAAAGTCGGGAATATAAGGCATGTGTTGGACTTTGCATATTCTTGAAAAGTTTATATGTCTCGCGTAGAGACTTCCTAACGACAACTAAAGGAAGTGGACCATCTTGGTGATGGTCTAGACTACTTGTGGGTCGAGATAAAATTCGAAGAGAATTATATGGAGGATCGAAAATGGCTCAATTATTCAAATACACAAAGACTAGTGGATAAACACAAAGAGATGCTTTCAAATGGAAGAAAGACCAGGAAGGGAAGGAAACTATGTTGCTCGTATATGTGATCCCATCGGCCCGAACAACCAGTGGAATGAGGACAAAATTTGGCACCATGTGACATCCTCGGATGCCGACGATATCCGCTGAATCCCACTTCCCGTGAAGGCGGAACACGACAAGCTGGGGTGGCCACATACAAATGAAGAAGAGGCCACAGTTCAGTCGGTTTACCATCGGTTGAGAAAGACAGTCGAAGGCCAAGATGCAGCCACCCGAGCCAACATATATAGATCAAGGACCCTGTGGAGTGGTATATGGACGGCGCAAACGATCCAAATAATCAAAAGATATATGTGGAAGCTTGCAACCAAGGCAATAGCGGTGAAAAGCAACCTCATTGGCTTTCCCAATGTATCCCCAAAATGCCCAATACGTGGTGATGATAAATCAAGAGAGCACATGATGTTTGGGTGCAATTGGACACATGCAATATGGTTCAGTGTATTAGGTGTCCGAGACATGAACCATAATCCACAAACCATGGAGCAATGACTAATGGAACGAATGAATGAGTCAGGGAGATCTAGAGCGGCGAACGGAAAGATATATGTAAAGCCTTGTTTGAAGGGAGATGCCGCACTCGGGAGCCATAATATTGGAGATAAAATCTTTGCTTGAGGAAATGGAAAAGCTACCAAGACATCAACTAGAGGTACAAGTTGAACGCATGAATGGCTGTTGGAGTGCGCCACGACCGGGAACAATAACAATCAATTGTGATGCCTCTTGGTGCAAACAAACAGACATTGGTGGTCTAAGAGTTATTGCCCATGACTCGAAAGGGGAAATTGTAGGTGGACTAAACCGGAGAACCCGATGCGATGGAGTGGATTCTTGGAAGTTACGACAATATTAGAAGGAGTGAAGCTAGTCGTCGAGAAAGGATGGATAGAAGTGGAGATCGAATCATATTCAAGTGTGGTTATAGCGCAAACCAAGGGAGGTGCCTCGTATTGGAGACTAAGAGCACTTCTTGTAAACATAGACCCAATTGCAAACCGAGTTGAACAGATAACATGGAAGGCAATTTCGCAAGCAGCCAATGAGTATGTAAACTATATAGCCAAACAAGCAAGAAAGGGTGTGCGTCTAAGTGACTGGGTCTCTATACCCCTACTCTTTCTTTTAATTTAATTAGATAAAGATTATAGTTTCGAACTCCCATAAAACATAATCACGGATTAATTTCCTTTCCGGTGAAGTTGACCAAAAAAGTTAACATTGATGTTGAATGTTTTATGTATCTCATCTGGTATTTCGGAATTTGATAGACTTTAATCTCTTAGTCATAGAATATATACTTCCATGTAATATTCTAATCGTTAATAAGCGAATTATGCGGGGGAGAGGTTACCCAATAAACGAGATTTACACATGATATTAGAGGAAGGCACCATGTTGTGTTTGGTTAGCCTTTTTTCTTAAGAAAAATGTTGAAACTTAGGTTTTGACCTTTACGTCAAGGGCTTTAACTGGGTGATACGTCTAATGAGGAATGAAGTATGGTCCAAGATCCCTCTTTGAATCACGTCGTTTATGTAAGGATTAAAATTGTCTCGACCCATGCAACAATCCTCGAAACTCTTATCAACTTTTTCATACTAATATTTGTAATTTTAAGAGTGGTTTGGTCCAGGATCACCCTTTTCCATTCCTTTTGTTCCAATTATTCGTTAGTGCAGGACTTGGAGGGACGGTGATTCAACCAATTCTCCCGGCGTGTAAACGGGGGCTACCCTGAAGGTGTTCCCCACTGCTCTCCCCCTGGGTCCTAGGCCACTGATGATGGCCTGGACTACCTCGCCATCCGTAATAACCTCCTCGATATTACTCAGGTTTTTGTTGAAGTAACTATGGTAGCTCACGAGAGATTCATCCTCTTGTTGTCAAATGTCATACAAGCAGCTGACATCCTTGAAAAGTTGTCGCTTGCGCACATAATGTTTGATGAATTTGATTTTCAAGTCATTCCAGGAGGAGATTGACGCCTTGGGCAGGCCGAAGAACTAGTATGAGGCAGCACATTAGAGTGTCACCGGGAAGAGCAGGGCAAAGTGATGGTCGTTACTACTTCGGCGTAGCAATGAAGATTCATGCTTTTGTATGTGTTGCACAGGATCCCCTTCGCATTTATAGTTGAGAATCGGCTGGCTCGTCACATCATAAGTGACGATGATCGACATAAGCTTTATCGTGAAGGGATGTGACACCTTATCACGAAGAATGGGTATTAACGGGCCCTTTTGCTCCTTGAGCTTCCTGTTTATAAGCTCTCCCACTTGGCTCATGGTGATCATAGATATATCTCAGTCCGCTAGGAACCGTGCCAGCCGATGGGAGCTGCGCACTACAAGAATCTACCTCAACAGACACAAAAATATTGTGTTGTCGCAAGGTAGTCGTTGTTAATACAATTTTCTGTTTTAACACTATTGTTCGTTGGAATAGACGTTTTTTTTAGTTGGAAGTTTTGTCGTAGCTGAAAAACCTCTTTGGTGTGTACTTTTCCCGTAACTAGTTGTGTTAGAACCAAAACAATACTTGACAATTACGTGTCCGAGGGTAATATACATCAATAGTATCATTGATGAATGATATTTTTAATTCATTGTGTTTATTTTCAACATTTGTTGATGTAATATAACTGTTAACAGTATCGAATTAACTTCGTATGTAAAGCTCAATAAATCGTTAATAATTTGATACCAATCTGTCAAATTAACAGAACAAACCGGATTTCACCAACAGCTAAAGCAGATGACCTACGTAGCCCTTTCCTCAACCGAGACTTCCGAATAACCCCAACACCTTCACTTCAAAGTGATTCCATAAACAATCTCACCGTAACCGGGATAAATCGAAACTGCTTTGCAGAGTTTATTTACGACAGTATTCACTTCACTTCATATTCATCATTTTCCATGCAGCATTGCGGTTACTATTTATGAAAGGGTACGGTGTCCTTCTCAATTTTTGAAACGATGTCTAATTTCTTGAGCTACTGACCGTGAAATTCACTTTTGTTATCAATGTCTTTCATTTTATGTCTATTAAGTAAGGAGCGGCTTCTTGTTTCGGTTAACGAATTGAGTTTATGTGTGTGTGTGTCCTACGCAACTGATTCGTGCGAAATTCATGCCGAAAGTAGAGATAAAAAGTGTGTCCGTTTCTCCAAATTTCTGTTGCGTTTCTGAACAATCGCATGTTTGATTGTTTGGTTAAGTCTATACATATTGTACGATTGCTGCTCTGTTACAACAAATAAAGTAACTGAATTTGTCGTTGAGGAAAGTTGGTTTAATATCATGGGTTCGGTTAAAGCTTCTGTCAACGTAATAATACAGCAGTTAACAACTTCGTTTAAACAAAGACGGTATGCATAGGATCTCAGTTTTGTAACACAATTGTTAATTCTTTTTTCTGGACAAAGCAGTTATAAAAAATCTTGGTGGTGGAAAACTGTAGTGTCTACTTACACGTTACGTTGTGATATCGGTTTTAATCTTCTATCATTTCTAAACAGAGGCTCATTAAGGATGGATAAAATTGGATCACCAAACATCGACAAAGTCGGGAATATAAGGCATGTGTTACCTCCTTCTTGGACTTTGCATATTCGTGTACGCCATGGGATGGGAGAATCTACTGTCCATGGAATAATTGTCTTGGTATGTCTTTGTTGGGGAGAAGTACGTTGAAGTTGCATATGGAAAGATATGGAATACTACAAAGTTACACTACGTGGGTGGACCATAGGGAAGAATTCGAAGAAAGCATTACTAACAGGAGGACTGCCACGTCTCGTGAAGAAATGAAGATATAATGAAGATTGGGTGGTATGAGTCGTGATGATGGTGAGGAACCCAATGGAGAGGCTAGGACATTTTATAAGTTTTTATAAGATTATGAGAAAGGATTATATCCAGGGTGTGTATCGTACAGCAAGATGTCTTTCTTAGTAGAACTGCTGGATCTAAAGGCCCTGTACAAGCTTTCTAACAAGTTTGCAGATGAGTTGCTTCGTATGCTAAGTAAAGTACTGCCATCTAAGAATACAGTACCTAAGTCGTACTTTGAGGCAAGGAAATTTCTATCTGGATTAGGATTGGACTATCATAAGATACATGCTTGTGTAAATGATTGTATTCTCTTTAGAAGTGAATACGTCAATCGCGATGCGTGTCCAATATGTGGTGAGTCACGATGGTTTCAAGGTCATGAAAGTGCAGGAGGAATGAATAATCCATAGAAATCTAAGCAAAAGGGTGGAAAACTTCCCGTTAAAGTACTCCTATACTTTCCACTAACTTATAGGTTGCAAAGACTATTCATATCTTCGAAAATAGTAGGATTTATGACCTGGCACTCTACAGACTGAATAAAAGATGGTGTACTACGACATCCTGTAGATACAGAGGCATGGAGAAAACTTGACAACGTGAATCCTGTCTTTGGGGCAGAGCCACACAATGTACGTCTTGGATTATCTACAGACGGGTTCGATCCTTAGAGTGACAAGAGTCAGCCATATAACATGTTCCCTACAACGTGGCACTGGAGAACTGCCTGCAAGATACCAATTACATATTGTCAATGTTGATTCCTGATCCAAAAGCCTTAACAAATGATATTGACATGTATCTGCAGCCAGTGATAGATGAGGTGAACGATTGATGGTTAAATGGTGCATTAACATATGATGCACACTGTAAAGCGAACTTCCAAATGCACGCTGCTGTACTTTGGACAATAAATGATCTCCCTGCTTATGCAATTTTCTCTGGTTGGGCTACTTATGGTAACGTGGCATGTCCAGTATGTCAAATGGACACACATTACTACCGATTAAAGCATGGGAGGAAATGTTCTCTTATGGGCATAGACGATTCCTACCGGTCAATCACCCATGGAGCAGAAACAAAACCGTGTTTTATGGTACAGTGGAGGTAAGGAGTGCCCCACAAAGACGTTCCGGGGATGAGGTGTTGAAACAGTTAGAGTGCCTTCAACCAATTACCTTTGGTAAAATGCAGCCCCCACAAAAATTGGAGTAGACTCAGTCACTGGAAATTGGAAAAAGAAAAGTATATTCTTCAGCTTACCTTATTGGGCAGAACTTTTGGTTCCTCACAACTTGGATGTTATGCACATTGAGAAAAACGTGTGTGATAACCTCATTGGGATGTTACTAGGTGATTCTGGAAAAACAAATGACCATCTCAATGCCAGACTAGACTTGAGGTGTTAGACATAAGAACATCGTTGCATCCCATCTGTAGGGGATTGAAGTTGGTGTTACCTCCGGGTTGCTACACCCTATCAAAATAGCAGAAGATGAAGACATGTGAGTTCCTAAAAAAATTGCGATTGCCAAGTGGTTATTCTTCAAACATATCTCGTTGTGTAAAGTTGAAAGACAGAAAATTGATTGATCTGAAAAGTCATGTCTACTATGTTCTAATGCAACGCACACTAAGTGTTGCAATTAAGGTATTACTGCCCAAGAATGTATGCAAGACACTGATAGACATGAGCAACACATTCGGAGTGTTATCCTCCAAAGAGTTGCACATGGCAGATCTAATGAAAATGGAGACGCAGTTACCAACCACAATGTGTAGCCTAGAGAGAATCTTTCCACCACCATTCTTCAACATCACCGTACATTTGATACCTCACCTTGCAGAGGAGGCAAGAGTAGCAGAGTCAGTTCAATATTGATGGATGTATTTAATTGAAAGGTCGGTACTACTCTACCAAGTTTGATGAGTTTTAATATGGGTTTATAAGATTATGACATGCTACTATGATGGATAATGGGGATAATGAAGTCATTCGTTCGCAACAGACATCAGACAGAGGGGTCAATAGTTGAGGGTTATATTGCGCTAGAGTGTCTGATAATCTGTTCCAGATATTTACATGACATTGAGACTAAATTTAGCCGACACAGTCCTGTTTTTCTTGAAGATCTTGTTAGGTTGACGACAAATGGGTTAAGCATCTTTCGTCCGGTTGGAGCACCCATAGATCGTGCAGTGGTTCGCGAACTCACCAGTGAAGAATGGGGACAGTGTCAACACTACGCTCTCAATCAATGTGACTTGTACGACTCCGAGCAAGACTCCGGGTCTTCGTCCAATGAAGACCTGGGAGATGAGTGACAAAGACTTTATGTTATGCACCTACAACTGTTGCCATTTGGTGAAATCTCTTGTATGTTATGTTTGTACTTTAGAGTTCTTACAGTGTGTAGCATTTGTGTTAAGTAAGAGTAGCAATTTGGTGAAAATCTTGTAGACTGCTTAAAAAGTGTAGAAATTGTGGTAAATTATGATGGTATTGTAGACTACTTTAGTTTAATACAGCTAGTTTGAGTCTGCATGTGTTTTACCGCTGGTTTGAGGTTATATGTGTATCCAGAAATGTGTGGAGTGGCAGGTTACATTACGTAGTCGAAGAGGCTGTATGTTTGAAGTGCATGTGTATCCAGTTACAGGCTGCATGTGTATTCAGTGTTTCAGTGCGGTAGTTTCAGTGTTCCAATGTAAAGTGTTGTACCGAGTGTCCATTGTTGTAAATGTAAATTGTTGTAAGTTGCTGTAAATGTAAATTGTTGTTTCAATGTATATACAATACAATTTCCCTCATTTATACCAATTGACCAATGTATACATAAGAAGTATGGTTGTAAAACTAATAATGATTTTTGCTGCATTCTACTTTTGCATGGTCGGGTATGTCTGCTGCATTTTTGCAGTGGCGCTCCTTGTGTCTATGAAGAAATCAAGAACAGATTGCACGACTAAAAAATGAAGAATGGATTCTTGCAGTTGTACCAATGTGTTATCGGAATCACAGTAGCTTGCTAAAAATCCCAAATCCGCATTCTTTAATCTGATTCATTGTGTTATGATTGCAGAGAAAAGGGTTCCCTCTGGTCGCTTTCGGGGTTTTAATAGAATTCATAACCAATAAAATCATATACTAGTCCCAGCAAACCTATATTTACATTTGCAGTCCAAGCTCAACAATCAATGCCCATGTCAAAGTAAATATCTGTAGTAAAAAATTGACAACACATATGAGAACATCATACATTGCATCCTCTATTACGATTAGCGAAGATTAATATAATTTGTTGATTACCATTGTTGGACCTTCCTGAACTTTGTTAGCACGGGATATATGTTTTCAAAAGATAAGTATGTCTCATCTCGCACCTTGATAATTGAATAATGCTTTCGGAGATAAGAAAACAGAGGATAGGACTAAATTGAGGCATGTCAAATAGTCACCTTTGCTCTAGTGAGAACAATTTTTCCACACACAAAGATGAGCAAGACAATCTTTGGTTATTTCATTCGATAAATCGGGCCATGGAACAGTTATGGTTCATAATGTAAATATCAAGTTCCAATTGTGTAAGCACATGAAATCAATCTAAAATATTGACCATCAAAGTGCACTCAATGTTGTCCAAATCTTCAAAGTTGTCATTTTTTCATATCCACCTGAGCTAACTACATCAAACATATAGGGTAACTAAATGGTTGTTGTCACATAATTAACGTACATTGGAGAAAGCGCCATTGGAATATGCAAGACCTTCATGTCTTATGGGAAATATAACATCACATGAGCCAACTATGTTCCGTATTTTAAAATCCTCCACAAACATAAGCACAACCAGTTTAATAGCAACCAACAACTGTAGTGCCCTAACAACTCTTCAAATGACATAGTCCCAAACGACATGGAGTCTAGCATAGTTAGATTGTTTCCCGTTTTCGACACCCGGGGGTTGAGGCACTGTATGAAGGTCGAATAAATTGAATCTGCAAGCAGAAGTAGGAAATTGCATAATATAGCAGTTGCAAAAGATGAATAACTAAATGGATGGGAGAATCGTCCGATTTAAGTTCTAGAAGTGACTCGAGAATGATAATATCGAGGGGGATAGGGTGGAGGTCGATCTATTGCTTGAGACCGTCGACACTAGTTTGCAAATGGTCGCAGAATTCACCTAAACTCTTGCTTACTGTCGCTATGACCTCCTGCATTTTCATTTTTCTCGTGGAAGTGAAGAGAAAATAAAAGCATAAAGCGTGAAAATGGAAGTTCCAAATGAAGGGAAGAGCCTGAAAAATGAAAGGATAAAGTGTTTGGGATTTTAAATAGATTATTAATTGTTAATATTAATTTTTATTATTGACTCATGCATTTTAACTAATTTTATGAACAAATACACTTAATATAATGGATAATGTTTTTTTTTTTTTTTGTCAAAACTATTTTTTTTTTATAATGAAAATTATATATATATATAATAAAATATACTACTTATGGCTACTACACTTTTGCGCAGACCAGATATTTAGATAATAGTGGTTTAGAAGCGCTTAAGACGGTTTAGTGGTTGTAAGTTAACTTTATTACAAAATAAGGTAATGTAGTGGGGAATATGAGTATTAGAAAAAAAAACATTACTATATATTATACTGTATTAATATATTGTACATTATACATTTTTATTTAACTATATATACTAAATAAGGTAGACTTTGTGATAGAATATATACAAGTATGTACGCTCCTATTATATTATACGTTGTACTTGTATATTATATTAAAAACCTTTGGGGTCGTACCACTTCTTGTACAAATTTTAATATAATATTCTATTTAATTATTAAAATATCTACTCTAAACCATTACACCAAGGTTGGTTCGGTGATGATTTACAACCTACACTAGTATAATGGATTATGTATTAAGGACCTATGGTTTATGGATTAGGATTATGGATTATGGTGTATGGATTATGGATCATGGAAATTATGACATTTTGGAAAGTTTTTTGTTATTTTTACCATTTTGGAAACTTATTTTGTTAATGTCGTATTTTACCCTTATTAAAAATGACATCTAATGACATTGAATCGTGAAAAAAAGATTATTTTAAATTGCAAAATAAAAATAAAAAGAAGGATGCTAAAGGAGTGAACAATATATATTTACGTCCTTGACGCCAACAAGCGGTTAGTCCTTGGCAAAAAAGTTAAAATATTTACGTCACTTTAAATTAAATTGAAAAAATAGGAGGAAAGTTATTAATTCACAACAATTTAAATCGAGTAGTGGAAAAAACATTGACTCAAATACACTTGATTCTAGGGGTGAGAAAACGGGTCATGGGTCGACCGATGGGTCGTGTCGGCCTTGGGTCGTGTAAGGGACCCCTGACCCAAACTTGGCCCATGTAATAGTATGTGTCAATTTTTGAAACCCAAACCTGACTCGTCAGAAATGAAATGGTTGGGTCAGACTGACCCGCGGGTCATAGGAGTCCAATGGGTCACGGGTTGACCTATGGGTCAAACCTTCATACCCAAACTTGACCCGTGGTATCACAGGTCATCTACGGGTTGGGTCAAAATGACCCATGGGTCAAAAACCCAAACCCAAACACGACTTGTGGGCAGGTTACCCATGGGTTGGGTCAGGTTTTGTCACCTCTACTTGATTCATAAATAATTCGATAAAATAAATTATTGACAACTCATAAAAACAAGGGCCTACTTAAAACTTTGTTGCATGGCCAAACTTGATAGATTAATGTTGTGGTGGAGAAGAAGAAGATGTCCTCTACATTATCAGACCGAAGCCCTATTCTATTTAGCCAAAGCCCACATTTGTCAAATATCTATGTTCGACCCGATGTCCAAGCATGCAACACCTTCTGTATTGACACATTACCCTTCTCGGAAGCAAATGTCATTCGAAATTAAGATGATGTGACAACACGGTCCCACCATTTCTGCAGCTTTTGCAATTCCCTTGTAATTTGTCGTGCAATCACTCCTTAGTCCCGCTTCATTTGGGTTTGGACTCTCCATTTCTCACTGAAAGTTCGTCTCTTCCTATCCTTCGACGATTCAAAGGTACAGTTCATCTTCAAGAAGTCTTGCAGCTCTAGCACCAAAGGTACAAATCATATTCCTGCTATTCCATCTATGTACTTGTCTTTGAAGAAACTTGAACAGACGTGTTAGGAGTCGGACGTCCATGAATCGTCCTTTTCTAACTAATGGATTTTTGTTTCACCACAGAGTTGTGGTCAGACTTAGGTTAGTTTTGAAAATGATATGGTGGTGTTACATTTTACTCCACGATAGTCCGTTAAAAATTAAAACTTTAATATGTCAAACCTTTGGAAATTATGATTTTCCACGGTTTGGATATTATGATTACTCCATAATATGTCATCAACTTTATGGTCCTTACCTATTCATCTCCGTTCTTCCACACACTCATCGTTTTTATGGACTTCCATAGCAGTGTTGAACACAGTCGTGACGATGGTGGGAACTAGAAGAATGAAGAACAATAGTACCAACGTTAAGCCAATCCCAACTCATAGGTCACCCCGGAAACTGTCCCACGCAGCACCAAGTAGGTTTACATCCTCCTAACTTTTGTGGCTTACAGGACATGGGAGAGTTGTATCCTGTACCCATATAGGTTTACTTCCTTGTTTAACTTTATACTTTCAGGTTCATCATTTGGTGACACTTTGGTATAGAACACTACAACACCGAACACATTGGACACGTCAGTTGAAGAAATTCCAGCAGAGGAAACTCAACATGAAGATCCATTGGTGGAAGAGCATGCGACCGAACAGGGTAAGTCTATGTGTAAACCAAACCAGCCAACAACTATTGTAAGTTATTGAATACTTATGCCTATGGTTGTGGGTTTGATATTAACTACAGATGAAGGTTTAAGGGTGCAAGATGAAGGTTTAAGGTCTACAACTAGGAAGCTACGGATAGGTCGGACTAGGTGTATTAAGCTGTCAAGAAATGGAATCAATGAAAAAGAAGAGTTACAGTTTAATGCCCTAGGCAAGATCTGCTCGAAGAAAGCATCGGTGTTTGACTCATTGTGTGGGTGCATCGTACGGAAACAAACGAATGCACCATTGATGGTGAAAGACTGGAAAGACATACCAAAGGAACCCATTGATAATGCTAATGCTCGTTTGAGTAAGTACACCTACATGTTCTTTCTTAACGGTCGTACGTTGCGCACTACATGTGTATTTAGTTGTTCAATAAGACAGAATGTTTATCGTTGCCACCATTAATATTTTGAACGTGAATCAACTATTGCGGCTTCGCTTGAAAAGTTTGTTAACCCTGAAGATGATAACTTGATGCAACTGATCGTATGTACACTCAGAGAGAAGTACAGGAATTACTGGGTGAACCTGAAAAGAAGGTTTATGATAGATACCTTACCGATGAAGAAAGGATACAGAACATATCGTCGGACGTGGTGAAAGAAATGAATGAAATATGACGCAACTCATTTTTAGGTAATCTTCGGCACTTGCTTGATGTCCACTTGGATTAGGCCTAGTATAGTTTCTGTCTTGAAACAATGACTGTGCCATTTTTTAATGCAGGAACATCTAAACAATATTTTGTCTGTGTTTGTTGTGTGTTTTGGAGCACATGTATATGCTGAATTTTGTGTGTTTCTGATAATGTGGTGTGTTTATGCTGAATTTTGGTCTTTCTGGTATGAACAAACATGAACAAACATGTAATGTTTGTTCAGGACACTTTGTAGGGAAATGTATGAATAGTTGGTTGTAGGTGGTATGTATTATGTATTCTCTAGCTGGTGAAAATCCGAAAAAATTATTCTGAAACTGGTACTGCTGTATTAGAATCGAAAAATTGATTACCAATACATACGACAAATACATTCAGAATAAAACTGATGCAGTTACTCTTTACTGCAACAAACTTCGTACGATAGACAACGACAATTATTGCGGCTAAAAGTAGACAATAACCTCAACACCAAGCAAACAGTGCAATTTAGGTCGCACATGTGACTTGCATCGACCACAAACTTAGACGTTATTAACGTCTTCTTGCATTAAAAGTTACGTGTCACTATTTATGTATAATTAGTTTCTAAATAATTGTTGACGTTAATACGACCTTACTGTATCTACAACTGTTAGACCCAAAAAACATGAAACAGGAACACATATATGTTGTAACTGATAGATCCATTTTACCATGAATATACCTTGTATTTGAACAAACTATATAGCATCCACTTGTTCCCAACAGTAAGTACACGTGAACACCTTTGACAATATGTTGATGCTAAAGGTATAGACTAGACAACTGTTCATTCCAGTAGGGGCAGACCTTTAGTCGCGGCATATTGTCCGCGCGGATACCTTTAGCATCGGGGCTTTCAGGCACGACACTTAGCAGCTGCATGTCGTTTTAGCAGCGACAAAAGCCAACTTAGCAACAATTTTACGATGTCGCTATAGTCCTACTTTCTTGTAGTAGCACATAAAAAAGCGACGTCGTGTGTTGACGGGACACTTGGGCTTGAGGAAATGCTTGCTCTCTTTGCGAGGTGCCTGCATGAGGACTGTAGGTGGCCTCTTCTTCCCTGGGGGAGATTGTGTGGATCGAGGGGACCGTTGCTAAACCTGTTAGGAATCGCTCGCGCCTGAGGTTTTATTCTAGGGCAGCGATCAGAGTCGGGGTAAGTATGGTCTCCTAGAAAGGATACTCTCCTGATGGCTAATAGGAGCCTTGAGCTCCAGTTTCGTACTCCTGCCTTTGGGTGGGTGCCCTACAAGGTGGGGATTATGGGAGATATTCGTCGACATGGTCTCCTTACTGGAACCTTGAGGATCCTACCAGGAGCGCTAGCTGGTTTCCACTCCTAGACAGGGCCAGTTTAAGTGTCTGAACTTGTGTAGAGTCACCCGAGATCATCTCTGCATTTATCTGCTTTCTCGCGTAAGCTCTGGTGTTTGGTGGGGACAATGACGTTGTTGTCAATATTGGATCAATATTGGCTTTTTACTTCTTCTAATCGCGGACTCTGCTCCTGTGTTATGAAGTTGTTGCTTGTTCTTTCCCTTTAGTGATTTCCAAGAAGGAAAGACCGAGTGTTGCCCGTTGTTTCCCCTCCGATGACTAATTCAATAAAAGGTTGTTTAAGAGTAAATGTGTAAATCAGAGGAATTGATTACTTGGTACAAAGGTAAGAAGGTAGTATTTATAGTCAAAAGCCAGTGCACTGTTCATTCGGTTAACGTTGTACGTTAGTTAGCCTTGCCCGCTGATTGAGAATCCAACCCGGGTTACTTGTAGGTAAGAGAGTCCTAAATATCAGCGAACAGTACTAGGTACACTTGGAACTTTTCATTAAATACTCTCTATCCTTTCTGTCAAAGTGTCAGTGGGTCCTATAGTAACAGAAAGCAATGCCTTACAGGACCTACAGGCGACGCCTTGGTAGCACCAGGGGTGATGCCTAGGTTCCGTCAACTTTTAAACTGCCAATGCACGAAGGTCAACCGCTTTGTCCGAACCCTTTCCCCCATCATTCTGAGCCACCATAGGAGCCTCAGTCAACGAACCATCTTTAGCCTCAATCTCTCAACCGTTTAGCAACTGCTGTCGCATCGTGTCGTGATGCCTCCACCCCAGTTTTGCCAGCTTCTCTGGGTTACTGAAACCCCAATTATTATTTTTAGGAAAACTATCTAGTTAAGTTAAATTAGATTCAGTTAGTAATGATATACCTAATATGTTAATTTTAGATATATTTTACCTATTTATTATGTGTTCAATTTTGAAACACTATTTTCTATTTTGGGGTAAGTTGTTCAATCACTACAAGAAATTTGGTGTTTTGTGAGGGTCAAATTTCTAAGGGAATTTCAAAAATCCCTTAGAAATTTCACTTTGTAAGGAATTTTCTAAGGGATCTACCCTTAACAAATAAGCTTGCTAGAAAAAAAGCAATTTAAAAGGAAAATCTCTTGCAAAATGTTTCAACAAATTTTCCTTATAAAATCCCTAGCAAATCAATTCCCTCACAAACTTAATAAGGGAATTTTGTCAGTATTTTCCCTAGTAAAGTATAAAGGATTTTTTCAAGGGTTTTATTTAGTAAATTTACAAAGGGATTATTAAGGAAAATCACTATAAATAATTTTATAAATATATATATATATATATATTATAACATATATAACATATATATATATATATATATATAATATGTATTATATTTATAACATGTAACATAATACACACATATATATATACTATTATATGAAACAAGTTTATAGTTTAAACATTCAAAGTCTTAACTAAAGAGATAACAATTAACAACGTATCTAAATAATACATACTTAGTCAAAAATATCTACATAGAAATTATGCAACAACTTATGTATTTGAACCATTATCCCGTTGAAAGGGATTAAACTCCTGACCTTGTTTTGCAAATTGCTCCATCATGCTTTGCACTAATGCTTGCATTTGGTTGATCTGAGATTGTTGAGCTGAAATTTGTGCTTGTTGTAGTTCCACTACATCTTGTAACTTTTTATACTTCTCGTCGGTGTGCGTATTTCGAATCCTTGAACTTGTACTCTTGTACCATGTATCTGAGGATGAAGAACTTTCAGATCCTAATAGGATCTTGGGATCCACCTTGGGCCCGAAACCATACAACTTTCCTTTCTTAGGAAATCCAGCTGCTTTAACCCATGAATTTTTATCGAACTTAACTTGGGATGCACCATCATGACCATACTTTACCACAACATCTGTATCATACTCCTCCTAAAAAGAGAAAAATATATAATAATACTAACTATTTATCAACAAGAATAACACTATATACCTTATCATGAGATATATAATATTAGAAGAACAAATGAATATATGATAAAGCATAACTTACAATGACCCTTTTTGATTTTTTGTCAATGAATTGATCTTCACTTCCCTTCAAACGATGGAGCCTCCGGAAAAACTCTCCTTGGGTCGGTTCTCGACCTAGTTGTCTAGTCTACAATAATAATAAAACAAATTTATGAGAAAAGTTATATATATATATATGCATATATATTAAATGTTACCATATTCAATACCATTCTTTGCATATGCTCATCAAAAGATATTGATCCTCCACTGTGTTTAGTGATTGATCCATCTTTCTCTGTCATTCGATTTTTACGTGCAGCTTCTGATTTTGCTCTCCATTCAGGTTTTTCCCACTTTTCAACCAATGCATTCCATATATCCTTATTCATCCATCCAGGGTTATGATCCTTAAGCTGAGCAACATCATTTTTCTTAAGAGCTTTTAAAATCTGAGTCCTTGCACCATTCAACATACTAGTGTAACGCGATGAAGCTGTTCTCTCAAATGCTTCCATAAGGTCATACTTATCCTCATCAAATCCCATTCTCTCCTAACCAGACATGCAACAGAAAACAGAAAATTAGTATCAGTAGAACATACTACAATACAAACAAGAAACCCTCCCTTCAGCATATCCTTATGGAATGCCATTCTAAATGAATTGGAGTGTTCATTTTTTAAACAGAAATATATGGTGATGTATTGTGCTTACTCTATTGTCTGTCTAACATGTCATCTACCTCTTTTAAACACAGCTCCTTCCATCATTCTTATTCTTAACACGCAGCGTCAATGCTTGGTCGGTGTTCAGGGCATAAGTGTTTGAGAAGATGTTTGTTGAAATAGTAAGTATGAAATGGAATTTTACTTACTGCTTTGTCTCAGGTTTCTGTAGTGCAGCAGACAATACCAACGATTCCACAAAACTTTCCGGATTGTATTAAAATAAAAACCAATGGGAAGTAAAAAAAAAAACACAACTCAAAACTAGAGGGAGGAAGCAACATTAATTATCAAAGGGAGAGCTTTTAGCAAGCAAGTAGTTATTGTACGTGCTTTGGACGGATCAGCAGCAGGATGTACACTACCTGATGTCGATTAAATAGAATAATTTGGTTAGGTGTTCCATGCAAGGTTTTTACAGAAGGAATCATTTTTATGCACTTAATGACCAATTCACCAACTGGATTTAAGTTAATTTTCAAGTAAGAAGCGATCATTATGGAACATCAAACAGAAACACCACATATATTAGTCTCATAAATCATCAGTCCATTATGAATCCTATAGTTGGCAAGGCATGAGGTTGTAAACATGGTGCTTCTATAGAGTGAACTATGGCAATGTATTAAAAGCTTGATGTATCGTTTGAATCACATCTACCAAATCTCACTCAACTCTACAGTTGATGCATCATTAAAATAAATAAGTACCTTAAACTTTTTCCAGTAGAATTCACGAACATCGATGGGAACATCCTTCCATTTCTCGTACGGACCCACAAAAAATTCCTTCATTACACGAGTGAGAGCACGAACAACGGTATGATGCGAGAAGCTGTAGATAAATTGTTACCAACAATTGGTTTCTATTGTTATGTTCAACATCATTGATATTATGTAAAAAATATGTGTTGAAAGTTAAGTAACATACCAACGCCCAGATGATATCGATAATATTTCATCCAAATTAGCTAAGTTCACCTCTTGCACATTTGATTGCTCTAGTTGCTCTTGTTCTTCATGTTCAACATTAACTTCAACGTTGTTTCCATTATCTTCATTGTTAACCTCATCAATTGATTCTTCGGAGACGTTAAGATGGTTATCAGATGGAGTAGTCCTTGTGTGGTTCGATGATGCCTCCCCCTCAATTGATGTACCAGAAAAAATCCTTCTACCTCCTCCTCGAAGCATAGCTTTACCACGACCCCGAAACATATTCCTAATCAACATACAAACAAAAATAGTTATGCCTCATATTGCAAAAAGAAATGCAAATAACTTAGAAAGATTAATTTCAAAGATACCACAATGAAGTATAATACTTAATATTCAAAAATTAATTTCATCATCATCATCTTCTTCTTCTTCTTCTTCTTCTTCCTCATTCCCTTCCTCATTCCATTCCTCCTCCTCGTCCCTCTCTTCTCGACCATCACTATCTACATCCATCTGTTCAAATTCATTTCTTCATTCCAACTCGTTTATTTGTTCGGTATCTAATGCATCTGTATGATCTTTATCAACAAGTATATCTGGATTGTCAAGCTCAAACCCCATATCAATAGTGGCTACATCAGTCGTCACGTCTTCTTGATAAAACTCATCATTTGCGAGAGTTGAATCTTCATTCATAGGAATTTCATATCTACTTCTTGCTTTGATCTTACATACAACCCGCCAATCTCTTCTTTCTCTTTTTTTTGATGGATAACTCAAATAGTAAACTTGTTGAGCTTGTTGAGCCAACACAAACGGCGAGTCTGTTGACAATCTTGACCGATGATTAATTTCAACAGTACCATGACGAGGATGAACTTTGAGCCCTCTCTCTGTATCATACCAATCACATTTGAATAGAACAACTTTGCACTCCTTGCCCAAGTATTCAAGCTCCCAAATGTCAACTAACATGCCATAATAGTCACCTTCTTCTTCATTATAACAACTATCCCTCACACAAACACCGCTGTTCATAGTGCATTTTCCTTGACCGTATTCTTTTATATGGAAGTTAAAACCATTAGTGAAATATGCTTTGTAGCATTTTACTGAAGTTGATGGACCCAGAGCAATTGCTAAGATGTTTCTATCTACTTGACCTCCTTCTTCTATCACCTATTATAAAATAATATGACATAAGAATATTAATTTATAAATAGATTAAAGATTAATATATAGTAACAAATACTTGATATAAATAACTCCAACTTACGTGTTTTTTCAACCAATCAGCAAAATCAGATGCACGTAATCTTTCTAGTGATTCTTCATTTATGTGTGGCATTAACTGTCGAATGTGGTTATCAAATCTCCTGCAAGTTCAAAACACATTATATAAATATAATTAGTTTTTGTATCATATGTTTATGATTTAATAAAATATAACATAATTAAAAGTTGACGAAACTTTTAATTAAAACTTACTCGGAAAAGGGTGCAATTTCTATAGTGTTCAATAGAACATATGTATGTGCAATTTTCATTTCACCATCGGTTGGTTGCATCTTAGGTAAATCGGGACCAAATGATCTACCGGGATGACGAAAAATAGATAGGCACCCATTCAAGTCCATAACTCCACCATCATCATTTCGTGGTACTCTTGACAATTTTGTTTCAACACTTGGCTCAAAGTAGAAAGAGCAAAATGTAGAAACTTCCCTTATGATGTAGGCTTCACATATAGAGCCCTCAACATGAGCTTTATTTCGCACACTTTTCTTTAGCACCATTAAAAATCTGAAAAATGCAACAAAAAAAAACATGTGATAATTTGGCTAAACTATATCTATCCTAAATCAATTAATATGAAATGAAATAGAGTTTACCTCTCAAATGGATACATCCATCGGTATTGCACCGGGCCTCCAATTTTAGCCTCATATGGTAAATGGACAGGTAAGTGCTCCATAGAATCAAAAAATGAAGGAGGAAATATTTTCTCCAACTTACATAGTATCTCTACAATATTCTTCTCAAGTTTCTCCATATGATCAACTCGAAGAATAGTAGAACATGTCTCTAAAAAAGTAACTGATCTCAGTTAATACATCCCAAACAGAATTTGGAACCATGTCCCTTACAGCAACTGGAAGCAATCTCTCCATAAACACGTGACAATCATGACTTTTAAACCCCTTAGAAGAAACTTCAATTTTTCTTATACACCGTGAAATATTTGATGCGTAACCATCAGGAAATTTCAGCTCTTTGAGCCATTCACAAACAGTTCCTTGTTGTTCCTTGCTCAATGTGTAAGAAGCTCAACGTATGTTTCTATTCCAACACTCCATAGCTTATTCAACTCATCTATCAATGGTCTTAAGAACACATCCAAATCTTTTACTGGACTAGATGGACCTGGGATGACTAAACTCATGAACATGTATGGAATTTTCATGCACATCCAAGGAGGCAAATTGTACACAGTAATAACCACTGGCCAACAACTATACTGCTTTCCATATTGTGCAAAAGGTCTGAATCCATCCGTGCATAAGCCAATTCGGACATTTCTTGGATCTGATGCAAATGAAGGATGGATTTCGTCAAAGTGTTTCCATGCCTCACCATCTGAAGGGTGTGACATATATCCCTCAAAATACTGGTGAGAAGCATACCATGTCATGTGTTTAGCTGTTTTTTCGGACATATAAAGACGCTGAAGTCTTGGGGTCAAAGGTAAATAACGCAGTACCTTGTATGGAATGCCCTTATTTCTACCACCTTTTGTTAATTTTTCTGTCTTGAACCGATCATGTCCACACACAGAACAATTAACTTTGTTCACATTTTCTTTGTAGTACAACATGCAATTATTGATACAAACATCAATCTTTTCATATTTAAGTCCAAGCATCTTCATCAATTTCTTGGTCTCGTAAAAGTTGTTAGCTAGCTTATCATTTTCTGGAAGCATGTCCTTTACCGTGCTAAGAAGACGATCAAAACCTTTATCACTCATATGACATTCTGATTTCAAATTCAATAACTGTGACATGGCTGATAGCTTAGTATGCTTCTTGCAACCTTCCCAGATTGGTTCATCAACAGCATTCAGTAAGGAATAAAATTTTGATGTCTCAATATTAGGTTCATTTGTTGTTGAATCACAGTCAGAATCAGGAGTAACTGCTTGCATCACCATTTGTCTGTATGGATTAGTGTTTTCTGAACTTAAAGATGTGTCTCTACGAATTGACTCTCCATGAGAAACCCAGTGAATATAATCATCAAGAAACCCATGTGCATAGAGGTGAGCAGTTACATCATCCCGATTATGATAGCACAAGTTTTTACACTTGCGACAAGGACACTTGATCTTTCCCATACTAACAAAGGAAGAATTTGAATATGCAAAGTTAAGAAACTCATCTACTCCTCTTTCGAACTCACTAGTTAAACCTCTGTTATCAAACCGACGTTTCATCCAACTACGGTCCATAACTACTTACAGTTATTTAAGTACTTGAACAGAAGACTCACAATTATTTAACTCTAAGAACTTCACGATGCTATTAAAATAAAGATTCAATCAACTTAGAAAAATGACTACAAACTAGATAAACTATGTCAGCATATTTATGAACAGGTTCCTGATAGGTCTAAGCTACAGTTAACAATGTCTATATATATAAATATATAGACATTGTTACAGCACATATTATGATCTAAGCTACAGCACATAATACCTATATGGTTAGCATTTTAAGGTTATAAATCAGCAATTAACCAATCAGTCTGTATTATGATCTGAAAATTAACTTAGAATGTACAATCAATTCATGCCTAATAGATACATTGTTCAGATAGACTCTTTCCCATGCCTAATAGATATCTTCATAACATATCAGCTTTATAGGGATGATGCTGGAAAATGAGTTACTCTACAAAAAACTATAACATGAAATAAGGAATAAGTGTTTTCCTCCACCATCTACAATTTCCCCTTTTAAACCAAATCGGGCCAATTTGAGGTGACTCTTAAGCTAAAGTGAGATTGGCCTTGAAAATCTATATCACAGATAGGATTTTGTTGTCTTGAAACTCTTTGCAAACTGAATGAAGATGAACTACATGAACTACATGGCACCGTTGTATAAAAAATGCAGGAAATGTTAACAGAAGATTCACAGAAGAGGAAGCCGTTCATGATGTTAACAGAAGATTCACAGGTAATCGGGATTGATTTACGATTGCGTATCTAGAAGCTAGATTCACAGGAAATATTCTGAGTAATTTTCTTTTAAAAAAAATCATGAACAGAATTGCTAAGGGAAGCCATAATCACAGTACCAGATTGAATTCCGTCGAGAAATTCTTCAAGCTCAAAGATTCGATTGATTCCGTCGGATGCTGCTTCAGTGCCCTGGATTGTAGAAATGTTGTCTCCGGAAAAGTGCTTCAGTGCTCGAGCAGATTTCACAAGAAATTGTAGATTCAGTGCTTCAGTGCTCGATTTCACTGTAATGCAGATTTCACTGGGCTTTGACCGATGAATAATTTCACTGAGCAGATTTTCCTTTTAATAAAAGGCTCGAGCCTTTTTCTGTCTTCACTGGGCTTCAGTGCTCAAAACGGGTTTCAAAGGCTCGAGGCTTTTTCCTTTTAATGACGGTTAATGTTTAAAAATAATATATATTGAGGGTTTTCCCTTACAAAACAATTTTTTTTTTTAAGGAGTATAAATCCCTTGCAAATGAATACATTTTCTGAGGAGCAATAAATCCCTTACAAAATTTAAGAATAAAAAAGGTAATTAGTGATGGATTATCCTTAAAAATATTTATAAGGAAAATCCGTCCCAAAATAAAAAATCGGTAAGAATGGTAGTAAGGAAAATATATCTTGTGAGGAATTTCCCTAATTATTATTCTCCTCACTTAACCCTAATAAATCCCTTACAAATAGTTGTAAATTTAAAGGGATTATTTCCCTTGCAAAATTTCCTTCACAAAAACCTGATTTTCATGTAGTGAATTGCGTTAAATTCAATTAGTACTTATAACAATTAATATTCCAAAATTACATATTTATTATGTGTGTTGGTGAATTATTATGTATTATATATATTTAATTTATGAACCTTGATTTTATTTTAGGGGTAAATTGTTCAATTGAGAAGGTTGAGTCTGACTACTAACAGCATAACAACAAGTCAAGGTCTATTAGAGTCAGTGAGATCCCGTGGTTGGATTGACATTCAATCGCAACCACACTTCATTGCTACTTTGACAATTCCAAACATCATTGTTGTGATCACTAAATTTTGATATTGACCGATACTGCAACTTTAGGGGTTGCGTCCCACGACCGGCAATGGAGTCAATTCATTGTGAAGTTCAACAGTTTAAAAAATCAATATACGAAATTGCGACTAAAATAGTATAATTAATACATAAAATTTATGTTTACTTGATCATACGAGTATATTTGTGGAAAATCGAGCCAATGTGATAGTGGAATCATAGTTTTTTTTATATCAAATGGCAGTGTCTCAAGTTGATAGATGTTCCCCAAGTCTCTACTATAATTTAATTTTAGCACTATGTATGACAATTAGACTCTCATAGAGTATTTTAATTTAAGGTTTTGTATATCATGTAATTTAAGAAACGTTGAGCACTCTTTATGTACGATCCGAGCATGCAAATATTTTTTGTAAGAACGAAGTTCCATAGAAATGTTTTTAAAAAAATCATATACTTATTAGTAACAAAAATGATACACTCAATGCACGACCCTAGAACTATTCTCGTATTCCTAGATAAAGGATATGAGTATGGCAATAAGAACCTCATTTAACACATGACTATATTATACACGAATTATAAACAAAAACTGTTTTTCAACAACAACAACAAAATACAAATGTGGTCAGACGGAATCTAAAGTAAAGTGTCGACGACATTCATCACTAAATTCGAGAACTCGCTCAAGACTTTGACATGACAGAGTTAGAATCAATAAGACGGACCATCATGCATATCACAAATTGTTTCCACTTCTGATTAGCATTTGAACAAGATAATACCTATTCAAGAGTATTCAAACTATCTTTGTTGAAATGGCTCTCATATATATTAAGAGTAGAGTATTTCACTTTCTCTTCCACATATGAATAATATTTATAAATTTCAAGAGAACTCTAGTAATTGTATTCCATTTCTCAAATGTAAAATCATAGAAAGAATAAAATTTTGAAATACTACAATTATCAAAGAAGATATTTGTTATGGATCTCTAAAAGTTCTCTAGCTTTTAAAAAATTGAAAATAAGACTGATACAATTGAAAAGTTGCAAAAATATGCTAGGAATTGAAATTGAAAGATGAAGGAAAAATCTTAAAGGGATGTAGACGGGGTTGAAATTGAAATTTGTAGATCTAATTGGTTCTAATGAAAAACATATCATTTTCCTTTCATAATAGCAAGATAACAAGATTAATATGCATAAGAAAGACTTAATTGTTCGAAAACTAAAGTCAGTGTCTAGATTATCATGCTTCAGTCTTAATTTCATTGACTTACTCTACTTGTAGGACACAATTATTTCACTTTTTTCTCGAAATCATATTAAAACTCCCATAAAACGAACCTTTAAGGTTATCTGCCTACACATTAGAAGAATTTTGCTCTATAACATCGTCATTAAATAGTTGCGAAAGGGGTATTTGTCGTCACTAACCCTTAGCAGTAGGCTAAGTCTCGTCAGGGTAGGTCCCGTGGCTAAATGTCACTCCGACGGTAAAGTGTCGCTACTAAAAGGTATGCCGCCACTAAAACCTTGCAACCACTAATAGGTCGTTGAAATTCAGTGACAATAATTGACGCCACTATATACACTATATTAACAACGACAACATTTGACACTATATAGTGCTATCAACATCATAATATGTTGTTACTAAATACGTGTATTTAGTGACTACGTATTCAACATTAAAAACACTTAATATTGTCACGTAATATTGCTGCTAAACACATGTCTTTAGTGATAACAAGTCCACACTTGATAATATCAGCTTATGTCGTTGCTAAACAAAGGCATTTTGTGGGAACAACCGCTAATCATTGTTAAATACAAAATTTTGTGGTGTGTTTTTATTAATTATTTAGTTATTTCTATAAGATATGAACTACACAATACATTTTAAAGAACATAATATATTAGTTATCAAACTATATATATACAAAGCTCGATGTTTAAAATTGCTCCCTAAACAGAGAATCTGCTCGGAGTTTAGGATGAAATTAAACTGTGAATCTGCTCGGAGATCCCGCATGAGGAAGTCTAGGGACTTTGATGAGTTGCGGTCTCGGGTTATGTAGTTAAGGAATTAGAAACACTAGCTAATAGAGAAACTCAACCACTAAACTCACTTCAGCTCGACACAACCTTCTTCCTGCTTTTGTATATTAGGGAGAGGCGAGGAGTGAACGATGTGTGGGCACTAAGACGTCGTGTGGACACAATAAAATAATCCTTTCAGGGTTAAAAAAAAGTTAACTTCCTAAAAGGAATCCTATAGAAGATTTTCATAACATCGTGTGGGAACTAAGATTGACCCCAAAATAAGCTATTAGAGGATCACCCTTTAGCCTCGTATATGTGTTGGAAGCAGTTACCCTAACAGAGATCGGCATGATCTCGCTCATAAGCAAACACTTCGATGAAACCATAAACAATTGTATTGAAGGACCTGCTTAGATCTAATTGATGATAAAAGTTGGGCATCAGAAGAAATACATACACAAATGAGGCTAACCACGCCTCAGAAGAAATACATCAGAAGAAAGTTAGACATGCTTACCTTGCCCTTTCAATTTTTAGGATTTAAAAATATTTATGCATATCTCAAACTTTATGTGTTAAATCAATCCTTGCATAATGCATAAGATGCATGAAGATGACTTGTCCTAGCTATAACCTAAATAGAATACTTAATAAATTCTTTTGAAAAAAGACTGATCGACTCATAAGTTGTTGTACCCTCCATCTAAGCAATACAAACAAAGACTTATATCAAAGGTCGAAAAGGGATTAGTCGATGCACCATATAAGTAATAAAATTGAAGGACTTGGGCATAGGGTCAAAAGAGGTCAGTCGACTTACAGGTCACTGTCCACCCTATCCATGCAACAAAAAAAATACTTAGGAAAATGCGCCATCAAGTTATGGAAGCCTCGACTTCTACCCCCTTGACAAGGAAAGTGTTTGTGGTCTTGAAATAAATGCAGTGCAACAACCTAGCGACGCCACTAGATCCCCGTACGGATGGACTTCCAATGGGCAAGTAATTTCACCTCCATTGTAACTCTCATACGGCTGAGGGCCACTACATTGACGACTGTTTCACACTGAGGTGGGATATCGAGTCCCTGATTCAGAGATGGTTCTTGAGGAATCCGTCAGAGAGGGAAGCGTTACCTCCTCCACCACCACTACTTCTGAGGGAGACCTCATATGCGAAAAAGGGGATGATCAATGTCATCAGATGAGGTTTCGCCTCTAGGGGTGAAACGAGTTGAGCCAAGGAGGTGTACGCCGCGAACATATCCATGGCGGTAGTACTAGTAAAAAGGCCTCGGATAGCATAGAGTGATTCCATATCTTTCTCAGATGAGGATTTGGAGCATGTTGTTAGTACTCATGAAGACGCACTGGTTATTACGGCAGAGGTCGACGGGTTTGACGTCAAAAGGATCCATGTCGACTCTAGAAGTTCCACATATATCTTTTTCCTAGAGGCGTTCTTGGGTATGGGGAAGTCGGGGAAGACTTGAGGAAGGTGTACTTCTCCTTGATCGGATTCACTGGAAGGCTCACCTACCCTTTAAGAGGAATCAGGTTACCGGTGGTCCTAGGAAAAGGATGGAAAGCCTTGAGGATGGAGATTACTTTCATTGAAGTCGACACTCCAAACTCTTACAATGTCATCTAAGGGCGTACCACCTTAAATCCCAACAAAATCTTCGCCTCTACCTGCCACCAAAAAATGAAGTTCTCGACTCCTCATTGGATCGGTGAGGTAAAAGGTGATCAACACACCTCTAAAAGTATTTTAGCTCAAATGTAGGGAGAAACTTGAGATTAAGCCTTTACTAATGGAGAACATTGTATTAGCTTGAGATGATTTGAAATACAAAGGGTGTTACTCCCTATATAGGGAGTAATAGGGACTCAGTAGCAAAGTTCTAAACATAGGGACTAATATGTAATAGTAACTAAGTAGATTAACTTCTAAAGTATTGAAATATAGTCCGCTAACATTCACCCATGTTCTCCTTTTCCCTTCATCATCATTCTCTTGAGTATATATTCCTCTAACATTCACCCATGTTCTCTTTTTCCCTTCATTTTCAATCTCTTGGATGTATAGTCCTCTAACATTCGCCCATCTTGAAAATTGTCAATTGTGTCCTCAAACTAATTCATGCTGCAATGCTCGTACTAAATGGGTAAATTGTTATCGATCAAATCCACAATCAAGTGAACTCACAGACCGTCCAGCGTCAACGAAGATACTCTGAACTCGATACAAATTTCTAAGCCAAAATTAAGATGTAACAGGAAAATAAAAAAAAAAATGTCATCTTGGGCATGCCATCTTGGTCATGACATCGTGGTGATGTCATTTGTGGCTAAATAAAAAACAAATTAAAAATATGAATTCCACACTTCAACTGGTAGAGTATCCATTGTACAACATCAATAACTTGTTTTTGCAAGCCCAATGTAATCAAGAATCTTCACAGCAATAAATCAACATTTCAGCACATAATAAATCAGCATTTCAACATGTTGAGGACAATTCAGCATCTCAGCACTAAATTAACTAATGAATCAACACATTTAAGCATTTCAGCACTTCGATGTGCTAGTTTGTCTCTACATCAGTTGCAAAACTGGATTAAAAAATAAGTGGCTAAGTTGCGGTATAGTCAGTTTTCAAGTTACACATGTATGAGACTCTTCGATTGCATGATTTACAAGATTGGTAGCCTTATGTCTGATAGTCGCTCACGTCCCTGCACGGTGCAACTCAGCTCACTAGCAACTGTGTATCCATTATTGAAGCATTTCATTGAACATGATGAAAAACTAATCTAAACATAATCGATTCAGCAAAAATTCAGCGACAACAGAGACCAAACAGAATCGTTGAAGAGGAAACAGAGACCATCTGTATGATTGACAGCATCAATAGCGACATATGAGGTTCGGTAACAACACATAGTAGGGTGTTCAACAACAACATATAGTAGATCATCCAGGAGCCGTACAAAAACAAGGATACGAGATCAATGATACTTGATCTAATCTCAAAAACCTGGTCGGTGATTAGCAACATGCAATTGATCTGGACATGATATACGTGTGCATTGGAGAAGCACTGTTGGAGCATGGCGTGTGCACTAGACTTGCACTGATAGTGCATTGCAACTACTATTTGACTGACCATGGTGCAAGCACAGTGCGACCATGGCACGAACACTGAACGTGCATTGGACTAAATTTTGAGTTGCTGAACCTTCAAATATGGAGAGCACGGCACAGTACGAGAACTGAACGTGTACTAGACTGAATTTTCAGTTGTTGAACCTTCAAAGACGAAGCAATCTGATCTGATCTGGTGATGTTGAACTGGTCTAACCTGAAGATGAACATAGACCTGATACTACAGAATGTTGAGGAACTTGTGGTACATTCTTAACTGCGACTGATTTTGCAACTAATCTTCGATCGAGATTTCGTGTGGAAGCTTGAAGATCCTTGAAGAAATGAGAAGACTCTTTTACGCAGCCAGAAAAAAACCGAGAAAGTGGCAGTTGCGTGTATGGCAACTAGGAAAGAAGGCTCTGATACCATGAAAGTGTTTTAGCTCAAATGTGGAAAGAAACTTGAGATCAAGCCTTTACTAATGAGGAATATTGTATAAGCTTGAGATGATTTGAAATACAAAGGGTGATAGTCCTTATATAGGGAGTAATAGGGACTCAGTCGCAAAGTCCTAAACATAGAGACTAATATGTCATAGTAACTAAGTAGATTAACTTCTAATGGCACAGAGGAAGAGGGTGATGTACGATGAGAAGCGACTAGCCATCCACGCAGAAGTTGGGAAGTTAATTGATGTCGGGTTTGTGAAGGATGTCACATTTCAAACATGGGTGCCTAACCCAGTTCTGGTTTAAAAGTCAATGGGTAAATGGCACATGTTCGTTGACTTTAAAGACCTCAATAAGGCATGCCCTAAGGATTGATATCCCCTTCTCCGCATCGACCAGCTGGTGGACGCCACATCCAGACATGAGTTGCTAAGCTTCATGGATGTGTATTCGGGTTATAACCAGATAAGAATGTCTGAAAAGTATGCACCGCATACCGCATTCTATGCAAACAGTGACATATATCACTATGCAGTGATGCCCTTTACGTTAGTCAACGTCGGAGCCACGTATCAGATGATGGTGAATCGACTATTTGTCGACGTGTTGCGTGACAACATGAAAGTCATACCCCACTATCTGATCTAAAGTGATGAACTTTTCATTTTACTTTTGAATGACGTAGCCAAGCCAAAAAAATGACAGATCGACTCTAATGAGTATGCATAATTGAATAATAAGTTGGAGTTTATGAGGGTGAATGGTGTGTGTACATTGATTGTTTAAACGAATCTCAATGTTGATGGCACCATTAAGTGTTATAAATCATGAGTTCTTACAATGATTTACACACAATATAAGGAAGTAGACTACGAGGACACGTATTGCCCCTGATTGTCGGATTAATCAAGATTCTCCTAATTCCAATTATTGTAACAAATTTATATTTTAAATACCATCACATGAATGTTAACATTATATTCTTGAATGATGATTTAGAAAAATAGATCTATATGAAGCAATATGGTGCTCTCTGTAGAAGGGTCATGGGCCCTCAGTGTGAAATCTCCAAAAATCGATATATGGTCTTAAGCAATCCTTTGGGTTGTGGTATCACACAATTCATGCCTTGTTTGTGGAAAATGAATTTCACATGTTGGATGTGAACCATTGTGGGTATACCTAAAACTTTGAACCAAACATTATATTTACGACGCTATATGTAGATGACATACTCGTAACAAGAAATGATATGAAATTCCTCACCCAAGATAAGGCTTGTTTGTTCCATTAGTTTTAGATGAAGGACATGCGTTAGGCGATCAACATCCTTGGAATTGAGATTTTAAGAGATGCTCTCAAGATGCAAGTACGACACTCGTGAGATATTTACAAACAAAAACGTATTGTGTAAGTTTAACATGAGTAACTCTAAATATGTTGATATTGTAGCCACACCAAGCAGAGGGACTTACTAAGGTTGTGTCGTTAAGGTAAGTCTTGGGTTCTATATTTTACGGCACCAAACTTTATTTCTAAAGCTACGACGACTACGATTGCGAGCTTCTTGTGGTGATTCTTCAATAATAATTTAAATAAGGATAAGAAGAACAAAGACATAATCTACTTCCATTTATGTAGCTCTACATTATATATATTGAAATAGTTGATTATCTACAATTTCAATTGAAGAAATGAATACTCATGGTTCTCTACTGCAATCAAAATCTGAACCATTTAGGTTTTTGCAGGTCAAACGAAGTAGAACCAGAAAAATCAGATTCTCCATCACTATTCTTTGAGCTAACCAATGAAATGAGGAGAGAAAGAGAAGATAGGCATAAACAAGCAAGGGTAGGTTGATTACCTTACCTGGTGTACGAATATGACTACAACTACGAATTGACTAGTGTTATCCTATGAAGAACGAAACTGTAGTGAAGAGGAATATGGGCACCCATTGAACGAAACTGTCTGTTAGATATGAATCTCCTGAATGCTGACTTGGCAGTGAATTGAATGCCAAAGGAAGGATAAGGATTGCTCTCGCATTAGCTCCGGTGAACTTGCAGGAAGGGGATCGCAACAAATGGGGTGTCTTTGGGTCCCTCTCCGATGCTTAAATGAGTATATGAACTCAAAACGTAAATGAACGTATGAAAAGAAGAGGTATTTGTAAAGTAAAGAGACCAAACCGTTCGAGGCAACAGAATATCTTAGTGAATATTGTGTTGGTGAAGATTAGGATAGCCGATATTACGGTTAGCGTGTAATATTGCAGTTACCGTATGTAATCTTTAGAGAATATGTGCTCGAGATATGCGGGATATCGTGGCCATATCTTTAGTAACAGTTAGCGGGACCAAAGATGAGAGGTTAGGCTCTCTTGGGCGAGCACTCCTATGGCGAACAATAGGAGTCTGCGACCTTGGCTAATGGCGACCGGTGATGGAGCCTTTGGCGTCCATTTTGACTTGGGTTCGATACTGGGACGCTTTATGAGGTCCATATCAACCTTATCATGGATAGGCCCGGGTCGAGTGACATGAGTTTCACCCCTGCAAAATTATTGGGCCTCTAGGGCCATTTCCTTATTGGGTTGTCACTATCAATACCCAACATTTTCCCCCAAAACTTGAGTGGAGTTTCTTCGGTCAAGCTTGATTCTGTGATAGGGTTTGAGATGGTGACACTTGGATTGGATCTTATTTGTCCTTTTCTGCTATTTGTGCCCTTTTAGATACTCCATGTTCATTGGCGATCATTCGTTTGGTTGCCTAGAGTTTATGGAATATTCGATCATTTAGCCCTTTTGGCGAACGCTCAGGGTTACCAGGGTTTATGAATACTTATTCCTCACTCTTTGGTGAACACTACCTTTGAAAGGGTTTTCAGAAAGGCTTAGAAGAGTTTTGGCGATCACTTTATCTGTATAGGGTCTTGAGCATTTAATGACTGCACGGTTATCCAGAAGTTGAACAAATAATTGAGGCATGTATATTTTTTATTCTTCCGTAACCCAAGGGCAGGCTAACAGTTTTTGTACCGTTCAACAGTTTGTCTCTCAGAGGTGTCTCTTAGAATTATGACATTGCTTTGATTTTTACCCAAAAGGTGTAATCATTCTCTGAGCCGTTTCGATTCTGTCTGTTCGGTTTCTTCTATTTTGTCTATATAAGGAACAGAACCTCAGCCCTTTTGTTTTTTACGCGTTCCAGTCATTCGTATTCCAGAGAGTTCAGTGCTTCTCAGTTTTCTCAGTGCTCTATTCTTCATCCTTCCTTTTTCCTCCTTCGATTTCAAAAACTCTTTAACATTTCAATGGCTTCCAAGAACCAATCCACCGGAAAGAGCAAGGCACCAGCCCACAAGTCTTCTTCAAACCAAACCTCTTCCAATCATAAGGTGTCTACAAAGGTCACAAACGCTCCCCTGAAATTCAGGGACGGTTCCTCGCCAGCTTCTAGCCAAAGGAACCCTAGTTCCGGGCCAATTTCTGGACAATCGGCGGCCACACCGGTAGTAGTGGATGGGCCAACGTGCTTGCCTCTTCCCCGAAAGGAAAACATTGATGCTCTCTGTTTACTTCTTTTTAGAAAATGCTCCCTTCTTTTTGTGTTTATATTGTTCTTGCCATACCCTGGTTTCCTGAGTAGATATCAAGACCAACGAATTGAATTCGGCTCAGTTTAAGGCAGTGGTCATCGTAACTGGCCTGAGCGAAGTTGATGCCCCCAGATATCCGAGCTTAGGGCTGCATTATCCTCGCGTTTTCCTCTCTGCGAGGATTTGCATGAGCTCTACTGCTATTACAGGATAGGTCCTACGCAGCTATTACCCAACGCCATTAGGCTGTGGATTGGGTTCAAATTCACGTGTTTAATTCAAGAATGGACGTATTCACTGGCTTTCTTCCGTTGTTTTTACCGACTGGCCGCCGGAGCGAACCACCTCTACCATTTCCAAACCCGGTGGCCCAAGTTCGAAGAATGGAGAGACCAGGCATGGAACTGGAACGTCCAGGATGCTATTACAGGATAGGTCCTACGCAGCTATTACCCAACGCCATTAGGATGTGGATTGGGTTCAAATTCACGTGTTTAATTCAAGAATGGACGTATTCACTGGCTTTGATCCGTTGTTTTTACCGACTGGCCGCCGTAGCGAACCACCTCTACCATTTCCAAACCCGGTGGCCCAAGTTCGAAGAATGGAGAGGCCAGGCATGGAACTGGAACGTCCACTTTTGGTTGGTGGACGACTTCTGCGCTACCAACTCCAACTAAAAGCAATTCTACTTCCTTTGCAAGGGGAGCGTGACCTGGGAATTATTCCAACTAGAAAGGGATACTCCTCCTGTCTTCGGGGAGTTGACAGGAAGTGACCGGAACACCATCGACGATTTCTTCCGGTTGCACAAGCAATCGAACTTCTGTTTGATCCGTTCGGTGGCGGAAACCACATAATCGATGCTCGAGCTGGTGGGCATCCATCAGGCCTCGCCAGTTTCTCTTGACTGGGTAATTTTCTAACTTTTCTTCTGTTGATTGTAGGCGTTCGGAGCCACAAACTCATTGGTCTGTTTTCCAATCAGGCTAAGGCGGGGCTGTCTCCGGACCAGGCGTCACTGAGACTTCCTCCTCCTCCTTCCAAGCGTTCCTCCAAACGCAAACCGGAGGAGGATCGTCCCATTACCACTCCTGTCATTCGCCAGCAATGTAATCAACTTTCTTTTGATTTTTTCTTTCCTCTGTTTTAGTCTTAGGCTTCTAATACATTAATCTTTTACAGGGAAGACCACTACTGATGTGGCTTTTAACCCCACTTCTGCCAAGAAGGTCAGGAGTTCGAGTTAAGAGCGCACGGCTCCTCCTAAGGGTCATGCTGCCCCCAAGGAGAAGGCCATGGTGGTGGCAGAGGTCGCCCCACCTTCTTCTGATCGAGCTGCTCCCAATCCTCCTAAGAAGACTGGGGCTGGGAAGAAGGGGCCAACCGCCACGGGATCCTCGAAGACTTCCCTCGGGGAGTACTGCCCCCTAGTGGCTTATTCCAGCCGCCAAAGGCTGCGAACCCAAAGGGAGTCTGGGCCCCTTGGGGGAATCTCCCAAAGGCGGAGATTTCCGACCAGAAGACTCTTTGGGGTAACCCGAATTTGTGCATGCATCTCCTCGAGGGGATTGTTCCACTTAGGGACAGGGCTTTGATTCCCTCAGAGTTGTCCGCCATTGAGGGGGTCATGAGGATGCAGTTCGAGCGGATCGCCCTGTTAAGTTCTTTTGTTTTTACTTATCTTTAAATCTCCTTTCGACCTTTCATTTGAACTAATTGTACTTTGCCCCTTTTCCGTGTTGTCAGCTCATCCGGGAGGAGATGGCGATCGGTCGGATCGTCGGGGAGCTCGCTGATAAGCAGACTGGCCTTCTTATCGAGTTGGAGCAGTACTGGAGTCTATAGTTCTCTCCTCACCAGATGACGGGCTTGAAGGATACGACTTAATCGGCTTCTTTCATGGTGGAGCATGCTCGAGAAAAGTATTTCCAGAAGGAGTTGAGGCTCCTCGCCTTCGTGTAGGATAAGTAGGAAGAGGCGGCCCTCACCAACAATAAGCGGACGAGCACTGAGATCCAGCTTAAGTTGGTCGACCAGTACTCTGCGGAGGTGGAGGTGGCCAATGCTCGCCTAAAGAGCCGCTGCTGAGGCTTAGATGGTTGCTGCTGAGGCTAGGGGGAACACCCTGGATAAGGAGAAGGAACAGCTCGCCCATCAGCTGAAGTTTTTCCCATCCCCCAGAGCGTGGTCGGGGACTTTAAAAGGTTCGAGGAGTTTACCGACTGCGCCTTGGAGGTGATGAAGGCTGAAGTGGCTTCCTATCTCCAACTCCTGGTCGAGGACATTCAGGCGATCGACCCCAAATTTCCTCTTCGGGAAGTCGAGTCCCTCAAGCCCTTACTCCAGAGCAACTTCTCCGCGGAGGCTCCCCCTGCTGCTGCCATCGAGGAGGTGGCCCCCGAAGTCGAGCAGGATTCCTCCGTCCCTGAAGAGCCCAAGTCCTGAATTCTCTAACTCCTCGGCGATCATATTTTTATCTTTCTTTTAGATAATAGTTTTTTGTCTTCCCTTGTATTTTGAGAATGTTTTGTAATTATTTTTTTATTTCAGACTCGGTTATTTTTATAATATTGAATGTCTTTATATTCATAAGCCTTTACTTTTGTTTGACTTTGAATGTGTTGGCGATTCTTCCGATGTCTTTATCATAATTACCTTTGACTTTCTCTTCGCTTTAATTGGTCTCGACCCTTAGGGTCTTGGACCTTTTTCTAGGCTTAGAATGATAAGTCTTTATAGAGTTCTATATTCCCCTCACCAAGTATAAACCGTTTAAGGGAGACTATCATCTTCTGAAGATGTGATACCTTGTTAAGGTTTTGACCTTTTGGAGTGTTCGCCTAATCTTGAGGAACTTATTACTCAAACCTTCTTCATCTATAGTGATCGCTTTTAAGTTCCCTTCCAACCTTCTTGAATTTGTTTCACAAAAAAATTGTTACCCTTAATATGATTGTTCGCTTTGGATGTTACTTCTCGGTTTTCGCCCAACTTATAAGAGAACGGTTTCCTTGGCGGATTGCTTGCTTTTTGCGTTAGGACTTCTGCCTGATTTATATATCAGGTCTTATTCGCCTAACGTTTTCCTTAGGTCTTTTCGCCTGATTTTGATAACACGTCTTATGCCTGACTTTGGCGTCAGGTCTTTTGCCTAACCTTGGTGTTAGATCTTTTGCTTAATTTTGACTTTAGGTCTTTTGCGTGACTTTGTCGTCAGGTTTTTCGCCTAAATTTGGCTTTAGGTCTTTTGCCTGACTTTGGCATCAAGTCTTTTGTTTTGCCTAACTTTGGCGTTAGGTCTTTCGCCTGACTTTGGCATCAGGTCTTTTGCCTGACTTTGGCGTCCGATCTTTTGCCTGATTTTGGCGTAAGGTCATTCGCCTAAATTTGACTTTAGGTCTTTTGCCTGAATTTGGCGTCAGGTCTAATGTTTTGCCTAACTTTGGCGTTAGATCTTTCGCCTGACTTTGGCGTCAGGTCTTTTGCCTGGCTTTGGCCTTAGGTCTTTCGCCTAAATTTGAATTTAGGTCTTTTGTTTTGCCTAACTTTGGTGTTAGGTCTTTTGCCCGACTTTGTCGTCAAGTCTTTTGCCCAATTTTGATATCAGGTCTTTTGTTTTGCCTAACTTTGTTGCTAGGTCTTTCGCCTGATTTGGTCATCAGGTCTTTCGCCTAATTTTGTTATCGGGTCTTTTGTTTTGCCTCAATGCCACGCTCGCTTACCATGAATCCCAAAAAAATTCCGGACTTGACTTTGAATGCACACTTTGCTGGGTTCAGGCAAACACTGTGTCTCCTCATGCACTCGAAGGCTTCTCTAAGATCTGATGTGTGAGGACCTCCCATAATTGTTTTGACGAGCATGTCGTCCACATAAGCCTCCATATTTTACCCCAGCATGTCTTGAAATAGGCAGTTTACCATCCGTTGATAGATCGCCCCGGCGTTGATTAGACCGAAGGGCATCACTTTGTAGCAAAGTATGTCCCCGTCTGCGTAGAAAGCTCTGTGGGCCTCATCGTCTGGGTGCATCTGAATCTGATTATAGCCTAAATAGGCATCCATGAAGCTCATCATTTCATGACCAGAGGTTGCATCGACCAACTGATCAATTCGAGGAAGGGGATAGGAATCCTTTGGGCAAGCTTTGTTCAGGTCGCGGAAGTCGACGCTCATTCTCCACTTGCCGTTTGACTTTCTGACAAGAACTGGGTTGGCGACCCAGCTCTGAAATCTCACCTCCCTGACAAAGTCCGCTTCGATCAGCCTGCCTACTTCCTGTCTGATCGCCAAACGCTTGTCTGGCCCGAATGACCTCCTTTTCTGAGTGATGGGCTTGATGGAGGGGTCTATCCTCAGCTCGTGAGAGATGATGTCAGTACTGATACCTGGCATGTCCAGGCAAAAATTTCTTTGAATTTATTCAGGAGGGCTATCATAGCGTGTTTCTAGTCGTCGTTCAAGGTGGTCCCAATGCGCACCTTGTTTTCTGGACCGTCAATCTCAACCTCTACTAACTCCTCCATTTGTGATGGTCCAGCCAGGTCCTCACAAGGGTCAGCCTCTATCTCGATGGTGAGGGTTTCCCTTTGATTTTTTCTGCGTAGGCAATTCACGTAACATTGTTGTAAGGAAGGCTGATCGCCAAGAACTTCTCCAATCCCATTGGGTGTGGGGAACTTCATCTTTTGATGGACTATGGAGGCCACGATTTTGTGAGGATTGATCGTGGTCCTCCCCAGGATGGCATTGTATGATGTAGGTGAGTCCACCACTAAGAAGGTGATCGATACCTTGATGCTCTACCATCCTTCGCCCAGAATTACCAGCAGGGTTATTGCTCCCAGCGGATAAGTTGTTCTCCCAGCAAAACCAATCAGCGGAAAATCGACTCTCTTTAAGTCACGCTTGGACTTTCCCATTTTCTCAAAGGCATCCAAAAATAGGATATCTGTCAACTTCCTCTGTCGATCAGAATTCTCTTCATGTCACAACCGTCGACTTCGGTTGTGATAACTAATGCATCATTGTGAGGGGTGGTGACATGTGCCAAGTCATCTTCGGAGAATGAAATGACAATGTCCTCTTCAGGTCGAGGTCGCTTTCCCAGTTGGACCGCTATAGAAATCTGAGGTGCATAGACCTCCCTTGCATGTGACCCCTCGCCTCCAGCACCAAACCCTCCAGCAATTAGGTTGATCACCCTCCTGCTCTGGGATGGGCCGGATTGCTCAGGCGGAGCTGGCGAGTGGTTTCGGCGTGGTGGCGTTCGACTCTTGTCTCATCCAGCCACGAACTCTTTCAACATTCCTCTTTGTATCAACTTCTCGATGTCGCGCTTCAGGATACGGCAATCATCGGTCTTATGACCCTTGCACTTATGATATCTGCAATAGCTCTCAGTGTTCTTTCCCATGGGTTGACCACCCCTTCGGGGCATCGGTGGTCTTGCCAGAGACCTTCTTTCCATCTCGACTAATACCGCCGAGATTTGCCTGTTTAAAGGCGTAAAATAGTTGGGGACCTCTAGATGTCTAGGCCTTGGGTTTTCTGTTCAAGGCTTGATGTCTCGACCCTTATTTTCCTTCTTACCATCGCGTCAGGGCTCAGGAACCACCCTTAGCGAGGTTGTCAGGAAATTGGCTTCGGCGTTCGCCCTCTCAAGGTCTATAAAACCTTTCGCACTTGATGCCAGCTTTTCTATCGTTTCTATTTCCTGTACGTGGTAGTTGTTGCGCAGATTTCTCGAGACTTTGTTGGCCACGTCCAGTCCTCGGTAAAAGGCTCGAATTATTTCCCCATCTGCGACCTGGCAATCTATCTCTGTGACGATTTTATGAAAACGCACATAAAGGTCGGCCAGTGACTCTCCTGGTTGTTGCTTGTCTGCGTACAAGGCGACCACACTCTTCCTAAGTTGGCGCTCGCCCATATATCTTTCCAGGAATTTACTCTTCAGCTCAGACCAAGCCCCTATTGATCCTGCAGGGAGGCCGAAGAACCAGGACGACGCCGAACCCGAAAGGGTCTACGGAAATAATAGGGCTAAATGATTCGGATCGTTCGACATACCCAACAGAGAGGTTTCATGCTTGTTGACATGTATAATGGGGTCGCCTCTACCACTGTACTCGGGGATTGCCCTGGCAACGACATCCTTTGGGATCTTTATGGCGACCAGGTCAGTGGTGAAGGGATGAGCTGATCTTTGCCTGAAGGGAGGTGCGACGGTCCCTCGTCGTTCCTGGAGCCTTTTGCTGATAAGCTCCTCCACCTGGTTAAGAGTGCACTGGTTTTGCTGCCCTCCATTCGGTATGAAAATCAATGGATTGACAGAATAGGTGGTTGTCGGAGGCTCAGTGGAAGCCGGAGGTAAGGACTGGTGTCCCGATGTCATCTCTTGATGTTCCTGAGGGGCTGTGGTGCCCGGATTTCCAGTTTCTGCTGGCCTTGGCCCGGCGGCTGCGGGGAGAGAGTTTTCCTGAGGAGCAGGGGCTTGTCTGCGGGTCTGCCCTAAGATGGTCTCCAGGAGTGATATCATCTCCGGGGTTAACTAGATGCTTTCCCCAGCCATATGGATAGTTTGCGGTGCTGGAGTCTCTGCGGCGTTTGGAACGGGAGCTAGTCTGGAATTGCCGACATGTTCTCGTGTCGGCCTCGGGGGGACGGCATTAGGTGTTGCTTGGCTAGCAGGTTCTTGGTGGAGCGGCGAAGCTGCGGCGGAATCAGAGTTGTCTGAGGACTGCTCATTGGCCTAGTTCTGACGATTGCTTTTGGATCAAGTTTGCATGACTGTTTTACTCGATTCCCATAGACGGCGCCAAATGTTGGATCTGAATCTCCTGAATGCTGACTTGGTAGTGAATTGAATGCCAAAGGAAGGATGAGGATTGCTCTCGCCTTAGCTCCGGTGAACCTACAGAAGGGGATCGCAACAGAGGGGGTGTCTTTGGGTCCCTCTCCGATACTTAAATGAGTATATGTGTGTACATGAACTCAAAACGTAAATGAACATATGAAAAGCAGAGGTATTTATGGAGTAAAGAGACCAAACCGTTCGAGGCATTAGAATATCTTAGTGAATATTGTGTTGGCGAATATTAGGATAGCATATATTACTGTTATGACGTAATATTGCAGTTACCGTATGTAATCTTTAGAGAATATGTGCCTGAGATATGCGGGATATCGTGATAATATCTTTAGTAACGGTTGGCGGGACCAGAGATAAGAGGCCAGACTCTCTTGGGCGAGTACTCCTATGGCGAGCAGTAAGAGTCTGCGACCTTGGCTAATGGTGACCGGTGATGGAACCTTTGGCGTCCACTTTGGCTTGGGTTCAATACCGGGCCGCTTTTTGAGTGTAAGATCAACTTTATTATGGATCGGGGCGAGTCGAGTGACATGAGTTTCACCCTCTGCAAAGTTATTGGGCTTCTAGGGCATTTTCCTTATTGGGCTATCACTATCAATACCCAACACTGCCCTATCATCAATTCATGGACAGAGAAGTGAAGATTTAAGACAACACACTTGATCACAATGGAGGTTGAAGAAAGATAATTAAATCAGAGAAACCTAATTGAATGGGAGAAACAAAACAGAAATAACTGATTACGATGAAGGCAGAAGAACAACACCGATGAAGAACGCCGCTAATTAACGTTTGATGAACTATATCAAACCAGAGAACTGACAATTGCTTTGCCGTAGAATATAAAAATTATTTAAGTTGTCCTTATATAAATATAATTTAGTTTAAATTATTATATAAATAAGTAAAATCATTCAAATCAAATTACTTTTTAATCATATTATTATATTTATGATATTAATTCAACTTATTAAATGAAGGTATTTTTATTTTATTATAAAAATATTTTAATTAATATTATTCAACTTACATTTTAAGTTTTATGACGTTTATTATTTATGATATATTCATTACATTCAAATAGTAATACAACCATAAAAGTCATTTATTAATTATTTATTTAGTAATAGTTAATTGTTTGTTATTTATTTATTTTATTCATTTAAAATATGTGAAGACTATTTACACAAATATACACTATTTAGAATACTTATAATTGTAATCTTTAGGTAGTGTTTGATTAAAGTATTAACTATGTATTAGTATTAGTTAATACATGTATTAACTAATACCATGTTTGATTAGAAATAATATGTGGTACTAATTAATACTCATGTATTAGCTAATACACATTTCTAGTGTTTATTGTGTATTAACTAATACATTCTATAACCACGGTATTATTTAATACATAATAAACAATTACCTAATTACCATCAATTAACCCACACAATTCCTATCTATAACTCAATTACTTGATCGTTTTTGATGATTTTTTTTGAAACCGCATAAGTCTTTGAATTCCATGCAACCCATTGCCGTAAGGCAATTTGCCCCGCTAATTTCTTCTAAAAACACCGTTTTACATCTTAATTCCCCGATTTTTCTATCAACGTCCAACTCTTCAAACATTTCTCACCCTTGTTCATCACTTTTGTTTTACAATTTGTCTCAATTTCTGTCATGGCACCGTTACTCTTGGTCCTCACACGCCATTAAGCTACTCGATTTTGATCGAGACCCCACCGGTAACGGCATACCGCATTTTCGGGTCTCGACAGGCATGCTCACACTCGAACCCTTCACAAAAGATGAAGGTCGGTCGGCGTTGCTCCCACAAAGGATCCCACCAATCAACTTCCTTGCGCCTAACGGGTTTGCCACCCATAGACTCGCACACATGTCAGACTCCTTGGTCCGTGTTTCAAGACGGACCGAATGGGGAGCCCACAGGCCGATGCCTAGAGCGCGTAGGTGTCGAAGCACGCCAAGCGGCGCGCGCTGCCTACCACGATCGCAGCGACGACGTTCCCGCGAGCGTATCAAAGGCTCGGGTTTGGGCCACCGCCGCAATCCACATCGGTTCACGCCCCGAATCGATCGGTGGACCGGCTCATCACCGTTCCACATCCGACCGGGGCGCATCGCCGACCCCTATCCGCTTCCCTCCCGACAATTTCAAGCACTCTTTGACTCTCTTTTCAAAGTCATTTTCATCTTTCCCTCGCGGTACTTGGTTGCTATCGGTCTCTCGCTTGTATTTAGCCTTGGACGGAATTTACCGCCCGATTGGGGCTGCATTCTCAAACAACCCGACTCGTCGACAGCGCCTCGTGGTGCGACAGGGTCAGGACACGACGGGGCTCTCACCCTCTACGGCGCCCCTTTCCAGGGGACCTGTTATGGTCAATGATCCCCGTGTTTATTGCTGTCATATGAATCTTATCGAATACCACTTATAATCTTTCGTGGTCTTGTATGACTCTACTTGAGTGATTTAGGTGTTCATTTGCACATATTAAATCAATTTATGTGTACACAATTTTAATATTAAAAAAATAAATTTAAGGGTATTAATGTATTTTTGTCATTTTACGAATAATTTTATATTGAATCAAACACTGTATTAAGTTATACACGTATAAGTATATCTTAATACATATTCCATTCAAACATAGTATTAACTAATACGTGTATTAATTAATACATGTATAAACTAATACGTGTATTAGCTAATACGTGTATTAATTAATACATGTATAAACTAATACGTGTATTAGCTAATACGTGTATTAACTAATACGTGTATTAACTAATACATCCAATCAAACGTTACCTAAGATATATAAAAATTTACTTCAAATATAATCATAATTGGTACATAGCAATATTAAATAATTATTTTACGAAATTGTATGAGAATTATCATTTTAATTATATAATTATAAATAAATTAAATTGTAACATGTGTATTTATATATTGAATTTTATAAAATATAATTATTTTGCAAATTGTAAAAAAAAAATGTTATGCTTTCAGCTCTATTTTCAGTAATTTTCTATTTTTCTTAGAAACACAGCGGATGAATTTTCAAGTTAATATTTTTCCTTTTTATAATCCCAAATGAAATGAATGAGCCCTATTTCGATTTGTTTTCGGAAATATAACTCAAAATAAAAGTAAATATCGAAATATTCTCGGTTTTAAAAAAGTAATACCAAAGTATCATTCCCGCCGGGTGGATATACTGAAAAAGCGTATCTGCGAATGTCATTCGCGGTTGCCCTAAAAAGTATCACCCGTGAATCTCGCATGTTGGTATTTTTTTCAAATCTGAAAATATTTCGAAAAAAAATCCCCTATTTCTTTAACAGAGATGACCATGAGTACTATTCACAACAAGTATTAAAAAAAAATTGATTACAATCGATTTTGTAGATGTCTCAATAAAGATTAATATTTATTGATACATCTGCAAAATCGATTGTTATCCCTTCCCTTATCTATGAAGTATTGGCATTGCTTACTTTTGTTTTTAATTCGATAGAATAAATCTTAAGTGACATAAACCATCCATGCAATCCTTTGGGTAATAAGTTTTATTTTGTCATCTGCTAACACTCCTTTGCAAGTGTATCTAGAATGGGTATATCAAACGTACTCACAGCGTTAATTCTATAAATTTATATACAAGAAAAGAGTGTAGAAAGATAGATGATTTATAAAATACAAAGCTAGACTCATTTATATTACAATATCATAGGGGAAGAAAATATAATATTCTAAATTTATTTTTTTGGCCAAATATAATATTCTAAATGACAAAAATAAATCTTTTAATAAAATATTCTAACCGATAATAATTATCTCCACCATTAAGACTAGCCAGGGAGGACGAAGGTGTCTGGATCTTCATTATTGATCCAACCGTACATAGCCATGTAAGAGTTTGTAGTAGTCTCCGGTGGGTAGCTATCGATGCAGTCTTTCCAAACATTGGCATCCTGTAAATCCTTCATTACCTCCCACACGCAGCTATTGCACTTGAAACCCGCTCCAAAACTCAACATAAGGACACGATCTCCCTTCTTCAACCGTTTCTTGGCCTCCATGTACGACAGTACGTACCAGAGGCTGCTCGCTGATGTGTTCCCGAAGCGGTGGAGCGACATCCTCGATGGCTCCAGATCGTACTTATCAAGCTTCAAGTTGGATCCGATACCATCGATCACCGCCTTCCCTCCGGTGTGGATGCAGAAATGGTCGATCCCAGTTTTGAAGTTTATCATTGGTCTAGGGCCAGGGTCGGCTGAGAAACGACGACGAAGCTTCCTGATGAACAAGTTGTAACCAAAACGAAGCAGTTCTATTGTTGGAAGTATCTTGGGAGTGATGTCCTTCATGTTGTCTATGAAAGCCTTGGTCGCGGCCTTCGGGAGGTCCTTCCCTAGATAAACCCCTAGTCTTCCTTCATCGTCCTCCTTTTGTTGGCAGCAGTTGAAGGATTCGTCTCTTGCACCGTGATGAGTCCTCACTAGGCACTTTAACCGAAACATGGCTCGACTCCTCATAGCTCGGTTGTTAGTTAATAGCAACGCGCACCCACCCGACCGAAACAAACAGTTGGTGAGGATCATGGATCGGTTGTTTCCAGAATACCAGTTAGGACTCAAACACTCGGAGGTTACAACAAGAGCATTCACATTTTTATAACACTTGAACAAGTTCCTTACCACATCTATCGAAATCAAACTAGCGCTGCACCCCATCGCAGTGAGGTTGTAAACTTTAATGTCGTGCTTCATCTTGTAGTGGTTGATAATACGTGCAGAGAATGAAGGAGCGGACGTAAACATAGCGATGTTCAGTACGAGGATGTCGATGTCGGAGGCCAACATCCCTGACCGCTCCAACAGCTTTCCAATGCTGTCGTTGAAGAACTCGTCCATCTCCGAGGTCGAATCATCCAATCTTGGGTTGTTTTTTCTGCCAGAGAAGATGATCCTGGGGGCATAGGTTTCTTCTCCGATGTCAGAGCTGACAATGGCCTTCAACAGGAACTGGTATTCCAGCAGACCGAGATTCTCGCTCCTCATTATCAGATCCCCACAGAAGAGGGTGCTTAGCATCCGATCGTCGCTCGGCTTGTAGCACTGGTAATCGAGAACGTAGCACTCCTTGTCTCTCTTGGCTTCCAGTTTCTTCCACAGGGTGAGAAGGATATAGAGTATAAGAACAGACCATAAGAAAAAGAGAGTTAACTCCATTGTTAGGTGTCTTGAGTATGGCTGGGAGAGACAGATAGTATTGGATATGTTGATATTAAAAGGTGAGAACAGAAGTCTATATAATGTATCGAATGTGAGTGAAGAGGAAGAGATGATTCATGGAGAGCTGTGGATGAGTTAGATTGAAAAGAAAAATGTCTCTGTCATGTTTTGACCACTTTATTCGTGGAGATATTTGCAGCTAATTTTATGTAATTTAAGACAAATAATAACACTTATGAAATTCATAATATTGAAATAAGTTGTATGGCATCTTTGGTTCGCAGAATTAAGGATCTGTATTCCTATGTTTATTCATAATGAAATAATAATTTATAGTTTGTCTTCTCAATTGTGGCATAACATAAATTTTGGGTAAACCACCTCTATAATCATTTATATTGTCGTTATGTTACTAAATGTTCACTTATATAATTTTATATAGTTAAACGGTCATGTATAGTTCAAAAATGTCACTTTTGTTTTTGTTAAAATTGTCATTTTCAGTCTAAAATAAAAATTTTACCATTCCATTTTTTTTTATGTTTTTCATGTTCATGTATGAAATATGCATTCTTACGTCAAATGTGCATTTTTCAGATAATGTGTTTTGTTATCACAAAACGGGTGAATATTGTTGACTCTATGCCTAAGTGAGATAACTGTGAAATGGGTTTAAGGATAACATAACAAAAAAAAACATTTGTCTTTGTGTCTGTATTAGTGGTGTGTTGGAGTTTATTAAGTTAATCATTTGAGCTGACTCACTACTCAGTAGTAGATTGAGCTGACTTAGAGGTATTTTCGCGCAAAAGATAGTTAGAACAAGAGAAACTTGAATTTCGAATTGTGTCGATGTAGGTCTACTAATGGAGGTTAGAGATGTTACTAAATAAGAAAAATTGAGTCGAATTAGTCTAAATTAAAGATTGAGATGAATAAAGGTGAAGGTGGTCGTCGATGGAGTTAGCTGAAATCACATTAAAACTTTTGTGCTAAAATTCTTGGTGTTCTCCAAATTGAGATTAAGAGTGATTCCACTACGGGAAAAAGTTGAGATAACGGTTCAACGGGACGGCTCAAATACTATTGACTTTCCCTTCAAAATTTTAACAGTTCCCTCTCCTTTCACCTTTCCCTCTCCTTACACCTTTGAAAATGGAAAATCAGTTTTTCCAGTGGCCAAGGTTAGTGAGGAGGCTCGGTGGAATCCAACACGACTGGAACCGCGAAGAACTCCTGGATGAAGAACTCCTGGATGAAGCCTCTTCTGGCACGACAGTTCCCTGCTCGACTGGATGAACAACTTCTGGATGAAGCCTTTTCGACTGGAACCGCGAAGAACGACAGAATTCGACTGGAACCGCGAAGAACAACAGAGAAGGGAAGAGGAGGCCGGATTGAAACTGGAACGGAAGAGAGGGAGGAGGCGGAGAAGGGAGGATAAGAAGAAGAAGAGGTCGAGAAGGGAGGAGGAGGAAAAAGAACAGGGGCCGGAGGAAGAAGAAGAAGAAGGTCGGAAGAAGAAGAACAGGGTCGGAGGAAGATGAAGAAGAAGAAGAAGGTCGGAGGAAGAAGAACAGAGCCCAGAGGAAGAAAAAGAAGGAAGAAGCACAGGGGCGAAGAAGCACAGGGGCGGAGGAACAAAGAACAGGGGAGAGATATTAAATATTTGTTTTCTAAAAAAATATCTTTTGGCGGCTCAAAATAAATGAGTAATGAAAAATAAAAATATTTTTCATGAGCCGTGATAATTGCCCCGACACTTCATGTCACGGCTCAACTCAGTTGAGCCGTGATAATTTAACGGATGAATTTTTTAGCAGTTAAAAAACTATTTTTCAGTGTTAGATATTTAAGTTATCTTCACTTGTGAGAAAGAGTTTGATTAGTGTGAGGGGGTTTAAACACTTGATTTTGCAAGGATAATTTAGTTAGAGGTTCAAGATAATTTTGTGTAGAAAGTTTTCAGTACATACTGAATTTGATTAGTGTTACTTAGATCGTTCATCCTATCCTTTATATTCATTTATTTCAGACTATGAGGTAAATATGAATTGTTACCTACTACTTGGGAACTTTACCTACTATGAAGCAGTGTTTCATGTGTCGTTTATAGACAAGGTATTTATTGAACTCATGAGAAGGTGTCCCGAACTTCAGAGGACAGATCTTCAAAACGTCCAGTTAGAAAGCATCCCAAGCCAAGCTTAACTAGACATTACCTACCACCATAGCCCGTACTCGCAATTGCCCACCCTTGCGTCAAACTCGCTATATATCTTCATAAAGGAAAGAGATGGACGAGAACAGTTCTCCAAAAAAGAGAAGAGAAGAGAGAGAGAGAGAGAGAGACTACAACACATAAAAGAGATATTTAATTTTACATTTCAATTTCCAACATTTTTCCTAGAAATTATAGTTATTCTTAACATAATACTGAGGTATTACTATTACTCAAACAAGAGATGTATGTTTGCATATTCGTGGTAAAATTGAATATATAATTATTAGAGACACAAACTGTGAATATACAAATATGATAACGGCACTCGGATGTTTATTTGTTTTTTAACTGCATTCGGATGTTTTTTGTCGCATATAAATCCACTCAAATATTTCATTTTGTTTGTAATTGCAACTTCTGTTAATTTTACCCATTAATTTTTCGTTAATATTTCATTTATCCGTTTCTACCCCTTCTTCATATCCCTATCAGCTTTTGAAGAAGCTCCTTGTTGGTGTAGTAAAGCACCTTTGCTGACAATTATCAATTGAACTTGTGAGCCTAGGACCCACTCCACGCGTTTGATATAAGCACCTTGTAAAGCAAACTCGATTGAAAAACGATCAATGACTTCATCATGTGAATTCACCATAAACAAAAGTGGCTTTCTGGATCCATCTATTCACAAGAACAATTATTGCAAATTTGACTGTGTCCTATTACAACTCTTACTTCTTCTCTCTACCTTACTGCATTGATTGCTTCCCCTTTGCCTTTGTTGTGACGAGGATTTTTGGTTGGAAAGTCTCCATGTGTTATGGAGGCCTTGTCTTTTTAGTTGGCTCTATTCTAAATGGTGTTGCTATTAATGTGGCAATGTTGATCATTGGTCGTCTATTTCTCGGTATAGGTGTTGGATTTGCTAATCAGGTACGTGACATGTCTTGTTCAATTTAGTTTTTTAGTAGCTAGTATAGCTATATACATATAGTAGTATGTTAATGCGACCACATGATCAATTCAATTCCTTTCAGTTTGTCCCTGTCTACATATCTCAGATGGCACCAGCTAAAATTCGAGGAGCTCTCAACATTGGGTTTCAACTTGCCATCACCATTGGTATTTTGATAGTAAATCTTATCAACTACGGAATGGAGGATGGGGTTAGAGAGTTTCATTAGGTCTTGTAGCTGTTACTACCATCATTATGACTGTTGGAGACTCTGAAGCCACAAGAAGGTCAAAATTCGATCATTTGGACAATCAAGTTCACAAACAGCTGGAATGAGTCGTTCACAAGTAGCTAGGGGTATTTGGGGTATATAAGTTTATCATTACATCATATGCATTGCACGTAAGTTCTATTTGACGGGAAACTAACGACCAATGACGGAAATGTGCACTTATCAACAAATGAAAACGTATGGGTGTTAAGACAAATATTATGGATGTAATTACCAATCTTAACTAACATCCATGTATTTTTTTTCATATTTTTCACTAACTTATATGCTATCAACTTCTAGTCTAATGTCCTATAATGACCATTTCAAACTTTCCAACGACAATTGCTTATGTGAAGATAAAATATATCACTTGTTACACTATTTTATTGATATATTCATATTTAAAAGTAATAATATATATAATATGATGTAAAAAAACAAAACAAAACACAATATATATATATATATATATATATGACAGTAGCATAAAACTATAAAAAGCATAAAAACTAAATATAAGATAATAAGACAAAAGATAGTATATAATTATAATAGCTTAGAAGTAATATATGATGAAGTATTACTTGTCTATTATTAAAAATAAATACAGATTTTTTGTATAATTAAATATAAAATATATTAGCATGATTAATTAAAATATCAACATGATTAAAAATCAATAATAAACAAATCCAATAAAAGGCATGGTCGATGGAAGAAGATTGAGACATTTAAATCGCTGCGGTGTGTGCAGAAGAGAGGATATGGAGAGTAAATATGTCTGAGTCTCTATCCATACTCTTGGTAGGTACTTTAAACCTAACTATTTATGGGAGTTGATGCGGAAAACCACTTGGTTATAAATACAGAGTAGACTTTAAAGGCAATATCACATTATGATGCTTCATTACCGACCTCATAATAAGATATTTGAATCCTTACAACAAACGTTTTAAAAAAAAACTTTAATTGTTTAATTTTTTGTACCTGTATTATTGGAGTTAGAAAAAAGTATTACTTCAATTTTTTATCATGTCAAATCTAAACGTAATAGTACATGTATGTTCCATGGTTTAATAATTGTATTATTTTTAAATAATAGAAAAAATGTCTTTTAAATATAATATTTTTTTATTAAAACATAATATAAACATAAGTAATAAGTCCTTTTTTTAATATAAATGTTACATTTTAAATAAATAAAATATATTTTTTCAATCTCTTTTTTAGATTTTTTTAATATAGCTTTTGATAATACTAATACTAATAATATATATTTTATAATAAATACAGACCAATTACGTAATCATCAAGTTAATTGTTTTCTAGATTTAACAGTACAACAAATGGAGATAACATTTCTTCTCAACTACAATAATAAAAGTAGTAAAAATTCAAAAAATAAAGGCTTGCTACATTTTTATAAAGTGAAATATAGTTTTTTAGCTTATTTATAGCAAAATATCTTAAATTGTAAACACTTTACAGTCATCTCTTAACAAAAAACCTTTTTGTCATAATATACTAATTTTCTTAAATAGAAATAAATATATTTTATTTTTTTATTTTATTTTAAAAAACTCCGTTTGCATTAAATTTAGATTTTAATAGATCAATATCAATATTATATATTTGAGTTTATGAGATAATGAATAAACTAATAATTAAATATTATAATATACAATATACCCCATGTGATCTATATTATATATATTAATTTAGCTTTTTTGGGGGTAAATGAGTAAGAAGTATAATCTAAGTGATAATTCTAATCTTTAATAGATGCACCAACGCTTTCCAAACACTATTCAAAACACCATGAAGTGGGTCTAATAAATACACATTTTGTTCTTCCATTGTTATTGTTTCCTTATCCAGTAGGTCGTGTTTGGTCTTATATCTCCCGAACTCTACCAGTAGTTTTTTGCAATAAAAACATTAAGGGCATCAGTGGTCTATCATCGATAAGCTCTTCCATAATCAAATTTATATCATCCTGGGCATCCGGTTCGACATATAAGTCGTTTATCCCTATGCTCCTTGCCAGACCAAGCCCGTACCGTATCCCTCATAGTTCTACAACAAGCTTGTTCGTCATCCCAAGCCTTCTTTGGAATCCCTTTAACAATCCTCCTAAATGGTTCCTGAGAACATATGCACAACCAGTCGGGCTCGAATTTCCAATAGCAGAGCCATCTATATTCAATTTTGCCCATCCATTATCTTACGGGACCCATCCTAGCTCAATGGCATTCTGACGCTTGACCTCTATATGCTTTGCTAGATTTGTTGAAAAGTCGTTTGCATGTGAGAATATTAGTACAAACATATTCTCGACCCCATGAGTTTGGAAAGAAAAAAAAATAGAGTTTCTTATTTTCCAAATAAATCAAATCGCACCTGGAAACACCAGTCGTTACTCTATATCAATTGGGTGAGATAAATCATTGACACAGTTTGATTTTAGCCAAGTAGAGATGGGATTACAACTGAAATTTATACCACATGGAATATAAATATCAAACCTTTTTTTTTAAACCTCACACTCTTGGAGGAGGTGTATGGTATTTTCCTCAACAGAGACACATAGCTAACAGATCAGGCTGATATCAATGCCCCTTCCGTGGAGCACGTGAGCTGAAGGGATGCATTCATAATGGCATAACCAAATAAAATGTTTGATCTTAGGGATCGTTTGACACTTTCACACCCAATCCCATTCACCTAGTGTGGATTCATAGTATTGGTGGCGTTTCCGTGTGATGCTATGGTGAACAACCGTGCCCGATGGGATACCTTTTGGAGGCCCCATCCAAACTCTCATATCAGGATAGGCCACAAATTGGCTTCTCTAGGTAGCAGTAATGTAGTCTTTGATAGTTCCAGAAACCTGAAAAGATAATCTCGCAAAATTCCATTATCCATTAGCACAAAAAATATCTTTCATGGTTAATTTATCCTTTCCACAAGATAGAGGTCCCTGGATTAAAGATTTAAGATTCAAGTTCCCAATCCACGTATCTAACCAAAGCCTTATTATTGTTCCCTCTTGCAGTTTCACTCCCTAGTTTAGAATACTCCAAGTACAAGACCCGGACTTAGAAGGAGTCTTTAATGGGTTAAAATACCTAGAGTTTAAAATTGTGGCCCAAGGAGTCATAAAGTTTTTATGCTCCTGGGTAAAGTTTGTGATCATAACTAGCCTGGTTCTTTTCTATGGTTATAGGTATACCAAATGTTAGGATATAAGTGAAACAATTTCATAGTTTCAGGGTAAAATTGTCAAGTTTCAAAGTTAAACACTACAACTACTTCTATATATATCCTGCAGCTATACTCAAACACCATAAGTTCATAATTCAGATTTCATTTGCTTTCTTTATGTTCTTCTCAAATCTTCTTTCCCATTCTCATTGATATGAAGTTCATAACATGGTATCATAGCTAAAATAGTCTTGATTTCGTCTGTTGCGTCTCAATCGATGGAGGCGAACTCACTTGCTTTTGCAAACAAAAAGGATGCTCAAATCGTAGGTGTAGATAATTCCTAATCATGGAAACAACAAGTCCAACTATCTGCACGTGGCTACAACCTCGAAGATCATCTTCATGATGTGAATGTAGTTGAGTTCATTCAAAGTGATGATGGAGTCAATTTTCTCAATCCAACCTATGCGAAGTTCATCCAGCAAGATAGTTCTCATGCTTCATGGCTTCTAGCCTCTGTGTCTACTCAGGTTCGTCATTGTCTCATTGGATGTATGACAGCTGCTTCAATCTGGCAAAAATTGAATCGTGATTATGCATTTATATAATAAATTGAAAGCCAAAAAGTTTGTTCATCAGTCAATGTGTGACTATCTTACTAAGATTCAAACAACTTGTGATAGTCTTGCTAGTCGTGGTCATCATATAGAATAAATGCATCAAATATCTATAATTCTGAATGAAGTTAAAGGACAATTTGATAATGTCATTGTTGTTATCCATGCGAGCCAAAATTTGTATGACATTGCCTCGATGAACTCTGTTCTTCTTGATGCTGACGTTAGACAATCAGATATGCTATTTGATGCTTCTTTGTTTGCAAATGTTGATGTAAACTTGCTTTCCAATGGAAATCATTGACATTCTCAGGATTCAGACAGTTCCACATCAAAGAATTTCTCTGCATTTTCTCACAATTCTGATGGATTATTGCCTACACCACTAGGAAATCACCAGTTTGAGAACAATAATTCCGGAAGAGGCAGGGGACGTAGCCGTGGCTATGGAAACAATACACCTCAGTGAAAATTGTGTGGTAAGTTGGGTCATATTGGGCACATGTGTTTTCATTGGTTCAATGTTCACTTTACAGGAGTAACTGATCTTGCAAATGCAAACTCAACCTCACTATCTGCACATCTATCTTCGGCCAACTGGACAGAGTCCTATGAATCTGATACCTCCACCCATCCCACTCATCCACCACAGCAACAACATGTTCAGTATTCTCATCCTTCCAATTCATCTGCTTCTGTTCCAACGCACCCAACATTTGTCATACAACTTCAGTCGTTTCACGCACCATCTCCTCCTATGGTATCTAGTCCTGTCTTTGCCCCTCCTGTGTTTCCATACATATATTGTCCCACTCGAATGTACGGTACTCCTTCTCCTCCTTCTCTACCTTTTCCTTAGCTATATCCTTAGTTCCATTCTTCACAATTTGGTCCTTCTCATACTACCTCCCCTCATACAAATCAACATCATCCTCAAGCCAATATTGCGCGTGTTTCACCAATTGTTCAGGTACACACCGGCTGGTTTCCCGATTCTGGTGCCACCAATCATCTTACCAATGATGCTCTTGCTCCTCAGTTAACCACCTCCTACACAAGTCCAGGTAAAGTGATTGTTGGAAATGGTTCATCACTTCAAATATTTGCTATTGCCTCTGTTATTCTTACAGATAACAAATACTTAATGTTGAGTGATATGTTATATACCCCTTGTGTTACTAAAAATTGCTCTATGTGTCTCAGTTTTCCAAGGATAATCAAGTCTACTTTAAATTTCATGATTCTCACTGCTTGGTCAAGGATTCCATCTCGCACCGTGATCTACTTAGAGGCTTTGAATCGGGTGGTTTATATCGGATTGATTTGTCCTATTTTCCTACTTTCCGTAATGTTAATGCTCAGTTTGGTATTGTTGGTTCTGATGTTTCTCTTAGCATAGCTGATCAGCTTATGGATTCTTGTAATGAGACTTCAAATATAACTTATGTGTTCAATACTATGAATTTGAATAGCTCTGCAATTACCAATATTGATGATACTGATTCATAACACTTTATGAAGAACTCACAGTTTACCAGTTTCTTATCCTCTCTAAATTCAAAGGACACCTCTAAATTGTGGCATATGCGTCTGGGCCATCCTTCTACAAACCTACTCATTAATTTTCTACGTCTTCAAAACCTCCCTACTAAACATGTGTCTAGTGAATGTGTTGCTTGTGCTGTTGGGAAAAGCAAAAGAATCCCACACTCCTCGTCGACTTCTGTTTAGTCTTGTCCCTCGGAACTGGTTCAAGTGAATCTATAAGGGACTTCACTGTACACACTAAGTAATAACAATTTTTATTTGAGCATTGTTAATTCATATAGTAGGTACACCTGTATATATTTCTTACTTAGAAAAAGTGATGTTGCTAAACCTTTTTGTGAGTTTCATGTTTTAGCTGAGAAACAACTTGGGTTTAAACTGAAGGTTGCCCCGTCTGATGGTGGTGGTGAATTCCATTTTCTCACCATATACCTAGCTCAGGTTGGGATAGTTCATTGTGTTACTTGTACATATATAAGTCAACATAATGGAATGTTTGAGCGTAAACATCAACACATTGACGAACTTGGTCTCACTCTCCTTGCTCAGTCTTTAATTCCTCTGCACTATTGGACAAATGCTTTTTTCACTGTTGTTTTCCCAATTAATAGGTTTCTTTTCACTTTGTTGGTTAATTGCTCACCTCATGAATTGCTCTTAAATCTAAACAAGATTATTCATTTCTAAGAGTCTTTGGATGCTTATGTTTTCCTCATCTTCACCCATATAGGTCTCACAAACTTTCTTTCAGGTCTGAATCCTGTGTATTCCTTGGCTACTACTCAACTCATTATGGCTATCGATGCATGTCATCATCTGGTAGAGTATATACTTCACGAAATGTTGTTTTTCATGAATATACCTTTCCATATGTTGATTTAACGGGTCCATTTATTGGTTCATCCTCTCCAAAATGCTCATTTCGTTATAAGTTTCTTTTTCATTCAATGTGACCCATTCTTCCAACATCCCACTTCTAATTCTTTATCTGAATCCTCTCCAATTACTACATCTCCCAATATACCAACATCTCATTATTTTGATCATTTTCATTCTTTCAATTCATCCTCTCCTGACTTACCCTCACCGAATGCTCCTTTAGTTGATTCTAATCTCAGTGTTCCTCCTTCTTTGTCTACTGCCCCGCTCCCTTTTCTTCACATGTACTAATATACCTTTGTCTACTACTCTTGATGTGTGCAGATATATTTCTTCTGGTTCATCACTTATTCTTGACAGTTCTTCTTTTCTTCCTGTAGATCCTCATACTGTTTTTCCTCCTTGCCCGAATTTTGATGTCATAGCAACTGATCCTACTCCTATTTGTAGATATGTTCCAGTTGATTCTGCCTTAGTTCATGTTAGTTCTGCCATATGCACATTGTTGTTTCCCTTCCTTCTTCTTCCAAATCTTCCACCAATGTTCATCCTATGAAGATTCGCTCTAAGACTTATCTTTAAGCCTTAACAATTTCATCAGTTTCTCCTTATTATCTATTATACACTAAGCCTAACACCATTCACGAAGCTCTTCTTTAACCTCACTGGACCACAGTTGTTCAGGAAGAGTTATCTGCTTTGTCTTTAAATAACACTTGGACCATTGTTTCATTACCCTCAGGAAGAGTTTCTATAGGCTGCAAGTGTCTATTTCGTATTAAAAGAATGCAAATGGAGACATAGCCAGGCAAAACTTGTCTTATTTCTAAAGGGTTTTCGCAAAAAAATAGGTTTCAATTTTCAGGAAACCTTTAGTCCTGTTGTTAAGTTTGCCACAGTTCGCATTGTATTATCTCTTGCTCTAACTCAGAAATGATGTCTTAGACAGGTTGACATTAATAATGTTTTCTTACATAGTGATCTTACTAAAGAAGTTTACATGCTTCAACCCCTGGTTTTGAACAACTCTCGTCTGACTCTTCCACATTGGTTTGGAAACTTCAGAAGGCACTCTATGGACTCAAATAAGCACCCCCTGCCTTGCTTAAGAAAATGAAATCCTTTCTCCTAAAGAATCTTGGTTTTAGAGTATTTATTGCTGATAGATGCCTCTTTATTAAATTCAATGATGAGTGTTTTGTTCTTTTACTCGTTTATGTGGATTACATTGTAATTACTGGAACTTCTGTTGATCTGGTTTATGATGTTATTACCTCTATCAATGTGCAGTTTAAGCGTAAAGATCGTGGTAGTCTTAATTATTTTCTTAGAATGGAAGTCATGTCTGGTGACGATTTTCTCTTGGTTAACCAAATGAAGTATGTTCAGGAATTAATTGAGAAGGTAGGTCTGACAGAACAATCCTATTTTCTGACTCCTATGACTGGTACATGTCTCACTTGCAGATGTATGGATACTTGTTTTGAACTCTTTCACGATGAAACATTGTACATAAGTACAATAGGTGTGCTTCAACATATTTGTGTCAGCAGACCATATATTCATTTTTCTGTCAACAAGTTGAGTTAGTATATGCATACCCCTTACACAAGTCATTGGAAAGCAATTCTCTATGTGCTAAGATATCTGAAGGGAGTGAATCATGGACTATTGTTTCGGACCAATCCATCTCCAACTAACGAGATTTCTTTGGCCTCATGTTCATATGTTGACTGGGGGTGACATTGTTGATCGAAGATCCATTTTTGGTCATTATCTATTTCTCAATAGCAATCCTATAGTTTGGAGCTCAAAGAAACAATATGTTGTTTCACGTTTTAATGCGGAGGTTTAATTTCGTGCTTAGCTAATGTTGTGTGTGAGATTGTTTGTATTAAGTCACTACTTAAAGAGATAGGACTTCAGCTATCCACTGCTCCTATTATTTGGACTGACAACACAAGTGTAGTGGCACTGTATGAGAATCCTATTCAACATTAGAAGATGAAACATGTTGAGATAGATCTATTATTTTTTCGAGAAAAAGTTCATTCATGCAAAATTTTTGTTAATTTTGTGCCTGCTACTGAACAAAAACTGAGATTCTAACAAACCTTTAAATGATAAAATCTTTGTACTTTGCAGGAAGAAATTATGCATGTTCTCGATTGAAGAAGTCAAAGATCACAACGCCTCTTCGATCTTTTCTTTCCCTCCTAGTTAATCATGGTATTGTTCTTCAGCATCAGTATGTCTTCAACTTCTAATACTATTTCTGAAGTTTACCAAGTCTATCCCATCAGTTACTTGAGTTCAGTTTGATGCTCATGATTTCTTTGTCATCACTAGCACGACATAAGCATTATTTTACTTAACTCACTTTGTACACCTTTTTCATACTATATTTATGCCCATGCTTAGCTTATCTAATGCAAATTTAAATTGTGTTGTTGTGACTTTAATTTAGTGTTACATAGGGTATCTTGTGAAATCATTGTTAGAAGAGTACTTCATCTCTCACCTGGACTCAATCAAACGTCATGTCTTTCTCGAAAAAAAAAAAAGGATCATTATGTGCTGGAAAAAAAATCTGTTCTAGCATAGGGCATAGCTTGATTCCAAAAACAGAGTGATTCATCTTCAAGAAAACGTCAAGATACTTCAGGTGATAACTCTTGAGGAAGAAAATATAAAATCTCAAATCTTTCAACTATGTTGGTAAAATAGGAGCTCAAACTCCTCTGTCAGTAAAAAAAACAGAAAAGAAGGGAAACAATGAGTATAAAACCCCACTGACTAAAACACGAATGATGTGTATGATGATCAAATGTGTTTATGAGAAGTAGGTTGTGAAAAGGAAAAGGTTGAGTGTGAAGTTACTTTGCTGCGTGATGATCAAGTATATACTATTACACTGGTTATAGTTGACTTCAGTGCGGTGGAAATTATGCATTCTCATAAGCTCTCATGTTACAGAAAAAAGGTATGTTTAAGTGTGTGCAAATATGTGATAATACAGTTTTGTACTGAGTGCAAGTGTCCTAGTGAATCATGGACATTCTTTGACTTATCACTGGCTTAACTACTGGTTGTGAAGAAGACCAGGTTTGCTTAAGGTAATTGGTAGAGTTAAAGTATGTCATGGTTGATGAAGAACATGCCATAGAAAAGAAGCAAACGGAAGAGAATGGATGAAATGAAAGAAAAAATAATTCAAGAACAAGAACAAGCATGGGGAATGTTAGGATATAAGTGAAACAATTTCATAGTTTTAAGGTAAAATTGTCATGTTTCAAAGTTAAATACTACGACTACTTCTATATATATCTTGCAGCTATACTCAAACACCTTAAGTTCATAATTCATATTCTATTTGTTTTCTTTGTGTTCTTCTCTAATCTTTTTTCTCATTCTCATTGATATGAAGTTCATAACACCAAATCCCCCATTTTTTATTTTAGGAGAGTGACAATTTTACAATTTAAAGCATGAAGTTTTCTTTTCTCATCCGTACATCCGCATAGAAAATCTCTGTTGAGCTTGTCTAGAGCATTACAAGTCAAAATCGAAACAGATATGCATTGCATGATAAAAGCTGACGCGGAGGCCATGACCGAGTTTATCAAGATAGCACGACCCGCCATGGATAACAATTTGGATCTCCATCCCGTAAGTTTTGACCTCACTCTATCCAAAATAAATTTGAAAGATTTTGCATCTTTATTTGAAAAAGTCAGTGGGAAACCCAAATAATTATTAAGTTGAGACACTTTCTTAAGACCCAAGTAGCATGACAGTTGATTAGAAATTTAAAGGGGAAAATTTTGTTTGAAAACAAAACTTGATATTTCTCGAAGTTAACTTTATAACCCGAAATAACACAAAAGTTCTTTAAGATTTCTCTCATGGTCTCACAATTTTTGAAAGAACCTTTCCCCGTAAGGATTAGATCATCAACAAAAAAGAGGTGAGATAGAGATACCGACTCTATATTGAGAGTTAAGGGTTTCCAATTACCCTTCTTCGTGTGGTTAACTGGTGTGAAATCTCGGTAAGTAACATTTTTCCATAATTTTTTCTATAGTTCTGAAAATTATTCCTTTTATTGATCCATATAATATTTTTGGTAAACTACATTAAATGTCATCATTTCTAGGGGTGAGCTCGGGCGGGACGGGCCAGTCTTTTTGGCAAGACCAAGCCCGAAATTTCGGTCTTCACCTGTGGAGGACCGAGACCGAGTCCGAGACCGATTTCAGTCTAAAAAGCCCACCCGAGTGGATCTTGCTTGACTCGGGCCAGTTTCGGTCTTGGATCGAAATTTTCAGTCAACAAAACAAAACAAAAATTGTCCGAATTTTCACCAAATTTAGAACATACAAACACAAAACGCAATAAATCAAGTATCAAACATACAATCCAAACACACAACATAAATATAAACCATAAACAAATTTAGAGTCCAGCAAAATGCAACAAAAGTCGGGCAGATACTTCTTCAACAGTTCTTCCAATCATATGAACTTATGGGAGCACCGGTGAATTACTACCAACAAATTGATACCAATGAATTCGAAATTATCCATCTGATCTTACAAATTTGAAAAATCAAATTAGAATATGTATATACATGTAAGTTGAAATCTACCACCATTAGACTCCCTTGAATTTAAAAGAAATATAATGGGTTCAAGGGTTTAGGCAACTGCTAAGTATAAAATAATATTATAAATGACCTATTTGGTGCTGCCAACATGCATTCAAGCTGAAAGGTAGACAATAAGAATTGAGTCTGTGTACCCAGTCGCTCCTCCCTTCCAAAATCCGAAAATCCAAACTCAGGAATTTAGGGTTTCTGTGCAGATTTGTCACCGAGCTGTCGAATTGCTTGGAATCTTGGCACTAATTGCCAAAACTGTATTCACTAATCAGGAGAGGAGTAAGGGAGAGAAACTGTAGCTACGATGTGGACGTTTTCATGCAAGGCAATTTGAGCAAATAGAGCTCAAACCAGCACGAAACCTTCGGCAGTCCAGCAACTGACGACCACAGCATCCCATTTTTGCTTCAAAACCGAGCTTAATATTTATTCCCAATTAACTTCGTTTTCACCGTGTCTCTGTAGGACAGTTCCAGCCTCGGTGAAGGCTCCGAAGCCACGACTGGGCGATGGCCACCAGCTCCGGCGAGATGAATAGACCCGATCGACCCGTGACGGAACTGGACTCGAACCAGCAACTGAAGGAAGGGGCGTGGTATGTAGGCAATATACTAGCCCAGAAAACGATCAAAATGAACACAATCCATAGTGTCCTCCGGTCGACGTGGGCTCAGTTTGGCAAAGTGACCATATCGGAGGCCGGAGCTGGTATAGTACTGCTGGAATTCGACAGAGAGGAAGATGTGAATCAGATCCTCGACTTATCCCCTTGGGCGATCAATGTGCATATATTGAACATCAAGAAATGGTAACCGAGCAAGGGAGTCAAGGAGGTTGAATTTAACAAGGTAACCTTCTGGACCCAAAGACACGACCTAAGATTGGAAAAATTTACACTACAAGAATCTGTTGCAACAGCAACGAAACTTCTGTTTTGACGCTAACAGTTGAGTTAAATATATGTATATTGTGTCGACAGTTTTTGTTGTCGTTATTATTACTTATTAGGCACAATATGTTTACCATTGTTATAAGGTACATTTAGTGTTAAATTTTGTCGTCACCTTATTTTTTACACTGATGAATGTGTAATGTCGACCAACATTTGATGTTAAATCACTCCATTAGTAGCAGATGACTTTTCCGTTGTAAATGTACATATTTAAATACGAAAAGTTTTATCGTATATATAATTATAACAGCAACAGATATATGTCGAAACTAATAAATTTTGTCGTCGTTAAAGCATAAGTACTGAGAATATATTGTTAACATGATATAATAGGTTTGCGTGTCAATATACTGTCGACATTAGTATAGTCATTCAACAACAGATTCAATTATTGCTGTAAAATAGTTTATATAGTGACGACTATTGTTGTTGCCGTGAATTTGTTTTCAAAAAAATTCAAAAACTTTCTCGCTCTTAACTTGCCTCGCCCTCACAGTGTCAGTTTTCTTTACTTCACAGCCCCACTTCATTTTATTTTAATTTCACTTCACCCCACCCTCTCCCTCTCCCTCTCCCTCTCATATTCTTCTCGTCGGCATCTCCCTCTCATCGGAGCTGGAACCAAAGCTCGCCTGGTCTCGTCTAGAACCGAGCTGCATGTCTCGTATTCTCCCTCTTCCTCTCATATTCTTCTCGTCGGCATATCCCTCTCATCGGAGCTGGAACCAAAGCTCGCCTGGTCTCGTCTAGAACCGAGCTGTAGGTCTCGTATCGTCTGGAACCGAGCTGGTCTCGTGTGTGACCGAGATAGTCTCGTCTCGTCTGAGCATGGATGAAGACGAAGCTCGACTAGTCTCGTTCGCTGGAACCGAAGACGCCATGGATGAAGATTAAGCTCGGCTGGTCTCATCTGGAGCTCGTCTCGTTCGCTGGAATCGAAGACGCCATGGATGAAGACGAAGCTCGGATGGTCTCGTCTGGAGCTCGTCTCGTTCGCTGGAATCGAAGACGTCATGGATGAACCTCAAACTGGTGATGATGTTGTAGACAGCATGCAGGAACCTACGTAGAGAAGAAACCATGGATCAACACAAATAACTTAAAATCGGCCAAAAAATCGCAGAAAAAAATCGACCAAAAAATCGGTCAAAAAATCGACAAACAATTGACAACACTAAGAGTAATCTATAATATCGGTAAAGTGTTGTCGTCGTTCATCTGTGTTTAACAACAACCTGATTATGCTGTAAAGTTGACGTGGGGAGCAACATGCTAACAGCGGCAAACCTTTTACAACGACAAATTGTCGACGTATAGACCTTTAACAACGGGGGCTACCGCGACGAAGATTTCGTCGCTGTTACGACTTAACAACGGTATTTATGCAGTTAGCAACGCATTTTTGCCGATGTGTATGCTCGATTTTCTTGTAGTGTTAGGGATGGTAATACTTGGAAGATAGGAAACATGATAGGTAGATGCCTGAAAATAGAAAGCACGGGTGGAAAGATAAGTAAGAGTTATATGCGGGTCCGTGTAGAAGTGGTTGTGGATAGACCATTGATGGTGGGATTTTGGTGGAAGAATCAAAGGGGATAGATAGGTGGGCATCAATAAAGTACGAAAGGTTATCTGATTACTGTTATGGGTGTGACATTTTGGGTCACACGACCCAAGCATGCAAGGAGGCAATTCAAATGTCAGAACAGGATCTGAAGATACTTGCGTATGGGCCATGGCTCGTAGGGGTGAGGCCGAGGCAGAATACAGTAAGACAACATGTGGGGACGAGGATGGATAGGGACCAAATATGAAACAAGGTGCAAGGAGGTCGTGATTTGACATTATGACGGAAGTAAGACAATCAGCTAGAAACGGAACAAACAAGGGAAAGTGTAGCGAGGAGGTGACTAGCCTAAAAGGGGGCTCATGGGGATGAAGGGGAGAAAGGGTCATATAAGAGTGATGCGTACAATCAACGAGGGAGTGAGCCTTCTCCTATGAAAGAATCGAATGAGGAGCGGGCAATTACCATACACAATCCTAGCCTACCCACCCGACAAAGTGACACATCGAACTCACCACAACCCAGCTACACAAGACTTGTTAATGACCTAACAGAACCAATACCAGAAAAGAGAATCCGAACACACCACCTCCAAACCATACCCATTCGGGCCATACTTCCTAAGTGGATGCTACCCCAACTGAACCAGCAACCAGCCAAACCCCAAGAAACCAAGCAGCCCCCGAACCCACACATACCCATGATCACATACCTTCCCGACCAAACTACCCAACCAACAACAAATGACACCCTCAAACCCATCCAAACCTATATTGTGGAAAACCCTCCGGATACACCACCCGTACCTCGATAAGATGACACTCAAAAGAACGAGGGAGGAAATGGAGAACCAACCGGAAAGAAAAATGAGAAAACAAAGTGAGGCCGATCCGAAGGGGGATGTGGGAGAGGCAAGGCCTCACTTACATGCACGACTTCCTGGGTCGCAACTAGGTCCACTTCTATTTCTGTTGGGACTTCTTCTCAGGCTCCAGTTCCTAGGAGGTTTGTTCGTCGTGTACCTGACTTCCTCCTGGATGTATTCTTTCTGCTCGACTTTCCATCTTTAATTTCTTCTTGCTTTGTTATAGCTTTGTGTTTCTTTCCTTGAATTAGATGTGAAATTGGGGTCAAGCCAATTCAAAATGGGTGTGGCTCTTGAGTTTAGGTGACATTGAGGTCCCTAGATACCAATGAATACGACTTTAATTTCCTAGTGTCGGCGAGGCATACATATCCCATAAGTAGATTGACGTGGGATTTTAGTCTCCTGTCCGCTATGATCTTGAGGAGTTGTGCCAGTATTATCACATTATCCCGGTACATTTTTCCAACGTTAGTTGTTCTTCTTTCGCTTGTGAAGCCTCAACTTGCATCCATCCAAGTGAGGGTAGACGCCTTTGGAGCGAACAACTTCCATCCTTATGTAGGTGGATAAAGGGAAATTTAAGGACTTTGACCGAAACCTCAACATGGACAACAGTATTGCGAGATGATATCTGCTAAATAATTTGAGGAACACATTGTTTGATACGTTCATGTCCTACAAGTGTGCAGAGGAAATTCAGGACACACTGAACATGAAGTATGGTGTTCGAAATGTTCGCAATAAGTAACATGTGAGGGAAAGTAATTAATGTTTTAATGGTCAATGACATGTGAAGCATGGAACATGTCCATATTTACAAGAATTTGGTTACTACCATTGTTACTGAGCACACGAAGACATGTGAGAATCTACAACCCAACGTCATAGTGGAGAAGTTCCCACCTTCCTAAGTGATTACAATAAGATCGTCAAAAGAAAAAGGACATGCTTCTCTAGGAACTAATCGGTCACATGAGATTTGAAAAGGCAACCAACTCAAACGTAATTGGATTTTATGTCGTTTTTTTGTTTTAAGTTAACTTTGTTGAGAAGTACCAAAATACTCAACAAGCTCAACGACTTGAAAAGTTAATCAAGTTCAACGACTCAGAAAATTACAAAAAATAGGGTTAAACCACAAGATTTTTTTTCTTCCGAAATATACCTCAAAATAAAAGTAAATACCGAAATATACTCAGTTTAAATAAATAAATATATATATATATATCAAAGTATACCTACCTGCGAATCTCATTCGCGGGTAGTTATAAAAGGCATCATCCACGAATGCTATTTGCAGGTATAACTTTTGCTTTTGTCGCGATTGACATTCACGACTCAGAAACTATAATTATAACGTTTTCTCCAATCAACTTTTGATTTTTCGATGCAAGCATCACATGAAGAAACCTCCTCCACCCGCAAATGACAACCGTGAGTGGAGTTTAAATGCGGACCCACCCGCGAAAAACAAACTCCTACCTGCGAAAGGTATACTTTTGTATTCTTTTTGTTTTGGGGTATATTTGGGTGAAACATTCTAACCCATGAACTCAATAACATTCAACAAGCTCAACAATAAAATAGATATGTCACAAGTACTTTGATAACACTTTATCAACGAGAACCCTACGCTAAAAAATTCATCCTAGTCAAATCTTGAAGATATTGAGGAAGTGATTGTTGTATGGGTCAACGAAGTGAACGTGATGGCCATTAAGACTGATTTGATTTTTCCAGAGGAAACCTCTAGGCATTTATATACATATAATGAGTTATTTCATGACTTCCAAAAAATCACAAATGGAAAAGTCTAGAATGGTACAACATATTTGCATAAAATAGTTTTTCAACACAAAATATTTTAAATAATCCAGTATATTTGAAAATGATGGTAGTTTACGTTCGGTAATTCTTTATCAAAATATTTTTCAAATTTACAAAACTTACTGAATACCTTTTGAAATGTCACAATAAAACCCTAGTTACTAGCTTACACTAATGTTACAAATAATTACTGACTCGATTCAGACACAATAGGGGGTCCCCTGACCTGGTCCTAGCCCAAATCGGTCACCCAAGGGTTGGAACCTGGCCTGGTTCCCAACCTAGACCAGGTGACAAACCTTGTGCAACCTAATCAGAATCGGGATCCAAGTCGGGGTTCCTTTGGTTGGTTGTTAATCTAGTCTTATTGTAAGTTATTATAACATTATTGTAAGTTATTAGGGTTTTGTTATAATATTTGGAAAAGTATTGAATTAATTTTATATATTTAAAAATTATTTAACATAATTTTTTTACCTAGAGTTCATGGAATATGCCTTTACAATTATTTTGAAACATAATAGTGTATCCACTCTCGCAAAAAAAATACATTGGTAGACCTGTCAAAATATGACCCGACCCGAAAATGACCCGGAATCGACCCGTGCTCGGGTCGGGTTAGGGTCACAAAAAGACACGACGGGTCATTTTCGGGTTGACCCGTCTGACCCGCCGCAAGAGACGGGTCGGGTTCGGGTTGACCCATCTGACCCGAACCCGACCCGCGGAAAAAACTCAATGTCGTTCTCTTCTCTTCAGTTAAACCTAAATTGTCTACTCCTCAGTTATCAGTGTCATTCTCAGATTCTCTTCTCTTGCTCTCTCTCTCTCTCTCAGTTCTACTTCTCTGATCAATCGCGGTGCCTTGGCTTCTTCAATGGCGGAATCGGTCTGGATTCTTCAATCGGTGTAGAATCCGTCGGAATTCTTCAATCGGTGTAGAATCCGTCGGGATTCTTCAATCGCGGTGGTTCTCCTCGCCTTGGCTTCTTCAATGGCGGAATCCGTCGGAATTCTCCTCGCCTTGGCTTCTTTAATGGCGTCGGGATTCTTCAATCGGTCGGGATTCTTCAATCACGGTGGTTCTCCTCGCCTTGGCTTCTTCAAAGGCGTCAAGATTCTTCAATCGGTCGTGGTGACGGGGAGTTGGGGGGATTGGTGGTGAAGACGTGGATTTCGTGGCCTCTTTTGGTGAAGACTGCGAGAAGACTGCAATTGTGTGTGGAGTTGTGTCTCAGTTTCACACTGCAAATGTGTGGCCTTTTGGTGAAGACATGCTCCTGATGGCACATGACCAGCTTCCATACAAGTTTCTTTCCCCATTTATTATCAATTTGGCCAAAGTTTGCGTAAGTTTATTTAACAACTTAATCAAACTATTAAATTGTCCAAACTCTCAAAATTTAGTTAAATTTTTTTGTATTAGATATATTCATCTGTTGAAGGTAATGCTTGAGATGATGATATGTATAGCGTGAAGACTTTCAGTAGTATCTCAGTTTGTGTATGTATGTGGCCATTATCTTAGTAGTATCTCAGTTTGTGTATGTATGTGGCAATTATCTCAGTAGTATATCAGTTTGTGTATTTTCAGTAGTATCTCAGTTTCTTGCTGTGTAATTTTGTTGTGCTTGAGCTTGACTCATTCAATTGTGCCTCTGTGGAGTGGAGTGGAAGTTGTGGAGCCCTGCTTTGTGCATGCTGTCAGCCACTCAACACAGCAGTCAGCAGGTTCGATCGTTCGGCAGCTACTGCCTATTTCTCCACGGGCGGGTCAGGCGGGTTGACCCGCCAACCCGCCAGGTCGGGTTCGGGTCACGAAACCTGACCCGTACAGTGCGACGGGTCGGGTTCGGGTTGACCCGTACAGTATGATGAGTCGGGTCGTGTCGGGTCAAACCCGGCGGGTTGACCCGAATTGACACCTCTATACATTGGTGCAACAAAATTTGTGTAAACGTGTTGAATCTTTTTCATACATTTTCTGACCATAAATAATGAATGGATTTGATATGAAAATTTCATCAAGAACTACAATGTTAGACAAGAAAATAACAGGAGAGGTCCAACTCAAAAGTATCTACAACATTTCGAACTTCAATTTAGTTTTTTTCAACACTTGACACAAATTCCATTCCAAAATCCACACTTTTAATGGCATTCCAAATAAAATAAAGAAGAAGAAGAAGAAGAATTCTGTTTAGCAAGTATGATAGCTAATTTCGATCTTGTCATTTCCATTATATATAAATGAAAACAAATAAAATTTAAGGCCCATATATATTTCATGCAATACTTTGGGCCCTTTTCACCCCATCCGGCAGGGTCTCCACCTCCAGCTTAGCATACACATAATACCATCCTCGGCCCAGCTCCAACAAGTCCATATGGCCATCACCTCTTCAGTCCAACTTCACCTGCAGATCATGCTGTTCATACCATAAAGGCATAAAATCCTACTCCTGAAGATGGACTCATTGGCAGCATACGAAATTTGTTCCTTAATGCTCCCTCCCAAGAATGGTACTTTGACTGGTGCCTCTGCCACACATGACTGGATCGCCAGGTAATTTAAATTCTATTTCTCATAATTGTGCAAACTCATCTTCTATTGTTATTGCAGGTAATGAATCCTCTCTGCCTGTAACTCAACACACAGTAATTTACTAAGGATAACTTGCTTAATTGGATTTGACCCTCTCATTTGTTTTGTGAAGGTTGAGACTCCGGGTTGTAATGCTTTGATGTGATAGTACCAGAGATTTATATCCGCTCACTCTCGCGAAGTCATCTCCCAAAACGCTCAAACTACAACAGTAGACTCTACCACCATCTGACACCGTCGTTTGAGTCATCCTTGAAATCATGTCATGAACATATTTTTGGATCCTTTATTTTCCTATCCACTCAAATAATACCGTAGGAAAACAAAATAGGCTGTCATTTTCTTCATCATACAATAAAAGTATATGTATTTTTCGAATTCTGCACTTTCATCTATAGACCTCAGCAATACCTAGTATTGCTCGGATTCAAGTATTACTTGTTATTGTTGTGTAACGACCGAAGCCCGAGCGACTGTCCTCACTAGTCCAACCCAAATTTATTGAGCCCGTTGTCGTCACTTGGGCCCAGAAAAAGAGGAATTTCTGCTGAACTTGAGTAGTACATATCTGCTTATATGGATTTCAAATCACTTATTTATATCTGATGTTGGATGGAGTACCACAATCTACCCCCTTAAAGCGCGCACCGTCCTCGTTGCGGCCCAGTCCAGAAATTTTGCCCTGATAAGTGACTCGGTCTTGCAAGTCCTATACTTTTCAAATACCCTTCTAGGGCTTGACCAATTATTTTCACCCGTTGGCAGGAGTCTTCAAACCATTCAAGACCGATCACTGTCCAGGGTCGGTTCTGATACCATTTGTAACACCACAAACCCGAGCGTCTCTCTTCACTAGCCCAACCCAGCTTGACTGAGTCTGTTGTCCTCACTTGGGCCCAGAAAAGGAGGAATTCATGTTGCACTTGAGTAGTACATCTCTGCTTATATGAGTTCCAAATTACTTAGTTCTATCCGATGTGGGATGGGGTATCACAATCTACCCCTTAAAGCGCGCGACGTGTCCATCGCGACCCAGTCCAAAATATTTACCCCTTGTAGGTGATTCGATATTGCAAGTCCTATATGTTGGATCGTGAAATCCTGGATGTTGATCTAGCATTGGATTAAATGCCAGACAAGGACGGAAAGATGCTTCTGCTCCAACTCCGGTGAACCTGCAAGTAAGGGAGCGCAACAGAGGGGGTGTCTCTGGATCCCTCTCCGATGCTTAAATGAGTATATGTTGGTGTATATCTCAAAAAAACGTAAGGAACGTATGTAAAGCAAGAGTATTTATAGGGTAGGAGAGATCAAATCGTATAAGGTAGCTGAATATCTTAGTGTATATTGTGTTGCTGAAGATTCGGATTATGGGATATGGCAGTTACTGCGAGATATTGTAGTTGCTATATCTAATCTTTAGTGAATATGTGACCGAGATACGCGAGATATCGTGGCCACTTCCTTATTGACGGTTTAGTGGGACCAGAGGAGAGAGGCAAGGCTCTCTTCGGGGCGAGCACTCTCATGGCGAGCAGTGAGAGGTCGCGTCCTGGTGAAGAATGGCGAGCAGTATGGGAGCCTTTGGCGTCCTTAGAGACTTTTGGGCTCGGTTCTGGGCCACTCGATGGTGGGCCAAGTTTGACTCGTACTTTAGGCCGATCCGGTTTGAATATCATGGGTTTACCCCCCTATGGCTATTGGGCCTCCGATGCCTTTTCTTTACTGGTCTGTCACTATCGATACCCAACATTTGCCCCCGATGCTTGATTGAAGTTTCTACAGTCGAGCTTGATTTCTTGGTAGGGTTTTAGATAGTGACGTCTTAAATTCGGTTTTCTTCGCCTCTTGTAATGGTTCATGACCTTTGAGGCACTCCAGGCTCGTTTTGCGAGCAGTCCCTCCACTGTTCAAAGTTGAAGGAATATTCTTCCTTTTATTCCCTTTTGGCGATCACTCGTAGTAACTTTGGCCTGAGAAATTTTATCTTTCTTTGCTAGGTGATCATTACCTACCAAAAGTATTTCTGATAAAGCCTATTAATGCGTTGGCGACCACTTTGTCTGCTCAGTGGACTTTAGCATTTAATGACTACACAGTTATCCGGAAATCGAACGGTCGCTTGGGGCACGCCTGTCATTTATTATTCCGTAAACCAAGGGCAGTCTGACAACTGTCTGTACTGGCCGACCGTTTGTCTCCCCGAGGTGTCTCTTGGAATTCTGACATTGCTTCGGTTTTTTCCAAAAAGGTGCAATTATTCTCCTGCGTCGCTTCGATTCGTCCGTGGCGGTTACTCCTTTTTGGGCCTATATAAGAGACGTCAGTTTCTTTGTTTTGTTTTTTACACACCTTCAATCCTTCAGATTTTCAGAGCCTCTTTGCGAACCATTCTTCTTTCTTTTTCAATCTTCTTCAACTTTTCTCCCAACTGCTTCCATGGCTACCCGTGGTCAGAGGATCAAACACGCAGCTACTAAGGCATCCAAGAATGCCAATGCGTCCAGGAACGCGAATGCCCCCTTAACCATTAGGGAAGGTGCTGTGCTCCCTTCAACGGGGGAACAAACTGACGTGGGGAGGTCCGCAGCCACCCCGGTGGTGGTGGATGGGCCTGAGCTTCAGACGCCCATCTTTTCTCCGAAAGGTAAACTTCCGTTCTTTCATTGCTCTGTTTCGGTAATATTCCCTGCTGTTCCTTGTTTTTATGTTTGCCATTGCCATATCTGAACTGTTTGAGTAGATGTCAAGCCTAATGAGTTGAAGCCGGCTTACTTTAAGACAATGGTTGCGCTTGGTGGCCTCGGTGTGGAGGATGCTCCTAGATATCCTGGCCTAGGTCTGCACTATCCTCGCGACGGAGAGGTTTACATCTATGCGGCCCAGATTGAGGCTGGGTTGCGTTTTCCTCTTTGTGAGGATTTGCAGACATTGTGCCAGTTCTATGGAATCCACCCCACGCAACTCGTTCCCAATGCCCTTAGGATGTGGGCCGGTTTCAAGTTCCTGTGCATACGCCAGGAATGGGCGTATTCACTAGCCTTGTTCCGGTGATTTTTCCGATTGGCAGCTGGGGCGAACCACCTCCATCACTTCCAACCACGCTGGCCGAAGTTTGCAGAGTGGAGAGGCCTTCAATCGTGGGATTGGAACGTCCACGTTCGGTTGGTAGACGACTTCCGGGCTACCAACTCCAATTATAAGAAGTTTTACTTCTTTTACAAGGGGGGCGTATCCTGGAAATTGTTTACCCCAGACAAGGATTTCCCTCCTTCCTTCGAAGAGCTGTCAGGGAGTGATCGGTACGCCATCGACGACCTTTTCCGGTTGCATCGATCGTCCCACTTCAAGTCCATCCACGCTGGCCGAAGTTTGCAGAGTGGAGAGGCCTTCAATCGTGGGATTGGAACGTCCATGTTCGGTTGGCAGACAACTTCCGGGCTACCAACTCCAATTATAAGAAGTTTTACTACTTTTACAAGGGGGGCGTATCCTGGAAATTGTTTACCCCAGACAAGGATTTCCCTCCTTCCTTCGAAGAGCTGCCAGGGAGTGATCGGAACGCCATCGACGACCTTTTCCGGTTGCATCGATCGTCCCACTTCAAGTCCATCCACTCAGTGGCGGAGACTACTGAGAATATGCTTGAGATGGCGGGCATTCATCAGGCCACGCCAATCTTTGATGATTGGATAACTTTCTAACCCTTTCCTTGTTTACTGTTTGTAGGCAAGGCCCGAAAACTTATAGGTCTCTTTGATGACCAGGAAAAGGCAGGGTTGTCCACTGACCAGGCGCTGCTGAACTCTCCTCCTCCCCCCTCTAGGCGTTCGTCTAAGAGGAAGTCTGAGGAGGTGATTCCCTCGGCCACTGTTGACCCTCGCCAACCGGGTATGTTGCCTCGCCATTTGTAGATTTGATGTTTTTATACTTTGCAGTTTTTGGGTTCTGACATCTTGCCTTGTTATTTTGCAGAGAAGTCCTCGGCTGACGTGGCCCGGGACCCTCCTCCTCCTCCCTCCAAGAAGGTCAGGAGTGAGGAGCACCCGGAAGTCGACCAGCATCCTTCTCCTCCCCCTCCTAAGGGCCCTTCTGCCAGCAAGGCGAAGGGTCTGGACGTGGCGCCTCCTTCTTTAACTCCTCAGGGTCCTTCTGCCACCAAGGAGAAGGTTTTGGCCTTGGCGCCCCCTCCTCCTACTGTGCCCACGGTTCCTCCCAAGGTGTCTGAGACCCAGAAAAAGGGGCCCGACGCTTCCAGCTCCTCGAAGCCTCCTGCGGAGGAGTACTGCTCCATGGCGAGCTTGTTCCAGTCACTTAAGGCTGCAAATCCTCGGGGGCCTTGGATCCCTTGCGGGGACCTTTCGAAGAAGGGGTTCCCTGCCCAGAAGAGCCTCCGGGGTAGCCCGGACATGTGCATGCGGCTTCATGACGGGATAATTCCCCCTAAGAACCGCTCGATTGTTCCCACGGAGCTACCTCAGATAGAGGGGTTCCTGCGGACCCACTTCGAACGAGTCGCTCTGGTATGATCTCGCCTCTTTTCCGTTTTTTTCTTTTTCCCTTGTCGTTCCCTTTTTGTTTGATGTCCTGACAACTTTCATTCTGTTTTTGTTGCCAGCTCGTTCGGGAAGAGGTGGTGCTTGGCCGCGTCTTCGGAGAGCTCGCCGACAAGCATTCTGACCTGCTTGTCGAGATGGAGCAGTACTGAAGTACGGGGGTCACCCCCGGGCAATTTAGGGCCATCAAGACGACCGCTGACGCGGCGATCGCCTTGGTGGACGGTGCCCAGGAGGAGTACTTCAGGAAGGAGCAGCGTCTCCTTGCTGATGTTAAGAAGAGGGAGGCTGATGCTGCAGCTTTCCTTCAAGAAGCTGAGGCCCTTCATCGGTGCCTAGATGAAGGAGAAGCGGTCCGAGCTCGCTTAGAGGCCGAGTTGAAGGAGGCTCGGGCCCAAATTGCGAGAGTCGGACGCTCTTCGGGTCGCCGCTGAGACCCAGAAGGAAACTGCTGAGGCCCAGAGGGCTATTGCTGAAGCCAGGGGGATCGCCCTGGAGGAGGAGAAGAACCAGCTGGCTGATCAGCTAAAGGCCGTCCCTTTGCCCCAAACCGTGGTCGAGGAGTTCAAGGTCTCTGAGGACTTTGAGGACCACGCTTTGAAGGTGATGAAGTCGGCGATTGCTAATTTTTTTCAAGTCCTGGTCGAGGATGTTCAGGCGGTCGATCCCAACTTTCCCATTGGGGAAGTTGAATCCCTTAAGGGTTTCTTGCGGAGTCACCTTCCTCGGTCTACTGTTGCTGCTGAAGAGATTGCCCCTGGAGGCGAGCCGAGTACTCCTGCCCCCGAAGGTGAGCAAAGCACCCCTGCCCCCGAGGACACAAAAGCTTGAAGCCTCCACTTCCTTGGCGATCATCGTTCTTATATCTATCTTGTCTTTTTTTTCTTAGACATGCTTTGTAATTACTTTTTGATAAAAGACTCGGTTATTATATATTGAATGCCTTTTTTATTCATACGCCCTTGGATGACTTTGAATGTGTTTGGCTATCTTTTCTGATATCTTGATAGCGTAATCGTAATTACTTCCAACTTTTTCTTGCTTTGTAATGGCCTCGACTTTTAAAGCCTTGGACCAAGCATAAGTCTGTATGAACTTTCTAAGGACAATACTCTAACACTTAAAAGCATAGATTTCTAAGTTCTAAGAGATATTACCTTTTCGAAGTTTAAACCTTTGACGTGTTTACATAGTAACAAGGAATTTGTTAACTTAAGGCTTCATCATCCATAGTGATCGCCTAAAATCCCTTATCCGCTGTTTAATGGGTTCATAGCAGATCTCTTTGTCTGGCTTTGGCGTCTGCTCTCCCGTTTTTGCCTAATTCTATTGTTAGGACTTTTTGGCCTGACTTTGGCGTCAGGGCTTTCATTTTGCCTAACTTTATTGCTAGGTCTTTTGGCCTGACTTTGGCGTCAGGGCTTTTTGGCCTATCTTTGGCGATAGGGCTTTTGGCCTAACGTTGTTGTTAGGGCTTTTGGCCTAGCTTTGTTGCTAGGGCTTTTGGCCTATCTTTGTCGATAGGGCTTTTGGCCTGACTTTGGCGTTAGGGCATTTTGGCCTAACTTTGTTGTTAGGGCTTTTTGGCCTGACTTTGGCGTCAGGGCTTTTGTGCCCGACTCGGTTATCAGGTCTTCGCCTGACTTTTGGCGTCAGGTCTTTTTTATTCGACTTGCTTCGAGTGGACATGCTTTATGAAGGAATGGATTTGTTTTATTAACATAACAGTTTGATTACAAGCTATGTATGAAATCTCCTTAGATGCTCAAAATTGAATGGACGGGGTAACCTTTTGCCTTCGGTGGTTTCCAAATAGTAGGATCCTGGTGCGGCGATCTCTATTACCTTGTACGGTCCTTCCCATTTGGCTGAAAGTTTATTTTTACTGTTCAGCCTTGTGAATTCATTCCTTCTCATAACCATCTCCCCCACGAAAAATTGGCGAGCGCTTACTTTTCTATTGAAATATCGAGCGGTCGCCAGGCGCATCTTTGCTTGTGCTTTTTCTGATAACCATCTCTTTTCTTCTGCCAAGTCGAGGTCGTTTGCCTCAGTGTTACAATGTAGGATTCTATGGGTAGGCACTGCTATTTCGGCGGGTGCTACTACTTCTGATCCATACACTAAGCTGAAAGGTGTTTCTCCTATGGCTGACTTAGGCGTTGTTCTGATGGCCCATAACACGTTTTCCAGCTCTTCTGCCCAATTCCCTTTGAATGCTCGAACCCTTTTCTTGAGTCCTGCTAAAACAACCTTGTTGTCTGCTTCAGCTTGCCCATTCATTTGAGGATGATGCACCGAGCTGAAACGATGGTCGACATGATATTCTTCACAAAGCCATTTTAGCTCATTTCCAATGAATTGCGGACCATTATCACTGATGAGTATTTTGGGAATTCCAAACCTGGTGAATATGTTGATCTTTAGGAATTTGATGACCTGAAATTCCGTTGTAGAAGCTAGAGCTTTCGCCTCTATCCACTTAGTGAAGTTGTCGATCGCCACTATAATGTGGGTGCGTTGACCAGTGCTAATAGGGAAAGGACCTAATATATCGATCCCCCATTGAGCGAAAGGCCAAGCACCCGCCATTGGGGATAATAGTGTTGATGGTCGACCTGATCGTGGTGCAAACTGCTGGCAAGTCTCAAACTTCTGCGTTAATTCAGCCACATCTTTTCCTAAGGTTGGCCAATAGTATCCCAACCTGAAGATTTTTCTTGTCAACGATCGAGCACCTTCGTGACATGCTGCCGCCCCTTTATGAGCTTCTCGAAGAACCCTTTCTGTTTCTGGATGGGCAACACATCTTAAGTAAGGAGTCGAGTAACCTCTTATGTAGAGTTCTCCATCTATAATCAGATAACTGGCCGCAAGTCGTCTTATCCTCGTGGATTCGCCTTCATCATCCGGGAGGATCCCTTCTTTTAAGTAATTCTGAAACTGAGTCATCCATGTGACCTGTCCTTGAATATTGAAGACCACAGCTCTGCTTTCAAGGACTGAACATAGGGCCTTTTCCAGAAATTGCACATCCTGGATTGTTGTCCCTCTGAATGCTAGTTTGCTCAAGGAGTCTGCCATCTGGTTTTCTTGGCGAGGAATAGACTCAATCGCGAAATTTGGGATTTCCGCAACGAGCTTCTTGGCGATGCTGAGGTATTTTTTCATATTTTCTCCTCTTGCCTCGTAGGTGCCATTAACCTGATTGACAATAAGCTTTGAGTCACTTTTTACCTTAAGCGCAGTTATACCCATTCCTTTTGCTAGTCTGAGTCCAGTGATGAGGGCCTCACATTCTGCTTCATTATTGGTCGCTGGGAACGTTAAGGCGATCGCATACTTCAAAGGTTCGCCTTCAAGAGGAATAAGAATTAAACCTGCCCCCGAGCCTCCTTTTGATGAAGTCCCATCTGTGTAGAGTTCCCAGATTTGATTGTCGTCTGCTGACTGACTTGGCCTGTTTTCTGCTTCTGTTTGACCGTTACTCGTACTTTCCACAATGAAATCAGCTAGTGCTTGACCTTTGATGGCCGTTTTTGGCGCAAATTTGATCCTGAACTCGCTGAGCTCGATCGCCCACTTAACCATTCTTCCTGAAGAGTCTGGCTTGATCAGGAAGTTTTTGAGTGGTTGATTAGTGAGGACCGTGATGTCGTGCGCATGAAAGTAAGGTCTCAGCTTCCGAGCAGCAATAACTAAGGCATAGAGATACTTCTCAATCTGGACATTTTTTTTAATTCAGCTGAGTTGAACATTTTGCTAATGAAATACACTGGACTCTGAATATTATTTTCGTCCCTTATTAAGACAGCACTGGCTGCCACCTCGCTAATGCCTAAATGAAGGAAGAGCTGCTCGCCTGGAACGGGCTTTGCCAGAGCTGGGAGCGTTTGGATATACCTCTTCAAGGATTGGAACGCTTCCTCGCAGTCAGGCGTCCACTCGAACTTGCGGTTGACCCTCAGCGTTTTGAAAAATGGGAGGGACCTGTCGCTCGCTTTGAAGAGGAAGCGGTTGAGAGCAGCTAGGCGTCCATTCAGGCATTGGACCTCCTTGTGGCAGGTTGGCGACTTCATTTCTTCTATGGCCTTTAGCTTTTCTGGGTTTGCTTCGATTCCCCTTTCGCTGACCATGAAACCCAGAAATTTACCGGACTTGACTCCAAAGGCGTACTTGGCAGGGTTCAGGCGAACGCTGTGTCTTCTCATGCATTCGAAAGCCTCGCAGAGGTCTGTTGTGTGCGGATTGCCCTTGATGGTTTTGACGAGCATATCATCCACATAAGCCTCCATGTTTCTCCCCAGCATTTCCTGGAACAGGTGGTTCACCATCCGCTGATAAGTTGCCTCGACATTGATGAGGCCAAAGGGCATCACCTTGTAGCACAGAATGTCCCTATCGGCATAAAAAGCGGTGTGAGTCTCATCGTCTGGATGCATTCTGATCTGGTTGTAGCCTGAATAGGCGTCCATGAAGCTTAGCATCTCACGACCCGAGGTAGCATCGACCAGCTGATCAATTCTAGGAAGGAGGTATGAATCCTTAGGGCAAGCCTTGTTCAAGTCGCGGAAGTCGACGCACATCCTCCACTTGCCGTTTGATTTATTAACCAAAACTGGGTTGGCGACCCAACTCTGGAATCTCACCTCTCTGACGAAGTCAGCCTCAATCAATCTGCCGACTTCCTACCTGATCGCCAAACGCTTGTCCGTCCCGAACGATCTTCTTTTTTGGGCGATCGGCTTAATGGAAGGGTCTATCCTGAGCTCGTGGGAGATGATGTCTGTGCTGATTCCCGGCATATCGCTTGGCTGCCAGGGGAAGAGCTCCTTAAATTCTTTGAGGAGGGCGGTCATGGCCTTCTTCTGATCCTCTTTTAAGGTGGTCCCAATGCGCACCTTCTTGTCTGGACCATCGATCTCGACCTCTTCCAATTCCTCCATGGGTGCTGGCCGAGCCAAGTCCTCGCGAGGGTCGGCCTTTGTTTCAATGGCGAGGGCCTCCCTTTGGTTCTTCCTTCGCAGACAGTTCATATAGCATTGCGGCGAGGAAGACTGGTCGCCGAACACTTCTCCGATCCCGTTGGGAGTGGGAAACTTCATCTTTTGGTGGACTGTGGATGCCACAATCTTGTTCGGATTGAACGTGGTCCTCCCTATGATGGCGTTGTAGGATGTAGGTGAATCGACCACCAGGAAAGTAACCGATACCTTGATGCTTTTCCATCCTTCGCCAAAAACAACTAGCATGGTTATAGCCCCCAGCGGATAAGTTGTCCTTCCCGCAAACCCAATCAGCGGAAAGTCGACCCTCTTCAGGTCTCGCTTGGACTTGCCCATCTTCTCGAAAGCGTCCAGAAATAGGATGTCTGTCGAGCTGCCTCCGTCAACCAGAATCCTAGCAACATCATAGCCGTCAATATCATCTGTGATAACCAAAGCAGCGTTGTGGGTGAACATGTGCCAAATCATCTTCAGAGAATTAGATGACAATGTTCTCCTCAGGTCGGGGTCGCTTTCCCAACTGAACTGCTGTGGAGATCTGAGTGGCGTAGACCTCCCTTGCATTCGACCCCTCGCCGCCTGCACCGAATCCTCCTGCAATCAGATTTACTCTTCTCTTGCTTCCCGACGGATCAGTTTGCTCAGCAGGGGCTGGCGAACGATGTCTCCTAGGGGGCGTTCGACTCCTGTCTCGCCCTGCCACGAATTCCTTCAACATCCCCCTGAATCAGCTTCTCTATATCCCGCTTCAGAATGCGGTAGTCATCTGTCTTGTGGCCCTTGCACTTGTGGTATCTGCAATAGCTCTCGACATCCTTTCCCATGGGCTGACCACCTCGACGAGGCATCGGTGGCCTTGCCAAGGATCTCCTCTCCATCTCAGGTGAGATCTGCCTATTTAAAGGGGTGAAGTACTCAGGGACCTCTGGATGGCGAAGCGCCGGATTAGACTCGACTTGGGGCCTGTTGTCTTTTCCCACTTCTTCACCTCCTTCTTACCATCGCGTCGGGGTTTAGGAACCACCCTTAGCGAGGTCGTCAGGAAGTTAGCCTCTGTGTTCGCCCTTTCAAGGTCTATGAAACCTTTTGCTCTGGACGCCAACTCCTCCAGCGTTTCGATCTCCTTCACATGGTAGCTGTGTCGCAGCTTCCTCGAGTCCTTGTTGGCCACATCCAGACCCATGTAAGGCAGTAAGGAACGTATGTAAAGTAAGGGTATTTATAGGGTAGGAGAGATCAAACCGTATAAGGCAGCTGAATATCTTAGTGTATATTGTGTTGCTGAAGATTCGGATCATGGGATATGGCAGTTACTGCGAGATATTGCAGTTGCTATATCTAATCTTTAGTGAATATGTGACCGAGATACGCGAGATATCGTGGCCACTTCCTTATTGACGGTTTAGTGGGACCAGATGAGAGAGGCAAGGCTCTCTTCGGGGCGAGCACTCTCATGGCGAGCAGTGAGAGGTCGCGGCCTGGTGAAGAATGGCGAGCAGTATGGGAGCCTTTGGCGTCCCTAGAGACTTTGGGCTCGGTTCTGGGCCACTCGATGGTGGGCCAAGTTTGACTCGTACTTTAGGCCGATCCGGTTTGAATATCATGGGTTTACCTCCTCTATGGCTATTGGGCCTCCGAGGCCTTTTCTTTACTGGGCTGTCACTATCGATACCCAACACTATAGTTTTCAAATACCTTTCCGGGGCTTGACAAACTATTTTCTCCCGTTGGCACGAACCTTCAACTTGAAAGCCCGGTCACGGTTCTGGCTAGACTCTGATACTAGTTGTAACACCCCAAGCCCGAGCGATTGTTCTCACTAGCCCAGCCCAACCTGATTGAGCCTGATGTTCTTAATTGAGCCTAGAAAAGGAGGAATTCCAATTGGATTTGAGTAGTACATCTAAGCTTATTTGATTCCATATCACTCACTTATTTCTATCTGATGTGGGACAGAGTATCAGATGTTTGATGATTTCTATCAATATGTCTGTATGCACCAAAAGTGAAATGTTCACCAAATTTACTCATTTTCACTCCTATTTGAACGTCCAGTTTAACATCACTATATATATATATATATATATAATTGAAACTGATAATGGATCGAATTTTGTTGAAAATTTCATTACTACTTTAAAAAACACAACATTGTTTCTTATCAAACTTACCCTTACACCTCTTCCAAAAATGGGAAAACTGAGCGTCTAATTAAAACTCTCAACGACATCACATGAACACATATTTTTTCAAGCCTATCTCCCCCTAAATTTTGGGTCGAAGCCATGAATATTGCATGTCATCTTTTCAACATGCTCTTCACCCTAAACTACAATGTTGGGTGTTACTCTCCACGCCTCAGGCGACTCAAATACAAACTGATTCGACCCGGAGGTAAACTGACCCGACTTAGAGGACCTTAGGGCATCACTATCAATTCTTAAGGCGGCGCTATCTCGTAGGTTCATAAGCCACATGGGTTGCTCTTTCATAAGACACCTTCTTATGATCATCTTAGGGTGTTCAGTTGTAGAGCTACGCATGAACCAGTTCGAGGCCGAGCCAGTTCAGAACCGTACATTTACCACATTTTAGGTAAGGTACAGTTTACCGCTCCAGTTTGTAGTCACTCCAGATTTTGCCTAATTTACCAAACTTTATATGTGAACTTGTTGAGAACTAGTTCAGACGAACAACTTTATTTAATTTTAAAAAAAAAACTGAAGATGATTCGAGTCTCAATCATAGAAAGAACAAATTACAAATCAATAACTAAAAAAATCATCAACAATGAAACATTATTAATCAATCAATCTTCTATCGGTGAATAGAGCTAGCAAGCACCATAGCAAGTACAACAATGATTAAGCAACAAACACCTACTAGCTAGCTAGGTCAAGTAAATAGGGGGAGAAAGAGTGGTACTTCTTCTATCATGATACTCTTTTATTTTTGTAGATAAAGCGAAAATGGGGGAGTAAGAGTGGTACTTCTTCAACCTCCGCGATCGTAGGTACCTAACGGGGTTGAAGACGGACCGGGCCATAGAGGCGGGATATTGGAGGGCCCCAGAAAAGACAGGGAGATTTACAGCTCTAAGGCCTGCACCTTCGACGGAACGAAGAAACCCCTCTTCTACTACTGATGGGACCTCACGAAGCTCACGATTGGAGATGGGATGGGAGAGAAAATGAACTGATGAAACTCAAGAAGATGTAGAGGCAGAGAGGCGAGAGAGGAGTCCCCTCTCAAAGATGGAGATGAAGCTCACAAAGATGGACTGACGTCACGAACAATCTAGGATGGAGAACCGGTTAGCTTAAAATTGTCGAAGACCCGAAAGACTTGAAGAGGAAAATGAAGCTCACGAAGAATCGAAGATGGGGAGCTTGGCTGGAAATGAAGACGAAATGTCGAAGACTTGAAGAGCACAACTTAACCTAACTGGTATGGCTTAGTAATTAAATAGAATATTATATTAAAACTGGTACAAGAAGCGGTTCAGTTTACCATTTGAGAAATAGGTTTTTGTACCTCTTTTGAACCGCTCCATATTTATGCAAAATATGGTTTGGTCGACCTGATCCGGGGAGCGACACTATTGTGGTTGGAGCCGCCGAAGAGCGTCGCTTAATTAACAAAGATGGACTCTTATCGCATTTAGTTGACTCGCCTTGGGTCAACTCACTTTTAGTCGGCTTGCCTTGGGTTGAATCACCCTGAGTCGAATCGCCCGTGACAGCTCGCGCAATTCCTTTCACCTGTGTTTCATATAGGGGACAAGATAGTAACAAGTACAGAGGATGACATAGGAGAAATGACTACCCCAACCTACAATACGACGCTCCCTACAGCCTATTACAGCCATTTATGCCTTGATAGGAGACAAATCTAACATAAAGTAGAGGCATTGATCAAAAGGCATCCTCTCATTTGGCCCATTACTGCCAACTCAACTCCGGTTGGCTCGCCTGAGTAAACCCCACCTAACCAGGGTAAGAGTCTGACCTGACCAAGGTCTGGGATAAGGAGTCCTTCACCAACCTAGTACCATAATTTAATTGAGCATTCAGTACTTCCACTTACATTTACTCTCTCACACGAACAAACCTCCAACTAACTTGATCGTTAGAGGGGAAATAATGGGAACACCTTGGGCTTTCCTTTTGTGCAGATCATCAGTGTTAGGACATAAGTTGAAGTTGAAAAGATTTAGGACCTTTTTGTTGATCCTCGTTAGATAAGGGAATCACTCATAATTATTAATAGTTAAACTCTATATATATCCACTCATACATCTGCTGTAAAAATTATCTTGGCTGTTGAAATGAAATGATGATGATGATACACAATACCTCTTCTATTTCTACTCGTTCTTATGCTTTTGCCTTTGGTTAGCTTGAGAATACCAATAGGGTATCTGAGCTACTAAAATCATGTTCTCTATTTTTTAATCATTCGCTGCTTATCTCCTATTTGTGTTTTTTATTTTCATTGTGACTGAACATCAACTCTCTCTATGTTAATTCTGGTTCAGTCTTCACCTATCTTCTATGCTGCATTTTGATCTTTAAATCCATAGTCTCTGCACCTTTTCATGCAATAGCTTAATCTCTGCAATCATTATGTTTGCTTTACTACACTGCTCTACTACATATTGATTGTTTTTCTGTGTCAATCAGATGTGCATCTTTTGGTCATGTATGTGTTCTCAAAGTGTTTGCTACAATACTGACTATATAATTATTCATATTCTGCCCGTATACTGCTTTGCCTGAAATCTGGGCTATTTCTTTTCCTCTTTATGCCCTATATGTTTCAACTCAACTAAGCATTATTTATTTCTGAATTCAAGTGACTCTTCTATATTCTGGTTATCTTTGATCTGTTCATCATGGATGACAACTCTCCAGTCTTTTTGAGTAAGAAAATCTCACTCCTTATGGGTGATGAGAACTTCCAATCATGGAAGCAGCAAGTTCACCTTATTGTGAAGGGTTTTAATCTTGAGCCACATCTATTCAGAACCGTTACAATTCATTATGGATGCTGATGGTAACAACACCAAAAATCCAGAGTATGCCAAGTTCATTCAACGTGACAACTCTTTAGCTTCTTGGTTGCTTTCTTGCATTTCCTCTCAATTAAATCGTTGCCTTTTTGGTTGTATGACTATTTGTTCTATTTGGCAAAAACTCCATCAAGTTTTCTCATCCTCATCCATCACTCGTATTATGAGTCTTTATGATCGTATCAAATTTGAAAGCTCCCACACCAACCTATGTGTGACTATCTCACGGAATTTTAAACCACATGTGATAGTCTTGCTAGTTGTAGACACCCTATTGAAGAGATTCCATATATTTCGATCATATTGAATGGTGTCAAAGGTCAGTTTGACAATGTTGTTGTTGTAATACACGCAGGCAGAAACCCATATGCTATTACCTTTGTCTGCTCCGTGCTCTTGGATGCTGAAACAAGGCAAAACGATCTTATCTTTGACATTCCATCTTCCATTAACATGGTGACCAAGAATGCTCACGCTTCATCATATCTTGTTGGATTAGTTGCTACTGCTCAGGACAAATGTAGCTCTCCCTCTCAATCAACTCCAGTGGCTACTCAGTCTCAAGAGTAAAGTTGCAGCTCAACAAAATTAGCATACTTCACCACCATATAATGGTCGAAGGCGTGACAGTGGTCAAAACACTAGGGGAAATAAACCACAATGTCATCTATGTGGAAAAATTGGCCACATTGTTCATCGCTGCTACCACCGTTTTAACATCAACTTTGTTGGCGTTACTGATGCCAACTCATCTCTTATCAATGGAGGCCTTATGAGTGCAAGTTAAACTAATTGGACTGACTATGTTGAATCAGCTCTACCTTCATACGTGCCCATCATGCCCTCCACGCAGCAACTTCCTCAATACACACATGTTGTTCACTACTTGCCACTTCCTCAGAATATAGACCTCTGCATTCCAAGACAATAACTGCATCTCTCTGAACAAGCAACAAACCCGTATGCGTTTCCAATGCCTATAACATATCTACCTCAGTACATTCATTATACAAGATCTCCACAACAAGTTGTTCCAGTTTATACTCCTCCTAGAATGACGCTTTATGCTGCAATTCATGTTGTCGGCCCTGTCCTGTTTCAAACTCCCAGTTCTGCTCATGTACCTGGATTAGCACCTCAAGGTCATGTGGCTCACATGTCCTCTATAACTGCACAAAATGCAACATGGTATCCTGACTACGGTGCCACCAATCATCTCACAAATGCAACACCTACTATATATGCTGCAATTCATGTTGTCGGCCCTGTCCTATTTTAGACTCCCAGTTCTGCTCATGTACCTGGATTAGCACCTCAAGGTCATATGGCTCACATGTCCTCTACAACTGCACAAAATGCATCATGGTACCCTGACACCAGTGCCACCAATCATCTCACAAATGCAACACCTAGTATATATGTTACAACATACATTGGTTTTCGTATGGTTATAATGGGTAATGGCTCACATCTTGACATTTGTGGGATCAACACCTCATCGATTAACACTTCTACTAGCCCTCTTATGTTAAATAACTTACTCTATGCAGCTCAAGTTACTAAAAATCTTCTTTCTGTGTCACAGTTCTCCAAGGGTAATCAAGTTTTCATCGAATTCCATCCCTCATATTGTGTGGTCCATGATTTAATCTCTCATCATGTTCTTCTATGAGGAGTGGAAAATGATGGTACATACTGCATTGATCTCTCCAAACTTGATAACGTTTTACCTGCATTGTCCACGTTATGCTTGCCTAGTTTGAATAATTGTTCAGCATTAGAGTATACTATTGCTTGCCTTGCTTCTAGTAGCATGTTGTCATATGAGGCTTGGTCATCCCTCCTCGCAAATTCTGTCTCGAATTCTAAAAATGAATACAATTTAAGCGTCAAACACTAATGAATCATGCGTTGCTTGTGGAATTGGAAAAAGTAAAATACTCGTGTTTCATTCCTCATAATCAACTTACACTTATCCACTAGAATTAGTTGAAGCGGATCTTTGGGGTCGTGCACCCTATTTATCTAATGAAAATCTATACTACATTAGCATAGTTGATGTATACAACATGTATATTTGGATATATTTCCTTCGAAAGAAGAGTGATGAAACTAAAAGCTTCATTGATTTTCACAAATCTGTAGAAAAGCAACTTGGTGCCTCACTTAAAGCTGGTCCAACAAAATGGAGGAGGAGAATTTAAACTATTGTCTATCTACCTACAGCAACTTGGTATACTCCACATGATTACTTGCCCGTATACATCATAACAAAATAACATTGTTGAGAGGAAACACTGTCATACTGTCGAGTTAGGACTCATGCTCATGGCACAAGCTCGAATGCCTCTGCATTATTGAGTGATGCCTTCTTTACTGCAGTATTTCTTGTGAATAGACTCCCTACACGAGTTCTATCAGATGTTTCGCCCCTTGAACAATGCAAGTGATATAGAGCAACCTCCACCTGATACTCAACAGGTCTCTTCCCAGCACAAAAATCAACCTCATCAAACTCACAACTTCAACAACCAACAAACACACACTCCTCTCTGTCCCGAAACTCTGTTCACTACAATGAAGCCTCTTCTCCACCTGCAGATGATCCTTCATCAACATTTGCACCATCGGTGCCACTGTCAACGTCTACAACTTCCAATCTTCTCTATGACCACGATGATGATCCCTGCAGTTAGGTATGCTCCCATCAATTCAATACCTCATAGTACTGATTCTGTGCTTGTACCCTCCTCTACTGTTCATGTATTCCCAAACTGACAAAACTAGCCTTCAAGCAGCCCCACACAAATTGATTCATTTCCATCCTCCTGTATTTGTTACGTTCAAGTGAGTTCTACTGATTCTACCCTAGTTGCTCAACCTAATCCACCTGCATCTGTTGAACCCTCCTTGAACACTCATCCCATGCAAACACGCTCCAAATCCAAGTCTCAACATTCCCTGACTACTACCATCTCTGAAGAATCCTTGTCCACTATCACAGAATCAACAAACATTCATGATGCTATGCAGCCTTCCTGTTGGGTCACTGTCGTAAAAGAAGAGTTGGATGCTCTTATTAATAATCACACCTGGTCTCTGGTTCCACTCCCTCGAGGTAGACACGCAATCAACTGCAAATGGCTCTTCAAAGTAAAAAAGAAACATGATGAATATGTGTAATGTCTCAAACCCAGACTTGTAGCTAGAGGTTTTTCTATAGAAACCAGGATTTGACTTTCAATACACATTCATTCCAGTTGTCAAACCTCAAACTATGCGGATAATGTTCACACTTGCCCTAACACTTCAATGGTCTTTACGACAAATTGATGTCAACAATGTGTTTATTCATTGTGACTTAGTGGAAGAAGTGTACATGATACAACTCCTTGAATGTGATTAAAAAAAAGACTCGAATGAATCTGATTTACTCTGTCATCTACATAAGGTACTTAATGGTCTCAAACAAGCCCCTCATGCTTGGTTTGAACGACTGGAAAATTTCTTACACATTTATCTTTCCTTTACTGTCTCAATCTCATATAATTGTCTTTTTATTAAGTCATGTGACTTAGGATATGTGTTTCCTTCTTGTTTATGTTGATGACATTGTAGTGACAGGTAGCTCCAATGAAATTATAGAAGACGTCATTCATCAACTCAATAACGAATTCAAACTAAAGGATCTTGGCATACTCAACAACTATCTTGACATGGAGGTTCAACGAGCCACATGATTTCTTCTTTTAGGCCAGAGGAATTACAAAAGTGATCTACTCACAAAAACAAGATTGCACAATGCTGACTCACTACAAACACCCTTTATTGGTACGTGTATGGCAAAGTCAGGTATTGCAGTTTCTAAGGAACCATTATCTGACGGTCTTTTGTACAGAAGCACCATAGGGGCACTTCAACATATATGTGTCACTCGACTGTACATTCACTTTGCAACTTACCCGATGGGATCCATCACTCTCCTGGTGTATTTGGGTGAAGAATGGAAGGTGTTTACTATCAATGTCACCTTTATCGTGGTCGACGCCCATGCCTCCTACAATTCGATCCTAGGGCACTGCACTCTAAATCCCCATAGAATGGTCCACTCCACGTACCACCAGCTGATGAAATTCCTTACTCCTCACGGGATAGGGTTGGTAATAGGCGATCAGACTGTGGCGCACAACTGTTATGTGCATTCAGCGCGTCGCCACGTATTGGAGAAGAAGGAAGCCCTTGCAATTCAAACGGAAGAACACCCAGGAAGTAAAGGAGCCTCCCTAAACCAGTGGAGGGATTAAAGAAGGTACAGGTGGATGACCCATAAAAGGTGGTACAAATAGGAGTGACACTCCCACAAAAACAGTGAGAGGCATTATCACTGCTCGTGATCGAGTTCAAGGATCTGTTCGCTTGGAAGCCAAGTGATATGCTAGGAATAAGCAAGGAGGTGATCACCCATGAGCTCAATATCGATTTGAGCATCAGGTCGATATATGGGGGAGGAGAATAACATGAGCAAGTGTATCCCACGCGCCCCCTCTCTCTCCTAAGTCACGACCAAGTGAGCGACTCCTCTGCCGATTTTTTCGGAAGCATTCAATTCCAATTGACAAATCTCTGTACACCATCGAAGATGCTAAAGTGATGGTGACACTCAGCCAATGAGAACAATCGAACCCATGCAAGGCATAGAAAGAGGCGACGTAGCTGAAGCAAGTTAGGGCAACTATATCTTCCACCTTCTGTAAGTTACGAAAAGCAGTCGGAGAAGTTGAAGCGCCGAGCTCGCAGGGTCGCCCACCAAGAAACCCGAGCCTGCCCTAGAGCCACCCAGAACCCGCCAGAACAACACCCAACCGGGGGGACGAGCTTGCCTGAGTGAGACCCAACCTGTACCCTGTTTTTTTGGTTCTATATCTGTTTGTGCAGGTTAGGTTCGAGACCACTATGACATCGCAGGGACCACAGTGTTACCATGACGAGCAATCGCAGTGGCAGTTCTGGTGAGAAAGAACAACCCCAGAAACGAGCAGTTGCATTACCGTTTAATCCCCGACTCGCTCAGAACGAACGTTATGTTGGTACGATCATTGCTCAGAAGCCAGTGAAGGCGTCGACGATCCACAGCGTACTGAAATTGGCTTGGTCACGGTACGGGTCAGTCACAATTTCAGATTTAACGGATAGAATTGTTATGTTCGAATTTGAAAATGTCGAGGATAGGAAGCAAATACTTGATTTATCACCATGGTCCGTCCAAGGACATTGCCTGAGTATCAAGAAATGGGAACCGAGTATTGGAATGACGCTCATCAATTTCAAAAAAGTTCAATTCTGGGTCCAAGTTCATGAGCTAGGCCTAAAGACATTTAGCTATGAGAGTGCTCGGATAATAGGGGATTTGATCGGGACTTTTATTGAAACTGATGAGGAGGTTGAAAATGTCCACCGGACCTACATCCGTCTAAAGGTTGAGGTGGACATTGACAATCCCTTAATGCCCGGGTTCTGGTGGACCAACTCGAAGGGTATGGACCTTGGATGACAGTCGCACGTCAAAAACCTACCAGAGCTAGTGTCATCAGGGGAAGCAGCTCCGAAAAGGAGCAATCACAGCAATAGGCACCGTGGAAATCCTGGTACGACATAATGAACGAAGCAAAGCCAGGTGGTGTCCGGGAAGAGAAGGAAGGGGAACATAATGAATCACCGTGTGCTGAGGAAGGCAAGAAAGCTGCAGACGAGCACGGGAACGGGCAGGGGGACGCATGCAACATGGTGGAAACCCTCGAAACCTTGTATGCATCTGAAGTGATCCAAATCCCACATCCAAACCAATTCGGGACCAATTAACCAAGCCCCACCATCGACCTAAATAAAACCCCAGAAGAGACCTCCATCATACCTTACCCAACACAAAACCCTCACCACATGGAAACCTGTAACACAATCCTGGCCAGCCGACGCTACCCATCCATAAACCTAACACACCATCTACCCTACCGTAATCCCTGGAACCCAGATGACAAACTGCACATGATGGACATTGCGAAGGTGACAAGGATACCAAAGAAACAACCGTACCAGCCCAGCCCAAACCAGTCTCTACCGCGGATCACACACCTACACAGCCACATGTACCAAGGAGATGAGAGAACGGAACCGCGGTAAATCCGCGACTACACTGTCGAGACACCACCCGACTCCCCTGAGCAACAAGGGACTGACATGGTGATGGAGTATACCACGGGGCTCAGCCCGTTTATGAACAAGATGAAGCTAAAGAGGAGCCGTGATGAGAAGAAAGCTCCGAAACTGAGGGGAATAAGATGGCTTGTTTATCAAAAACAGACCCATATACTGAGAGAAAGGAGAAGACAAAGGAGACAAACAAAGGAAAATACAAAGCGAAACAGAGGGTTGCTAGGGACCCTATGAAAACCGCGTTAAGAAGGAGACGCCTCATGGAGGTGGCTCAAGAGGAAAAGAACGCATGTACCGAGGAAACCACAAACCAGGGTTCTGGTGGCTGTCCCACAACAGCCACACGGGATCAATGAGCACAACCTGTTGGAATTGTCAGGGGCTGGGGTCTTCCTTGACAATTCGACACTTGAAAGACCTCCTCGGAAGGTATCAACCAGAGATTGTATTTCTAATGGAGACAAAGAATAATGATATCTTCTGTGAGCGGATCAGAAACCAGATGGGATTGGACTACTCTTACAACGTACCACCACGGGGCATATCAGGGGGTTTGGCCCTTTGGTGGAAGGAGGGCACAAGGATACAAATTCTCGAAGTAATCCCGAACATGATAGATACGAAAGTGTGGATAAAGAATAAGCAGGAACCCATTTATGTCACCTGGATATATGCGGACACGGACTATCAACTTCGTAGGGAAAACTGGTCCGAACTGCGAAGGATAAAAAGAACAAGAAACGCAAGCTGGGCTTGCCTAGGTGATTTTAACATAATATCACATCATCATGAGAAGGAAGGAGGAAGACGGAAAGATCAAAGGCCGATGGATGAGTTTAATGATATGATCCAAGATATTGAGATGGAGGACCTAGGGTCCAAGGGACAAAGGTTCACATGGTGCAACAACCGAAAGGGAGAGGATCGCATCTATGAGAGTCTCGATCGGATTCTAATCAATTGCGAGTGGGCGACAACCTTCCCAAACGCACAATACACGAATGAGGTAGCTATAGGATCAGACCACTCACCTTTGATAATGAACCTAGACCGACCGACCCAAAGGAGAAAAAGGGGGTTCAGATTTGAGGAAATGTGGTTCGAACCTCCTGAGTGCAAAGAGGTGGTCAACCGGGTCTGGGCGGAACCGAGTGTTAGGCCGCATGGAAGCCAATTGTGGCCAAAACTTGGCAACTGCCGAAGAAGGCTAATGCACTGGAGTGTCACGAACTTTGGAAACAACAAAACCGAGATAAGGAAAGCGACGAACCGTCTTAAAGAAATAGGCAAACACCGCTCGAACCATGAGACAAGTGAAGAGGAGATGAGTCTGAAAAATAGAATTCGGGCACTATGGAGGAGGGAGGATTTGTACTGGAAACAGAGGGCTCGAGTCAAATGGTTGACGGAGGGTGACTGAAACACGACTTTCTTCCACCTGACCACTAACACCCGAAGGAGAAGTAACCGTATTGGCCAGATTCTATATGACAAAGGGTAGTGGATAACACATGCAGAGGACATTAAAAAATAAATATTCCACCAGTTCGGGGCTGCATTCGAATCAGAAACCTCCCAGTGTGATGAGGACGTACTAGATTGTGTACCCAAGCAAATAAACGATGAGATGAACTCGGAGATAGAGAATGGTATCACTATGGAAGAGGTTAAACAAGCGATTCACCAATTGGGAGGGTCGAGGGCACCTGGACCGGATGGGTTTCCGGGGTTGTTCTATAAAAGGAACTGGAACACTGTGGGACCCGACGTTTTCACGGCAGTCAAGGCCTTCCTCGAAACAGGTATATTTCCGCCTTCCCTTAATCAAACTGATATTACATTGATTCCTAAAAAACCAAACCCAACGCATGCATCGGAATTTAGACCCATAAGCCTTTGCAACTTTACATACAAAGTTATATCAAAAGTTATGGTGAATAGGTTGAAGACCTATTTATCAGAACTTATCACCCCTTATCAGAGTGCAATTGTGGCAGGTCGTTTGATTCAGGATAACATACTGGTGGCTCATGAAGTCTTCCACCACTTGAAGGCCTCAACTGGCGTCTCTAGAGTGGAATGCGCACTCAAACTAGACATGTAGAAGGCGTACGATAGGGTCGAATGGGAGTTCCTATTAAGGAGCATGGCAAAAAGAGGATTTGGGGAAAGATGGATCTCATGGATGAGGGTGTGCATCACAACAACAACATACCGGGTACTAGTCAATGGGGACCGTACAAGAGATATCTATCCGACGAGGGGGATCAGACAGGGGGATCCGCTATCGCCCTACTCGTTTATCCTATTGGCGGATGTGCTCTCCCGACAGATTGAACAGGAGGTCTCACAGGGACGAATCAGGGGACTGAAACTAAAGAGAGGGTGCCCGGAACTCCACCATTTATTCTTTGTAGATGATTCTCTCTTTTTCATCCAAGGAACAGTGGAGAATGCACGACGTCTAAAGGAGGTCATCACAAAGTATTGTAGGAACTCGGGCCAAAGGGTGAATGAGAACAAATCGTCATTGACTTTCAACAAAGGAGCAGATGAGAACTTAAGCCTGGCAATTGAGGGAGAACTCTACATCAAGAGAGAGAGGACACCAGGGAAATATCTCGGGCTACCAACGGTTTGGGGACGATAAAAAAAGAGGCCCTTGGATACCTTAAGGACTGAATCAAAGAGAAACTAAACGGATGTAGAGTCAAGACTTTAAACCAAGCAGGAAAGGAGATCCTTATAAAGTCGGTAATCACAGCGATACCCTCCTATGTGATGAGCTTATTCAAGATACCAAAGACGTGGTGCTCAGAGATTAATGCATTAATAGCAAACTTTTGGTGGGGAAACACATCGGAAGGCAACAAGATCCATTGGAAGAGATGGGAGACCCTAGCACAAACAAAGGAGACAGGAGGCCTAGGCTTCAGGGAACTTGAGACGTTCAACACGTCATTGCTAACAAAGATGGCTGCACGGATCTTCAAAGAACCGAACTCGCTATGGGTGAAAGTGCTAAAGGGACTATACTACCCTAGGGGATAGATCACCACGACAAGCAAGGGTGCTCGGGCTTCATCGGGATGGACAAGAATTCTTTGTGGCTGAGATAACCTAGTGAAGGAGGGGCTATGGATCATTGGAGATGGCACTAATATCAGCATTCATGAAGACAAGTGGCTCTACAACAAACGCGGGTGGCAGCTTGACCCACAGAACCGGGACGGGAAACAGCAGCATGCAAAGGTGGCAAAACTGCTGAACAACAATGGAACATGGAACGAAGAACGTGTGCGTACTATGACCAGCCCAACTGACGCGGCGCACATCCTCCAGCTACCTCTCCCAGTAGTGCCGAGACCAGACGAGCTGATTTGGCCCTATACGGAAGATGGCCGAGCCACGGTCAAGTCCGTATACCACAGAATCCGAACTGCACAGGAAGGCCACCCACCAGACCTGACAAGGAAGGACAACAGAGATACCACCGTCTGGAACAGCATCTGGACAACGCAGACAACACCAAAACTGAAGAACTTCATCTGGAGAATGGTCTCGAACTCACTGGCAGTTAGGGAAAACCTGACCAGGCGACGAATGGAGGTGAGTCTGTGTTGCCAAATGTGTGGAATGGTGGAGGACACAGAACATATGATTTTGAGGTGCCCGTGGACGGAGATGATCTGGATCGGTGTGCTTGGTATGGAGAGAAACCACAAGAACTGCAACTCTATGGCAGAATGGGTGTTGGAACGAAGGAATGAACCTGGGGAGAACAGAGCAGCAAAGGAGCATCGCTGGCAACTATACTTATGGACGTGTTGGGTGATCTGGAGACAACGGTGCAGTGCAGTATTCGAAGAGACAGAACCAGACCCCCTAGCAGCGATCACAGAAGCGAGGAGGAGGATGGCCGAGGAAACATAAAAGCCAAAGATGCAGACACCAGCACCAGCAAGAACCGAAGCAGGCAAATGGCGAAAACCGAAGGCCGGGTACGTAAAGATCAACTGTGACGCATCGTGGTGCCCTCAAACAAAACGAGGCAGCATTGGGGTGATCGTAAGAGACGTGAACGGGAAACCAATCGGAGGTTTTGATCTAAGGACGACGGGGCAAGGAACCGATGATCTTGAGGCTGAGGCAATAAGGTGGGGAATAAAGGTTGCAAAGGACCATGGATGGAATTACATCGAGATAGAATCGGACTCGACGAACGTGGTAAACCATCTAAACGGATCGTTGAATATATGGCGCATAAGTACGGTGTGTGGAAACATACGAGATCAAGCGATGGGTATTCAACAAGTCGAATAGAAAGCAATTCCACAGACAGCAAACGAATGTGCAAATTGGATTGCGCATCAATCTAGAATGGGAGTGAGTCTTCATGATTGGGTTGAAAAACCCCCACTCCCTCTTAGTGAGCTTATTTTCGATGATTGTAAAAGAGAATCGGATGACGAGCCTGGTTTACTCTAAGTAAAATCTTATTTTCGGACCAAAAAAAATTGGACTGACTATGTTGAATCAGCTCTACCTTCATACGTGCCCATCATGCCCTCCACGCAGCAACTTCCTCAATACACACATGTTGTTCACTACTTGCCACTTCCTCAGAATATAGACCTCTGCATTCCAAGACAATAACTGCATCTCTCTGAACAAGCAACAAACTCGTATGCGTTTCCAATGCCTACAACATCTCTACCTCAGTACATTCATTATACAAGATCTCCACGACAAGTTGTTCCAGTTTATACTCCTCCTAGAATGACGCTTTATGCTGCAATTCATGTTGTCGGCCCTGTCCTGTTTCAAACTCCCAATTCTGTTCATGTACCTGGATTAGCACCTCAAGGTCATGTGGCTCACATGTCCTCTATAACTGCACAAAATGCAACATGGTATCCTGACTACGGTGCCACCAATCATCTTACAAATGCAACACCTACTATATATGCTGCAATTCATGTTGTCGGCCCTGTCCTATTTTAGACTCCCAGTTCTGCTCATGTACCTGGATTAGCACCTCAAGGTCATGTGGCTTACATGTCCTCTACAACTGCACAAAATGCATCATGGTACCCTGACTCCGGTGCCACCAATCATCTCACAAATGCAACACCTACTATATATGTTACAACATACATTGGTTTTCGTAAGGTTATAATTGGTAATGGCTCACATCTTGACATTTGTGGGATCAAGACCTCATCGATTAACACTTCTACTAGTCCTCTTATGTTAAATAACTTACTCTATGAAGCTCAAGTTACTAAAAATCTTGTTTCTGTGTCACAGTTCTCCAAGGGTAATCAAGTTTTTATCGAATTCCATCCCTCATATTGTGTGGTCCATGATTTAATCTCTCATCATGTTCTTCTACGAGGAGTGGAAAATGATGGTACATACTGCATTGATCTCTCCAAACTTGATAACGTTTTACCTGCATTGTCCACGGTATGCTTGCCTAGTTTGAATAATTGTTCAGCATTAGAGTATACTATTGCTTGCCTTGCTTCTAGTAGCATGTTGTCATATGAGGCTTGGTCATCCCTCCTCGCAACTTCTGTCTTGAATTCTAAAAATGAATACAATTTAAGCGTCAAACACTAATGAATCATGCGTTGCTTGTGGAATTGGAAAAATTAAAAAACTCGTGTTTCATTCCTCATAATCAACTTACACTTATCCACTAGAATTAGTTGAAGCGGATCTTTGGGGTCGTGCACCCTATTTATCTAATGAAAATCTATACTACATTAGCATAGTTGATGTATACAACATGTATATTTGGATATATTTCCTTCGAAAGAAGAGTGATGAAACTAAAAGCTTCATTGATTTTCACAAATCTGTAGAAAAGCAACTTGGTGCATCACTTAAAGCTGTTCAAACAGAATGGAGGAGGAGAATTTAAACTATTGTCTATCTACCTACAGCAACTTGGTATACTCCACATGATTACTTGCCCGTATACATCATAACAAAATAACATTGTTGAGAGGAAACACTGTCATACTGTCGAGTTAGGACTCATGCTCATGGCACAAGCTCGAATGCCTCTGCATTATTGTAGTGATGCCTTCTTTACTGCAGTATTTCTTGTGAATAGACTCCCTATACGAGTTCTATCAGATGTTTCGCCCCTTGAAACGCTGTTCAAAAAATAGCATGATTATGTGTTTCTTCTTGTATTTGGATGTTTATGCTTCCCTCATCTTCGGTTATACCATTCACAAAAGCTTGATTTTCGCTCTTCACCTTGTGGTTTTCTTGGCTATTGTTTATCTCACCGTGGTTATCGATGTTTGGATGCTACTAGTCGAATATCTCTCTCTCGACATGTCTGATTTCATGAATCTGTTTTTCCATTTGCAGATAAACAAGTACCATTTGCAATACAACAACTTCCCTACCTTTTTTCTTACCATTTGATTCATCATTATTAAACAATGCAAGTGATATAGAGCAACCTCCACCTGATACTCAGCAGGTCTCTTCCCAGCACAACAATCAACCTCATTAAACTCACAACTTCAACAACCAGAAAACACACACTCCTCTCTGTCTCGAAACGCTGTTCACTACAATGAAGCCTCTTCTCCACCTGCAAATGATCCTTCATCAACATTTGCACCATCGGTGCCACTGTCAACGTCTACAACTTCCAATCTTCTCTATGACCACGATGAAGATCCCTGCAGTTAGGTATGCTCCCATCAATTCAATACCTCATAGTACTGAATCTGTGCTTGTACCCTCCTCTACTGTTCACTTTATTCCCAAACTGACAAAACTAGCCTTCAAGAAGCCCCACAAAAATTGATTCATTTCCATCCTCCTGTATTTGTTACATTCAAGTGAGTTCTACTGATTCTACCCTAGTTGCTCAACCTAATCCACCTGCATCTGTTGAACCCTCCTTGAACACTCATCCCATGCAAACACGCTCCAAATCCAAGTCTCAACACTCCTTGACTACTACCATCTCTGAAGAATCCTTGTCCACTATCACAGAATCAACAAACATTCATGATGCTATGCAACCTTCCTGTTGGGTCACTGTCATAAAAGAAGAGTTGGATGCTCTTATTAATAATCACACCTGGTCTCTGGTTCCACTCCCTCGAGGTAGACACCCAATCAACTGCAAATGGCTCTTCAAAGTAAAAAAGAAACATGATGAATATGTGTAACGTCTCAAACCCAGACTTGTAGCTAGAGGTTTTACTACAGAAACCAGGATTTGACTTTCAATACACATTCAATCCAGTTGTCAAACCTCAAACTATGCGGATAATGTTCACACTTGCCCTAACACTTCAATGGTCTGTACGACAAATTGATGTCAACAATGTGTTTATTCATTGTGACTTAGTGGAAGAAGTGTACATGATACAACCCCGTGAATGTGATTAAAAAAAGACTCGAATGAATCTGAATTACTCTGTCATCTACATAAGGTACTCAATGGTCTCAAACAAGCCCCTCGTGCTTGGTTTGAACGACTGGAAAATTTCTTACACATTTATCTTTCCTTTACTGTCTCAATCTCATATAATTGTCTTTTTATTAAGTCATGTGACTTAGGATCTGTGTTTCCTTCTTGTTTATGTTGATGACATTGTGGTGACAGGTAGCTCCAATGAAATTATAGAAGACGTCATTCATCAACTCAATAACGAATTCAAACTAAAGGATCTTGGCATACTCAACAACTATCTTGACATGGAGGTTCAACGAGCCACATGATGTCTTCTTTTAGGCCAGAGGGATTACATAAGTGATCTACTCACAAAAACAAGATTGCACAATGCTGACTCACTACCAACACCCTTTATTGGTACGTGTATGGCAAAGTCAGGTATTGCAGTTTCTAAGGAACCATTATCTAACGGTCTTTTGTACAGAAGAACCATAGGGAACTTAAACATATATGTGTCACTCGACTGTACATTCACTTTGCAACTTACCCGATGGGATCCATCACTCTCCGGTGTATTTGGGTGAAGAATGGAAGGTGTTTACTATCAATGTCACCTTTATCGTGGTCGACGCCCATGCCTCCTACAATTCCATCCTAGGGCACTGCACTCTGAATCCCCATCGAATGGTCCACTCCACCTACCACCAGCTGATGAAATTCCTTACTCCTCACGGGATAGGGTTGGTAATAGGCGATCAGACCGTGGCGCACAACTGTTATGTGCATTCAGCGCGTCGCCACGTATTGGAGAAGAAGGAAGCCCTTGCAATTCAAACGGGAGAACACCCAGGGAGGAAAGGAGCTGCCCTAAACTAGTGGAGGGGTTAAAGAAGGTACAGGTGGATGACCCATAGAAGGTGGTACAAATAGGAGAGACACTCCCACAAAAACAGGTAGAGGCATTATCACTACTCCTGATCAAGTTCAAGGATCTGTACGCTTGGAAGCCAAGTGATATGCTAGGAATAAGCAAGGAGGTGATCACCCATGAGTTCAATATCGATTTGAGCATCAGGTCGATATATGGGGGAGGAGAATAACGTAGCCATCATGCCAGAAGTTGGAAAGCTGGTCGACACCAATTTTGTCAAAGAAATCAGATTTCAAACATAGGTGGCTAACCCAGTGCTGGTAAAAAAGAACAACGGGGAATGAAGGATGTGCATTGATTTCTGGGATTTAAATAAGGCATGCCCAAAGGATTCATGTCCCCCACCCAAAATTGACCAACTAGTCGACGTCACCTCATGCCACAATGTACTCAACTTCATGGACGTCTATTCGGGCTACAACCAAATCAAAATAGGGGAGGACGACGCCCAGCATACATCGTTTTGTGTTTACAGTGACATTTATCATTATACGGTAATGCCTTTTTGATTGATAAATGCAGGTTCCACCAACCAAAGGATGGTCAACAAGAAGTTTGCATGGATGATAGTCGACACAGTGGAAGCCTATGTGGATGCCATGCTGGTCAAATCAGTCAAAGGCGCCAACCATGTAGAGGACTTGAGGAAGGCCTTTGAGCGCATGCGCATCCACCAGGTGCGTCTCAACCCAGCCAAATGTTCCTTTGGCGTCCAATCAGGCAAATTCCTAGGCTACATGGTCAACGAAAGAGGAATTGAGCTCAAGCCTGAGAAGCTGGAGGCGATTAGGGGATAAAGAGCCCTACCTGCCACAGGGAAGTTCAGAGCCTGAACGGAAAATTAGCCAGACTCAACCGTTTCTTAGCCAAATTTGGAGACAAATCCCTCCCATTCTTCCAAGTTTTGAGGGCCAACAAGAAGTTCAAATGATCTCCTGAGTGTGAAAAGACATTTCAGGACCTAAAACAACACCTTCAAAGTCTTTCCCTACTATCCAAACCCTCCAAGGATAGCACGTTTTCCCTGTACTTGAGCATCAGTCATGTAGCTATAATCCCCGTGTTAGTAAACGTGTTAGCGAAAGGACAAGTAGTCGTGTATTATGTATCCAAAGTTCTCTCCAAGGCTGAAATGAATTATCTAGATGTTGAGAAGTATCTTTATGCGTTAGTGATCTCAGTTAGGAAGTTTCACCCTTACTTTCACGAGCATGAAATCACAGTCTTATCAAATCAACAATTAAATAATTTCCTACAAAAAATCGATGCCTCAGGAAGGATGATGAATTGGGCGATAGAACTAAGTGAATTTCGAATAAAGTTGGCCCTAGAACATCGATTAAAGAGCATACATTGGCTAATTTCATTGTCGAATTAACTTGTTCACCCGGTGCGCCGCCAAAAAATAAGGAAGAAACTAAAAGGCCTTGGACGCTCCACACAGATGGATTATCTTCAATTGATGGCTCGGTGGTAGGATTGGTGTTACTCCCCCCGATGGTGTCGAACCCTTGAGATACTCCAGTGTTAACCTTTAAGGTAATAAACAATAAGGCAGAATACGAGGCATTGATCACCAGTTTAAGACTCGCAAAAGGCATAGGCATCACCTTCTATCACGTCTATTTCAATCTGCAATTAGTGGTAAACCAAGTCAAAGGCGAGTACGTAGCGAAATGAGAAAATATGAAAATATACTTTAAGGAGGCAAAAGCGTTGGGAGAAGGGTTTGAAGATTTACAAATATATGTTATTCCCCAAGAGTCGAATCAAGAAGTAGACGCCTTGAGCAAGTAAGCTTGGCAAGCGACGCCTCTACAGGTGCATTTCATTGAGAATGTTCACAAAAAGGGCGGACATGCTTGTGCAAATATAAACAAGGTCGTCAACTAGGTGACGACCATAGTCACTTATCTGAGATCAGGGGAGTTGTCGTAGGATGAAATCAATGCCAAAAGGATTGTGCATGTGGCCCCCAAACTATAAAATAATGGGTTAATTACCAAATAGGTACCCCAACTTTACATGGTTTGGCAGGTAGGTACCTAAACTTTTTTTTGCCGCAAATAGGTTGCCCAACTTTGTGAAATTAGCAAATAGGTACCTACCGTTAATTTACCATTAAGAATAAACGAAAAATAACGTGAGGAGCAAACAGGTACCTGAACTTGACATGGTTTGGCAAATAGGTACCTGAACTCACACTAATTAACAAGTAGATACCTGAACCGGTATGCACCGAGAACGTCTGGAGTTGAGTCATGCATGTATATAAACCCTACCTCTTTTTAAAATAAATAAATAAGTGGAGTTTATATACCAAACACATACATGACTCAACTCCAGACGTTCTCGGTGCATTAAGGAAGCATCATCAACCCATCGCTCGGGTCCATCACCATCCCGACCCCATCGATCCCTATTATCCTCGGTCGAGAAAAGACCGCTCTCGACTTCGTTTACGTGGTTGTCGATTTCGTTCGGTTATTTCCTTAGTTCAGCCCCCATAAACCCTACTTAGATGCACCGAGAACGTCTAGAGTTGAGTCATGCATGTGTTTTGTATATAAACCCTACCTTTTAAAAAAAAAAAAGGGGTTCGACCGAACCAGATTTTGAACCGGTTCAAGTATCTACTTGCTAATTAGTGTGAGTTCAGGTACATATTTGCCAAACCATGTCAAGTTCAGGTACCTGTTTGCTCCTCACGTCCGTTTATTTTTAACGGTAAATTAACGGTAGGTACCTATTTGCTAATTTCACAAAGTTGGGCAACCTATTTGCGGGAAAAAAATGTTTTAGGTACCTAGTTGCCAAATCATGTAAAGTTGGGGTACCTATTTGATACTTAACCCTAAAATAATTGATGGAACGCTCCACAAGAAGGGGTTATCCACTCATTTCCTCATATGCATCACTCACCGGAAACGACTACCATTTTAAGAGAAGTTCATGCAGGATACGCCGCTTACCACGAAGGGGCCAGGTCAATTATTTGAAAAATCCTTAATCAAGGGTACTATTAGCCTACAATGAGCCAAGAGGCGACGGAAATGGTGCTAAAATTCGAGTCATGTGAAAAGTACAGTGCAAAGACAAGACACCCGCCAACATAATTGGCAACCATAGGTGTCGCCTGACCTTTCGCACAATGGGGAATAGACCTTGTGGGTCCATTACCACGATCAAAGCAATGCACCTATATAATTGTGATGATTGACTATTTTTCGAAATGGATTCAAGTGAAGGCGTTGACGTCCACCACGAAATTTGAAGTTATAAAATTCCTTAAGTTTAGGACCATTTCTAGATATGGAATCCCGAGCGTCTTGATAAGTGAAAAATTGAATATCGAACACAGGAATGCATCGATTAAACATGCGTAAGGTAATGGACAAGTCGAGGTGGCAAATAAAACTATATTGAATGGTTTGAAGAAGAGATTGGACACCCTACAGGGAAAACGGACACACGAATCAGAACGCGTCAAGACGAATTTGCGCATCAAGACAAGAGGAACAAGTTATCTTCAAAATGGGAAGAAACTTACAAATTCGTTGTTATTCCCCATCCCAACACCTATGTTCTATAAGATGAAGAAAAAAAGAAATTGAAGAATACATTTAACGTAGAGAACTTGAAAATATTCCACGCTTGAAAAACGTCGCGTAAATTATGCATTTGTAGCAGACTTATAAATTTAATCAAGGCATACTCAATACACAATAAAGGCGCTACAATTCGTTACTACTTAATGGTGAAGGCTTAAGTTCGAAGTCATTAAAAGGCGATCAAAACTTGAAACGAGTAATTCCTAAGGCAAGGACTTGGCACGACTTAAAGGATTAGCTCTGGATAATCATTAGGCAACTAAAAGAGAAAGATAACTAAACTACTCTAATTAAGGAAAGGTCCTTTCATTAAATGCATCGCTGTTACATAGATCCTTTTTAAAAGGAATTAAATAAAATATAGAAAAAAAACTGCAAAGAAGAAAAAACTACTCTAATTTAGTCCTTGGGTGGAGAAGGTTGGCGAGGAGGTGCTTCCTTCGGCAGAGACGGTTGAGAAGGGGTGCCCTCTTAGGTGAGGAAGGAGGAGCACCCTCTAAGGACTCGCTCTCGCTCCAAGAATCCTCTTCTTTAGCTGTCTTCTTCATTTCTGCCTCCGTGGCCTGGAGCGCCGAAAAATATTTGAGGGAAGAGAGCTGGTCCAAAGGAAAATTAGTGTCGAATTTGAGAATATCCTTTGATATTCCTTTGAAGATGTTGATGAGGGCGGACCGACTCCAAAGCGCCAATGCAATCTTAAACTCTTCACTTTGCTTAACTATTTCCACCGTCTCAGTGGCGCTCTCAACAAGTCGCTTATGGAGCTCTTCCCTGAGGAGTGACGCCTCTGTCTCTGCCTTGATGGATCACTCTTCAAAAGCAGTCGATTGTCCTTTTAGCAAAGTAACCTGCTTTCTTGAACCTTTTGGGATGCCTCATCTTTCAACTCATCCAGAGCAACCCTCTCAATTGACAAGTGATGCTCAGCTCGCTCCAGCTCATGCTCGAGCATTTGCACCTTGTTCAGTTGACCAGCGATCGCTGCCTTCTCCTCCGATAGGCCCATAATAGTTGCGCCCATTTGGAGTTGGAGGGTAACCATATAAAACTTAAGTGTTAGGAAAATACTTAAGGTATGTAAAGGAAAATAAAGGAGTAAGAAGTGCATGGGGGAAAAAAGGTGCGCCCTTGGCGCACCCGTCCCTCAAGGACGTTTCCCCAAGATCCAAAGGCGTCCAGTCGGTTGGAGGACATGCCAAGTGAACTTCCTTGAGATATTATCAAGGCTCCCAATGATCATAAGCTGGGGTGTCACCCCTTTCTACCCGCAGATCCTAGTAGAGGTCAAAGTGTGGTCCCACATAAGGGGCAAAATGCTCCTCACGTTGAAATTCATGAGCTACTCTGGGAGGATAGTCAGGTGTTGACTGCTGTTCCTCCAAAGTAAAAGTGTCGAGAGAGGATGGCGTCTCAATTGGAGGAGGAGTGGACTCCCGGGATGGTGTCCGCGCCTTTCGCCTGAAAAGGATCGAGTGCGACGCTCCCATTGAGGAAGGCGCAGATTTCATCACCTTCTTAGTTGTGGTACCAGTGGAAAACTCCTGTAAGTCATGGTAATAGCATTAGGAGTCACCAGAGGGGCGCCCCACTTCTTGGTTTAGTGAACGCTTAACCTTCGTGAAAGAATGCTATCAAAAGCGCATTTAGATAAAGGTATCACACCTTTGAAGGTGGCGACAAACTCTTCCATAGCTTTATAAAAAATGGAGGCAATGAGTGTCCCTCAACCCCGCCTTGTCCACGATTATATCAAAAACGGAACGAGACAAAATGGTTGGTTTTGGATCGGTGAAACCTGGGGGAAAATACATTAGCCTCGCCTTGTTTCGAGTTGCTTCCGGCCATTATCGAGGGTAGGTTCTAAATGCATCGAGTATGAAGGATAGGTTTGAAAACAAAGCACCAAGCTATCTTGTCGGAGGAGAGTGACACTTGGAAATAGTCGAAAAATTGTCGAAAAGTTAAAGAGAAAGAGGAGGATTTCTAGAGAGAGAAAGCACCAGATTTTTTAGAGAAAGCACAAATGGCGGATAAAGGAGAAGGGGGTATTTATAGAGGGGACCCCAAACGGGACCCGAAAAGACACCTAGGCTATCCTTAGGGGAATTGCCCAAAATATCCTTAGGGATGCGCAAAGGTTACCCTCGAAACCGTAGTTTCTAGAAGATCCTGCCATGTTCATAGGGATTCGAAATTTGAATTTCAAATTCAAAAAGTGTAATCATTGTGTGTCACCCACTTTTTGGGCAGAGTGCTGAAGAAACGTGAAAATTCAACTAACACTTGTGCACGACTAGGCGGTAAGAAGCGTAACTTTACATGCCGTGCCCCACTAAGATGTTGAACAAGCTCCACTATACGCGTCGCTGGATTAAGTGGCAGAATCTTGGTGATTTTATTCCCACTTTACTAAGATGGGAGTCACTCAAAAGTCCCAGGATAAAACATAGGTTGAGTGTCACTTACACTAGGTTTCGAGGGCAGATGTTGAGTATTGGGCCTCTAGACCCGGATATGCGTACATCAACCCGTGGGCAGGCCGACCCAATCTAAGGAGAGATACCATTGTGACTGGACCCATCGAAGAGCGTCGCTTAGGTGACCAGGGCGGACGCCCCTCGCCTTTAGTTGAGGCACCTTGGGTCAATTCACTTTTAGTCGGTTCGCCTTTAGTCGACTCGCACTGAATCGACTCACCCGTGACAACACGTTTAATGTCCTTCACCTATGTATCATATAGGGGACAAGACAGTACTAGGTACAGAGGATGACAGAGAACAAATGGGTTGACAGGAGACATGCCTAACATAAAAGAGAGGCTCTGACCAAAAAAAAAAGCTTCATGTCATTAGTCCCATTAATGTCAACTCAACCCCGGTTGGTGTTCGCCTAAGATAACCCCACTTAACCAGGGTAAAAGTCTGACCTGACCAAAGTTTGAGGTAAGGAGTCTATAAATACCCCTTACCAACCATGTACCATAATTCAATTGAGCATTCAATACTTCCACTTACATTTACTCTCCCACATGAACGAACCTTCAACTGACTTCATCGTCGGAAGGGAAACAACAGGAACACCCTGGATTTTCCTTCTCTGCAGGTCACCGAAGCATCCAATAGAGCGCCTCGAGAACATTGAACCGAGGACTATCCAATAGTCCCTTTCATCCATTTCCCCCACAACACGTCGCAATACCCGCACTTTATTTTATTTGTACTATAATTTCTAACAAATTATATTTTCATTTAAATATTTTTTGTAATTTAATGTATTCTAATTTTTCTAATATATTATATTGAAATAAAGGGTATATATATTATTTAACATAATTTCATTTCATTTGTATATACTTTTCCATCAACCAAACATTGAATTCAATATTCCCATTTCATTTTAAAAATTAACCAAACAATTTTATATTCTCCTTTCGTATTCCAATTCGCTATTCTATATTCCGTATTGTTATTACGCCTGTCAAATCCATATTCCTATTCTGTCAGTCAAACATGTCGTAAGAGACGAAATCAGAAAACTTATTAAGTGGGGCTAAATAATAGAGTAAAGACAAATAGTTGAACTAAAAAAAATCAGTGGGACAAAATGTATGATTTAAAATAGCTAAATTGAAAATTATTGTATTTTTTAGGATTAAATTTAAACAAATTTAAAAGTTGAGGGGGTAACTCATCCTCAATTGGCTCTGTGCCTGCATGTCGCGCTTGGATTTGTGGTATAAAGGTAAGAACCTAAGATTAAAAAAATGCTCAATACATGAGACACTCATTCTCAATAATTCACCCTTATCGTTCAATTTATGCTTATAGTTAATCATGGTATAAACTTTTAAGAATATTTAAAGGGTTAATAGTCACAGTGCCCCCTAAAGTTTGGTCGAAATTTAAGAATCCCCCTTAAAGTTTAAAATTTTGAATTTTAGTCCTAGTGTTTGGACGAAATCAAAAATCCCCCCTTTCCGTCCTAAAACCGTTTATTTGAGACGGTAAACTGGCATGTGCTGTGCGCGTGAATTGACTTAAAATTAAAAGACAAAAATGCCCTATTCCTATAACTATAAGACACGTCACATTTTTCCTTTAAATAACAACACAGATGAATAAATAATTATTTTATTCAACTAAAATACAGAATAAATAATTATTTTATTCAATTAAAATACAAAATAAATAATTATTTAACACAGAAGAGAAGAATAATGAAGACAAGCCTCCGTCACAGCGCCGTCTGCGATAGCCAGAAAAGCCTCCTCCACCGCGATAGCTAGACAAGCCTCCGTCACAAGCCTTCGTCACAAGCCTTCGTCACCGACGCCGTCGAGAACGGGATATTCATATTTGATCGGGATGCTCTGCCATCAGCATCTTCAGCTCCATCAGCATGGTGTAACGACCCATGCTGATTCTCCTGCAAAGAAGATAAAGACTTCCCCTTCCAATTCATCCGATTCACAGATCATATCTTTCCAAAACCACGCGGTGTAGAGAAAGAATGACGACGATCTGCTCTCGAGAAGCTTCGACTCAGTTAATAAGAAGAATATGAATGGGGGAGTGATTAGTCGTAGAAGTCACTTGCATGCTCAAGACCACGTATTGGCCGAGCAGAAGCGACGGGAGAAACTCAGTCAACGGTTCATCGCTCTTTCCGCCATGATTCCCGACCTCAAGCAACCGATTCCTCTTCCTGTGTTTGATCCCACAAGCATTGCACCTGAGGACCAGCAGGGTCGACCCTCCGAGCTCGGTCTGCCATTGATGACAGACCGAGCTGTTTCAGGTACCCTCGAGGAAACGGCGTGGGCAATAGATGGATTCCATAGATAAATAGATGTAATCAAAACTTCAATAACTGAAAAATCCAACCCTACCTCCTTATAGCTTGTCCTCGTACTCAGACAGAGGAGTCATCCGCTCCTTCAACCCCTTCCTCTTCCTAATATCCATTACCAGAGTTGCAGCCTGAGATCCCGACTCCAATGGATCTGACGACATCATATCCCAATTGTCAAACACACACTGAGGAAAAGCCTGACCTGACGTAGCCACACGAAGAGTGCTAGAGAAACCAAACGAATCGATAACCAGAAGGTACGCCTTGATGTTGTAAAGAGGGGTACCCGGTCTCTGTATTTCCTCAAACACGTGCCCACGCTTCTGATTCAGGACACTATAGATCCTTTTCAAGCTCATGTAACTGATTCCTCATCTGGTTCTCCGTCTCCAGGTTAGAATCGAAGCTTGACTCGGCACTGTTAAGAGGAGAAGATCTGGGTCGCATTGTTCATGGCAAGAAGAAGCACAGTAACATAGGGGCATTTTTGTCTTTTCAATTTAAGTGAAGTCACGTGTTAGGCACATGTTCGGTTTACCGTCTCAAATAAACGGTCTTAGGATGGAAAGGGAGAATTTTTTATTTTGTCCAAACATTAGGACTAAAATTTTAAACTTTAAGGGGGATTCTTAAATTTCGACCAAACTTTAGGGGGCACATGCCTGACATAAAAGAGATGCTCTGACCAAAAAAAAAAGCTTCCTGTCATTAGTCCCATTAATGTCAACTCAACCCCGGTTGGTGTTCGCCTAAGATAACCCCACCTAACCAGGGTAAAAGTCTGACATGACTAAAGTTTGAGGTAAGGAGTCTATAAATACCCCTTACCAACCTTGTACCATAATTCAATTGAGCATTCAATACTTCCACTTACATTTACTCTCCCACATGAACGAACTTTCAACTGACTTGATCGTCGGAAAGGAAACAACGGGAACACCCTGGGTTTTCCTTCTCTGCAGGTCACCGAAGCATCCAACGGAGCGCCTCGGGAACACTGAACCGAGGACTATCCAATAGTCCCTTCCATCCATTTCCCCCACAACCCGTCGCAATACCCGCACTTTATTTTATTTGTACTATAATTTCTAACAAATTATATTTTCATTTAAATATTTTTTGTAATTTAATGTATTCTAATTTTTCTAATATATTATACTGAAATATAGGGTATATATATTATTTAACATAATTTCATTTCATTTGCATATACTTTTCCATCAACTAAACATGAATTCAATATTCCCATTTCATTTTAAAAATTAACCAAACAATTTTATATTCTCCTTTCGTATTCCAATTCGCTATTCTATATTCTGTATTGTTATTCCGCCTGTTAAATCCATATTCGTATTCTGTCAGTCAAACATGTCGTAAGAGGCGAAATCAGAAAACTTATTAAGTGGGGCTAAATAATAGAGTAAAGACAAATAGTTGAACTAAAAAAAATCAGTGGGAGAAAATGTATGATTTAAAATAGCTAAATTGAAAATTATTGTATTTTTTAGGATTAAATTTAAACAAATTTAAAAGTTGAGGGGGTAACTCATCATCAATTGGCTCTGTGCCTGCATGTCGCGCTTGGATTTGTGGTATAAAGGTAAGAACCTAAGATTAAAAAAAAATGCTTAATACATGAGAGAGTCATTCTCAATAATTCACCCTTGTCGTTCAATTTATGATTATAGTTAATCATGGTATAAACTTTTGATTTATCGGCAACTTGGTGTTGAAATTCCAAGAAACGGGTTGACAAATATTTAAAACACCGTTAAAATATGAATAATTAGATTTTTTAGAACTTCTGAAGTGTTTCGTTAAAGGAGATCAAGATGACCACCTCCAGTCCTTACTCTTCCACTTCCTCCTCCAACCAGCGCCTGATCCCCCGTTCCTGGTTATCCTCAACAACTTCATTCTACAACTCCGGTAATGGGCACATAGGTGAATCCACGATTCCCAACCGTTTGCAGTCTGATTCAGTGTACTATGGCGGTGCTGGATACAACAGCCTCACTCCGGTAGGGTACCCTATTGTCGATCTGGTTTCTAAGCATGTGGACGCGCCTCCGTCAGCTGATAGCATTTCGGTGACGATACGGTTCTGGCCATTGAGGTAACACCCGATTTGATTTGGTGAAATTTCTTCTGCGATATTTATTAGGAAGTTTCAGTCTTCTGGAAGTGAAATTCAGAAATGTGATTCCGTCCAGGACCGAGACCGGCCTGAGTCAAGAAAGGCCGACTCGAGCGGGCGTTTTTGGCCGCAGTCGGTCTCGGTCCTCCATATGGCAAGAGCGAAATTTCGGCCTCGGTATCGGTCCTGCCTCTGAGACCGGCCCGCCCATGATCAACCCTATGCAAGGGTGTTGCTTTGAACATTCAAAGTAGCTTTGTAAACAAGTGATTTAGGTAATAGTGAAACTTAATTAGTTTTACTGATGGACTCTAAGGTCAAACAGAGTTGCATTATGTATCTTACTTTCTATTTTCTCGTACGCGCTTGAACAAACATCTTATTAATCATACCAATTCTTTATTTACTCGCAATTTACAATTAAGTGTTCATTTACTTTATTGTGCGTAATGTTTACTTCAAAATTCTATATTATTGGACAAGAAAAAACTTATAATGGTTTAACATATTTACACAAAAAATTTATTGAAACAATATTTTTTTTAGTTATGCTGAATGCACCGTCATATTTTAAATCGAGAACTAAGGTAATTGAACATTTCGTCAATCCTCCGTAGAAACTTTTCGTTAAATACTTTTAAATTTATAAAATTAATTAAATATATTTTTAAATGTTATAGTTGAACTCTAATAATTTAGATTAAAGTTACGATTGAGCCCAAAGGTGGCAATGTTGTCTGGGTGAGACCCCAAACGAATAGAGCTCAATTGATTAGGTCTAAACTGAACCCCGAAAAATTTATATTAAGTAAGTTTGCTTGCAGAGTAAAAAGCACTAATGACTCATTCTTTTCGCGGAAAACGTATAGAGTTCAGTTTACGAATTCTGTAATAAGTTGTTCTTTTCGCGGAATTGGATAAATTTGGCTTAGACTTTCCGGGCGGGGTAGAATTAGACATTCCATCCCAAAACCTTGAAATTCCTACGGCTAGCGGGCATGAAATCCAGAATAGGTAAAGAAAAGGCATTTTTACCCTCACTATATTTATTTATTTCCCACTCTACCCTTCAGTTATGGATCACCAACAACAAAAGAAGTTCCCCTCTACAACCGCAGAAGCTCCATGCTCCCCTCCACAACCGAAGAAGTTCCCCTCCAAGGTACGTGATCGAGCCCGGAAATCGAGTCCTTCGATCGAGTACCCTTCTTCTCCTTCGATCGAGCACAAAAGTCGCAATTTATGGGTTCGTGATGAACCAAGAATCGAATCTGGGTTCGGTTTGTGATGAACTCAGAAACGAATTCTGTATTTTAGGTTCCTAGATCGCAGTTATTTCAAATAGAGTGGAAATTTCTTGATTACTACTTCTGTTCTTCGTCGAATTGCTCGAGTTTCTTGCATTTCTGCAGTTTGTGAGATTTGTTTCCTAGAATTTCATGGTTGTCAATCTGTTCTTGCTTCTAACTGCAGGGGCAAGCAGCTATTGTATCCGAAATTTCGAGGATGATGAGCCTCTTGTTTGATATGAGAGGCAAAATTGATATCCAACTCATATTGAGATGAATGGAAACGGAGTTGCTTTGGGTTTATGGGAAAATCAAGATTGTCAAAATGTGATTCTAGGATGTTGGGTGAATGAAATTGAAGGTTCGAATGGAGAAACACAAGTCGAACAATACCGCGATTGAGTAGGTTTTGTGTTTGTTTCTAATGTTTTGGTATGCTGTCATGATGTTTCCTCAAATACTTCTGACTTGCTGTAAATATACAAGTTTCTTCTTAATAAATACCTTCTTGTTGAGGAATAATCCATTTTGTTTTTGATGGTTGACTACTTAAGGATGATACATTAGTGAAAGATTTATCTTAATTAATTAAATAATTTTTTCTTTAAAAAAAATATTTTAAAAAATTATTAATTATTAGTTAATTATATTTAAGTTTTTATTATTATTAATTTTTTAAATCAATTAATACAATTATATGTATTATATACTATACATATACAGGAAGGGCAAATATGTCATTTTACCACATTCCATTCTATTTCCATATACAATTTCATTAAAGAAACAGCATTCCTTATTTCATTCCATTATATTCCATAAAAAAAAATTCATATTCTTATCTTCTATTGCTTATTCCGTGGAAAAAAAACGTATCGTAAGTCCGTACAGGATTCCATTTAAACAAAAAAAGATAGAGACGTAGTGAGTCAAGATCAAACTCAGTGAAAAAAAAAAATTCAAGATCAAACAGAATAAAAGTTGACCTCTTCCTAACAAAAATAAAAATACCCTACAACAAGGGAAAGACGTAGAGAGCATCAACCTAGAGAGATCGAATCACAATCTCCTCCTCCATTCAGATCACACCGCAACCTCTTCGATGGACCAGAATCATAGTTATCAGAACTGGACCGGCCATAGAACCGGTAATGGGGCCGGTTCACGATTTGATCGGTCCAACCCGGTTCAGTGTGCGGTTCACTGTTCACAAGGGGAAAAATGAAAACTTAAAATACATACATATTCTCAAACATGTACAAACATAATTATCTCAATCTACATAGTCTCACACACACACAAACTACGTAGTTTCAATATCAAACACATATTACTCTCAAATCTCAAACACAATACACAATAGTAGTGAACCGGTTTAACCAATTGGGTTAAGCCGATTGGTTTGGGCAGAGCTAAAAAACCGGAAACCAAAAAAAAAAAGACTGCTACAAGCCACTCTGGAGCTGCACCATCAGTAGAAGGACCTTCATCTTCCTCAAATGTTGTGTCCGTAAAATGTAGTTGGACAGAGCACACCTCTCCCGATGGATTCAAGTCTTACTACAATTCTTCCACCGGAGAGAGCAGGGTAAAAACAAATCTCTTTTTATCTTTCTTTTACTCGTATGATTACGATTTTACTCGCCATATATTGATTTTTAACTTCTGGAATGACAAGCAGTGGGTGGAACCCGAGGAGTTTAGGCTTTTAATTTCAAGCAGCAGCAACAGAAACCCCAAGCTCAACTACCTCAAGCTCAGTCGTATCCTCACGTTGTACCAACTCAGCAGGTCCAGCAGCCTTAGCAAATGCAACCTCCACTCCAGACGCAACACCACCCTCAGCAGAGATTACAACAATCTCAGTTGCCTTCACAATCAGCGGTTAGTTAGTTATTTTTTCTGATAGAATATTGTTTATAAGCTGCCTTCAAATCTTATGGCTAATAATTATGCATGTTATTAAGCAGTACTAGGCTTCTGGGGCTATGAGTCGCCAAAATGTTCAGGTACACATCATGCATTATCACGCAATTTAGTCAAACAACTTTTTTCTACTCTTTAAAAAATAAAAAAAAATCCTATCTGGTTTATATCAGTACTATACTGTGTGCACCGAATGTATTATACTTCTGCTCGTTTTCCTGGTGCACGAAGTTGCTTATCCTCAATATCAAGTAAGACCACATCCTATGAACGATCCAGTCCGGCATCATCATCATCATCAGGTATCTCTTGTCAAACGTTGTATCTATAAAAAATGAAAAAACAAATCGGCCGAAAAAAAACGAAAACCAAATAAAAATTCACGTAAAAAGTGAACCGGAAACTGACTGCTTTTTAAAAAACCGCCCGGTTCAACACGGTTCAAACACTGTTTATTTATAAAACGGTATTTTAACTTAACCAAACCGGACAGGGGTTCGGTTCCCGGTCGGACCTCCGGTTCGGCATGGTTCTGATAACCATGACCATAATAACCAAAGACAGATACGACAGTCATGTAATATCCTTTGGAATGATTACAAACGACCCACCCATTTTCAACCTTCAGAGTAGATAATAATAAAATTACAATCACAACTCTCAAATTAAGGTTTGATCATTTTGTGAGATTCCAACACACGCACACAGTCTCCATAGCAAGCACGGAGGGAAAGTCAGACAAACTAAATATGCAACACAAAAAATACCAGGAGTCTGTTCAGTTTGTTTCCATTGTCGCTGATGTATTATGATACTTGTCTAGATCATCATCCAAATCCTCAGCAGACACATTATCGACACACGTTTGCTTCCGCGTCCTACACCCCTTCTGAGCCTGCTGTGCCCACGGACGCCATGCCCACCAAGTGACCGTCCCATAACTCCTCCTCCGCCCCTACGTTGTCCACTGATCAAACATGATAGAAATTGCATCAGAGCTCACATCATCGAAGCATGCAGAAGTGATAATAAAAATTCAGCGTGCAGATTTTGACCTCAAACTAACACGTAACACAAATTGCCTCCATAAGGAAAAAGGAAAACTGTATTGCATGGTTCAATCTAAAAGAAAGTGACATTACATTACACTAATTGTGCAGAACCTGAAATGCTTTGAAACACTATCAGGGAGCAGCTTGAAAAGAATCCAAAGGGTTACAATTTTTCCAGACAACCTTGATTCCACTATCAGGGAACAGCTTGAAAAGAGTCCAATAGGTGAGGGTTAGAATATTTCCGACTCCTTTCCCTCCCTTCTCACTATCTCTCCATATTTCTTCTTCGCCATCGCCTCCTTTTTCCTTCAGTACTCCACCTTCTCCTCCACCACCGCCGTCCATATCTCCGATCTGGAAGCCAAGTGCGACTCCACCTCCGTCCTAATCTCCTCCCTCTTTTGCCTAGCCCTAGCTAGCCATCAATTTGAAGTTCTACCTGGCCGATCTCGGCCTCGGCACCTCTTAAGCCTAGTGAGTAGTGATAAAAGTTGTTTGTCTTCTTTTGGGTTCAACTCTTGGTTTGGTTATTTATTTATCACTGTGAACTTACTGTAGAAAAGGGGTCTACCAAATCTGATACTGAAGGAAAACTGTAGTATACTTAGAGTAGAGTGTTTTATCTGTGTATTAGGACTGAACCGTAACTTGTTCATTAATTCTGTAAAGTACATGCCTATTTATAATACAATCATCAGATTTATTCTATTCTAAGTGCCTTATTATATTATTACAAGAGTATAAATAATACTAAACATTCTTGGAATCTGGCTTAGTGGAATGACAGAACGGTCCTGTCTTGGGAATCCATTCCCACGCCAGGTATGGTCTTCTACTTTCCTGTTTTGTGGTCCATGCCTAATATTATATTCTGCATATGTTCAACACTCCCCCGCAAGCTGAATAGTGGGGTCTCCAATATTTAGCTTGTACAGAACTTGCGGAAAGCTTGATCCGTTTACTGCCTTTGTGAGTATGTCCGCGAGTTGGTCTTCCGAGCGAACAAACGGAATCACAATTGTTCCATCTTCTAGCTTTTCCTTTATGAAATGTCGATCGATTTCAACATGTTTGGTGCGGTCATGTTGAACTGGGTTCTCCGAGATACTTATTGCTGCACGGTTGTCATACAGTATCTGACATGGTTCTTGAACAGGGAAGCCGATCTCTGCTAATAGTTTGTGTAGCCACAAGACCTCTGTTAGTCCTCGAGCGATGCCTCTGAATTCTGCCTCAGCGCTTGATAGCGCCACCACCTTCTGCTTCTTGCTCTTCCAGGTGACCAGGTTTCCTCCAACTCTGGCGAAATATCCTGACGTGGATCTTCGGTCTATTGGGTTACCTGCCCAATCTGCATCTGTGTATACCTGTACCTTGAGGTGGCCGTTGTTCTGGAACAATATTCCACTTCCTGGTGATCCTTTTAAGTAGAGAAGCGTCCTGATTGCAGCCTCCATGTGGTCCGCCTGTGGCTTATGCATGAACTGGCTTAACACCCCTACTGCATACGCAATATCTGGTCGGGTGTGTGACAGGTAGATCAATTTCCCGACTAAGTGTTGAAATCGGGTTTGATCTGTCAGCTCATCTCCTTCTTTTATCCGGAGCCCATGATTTGGTACGATTGGTGTCTCTGCTGGCTTACAGTCCATAAGACCTGTTTCAACTAATAAGTCTAAAATATATTTTCTTTGTGATATGAAAATACCTGTCTTAGACCGCAGAACCTCAATCCCTAAGAAATACTTGAGTTCCCCCAAGTCCTTCATCTCGAATTCTTGAAAGAGATTTTTCCTTAGATGGATTATTTCTTCTGTATCATCACCTGTAATAATAATATCATCAACATATATAATTAAACATGTTACCAGTCCTCTTTGTTTTTTGAAGAACAGGGTAATGATCTGCGTTGCTCTGTCTGTAGCCATATTTCTTCATGGCTAAAGTAAATATTCCAAACCATGCCCTGGGAGACTGTCTGAGTCCGTACAGTGCTTTCTTCAGTTTGCATACGGTCGACCCGTGAAAGCCTGTCGAGAATCCTGGTGGTGGATCCATGTATACTTCTTCTTCTAGGTCACCATGTAAAAAGGCATTTTTTACATCAGACTGATGTAGAGCCCAGCTTCTATTAGCCGCTATAGAAAACAAGACTCTTATGGTATCAATTCTTGCCACAGGAGAGAAAGTTTACGAGTAGTCAATGCCATAGGTTTGAGTGTACCCTTTTGCCACCAGTCGTGCTTTGTACCTCTCAATCGTCCCGTCTGCTCTGTGTTTGACAGTGAACACCCATCTGCATCCCACCGCTTTCTTCCCATACGGAAGATCACACTTTTCCCACGTTTGACTTTTCTCTAGAGCCTCCATCTCTACCTGCATTGCACGTCTCCATTCCGGGTGCTTGACTGCTGATTCTATTGTACTTGGTATATGCTGAGCATATACTGCGGCAGTAAATGCGTGTGCTATTGGTGACAAGCTCCCCCTGGCCAGGTTTGCTATTGGATATCGACTTGCTTTTGGGTTGTACTCCGGCTCATATCTTATGGGGGGCACTCCTCTGTTTTTCCTGGCCGGTAGTACGTACTGTTCCTGTACAGGTGACTCTTCCAAACCATTAGAATCATCATTACAAGGAATTATAGTGGTATGGCTACTGACCTCAGGAGTCTCAATCGGGTTTGACATTGATCGAGTAATTGACTCATCCAAGACCTGTATTCTGGGAGTTACTGCCTCGGTGGTCTTATCGATTTGATCCTTTTGAACCGTCTCAGACAACATTGGTGTGGTTACCGTGGTTAAAATCAACCAATCTAATGGACTATCATTACTACTTTTCTCCCCCTGGACATGAGATTGGGTGGAGTAATAAAACTCTGTTTCTATGAACGTGCAATCCATCGTTACATACATACGATTGGTCTTAGGGTTAAAGCAGCGGTAGCCTTTTTGATGAATTCCATAACCGACAAACACACATTTGACCGAACATGGGTCAAATTTGGATCGATCAGTTTTGGGAATGTGAACAAAAACAGAACACCCAAAGATATGAGGTGGAAGTGTTAAGGCTGTGGAAACACTTATATGACTAGATAGGACTTGTATGGGTGTCTGAAACTGAGTTGCCTTAGTGGGAAGGCGGTTATGAAGATAAACTGAAGTTGCAACAGCTTCAGGCCAAAAAGAATTTGGGACCCTAGATTCTAGCATGATAGCTCTTGTTATTTCTAGAAGGTGTCGATTTTTCCTTTCTGCTACCCCATTCTGTTGGGGTGTATGAGGGCAAGAGGTTTGGTGTATAATGCCCTCATTTTTAAGAAATTGTTGAAGTGACGAATTAACAAATTCTCCACCATTGTCAGACCTAAGCACCTGGATTTGCCTATTATACTGGGTCCGTACAAGTTTAGTAAATTCTACAAATTTAGTAAAGACCTCAGATTTATGTATAAGAAAATAAAACCATGTCATTCTTGAATAATCATCGATAAACAAGACAAAATATCTAAATCCGGTATTCAACATACAAGTCCCATTGTTTGGAGCTGGTCCCCAAACATCCGAGTGAATTAACGAAAACACCGATTTTGCCCCAGATTCAGACACGGAATATGACTGTCTATGACTTTTAGCAAAATTACAAGTTTCACATGGAATTTCTTGATTTGATCGAAATAAAGCTGGAAATAATTTATGAAGGTACCCCGCAGAAGGATGACCCAACCGTCGGTGCCACAACCACTGTTGTCTGCTGACTGTCCCGTGAGCAAGCATAGCAGTTCCGGGTTGAGTTACTTCTTCCACAAAATACAGGCCTTGACGTTCAACTCCACGTCCAATAACCTTCCCCGACTAAATATCCTGTAGTAGGCAACAAGTTGGATACATTAGTACCATACAGTTTAGCTCTCTAGTTACATGACTGATGGATAGTAACTTGCATGCTAAGCTAGGTACATAAAGACAATTTTTTAATTTAATATTCGAAGAGATATCAATGGTTCCTGCTCCTTGAACCGGTAATAATTCTCCGTTTGTCGTCTGAATCATTTCTTTTCGGGATACTGACTGGTTGACAAAGTCGGTTTTGTCAAAGGTCATGCTGTCTGTGGCTCCACAATCAAAGATCCATTGTTCACCCCTTTTTGATGTACTATCCTGAGCAACAAATATTTTACCAATTGTAGTTTGTTCTATGTTTGCACTATTTGTGGAACACGGTTTATCGAGTTTTAAACTTGACTCATGAAAAACAGACCCATCAGATTTAAACCGGTTCGAAATAAGTGAACCGTGGTTTGCATGAATTGAACCAGTGCTGCAATTAAGGACAGAACCATCAAATTTAAACCGGTCTAAATTAAATGAACCGTGGTTCGCATGACTTAAACCGAAACTGGAGTTAAGGGAGGAGTTGGACCGCCAGGGGTAGGAGGGTAAATTCACCCCTCCTAACCCTATACCTGCGTCAGAACTGGCTGGGTCTTCTTTGGCAGCCCCCATTTGGTTTTGAAAAACCTCTCTAGCAGCAGCCGCACCCCTCCTCTCGGCTAGGGTTAGGGTTTGTGCAAGGGCCGTCGCACCCCGTCGCCTGGCTTCCTCCGGTGGGGCTGACTGGAATCCTGGAGCGTGGAGGCCGCCGAACCTCTCGTCGCCGGTCTGATGGTGGTCAGACCACCCGAGGTAAGTCCTTCGATCTTCCTCCTCGGCCTGGGTTTTGCATGCCGTGGCTGCGGACCCAAGCTGCTCGGTTCCCCTCCAGGCACCCTCACGGTTGATCGCCGCCATGGCCTGGTTGCCGGAGCCGTGCGCATCCCTCCGTTGGATCTTCCTGCCCTCGGGAAAGCCTATTAGCTGGTAACACTCGGCCTTCCCGTGTCGCATCTTGCCACAGTGGCTACACCGGAGTGTTTTTCGGTCGACGCCACCGCCGCCCTTCATCGGTTTTCCCCTTCCAGTGAACGCTGGTGGCCTGGCGGCGCCTCCGGGTCCGGTTGCTGGTCCCTCCTCTGAGAAGAATCGGGCCGAGAGGCCTGATCCGAGCCCTAGTGCCCCTGATTCTGGTTTTCGATTATGACCCATGACTGATTTCCTGTCACGTTCCGTTCGGATTGTCGCATACGCGGCTTCAACCTCCGGTAATGGTCTGCACCGAAGCAGATCTTGCTTTTCATTATCGTATTCATCGTTGACTGCGTGTAAAAATTGGTAGAGCTTGGCCTCAGCTCTCTTCGTGTTCCAGATTTGAATGTCATGTGGGCACTTCATGGGATTTGGATCCCTGACTTCAATTTCCCTCCACAGGCTCTGTAATTTGCTGTAAATTGCCTCTAAGGATTCGTTTCCCTGTTTGGTATTGTTAGTTTTCACAATTAAATCAAATAACTGAATACCATCCTTGCCTTTACTATAAGTTGCTGCTAATCCGTTCCATAAGTCCCTTGCAGTTGGTATTTCAGCATATTGGTGAACCAGATCAGGCACCATATTGTCCAACATCCATGAGCATACGACTAGGTCGTCCTGCTCCCATTGCGCGTAGGTTGGTTCTTCCGGTTGGGGTGGTGCCGGAACACCCGTCAAATGGTGCAACTTCCCCTGTCCTCCGATCTTCAGTCGGATGAGCCTCGCCCATAGGGAGTAGTTGCTCTCGTTTAATTTGATACTCAAATTAATTGTTGACATGATTGACTGACTGCGTATACTGTTGTTTGACTGTGGCATGGATGACAGCATTGCCGCCCATTGAGCCGCCATTGATTCGTTCGCTGAAGCAGGTTCGTTGGTGCGGGTGGTGCTGTCAGCTTCTGATTCTGCCATTTGACTGAGGTATGATTCTGTAGGCTGGTAGATTTGGTAGATGATGATCGCCGAGAAAGGTACCGATCACGTGATCGATTATTCCGGCTCTGATACCATGTAGAAAAGGGGTCTACCAAATCTGATACTGAAGGAAAACTGTAGTATACTTAGAGTAGAGTGTTTTATCTGTGTATTAGGACTGAACCGTAACTTGTTCATTAATTCTGTCTGTAAATTACATGCCTATTTATAATACAATCATTAGATTTATTCTATTCTAAGTGCCTTATTATATTATTACAAGAGTATAAATAATACTAAACATTCTTGGAATCTGGCTTAGTGGAATGACAGAACGGTCCTGTCTTGGGAATCCATTCCCACGCCAGGTATGGTCTTCTACTTTCCTGTTTTGTGGTCCATGCCTAATATTATATTCTGCATATGTTCAACACTTACTGATTTTGTGTCAGGTGAAGTGTTAAAAGGACTTCGGTGCTACATTGACAAAGCATCTCCTACGCTTGTTTGGTATGTATGTTTATTTAATATAATTCCTGAGGTGGTGTGCTAGTAATACACAGAGTATTGTATACCATGTACATAGACGACTGACTAAGCTAGGCACGTAGTTGAACTCTCATTGGTTTGTTGTTTGTTTGTAACATTAGCGATTCATTCTTTGTATAATTAGTTCTTAGTAATTGTTGAATGCTGAGTAATTGATGAATCAATTATTACAATCAATTATTTTCCTTATTTTGAAGGTTGTGTTGTCTACCCTTGATATTACGGTCCAAGACCAAGCATTCGTCCTAAACAGGGAACCTCATTCTTTTCCTTGTGTAACATTTTGTTAAATATAACTTAATATATGAGCTTTTTGTTAAATATTTTTCTAAGTTGATTGACTTTTTATTTTAATAACATCTTGAAGTTATTGGAGTTAAATAATTGTGAGTCTTCTCTCTAGATACTTAAATAACCATAAGTAGTTATGGACTGTAGTTGAATGAAACACCGGTTTGATAACAGAAGTCTAACTAGTAAGTTCGAAAGAGGAGTAGAGAAGTTTCTTAACTTTGCATATTCAAATTCTTCCTTTGTTATAGTATGGGAAAGATCAAGTGTCCTTATCGCAAGTGTAAAAACTTGTGTTATCATAACCGGGACGATGTCATTGCTCACCTTTATGCACATGGGTTTCTTGATGATTATATTCACTGGGTTTATCATGAAGAGTCAATTCGTAGAGACACACCTTTATGTTCATAAAATACTAATCCATACAGACAAATGGCGATGCAAGCAGTTAGTCCTGATTTTGACTATGATTCAACAATAGATGAACCTAATATAGAGACATCGAAATTTTATTCCTTACTGGATGATGTTGATGAGCCAATCGGGGGGGGGTTACAAGAAGCATACTAAAATATAGGCCATGTCACAGTTATTGAAATTGAAATCATAATGTCATATGAGTGATAATGGTTTTGATCATTTTCTTAGCACGGTTAAAGACATGTTTCCAGAAAATGATAAGCTAGCTAACAACTTTTATGACACCAAGAAATTGATGGAGATGCTTGGCCTTAAATATGAAAAGATTGATGTTTGTGTTAATAATTGCATGTTGTACTACAAAGAAAATGTGAACAAAGTTAATTGTTCTGTCTGTGGACATGATCAGTTTAAGACAGAAAAATTAACAAAAGGTGGTATCAAGAAGGGCATTTCGTACAAGGCACTGTGTTATTTACCTTTGACCCCGAGACTTCAACGTCTTTATATGTCTGAAACAACAACTAAACACATGACGTGATATGCTTCTCACTAGTGTTTTGAGAGATATATGTAACACCCTTTGTATGGTGAGGCATAGAAACACTTTGATGAAATCCATCCTTCATTTGCATCAGATCCAAGAAATGTTTGAATTGGTTTATGCACGGATGGATTCAGCCCTTTTGGACAATATGGAAAGCAATATAGTTGTTGTCCAGTGATTATTATTGTGTACAATTTGCCTCCTTGGATGTACATGAAAAGTCCATACATGTTCATGAGTTTAGTCATCCCAGGTCCATCTAGTCCAGTAAAACGTTGGATGTGTTCATAAGACCATTGATAGATGAGTTGAATATGATATGGAGTGTTGAAATAGAAACACACAATATCTCATGCAAACAATACTTCCAGATGAAAGTGGCTCTCTTGTGGACGATTAGTGATTTTTCAAGTTATGCTATGTTATCTGGATGGAGTACACATGGACGATTCTCTTGTCCATACTGTATGGAACGTACTAAGTCATTTAGACTTTATAGTGGAAGAAAAACGTCATTTTTTGATTGTCATCGTTAGTTCCTACCTATAAATCACCCGTTCAGATAACAAAAGGATTCATTCAAGAAGGGTGTCATAGAGAAAGATGGTTCACATCTTAGATTATGAGGTGAAGAAATATGGAAAAGGGTTTGGTTTACCTAATATTAGGTTCGGGAAAAAATATGAAAAGGAATGTATTGTCGAGTTTGGTAAGGACCATAATTTGGTGAAAGAAAGTATTTTTGGGGAATTGCCTTACTGAAGACAAATTTGATCCGTCATAATCTTGATGTAATGCATATTGAGAAAAAATTCTTTGAAAATATTTACAAAATAGTGATCGATGTCAAAGAAAAAAGTAAAGACAGTTTAAATGCTAGAGTCGACTTGAAAAGGTACTGCAAGCGTCCAGAGTTGGAATTAATCTATGAGAATGGTAAGGTCATGAAACCTAAAGCTTCTTACACATTGAGCAAGGAACAACAAGGAGTTGTTTGTGAATGGCTCAATGAGCTCAAATTTCCTGATGGTTACGCGTCAAATATTTCATGGTGTATAATAAAAACGGAAGCTTCTTCTAAGGGTTTTAAAAGTCATGTTTGTCACATGTTTATGGAGAGATTGCTTTCAGTTACTTTACAAGACATGGATCCAAATTTAGTTTGGGATGTATTAACTGAGATCATTTACGTTTTTAGAAACATCTCGGGTTGATCATATAGACAAACTTGAGAATAATATTATAGAGATACTATGCAAGTTCAAGAAAATACTTCCTCCTTCATTTTTTGATTCTATGGAGCACTTACTTGTCCATTTACCGTATGAGGCTAAAATTGGAGGCCCCGTGCAATATCGATGGATGTATCCATTTGACAGGTAAACATTATTTCATTTCATGTTAGCCAAATTATCACATACTTTTTTTTTTGCATTTTTCAGATTTGTAATGGAGCTATAGAAAAGTGTGTGAAATAAAGTTCATGTTGATGGATCTATATGTTAAGCCTACATCATAAAGGAAGTTTCTACATTTTTCTCTTTCTACTTTGAGCCAAGTGTTCAAACAAAATTGTCAAGAGTACCACGGAATGATGATGGTGCAGTTCTGGACTTGAACGGGTGCCTATCTATTTTTCATCATTCCAGTAGATCATTTCATCCCGATTTACCTAAGATGCAACCAACTGATGCTGAAATGAAAATTGCACATACATATGTTCTATTGAACACTATAGAAATTTCACCCTTTCCGAGTAAGTTTCGTCAACTTTTAATTATGTTATATTTTATGAAATCGTAAACATATGATACGAAAACCAATTATATTTCTATAATATATTTTTAACTTATAGGAGATTTGATAACCACATTCGGCAGTTAATGCCACACATAAATGAACAATCACTAGAAAGATTTCGTGATTTGATTTTGCTGATTGGTTAAAAAAACACGTAAGTTCAAGCTATTTATAACAAGTATTTGTTACTATATATTACTGTTTAATATATTTATAATATGTGATATAAGGAGGTCAAGTATATAGAAACATCTTAGCAATTGCTTTGGGTCCATCGACTTCAGTAAAATACTACAAAGCATATTGCACTCATAGAGACCAATTTTGTGGAGAAGGGGTAAGGAAGAAGAGGCTACGGAGGAGGAAGAATTTTTATTTCTGTAGATTTTTCGCGGCGAATGTGTCGACTTCGAGGAAGAGGCGTAGTCGGAGTCGATAAGGCTTAGTTGTTGGCGTCGAGGAGAAGGAGCAGGACTCGAGGTGTCGTCGGATTCGAAGAAGGCGTTGGAGTCGGAGTGGAAAAATATTTTTTAGCACGGAGAAGGAGGTATCTGTTTCAAGGAGGAGGCATGGTCAGAATTGAACAGCTGTAGTCTACGGAGTCGAGGAAAGTGTTGATCGTCAGTGCCGAACAAAGCGTTAGAGTGGAGGAGGAGCCTTTTTTATGCAATCAATAATTGTTTTTCCTTTTTTAATCTGCGAATTTTAGCAGTGCTAGTCTCGGGCGATTAGCGACAAAATAACATATCAATGGATCAGACGGTCTGATCGACGGACCAACAGTCTGACTGTGTGAACCGTGATCCTACACCATCAGCAGTTCGATAACTGGTCTGATTTTTATAGCACTGATTATATTTATAATTTATTGCTCTAACTACTCAAGTGATTTTTTTTAAATATAATATATCAATATACTATTAATACTATATATGTTTTTTTTACTACCAAAATTATAATTTAAAAATGTTATCAGTAAAATCCATCTAATTTAGAAATATCAACTTTTTGGAGTCTTTGTGTATGCTGCCACTTTTTTTATTTCTCTACAATTATATAGAAAAATTTCTTCTTTCAAAACCTTCAATGTTCTTTTTAATCAGTTTTGTTTTTTACTGTTTCATGTTGCTACTCTCCCACTTTCTTCCTTCCTCCTCTACAACATTTTTTCTCTCCTCTATCCCATTTTTAAACAAAACTGAAAAAATTGTAAAATAGAAAACTTAGATCACCGTAGTTATAAAAATCTCATTTTATCAATAAAATTTTTAAAAAAATTAATTGAATTAAAATCCATCAAAATTGGCATATATTTATATACTAAATATAAATAGTATATTTTATAATGCGATAAATAATTAATACATACAAAATAATCAAATTAGCAAAATTAAAATTGTTTGGAAAAAGAAATTCAATATATTGTTCATGTTATGGAATTTTATTAAATTTTCTGTTCATTTTTTCTATTAATTTATGTAACTTTACAATTTTATTTAATGATAATCATTTATTATAGGGTTAATTACCTCAACCGTTACTTATGTTTGCACATGTGACTGGACCGTTCAAACTTGAGCTCAACCGTTACTTATGTTGACAAATGTGACTGAACCGTTACTATCACCTAACTGTCGTTATTTCTTCCCGTTAAGTAGTCACATGTGCTTGTCACGTGAGGTGGTTGTATTATGAAGTTCTGAAACTACCCTAAATAGCTTGTTTACTTAACATCAGCTTGTTCTTAGGTTGCTGGAGAAGTTTGAGCGCGAAGAATCTTGAGAAGAAGGAAGAACTGAAGAACCAACGGTGCGAAGATAGAAAGGTTCTGAAGAACTGAAGAACCCATGAAATCTGCGGATGAATACTGTCCTATGGGTTCTGACAACCGTAGAAAAATTCAATCTCGGTCAATCTCTTCCCCTAATCCCAACCACAGAGCTTCGCGTCTGAGAATGTGCTACTATGGGCTTGTGTGCTCCGTCAAATCTGTTGGTACGTGGCAGAATTTCTCTCGCCGTTTCCATGGATTCCCCACTTTTGAGGTAATTTGACAGTGGTAACCCTTATTGGCAACCCTAATTCGTTTTGCTGCAGTAATTTGAACCGTAATGCCTTATTTTCGAACCTTAAATCGTCAAATATGAGGTAAATGTTTGTTGTTTCTTCTGTTGTAGTCTGTACAGAACCCCGTATGTGGGTTTTTTGACTGGGAAGATCCAGCTATATGCCCTTACGGTCGGATTACAGTGATGCAATTTCAACAAAGAGATAAACATTTGAAAGAACAATAGGATGTTGCGAAAACCCGAGCTCTTGAAAGTCGACCCAATAGTGGAAGTTAGTTGTACCTTAGTCTGTAACTGAAGGATGAAGAACAATGTGTATTTTGCGAAGGTGGTGACTTATGTTTGTGGACATGTTGTTAAGTGAAGTGTTATCTTTTCTGAACTGTTATTAAAAGGTGACTTAAGTTTCTGAACTGTTATTAAAAGGAGACTTAAGTTTGGACATTTTGTTACTGAACCGTTACTAAAATCCAGAATACATCCGAAAACACAGAATCCATAAAAATCCAGAATACATCCGAAAACATAATCCATCATATAATCCCAAAATAGGTTCCGTTAAAACAGACATTCATAACTAATAAAATATGGAAGTACAAAATAAACCCGACTCTACTCTACTGTGTAGATCAACTAGGAAAAATGTTTGGCTAAATTATGCACATTTCACCAATTCTTATAACTTGATGATGAGGCCAAGCTTCCATGGGTACTATCTTCTACACCAATTGAGGGATATCTCTTGAGATTAACATTTCAATTATCTTGTCCTCCACGAGGCAATTCAGTGGTTTCTACTGACTATAGATTCCATTCTTCTGCATTCAATTTCATCTTTATTCATTGTCCTTGTATCTTTCATGTTTCTGAGATACTACCAGTATATATGCATTCTGCAACGAACAAAGCCACTGTGGAAGTACATATATAATGGTGAATGTATTAAGGGAGAATAAGTAAAACTGTAGAAACTTTAGTTCCAGCTATGATGGTGCTATTGAGGGGATGAACAGCACACACTGTAACGCCTTCTGACAGTGGAACAAATTTGTGTTTGCTTCCAGTGATGACCCCTGAGTCTTCTTATATCATCGCTATAAAAAAACATAACACTGAATTAGAAGCCACGCATTAGTAGAACGAAAGACCAAGCAGAAATTTCCGAAACATACTTGAAATCCACATGACTAGGGGAACTGACATCTGGGAAGAATGTATTTATCAGTTTCATTTGACAACCAATTGATTCATACCGAGCATGTAGAAATCCATGACGCTTTTCTTAAGTGAAATAGATCGCTTGACAGGTTTGAATTTGTTCCATTCCTGAACAACCCTCACGATATGTACATATAAGTTCCATGATTTAGTTACAGGGGATGCTACATTGTTTGTTTTTTTAATCTAACTATTCAACTGTACTTACAGCCAGGGCGGGGGAGGGCAGTCACAAAAACCACCGAATAAACCAAAAACCTCATATACAAAGGTAAAAATACAAACTTTCACAATAAAAATAAAAACTTTGTTACCAAATCGACAACCTACAACACGTACGAAGCATATCAACAGAAAAACCTAACCTACAAGCCGAACTTCAACATCAATTTTCAGCAAATCGCACAAACACACAGAAATAGGAACATATTATGCAGCAATTTCATCGTTTCGCACCGCAAACCAACATCAAAGCCCTAATCTTCAACCGAATCGAACATTAACGAAGTGAAACAGGGTAGAAGAACACAAACCCAAGTCGAAGCACAGAAAGAATGTGAAAAGCCACAGAAACCGAAGTTTAATCGAAGATAAAACACAAATTTACTTCCAGATGTGGTTCCGAAACACAATGTCGCTGAAGAGGGTTCCTTCCGTGCTGAAAATCGACACACTCTGAGCGGAATGAGGTCTGCAAGGTTCGGTTGGAGGGAAATGGGAGTTGATGGGAAGTTAGAGTGTGGGGATGACTATAAAACGAGGGGAAACGGTGCAAAGGTAACAAGAGGGTATAATCGTCCTTTCAATTGACTTCAAATCGTTTAAATTGGGTCATGTGCTTTGCACGTGACATTTAGACGGTAAGATTTGACGGAAACTTCACGGAGTAACCTTTCAATCACATGTTCAAACTTAAGTAACGTTTCAACTACACCAAAAAAGATGAGTAACCTTTTAATCACACGGGTCAAACATAAGTAACGGTTGAGGTAATTAACCCTTTATTATATTGTCAACCTAAGTCATCTACAAGATATGTGGTTGATCATCTAACAAAGATTTTTCTAATAATAAGAGAAATAAAATGTCAATAAAACATATTTTTTCTTTATTAATATGAATACATAGATGATTAATTCAATACTTTGACAAAGTTATTCAAAATATCTTTATTAAAATGCCCAAATTTATTAATACTATTACTTAAAACTAATACTATCCAAAAATTTAGGTATTAGATGATGGAAACAAGTAATAAAAATATTTCACTACTTAATTAAAATAACATTAGTAATGTGTTGGATTGATGATCTACCTATTACTAAAATCTATCAACTAATACTATAATTTTTTTAATAATTTTATTCTCTAAGTATTTGGAAAAAAAAACACGTTTACATGTGTTTACATGTGTAAGAGAACTAAACACTTTATTAAAAATATTTATTTAGATATACAACTAAACGTAAACTGCGTTAGATAACAAAATTAATAACTTTTCCTTTTCAAATAAATATACAATAAAAAAACGAATTCTTCCAAATGTTTTGATTAATTAAATGGTGGCCTAATTAAATAAATTGTATTAATATTTTTTAGGATTTAGAATTAATTAGTTTGTATATACATTCTTTCATACAAACTAATTAATTGAGAGTGTTGACAATATCTTTTCAGAATTTAATGATTATTTAATATTTGTCAAATTTAGATAGTATAAATATTTAATTATTTAATCATAAAACTTGAAGGTTAATAAATCTCTACAATACACAGTACTGGAATATGCACAACAATTTAAATAATACTTAACTCACTGTAACTTTATAAATATTAAAGTAAAAAAATGAGTAATAATTTAATTAAATTACCATGAGTAATTTTATTGACATTGCCATGGTAGATTTGTAATAATTGTTGTTTAGTAGACATGGTAGTGAGTGTGTTAAGATATCTTAAGCGTTTACCGAATGCATTCACTAAAAGGTTCGTATTCATGAGAATTGGTTAAGATGTACGCTTGAAAACTTATATGGTATCAAAGTGTCCAGTTTCAAATCTTGTCGACTTCGAAAACAACAACAAATTGAGATCGATATTGCTAAAGTGACGGGCAAGACTGAAGTCAGTCTTAGGCGCAAAGTTAAACTTTATCAAGCACCAACATATATTTTTCTAACCATGTTTTTTTGCCACGAACAGTTATATGTTATTTTATCATGTGACACTGTGCAATCAACAACAAAGTTTTTGATTAAGATATGAGACTTCGAAAGAGTTACAGGTATACAATCTTGAAATGTAATCTACAGAAATGTTTTGTTACCTAGATCAATGAATAGTTATTAAAAAAAACTTAAATCAACACATATATGTCATTTACAATACTAAATAAAGGGTTGTACATTCATAAATATAAGTATATGTCTTATACTTACTTAGTTGAAAAACGATTTTAAGTGAGTTTTAAATCCACTAAAGTGTATTTTCCTAGGATAATATACATATCTAAACATAACTAAAAAATTTATTAAAAAAATTTATTCAGATGTAAATATAAACTTAAACTATGTTAGATAGTAAAATATATTTTTAAAAACTTATATACAATTTTGAAAAATTACTCGGAAGACTCTTTAGTAATGTTTCTTGCTCTCGATCTCCCGATCAACTTTTAAAAAATGTTTATAAGTTTTTAAAAATATATTTTATTATCTATTGTAGTTTAAATTTACATTTACTTCCCAATAAATATTTTTAATCAATTGTGTGTGTTATCCTATGAGTTAGTCCGATCATGCTTCGTAACACCTCATGTGCGTCCAATGACGACAGTGTGTACATAGTAGCGTGCCAAAGTTTCGTATTATTCAATACTTGATTATTAATAATAAAAAAACTACAATAGAGATATATTGTGAATTATTAATTAGTATAAATATTATACTATCATGTAAATTTAGTTTTTAAGTTAAATAAAGAATGGACAAATTAAATTTTATGTATGCATGGACTATTATAGCACTAAACAAATTAAATTTAGCAATTGAACAGAGACTATTACAAAATAAGTGCTGTCCTAGTTATCTTCCCTTTCAGTTTTATATATGTGACATGAAACTGGAATAAGGGATTGTGCTTTAGAGCGTATCGGCCAAGCTACATCTCATTCTCCAAATTGGGTAGCTCATAATTATTTCATATTCCAATCTTTTTTATAAATTAAAATATTGTATTCAATTTCTGGAAAAGACGGACGATAAAAAATAGGAGAGCTAAACTCGAGCTAGACTGAGCCCGATTCAAGAAATCAAACCCCCTAAGAACCCGGACCCCTATCTAACCAAACCCCTTCCTCCCAAGGGGATGATAGCAAATAGTACTGGCAAAAATATAATGAAAGCAGCAGCAGCAACAAGGCTATATCGATCCAAGTAATATAAGATTTTAAAAGATAAAAGTTGGAATTGAATGGTTGCTTCACGTTCACCATCTAATAGAAGAATCCAAGAACTTTGCCACCCACATTCTTTCTCCTTGCTTCTTCATGGTCCATAATGCCCGCTGAAGTTGTCAGGACAATGTATCCAAACTGCAAAATAAATGAATGTGAATGATGATCCAACACAATATACAAATAACCAGGATGGAGTTTTACAAAGACCAACATTCAACTCATCTAGCTGGAGAGCCGAGCCTTGATGAATAAGACAGAGAGACACTAACAAACTCACAATAATAATAATAAAACACACCGTTTGAGGGTCTCATCATCTTCACTGTACTAGGAAATATCAATTGCAAACTTCAGTCAAAATAATAATCAAGTCACCTGTCTTGAAGGAAGCAGTCTTGCAGTCCAGCCCTCAATTTCCTTGACCCCAACATCAAATCGAGGGCTGATGACACCACACTTGTTCAGTCTTCCGTTGAGCTCAACAACTATTTTACCAGATCGGTGATCATCAACATACTCAAACTCGCCAATGTAACCTGAATCAAAGACATAGAAGCAACTGCATTAGAGATTAAGTTGAGCGGCACAGAAAATGCTAACCAATAGGTCAATGGTAACCGAATTACTGATTCATCATCAAGAAAATGTAAATGAAAACACAAAGGATATGAATATAGGTATTGCATACCATGCTTCTGCATAACGATGAGAAACTTGATGATCACTTTGGAGGATGGCCTGATCATGACCTGCCGTTTTCCTCTTTTCTCAGCATTATACATGCTCTTAAGAGCATCATTCAACACACTAACTCTCACCATTCTCCCAAGTGTTATTCACTTGCTGTCACATGTCAAAGATAAAACATTAATGACACAAAAAATATCATAATTGGAAGTTCACAACAATAAGCTAATGCGGTATTGCATAAATCGTTTAATCATCACTACAGGAAAATGCAAATCAGATCTCAAACAAATATTACAGAAACAAGCACGAAACCGACACGGTATTTCTTCAACGTGTAAATAGATGCAAAGTGAAGTCCATCACTTTTTCTATTGCGAGTGAGACATAATAAAAAGACAAACAATTTACAGAAAACAGATACCATTTTTTTAGTAAATATACAAAATTTGACGACAAAAGAAGATGGAGAAAGGATGATGATTTAGCTGAATGTCTCAGGTCCAGTATCAGTATGGAAGCTAAGTGCAGAAAAAGGCAGAATGGATGAAAAAGGAAGATGCCTACTTATTTGAGAGACGTGAGAGGAAGAGAAGGGGAGATAATAGATCAACCAAACGAACAGGAACAACGAGAATTACCTGAGAACAAAAATGGTGGCGACGTCTACTTCCCTGCGGGGCGGGAGACTGTAAGAGAGCACGCGTAGTAGAGAGCCGGATGGATGGATGGAGGATGAAGTAAAATAGGGTTTCTTCCATGGCAAAGTGAGTAGCAAAGTGAGTGGGCCGGGGCAGGAGTCCATGCGGCATGGGCTGTGGAGGAGGCTATTTGGCTGGAGTTTCTGTCCATGCGACATGAGCCTGTGCAGTAGCAGGTAAGCGGCCCGAAGAAGGAATCCAGGTAGAATGGGCTTGGGCATTGAGCGGTCTGGATGCTAATACTGGGCTGGAGCATGGGTAAAACAAGCCTATGGAAATTTTGATTGTTAGGACAATGAGAATAATAAATAGTGAGCATGGGGATTAAAGTTAATTATGCCAAGAACTATTGTTGTTGTTCCAGTGACCACAATGGTGTCCTCTACCACCACGGCCACGACAACTGCGAGCACCGCCAGGAAAAAATATTGAAAAGAAGGGGAGGTTTGGTAAGCGGTGAGGGCGATGTTGGAGGACTGGTATTGCGTGGATCTAGTTTTGGACATACACAATTCTTCAAGAAGTAGCATGAAACTGGTTTTGAAAAAGGAGGGAAGGGATGTAGATGAGTGATGACATTTATTAAACTTTGGTACTAGTCTGGAAAATAAATGATTAAATAGTACAAGTCTGAACAAAAAACTATTCGCTTGATTGATCAATACTACAATTAAGAGCATAATCTATACACCATCGACGTCTTACTTTTGATCTTTACATATCATCAAGACTCAAATGTAACACCATTGGCGTCTTAATTTTGATCTTTACATATCATCAAGACTCAAATGTATTTGGTAAAAGAAGAGACAACAATACACTGAAAGATGTTCTAAGTATGTTGGAGGTGAATAGGTTTCATTATGTTTTTACCAATCTCCAATTGCTTGTCTAACAAAATTCACCTTTCCCTCCCTTTTCGTGTTAATTAGTTATTAGAGAAACCATTTGTCCTTACAACTAGTATTAAAGACTCGTGCTCTTATTTAGACAATCCAACACTTTTGAGCGAAAACAAATTTGTTTGGAATTCGTATGTCCAGTTGGGGCGCTTTCTTGTGCAAAATTAGAAATGTGTGGTTAAATATTAAATATATGTTTCTTTAACATCAACCAATACCAAAATATATTTCTAAAATAAACAACAATTTATTTTGTGTTTGAGGATCCCATAATTTTTCAAAGGTAGTGGACTCTACCTTAATGTGTGAGACAGTTACCTACAAGAGAAACACGATAAATCAGAAAGAATTTTCACAAAGCGTTTAGCGGAACCATCTCTTGATAGTAGGCCGAGGAGAACAACAAAGAAGTAATTAGTAATCAGGTAATGTTATGGGTAAACCACCTCTTCAGACACTTATGTTTAACCAATGTTAACTTGTACGTAACTTTTTATTTTTTCAGCATTATTAAATGTGAAAAGTATGAAAAAAATATAATATGTTTGTCTAAATTTGTAAGTGATGCAACTTGTTTTGGGACTCTAGTGTATGATATATTATGTTTCAATTTGTATGGTTTTTATGAAACATGTGTTTTTCTCTTATTTGCTCTGTTAAAATCAGTCATGTGCAACACACGTAACATCTAATTTGAACGTTATTTTAAAAAATGAAAATTTGAAATTGCCCTTACCTTTATTTCCCTCCAATTGCGTCAGTCTCTCTATCTTCTTCACACGTCCCTTCACCCGTCCTTGTTCGTTCCTTTCTCCCTCGCTTGTAGAGCCCTTTTTGTTGTGAAACCCTAACCTTCCCTTTGTAATCCTGTGCAACGCGAAACTTTCCTCCCTTTGAAGTGTCCCGTCTACACCTCCTACACGAAATGCCTCCAACAAATTGAAAAATTGTCTCTGCAATCGAATGGTCGAAGTCAGAGCATATGTCGATTTCTCGCGATTTGGTTTGTCGTTTTGAAGAGTTGACTTAACGACGAATCATCCATCCCCAGGTAACTTCCATTGCCCTAATGTTTTTAATAAATGGTTTAGTTTGGAAGATTCAACCTTGTATATTTCCAATTTTTCAAAGTTGACGGAACAAATGTTGGTTGAAAGGGTATGATGATTACTTGTTCTTGTAATTGACTAACGAATAGATATGTCCGAGTACAAAAAAGGTGATATGCTTACAGGTTCAGGGTAATAGGGTTTAGCAAAAGTCGGCATTTTGAAGAATGTCCGAGTAGGTATGTATTACTGACAAACACCCTTTTGCAAAATGGCCAGGTCAGGGGATGACAAGTGGATTTTGCAGATCCACTACGATGCAAATTGGGTTGATGGAGTTTATAACGGAAAATTGTATTCCATGGAGTTGATTAAAGAAGTGTTCGGTTACTTCAATGTTGTTGCGCTTCTTGAGTATTACGGTATAAAGAGGGATGGTGTTATCACCTACGTTCCACCCAAACAAAGATCCCAAAACAGACACAAAAGTTATATGTAGCGACGAAAATGTGAAACTAATTAAGGATAAACAGCAAGGTGTACGCGACATCAGTTTGTACGTTGTTCCACCGTTTGATGAGGAAGCATGTGCTAAAGATCCATGGGTGGAAGAGTTTCGCAACAACACGTTGTTGAAGAATATTGCAAATAGAAGAAGGTCGGCATCCGCAAGGATAGCTGAACCTTCTGCACAACCATTGAGTGAGAAAGCTAAAGGGAAAGTACCCATGGCCGAGATGTCACCTTCCAAGGCTATCTTCACACTCCGAGGGTATTTTCGACCCAAATTGAAAAAGCCAAAAATGGTGAAGAGCAGTTTGACACCGAGGATGATGAAGTGCAACTGAAAAGATTGAAACAACATAGACGAACAACCAAAGCCTTCAACTGAAGGCGGTAGTGATATACCCGACTTAGTAGGTGCTATAGAAGATGACTTCGGTGATACGACTGCAGGTATTGGTAGTGGAAACTTAAATGTAGAGATGTTGAACATTGAGGTGCAATGTTTGAGTGACACATTGAGGATGCATCCTGACTCGGATGATGAAGATGAATTAACCAGCAGACCTAAAGCTTCTATTATTGATGAATACGTGACTTTTGAGTTTGGGAAACCAACAAAAAAGTATGAACTCAAACTTAATACTAAGTTCGTCGATGCCAAGGGGTTTAGAGAATACATTATCACACATAGTATTCACAAGAAGAATCTACCTCCCTATCCTAGAGTGGAGCTAGCAAGGCAAAAGTCAATTGGAAGGCTCGTCCAGTTGATGAAGAAACCAGACAAGTGGCTGAAGACTCAGAGACGTTTGTTCCAAAGTTTGTTCCAGATTCCCAACCTTAGGTGGTTAAACTTATTTACCATAAAGTTATTTAATTGTACAACTATTAAGTAATCTTCAAATTATTTGCAGGAACAAGTACATGAAAAAGTACCCCCAAGAACTCCACGAACAAGAAGGGCCAAAATGCAGACAAAAACAAAAGTACATGTTTTATGGTTGATGAGTTATCACATTTAGTACACTGATTGGTTGTAATTCTAATTGTTATACTGCTTATACATAGGTTAAACGTTCACCTGAAAAGATTGTGGATCTGGAAAGTGATGTTGAAGGCATTTGAGTGACTTCAAGTGCCCTGCAAATGTTAGGCTGCAAAGAAATCGTGGAAGTTGATATGCCTTTGCACACAATCACCCCAAAGAATTTTTTTTTTGAAGAAGTCAGGTTGGTCACAAAGTTCCCCTCGTTTCAAGTCAAGCAAGTACACTAAATTGTCGACTCAATGAAGATAATATGTTTGGTCTTAGGTGTGGAACTATTGTTCCTTTTGCTGGAACTAGATGTTGTCATTTTGATGTTGTTTGGTCTTAGATGGTGCCAATTTGACTCAGGGTAGTAGATGTTGTCATTTTGATGAGTTAGGGTTTGTTTTATTGTTTTTTGGTGAATTTGGTATTGTACAGTGGTATTTTGTAAACGACAATGATAGTTAAGGTAACAAATATGTGGTTCTGTTGAATTTGCATGGGTTCTATGAGTTCTGTGGGACAAGTTTTAATGTGCAGGTTGAATTTGAATGGGTTCTGTTGGAAGACATTTTCCCCAATCATTCAAACCATAGTACATCTACTTTCAATTAGTTCATAAACGTTTTTCATCACAAACCAACATTTACAAAACGTATGTTCTCCCAAACCAACACATACATAAACATCATTAACCTACAACCGATCCGCAAACATAACTACTTCTAATTCATAAGCTAACAAACTTCAACTAATAACCAATTTTAAGATTACAACAAACAACAGTACCACAAGCACTCCACCATCAGTAATCAACATCCTTTCCCTTCCACAGACAATAACAACTTCAGCTTCGATCTTGACATGCATTTTTAGGAATTTTAATACGACCCTCCTTCCGTAAATGCACATTGGGGGTTCACACCACTCAAAAAAATGACAACCATTACAATGCAATCAAGTTATTTCACTGTAAAATTAGGGTTTTGAATAGAGCTTTTTGCGGGATTTTCAAATCTTCAACTACAATTAGGGTTCCAACCCAAAGAAATTGGCAAACATACCTTATAATTGGGACACCCATAGAACATTCGACTGGAATTCTTCCATGTTCAAGTTGGTTTAGCATGAGTGGTGAGTCCACAGTAGCAAATCAATGGGTGGTACTCTACATGGGTCGTGAAGCTTTGTGAAGAGCTTGTTGAGTAATGTTGGGTCATCGTTCTTAGGAGTGCAACTAAGGAGGGAACAAAGACTTCAGTCGGTGTGGGAAGAAATTTTGCGATGCATGAACAAAGGAACAAACTAACTGCTGCTTATTAATGAAGAAAGAGACAAGGGCATTAAAAGTATTTTGCAGCCTATATTCGGTGAACGTAGGTCACGCCCTTTGCACGTGAGCAGTTAACGACAAATTCTTACATAACATAACAAACTTCATCTAAAACCTACAAGAGTAAACATGTTTCATAAAAAACAAACAAGGTCTACGCATTTACAACAATATGGAAACATATTACATATTTTTCGTATTTTTCCCTTATTAAATGGTCACTTATGTTTGATGTTATTACTCTTTGATTCAAAATTGTGTTATTTAGTCACTTATGTTTTGACAATGTTACTTTTTGGTTAAAAATTCTCACTTATGAATTTTTGAATGAGTGTTCTACTATTCCCCTTATCTTTGCCTTCCTATGTTTTTCTTATTCATGTTTATCTCCATCCTTTTCTTCTCCTCGATCAAGTGTTGGTGATTCGTCAAACTGACAATCTTCTTCTTGTTCTTCCAACTTAATTAACTATACCTACTGCGTTTGAAGCTGGAGAGGTGGATAATAATCTTGTGATGTTCTGGTCAAGTGTAAACCAACAACGACCCACAATGTGGCCAAATGTTCCACATAATTGGCACTTAGGTTATCCATGATTTGAGAATGTGCCACAAGTTCTTGCAAAACCATATCCTTATTGAGAATGATTCATCTAAGTATTTAAAGTGTTTTGACCCGGATGATACGCTTGCATAGATTGTGATCATCCAGAGTTAGCACCTGATGAGTTTATTGTGCTCATCGCACTGAAAGCTACATGATTAGGTCCCAATTACATTAGATCATCCTATTGACGATATTAAACATCCAATATAACACTTATAATTTTTGTTAGATCATACAGTTACCTACTGACTATGATTACAATTAGCAGATGTTCATACTCAATAGATAAACCAACTAGAATGGTGTTTATCTGCATAATCTCTGAAATAGGATGATTATCCTATTTCGAAGATTATGCATGGTGGAAAACATATTGTGCCTAATAAGTAATAATAATTACAACAAAAACTGCAGACACAATATACATATATTCAACTACAATTGTTAGCGTAAATTCGAAACACCGGTCGTTGTTGCACATGATTCAAGTAGTATGATCTAAGCTCCTGAGACTATTGCATATGATCTAGATTCTACCAAGGTATTCTCACATCGAGTTATCACTCTTATAATATTGTAAAGACGCATAAAGTAACTTATGGTTGAAAGAGAAAACAAGTTGCAATGGGATATATATCTCATGAGATGTTTTATAATGAATTAGACTATGCAACATGCCATGTGAGATTGAGGATAAAAGCCACGGGGCTAGAGCACTGTCATATTGCTTATAAGCACTGTAATCTGGATTATAAACTTTCTGTTGGAATATGTACGAAACACATATTTAAGTTCCCTCCTTGAACGATCGACTTAGCGGAAGCGGATCTGCCTGAGTTAGGGATAGTGGTCTGCCGGACAGGAGGTCACGCCACGGGTTAACGCGCGGCGACCTAGGTTTCCACAGCTACTTACCTCAGTCTAAACTGTAAGGCGGCAGGGCATCACTGTCATCATTAGGTTTTCCAACCCTAAGCATTCCTATACATATAGAGGGAATGGTTTGGGCCAGTATCCAATACTGGTCTTATTAGAATGGGCTCCCACTAATGGGCGACCCAATCCCCCAAAGCCAACATCTCCCACTTGCACAAAGTGGGGGGGGGGGGTGCTCATCCATTAAGCCAGCACCAGGAGAACGAATTCCCCTTATACAGTAAAGTCACATACGAGGTAGCAGCCGTGCGACCAGCAGGCACAACGAGCAAGGTGCTGCGCATCTGTTAGGAGTTGCAGCGACTCGCGGATCTCACACCAGCAGTGGAAATGTGCCATGCACCCTTGGTCATGTAATCTTTCTCCAAGTCTGACCGCACAAGGATCTTTCAGACCTATATATGTATTGCGCCCACAACCACAGCCGACGCCGCAGTTGGTGGCCACCTAATGGGCACAATATCGAGAAGATCCCATAATGACCATCCTCTTCCCACAAAACCATCAGCACAATTCAGCTCGCTTTTCTAGAACAGGGTCCAAGGTACTTGTGAGCGCACCCATCGAGTACGGACTAAGATAGCAAACATTGAACCGACCCTCAAGTCTCTGTTCAGAGTAATGAGGGTAGGTACGCGGCGCTTACGCAAAGAGTTTTGGGTCTCACACGACTCCGAGTTAAGATCACATCTCGGGTCATACCCATGGTCGTTTTGGGTGCGCCGCGGTATGGAACGCGCGCTACAGCATATCCACTCTCCCACGGAGCATATGTCCTAATGCTGTATAGATGTCCATCACGCACACAAAGTACCCGAACCAAAAGTGACAAAGACTCCCATCCGACCCCCGAGTGGATTGACAAACCATAATCTGTCATAGTGCGAAATTAGATAGTTCCCAACACAAAGCCCTTTCCGGTCATCCCAACAGACTTCCAGAACTAGGAACTATCACCAGCCTCACCTAGCCACAAAGGCATAGAAGCAATCACCCGTGGCAGAGGTTGATCTAATCCACTTTGACATATTTCAATAAACAGTCACAGTAAGAACACACAAAACACTCAAACTGTTAAAACATGCATACTCAAATATAATTTAAGTTAAAGAACATTGTATGGGAAATAAAACCAATGAAGTACATCAACTAAGTCTACACAGTCCTAGAGACTACACATGCCTCACTAAAGACTACCTCTTCAAGGTCGGAGAGACGGTCCACAACCATCTCATCCATAGACAAGTACTTCAAACTCATCACCTTGTGTCTAACCACGTCTCTAACATAGTTTCGCTTGATATCTACTTGCTACGACTTGTAATGATTGCGGAGATTGCGACTCCAATGACTCAGCAATCAATCCAGAAGTCTCTTCAGCCATACAACCAACCGAGTGGTCCACAGAAGACCCACAAATTTGGCTTCAATGACGATAAACACAATGCGCAACTGCTTCTTGCTCATCCACGATATGGCACCATCGGAGAGCAGAGCATAAAGTCCGAGATGAGTTTTCTCTCATCAAAGTCACCACCATAGTCTGCTTCGTTATACCCAGTCATCCAGAGATTCTCGCGTCTCTAGCAAGTCTTTAGCAGAGAGCATGACGATGCCCTTAAGATATAACATGATCCTATTTACTGCCTACCATTTCTTCAATCCGGGTTCAGCTTCGTACCTACATACCATGCCGACTGCATGACAAATATCAGGCCAAGTACACACTATTGCGAACATCAGGCTTCCGACTGCACTTAGCTACATAATTTATTTATCTGGTCCATATATCCATTTTGAGAGGTTGATCAATGTAAACTCGAGTTTCAATTGGTTCGCAGTTACTAATGTTGAACATTTCCAACACTTTGTTTATGTAGCTTTCCTCTGAAAGCCACAACCGCCTCCTACGATGATCTCTCGATATCTAAATCCCAAGGATGTGCGCCACCTCACTCATGTTCTTCATCCCAAACAGAGAAGACAATCATGCTTTTACCTGTGTGAGGAACTCCAAGCTATTTACAGCTATGAGCATGTCATCTACATATAGAGTCAAACACAAAGTTCGGTCCATGCCATTTTGGTGTACATGCAATGATTCTCATCCATCAAGATAAATCCATTATCCACGAACAAATCATGAAATCTGTGGTATCACTGCTTAGCGAACTGTTTCATACCATAGATCGATTTGTGAAGTTTGCACACTAATAGTGCTCATGGTCTTTTTACACAAAGCATTCAGACCGCTCCATATAGATCTCTTCTTCTAACTCACCATTGAGGAAGACGGTCTTAACGTCTATCTAGTGCAGTTCCTAGTCTAGGCTCACTCCAATAGCCATAATCTTAAGAACCCATTTAGCTCTATTGCTCTGTGTCCTCTCGAAGGTCGATCAGTGTCCAAACACCGTTCTTCCTTATAGATTCCATCTAGTCCAAAGTGTTCATCTCATCTTCCATTACTTTCATCCATTCTTCTTAGAAGGTTCCATTGAGAGTTTCTCTAACGTTTTACGACACAATAACCATATCGTCAGATATTAGGGTGTTTAGTTCTCCATCACCTTCGAATGCATATCGTCGGGAGGAAAACTTATGTTCTAGCCCACAGCCTAACAACTCACTACTACCAGGGTATGACCATGATCATTCCCACTGAGAATGAGATCCCTAATACTCCCACTGTCAACAAGATCATCAGGAGTGGAATCTGTTCCATTCGCTTCAGCAGGAGGTGAATCTGGCAGACGACGAACTGATTCATAATCTGTGGTTTCAACTCTCCCAACTCGAATTAACAAGTGTCTGCTCAACTTGATCTTGAATCTCATATAGAGATCGATCCAAATCAATCTCTCCCTTCTTAGGAAATTTGTTCTCTACAAACGTTACGTCTCGTGATTCGATCTCGGTAACACTGCCACTGTCCTGCTCGGATTTAAACACATAACCCTTGGAGGTATCAGAGTAACCAAAAATACTATTCTTTCCTCTAGATCCAATCTTTCCCAAACTTATTTGAGAAATCATGGGTGTAAGCGGCACACCCCAATGGGCGCATATGGTGAAGGTCCAGATCTTATTCCAGTCAAAAATTTATATGAAGTGGAGTTAACCGTCTTCGTCGGCACATGGTTCAGGATGTATGCAGCAGTCTCCAAAGTGTTTCCCCATAAGGAAATCAGCAATTGAGTATGCGTCATATCGACCGAACCATTTTAAGGAGTGTTTTGTTGCGCCTCTCTACAAAACTATTTTGCTGAGGGTGTATGCGCCATCTATCAGCAACTGATGAATGATCCTTTTTTCATGACATAAACCGTTAAATTCCACTGAAAGGTACTCTTCTTCCACGATCAGGTTGGAGGGTCTTTACCCTCCTGTTTAACAGGTGTAATAATCTGTAAATGTAATGAAATTTCGCGCTCTGTGCCGAACCCTAGCACTAAGAGGGTCACAGATGTCAAAATGGATTAATTGCAAATGAAAATTCGGCTCTAGGTGCCTAACCAAAAAGGCATTCTAGAGGAGTTTTCTGCTAGACAATTTACACAAGTAAACGGCTCCACTTGTGGAATGTAGAACAACAAGCCCCATTGGGCTAGCCGCTGCATTCTATGTTGACCCTTATAGTCAAATCTAGCTTGTCTTTCATTCTCATCGCAAACATAACCGCGAGTAGAAGAAAACATGAAATTGTTATTGCTGCCTAAATCCAAATCCGAAACAATAAATCCACTAGAAATAATACTAAAGCCAAACGAGGTTGAATCTAAAATCAATTGGACGGAAGATTCATGAAAAGATAATATAAAACCGAGTTTCATTAATCCTAAGACTGAAATAACATATCAGAGAATCTGCGGAGCATAGAGGATATGACATCACACTAAAACTCTACTGCTGCGCAAGCGCAGCTTACGAGTTCTAATCCCTTCGACTTCAACACGAAAGTTGTCGTCAATGTACATCCACCTAATTTTACGCGTGACTCTGGTACTCTATAAAATATTACGATCCTTGGCTATGTGATTTGTCGATCCTGAATACAAAATCCGCAAAGCACATGACTCATTCATCATATTTGTACTAGAAAAACAAAGTTCACTAAGTAACCAACAATACACTTAGGTCGGATCGATTTAGGACATGCCTTCACAAAGTGTACCCACTGGGCACAGTTGGAGAATTTCCTGTATTTAGCCTTCTCGGCCTTACGTGAACATTTTCGCGGTGTTGTTTTCGGAGGAGTCCTTGTGTTCACCTCAGTCTTTGTCTACTTTGCCTTCAATGCATTTGCGCCATTGCGCTGTGCATTACTTCTTCGCCTTCAGCGACTCTTCTTAGGTCTAGAGGATGGCGCCACACGCACCTCAACCTTAGGTCCAGCGACCTTGGGTTTGTCCTCTTCAACTCAATGTGCCTTCGAACGTGTTCAAAGGTATTGAGGCCCTTAGAATGAGTTATTTAGATTTTCAACTATTTCTAGGAGTTAGGCAAAGAGAGGATTACGACCTGGATTTGCTGCTCATCGGTGACTGACTGACCATTCTCCTTGTGTTTCACAATCATGTTTGCCATATGCCTTATATGCTATCTCGCGGAGTGCTGAGGATTCATCATGTATGAATCAAACTTCATGTTGAGTGAGCACTGCTGAGCATTCATATAGAACCATTTATATCCTGCAAAGTTTCCCACAACCCTTTAGCCGTGTGTTAAGCTCAAACTCATCCACCGTACTCAGCATCATGGCGCACGTCTCAGCATCATTAATTAACAAAATTAATTAACATGTTAGACCAATTTCACACACTATGCTGGGATCTCAACAATCACAAACTAGTCAATTCTACCAGTCATGGAGTCAAGAGCCAATCAAATAAAGTAAGACAAAACTATCTACCTTGCAGAAAACACAAAGTAATCCAGGGATCTCAAGGAACTCACACAGTGTTCTACCTATCTAGACATGCAACATAAAGCAATATAAGACTTTCCCAACAATTTAAATTAGTCCAACAATTAATTAAATTAGCCCAAAAATTATTTATAAAAGGGTCCACGCACATTTACCGGACTGAAATAAATCACTAGGACCCACGGAGAATCCAGGATCGACACCAAATTTGTTTCAGACCAATTCAGGCGGTCCGGGGCCTCCGAATTAGTTCAGACCGGTCCAGACAGCACGAAACCATCTGAACCGGCCCAACCAATCGGTCTGAACCGAATCAGTCTGGTTGAACTGAGTTGAATCAGTCTGGTTGAACTGAGTTGAACCAGTCCTGTCGGCTCAAGCCAACCGAACCGAAATAGTTCATGTCAGGCCGATCCGGTTCACAAAGAACCATACTGGTACTGTTCATTTTCCCCAACGGGAAGATGAACCTGTGCTGCTAGGGTTTTTCAACCCTAGCAGCCGCCAGCCCCAGGGAGGTGGCCAGCCACCATGGCTGGCCACGAGTGGGGGCCGACCACCACGGACCCCCTTCCTGGACGTGGCCAGTCACGAATGCTGGCCACGGGGGTGGGTCGGCCATCACTGGCCGACCTCACCCACCCTTAGGCGTCTGAAGCCGTGGCCACAAAGGCCACGACAACCAATCGCTGGGCCACAACCGCGGAGGCTGTGGCCAGCTGTGTCCGAGCCGCGGCCACGAAGGCTGCAGCTAGTAAAGGCCGAGATTGCGGTCACGCCACGAGTTAACAGACAGTGACCTAGGTTTCCACATCTACTTACCTCAGTCGAAACTGTAGGGCGGCAGGGCATCACTGTGATCATTAGGTTTTCCAACCATGAGCATCCGTATACATATAGAGGGAATGATTTGGGCCAGTATCCAATACTGTGCTTATTAGAATGGTCTCCCACTAATGGGCGACCCAATCCCCAAAACCAACACTTTCGTACCATCAAGATTACTAATATGCTCATCAACATGAGTTGATCCATCAAGACACCCTTCTAATATATGACTTGCGATTGTGAAACCAATTTGTTTTCTCCATTGCAGATAGTTAGTGTCATCTAACTTTATGCTGATTATATTATTAGGGAATTGCTTAGATTCATCAACCATAGTTAAGCTAGAGAGTATGAACAAAGATGTACGAAACAAAACGAAGGAGTAAACAATGAAGGAGTTGTACATGAAATTTGTATCAGATCACTGGTGACGATGAAGCGTGTGATTGCACAACAAGAGTTGATCCATGATTAACAAAATGAGAATATGTTGTGTTAATGGCAAGCATCGTAGTATTGTTACTCCTCTACAAACATGATTTGTTATACACATGGTCTGTAAGATAGGCCAATATGTTATGTTTGTATTGTTTTATGAGTATAGTCAGTGGTGCTTAATATTTATTTATTCTGGTGTTGACTAGCATGTAATAGTTGGCACGAGAAAGCACATTGAGACTTTGAATATTCACAGAAACAATGAACTAGAACATGGGTAAATGTTGGAGGATATATGTTTATAAATTCTTAAGTCTAGGATGCAAAGTGTTATTCTTCATAATTGAGGGGTTAATCGAAGGTCACAAGTGTTATAAATAACAAGTATATACTAAACTTTAAAAATAAGAAAGAAAAATATGAAATTTCTATTTATCTCCATTTTGTATAGGTTTCCCCCCTGTCAAATGTGAGAAACCTTTCTCTCAACGTCTTCAATCAAATAATTAACTTGAAGTCCGAAAGTAAAATCATATTCAAGTGTAGCGAGCTTAAGAGTTAACTCCATCGAGGTATGAAATCATATTTGCCCTTACTTGTATATATATAATATATAATACATGTAATTTGTATTATTTATTTTTTAAAATTATGAATAATTAAAATTTTAATATAAAGAATTAAAAAATACTATTATTAATTCTTTAATTTATTTAAAAGACCAATTTCTTAACTTAAAAAAAAATGTAAAGATGGTCAATATTCACAGTACTTAAACAAGCTTGTCCAAATTTATTCTCACCATCATCTCTTACACAGATGATGAGCCACAAGATTCAATTTGCTCTACAACTCATTTCATGTATACATTCAAAATCAGATCCTCAACTCATTTCAAAATTTCAATCAACTAAAAGCAATACACCCAGGCCAACTAAAATACAAATTGCCCCTGCAATCGCAGCTGATCTCGGACCTGCAACTACCTTGTATAGAGATCCTGAAAACCGAACTATTATAGGTTCGAGTTTTTCAATTCAGAAGAGATTCACTATCCTTATATATTTGGAATCAATCCATATATAAAGAACACGTACATTGTAGATTACCATTTGTTATGGTTTTCCATTATATTTAAGTAAATATTGAAACTTCATAACTAAACCTGGATCAGATACACTAATCTACAATAAGAGAACTCTACAACCAAAGAAATCCAGCTTCTAAATCACCCTAACATATAGTGTCAACGTAAAAAACAAGACTGGCATATTTGAATTTTCTAAAGAATCCCTGCAAAATCAGTTTCCAATTTCCATAATAATACAACTCCATAATTAGGGTTCTAATCCAACAGAGTTGAGCCAAACAACAAAGTGCTTGAAATGCGATTCTTAGTTCATCACAAACCTAGAACATGAACACGCACCTAGAACATGAACTCAAAACATGAACCCGAACCCAGAAATGTGATTCTTGGTTCATCATGAACCCAAAAATCGTGATTCTAGGTTCGTGATGAACCCATAATCGCATTTATTAGTTCATATGCATAATCGATTTGGAGAAGGAGAAAGACAAGGAGATGTACCTAGAAAGTTCTGGCTTCGGTTCGAGAAGAGAAGGGGAGATTCAGGGAGAGGAAAAGAAGTCCGAGAAGAGATTTGGTCCGAGTAGAGAATTGAAGGAGATTCTTCGGTTCCACCATATAGTATAATGTGGGAAATAAAGAAAGAAAGAAAGTGAGGGTAAAAACATTTTTAACGCACCTATTCTAGATTCCTTGCCTTCTAGGCTTAGGAGTTCTGAGGTTTTCACACAGAATGTCTAATCCTACCTTGCCCGGAATCCGTAAGCCAATTTTTCCAATTCCGCGAAAAGAACAACTTCTTACGGAATTCATAAGTCGAATTCCTTACACATTCCGCGAAAATAACATGCCATTAATGTTAAAATTGTCACCTCTAATCAATAAAATATCAGAGGTATCCAAGATCCTTTAATTTGAAATTTGCTCTCAAGTATTCTTTAAATCAACAACAACAGAGCTTGTACCCATAATTAAGAGGTCATCCACATACATGAGCAAGTAAACACAATCCTTTCCAATGTTGTTCGAAAATAGAGAATAAGCGGCTTAACTTTGCATGTATCCATTACAAAGGAGATCTTGCGTGAACTAGATATTTCATTGTAGGGATGATTGTTTCAAATACATGTAAACACTTTAATAATTTGCAAACTATTTAGACTTTCCGTGTTGTGCTAGGCCATCACTAAAACCTTATATTATTTCCATATATGCTTATCCAAATAAATCACCTTGTAGAAAAACATTATTTTCGTGCCTTCTACTTGGGACTAAACGAGTTTTATGTTGTTTGAGGACCCTTCCGAACTCTATAGACCAATTTGCATCCTTCACCTGTTTCCTAAGTGGTAAATAAAAAATCATGTAAGTGTTCTCTTGTGATGCATCATTCTCATTCTTCATAGCCAACGCCCAATTTTTATTATGCATGGTTTCACTATAGAGAAAAGGCTATATAATCTTTGAAGAACTACTACAAGAAGCAACAAAAACCAACATATTATGGTCATAATGCCAAAAGTTCTTCAATCCAAAAGCAACATTTGAATGGCATTGATGAGTGACAAAAAATCAACCAGAAAATGGATCAAACAACATGAGTGGATTTTCTCGGTGCAACATTGTTTAAAGGGGTAACTGATTGTTGAGTTGATACCACGAGATCGAAATGAACCAGAGTTTGTTTGCAACTCGAAACCACTGAGTTGTTGTAGCCGCCCCATACAACGATTGTGCATTGGTGTCATGAAAGGAAATTCTGTAAAACTAACATCCTCTTCGACAATACGAGGTTAAATAGAATATTCTAAGTATCAACAACATTATCTAAAGTATGAACAAAGTCTGGTAAGGTTTTAGTCATAGTCAAACTCAAAAGAACATTTCTTCACAAAACAACACCTCTCAGTTATTGTGAATCACCAACTCGGCGATATTCATAATAAGATATCCTTTTTGCGTGGTGGAGTAGCTTAAGAACATATTTGGCTCAACACTAACACACTTATCTCCATTCTACAAAACGGTGGCAAAGCATATAGAACCAAAAATGCTCAAATGATGTTGATCCATCTTCTTTCGTTAGAGCAATTTTGATGGAGACTTGCTCAACAAAGATGAAGATGGTAAGATATTAGCAACACATTAATCCAAAAATTGAATTGCGGCCGAAAAGCCTAAGCAATACTAAGAAAGTGTTGGTGTTTCCTCTCAACCTGGACATTTTGTTGAGGAGTGAACACGCAAATTATACTATTCAATTTGCGGAACAGTAAATTGCAAAGAATATTCATGAATTCCACACCAGTATCACTGCAAATTTGTTTTACACCTCAACCAAACTCAGTTTTGATCATTAATAAAAATTGTGCGAGTCACGAAACAATATTGGTTTTAAGTATTTGTATCCCTTAATTGTAGACACCTTATATGTCCCCCTCAAATATAGATAGACAAGACCAAATGGAGCTTGTGATTGCAAACTTTACTCTTCGGGAAATCGAAGCAATTTTGTTTGTCTAATGGACAAACCAAACAATTGGTGAAACTAGAAACACCCGTAGGAACAAAACAAAAACTAAGATAACTTGGAAAACGATAGCGATCAAGATTACGATGCCAAATATCACAAATTGAAACAACATGATCGCCAACAACTATAGTACTTGGTTATGGAGGCAAATTTTGAAGTACATAGATTTCCTAGACAGTACTGCCAATCCTGATAATCTTCCCACCAAAGAAGGAGAAAATGGCCATAACATTAGACAAGATAACAACATGACAAGTTGTGTCATGGGTGAGTTTAGATAAGCCAATCAAATTATACAGGTATGAGCAAAACTCTTATCAAACATATTCTGGGACCAAGAAAACAAGAACCAATGTGAGTTTCTTCATATTGTTCTCCATTTGGTAAATGTGAATCATTGACCCACACACTAGTAAGCTATTCTGCATAATAGGTCATGTGGTTCATAGCACCTGAATCAACAGTACAATTGACAACATCAAAAGTAGTGGAAGAGTTACATGTCATATTAGCATGGATTTCTTGATCAACCTCTTTGTCACACTGCAATAATTGGACTACTGAAGTGACCTGCTCTGTGGTTATCTACAGTAAAGGATTCTTCATGACAGAATAGTCATTTCTAAAAATGGAATCAGAGACAAACTATAAAGGATCATTTAGCCCAACAACATCAATATCATCACGACCATTAGTGTTATCTTCCAATCCTGTAACAATATTCACAATCCACTTCTTCTTAAAATTGTCCAATAAACCATGACTTTTCTAATGTCCAGTAAACCATATTTTTTTTTCCCAACATCAATGCGATGACATTTCTTGCCCCAAAAACTGTAGACATCTTGATTTTAACCCGACCACGAAAACCAACAATTTAGCAGCAACGCCATGATTCAACGGAGTAGAAGTGTATATACCAACTATAAAACTTTCATATAATCCATCAATGATAGAACTTGAAATTGATCTTTGATATTCTTCTTGTAACAAAATCGAGTAGCTAACATTAAGGCTTTGCAACGTGTTTCTTTTTTATAGAGTTCCTTTTTGGGTTGAATGAAACATATGTATATGTTTCATTCAAGCCAAAAAGGAACTGTACGAGCTTTTGTTTTTGTTTACTAGCACCAATCAAAGAATTATCAGTTTCTCAGACTAGTACTCAATCATCAATGGTAGCGAGCTCGTTCCATAACATTTTCAACTTTATGAAATAAGTTGTGATAGAGAGAGTACCTTGAGTAACATGATACATGTCATGGTCCAACTGAAATATCCATGTACCACCAACCTTTTCCTACATGGCTCGTAAATCTTCCCAACTCGATTGAGCAATTGGGTTATGTACAAGGCCACTCATCAAATCCTTTGCAATAACATTTTTAAGGAACACATTTACAATTAAATTGCCCTTATCTCATTTTGGTCATAAATTTGGGCAACTTGAATCTCTAGTACAAGTTCCACCAATTAAACAACTATACATACATATAATAGAGAGAGAGACAAAGAGTTATACACTAAAGCAATATTTTATCTGGCATGTGTCTCTTTATATGTATAGTTTTTTTATCTATCGTATTATATGGTCAGTTCGAAAGTAATAAACCAATGTCTAGTTAACCTAATTTATGTTATAATTAAAACTTTAATATAAATAATTAAAAAATACTATTATTAATTTTTTTATATATTTAAAAGACCAATTTCTTAACTTAAAAAAAAATGTAAACATGGTGAATATTCAGAGTAGTTAAACAAGCTTTTCCTATTCTCACCATCATCTCTTACACAGATGATGAACCACAAGATTCAATCTGCTCTACAACTCCTTTCATGTATACATTCAAAATCAGATTCTCAACTCATTGCAAAAATTCAATCAACTAAAAGCAATACAGTCAGGCCAACTAAAATACAAAGTCAACTAAAATATATTTCCCTACCACTGCAGCTGCTGTAATAATCCCTCCTATTGCCCCTGTAATCGCAGCTGATCTCGGACCTGCAACTGCCTTGTATAGAGATCCTGAAAACCGAACTATTATAGGTTTGAGTTTTTCAATTCAAAAGAGATTCACTATCCTTATATATTTGGAATCAATCCATATATAAAGAACACGTACATTGTAGATTACCATTTGTTATGGTTTTCCATAATATTTAAGTAAAAATTGAAACTTCATAACTAAACCTGGATCAGATACACTAATCTACAATAAGAGAACTCTACAACCAAAGAAATCCAGCTTCTAAATCACCCTAACATATAGTGTCAACGTAAAAAACAAGACTGGCATATTTGAATTTTCTAAAGAATCCCTGCAAAATCAGTTTCCAATTTCCATAATAATACAACTCCATAATTAGGGTTCTAATCCGACAGAGTCGAGCCAAACAACAAAGTGCTTGAATATAATTTTTTTAATTGTTTTTTAATAGATACATAATTTATTTTTTAATTAAACATCGAGTGATGAATAAATACGCTAAAAGAAGAAGAAAAAAATGGCACCGCTCCCCCTCGGTGTTGTGCCAAAATGACACAACGCGCTACCCTAGATAGCGAATCACACCCCGGGTAGCGCCTATGCCCATATTTTGAAGTATTGTTTTGTATATTTACTTTTTTAAATATTGTTTTTATTTAAATTACTTTAAAAAAACTCTAAAGTTATGTTATTAGATAGATAGACAGATAGATATATGTGTTGGTTGTTGGGTATCAATCCACATATCCTTGGATGACCCGGTTTAAGATAGATCTGACTCGAATGAATTGATGGCGCGCCCCCACGGCCCAACTATGAATGGCGTCGCCTTGACACAACTATGGATGGCTCCACCTTGCCCCAACAAAGAGTATATCACCGCCATCGTCCTACAACGCCGCTATGACATTTCTTGTCGAGTTCCCGGATGCCGCAATGTAGAGGCGCGCCAAGACCACCATAGAGGCGCACCACTTGGAGTTAAACTTCCCTTAGATTTCTTCTTATGCCGCAATGTAGAGGAGCTCTCGATACTCCTCATAGAATTCAAGGAGTTGTTCGCTTGGAAAACGAGCGACATGCCCGGGATAAGCCGAGAAGTGATTGCCCATGAGCTCAATATCGACCCGAGCATCAAGCCAATTGCCCAAAAAAGGCTCGCCATGAGAGAAGAAAAATCAATTGCAATCCGCCATGATCGAGGTGAATTTTGTGAACGAAATCTAATTCCAGGCATCGGTGGCAAACCCGGTCTTGGTTAGAAAGAATAACGGCAAATAGAGTATGTGCATTGAGTTCAAAGACCTTAACAAGGTGTGTCCTAAGGACTCATACCCTTTACCCCGCATCGACCAACTGGTCGACGCCACATTTGGCCATGAGCTCTTAAGCTTCATGGATGCTTACTCTGGATACAATTAAATCGATATGGCGGAGGGTGACGCTCAGCACATAACGTTCTATGCTTATAGTGATATCTGTTTCTACAAGGTCATGTCGTTTGGGCTAATCAACGCGGGTACCACCTATCAAAGGATGGTGAACAATGCTGGTGTATTCGGTAAGAATCGTCGACCACGTGGAAGACCTGCGAAAAACCTTTGAGCGCATGCGCCTCCATCAGGTGCGCCTCAACCCCACCAAATGCGTGTATGGAGTCCACTTGGGTAAGTTTATGGGCTACATGGTCAGCCAAAGGGGTATCGAGGGCAACCCTGAGAAGCTGGAGGCAATCGAGATAATGAAGAGCCCGACATACCAGAAGGAAGTACAATGCCTAAACGGAAGATTAGTGACGCTCAGTCGTTTCCTGGCTAAGTCTGGTGAAAAGAACTCCCCTTTTTCTAGGACCTACGCCCCAACAAGAATTTCGAGTGGACACCTGAGTGTGAAAAGGCGTTTCAGGACCTTAAGCAACAGCTCGGGACTCCCTTTACCTTTACTTAAGTATCAGTCCTATAACAGTCAACTTAGTTTTAGTAAAGGAGTTAGAAACGGTCCAAGTCCCAGTCTATTATGAATCGAAAGTCCTTACCAAGTCTGAAATGAATTACATCGAAGTTGAGAAGTATCTCTAGGCATTGACAATTTCAGCTACGAAGCTTCGCCCTTACTTTCATGAGCACGAAATCACTGTCTTAACGAATCAACCTCTAAAACACTTCCTTCAAAAGTCGGATGCATCAGGATGGATGATAAAATGGGCAATCGAGCTAAGTGAATTCTGAATAAAGTTTGCTCCGAGAACTGCAATAAAAGGTCAGGCATTGTCTGACTTCATCGTCGAATCAGCCTGCACGTCGGAGGCGCTGCCTGAAGTAAAAAAATTGGAAGAACTGTCAACGTTACACACAAATGGATCTTCATCCGTTGATGGCTCGGGGCGGGAGTTGTCCTAACCCCAACAGATGGTAGCACCCCTATTCGATATGCATTAGTATTGACCTTCAAGGCCACCAACAACGAAGCCGAATATGAAGCATTGATCACCGACTTCAGGCTTGCAAAAGGAGTAGGCGCCGCCTACATGTTTAGTGCGACTCAAAGCTGGTGGTAAACCAAGTTAAGGGAGAGTACGCTGCAAAAGGAGAGAATATGAAGGTGTACCTAAGAGAGGTGAATGCCTTGGTGGAATGGTTCGACAATTTTGAGATTGAGGCAATGCCATAGGAATCAAACTAGGAAGCGGACGCTTTAAGCAAGTTTGGCTGGCAGGCGCCGCCCCTAGAGGTACACTTTGTTGAAAGCATCAAGGAGATGATGGGCTTGGAGTGCGCGAATATTGACAAAGCGGTCGATTGGGCGACCCCCGTCCGTACCTACTTGGAATAAGGAGGTCTACTAGAGGATGAAACTCAGTCGAGATGAATCGAAAGGATAACGCCAAATTACAAAATAATCGATGGGGCGCTTTACAAAAAGGGCTTTTCAGCACCCTATTTCAAATGCGTCACTCAACCTGATACCACCACCATCTTAAGGGAGGTACATGAAGGGTATGCCACCTGCTATGAAGGCGCGAGATCTATTGTTCGGAAAATCCTCAAATAGGGCTACTATTGGCCCACCATGAACAAAGAAGTAGCTGACATAGTCTTAAAATGCAAGTCATGTCAGAGATACAGACCAAAGTTGGTGCACCACTCTTCAGAACTTACAAGCATTAGCGCCGCAATGGGGGATGGACTTAGTAAGACCTTTGCCAAAGTCGAAGCAGCACTCCTACATAATAGTGACCATTGATTATTTTTCGAAATGGATCGAGGCAAAGGTACTAGCATCGACAACAGAATTCCACATGATAAAGTTCATCAAGTCAATAATCATTTCATGATACGGGATCTCGAGCATCCTACTCAGTGACAATGACCCACAATTTGTTGGAAGAGAATTAAAATGGTTCTCTGAAGAACTAAAAATCGAGTACACACACGCCTCAGTCAAGCATGCGCAAGCCAATGGACAGGTCAAGCAGCAAACAAGACCGTCCTGAACGGGGTGAAGAAAAGGGTGGACACCTTAGGAGGAAAATGGATAGAGGAGCTGGAAAATGTGCTTTGGGCACTACAGACCACACCCAAGGTAGCCACAAGGGAGACGCCCTTCAGACTCGTTTATGGTTTGGTCCACAAACGATTCAATTTTTTTTTTTTAATATTTAGATTGGAGAACCAGTTGATCTTCTAACAATCTCTTGGTTCACTCAAAACCGTCCAGTTTTCCACTTTCAAATTGGGTCCGCTTTGCATTTCGGTCTTTAAAAAGAACCAGACCATCACTATGACCGATTCACGAATTCAACCGTCGGTCCGGTCCGATTATGATAACTATGCCCCTCGATTTAGGAAAGATTTGAATGATAAAATCTAGGGTTAATTACTTAAATGGTTACACATGTTTGGCAGTGTGACTAATTGGTTAAAACTTGTTCAGAATGGTTACACATGTTTTAGCATATGAATAATTGGTCATTTTTACCATTCATCATTTATTTTCTCTGTTAAGTCACTATTTGTATACATAAAATGACTCAATTACCTTTACCTTCATCCTTCTCTAACCTCCAGAATGACCAAGAAGAAGAAGACCCCTTCAATTACCTGAGTTATTATTCAACGACATCAATTATCTAAATCAACAGAATCAATTACTGGAGTTGTTCTTCAATTGTCGAAAAGGTCACTCCAGCTGGGTTGGCACGAGCCGTTCTGAGAACAAATCGATTTTAGCAGATAATTAACTTTTAGGTGCTTGATCCGCGTATATGAACAAGGAAAATGTAGGCAAATAAAAGTTGATTGAACAATCAAAAGTAGTTCAATACATGTTTTCAAGAGTAAATGGAAGAGACAAGACACTCTCTACTGTAGTTTGGTTACATATAATGTCTTATTTTGAACAAACCAACTGCTGAACACAATATAGGCACAAGATCTCGTTGGTGGCCCAGTTCAATCCTTGAAAGTCTTTCTTCAGTACGAACTGTAGCTCATGTCGGCTCTCGATGGCCTGCCACCACCACCACCAGTGGATGTTGTTTGAACTTTTACTGTTGAAATCAAGACTTCCATGCATGGGGCTGCTATAGCCGCACATTTGACCACCATAGCCCCCCGCCATACGCCCCACTAAATCCCCCAAACGGTTCGGGATCTGGAACTCTCAAGCATTCACTTGGACCAGCATCACTATCATCTAGAGGTGCGACAGATCAATCAATTACAACCTAAACAACAAAATTGTCCCATCAATCGATGCACCATACAAAGGAAATAAATTAAGAACGAGAGAGAATATGTATCAACTAACGAAGAAACCCATTTGGGTTTGCTCATCTGAGTTCTTCACAGCACAAAAATTTGAACAACAACCTGTAAATATGAAGAACAACATGGAAAGCCAAAGAAGAACCTATACAGATGAAGAACAACTCGATTGATTCCGTTTCGAAGAACAACATGAGTTTGTTCTTGAGGAAGAAGATGAACAGTAGAAGGGCATAATAGTCATTTACTAATTCAAAAATATATTAAAATTAGCAATTAACAAAAAAATTAACAGTCACTAACGGAGTAACCAATTAATTACACTGCGAAAAGATACGTAACCATTGAGTCACACAAAAAATAAGTCGATTGTCAATTAATCACACTAGACAAACATGTCAAGTCATTTAAGTAATTAACCCTAAAATCTATACACAACAAAATATTCGAAACTTTTACTTTATGAAAAGGTTGTGACAATTGTTATAGCTTAGAATTCTTGAACTTACTAGAACCAATTTCAAGAAGTTCAATTGTTACTCAATTTTTTGTACCCATTCTAACTTAATTTCTAAGATGACAATTATTATATTTGTGTTTGAATTATTAATAAGAATAAGTGGCAGACAAAAGACAAATTAGATAAGGTTCTTTATCATGATGTTACCTTCCCTCAAATTGTGTAAGAGAAAGAACTCTCCACCTACCACCTTCATGGATGGACCTGCTGCCATTCCATTATTAAACGACTTTTGCGTGTTAGATCTTTGGGATTAGTGTAAATAACGGTCAATTTTACAAAATTCCCAAAATGGAAAAATACCGCTTCAAAGAACACAAAATGTAAAATCCGACATTCATGAAAACCTTGTAATTAGACGCGTGAGAGGAAAAAATTACACAAGTTATTAAAGGTAAACTTAGGAATATAAAAAATTAAGAATAGATAAGAGTATAAAGATTAAGTGAAATATAAGGGATGGCGTGCCAATTTGTTATATGTGACAGGGCAGAGTATCCTTATTAACTCTGTTATGAATTCGATTTCTGCTTATTTTATGCAATGTAATAACCTTCCGTCTTATACTTGCAAAGAGTTGGATAAACTGAACATGAATTTTTTGTGGGGTACCTCGGAGGAGAAAAAGACAATGCATCATCTGAGTTGGGAGGTTGTGACCCTCCCAAAAGACAAAAGGGGGTTGGGAATGCATCTGACCAGGGAAAGAAACAATGCGATGATAGCCAACCTGGCTTGGAGAATGGATAGGTCGAAGGCGCCGTGGGCGAGTATTCTAAAGATGCGGTATTTCAACCCGAACAGGAGGGAGATGAAGGGTGGGTCGGTCACCTGGAAAGCCCTGAAACAAGGGATGAGCTGTTTGAAGGAAGGAGAAGAGTGGATTGTGGGGGACGGTTCCAACATCAACCTTTGGTCCGACAAATGGTTTAGTACGCATTCCTTGCGTGGTATGGTGCAGGGACATCTGGCATTAGGGGAGCAGGATCTTAAGCTGCAGGAGATCATGGCAAATAATGGGGAGTGGGACGTGTCGAATCTGTCCTTCCAGATCCCCGATTCCATTGTGGAGATGATTAGAGCGACACCGAGGAGTATTGTGCAGGGCAGTCAGAATAAGAAGGTATGGTTGGGGTCTCCGACTGGTATCCCGTCTGTGGCCCTGGTCCACAGGAGTATCAGCCAGAAAAGGCACCACCACATTGAGCAGGAACCGGGTAAGTGGAACTGGATCTGGAAAGGTAATAACATGCCTAGAATCAAACATTTTCTGTGGTTGTTCAATCATGATCGTATTCCTACCGCATGCATGCTTAGGAAAAGAGGGATGAACATTGATCCCATATGTAAAATATTTGGCTTATTCGAAGAGGACACCCTGCACGTCCTGCGGGACTGTTAGTTTGCTAGACAGGTTTGAGTGGAGATTGGTATTCCAGTTGGCCTCGAGTTCTATGAGAGTCAGTTAGTCAGTCCAGTGGTTGAAAGCTAACAGTCAAAATAAGATGAAGGATAATGAGGGGTTGGAATGGGGTTTGATCTTCTCCTCTGCGGTGTGGTTAATTTGGAAAAATAGAAATTCATTCATTTTCAATAATATATTTCTAGATAGAGATATTGTGAGTCTAACCATTTTGCAGGTAAAGGAGGTCTCGGCCATACTGGAGAAGTCAAATCACACACGGAGCGAGACAGAGATTGAAGTTCGGTGGAATCCACCAGAATTTGGGTGGACCAAGCTGAACACTAATGGATCGGCGGTTGGTAACCTGGGTCCAGCGGGATGTGCGGCGATCTTAAGAAACCATCTAGGGGGTTGGGTGAAGGGGACCCAAAGAAGACTGGGGGTCACAAATAGCCTGGTCGCTGAGCTATGGGGAATTAGGGATGGCCTTATGTTGGCGAAGAAGATGGGGATCTAGGACCTCTATGTGGAGTCAGATGCAAAAGTGGCGATAGGTATGATTCTGGAAGACAACTCGGAGAATAGACCTTTAACTCCCATTATCCTTGATTGCAGGAGGCTGATATTGGATTTCAGGAGAGTGAAGCTAAGACATGTGTTCAGAGAAGGAAACGGAGCAGCAGACATTTTGGCTAAGGAAGCGGTCGAGTTGGATACAACCTTTGTTGAGTTGGATTACCCTCCGAGGAGTGTTGTTTTGAATATTAGAATGGATACTATGGGTGTGATTAAGACTAGACGTGTCACACTAGAGTAGTTAGTTTGTATTTTGTTCCTCTTTTTTACCAAAAAAAAAAAAGTGAAATATAAAGCTCTACAACGCTGGAAGTTTTAGGGCAACTTTAAAAAATTGATTTAGTTTTTAGTTTTTTAGATTTTGATTTAATTGACTAATTACTAAATCGAGTGATTCTGTTTTATTGTCTTTGTCAAATAACAATAAAGTTCAATTAAAAAAGTATTAAAACAAAAATTACAAATATTCTACTCTTTTTTTTTTTAAATATATAATGTGTATACTATCGTCACATAAATTTCTAAATATTTTTTTATCGTCGTATTTCTACTACTTGGTCAAAAGAAAGTGCATTATCCTTATGGTTTCTCCATCTTTAACTATTACACTTCTTGTACAATAATTCGTTAAAAATGAAATAAATTTGTTATAACATTAGGTAAATATTTGTTTATCTATCTTTTAAATTTTTTTTGACCAAAGTCTATTTTTTAATTTAACTTGTATATAAGTACATTCGTTATCACTAACCAATATTTAACATTTTCTAACATATATATATTTTTACCCTTCCTTTATTTATCATACCATTATTAAGTGGTAGTTTTTCAAAATATTTTTTCATTTTCATTCATCCCTCCTCAAACCCCCCAAAAAATCTCCACCGTTACCTATTCTAACCTCTTTAATTATCCTACTATTTTTATATTCTTTTCAATAGTGTTATCAGAACTGGACCATCGATCAGATCCTGTCAAATCAAGAACCAGCTACACAGACGGTTGATTCCTATAAAAGATTGAAAAGCATATTGAATCAGATTTAATAAGTGAAAACATATCAACTATTAAAACAACAATCGAGTTTTAAAGATCGGATTGTTTTTGAAGAACCGTTGGATTTTTGAAGAATTGATGTATTGCGGTTCACTATTTTGTCACAAATTCGCATGCCTTCCTCTTCTCGACTGAACTATGTAGACCAATGAATTCTATTGGAGTAAGGAAACACTATATTTATCGACTGTCATGGAATTGCTTTGATGTCTTCAGAGATATACAAGCTAAAAATAAGAGAATGCAAAAAGATAATTCCGTCATGTGACAAAGTAGGAAAAGCGAGAATTGGTCTCCTTGAAGGATAGAGAAGATCAAAGATGTGAGCAAAAACAAAGAGAGGAAAAGCGAGACCCCAAGGATGACTGCCCACACTATTAGAATTCTTGAGTGTGATGACAAAATAAAGAACTCAAATATTTCACTAAAGGGAACATTGTATTACTTTGAGTTAATTGAATACAAACACTAATGACCTTATATAGGAAACGCTAGGTAACTAACAAGTAATCACCTAGACTAATCTTGATTATTCTATACTAATCTTGAACATACATGAATAGTCTACATACTATACTAACCTTCACCCAAGTTCTGTACTTTTCTTGATTTAGTATTACTCTAACATTCACCCATGTTCTTTGCTCTTCTTGATTTTGGTCCTCAAACTTTTGAAATTTGCTGAATTGATCCCCAAACTTTCAATGCTTATTTGCTTGTGTCAGATCCTAACTCCAATCTCGATCAAAAGTCCTGCTCGCACACTTTCATCATCGGTGAGATACTCCACATTCAAACACAAGTTTTTCAAGATGAAATCCAGACGAGAACGAAAAAGACTTAACCATGCCATCTCGGTGCCATCTTGGTCTTCTCGTCGTGGTCATGTCGTAAGAGAAAGAAGGGCAATCCCTGTCATACCATCGCGGTGTCATCTTGGTCATCTCGTCGTGGTCATGCCATCACAACTAAAAACTAATCTAGAATTTGAATTCCAACAGTCAAATCTTTTATCGCACACAATGTAAATCACCAAGAACTTGATTGTGCAAACTCAATGTAATCGCACATCTTCACGATATCAAATCCGCAGTTCAACACAAGTGATTCATCATTGTTTGTGCAAGGATTTCAACCAGCAGATCAGCTCGAATGCAGAGCGAACAAAAATGCAGAGCATATCATGCTTGAATAAGCACAAACAAAACATAACAGATCAGCTTGAATCAACACTGTTGGACGTCGAATCCGACTTTCCCCGACCCTTTTTTGTAAAGTATATTTTATTTTGTTCGTTTCGCTAAAAAAATGTCAGGTCTTGGAGAGCGACGGATCCAGTCGAGCGGGGTCATCAACCATACCGAAAAAATAAAAGAGTTATCACCGATTAGTTAAAGGCTAATCGGAATACTAAAATATACCTAGGGTACATGGTGTTAACATCCTAGGGCTTGGAAAGTTCTACGTCCAGATAATTGAGTTTTGGGGGTTTGATTACATCTTAAGGGTAATTTAGTTTGTTTTTGAATTTTTATTTTTCCAATTTACCCAAATTGTCCGATTTGATCATGCTTGGCTAAAGAGATGACACACATTTTTCTTTAAATGAAATAAACCATGTACAAACATTTTATTTACAGATTAATTTTAAATAAATAAACAAGACAAAGAAAAGTTTATTGTGATCTAAAAAAAAGTGGTTTAACTTTGGAGCCATTCTAAAAGTGTCAAACAAACGCGAATTATTTTGAAAATATTAAGCATGTTTGACCGATTTGTAACGCTTTGAGAAGTTATGGGATGTCCAGAAAATGTTAGGGACCAAAATGCAATTATTTAAAAATTCGAGCTGTATTGAAAATATATTTTAAAAGTTGTAGAAATGAGCCAAAACTTTTCACGTTTGGTTTATAACACTCGTTAAAGTCCCAGAATGACACGAGAGTCCAAGTACCGAGTTGTAACCTTCATCAAAGTTTAGGGGTGACCAAAGTCAGTTTTTAAAATATTTTTTATTTCAAATATATATATATAGTATCACATATACATATAGTGGGACATATATATTATACATATATATATAGGACCATGTATAACTAATATATATATTATACATATACATATAGCACATATATAAATATATAGTATTACATAGACATAATATATATATATATTATATATATATATATATATAGTATATAAAACCTTTTTGTTTTTATAAGATGACTTTAATTAACATTAAAAATACAAACACAATATTCAATATGAGAGAGATATAGTTCAATCATTCAGAGTTTAAATACCGTACACAAAATCGAGACCGAGAATTACCGATATTTTCCATTAACTCTCATTTTTTTTTCTCTTCTATCACTTTCCCCCACCTCCTTTTGCCGAAGCCTTCGACAATGCATTCCTCACCCAAGCCTCCTCTCAACCTTCTCCTCTATTTCTCTCCCCGTATAGAAGTCTTCTTCTTGTTTTATGTGTGTAAGTAGATGTATAATGCATGTCGATGAAAGTGGCGTGAGAAAACATGTGAGGAAAGTGAAAGTGGCTTTAACATGTGAAAGGAAAGTGGTGTGATGAACAACGTTGGAAAAGGGTGGTCAAGTGGGTAAGACGTGGTAGTGGGTGATAGTTGGGACGGTTCAGTTTGGTTCAACTCAATTTTTTTCGGTTCAGTTTATCGTGTACGATATTTTTCCCCGTGACCAACATCAGTTTTTTACAGTTGACCTTCTTTGAATATGCGCTCACGGAAGTGATCTCATGAGTGTGTGTTCAAAGACAAACAACTGATTTTGGCTCCTCTCGATTCATTCTTTACATAGTCAACAAACATTATCGTGCAACTTTCGGAAGTTCACCATCTACAAGTTCTGATTATTAACGATGATTTGCGAGACTGAGCGCCTAAACGCTCATCAGCTTGTGACTCCCAGAAGCTGGACACCAACAGGTCCTGGTCGTCGAGGATGAATTGCGGAGGTTGACTTACGGAGATTGAACACTTAAAGGCTCCACTCGTTGGCTTGTGACTCGTTGAGGATGACTTGCAGAGAGTCAGAACACCTAAAGGCTTTGCTCGTGAGCTTGTGACTCCATAACCTAGACACCTACAAGTCCTGGTTGTTGAGTATTATTTTGGTCATCAACGAGCCGGAACTTGATGATTTTTTTTGCCAGAATCATCGTTGAGGATGATGACTTGAGGATGTTGATCACCTAAAGACTCCGCTTATCGACTTGTGACTCTCAGAAGCGGTATAACTACAGGTCCTGGTCATCCGGGATGACTTGTTGGGGATGACTTGCGGGATTTAAGCACCTCAGGACCCCGTTCTTTGTCTTGTGACTTCTACTAGCTTGATAACTACAGGTCCTGGTCGTCGAGGATGACTTGTGGATGATGAATACCTAAAGGCTCCGCTCGTCGGCTTATGACTCCCAGAAGTTGGATAACAACTACATGTCCTGGTCGTTGAGAATAACTTGTTGAAGGTGACTTACTGAGGAGAACACCTAAAGGTTGCGCTCGTCGGCTTGTGACCTAGAAGCTGGATCACTACAGGTCCTGGTCGTCAATATTTTTTCATGCAACTTTCGGAAACTAGACACCTATAGGTCCTGATCGTCCATGATGAGTTATGGAGACTGAACACCTAAAGGCTCCACTCGTTCGCTTGTGACTCCCAGAAGATGGATAACTACATGTCCTAGTTGTTGAGGATAACTTGCGGATGTTGAGCACCTAAAGACTCCGCTGGTCGGCTTGTAATTCACTTTATAGCTCAAAAAACTCTGTTGAGATGTCTGACTGCTTGTGCAGACTTCTCGACCTGTTTTCTCATTAATCGACTTTGGAGTCATTCTTGATGGGGTTTCCTAAAGCCATTCATGGTACGTCCACAAGGTGTATCCATGCAAGTTGTTGAGGCGGCACAAAACACTGTCGTCCACTTTTGAGTATCATTTTTTTTGGGTAAAATGCGAGTTTCCCCCTTAAATTTTACGCTGATTTTAAATTTCCCCCTATAGTTTAAAATTTTAAATTTTAGTCCTAATGTCTGGACTCAATGAAAAATCCCCCCTTTCCATCCACGAACCGTTTATTTGTGACAGATTGGATATCATGTGCCAAGCACGTGTTGTTTTAATTGTTCTATGGGACCAAACTGCCATGCCCTTTCAAAACCCATTATCCTCCATCTCCTCTAAGAAAACTAACGAAAATCAATTCCTCCAGTCGAACGTATGGATCAGGACTACTTGTTCATGGTGGAGAACATGCCTGGCTGGAGTCTACTGGCTCAAGCAGGATCCCAAGCACCCACCTCTGAGCGCGAGTGTAGGATTTCACACGAGCAGGGTGGAGGATCTCCGTCGTCAGGTTGCGAGAACAGCGCTTCATGTTATGTTATGTTGATCGCATGTTGTAATTTTTGCAGTAGACAGTGTTGGCGGACGGTCTATGAAAACGTCGTCGTTTTGGATGAGAGCCTGGTGGGCAAAAGAGCGTTCATAAACGAAGACCGATGTGCGTCTTCCAATTAGAAAGATACCACAGGTTTGTGTTTTGCGTGAAGGTTGCTTAAGTTTCATAGTGCTGAAAGCTATGATGGCAAACTGTGGAAAAATAGTGTGCAACCTCTTGACCCTACTGATGTTGCTGTTGAAAACGAGAAGACACCGATAAAAATTAAGCATCCTCAGACAAATATGTACCGAGTTTCTGCCTACAACGGACCAGGATGGTCTAGTGAGGTGAAGGAAGCAGCGTTGTCGAATCCATATCTTAGTGTACCTCATAATTTTTTTTTTTTGGGGGGGGTGGGGGGGGGTGACGGTGGAGGAGGTATCTCTCGCTACTCTGCCTGCAAATATCTCTGATAATGAATTTCAGGGGAACCATGGTGTTTTGGAAACTTTTGGTTCGACCATTGAATGATGCCGATGAATTTTACGTAAGGTTTATAATACTGAGTGAATGATGCCGATGAATGTTTGGTGAAGTTTCCTCTTCAAATTGGGGGGAAAATGTACATCGCATGAGTTGTATTAACATTATTAGCATTCCAATTAACCGGGAGAGATGGAGATGCCATGGTCTGTCCGATTTTCTTCTCTTCATAGTGTTGCTGGTGGGTCTGGTGCTGGAAGGATGAAGAGAAGGCGAAAACTTGCATCTCTTGACATGAAGGGTGGAAGCGAGGAAGGAGGATCGACAGAAGTGGAGCTGACTGGAGTTAGCAGAGCTCTAGGCAAAGTCGGAGGAAGAAGAAGCGGTCAACTGACAGGAAGGGAGGATTTTTCATCCGGTCCAAACATTAGGACTAAAATTTTAAATTTTAAACTTTAAGGGGGAAACGTAAATTTGGTTTAAACATTAGGTGGGAAACTCATATTTTACCCTTTTGTTTTTGAAGTTTATCTCTTAATTTCTTTACCTTTTGCTATGGTAATTCTTTTGATTTTTTGAACGCACCTCTCGGTTCCCTTAATTTTTTCCTAGGTCGCCCTTTCAGGTTTTCAACCTAACAGGGATTTGATTTATTTCCTTTTTCCATGATTGCCTTTTTTGTGATTTTTAATCATGCCCTTCTTCCCTAATTTTAGCATAAACTGCCCTTTCGTGCTTTCGATTTAGCGAGAATATTCCCTAAGTTTTTTTGAATGCGTTCATATTAATCGGATTGGGAAGTTCTTGGTCGTACATGTCGGTGATGATCATGGCTCCTCCGCTGAAAACCTCTTTGACGACATAAGGCCCTTCACATTTATGCACAAACTGGCCCCGAGAATCATGATTGACTCAAACGATTTTTCTGAGGATTAGATCACCCACTTGTAATTCCCTTGGGTGCATTTTCTTGTTAAATGTACGTGACATGCGGTGCTGGTACAATTGTACGTGGCAATTCTGCCTACGTGAGTATCATAGCTGACAGGATTGCTACTTCAGTTAGCAACACAGCTTCAGGACCGTAGACAATGGAGAATGAGGTTGCCCCCATCGATGTCCGTATTGAGGTTCTATATGCCATGAGTGCCTAAGGCTGCTTGTCGTGCCAGTCCTTTATTTGTTCTTCCACTACGCCATTCATTTGTAGTCGATATGGAAATGAGTTTTTATGCTTGCTCTTAAATTGATCTCACAACCCGTCGACCAACTTGCTTAGCTTCTTCGGTATTCACGCCTCTCTAAAGGGGATCGTCGAATGATCATTTGCACAAAGTCGGGCCACTGGGAAAATAATTGCAAGTCATCCCTCGCATGACCTTTCAGTTATTTTCTTATGGCGCTCTTTCGGAATTCTCTGGACTCCAGGTATCTTTTTATGTCAGTAAACCACGGTTGATTGTAAGATTCTTCAACTGTAAATCCTCAATGATTTTGATTTCCACTAACAATTTTGTTTTCCGGAGAGATTTTAATCATGGGTGCGAGTGTTGCCAATTTTTGTTGTATGCAAGGAAACAACTAAGAACACAAGGTGGTCGTTGACCTGCTTCTCTTCTTCGCAGCTTTCGTCCCCATGGCGACGACTTTACCAGCGCTGATGTTGTTTTCCCTCCATGGGTTGTTCCCTCTTTGGAGAATTCGATCAGTTGCAAGCACTTCGCCTTGCTGTGACGAAACTTCCCGTAGTGGCTACATTTCATGTCCTTACGATCGACGCTTCTACCGGAAGACACCTTTGTCAACACTGGCGTCTTCCTACATTAACGACGGTTCCTCTACTATCAACAACGAAGTCTTCCCCGCGTCAAGAATGTCATCTTCCCTATAGGATTCAATAGCGATGTCTTACCCGCTTCAACCATGGTATCTCTTTGTCTCTGCATGCGTCTCCCTTGCAGGAGTCAAAAACGGTGTTTGCTCCGTGTTAACAATGGCGTGTCGATGGCGTCTTCCCCGTGTCAACAACGACGTCTCTTCAACTCTATTTAAGTCGCCTATGCTTTAGTTCGATCGATAGGGTGGTATTGTCCTTATCTTCTTTAGTCTGCAAAAAAACAGTTTTCTATCTTCCGGTGATCGATTGTGGCCTGGTTGCGTTGTGCGGTTTGACTCTGATTGTCACTTCCTCTAGTGAAGTGTAATATAGAAGCCGAACCCGATTCCGGTGTTGGAAATCTCGACGTGCCTCCTTGCTGCGGTATCCATTACTTGTTACCTGTCCTTTTGTTGATCGGATAGTTGCTTAAGCCGATTCTACCTCAGGTAACATGTTTTCTCATAGTAATTCTTCTTTTTCTTGATTATACTCACCGCTTAGTGCATTCCGGAATTGACACAATTTGGTTTATACTTCATTTTGTTTTCGAAATTGCAATGTTGTGTGGGTCAAATGTAGATGATGATGATCAAAAGGAAGAGTTGATCGATCCGTTAATTGATCGATAATTATGTCTCTAATACCATGTTGAACAGACTAAGCAATAAGTATTTGATAAACCTCCTCACCAGATCCTTCTCTGTAATGTATAAATTTGGATTCGGCAAGGGTGCCCCCATACAAATTGAAATCAAGGTTTCCTTTGTGTTCTTGAGGTGCCGGAGTCGTCGAATGTCGCATGGGTTCCTGGAATCCTAAGTTCAATATACCATAGTAAGAATAAGGAATACAAAATTGATCATGCATGATTGGTTTTGAAATTCTGCACATTCATTTTATTCCAATCGTAGACTTTGATTGCATGTATGGCAATTTTTTTTATTTTTTTTTAAATACTTTAAAAGGATTTGGTCAGTCGAAGTCTAGTTCTCAAGACGTTTCACACGACGGCACAGTTCGTTGAGTATATTTGTTGTTTGTTCTTTGGTTCAAATGAAGGTCGAGGACATGCATTTTGAAAATCATTTTATTCGCCTCGTCCTTCATCTTAATTATTCAACGGTGTCATTCAACTTAGCTACGTTACCCCACATTTATCCAAGGTGCCCCCACATTTCTAGAATGACAGTGGTTGTTCGGGTCTATCCCCGACTATCTCCTGCGAGCTGAAAGACGGACTTGCAGGTGTCGAATGGAACTTGTGAATTTATTCTGTTGTTGTTAATCACGCGGACGCGTTTTCCATATTCCAGAAGTCAAACAAGGGATCAAGGAGAACCCTGTTGACTTTGTAACTTGCAAGCTCGTGAATCTCGTCAATCTTCTTGTTAACGTAATTCTGATTCCCTTTTGTCATGACTTTCCATATTCAGGCATTTGTTTACCGTAGGGGTTGTATGGCCTTAACGTGAGGGCAGTGATATTTTTGCTTCATCCTTACCAAAGATGGTGCGTGAAACGTCCTAAGGATATAAGATAGAATGAACGGAACTTACATTTATTTTTTGAAAAATGCAATGCAAGTGCATGAATGTAAATTTCATTAGTAAGGTTCGTATTACATTTACAGAAGTCTGGAATATCTAATACAAATGACCAATCCTATACATGTCATGATCAAATGCCAAAAGAAAACACATTTACATAATGGGCCGAATTTCCATCCACAGTTGTTGGGCTGACTTCTAATTCACAACAATTGGGTCGAATCTTCTTCATGAATTGTGGGTCAATCTAGTATCCAAATACTTGGGTCGAATTCCCATTTACATCAGTTGGGACCAAAAATGGAAATACACACAAAACTAGAAAAGTTTAAACACGGTGTGAAGCTTTTCTTCAAAATGGATGAAATTTCTAGCTCCTCCGAACCAACGGAACCTCACCTCCTAAAGAGGACCACAATCCCATTTCGATCATCGAGTTGAGTTGTTTGGGTCGTGTCGGCGGTCCAAACCGCTTCGGGCGCATTCCGCTACTAACCTCCCTAATCTCTTAATGTGCTCCAGGTCCGAGCGGGTAATGATAACCGGTGTGGTGTGTGCAAAACAATAATTTAAATCATCTTGAATAATTACATTTACATTGCTTTTCGGGCAAAATTTTAAAAATGCAAGCATGAGCAAACAGTCAAAACAGATATAAAAAATATGATATGGTAAAGCAAACATGACAAAGCCTAAACCCTCTATATAGATAAATCCCCAGCAGAGTCACCAAATTGTCGAACGTCGTGTCCGAATTTGCCCGACCTTTTTTTGAAAAGTATTTTTTTTTTTCGTTTAGTTGAAAAAATATCTGGTCTGGGCGAGCGACGGATCCGGTCGAGCGGGGTCATCATGATAACATCTTTAGATTAGTGAAGAAACGAAGATGCAAGAAAGGAAAAGTTGAACAACATAGAAAATGGATATTATTATGATTGAAAGGTGTTTGAGAACAGTTCTCCTTACTTATTGAAGTAGCCGTGGTAATGAAACAAGACTTATTACAAAATGGTCTCTAATACGTAAGTGTATGACACACTTATATCCTATCATTCCCCATGCTTGATCTGGATCTTGTGAGATGAGGGTGACTTCCATTTGTCCATCCAGACTTCTTATTTTACTCCATTTTTATTGACACATACCTACGAAATCCATAAGCTTGCTCCTGACCAAAGATCTGAAGAACCCTTTATCTTCACCACACACGCATTAGGCAGTTCATGGATAGATGGCAAATTTCTCCTGTATGACACTAGGACATTTGCAGCACTAACAACTTAATTATCACAAAGATGCACACCCTTAAACATAGAATTGTTCTACATCATGACAGATTGAGAAGGCACAAGTGTAACCATACATCAATCTACACAACAAATGGTAACAGTAGCATTTGGCTAAATCTCACTATAGTTCATCCTTCATAGTCGCCCAATGCCTCATACACAGACCCACTTATATAGTTTCCTTTGCTTTTATATTTTTTCTTTAGACATGAATTTTTTTCTTCAGTATATATTTGCTGACAGAGGAGTTTTTGCTCTTATCATACCAACATGATTGCAACGTTTTGAGCCTTGCTCTTTTCTTCGTCAAGGGTGATATCCTGAAGTATCCTGTCGTTTTCTTGAGGAATCACCCTATTTTTTGAATCAAATCATTCCCTATGGCAATAGAGACCAGATAGAAAGAAGATTTAGAGAAAATGAGGTTGAGCAGAGACAAAGAGAAAAATAAGAAGAATCATAGTCAAGGAGAAGAACAAATGCACTGAAATCCAGTGTGGCATGCAGAACAAGCACAGTTAAATTAATAAGCTGAAACTTGAGCAGAACAGTAGTATGAGTAAGAGGTGCCTAGTAAGGGAGGTATGAAACTGCAAATGTGATCCTAGTGACAGTAGAGAAACCACCTCATACTCTAAGAACTACAGTAATGATGGGGTAGATAAAGAAAGAACTCAGTCTGCGAAGACAGGAGAAGACTTACAGACTAAAACCCAGTACTATACATAGCGAGAAGGAACCGAAAAGGTGGAAGATGTCCTGAGGTTATCCACTTCTTCAAGAGAGAACACGCCTAGTTTCTTCCTGCAAGGGACAAAATGTTTTTCAGTTAAAGGTTTTGTTAGAATATCGACAGTTTGTTAAGAAGCAGGAATAAAATTAACGAGAATGTCTCCTGAATAAACTTTTTCACGAACAAAGAAAAGATCTATCTCAACGTGTTTCATATTGGAGTGTTGAATGGGATTTTCGGATAGTGCTACAACACTGGTGTTGTCAGCCCAGATGACAGGAGCAGTTGGCAGATGCAGGCCAATTTACTTAAATAAGGAGTGAACCCAAATTATCTCACACACGACATTTGCAACAACATGAAATTCAGTCTCTGGACTAGATCGGGAGACAACAGATTGTTTCTTAGAACTCCAGACGATAGGATTTCCATTGAGTAATAAGTAATGTCCTGAAATAGATCTATGGTCAGCATAGTCACCCCCAATCTGCATCCGAAAAGAAGACTAGATATATATCAGTAGTAGGGGAAGGAGTGGTTCGAAATAGGAGACCATGATTCAGAGTACCCTTGAGGTATCTTAAGACATGAAGAACAGCTTTCCAGTTGCTTGTTTTAGGAGTCTGCATGTATTAGCTTAATTTGTTCACAGCAAAATGAATGTCAGGCCTTGTGACACAGACATGTTGAAGAGCACCAATTGTGCTTCTATATAATGTTTCGTCATGAAAAGGTGCATCACACATGCTCATACCTGATCGTGACAAGCAAGTTCCTGTCATGGATGTAGAGAAGCTGGTTTGATAAGCTATTCCAACCTTGTCAAGCAGTTCCAAAATGTATTTTTTTTTCTGATTTAACATAATAAACTCCTCGCCAGAGACAACTTCCATACCAAGGAAGTAGTTGAGACTCCCAAGATCCTTGAGTTTGAACTGCATGTTAATGGAGTCAACAATATTAGATACAAGTTGAGAAGAGGTGCTTGTAATGACAATATCATCCACATATAATAATAATAATAACACAACAAATTTAGAATCAGATTTGATAAACAAACAACTATCATACATTGAAACCTTAAAACCAAGAGAGTTAAGAAGAAATGATTTCAAATTTTCAAACCATGCCTGAGGTGCCTACTTTAGACCGTAGAGAGCTTTTTGTAGTTTGCACTCCAGTAAGGATGAATCAACTGACTTATGCTCAAAGCCAGGGGTTGCACCATGTAGACTTCTTCTTGGAGATCCCCATGAAGAAAGGTTTTGTTAATATCCACCTGTTTTATGCACCATTTATGAGTTAGAGCTAATGATAATATGATGTGAACAGTTGCTAATTTGATGACTGGACTAAACGTATCCTGAAAGTAGAAGCCTGATTTTTTAGAGAAACCTTTGGCCACAAGGCGAGCCTTATATCTGACAATGTTCCCATCAACATTTCGTTTTATGCGAAATAGCCATTTGCATTCAATGGGGATCCACCCTGTAGGAAGATAGACAATGCTCCAAGTGATGTTTAATGATAGGGCTGTGAGTTCATCCTCAACAACCTTGGACCAATGTGGAGAGAGAAGGGCATCATGAATGTTTCGTGGCTCAGTGTGAGTCAAGTCTTCAGGTTTAACCAAGGACATTGTTAAGCCATGAAGTGGGGTCTTGAACTGAGTTTGCATCGGGTGCATATTGACAGAGGATTTAGATGAAGATGGTGCATAGGATGACTGAGTTTGATTATGCTGAGGAGCAGACAATGACTGATCAACCGAAGCTGGGGTATGAGATAAGTCAAGAAGACCCGATGACTCAACAGGAATGAGAGCAGAACCAGACGGAACATATCTGCAGACACCAGTAGGAGAAGACAAACCTTGAGTCCAGGAAGGTAATGCAGAGGATGTAGATGTATGGCTGTGAGGTAACTTTGGTGATGGAACAGGAGTTGAAGAAGGTAAGACGCACTCAGATGATGTGGGAATAGGAGAAGGAGGACTAGAAGAGTGAGACACCGAAGTTGGAACATAAGTGGGCTGCTGAAAGAAAGGTTCATAAGGAATAAAAAATGGTTTAGAGGGAACTGAACACTTAGGAGTTTGAGAGACAAAGAAAGGTCCAGTGGAGTCAGCAAAGGGAAAGGTTGTCTCATGAAAGACAACATTGTGGGAAACATAAACACGACCATATGAGGAGAGGCAGTGATAACCGTGATGATCAGAGCAGAAGCCTATAAAGACACATGTTTCAGATCAAAAAGAAAGTTTATGAGATCGATAAGGGCGAAGATGAGGAAAGCAAAGGCAGCCAAAGACACGCAAAAAGGAATAGTCTGGCTTAGAACCAAAGAGAAGCTCATGAGGAGAGCAATTGTTCAAAGACAAAGAAGGAAGTCTATTGATGAGAAACATAGCAGTGAAAAAGGCATTTGTCCAATAGTGCAGACGAAAAGAGGATTATTGAGCAAGAAGGGTCAGACCAAGCTCAACAATATGGCAGTGCTTGCGCTTAACCATACCATTTTGCTGACTGGAGTACGTGCAGGTGACTCTATGTATTACACTGAATTGAGCAAGATATTTAGTGAAAAAGAAGAACTCACCTCCTCCATCATATTGAACCGCCTTCAGTTTGGCCCCAAGCTGTTTTTGAGCTAAGATAAGAAAATCACAAAAAGCTTTAGCAACATCAGATTTACGAGGTAAGAAATATATCCACGTATATCGACTAAAGGCATCAACAATACTCAAATAGTAGTTGTTGTTACTTGAGGTGAATGGAGAAGGACCCCACTGATCCACTTGAACAAGCTCCAATGGATGAGAATAGACTGTAGTCGAAGAAGGATACGATTGAGTCTTGGTCTTCCCAACAGCACAAGCAGCACATTCAGTCGATATATGTTTAGTGGGAAGATTTTCAAGTATGAGAAAATTGACAAGAAGATTCTTGGATGAATGGCCTAAGCGCATATGTCAGAGTTGAGATGTTTCAGTAGACTTTAAATTAGACAGAAAACAATTGAATTCGAAATCAGGCAGGACACAACCCGACTGCAAATCAGCAACATCAGCAGAAACAAAATCCCAAACAGCAGTATTATCATCCAATTTCAGAATTGTATTATCATTCAATTGCAATTTTGAAGTCTCAGCAGACATAACACCATTATTACATAAAGACTCATAGTTATTATCAATACTTAGACACTGATCAGGACAGACATCAGCAGACATAGCTATACTACTACTAGCAAATGGAAAACTAGATAAATCAAGACGATACAGACCCCCATATTCAAAACCCTTGAGCAGCACACGATTGGAGAGAGAGTCCTTGACCAAGCAGTGCGTCGCATGAAATTTAAAATATACCTGGTTATCCTTTGAAAACAGAGACACAGAGAGTAGATTTTTAGTGACAGATGGAGTATATAACATGTTATTCAGCATTAATTGTTTGTCAGGAGAAAGAATGATGGATGAACTAATAGCCGAGATGTGTAGAGGGGATCCATTACCAACAAGTACTTTACTGAGCCTAAATACGATGTTGTCATATGAGGAGCTGGTTTGGCGTTGGTGAGATGATTTGTGGCTCCAGAGTCGGGAAACCATCCACCTTCTGTCTGAACTACATGAGAGACACACCCAACATTCGCTTGAAACGGAGCAGATGAGGTGGACAAAGAAGAGGCGGATGGAGCAGGCACCTAAGGACTGTGAAATGCAGCATATGTAGGAGCGGGATTGCCAAAACAGGGTGGAGAAAGGGTATATGGGTGGTGCAGCCTGGGGATAAGGAGAAACAAGATATGGGGAATATTGAATAACTGGATGAGTCTGAACAGCAGGTAGAAAAGCTGTTCCAGACTGGGCAGAGTATGAATGAACCTGTGACTTATTGACATGTGACTGAGATGAATGAGCATGCTGATCTTGAGACGCATGGCTTGTTTGTTGGGTTAAGTGTCAGGTGAAAGTTAAAACATGGGAAGATGGTGCTAAAGGTAATACTTTGGGTGGGTTAAGTGCAAGGTTCATAACGTTATTGCCAGCAGATGCTGAACAAAGTCGCACACTATCTGTTGTATATAGTATATGAAGAATTAATTTGACTGATTCATTTATATTTAACTATATTAATTTTTGGTTTACATTACTATTTGACAAAGATAATGATTTAAATTAAAAAATAATATTGTCAAACATAAGTAATTAAATAATAGGGTTAATTACTTAAATGGTTACACTTGTTTGCTAGTGTGATTAATTGGTTAATCATCTTTTTTGCGTGACTCAATGGTTACACATCTTTTCTGAGTGTGATTAATTGGTTACTCCGTCATTAGGTGTTACTCTTTTCCGTTAGTTAATTTTTTTTATTTATCAAATGACTACTATGTCATCATCAGTTGTTCTTCATCCTATGAAGTTGTTCTTCATCTTCTCCTCCATCATCTTGTTCACGGTCGGTTTGCGTCATCACGGTCGGCGTTGTAGGAGATTTATGCAGAGCACTTGAGGAAAGGATTGTTCCATACTATGATGGAATCATGACTCAGCTTCTTAAAGATCTCTCACCATCGCCCTCTCCGCCATGAAATGAGGTTTCATTTCTAATAAGAGTTTGTTGTAAACCTTTACGAATTCTTCAAAATCTGTTATTAAATTGTCGGTGAGTGTACTTTTGGAAAGTCGATGTCGCTTTTTGTTAGTGAGGGTTGATTCGATGGATGAACTTGAGAAAGTGGAAGAAGAGAAGGTGTCATCGAGCTGCACCACTTCCTTATCTTGCTTTTCTTCTTGCATTTCACTTTCTCGATTCGTCATTGTTGTCTATTCGAGATTCGAACTTCTTGATAAAATTTCGACATCCAATCGAAAATGAGAAGTTGGTTTCCAGTATGTTGTAGGGAAAATGAGCATGCACATCCCCAATTCTTGTAATTTCGGGTTATATCTACATCCAATCAGGTTTAACTGAGTTTTATTCTTGTATAATACATAAGGAAGCATCAAATTGTCCAGGGAAGACGTTTCAAGGGTTGAAATCGGGCACTGAAGAAAGAATAACACAAATTAGGGTTTTTACGTTAGTTTAGTACATAAAGGATAGGTATGAAGAATTAGGGGTTGTTCCAGCTCTAATTTCTTGCTTGATTTTTGGATATTGTTAGTAGCTCATGCGTTAATCCTTACTTTCAACAGCTTCGCTCACATTTGTTGAAGCTTGACAGATCCTTCATTAGTGGCGTTGTTGTTAATAAGCTAATTAAATAGGGGTACTATTATCATTTTATATGTTAGAATAGTGACTTAACAGTGATATTTGACGTTGAACAGTTAAAATGACCAATTAGTCATATGTAACCATTCTGCACAAGTTTTAACCAATTAGTCACATGGGCAAACATGTGTAACCATTTAAGTAATTAACCCTAAATAATACAAGTTTTAATCAAATATTCACATTTTAAAACGTAAATAATCATTTAACAATATCAATAAATATAAACAACTAAAAGGTAATATTAGGTAAACATAACCGTCCCAAATATTCTCTACAAGCTACAATATGATCCAATGTGTGAAAATGTTTTACATCATTTATCACATGTGCAACTTAAGCAGCTTACTTCTAAATTTTAAAAAAATATGAACTTCTATATCAATTCTTTTAATTCAATTTATCCCTCAAGATTTTAATTTTATTATTAACCATTAGGCTGATGATTTTTTCAAAAAGTAACTACTGTATCAAAAAAATTTAAAAAGTAAGTATAGAAAAAATTATATTTAGATATATGTATAAAAGTGCTATTGTGGGTAGCGCATGATATTTGTTTTTACAAAATTCGCTACCCAGGTTAGCGTTTTTACCAAAAGCCACCCCAAGTGGCGTTATTGTTTTTAAAACATTTTATTTTTTTATATTTTCATGTTTTTTTACGACTCGGTGTTTAATTAAAAATAAAATTATGTATCTATTAAAAAAATTGTAATAAGTAGATATTTTAATTGCGATTCAAATGATGCAAAAAATATTAAATTTGAACTTACAGATTGATTGTACGCTGTGTGGTAAGTTGAGATATGAAAATTTGACTTACAAAAATTTAACTCACACCCTGTAAGTAAAGCTGGGCATGAACCGGTTCGGTCCCGAACCGGTTCAGAACCGAACATTTATCACATTTTAAAACCGGTACGGTTTACCCCTCCAGTTTTTGGCCGCTCCAGATTTTGGCTGATTTACCATACCTGTTCTGAACCGGTTCAGAACCGGTTCGGCCGAACCTGTTTAATGGCAAAATAACATATGTCCTTCTTTAGAGATGGAAAGTGTTACAAGTAAAAGGGCACCCCAAATCCAATGCTGTCGAGGTTCAGATTCTGATAGGCAAATCTGGAGTTGAGGTAAACATGGAAATGAATGGCGCCTGTTGAGGTCTTGATGATTTCACAGAGGTGGAATCGAACCAGGTAATCGAACCCCGATTCGACGTCGAAAATCCAGGTTAAGTTGGCATGTAGGGTTGGGCTGCCGTCTGAATCCAGCATCGAACTGCTGCCGTACACCAGAGGTGGGGTCGTGTCCTCCTTTGCATACTCTAGAGGTGCGGTCATAGCGTCCTTCGTCGTCGACCTCGAGTAATTGACTAACGATATGTTTTTTACGAATGATACAGTCTGGTGTCAGAGGAAGGCGGCGTCAGAATTCCTAAGAAGAGTGACATTCTGCGCGGAGACAGAGAATCTGGCCTCGCTCAGATTGTAGACCATCCCAGAAGAAGAAGAAGAAGAAGAAGAAGAAGAAGAAGAAGAAGAAGAAGGTAAGAAATGGAGTCGGATCCAGTTTCTTCCCGTGTCTTGAACCTGGAAAGTGCAAGACGAGGTTTCAGGGAAGATTCTGGCTGTGAGGAGCAGAGTTGAACCATCATCGGACTGGTTACTAAGAGTTTGAGAGTGAAGACTCAATTAGGTATGGTCTGAAGTTAAGAAAAACTGGTTTTGTCTGGTCTGAAATGGTCTGGTCGGGTTTAGTACTTAGTAGTATTTTAAGATTAAAACCGGTACAAAAATAGGTTCGGTTAACCGGTTTTGAACCGGTTTTCTGTACCTATTATGAACCGTTCCAGATTTTTTGAAAAAAAACGTTTGTTTTGTGAATCGGTTATTTTTGCCCAGCCCTACCTGTAAGTCCAAACTCACCACGGTGAACGTCATTTATGTCGTAATTCAATTAGCTACCTAGGGTAATTTTTTTGATAAGAAATACAGTGATATTTTTAACCTAACATCACTTGTCTTATAATTTGACTCAAATAATTAAATGCATTAGGTGAGAAATTAATTGTGTACTTACTCAAAAAAAATTACAGTATGTAGATAAAGTAATTACGAATTAAATGACAATAACTAGGCGTTATTTTTGGACTTTTAGACTGGTCGTATAATACGATACGTAACAGACTATATAAACGTATATTTTATACTAGTATCACTATATATCACTGTAATATATACGTTTAGAAACAGTGATATTAGTGTATAAATATACGTTTATATTTTTTTTTTATGTATTATATTATACGGTCTGTCTAAAACTCAAAAATAACGCCTAGTTAGTGTCATTTAATTCGTAATTAAATTAGCTGCATACTGTATTTTTTTTTTATTTTTTCTGAGTAAGTACATAATTAAATTTCACAGCTAATGCATTTAATTATTTCGGTGAAATTATAAGACAAGCGATGTTATGTTAAAAAATCACTGTATTTCTAATAAAAAAATATTACCCTAGGTAGATAATTGAACTACGACACCGTGGTGAGTTTGGACTTACAGGGTGTGAGTTATATTTTTTTAAGTCAAATTTTCATGTCTCAACTTACGGCAGAGCGTACAGTCAATGCGTAAGTCCAAATTTAGTATGTTTTGCATCATTTGAATCGTAATTAAAATATCAACTTATTACAATTTTTTAATTTGTTTTAATAGATACATAATTTTATTTTTAATTAAACATCGAGTTGTCAAAAAAACGTGAAAAAGGCAAAAAACAAAACTAATAATAACGTCACACATGGTAGCAAATTTTGTAAAAACAAATATCATGCGCTACCCATAGGGCCATAGTAGCGCTTATATACATATTTCTAAATATTTTTTCTATACTTACTTATTCAAAAAAAAATTGCATAGTAATTACTTTTTGAAAAAGAAATCTTAGGTTGATAGGCAACTTCAAACTTATTTTTTGGGACTTCATTGTAGGCTTGTTCATGAACCGGTTAGACCCCGAACCGGTTCACAACTGAACTAGTGTGGTTTGTAAAAAACGAATACTTTTTATGTTTCTAAAAAAACTGATATGGTTTAGATTTAAAAAAAGGTTTGGTCTGTTTTATGTAATAATATTTTTGGTTCAGAAATAATATGGCTCAAACCGAAACTGAACCGACTAAAAATCAGGTCTAACACACTGAACCAACTGAAAAAATACTGAACCAATTGAAAAATACACTAAACCGTCTGAAAAACACACTAAATTGATTGAAAATCTACTCCACAACCAACTAAAATCCTGTCTAACATCAACATACGAGAGTCCAATACATCTATAGGTTTGGTTTATTGAACACATCTATAGGTTTGGTTTAATTTCAGATCAGTTTAGTTGATTTTGCTTCAAACCGGTTCTAAAATGATATTGGCTTAAAGTGGTTTGATTTAAATTTAAGTATAATCAGTATAAAAAAACAAGTCGATTCGAATCGATTTGAACTGAATTTTTGATACTATTTTGAATTGGTCTATTTAAAGTTTAAAAATACTGGTCTGGTTTTGATACTAATTCAGATGAACTGATTTAAATTAACAAACCTACTTCATAGACGTTTCAACCTTTTTTGACTTATTAAGGAGAGAGTTGTTTTAATAATTTATATAAGTGTATGTAAATGTCTTGTTTGAACAGAAAAACATAAAATTATTTAAATAATATGCATTATTAGTAATCACAATTACTGTAAACAATAAAAAAATACGGACCACTATATCGTACCCGGTACCCATGAATAAAACAAATGAAGAGAAAGCCTCCACAACCATCGGAAATAAGGCACGTGTTATAGAGACCAGGCTTCTGGTGGCTGACGTGGGGCTTTGTGTTACTGCTAGCTGCTACTATCCATCTCTCACTTCTTTCTCACCTAGAGAAAGCAGCCATCACCTTCTTTCTTCTTCTTCCTCACACTCTCCTACAATCGTACATTCCTACTTATATCACTTTGATTGATTCGCTTCCTTCTTGGGTGGGTTGGGCTCTACTAGAAGAATCTCTCTCGATTTTGATTAATTATCTACTAGGTATTCAAGTTATTCATCTGTAAGGGAAGAGAGAGAAACCTCCTCGGCCCGCGCACAGTCGCGAACCTGCTGTTGGCGCCCGTCCCGAGGTGACGCAATGGGAGTGACAGGAGACGACGCCGTGGTAATACAGAAACCGAAAAAGGCAGGGGAGCCCTATGTCATCACAGTCAATTGCCCCGATGAGACCGGCCTTGGATGCGATATTTGCAGAACCATTCTCGACTTTGGTCTCTACGTCACCAAAGGAGGTATTACCGTTCTGCCTATTGTTCCAGAACTTACTGCATGATCTTTCTTCTTGTTCGTCTATTGCCTGCTGCGGCAACAATATGTGAAAATTAAGTCAACTTCTAATTGTTACTTTGCGAGTAATATCTGGAAGTGTAAAGCTCAAGTGGTTTTGACCACTCTCCTGCACTTGGACACGTCTAACTTATTGCGCTCGTATTGAATTCTACCAGTTGCAATTGTTTGTTTGTGTTTGTCATCTTGAATCTAAGTATAGATGAAGTTCTCTACTTACCCAAATGAACGAGGACCTCGACTTAGGCAATTACCAAATTCCTTGATAACTAAACTATTTTCTTGATGGAGAAACAGGAAAGTGACTTGTATTTGCCACAGACGAAGTCTTCGGAGTATATGCTTTGTATGTGGCTGGAAACGTTATTGATTTGCTCATTGAAGATTTGAAATAGGCTTCAGATATTTGCTTCTGAAACCCAGTTTTTGTACTGGTTCCTTTGTGGAATTAATGAACCAATTCCCATGGGAGCTATATAAGACAAGTTATGAATCAAGTTATGTAATCCATAGGTTGATGATTTGGGTTAAAATTTGTCTCTGGTTGTAGATGTTTCAACGGATGGCAAATGGTGCTACATAGTTTTGTGGGTGCTACCACGTTCTTGTGCCCTTATTATGCGATGGTCGAATTTGAAAAGCCGACTTTTATCTGTGTGTCCATCATCATGCTCAGTCTCGTTTTATCTCAATCAGCGTCCAACACAATCCTTGCCCTCTCCAAAGTACCTTTTGAAGTTTTATTGTCTGGACCGCAAAGAGTTGTTACATGGTACGACTATATTCTCAATCAAGAACTTTACTTACAAATGCTGTTCTAATGCAAGTTCCAAAATTTATATTAGATGTTACACAAATTCTTTGTGAGCTGGAGCTTACAATTCAAAGGGTGAAAGTGACAACTACTCCAGATGGCAAAGTCTTGGACCTCTTCTTTATTACTGACAACAAGTAGGGTGATTTACCCTATCATTTCTTATTACTTTGTTATGAACATCTATTCCTTAAATCAGCTTTATGTTAAGAGCTGCATATGCAATATCCATTACCCCCAACGCAGTATGTGCTATATAATGAAAACATTAGGATGTTTTTGGTCAGATTCATAATATTTGTGTGGCAGGAACCTTCTACACACAAAAGCACGACAAGATGAAACCTGCGAGCAGTTGCATGCCGTCTTCGGTGAATCCTGTATACGTTGTGAGTTGCAGTTACTCAACCCTGAGTATGAAGGTACTCAGAGCATATCTTCCCTCTCTCCTATGATTGCTGAAGAACTTTTCAGATGTGAACTGCTGGAGAATGAAGTACGCTCACAGGCTCTGACTCCTGATTTAACAAAACTGAAGAAAAACAGTATTACAATGGATAATTCATTGAGCCCAGCTCATACGTTGCTTCAAATACACTGTGTTGATCACAAGGGCCTCTTGTATGATATCATGAGAACCTTGAAAGACTGCAACATTCAGGTAATTCTGAAACAACTTTGTACTCAAACCATCTCTACATGTATTTTTTGTTTCCACTATATCTTGCTAGTATACTGTATTTGATCTGGTCTTCTATACACAACATTAGAAATGTGTAGTTTTTTTGTTGGCATTTTGATTGTTGATGTTCTAAAGTTTACATGTACAGATAGCATATGGGCGTTTCTCTTCAGACATTAAAGGATATCGTGATCTAGACCTTTTTATTCAACAAAAGGATGGCAAAAAGATTGTAGATCCTGATAAACAATTATCCCTTAGTTGTCGTTTAAAGTTGGAAATGCTTCATCCTCTACGTGTGATGATCTCAAATAGAGGTCCGGACACCGAGCTACTCGTTGCTAATCCAGTTGAATTGTGCGGTCAAGGGCGGCCAAGAGTCTTTTATGACGTCACTCTTGCACTTAAGGTCCTTGGTATATGCATATTCTCGGTGAGTATTGTATGGATCGATGTGATGAATCATCTGAAAGATAGTATAATTAATCTTGCATTATGATTTGCAGGCTGAGATTGGAAGGCATACTGCATCCGGTCGGGAATGGGAAGTGTATAGTTTTCTTTTGGATGACAACTGGGAATTTCAACCAATGTTGACGTCAGCAATTGTGGACAAAGTGCGGCGAACATTGATGGGGTGGTGACTTTTTTCTTTTGTGCAGTGATGACTTTGTGTACTCATCTTTATGTGATGATTGGCAAAAAAAATTCTTTTCTTTTGGCGAAATTAACATTCCATTTGATAGAATAAAACGTCGTGACATATCGTCACGGTTGTTCGTGCTTACAATCATTGATTAATAAACAAATAAAAGGGTGTGGGTCATTCGACCCAATTGTTCAATCTTACATCCATTCGGGTTTGCTTTACTATCCAGTTAGCACACTCGTTTGCTGTCCGTGGAATAGTTCGCCATCATGTGGTCTCGCCAGTGCTTGGATGTTTTGAATTATTGCCGCTGTTCTCCATAGTGTTGGCCCCTCCCGTATTTGGTGTATTACGGTTGGTGAGTCCGATTCTATTACAATGTCCGTCCATCCCATTTGTATCGCCAGACGCAGCCCTTTCAAGATTGATGTTGCTTCCATCATTTCCACGTCGCCTCGCATCAATCGGTTTAGGCCTCCCCTGAGTGTTCCTTCGGCATCTCGTACCACCATGCCTATTCCTGCTTGTGTCGAGCTTGTGCACACCGCTGCGTCGCAGTTCATCTTCATGGTAGCTCCCCTCGACTTCTCCCACTTCTGGTTCGGTCTTGTTGGTCCCGGGTTTGGCTTCTCTCTTCCATTCGCTAGGTGTTCTGTTAGGATGTATAATACATTATGATGATTACTGTAAAGGAGTATTGAAGATTGATTGAGATATTATCAAAAGTTGTGGGTTTAAGGTGCAGCCGTGGGTCTAAGATGCAGGAGTCATGTGTTTAGATAGTAGGTTCATGTATGTTCTAGGTGTTTCTTGAAGTTTCATGTAGTTCAAGTAGAATCTGGATTGATAGGTGTCATTCGTATTTCTTGTACTATATAAAGAACAGATATGTACATTGTCAAGATAACTTGAATAGAAGATTAATTTTTTGTTGAAGCTTCTCCTTTCAGTTAGTCACTTGCTCTGCAAGTTTTCATTTCTGTTTCTTCTCTTCTTGAAGATTGAGATCATCATTCATCTGAATTCATTCACATGGTATCAGAGACACGATCACGCATTTCTGCAACATCTCGCTGAAGAAATCATCACCAAGTCGATCAATCCTTTTCTGGTATATCTCTGAAACTCTGTTTTCCATTTCAAAACAGCCATGGACGAGACCAATCCATCATTCGTACACAAGAGAGTGTGCCAGCTTACTGGTGAAGACAATTTTCAATCGTGGAAGCAGCAAGTGCTCCTTGTAGTTCGTGGATTAAACGTCGAAGGATTTCTGTTTGGAACACTGCTTCCTCAACTGATAGACGGCGGAGAAGGCGAGAAGATTGTCAATCCTGACTATGCCAAGTTCGTGCAGCAAGACAACTCCATGGCATCCTGACTCCTTGCTTCTATTTCATCCTCAATAAGCAAAGGATTGGTAGGATGCATGACAGCCTGCTCAATCTGGACGAAACCGCATTAGCACTTCTCGTCGTCTTCAACTACGAGGATCATGAATCTGTATGACAGATTGAAGGTTAGGAAGCAATTTAATCAAGCAATGCGTGATTATATCACTGAGATTCAGCTGGTTTGCGATAGTTTATCAGGATGTGGCCATCCTATAGAAGAGATGCAATATATCTCTATAATCCTCAATGGTGTTAAAGGACAGTACGATAATGTTGTTTCTGTCATTCATGCTAGTCGCAATCCTTACGCCTTAGCTTCCATTAGCTCCGTTCTGTTAGATGCAGAGACCAGGCAGAAGGATCAGTTGTTTGATAGCTCTATATCTGTAGCAAATGTGACTATAAACAAGTCAACAGATGAAGAGCAACCAAACAAGAGTATCAGTACGAAGGATTCTGGTCAGGTTTGGACAGTTGACACAAGCCAGAATCATCAGACTCAGCAGATTATCCCTGAATTTCAGAACAACAACAACAGCTATGGTAGAGGACGTGGTAGGGGCAGAGGTTTTGGGAACAATAAACCTCAATGTCAGCTATGCGGAAAGTTTGGACATCTTGTTAATAGATGTTTTCATCGGTTTAATGTGCATTATCAAGGAGTGATAGCTCAATCAAATGAGATGAGTGTGAACCTCACATCTACTCACTGGGATGAAAGTGGTGGGGAGGTTTTTCATCCATCTCAGTCAAATTCTCCTTCAATGCACATGCTACCTCAAACCTCTGTCATGAATCAACTGCCAGTGCTTCCACCGAATATGCAAGCTCTTCCTAATCCGGTTCAGCCTAATGTGATTTCTTCTGGTTTTAATCCATATCTTGCAGCTCCTATGACAGCTCCTATGCCATATTATCTTCCAACATATCCACACTTTCATCCAAATCAGTTTGTAGCTATGCCTCCTACATTTGGATCCTCCTCAGGTGATCATACTGCTCAAGCAAATCTGGTTACTGGTGCACCTGTGCAGTCGGACAAGGTCTCGTATCCAGACTCTGGAGCTACGAATCACTTCACTCATCGATCACGTGCAGGTAAGTCAGTCTATCCTTACAATGGTTCTGGTAGAGTTCAAGTGGCCAATGGTACTTGTCTTGATATTGCCTATATAGGAACATCTGTTATTAACACTGCCAGTAAACCGCTGATACTTAATGATCTGTTATATACTCCTAAGATTACTAAGAATCTTGTTTCTGTATCTCAGTTCACCAAGGATAATGGAGTTGTTTTTGAGTTCCATCATGACCGCTGTTTGGTTCGTGATGCTGGATCAAAGAAGGTATTATTAACAGGAGTAGAGTATGATGGTTTGTATAAGACCGATAAGGTAAGAGGACTAGTAGATGTGGTGTTGAGTTGTTGAGTTCTTGTAATGATCATATGATAATGAATAATGATAAACACTGTTTTGTTGGTCAAGTTAAGCTTGTTTCATCTGTTCTTCATCGTCGTTTAGGACATCCTTACGATCAGGTTTTAAATTCCGTAATAAAGAAACATCAACTGTCTGTCATCACATAACATTCTCTTTGCAATGCGTTTGCTATTGGTAAGAGTAGTGAGTTGCCCTTCAAGCCTCCTGAATCTGTATATAATCATCCTTCGGAGTTAGTTGAAATGGATTTATGGGGCCCTGCTTCGGTTACGTCTAATGGTTCTCTATATTTTGTAAGCATTGTTGATGTTTACACTCGTTATTCTTGGATTTACTTTCTTCAGAGGAAAAGTGATGTTACTAAGTTCTTTCCTCAGTTTCATAAGCAGGTTGAGAAACAACTTGGCTGTTCTCTTATGGCAGTTCAGACAGACGGAGGGGGTGAGTTCAAGTCACTCGCACCTTACCTGGCTCAGTATGGAATAAGTCACAGACTTACCTGTCCATATACATCCGAGCAGAATGGTATAGTAGAGAGAAAACATCGGCATATAGTAGAAATGGGTTTTACTCTTATGAAGCAAGCGTCTCTTCCACAACAATACTGGAGTAATGCCTTTTTCACATCTGTTTTTCTGATCAACAGATTGCCTACTAAGGTACTAGATAATGTGTCTCATCATGAACGGCTCTTTAATGTTCAACCTGATTACAACTTTCTAAGAGTGTTTGGTTGTTTGTGTTACCCCTTGCTGAGACCATTTAATAAACATAAGCTTGATTACAGATCAGCACCGTGTGTGTTTATAGGGTGTTGTTCGAATCAACACGGGTATAAGTGCCTTGATGTATCTGGTAGGATCTATGTGTCACATCATGTGAAATTTAATGAAAATGTATTTCCTTTTGCAGATTCCAAAGGTGAGTTTATGCAATCATATGCTATAATGAACACTCAGACATCATAACTGTTTTTTCTTCCATTTAAATCGTCTGTGTGTTTTCCTATAGATGATGATCTGCACGTTTAAGATGTTAGTGATACTTATAGTTCTATGCATAGAGTGCAGGTTCTTCACCAGTTCACGGGCACTCCTCAATTCCTCGGCGTACTCAGAACATTCATAATTCTAAGTTACCAACGGATCATCAGCATGGTGCTATTCGATATATTCCTGATGGCACAACTCTGGTTCCTTCTTGTTCTATTGATAATGTTCCATTCACTACAGGTAATGAGGTAACACTTCATCAAGGTGAAGCAAATTCTTCAGTAGATCAGTCATCTGTTCGGTATAATCTCTGTGATTCACAACTTGTTCCAGCAAATACTAGTGATCCACCAAGTAATACTGTTACTACATCTGTGTGTGCTCAATATGTTAAGCCATTAAGTTTGTCTAATGCTCACTCTATGCAGATTCAGTCAAAAGTTAAGGATGCAGGTAATTCGACTGTTGAAGTCTCTTCACATACTGCAGCTCAATCCACTCATCAAATGCAGACGAGGTCAAAGACAAAACATTCCATGGAGGCTCTTACATCTGTTATGCATCTCTCTGATGATTTGCTTGACAATGAGCCCAAAGATATTTACAGTGCTATGCAGAGTTAACATTGGGCTAATGATGTTCAAGATGAACTCACAGCTTTAGCTGTTAACAACACTTGCTGTCTTACAACACTTCCAGGAGGCAGAGTTCCTGTGGGATGTAAGTGGCTGTTTAAGATAAAAATAGGTCAGGATGGGTTTGTGTTAAGGTACAAAGCCAGACTTGTGGCAAAAGGTTTTCACAAAAACCGGAATTTGATTTTCAGGACACCTTTAGCCCTGTTGTCAAAACTTCAACAGTTAGAATTCTCCTTACTTAAGCACTAACTCACAAGTGGTTGCTTCGACAAGTAAACGTAAATAATGCATTTCTCCATGGGGAGCTTAATGAGGATCTGTACATGACACAACCCCCAGGTTTTTAGCAGCATGATCAGTCTAGTCAAATACTTGTCTGCAGGTTAAACAAAGCTCTGTATGGATTAAAACAAGTTCCAAGGGCCTGGTTTGAGCGTTTCAAGTATTTTTTACTTAATAATCTTCAGTTTAGCGTGTCTCTTGCTGACTCTTGCTTGTTTTTAAAGAAATCTGATCAGGGAATTGTGTTTCTCTTAGTCTATGTAGACGACATAGTTGTTACTGGTAGTAACTCTGATGAAGTTGAGAGAACAATTACTCAGATCAATAGTGAGTTTATGTTGAAAGACTTAGGATTACTCAATTATTTTCTTGGTATGGATGTGCAGGTAAAAGATGACTGCTTTTTGCTTGGACAGAAGAAGTATATTACTGATCTGCTTGTCAAGACTGGATTACAAAATGCATCTCCTTTTCCTACTCCTATGTCTGTCAATTTTCTGAGTAAGGGCTTATCTACCGATTACAATGATCTTTTTGATGATGTTCATTTGTATAGGCGTACTATTGGTGCACTTCAGCATGTGTGCATCACTCGTCCTGACATTCATTTTGCTGTTAACAAGTTAAGTCAGTTCATGCAACAACCGTGTAGGTTTCATCGGAAAGCTGTTATCAGAATACTACGATATCTTAAAGGTACTATCGATTATGGTTTACTATTCAGATCGTCTAGTGCTCCTTCTTCCGAGGTAAATTTAGTTTCGTTTGCTGATGCTGACTGGGGTAGTGATGTTTTGGATAGAAAATCTATCTCTGGGCAATATCTTTTGCTTAATAAAAATCCCATTGTGTGGAGTTCTAAAAAGCAGTCTGTTATATCTCGTTCGTCTTCTGAAGCTGAGTATCGTGTAGTCGCAAATTCTGTTTGTGAAGTTCTTTGGGTAGTATCATTGTTAATTGAGCTTGGTGTAAAGTTGTCGAACATTCCGATTATATGGTGTGATAACACTGGTGTTGTAGCTTTATCTGAAAACCCAATACAACATTCAAAAATGAAGCATGTTGAGTTGGATCTTTGTTTTGTAAGGGAAAAAGTTAAGAATGGTCAGATTATAGTGAATTTTGTACCTGCTTCTGATCATCTGGTTGATATCCTCACTAAACCAATCACTGAGAAATCTTTTGTTTGTCTCAGGAAAAAATTGGGAGTGCTGTCTTTTCAGGAGAGTGGCATGAAATCTGCCTTTTCAGGAGAGTGGAATGAAATCTGCCTTGAGTGGTGAATCTGTGTGTACAGGTTTGTCATCTGATGGTGAGGATGATGATTTATTTCATGTGTCTGATTAGGGTGTGTGCGAAAGGGGTTGATGTTGGTTGATTGATGATATGCTTTTCTGATTTCTCATTGCTTTGTTCAGTATTGTCTAGTGTATATATATATTCTGATGTTTCTTTTGCAATTTTTTTTTCCTTCTTGGTGATATAAGTCTTCTGATTAATCATATGTCTGTCAACGTTATGCGGCTTTATGATGTCTGGTGTTTCTGATGGTTGTTGTTTGGTTTGTCTAATTGTTGTTGTTCTGATATATGAGGCGTTTTTCCTTGAACATAAATGCTTGCTCTTTATTATGATTACACTGATGAGATTAATATGTATAACTTTGTGGATCTTGCTTTTCTTGAGAAGTGGTCAGTGGTGATTTTGATAACTTCAATTGATTTTCATTCCTATCTCTTGGAGAATCATCTGTTCTGAATCTATTCAAAATCTGAGTGCTTTGTGAATGGCATAGGGTGAAGCTTAGACTCCACAAATAATTTCTAAAGAGACAACGTCAAGATACTCTTCTGAAATTTGAGGATGGTAAGATGGAGACTCAAATCTCCCAGCTTCATTGGTAAGAAGGAGGATCAAACCTCCCTGTCATTCGAAAAAAAATAAAGATCAAAGATGATCTTCAATAAAAACAAAATTGCAGAATGCATTAGAAAGGAAAAACAAATTGAAGGGAAAGAGGTTCAGAAGGTTAATGGTGATTCTCTGGATTGATAGTGAAATGAGTCTCAATTCCTGTTATCATGCCTCAATTGATTGATTTTTCCTGAGTTTAAGATTTTAAGTTGTGCAATTTGATCTTTTCATGTGTAGTCTGATATACAATTGGTATTCTTTTCAAGGAAATGTGCTGCTAATGTCTAGATCAGTGACAACTTATTCAGGCTAAACAAAATGTATCATCAGAAATGGTGGATCATATATCTGCATGAATGTTGCAGCTTAATCAATCAGAAGGTTGTTATCTAAAGAAGAAAAAAAAATCTTCACAGGGGAATGTTAGGATGTATAATACAGTATGATGATTACTGTAAAGGAGCATTGAAGATTGGTTGAGATATTATCAAAAGTTGTGGGTTTAAGGTGCAGCCGTGGGTCTAAGATGCAGGAGTCATGTGTTTAGATAGTAGGTTCATGTATGTTCTAGGTGTTTCTTGAAGTTTCATGTAACTTCAAGTAGAATCTGGATTGATAGGTGTCATTCGTGTTTCTTGTACTATATAAAGAACAGATATGTACATTGTCAAGATAACTTGAATAGAAGATTAAATTTTTGTTGAAGCTTCTCCTTTCAGTTAGTTACTTGCTCTGCAAGTTTTCATTTATGTTTCTTCTCTTCTTGAAGATTGAGATCATCATTCATTTGAATTCGTTCACATGTTCGGCATATGCTTCTCGTATGATCCTAATCGTCTCCCATGGGTTCAGTGATTTAGCCTCGAAGGCTGCTCTGCAACGCATTTTCCATATCTGCAAGCATGTGAGTATGCATTTTGTCCACCGAGCTTCCCGTATTGGTCCATGTACCCCCGAATCTGCGTGCCTCGCCTCCAACCATTTTTGTACCTCCATCCGATCTGTTCTATCCACCCCGCCTAGCACTTCAAGCCAGAATGGTTCGGCCCACCTACATCCAAAAAGCATATGTTCCCGTGTTTCCATTTCTCCACATACCGGGCAGGTTCGTGGTACTTGCATTCCGCGACGTACCAGGTTGTACTTTACCGCGATCTCATTCGACACTAGACGCCACATGAAGTTCTTCACCTTAGGTGTTGTAGTCGTCACCCATATGTCCGTCCATATCGACCTATCTCGGTTCTGGGTCCCCTTGGCCTACTGCCCCTCCAGTTCTCGAAGTCGATGATAGACGAATGGATATTGTGGTGTTCCATCCTTCGTGTGTGGCCATATGTACCGGTCTATCCCTCCGTTGCATGGGATCGACAGATTTAGTATATGTTCGGCATCATGAGGTGTAACCCTCGCCCTTACTAGCTCCTCATTCCATTTCCCATTCGAGTTGATTAGTTCACTCACCATTGTGGTTTGGTCAGTTTGTTTGTCCCATTCGGTCGACACCCTGAATCCATCTTTTGACACCACCCATGGATCCGTGAACACACTTATCGTTCCCAGTCGTACCGATCATCCATAACCCTTCTCGTTTAAGCACATACCTCCCATGTAGTAGGCTACTCCATCCCCACGATGCTCACCCTCACCTCGCTGCTCTTAGAAAGTCTCCATGCGGGAAGTACAAACCTTTGATGATCCTCGCGCATAGTGTATTCGGTTCGCTTCGGAAACGCCCTACCATTTTAGTAAGCAAGGTTTAGTTGAACGTTTGGAGTTACCTAAAGCCTAGTTCTCATGTGTTTTTGGACCTGGTTAGGATCTCCCATCTCCGTCAGTGTGTCTTCTTGCCCTCTATCGTTAATCCCCACCAAAAATCCTCAATCATTGCATTTATGCCCGAGCACCAGGTTTTGGGGAGTTGGAATACACTCATGACGTATGTCGGGCTGACCGTTTCTACCACTGCCTTTATCAATACCTCTTTGGTTTCTTGGTTTAGTGTCTTTGGTCTCCATTTAGCTAGGTTTTCCTTAATCTCGTTCCTGAGGAACCCCATTGCGTCTTTCTTTGATCTTTCCCATGTGGATGGTAAACCTAGATATTTGCCCGGGTTACTCGTGCTCCTTACATTCAGTACCTCCTCCACCATCCTCCTCTCGTCTGGTCCCACACCTTTGTTGAAAAACAATGTTGACTTTGCAGTATTAATGCGTTGTCTAGATGCCTCACAATATCCGTCCAGTATGCTCTTTAAGCGCCTTGCATTGTCAGCTGATCCTTGTATGAATAAGCTGGAATCATCGACAAAGAAAATGTGTTGTATCTCAGGGCAGTTTATCTTCATCACTATTCCTCCCAGTCTCTGCTCGCCTACCTCCTTCTCAATAGTCCTCGATAGTACATTCGCCAGCAATACAAACAGGTATGGTGATAAGGGGTCTCCCTGATGGATGCCCCTTGTCGGCTTGATCATCGTGGATCATTCCCCGTTTACCATCACCCTGTATGACGTGGTGGATATACAGGCTCAGACCTACCCTACCCACTTCTCATTAAAGCCCCTTCCCTGCGAGCTTTTTATTAAAAACTCTCACTCCACCCTATCGTACGCCTTCTGCATGTCTATCTTTAAAGCGCATTCTGTTTTGCTCCCCCTCCATCGGGTCTTCAGGTAGTGGAAAGCCTCATGAGCATCCAGTATGTTATCCTGTATAGACCTGCCTGCTACAAGGGCACTCTGTAAAGGTGTGATGAGATCTGGAAGATAAATATTTAATATGTTCACCAAAACCTTAGAGATAATCTTATACAGGAAATTACAGCAGCTAATAGGTCTAAACTCAGTGGCCTGAGTCGGGTTTGCCACCTTTGGGATCAACACAATATCGGTTTGGTTAAGATGGGTTGGGAGGTTTCCTGGTCTGAAGAAAGTTTTTGCCGCGTTGATGACATCTGGTCCCACGGTATGCCAATTCCGTTGATAAAACAGACGCGGAAACCCATTAGGTTCAGGAGCTCTAGACCCCCATAACTGGAATGTAGCCGATTTGATATCTTGGTTGGTTACCTCTCGTGTTAGTTGTGTATTCATGTCAGTTGTTATATGATGTGGTAGTGCCGCAATCATCGCCTCCCCCGGTGGTAGCCTCTAATCTAAACATCTCCCCATAGTAGTTCCGGAGCTCCCCATTTGTTAACCAAACCCCTCCTTGACTTTGCAGCCGGCATATGTTATTTCTCATTCTCCTCGACGTCGTGGTTTGGTGAAAGAAGGTTGTCTTTCTATCCCCTTCTTTTAACCATTCTACTCGCGACCTCTACCTCCAATAGATTTCTTCTATCGTCCATAGGTCGCAGATTTTACCCTTTAGTCGTTTCTCCTCATGAATCATATATGGGTCCATTCGGGCCCTCATGTGGTGTTGGAGTTCCTCCCTCGTCTTGGCAATCTCCTTCCTGTTATTCCCAAAGTGTACTTTGCTCCATGTGGTAAGTTATCTTCGACACCTTTTCAGCTTTGCACATACCCCATTTAGGGTTTCGGCCGATTGATTTTGTCCCGATGCTTGGTCGATTATGTCCTTGCACCTTTGTGTTTCCATCCACATAGCCTCAAATTTGAATCTCGCCTCATCCTTCACCTCAGTCTTTCTATTTGAAAGTATATGAAATTGTCTGTCTAATAATATAGCTATTATATGAATTGTCTATCTAATAATATAGCTCCAAAGTGTTAAGAAGATGAATAAACAAATAGTTGTTCCAAGGGAACCTCTGATCCTTTTTTTTTTTTTTTTTAATATGTCTCATTTCAAAATCAAATACCAAAATATTCAATTGTACTCGCGAATGTCATTTGCAGTTAGTATGTTTCTTAAATGACATTTGCGGGTAGGATATCTGTTAAATTCTACCTGTGAATATTACTTGCTTGCGGGTAAGAGTAAACATACAAATAAGTACATTTGGCCTAGTGGAAAAGTTAATGCGGTAATATTTAAAGATTCTAGGTTTGATCACTATAGTATTAATATACTATGTTTTTTTACGTACCTAAATTATACTTTACAAATGTTATACATGTAAGTTAAACCCTCTAATTTAAAAACATTATTTTTTGGAGTTGTTTATACTTATAATTTAGTTATAAAAAAACATTTTAAAAAAATATGTATATATGATTCAAAAAAATCAAGGTTTTTAAATTAAAAGGTTTAACGTATTCAAATAATACTTTTGAAGTATAATTTAGGTATCTGACCCACAAAAATAAGATTTATGTATATAAAAAAATATGATATTAATTTAGGTTTTCTAGTGCTTCTATATAAATATTACCATAAAAATGTCATCGGTTAAAAAAAATGAATGTATACCTACCCGTGACTGAGAGTAGCGGGTGAAACTGCCATTACCAGCTACTGTTCCACCCGCGACTCCATGTGGCAGGCGGAAAGGTACATGAAAGTAGTGAAAAATTCCAGTTAAGACCACTGTACCAGCATAAGAAAGTGTGTTTTTCATCGGTCAAAGTAGTCAACCTGACGGTCAAAGTATTTGGACTCGTGGAGGGGACTTCATGATTTGTGTGTTGTCCCTACTTGTTAGGTTGGTTGTGTGTTTATGCAGGTTGGTTGGTTGCGTGTATACTCAAATTGACAAGTAACTTGATTGCGTGTTGTCCCAACTTGTCAGGTTGATATACAGCAAACCTAGTCGCGACTGGGATTTAATTTTCAAGTACTCGCGACTGTGGGTTGCGGATGGAACTAACGACACAGTTAAAATATCTACTCGCGACTGGAAGTCGCGGGTACGTATACATTCGTCATTTTTTTTAAACCGAGAACATTTTGGTATTTAATTAATAATGGAGGTATGTTTAGGTGAAAAATTCTAACAAACAATCTCCAACTTATTTTTTTTAATAAAATGATAATGTCAATAATAACACATATTATAATAGACACCTATATGTGATATCTATTTGCCAAAAATAAGACACATAATCTATGGTAATAAATCTAAAAAACGAAAATGATTTCCCCCACTCATATATATACGTAGAGAGACATTACCTTTTGATACTAAACTATTCTTATATATATATGATCAAATAAAATTTGAGACTAAAATATATTTAATCCACTGTTAAAATGAATTGTGATTCCAATGAGTGAATACATTTTCTTTCTAAAAACACCAACTTAGAAACAGTTTTTACCAGTAACACTCCAATTACAAAAAATTTAAAAGCAATCTTGTTGGGTATCGATAGTGACGTCCCAATATGGGTAAGGCCTCGGAAACTCAATAACTTTACAAGGGATAAAACTCACATCATTCAGAACTGGGCCGACCCACAATAAGGGTAAGCTGACACCCATAAAACGGTCCAGCACCAAACCCAAAACTAAAGTGAACGCCAAATCCCTATTTCAGCTCGCCATCGGCCAAGGCCAAAACCTCATACTGCTCGCTATGGGAGCGCTCGCCAAGAGAGTCAAATCTCTCAAACTCTGATCCAACGTATATCCAAATATATAGCCACGATATTCCACGTATATCTGACAAATATTCTATAAAGATTGCATAAGGTAACTGCAAAATCCCTATTTCAGCTCGCCATCGGCCAAGGCCAAAACCTCATACTGCTCGCTATGGGAGCGCTCGCCAAGAGAGTCAAATCTCTCAAACTCTGATCCAACGTATATCCAAATATATAGCCACGATATTCCACGTATATCTGACAAATATTCTATAAAGATTGCATAAGGTAACTGCAATATTACGCCATAACTGTAATATCTGCTATCATAATCTTTATCGGCACAATATTCACAAAGATATTCAGCTGCCTATAACGGTTTGGTCTTCCAACTCTATAAATACTCTTGTTTTACATACGTTCAATACGTTTTATAGTTCATACACACAGTATAATCATTTAAGCATCGAAGTGGGACCCGAAGGTATCCGTTCGTTTCACTCCGCTTCTTGCAGGTTCATCGGAGCTCAGGCGAAAGCGTGCAGTCATAAATCCTTTGGCATTCAATTCACTGCCAAGTTAGCACCTAAGAAATTCAGAGCCAATATTTGGCGCCGTCTGTGGGAATACGAGCAAACAGTCATGCAGACTAGCTCTAACCACAATCGTCAGAAACAAGCTAATGAGAAATCCTCATATAGCTCGGAATTCGTCGCCACTTCGCCGCTCCATCAAGAACCCGCTAGCCAAGAAATCCCTGATTCTATCCCTCCGAGATCGGCACAGGAGCACGTTGGCATTTCAAGACCGACCCATGTTCCAAACACCGCCGAGATTCCAGTTCGACCGATCGGTCAAGTGGATGGGGAAACCATTCAGGTAACTGCAGAGATGCTATCCCTCTTGGAAACCATCATAAGACATACTCACAGACAAACCCCTTCTCCTCATGAAGATCCTCGTCCCGCGGGGCCACGAGAATCAGAAACTGGAAGTCCAGGTGTCACTGCTCCTCAAGAAGACCAAGAGATGACTTTCGGACCTCAGTCCCTACCTTCGACCTCCACCGAAACGCCGACAGTCATTCACTCTGTCAACCTGTCAAGTACCTCACCGACTGAAAAAAACAGTCCCAATTCACTCTTGGCCAAGTTGAGGAGCTTAGAAATAAGAGAATCAATGAAAAGCGCGGAACTGTCATGACTCCCTTCCGAGATCGATCATCTCATCCGTTTACCGCCGACCTTATAGCGGTCAGGATACCAAAAGATGTGGTCGCGAGGGCTATCCCTGAATATAGTGGCGGAGGAGACCCTGTGATCCATGTCAATAAGCATTAAGATTCTCTGTTGGGTAATTCGAATGATGAAAATCAGTTAGCCCTATTATTTTTGTCAACCCTCTCGGGTTCGGCGTCGTCCTGGTTCTTCGGGCTCCCTGCAGGATCGATAGGGACATGGTCCGAGTTAAAAAGCACATTTATGGAGCGGTACATGGGCGAGTGCCAATTGTTAAAAAGTGTGGTCGCCTTGGACGCCGTCAAACAACATCCAATAGAAACATTAGCCAACTTCTACGGGCGGTTTCACAAAAATGTTATAGAAATAGATTGTCGAGTCACGAATGGGGAAATCATTCGAGCTTTTTATAGAGGGTTTGATGTGACCAATAAAGCCGCAAGAAATCTGCACAACAACTACCATGTTCAAGAGATAGAGACATTAAAGGAGCTGACAGTAAGGGAGAAATGTTTCATAGACCAGGAAAGAGTGAACTCTGAAGTCAATCTCCTGTCAACCCCGCCAAGGGTTATCTTAGAAGAAGGATAAGAAGTGTCGCAAAAAGCATAGATCAGAAACCCTTGGACCAAGTCATCGAGAGGTCCCCAAGTATTTAATGCCTTTAAACAGGCAGATCTTGGCGGTACTAGTCGAGATGAAAAGAAGGTCCCTGACAAGGCCACCTATGCCCTGGAAAATGCTCAACCAATGGGAAAGGACACCGAGATATATTGTCGCTATCATAAGGCTAAGGGACACAAAACCGAGGTTTGCATTATCCTTAAACGCGACATCGAGAAATTAATCCAGAGAGGCATGCTGAAAGAATTTGTGGTCGGTCGAGATCGAAGTCGAACACCCCCACGTAGAGCCCACTCGCCAGTTCCGCTAGACCAATCTGGCCCATCCCAGTGAAGAAGGGTAATAAACTTAAGTGCCGTAGGGTTTGGTGCTGGAGGCGAGGGGTCCAATGCGAAAGATATTTATGCCGCTCAAATCTCTACAGCTGTGCAACTGGGCAAGAGACCTTGGCCTGAAGAAGATTGCATTATTTCATTCTCCGAGGAAGACCTGTCACATGTTACAACTCCGCATAATGATGCTTTAGTTATCACGACAGAGGTAGATGGGTGCGATATGAAAAGGATTCTGATCGACGGAGGAAGCTCGACAGACATTATATTCTTGAACGTCTTCGCAAAAATGGGCAACTCTAAAAATGATCTTAAGCGAGTCGACTTTCCCCTCATCGAGTTCGCTGGGAGAAAAACATACCCGTTGAGAGCCATAACTCTTCTAGTAATTTTGGGCGAAGGATGGAAATGCATAAAGGTGTCGGTCGCCTTCTTAATGGTTGACGCTCCTACCTCATATAACGCCATCCTGGGGAGGACCACCATCAATCCTCATAAGATCGTGGCCGCCACAGTCCACCAAAAAATGAAGTTCCCCACGCTGTATAGGATTGGAGAAGTTCTAGGCGACCAGCCGTCCTCACGACAATGCAAACCCTAAAAACCAATGATGTATGTTTGGAACTATGAGAAAAAATGATCTTTGTTTAGAACTTTGTATGTTTGTCACTTGGTTGATTTGTTACTTTGATTTGTACTTTGTATGTTTGTTACTTTGATTTCAATGATATTTGTATGTGGACAATTTTTTTTGGGGGGGGCCAGATTCGGTCCAGGACCGAGACCCGCCCGAGTCCAGAAAGACCGACTCAGGCGGGCTTTTTTGGCCAAGGTCGGCCTCGGTCTCGATCTCGGTCCACCATAAGGAAAGACTGAAATTTCAACATCGGTCTCAGTCTTGCCTTTGGGACCGGACCGGACCGCCCATGATCAGCTCTACCCAAAAGGCTGAAACTGGAAAGGTAGATGGAATGTTCTACTTACTATAATCCTGTGGGCACGCCGCAAGGTAATATTTTTTACTAAAATTATATTCCTTATCATGAGCTAAGTATTAAAATATTTAATTTGAAAACTAATTATAAAAATATACTTCTCAGAATTTAATTAAATTATATTCACAAATGTCATTCACAGTTAGGAGGTCTGTTAAATCTATTTGCTAATGTCATTCACATGCAGGATGCCTGTTAAATCTTACGTGTGAATTGCATTTGCGAGTACGAGTAAATATATCTTCGCAAATAAGTACATTTGGTCGAATTTTCAAAAAATATATCTCATTTCAAAATGAAATATCAAAATCTCCAATTTTGAAAACTAATTACAAAAATATACCTATTCGCGAATCACATTTACGGGTAGGATAGCTGTTAAATCTTACCCAGGAATGTCATTCCCGAGTACAAATAAATATATAATTTAGTACATTTAGCCTAGTGGTAAAGCTAATGCTCTAATATTTAGAGGTTCTCGGTTCAAATCTTTGTAGTAGCCTTTTTTAATAGACTCTAACATTTAGACTAGTACATTCTTCTACTAAATTAATAATACTCAAACATTCTTTTTATGTACTTAAATTATATTTAATACACTAACTACGCAAGTGAAAACATTTGTATTTTTTTGTAAAATTGTATTCCAACCAAAATTTAGTACATAAGCAAATATTTGAGTAACATTAGTTATGTGGAAAAATGTACTAATCTAACTATTAGAGAACTTTATTAAAGTCCTACTGCTTATAAAAAAAACGTTACCACTATGTTTCAAACCAAGGGTCTCTAAATATTAAAGTATTATGTATGCCACTGGACCAAATGTACTTATTTGTATATTTACTCGTACTATGAATATTATTCACGAGTAAGATTTACGCGACATTATTTGTGGATATGTATATTTTTAATTAGTTTTCAAAACTGGATGTTTTAGTATTTGATTTTGAAATTGGGTATAATTTTGAAAAGAAGAAATCGAAGATTTTTTGGGAATGAAATTTATGTAAGAAGAAACACAATGACACGATCAAATTTAGGTCTCAATTGGACAAAGCTATGATTTACAAAAATTTATCAGATTCGTGAAACCCTAAACTAGAGTTGGATTGTGATATATTAATTTGTATACAATGTAAACAATTGTGACAAATGATTTTTTTGTTATATTTTCTCATTAGTTATCAGAACCGGACCAACAGTCGAACCGATCAAGCTGTCGGTTCTCAATTCGAATAGTCCGACCGTTGGTTCTTTGATTCACTTGCTGGTTTAATTAGTGTAAATGAGCTTTTCAATTTCTTCTTCCAGTTTCTTCTGTATCTTGATTTTGTTTGTCCAGCAAAACCAATTGTTTTCTTTTGTATCTTGCCCCTCTGTTAGCAATTGTTGTCCTCTCGGTGGTCCAACAAGTCTCCTCTTCGGTGTTCCAGTAAGCCTTCCCTCGTTCTTCGTCGCCTCTCCCAATTCTTTGGTAAGTCGCTGACTCGTTCTCCTCCTCGGTAAGCTACCTACTCTTTGGTAAGCTCCCCGCCTCTTGGGTAAGCCTCCTCTTCCTCCCCATCCTCTTGTGTAAATCTCTGTTGCCTCCCCTTTCTACTCCTCGGTAAGTCGTCGTCACTCCTCCCATCCCCCTCCCTCTAATTCTTCACTAACTATCTTCCTCCTGATTGATTTTCCTCTCTCCTACATTTCTATTGTTCTTCTTTTTTTCCTTAGTTAAACCGAAGAACCGAAAAATCTTACGATTCTCTAAAATCATTCGATTCTTTAAAACCTGTTCGATTTTTACATTTTGGACCGGGTTCACTCTGCATTTCGGGCTTATAAGTAGACCAGACCGTTAACATGGTATGTTCGTGGTAGACTGGCTCCAACCGCCAATCAGACTCTGATAATATTGGTTAAATTCATAATTTTTTATTGGTCCATGTCAAACATATAATAATCATGCATGTGTGACATGTTATGCAACTCATTTTAAAATTCTCCAAACATTATCATTCATTCTCTACATAAGTTACAAAAATTCAATATTTTCTCATTTTTTCACATGTACATTTATTATTTACTATATGTGTGGTCCGTACGTTGTGCGGTAATTGTTAATTTAGTTTTTTTTTTTTTAATTTGAAGTAACTATTCATATTAGAGAATTATTGTGTAAACCTTATTCAAATTATTTTTAAAGTCACCATACAAATATTTTTAAAAACAAGTTTACTATAATTTTATAGTTAAGGTAATGATTTATGAGAATGGATATTTATATATAAAGTATTTGTCAATTGTTTTTATTATAATAATACTCTCTTTTAAATTTTTATAGTGATATATTAATGAGAATGAAATACTTAATTAATATATACTATTTCTTAATTAATAAAAATTTATTTGGTTAAAGGTTGATTCAGTTATAAAATTATACATATTGACAAAATAATCTAAAAAAATAAATTATTTTTGTATGACAATAAATAGTAATATTTTGATACAAAATGAATATAATAAATAAGAAAGATGTAAAACAATTGTAACTTACCGTGATAATGGATTAGAAACTTTGGAAGAATTGTATATGTTCTCGAGGTACACGTGGCGAATTCACATCATCGACGGTTACAAAATTAATCCACCAACTAATAAAATTGTTTCATTTTGACAAAAAACATGATGAAAAGTTTTGTCTTAATTATAGAAGTTCTAGCCAAATTAATATATATATATATAGATTATTTAAATACTAAATTTCATAATATTATATTTAAAAAAATCAAGTAGACAATGAATTTTTTTATTAAGTTTTATTTCTAAGAATAAATTATAACTAATTTGATGTATTACATATATTTTTAAAATTAATAGTTGCACGTCTAACATTATGTACTCAATTATAATTATGCATGCAATATAAATTTTAACACATATAAAAAAAATATTAATATCATCAGCATAGTTATCAGAACCGGACCAGCTATTGACCGGATGAGAGGTCAGTTTTTGATTCGTTCGGTCCAACTGTCGATTCTTCATTATCTCCCTATCATGTCTATTCATCTCTGTCTCATTTTCTTCTTCCTCTCTCTCCCGCTTATCCCTCTTTTTCTTTAATCTGATTTCACCCTTACGTCTTTCATCTCTCCTATCTCCCTCCTCCTCCAAGCTGCCGCCACCGTCATGCTGCCGCCACCACCATCAAGCCATCTTCGCCTATAAGTCGTCGCCTCTTCCTCCTTCTCCTTCAAGGTCCTGTCTCCTCCTCTCCTCCTTAAACTAACCACTTCCTCCTCTTCTCCTAGTCGTCGGATCCGCCGCTTCATCCTCTACCCATCGTCGGAACTTCCTCCTTAGAGGTATCAAAAATTGACCCGACCTGAAAATGACTCAGACGTGATCCGTGTTCCGGTAAGATCTGAGTCATAAACTTGAGGGTCACGAGTCAGTTTCCGGTTGACCTACCTGACTTGTGCAAATGACGTGTCGGGTTCGGGTCAAGCACATGGACCTGGACCCAACCCATCGACCCACCATTTTTTAAAATAATATATATATATATACCATGTGTTAATACTAAGAATAGTCTAATTACCTTTGGTTAAATATACTGTATTATGAGAAAACGTTTTTTGTTTGATAGACTACCGATATAGATAATTTTTAATTTTTAGATAATAGTGTTACATATATTTTGTTAATTATATTTTAAAAAATAAAGTTTATTTTGGATGTTATTGCTAAATCAGATATAACAAATTTTAATATTTGTTTATATTTTATAATATTCTTTCAAAAAGAAATTATCGCGGGTCATACGAGTTGACCCATCAACCCGTCGGGTCGGGTTCAGGTACTAATGAGTGACCCGTGAAAACCAACGGGTTGTGACCGGGTCAATCATCCTTGACTTGCGGGTCGGGTCAACCCAGATTGACACCTATACTCTTCCTCTCCCCGTCATCGGATTTGTCGTCTCCTTCTGTCCCTGTTGCTGGATTCATCTCCTCCTCCTATTCACATCGTTGGAGTTGGTGCCTCCTTCTCCTCTTCACATCGTCGGAGTCTACGTATCCTTCTTTCCCCGTCGCCGGGGCCGGCGAAGGCGATTATGAAGTGCATAAGTTAGGATTAGGGTTTCTATATTATTATTATATATATATATATAATAAATTTGGTGAACCGACCGGTTCTTCAAAAACCAACCAATTTTTACTCTTCAAACTCGGTTCAGATTGCCTTTCAGTCTTTTTAAGGAATCAGACCACTTCTGTGATCAGTTCATGGCCCAACTGACGGTCCGACCGGGTCCAACCAACAGTCCGATCTGATTTTGATAACTATGATTATGAGCATAGTTGTTTTTAATGTATTTATGTAGAGTTTTATTTTTAGACATAATTTATACTTACTTCACATGTGAAGTTAAATTTTTTTATTAAATCGTTTTTATTGAAATACTAAAATGCATAATACTTTATAAAAATCAGTTAAGTGCACATATTAAAGTTTATTACTAAAATTTATTGCTAAGACTAAATTATAAGCAATTTTTATGTTATTTCTCTTTTTTGATCAACTAATAATTTCAAGTCTAGTCTTATGAATTCTATTAGACTTATGGAAGGCAATATAAAATTTAATACACGAAGAAAAAAATATTAATATTATCATTTTTTGCTTTTAATATTTTTTTACAGTTTTGTAGAGCTTCAGTTTTATATATTTTTATACTCAATTTATTTTACAAATTAGATAAATACTGAACACAACTAACTATTACCATTAGTAAAATAAATATAAATACTTTCAACATTATAACTATGTGGAAAAAAATATAAGTTCAAAGTATTAATAAGCAACATGTTTGAATAATTATTAATATTTATTTTTATTATTGACTTATGTAAATTTCCCTAACTTTTATGAAAAATATATTTATTCTGTATATTTAATAATAAAATTTTGTATAATTGAAACACAAGTCTCGTTTATGTAACTAATTATAATACTCACTTCACCTAAAACGTCTTGGTAAATTTCATCATTTCAGCATGGATACTCCGGAGGAGTTGAAGATCTGTCACATGTTTCATAGATGGTTTATTATTTACCATTTTAAAAGCAAAGAAGCGAATAACTAGGTATTTCTTCATTCCCTTATCCTTGGACTTATATTTTTGTTCCATCGCACCTCACAACTCTTTAGCAGTTTTCATCATCCAATGAAACTAAGAGATTATTCATTACATAATGTTTACATAAATAGAATGATTTCATGCTTATAACTGATCATCTCCTAATTAAGTAGACGATTCTTCCACAAAAAGTCTTTCCAAGACTAGAGTGGTTAGATAGAATTTCATCTTCTTCTACCACCTCTTGAAGTTGGATCTATCGAACTTCTCGTGTTTCGCAACATGCACAAATCCACTTGTGTGAGTTACGATCATCCCCATCACTACAAGAAACTCGAGCATACACATCGGCAAAAATGCGTTGCTAACTGCATAAATACCGCTGTTAAGTCTGGACAGCGACAAAATCTCCGTCGCGGTAGCCCCCGTCGTTAAAGGTCTATACGTCGACAATTTGCCGTTGTAAAAGGATTGTCGCTGTTAGCATGTACAACTTTACAGCGAAATCAGGTTGTTGTTAAACACAGATGAACGACGACAACACTTTTCCGATGTTAGAGCGGACTCAGGTTGTTGTTGGTCGATTTATTTTCTGCGATTTTGTTGTCCGATTTTAAATTATTTGTGTTCATCCATGGCTTCTTCATCCTTTTTCATCCTTGTTCATCCATGGCTTCTTCATCCATATATATGCACTTCATCATCTATGGCTTCATCCATGGCCGATTGTTTCAAGACACTTCATCCATATATATGCACTTCTTCAAGATCTTGAAGAAGTGCATATATATGGATGAAGTTTCTTGAAACAATCGGCCATGGATGAAGCCATAGATGATGAAACATCAACATTCTTATACTCCTTCCTAAATAAGACACAGTCATTCGTACATGCATGGATCTTCTGATAGTTTAAGCCCAAATCAGAAATGAATTTTTTAGCATCATAGTAAGACCTTGGTACGTTATTGTCTTCAGGAAGTACCTTATGTAGCATGTGAAGTAACTCATCCACAAACTTGTTAGAAACCTTATAAAGCGCCTTCAAATGCCACAATTCGACGAGAAAAGACATCTTCGTATACGAAGTACAACCTGGGTATAAGCTAGTCTCACAATCTTTTAGCAGACGATAAAATTTCTTGGCTTCGGCATTTGGTTCCTCAATATTTTCATAACTGCTTCCACCCAATCCGTCATTTACCAGGTTCTCCATATCATGATCAGTACTACCCAATGAAGACCTGACATTTTCGTACTCCTCGCCATGATCAACCCAAGTAGTATACGTGGGAATTATTCCATATCTCTCCAAATGTAACTTCACAGTTGTTCTTGACATTAACAGACAACCATTACAATTTAAACAAGGGCAGTAAATCCTCTCTTCCCAAGATGATCGTTCAAATGCGAAATCGAGAAACGAATTAACACCATCCTTATACTCTGCCGTCTGACGATGTTTGGTCATCCAACTCTTATCCATTTGGTTAAGATTCGGTTGTTAACAACAAAGTGAACCAAAGTGCAATTGCTGCAGAATTTCTTAGCACGTGAATCCTGTGGTAATTCTGCAGCACAAAAACAGAGTAAAGACATACATCAACCCCAATTGAAGTGTTTGCAATAACTGGAATCATTCCGAACGAATAAATGTTGGCAAGTCGATCAGATTGATGAAATCGTGCTGCAGGATTTGTCGTTCTTTGAGCAGCAAATTTGCTGTAATTACAGCATGTACTACACCAAATTGATCATGAAGAAAAGAGACGATCGGAGAGTACATTACCATGTAAGAAGATCTTCCCCTCTTGGAATATTTGTTATTCTCACAGAAAACGGTGACTTCAAACTCTGCGGTTTGGGTCTTCAGTAGTACTCTTCGATTTGGGTCTTCCGTAGTACTGTTTTGCAATCAGTCCATCCGTTCTGTAATATCCTGTCCAAGATACATTCCTGGCGGCAAATCAAGAACAGAGGCGGTTATATACCGTTGCCGTATATAATCATTTAGCTACAACACGCATTAACATTAAAACATTGTTTTAACATCACCGATTTATACTGTCGTTAATTAAACTTATCAACGTCAACAATTGTTCGACACTAAAATATTATGTGCATAACTTTTTGGCGACGGCAAATGTCACCATAGAAAACAGGTTTTAGATACGGAATATTAGTTGACACTTAATAACACTTATAACAACGATAATAACTACCATTACAAATGATCCTATTTAGTCACCTCTTTTAATGACAACAAATTTCGTTTGTAGGTGTAGTTGAACATTCTTGTAGTGGTCAAGGCATCGGAGATCCAGCATTTCTCGAGCTCCAGCTCGCCTTCTACAGGTCCAGCTCGACTTCTCCAGCTCCAACTCGACTTCTCCAGCTCCAAGTCGCCTTCTCCAGCTCCAGCTCCAGCATGCCTTCATCCATGGAACTTTGAGTAGCTCCAACACTTCATTCATGACAGGTCGGTCGAGCAGCTCCATGACACTTCATCCTTTCGAAAACGTTTTGAATGAAGGGAAGGAAGGGAAGATGAAGGGAATCTGAAGGGAAGGTGAAGGGAAGGTGAAGGGAAGGAAGGGAAGTTAAGAGAAGGTTCTGTAAAACGTGTAAAAATAAGCTATTGAATGAAAAAAAATTGAATTTTCAAATCAGAGCGGGAATTTTTTTTTGAAAATTTGATTTTTTAACAACAACAATAGTCGTCACTAAATAAACTATTTGACAACAACAATTAAATCTGTTGTTGAATGACTATACTAATGTCGACCATATATTGAAACACAAATCTATTCTTACATTTTCCCGGTACTTATGTTTTAACGACAACAAAAATTGATTAGTTGGTCGACATTACACATTCATCCATGTAAAATATAAGATGACGGCAAAATTTAACACTAAATGTACCTTATAACAATGGTAAACATATTGTGCCTAATAAGTAAAAATAACGACAACAAAAACTGTCGACACAATATACATATATTTAACTACAACTGTTAGCGTCAACACGGAAGTTTTGTTGCTGTTGCAACAGATTCTTGTAGTGGCATGTTCGACGCAACGACGAGTACGTTCACAAATATAGACAAGACATTAGTAACCTAAGTCTAAGTCTAAGTAGTAATTTAAACATCATTGTTTGACGACCATTTTCTAAAACTAGAAAGTGTTGAATTGTTTCTCACTGAAAATATTGAAATAGATTATATAATTTAAAAATTGAACATAGTCCACAGTATCACTATATTAAATTGTTGGGACTATGAAGGATTAATATGCAATAAAATAATTATTTTAGATAAAATGGCAAAATGATAAAATTTGTATAAATCATACAATAACATGCAAAATTTGAACGAAACTGCCAAAAAAATGTTTTTTGTTTAAATTGAGACTAGTGAGGTGCACAATCTTCTTAAGACAATTTTGCCCTCACCGTAATAGGTTTGGTTTAGAGAAAACTGTAACGATTACCTCTCAGGATATAACAATATCGTTAGGGTGAAAACCAACACGATGTTTTCCCCGACTAAATTGAACAATACTTAAATTTAACTAATAGATCAAAGATGATGATCGAAACTCATGCAAAAATAGAAATTCTATATATAAAAAAAGACTGAAAGCTAGATTGGATTTTTTGAGTATACTGTATCTAGAAAATGTGAAGAGGACATCTCTCTTTATAGGGGCGTCTACTCATAGAATAATAACTAGGACACTAATCACCTTAATTAAAATTTGCATAAGTGAACAGAATTAATTCATTAAAATAAAAAAATTGGAACATAAAATACCAAAATTAATAAAATAAAATCCAACACTAAAGGATTGAATAGAGTTTTGCTAGAAAACAATAATGGACTTGACAATCGTGTATGTCTATAGTAGGCGCATCTGTGCCCCCCCCTTTCGGTATAAAGTATGCTAATCAGTTTGTGGTTTACGTTCCACATGCGCACCAAAGAGTTGTGGTTTACGTTCCACATGCGCACCAACACTACAAGAATCTGTATCAATAGCCACAAAATTAATTTGTCGACACAAGGAGTGGGTTGGTAAAACAATGTATAAGTGACAACATTTTAATACGTCCCAGTAGACACATTTTAGTGTCAACACATTTGTCGTAGCACAAACAATCCTTTAGTATTGACGTTTGCCGTCGCAATATGTCTGTGCCGATCAAAATCATGTGTCAAAAACTCAACCGAGGTTAATAGTGATATTTAGTAACGGAATATGTTGTTATTGCAAAACAGTATGTTTACTTTCAAAATTAATTGATGTAATAAATGGGTAAACAGTATCGGCATAACTTCATTGGTAATGTATGTATTGCCGTTGCTAAATTCTATACCCACAATTATAACAGAACAAACCGTTTTTTCCAGTACAGTTCAAAACTCCCCCGTGCAGACCAGAGCTTCGTCAGTCCATCAACGACCGTTGCCAAGAACAGATTCCCTTTCAGATCGACTCCCAGGACGCACGTGGGTTGCCCGCAGACATTCCAGGAAGCAACCCAGCTGGTGCCGATCAATCGTGAAGTCGTTTGCTGCAGTATCCCGCGACAAGCATTTCTCCTCAGGTAGGCTGGTATGAGTAGTCGAATGTGGCTTCTTGTAATTGCGAATTGAATTGTCATGAGATTAATTGTGTGTTATATATAGCCAACGCTCATGAGCCTAATTGTGCGAATTGAATTGTCACGAGTTGTACTGTTTAGCCCCAAAAAACGTGCTGCTACAGACAAGTAACAACTATGCTGATAAAATTGGACAAGTCAATCGAAGGAGTTCTACTCTTGCGTATAAATTAACTAGCAATTAAGCTAGCTGTAGCTCGTACGGTTCCAACGGACAGCTCTCTGGTTCCGTTTGGTTCGATCCACACATAAACGAAAATGCATATTTGAACTTTTACAAACGGTTTGGATAACTGTCAACAACTGATGATGCTACTTCATGTACTGCATGTTTCTAAACTGTTGTGCTGTCTTTTTAATCCCAAAGATTTGGGTTGATATTTCTTTGCAGAAATAGAAGTGCGATGGATAAGAGTTGGATGACCAAACCTCGGCAAAGTGGGGAATATAAGGAAGGGGTCGCTTCGTTTCTCGACTTTGCCTACTCTCATTCCAGTTGGGATGGTAAGATTTACTGTCCTTGCAATAACTGTGTTAGTGCTTTCTTAATGGGGAGAACTACTGTTAAGCTCCATCTTGAAAAATGGGGAATATTGCCAACTTATACTACATGGGTGGATCATGGGGAGGAATTCGAAGATGTGATCCGTAATGGTAGGAATTCATCCTCTCGTGGGGAAATGGAGGATATGGTGCATGATGGGTTCGGTGGTATGAGGGTGGACGAAGGTGAGGAACCAAACGCCGATGCTAGGACATTTTATAAGCTATTAGAAGATTGTGAAAAGAGCTTGTATCCCAGTTGTGTCTCCTACACGAAGATGTCCTTTTTAGTTGAATTGTTGCATCTCAAGGCACTGTACAAGGTTTCAAACAAGTTCGCTGATGAGCTACTTCGCATGCTAAGTAAAGTATTGCCACCAGGGAACACAGTCCCTAAGTCCTACTACGAAGCCAAGAAATTTATAGGAGGGTTAGGGCTGGACTACCAAAAGATGCATGCTTGTGTAAATGACTGTATACTATTTAGAAAAGAGTACGTCAATTTGGATGTGTGTCCAACGTGTGGGGAGTCAAGATGGATTAAACCTCGACACAACACTGGAGGACTGGATATACCAGAGCAATTGAAGCGACAAAGAGGGAAGCTACCAGTCAAAGTACTTCGATATTTTCCACTAACTTCAAGGTTGCAAAGATTATTCATGTCCCCCAAACTGGCTTCCTCTATGACCTGGCACCTTACACGACGATTAAAGGATGGTATTCTACGTCATCCTGCTGATACAGACGCTTGGAAGAAACTTGACAGCGTACTACCTGCATTTGGGGAAGACCCACGGAATGTGAGGCTTGGATTAGCTAGACACCCATTATTGTCGATTGAAGAATGGGAGAAAATGTTATTTTATGGGACACAGACGATTCCTCCCCACCGATCACCCATGGAGAAGAAACAAAAGTTCATTCGATGGGAAACGAGAGTTACGGATGGCCCCACAAAGACTATCGGGGGAGGAAGTGTTACATGTGCTAGAGAATCTTGATCCAATCATGTTCGGTAAGACTCAACCGCCCATTCAGGTTGGAATAGACTCAACTACTGGAAATTGGAAAAAAAAAGGCATATTCTACCAACTACCTTATTGGCAGCACCTCTTAATCCCTCACAATTTGGATGTGATGCACATTGAGAAAAACGTGTGTGATAACCTCATTGGGATGTTATTGGGTGTTGCCGGTAAAACGAATGACAACCTTAATGCTCGGCTCGACTTACAGGCCTTAGGCATAAGAACGAGCTTGCATCCAGTCCGTAGAAGAACAAAATTGGTCTTACCACCAACTTGCTTTTCCCTATCAAAGGAACAGAAGATTAAACTGTGTGAGTTTCTTAAGAACTTGAGACTTCCTAGCGGTTATTCATCAAACATTTCACGTTGCGTTAAGGTGAAAGACAGAAAATTGTTTGGGTTGAAAAGTCATGACTACCATGTTCTCATGCAACGTATCCTATCTGTGGCTATTAAAGGATTACTCCCCAAACATGTATGCAAAGCTGTGATGGACATGACTAACACATTCAGGATTCTATGCTCTAAGGAGTTGCACCCGTCGGATCTGTTGAAGGTGGAGTCGCAATTACCCATGATAATGTGCAATCTAGAGAGAATATTCCCACCAAGTTTCTTCAATATTACAGTCCATCTTATCATCCATCTAGCAGAGTAAGCAAAAATAGATGGGCCAGTGCAATATCGTTGGATGTATTCAATCGAAAGGTAAGTTTTTTCATTCTTTTATGAAGTATGCCTTTGACAGAAGAGGTGTCTCACTAATAACATGTTCTTATCGTAGGATAATGGGGATAATGAAGTCGTTTGTGCGTAATCGTAGTCGTCCGAAAGGGTCAATAGCGGAGGGTTATATTGCTCTGGAGTGTTTGACATTTTGTTCTATATATCTCCATGACATTGAAACCAAATTTACAAGACATGAGTCAGTTATAGTAACTGAGGTAACTCCAAGGGCGGAAGATGGGTTATCGATCTTCCAGCCGGTAGGAGCTCAATAGGTCGTGCAATTGTCCGTGAACTGTCAAACACAGAATTGGAGCAGTGCCACTTGTACGTACTTAATCAGTCTGAAGAAGTGAATACATTCATCGAGTATTGCATTCACCTTTACTGTTATGTTTATTCTCAAACTTTTAACAACACTACATCTAACAATCGGATTGGTTGTCTTGTCCATGTACGTAGTGAACACAAGAGGCAACTACTAGGCGCACGGGTGAGTAGGCGGAACATCGATGTCATGCACAATAGAACATTCATACCATGGTTGGAGGGCAGAGTAGGACACTACGACACAGATAGGAATGGGTATTCCTGTTAATGTCAATGTTATTAACGTTTGAAGTATTTGCATTCTCAGGTTGGTCGAATAGTTGGATCGGCTGAGGATGAGAGAGGTCGCCAACTAAAGGCTTTGGCACGAGGACCGTTATATGGAGCTAAGACATATACTGGTTATAAAGTAAATGGGTTCATCTTACACACCAAAGAGCGGTCTGTAATGAGGAGTTTTGACAACAGCGGTGTGTTGTGCAAAGCTGACACAACGTGCTACGCGAGTACATCCGATAACAACCCCATTGAAGGAGCAATTGATAATTACGGAGTGTTGAGGGAGGTGGTTGAGCTGCAGTACCTTGGTAACCTATCGGTTGTGTTGTTCAAATGTGATTGGTACAACGTACTTTAATCCTTCAATGGGATGAAAATTGATGAGTACGGATTTGTGTGTGTCAATACCAAAAAATGTTTATCAACCGATGAGCCATTCGTACTTGCAGCTCAAGCATCCCAAGTTTTCTACTTACAGGAGAACATTAACCCTGATTGGAGCACTGCGCTGAGGGCAGAGTCCAAAAAACGATTTGTGATTGGGGGTCAAATGAGTGGGGAGTCAGTGGAGCCATATCAGGAAACATCAGCCCTGGTTGTTGATGTACCGAATGTAGTTCATGTCGATGATGTGGTTGATTGGTGTAGAAATGACATTGAGGCTCTCGAAATATCTGTTGCGGATGCCACCCCAGAGATGACCACAGAAGCCGTGACAGAAGCAACTGAAGGCCTTGACGATGAAGATGTTCTTGAGCCAGATGAGGAGGACATTACTGATGATGGAACAGACAGTGACACAGATACAGAATGTGAGGATGATTTGTTCGATGACGAGGATGGCCTTGAGGGTGAAATGGATGCGGATGACGATGATGATGATGCTGCATCGTAACTTCGTGTGCAATAGAAGAGTGTTTGTATGTTTCTTAAGGTAATTGTTCAATAGTTAGGAATTTAATTCTGTCATTCTGTCATTGTTTCTTAGGAATTTAATTCTGTCCAGATTTGTATGGATCGTCCGAATTGAGCTGGTTTTACTGAGATTGTACACGTTTGAGCTGTTATTCTGTCCAAATGAGATGGTTCGATTGAGATTGTTCAATATTGAGCTGTTATTCTGTCCAAATGTGTATGTTCTGTCCAAATGTGTTGGTTCGACTGAGATTGTTCAACATTGAGCTGTTATTCTGTCCAAATGTGTATGTTCTGTCCAAATGTGTTGGTTCGACTGAGATTGTTCAATATTGAGCTGTTATTCTGTCCAAATGTGTATGTTCTGTCCAAATGTGTTGGTTCGACTGAGATTGTTCAATATTGAGCTGTTATTCTGTCCAAATGTGTATGTTCTGTCCAAATGTGTTGGTCCGACTGAGTTTGTTCAATATTGAGTTGTTATTCTGTCCAAATGTGTATGTTCTGTCCAAATGTGTTGGTCCGACTGAGTTTATTCAATATTGAGCTGTTATTCTGTCCAAATGTGTATGTTGGTCATGCTGTTGTGCATAGTCGAAACTGCAGTCAATTGTTGTTGTGTAGTGTTGTGTAAGTGTTGCTGTGTAGTGTTGTGGAGTGCTGTCAAATGCAGCGCAAAACTGTCATCCTGCTATGGCGTGTTGTGGAGTGTAGAGCGCTGTCAAATGCAGCTCCTGCTGCAGTTCATCAAGCGACCACTTCTTGCTGTACTTTGAATCTAGAATCTGTGGAGTGCTGCACTTTGAATCTAGAATCTGTGGAGTGCTGCACTTTGAATCCTCCTGCTGCACTTTGAATCTAGAATCTGTGGAGTGCTTCAAAATTGCAGAAACTGCACTTTGAATCTATATGACATACATATACTTCAAAAAATGAAAATATATAAGATACATATAGATTGAAGGATTAGCTGTCGGCAAAAATCATACATTCAGCTCAAAACGTAAGTTGTTTTTAACAACCAGACATTAAGGGCAAAAACCATACATGCACTTCTCAGGCAAAAACCATACATGAAGGTGTTGTTCACAACCAAACATACATTAATACTGTCAAAATACTATCATACATTAATAATGTCGAATGTATGTGTTGCACTTCTCTGATAAAAACGTACATAATGCTGTCATGCTTTTCCCTCTCAGCAAATGGATCATCAACTCGGCTCGACTGCAATTCATCCTCATCTATGTCATTCTAACACAATTCAATATCATTCTCCTATCAAACACTTATCTTTTTCTCTGTTTTTCATAGATACCAATTCGGTTGGAAATGTTCTGTCAAAATGTTCATAGATACCATGTGCTGTGAAAATGTTCAGAATCCAACCCAAACTTCAAAATCCAAAGTTCAGAATCCAAAATGTTCAGAATACAATGAAGACAGTGAAGGGATGCAATCCAAAGTTCAGAATCTGCATATTCTACATGAAACTGTGTTGCATCTGTACAAGAAACATCAAGTAGTTTCCATAAATTGTCACGGCCACTTCTTCAAGCCACTGATAGAACTCTACCATATGCATTTGAAATCACAGAAAGGAATTGCTGTCTTTTGTCAGATTCTCTGACTTCCATCGAGGTTCCTGGCTCTGTTGAAGCTGAATTCCTGTCTTTTTGAAGGAGAGATTCATCCCGAATGCAGTGATTACACAAAAGGTACGTATGCTTGCCACTTCTGACCGAACAATGGACACAAAAGGGTCATCTAACACCAACCACGCAGTAGAAGCCACGGTTCTGTTTTTTCATGCACTGGATTCGGGTACTAACCGCATTCATCCTGCTGTAGTTGGAACGAAGTTGCAAATGGAAGTTGCACTACTGTGATGCACTAGAAGCTCCACTCGGCCTGCTTAAGTACTGCAGTAGATAGAGGTCGAGTTGTATGTAGAGGTCGGGTTGAAAATAAGACACCAAGATATGTGTCGATTTTTATATTGACCGAATTGTGTGACACATTGTGTATGTGTCATAAACATGAGTAGTAACATTTAGACACATGTTAATACTTTGACACATAGTGGTAACACCTTGACACATAGTTAATTATAACACCATGACACAATAGTACACTTTGACACATCAACTAGACTATCACATAACAAAGTTGTATTTGAAACATAAAATGAATTTCAAATACATCAACTAATACATAAGGATACATATGTCTTGATTTTATAAAATGATGTAGAAATATTGTGCTATAACATAAGTATATAATAATTAAGAGGAGTTGTTATACAAATGATGTTATCATACATATGATGCCATTACGAAATATAAATAATAAGTATATTTTTCATAAAATACGTAATATTTGTAGACATTTGTATAAAGTATAGTATTATAATGTTATACACTAAGACACTTTGACACATCAATGGATATAACACATAAGAAAGTTGTATTTCAAACATAACATGCGTATGATTTAAATTGCATACATAAGGATAACTAGGTCTTCATTTTAAACATGATTTAGACATATTGTGCTATAATATACGTATATAGAAATTTATAAAATTAATCTAAAATTCAAACAAGTTATGTTTGCAAAATACATAAGATGCACACTGGAACGGGCCTTGCATACACGGGCCAGTCCATGTCAAACACGGCCCTGTCCATTACATTTTTGACCGGGCCAATCCAATGAGACGGCCCAATTGCGCAGAGTCCAGTCCATGGTGAATAGCTGCTACGGATGAGGACGAAGCTGAAGCGTCTCCTCGGTTCAAACAGCTATGACGCCTCAGTTCCTACACGAGGCAGTAGGTTTCATCATCACAGCCAGACGGATTTGACGCCTCATTCCTTTCTTATTTCCGTGGGCTTCTCTTCTCCTTCCCGCGCCTCATTTTCACTGCATTTGGGTCTGTTCCAACACTCTCCGAGTTTCTCTCCATCCAGAGCTCCAGGCTTCGCTTCCATCTGTGCAAGACGATCTTCTAACTTTCCCTCAGCAAGGTATGGTTCTAATTTCCTGTTGGATGATTCGGTTGTGTGGCGCGCAAGGTATGGTTGAGCAAGGTATGGTTCAGGAAACCCTTTGTTCGTCTATGTCGCACGACTCTTACATGTTTACTGTCCTTTCCCCCTGGATCTCGTCTATTTGCGACCAATTTGTAAACGTTTTTCGTTTTAAAAAACATTACTTGGAAGCAAAGATTCACCTCTATCGATGATCCATGGCCGATTAACAAGTCCCTAAGCAGTCGTAGTTTCATGCATCTCGTTGTTATTCTTTTATGTGCACCATGTCACGGAATGCTCAGTAAGGATGGTTATGCTGAGAATAAAACTTGTGCTGTTAAAGATGGAAACTTTACACCAGAAACTTGCGCAAATTTCAAGTTATGCTACTGTGTTTAATAATATATTCTCAGTATGGTTGGTACTCGGAGAATGGTCGTCGGAAAAACCGTAGCTTCAAAGCTACCCATCCGTAGATCCCCAAGGAAGATAAACAGGGCTGCCCCAAGTAAGTTGTTTTTTCACTACTACGTCTTGTACTTAGGTATTTCCTCTGTTTTAGGTGATCGATAACTAACACACTACACATTGCTATAGGGGTTACGCCTGTGGAGAACATCCCTGAAGTCCCTCCGCCTGTGGAGAACATCCCTGCAGTCCCTCGACCTGTGGAGAACATCCCTGCAGTCCTTCCGCCTGTCGAACCTCCTTTGGAGGTGTCTACTGAAGAGGAAATCCAGCTGGAGGACCCCTATGTGGAGGAACCACCAGGTAGCCAAATAGGTAACAACTTCTAATTTATCCCATACTATTAAGCATGCATTTGTACAACTTGGTTATCTAATCGATACCTGATTTACGTGTCAGCTGCGGAAGAGAAAGAAGTAATTATTCAATTGGAAAGACTACGTAGAGGGAGAACTAGATGCATAAGGCTGTCTAGAAATGGCATCAACGAAAAGGAGGTTCTAAAATTTAACTCTCGAGGTAAAGTCTGCAGTAACAATGCTTCGATGTTTGCAAGTTGGTGTGGCTGCATTGTTAGGAAACGAACGAATGCACCTCTCATGGTGAAAGATTGGAAGGTGATTCCTAAGTCTCCAATAGACTATGAAGCGAAGATGCTCTTGCTGGTGGCGGTAAGTCTCAATTGTAAATGGAACTAGGACATACATATTGCACCTGTCTATTTGTAAATGCTGTAAGAACTGGTTCTAACATTTCCGTATTGTTCAAACTCGCGGGAGAAGTTTGTGATACCGGATGATGACAACCTGAAGCAGCTGATCATCTGTACTCTTAAAGAGAATTACAGAAACTACAGGGCGAATATAAAGAGAAAGTACTTTGACAAGTACCTTACGAATGAAGAAAAGCTACAAAACATTCCTCCTGACGTGGTGAAAGAGGATTGGGTGTGGCTTGTTAACTGGTTCAGCTCAGACGAGTTCACGGTTTGTGCCTTCCTCCCTATTGCAACTGTATTTTTTTGTACCGTTAATGACTACTGCACTTTTTTAACGTAAATTGGTTGTAACTTCAAATTGTTTGAAGTTAAAGAGCGATCGTAACAAAGCCAACAAATCTCACCAAGTCATGAGGCACACCGCTGGCACTTCGTCATTTGCGAGGAGAGAATAGGAAGAGGTAATCCTAACATTGAATTGTTATGTTTAAGAAATAGTTAGCTACCCTTGAACAAGTATATGGTACTCTTGCAGATTGAGAAGAACAACGGGAAACATCCGGGGGAGTATCATATGTTCAAGAAGAACCATGTGGACAAGAAAGGACAGCCGCTGGATGATAAAACCAGATCAATACTGGTAAGTAGTACTGCCGACCCATATAGTCACATGTGCTGTACATTTGTAACTGATTGCTCGTTTATGTTCTTGGCACACTGTTTGCAAAATAGGAACAAGTGGAGGAAAGGGCTGCCCAGTTGGCAACTTGGGTGGAGGAGTCTGCTGTTTAGGATGTCTTGTATGAGGAAGTTCGCCAACCTGAGCGTCGTCGAAATCGGGTGTCAAAGGCAGCACGGATGATGGAAAGTGAGCAGTTAAAGCAGGCAAGGGAGGAGGTAGCTAAAAATGCAGCTTAATGTGAGTCACTCCGTGATCAACTCAAGGAGTTCCATGCCAGCATGGAACAATTTCAACGTGACATTGCTGTCATGAAAAGTACAATGTTTGGCAACGGTGCGTATAGTATTGATTTAATTGCATTGTGTACACCCATTAAGTCATTGTAGGGTATATTCTATAGTATGATGCTACCATGATTGCTGTTATTTCTATGTTTGCAGATCCAAATGCATGAACCGTGGAAACGTGCTGTAAGTACTCCTACTTAGTAGTTATAGTGACTGGTGGTACACTAGGTGTTGACTGATTGTAAATGGATATTTTGGACATGATGTAAATGTGAACATGTCATCTATGTTTGTGTTTTGGTTGCCATACATTTGTTTGAAATTCTTGGCTATGTATAAATTCGGATCTGTTGGAAATGGTTCTACATAAGTAGCTATTTGTGTATTACCTGTTTGTGTATTGTGTGTTTATGTATTCTGTTTGGGTATGCTTGGCTACGAGCATTAGCATGGCCAACAATTCGAAAAGAGAAGCATTAGCATTTGCATCAACACAAACCATTGCCGACGGAGTGTAATTGCATCTGTAATTAATGCTTAATATAACATTTAACAATGACAACACGCAGACACAAAACATTGTATATAGCAACAACTTTCACAGTAGTTGAAACTCTATTTTAGCATCAACTATTATTAACAGGGTAATATTTTAATACTGTTGACGAGCATCAACAGGTTGGATGCATTCGTCGCTAAGTATGCGTAATTACTTTCAACGAAATGTTGTGGTTGAATAAACTATATTGCCTCACATAAGTTGGATACAATATCATACAAATAGGGACAACAATACGCGGATACTAATGCCTCCAATCTGCATCTCACATATGTAGACATTGTAAATCAGTATTACCCTCAAATACCTGTCGACGGTAATTATGCGTAAACAAAGTCGGCATATTTGCGATGCTAATGATCAAACAGACTATTCATTCACTATTCATTCCAGCAACGGCAAACCTTTAGTGGTGGCATAATGTCGTCGTCGATACCTTTAGCCACGGGGTCTATTGGCACGACTCTTAGCATCGGTAAAGGGTTTTAGCAGCGCCAACAGTGCTTCCGGCAACGATAATTTACCATCGTTGTAGAGCAAATTTATTGTAGTGCATCCGTCACTACTCTGAAAAACTCCACTCCATTGGAAGTTCTTGTGATCCCTATGATGGGGTGAAAAAATCACTAGTCAGTGGAACCCTCCTTTAGAACAAAGCCAAACACTGCCTCGAAAGACTCTAAACTGTCATTGCATGTGTTTTTCGTTTCGACCCTTAGATTTCATTATGTGTAGGGCATGGGTCGTTATGTAATTTTATACGTAATCATGAAAAATAGTGGAATATTTTACTTTACTGCATCAAAAATCATTTTTAAAATAATAAAAAAGTGTCATTCATTTCATCGTTTCTAAGACGCTTTACATTACATTGTTGTAAGGATGGAAAATCCGCACAAATGTCCCCGCATCCAACCAGATCTGGAACATGTTGCAAAAAATAGAACAAAACTTCATTACTAAGCTCATCGGAGAAATACCTCGCCTCGCTGACTATGAACTAGAGTGGCCCCTGCTAGAAGCCTTGGTCAAATTTTGGGATCTTAGAAAAATTGTATTCATCATCGACAATACGTAGCTCACACCTACCCTAGAGGAATACCGCCAACTCATACAACGGGTGAGCTGGAACTAGGGGATCATCTTACCAAACCTGGAAGTATCAGAGACATGTGTCCTCTCTAAACTCTTACAGGCCAAGAGCTGGAAGGTTGTTAAGGAGCTTATGACGAACACAGAACATGGTTTGTCTATCAAACGCTTAATAAATTGGATTGTCTTTAGCTTAAAAAATGATTGAACGATCCGAGGGGAAACTCACGCTTATCTTGTACTACTTTTTGAAACTCTCTTATTCCCTAACTCCCAAGGTTATATAGACGTGGCATTAGCCAAAATTGTCCTTCAAGTGGTCAAAGGTAAAGTTTATGTTGTGGCACTTCTAGCTGAGACAATTGCGTCTCTAAACCTTATAAAGGCCAAGGGAAGAGGGAAATTAAGAGTGAGTTCATCTTTATTACAAATATGGTTTCTAAGTCATTTATTTAAAATTGGCACGGGTTTTCCCAAAGTCTATTTTCTCATAGAAATTGAAGTTATTTCAAGGATTATAAACTATACTCACCATGTAGTTAGAGGATAGAATGCCCTCGAATGATTTTTTTTTTTTTGAAACTTCTACCTAAGGATTTTTTATGAGTTGCTCGATGGTTCTCATTTTTCCCTATGATAGTATGGTGCAAATTGTTTTTCCTCACCTAGGTTCGACAGTTACCTATCCATCTCTAGTTGTACGTCAGCTAGGAGGTCTCCAGGGTATACCTGCAAACACAAGAGATCATCACTTCATACGTGACTGGCACGATAACACTCTCACCCAGGCCACACTTAAAGAGGTTGCGCAACAAATCCTCAAAATGTGGGAAGACCGAGTGGAGGAAAAAGTAAGACTACCGATCAATCTTACTAAATATGAACACATGTATTGCGCATCTAAAGAGTACATTCACTGTTTTCATGTAACTCCAAATATGCCAATCTCCGACCCCGTCGAGATCATTGGACCCAAGCCGCAAATATCACACTCCTCTCATGAAGATATTTATGATACATTGGTTGCTAGGGTGGAGATTCAAAGCGCTGCTTGGCTCCAAGATCAACTTAAATCTAAAGAATAAACGGATCGGCTTTGAACAGAGTTGAATGAAACAAAGGCCAACATTCTACATCAACAGTTAGCCTTTAAATTAAATGAGAAAGAATTGTCAAGGTTGAGTGCAAGTCTCCATAAGTTTAAACGAAACGCAAAGAAAGTAAAACTATTTTCAAAATATTTATCTTTATCCTTCATTCAAACCCAAGAGCAATCACATAATGCACTTAGTGAACTACGCAGCCGTGTAAAGCGTCTTAGAATATAAATTATAACTGTAATATAATAAGATGATGAAGGAAAGACACTTTATTTTTTAAAATATCATGCATGATGATATTATTATTATATATTTTTCTACATTCTAATTATATATCCAAAGATTGAAGGTACGACTGGCAAGATATAGCCCTATACGTACGAGAGGTGTCACTCGAATGGAGAACACACTACGTGGTAAAATCACGTACAAAATACGAAGGACCTTACGTGGTCAAAGAAGTCTTCAAAGGAGGGGCATTGATCATTAACAACATGGATGGTCACGAACTTCCTAGTCCGATCAACGCAAACACATTAAAAAAATACTATGTTCAAGAGGATTGGAAAATAAAAAAATATTAGGTTGAAAACCCGCAAGGGCAGCCTAACAACAAAAAAAAGATAGAAAAAAAAGTTGTTGGGTTGAAAACCCGCAAGGGTGGCCTAAAACTCACTCGATGTTCACGATAGCAATGATGAGAAAATTTATGAGCTACCTAGAAAATATTCTAATTGAGTAGGCCATTTTTATTTTATACTTTATATTATTTTTATAGAAATAATAATATATCGGTCACAGCCACCCTTCAATTTTCTATATATGAGATAATGCATTGAGTTAGAAAATTTGTATGGGTCATAGCCTCCCTCAATTGGCTAAATATGAGAGATTGTTTCCACAAAATAAAGTTTTTAGATATTGGTCATAGCCACACGTAAATCGGCTACTTACATGAGCGTGTCGTTATGAAGTGATAATTGAGAGGGGTCAGAACCACCCGTAAATCGGCTACTTACATGAGAATGTCATTATGAAGTGAGAATTGAGAGGAGTCACAACTACGCGTAAATCGACTACTTACATGAGAGTGTCATTATGAGGTGAGAATCGAGAAAGGTCATAGTCACCCATAAACCGACTACTTACATGAGAGTGTCATTATGAGGTGACAATTGAGAGGGGTCACAGTCACCTGTAAGTTGGATACCTACATTAGAAGGTATCCACGAGGTAAGAACTAAGATAGGTACTACCCATAAATATAAGTATTTCCATGAAGAGGGATAAAGGAGACAGTTACCCTCCAATTGACTACCAATAAATAGACTCTTCTCACGATGGAAAATTCACAAGGGTCGCAACCACCCACAATTGACTACAAAATAATGAGCGTTTTTCTAGGTTGAAAATCTGAAAGGGCAACCTGGAAAAGTTTAGAGAGGCATGATTGTAAACTTGAAAAACACAATCATGGCGAAAGGTGAGAAAAATCCTGATGGGCTGAAAACCTTTAGAGGCGGTACATGCAAGAATAAAAAAAATTGAGAGGCACGGTCATAAAGATCCCGCAAGGATTACTGTGGTAAAAGGAGAGAAATATATAGAGAAAAAAGGAAAAAAAATAAAATAAGAATAAGAATCCCGCTAGGTTGTAGCACAATGCGCATCCTATGCAAACGTTAGGGAAAACATTTCAGATCATCATCTAGGTGTTAGAGTTTTCTTCCAAGGTAATGCTATACCAAATATGTTATATTTTTGTAGCTCCAAGTTGGTTTTCAGTAGCTCAACGTTGTCCTAGATAAGCTTATTATCACAAATGATGTAACGCAGTCCCAAATATGCTAGTCGTTCTGCCATCACAGATGTGATCCTACTTCCAAAGTTGCGTTATCACAGACATGCTAATCTTTGGCTTGATTTAGTTGGTCTCGAGTAGCACCGTGTTGTCCCAGATATGCGCGCTACCAGTTACCATCTTCGGAAGACGCCAACTACTGTCTTCTGACTTCACCAACGACGCACTAGTCGTCATACAATTCGAAATAAGTAGTACTCCACCAATTTGAAGATTAAGAAGGGAAAATGAGTGATTATTTTCTATCAAAATTAGTGTTCTTTATCTTTGGACAAACCCTCCTCGAGTGTTCTGCGAGTGCATGCTCAAAGAGGGGCAAATTGTGAACATTTGATGTTGACCTAATATGGAATAAAATAAACATCACACATTATATTAGAAATATATAATATGTAATATATTATATTGTTGTTTTCTAATATGCTGAGAAAGGAAGTTTGTGAAAGAATATATGAGCAAGTAAATATATGGTAGTTGACATGGAAGGGAAAATAAGAAAATATATATAATATATATTGGGGGAAAATCCTACTGCAAGCAAGATGAGCATGAAAAGGGGCAAGGCATTTATAATATACATGGTGTATATATATATATTTGCCTTATATGGAAGAAAGAGGAAGATGCACATGCCCCTATAAAAGGAATTGTCATGCTCAGCCAAGGAGGGAGAAGCATCGAATAAAAGAAAAAGAAAAATTGAGAGAAAAAAAAGAGTGACTTGGGAAAGGATTTTTTATAGGGAACCGAAGGAAAATCTTGTAAGTGCAAAGGTAATATACTAGTTTTGTTATTTTGTTTCAAAATCTTTGTATAAGGATGCATGATAATAATAACAATTCTATTATCTTTTCACTTTAAGTTACAAATAGATTTTTATGATGTAATTAGGGTGTGAATTTTCTTTTATAACGTGACTATCTATTTTATTATTCGATTACTAACTAAAGTTTAATATTTTATCAATATAACTAAAATTATACATAACATGAAAAAATGAGCGAATAGAATACCGAAATGGCGAAAGGTTATATATTTATTTCGTAATAAAATTTCCAAACCCGATCTCTAGACGTGCAAAGTATTAAAAATCTTAGATTTTTTTAAGTTGAATATTATCCTAGGTAATCAAGGTTTTGAGTTAACCTTAATAAAGTAGTGGCGACTCAAAAATAGTTTTATATAAATTTCGCCTTTAGGTTGGATTTTAGGTCTTACAGGGTGCGAGCTTCCCCCTTGATTATGTTTGTAGGCAGGTATGGATCTATCAAGGGACGAGGGGGCAATTGTCCATCCCCTCAACTTTTGACTTTGTATAAATTTGACCATAAAAAATAATTTTTAACTTAATTACCCCTTTTAATTACTGGTTAGCATTTGTATGTCGAAACTTTAAGGCTTCGAACAATTTATTAATTAAAATGGAAATTTGCACGTTCAGTTCATTAACTTTATTATTTTTTTGTGAAAATTGATAGTTAAACGTTGGAGATATATGTAATTTCATATAGAATTTTGTTGAAATTTGTAATATCTTATGCAACAATAACTCAACAGTTAAATTGTCCAAAAATCGAGTAATGCACAAAAGAAGTATGAACAAAGATGTAAAGTTTTGTTTTCTAAGAGATTTGTGTAAGAATACAGAAATTCAATTGGAATTTTATAGCAATGAATATCAAGTGGTTGATATTTACAATATCACTTTGAATATTGTTGCATTTACCTGTCTAAGATCAAGCTAAACTCATGCAAGATTATTTAAGGAAGCAATGTTACGAAAGTTACTGAATTAAATAACTTTAGTTAATTAAGAACTGCTCAATTAAATTTTCAGTTTGGGTCAGTGTTATTGAGTTAGGCCCATTTTATTTAAACCTATTATGCTTTAGTTTTGATTTAGAACAAAGTATTAGTGTAGAAGTCAAGACTATTCTAGAAATAATAAACATCTAGAGGAGTCTTATGCACAACATAAAGCTAGTTACTTAAACAACTACAATAAATAGTTATTCTCACCTTGTATTAAGAACTAAAAGAATTATTAGCAACTAGTCAGTTGACCCGTGCTTTGCAAAAAAATAGTATATTTAATTTATATTTTCTCAGTTATTCTTTATAACTAATAATATAAAATATACTTAAATGAATATAGACTACAATAATTTTTATAAAAAATAAGTTTACTATTAAATTGTTCATAATGAAAAGAATATTAAAATTAAGAAAATGAATAAACTATATACTAGTTGTTAAATTTAGATAGATATTGTTTAAATTGATAATTAATTTCGTGCTCTATTAAATAATTGTTTTTTGTATTTGTCGTCATAGAGTTGTTAAAGTTAAACTTCTAACACTTGATTATTATTATTGATCATGCTTAATTGTAGGAATATAAATATAGTGTATGATATTTGATTAAAATATTACTAATTAATATTATGATGCAATTAACTGAAACACTCATAATTCATATAAATTAGAATAAAAAACCATCATATGTATTATGCATGCCTTTTTGTTTTAAAAGCACTTATTACTCTAAATACCTCATATAATGCGAAACAATATATGTTCTAACGAAAGTACATATGGAAATAAAACAAATAAATAGGAAATTTGTATTATAATTACATATGTTACTTTTGTTTTCTTTCAATTCATTTGTCATTATTAACATGATGAAAACAAATAAGAAAACATTGGAGAATAAAATATTGTATACATATAATGATAAAATTTGTTTTTTTATCCTTTTCTAATGTTTATATTTAATTAATAATTAAAACTTTAATTCTGATTATAGGTAATAATGCTAAATACAATGCTTTTGTTAAAGTTTAAATATAATTAATTAGTTTATAAGTGTATTAATAATGGAAAGTTTTATTTTGTAAATAACTTGAAACATCCAAAATGTTATAATAAATATTTTGAATATATAATAAATACTATATAAAATTAGAGTAGAGAAATCAGTACTTTTATTTGTATTTTTCATTCTAATTAATAATACGTATAACATTGTCTAAATTTTATATTACAAAGTTATACAATATACAAATAATTGCACAAAGTTATTTATAAAAAACAAATAATGACAAATAGAAACAACAATGTATTGAAACCGTTCTTTATTATCTATTAAGTAAAGGGTTAAATACCAAGTAGCTACTTGAACTTTGGATGTTTTGCAACGAGCTACTCGAACTTTAAAAATTCAAAACGGGCTACCTCAACTTGGAAGAAGGAGCTACCTTCGTCCAATCTTCTGTCAATTGTCGTTCGAAAGTCATTGGAAATTGGACGGAGGTAGCTATTTGCACCTTCAAAGTTGAGGTAGCCCGTTTTGAATTTTCAAAGTTTGGGTAGCTCGTTGCAAAACGTCCAAAGTTTAGGTAGCTACTTGGTATTTAACCCTTAAGTAAATAAATGACAATCAATACCCATTAAGATTTATAAACGGACAATAAATGAAATATGTTTCAATCAATAGAATATTTCTATTAGAATAATATAAGGAGTCATTCTTCCTACATTAAGGTTATTCCTACATTTCTATATTATTAATTCTTTTTTGGTTAACAACTTCAACACGTTTTATTCGAAGAGAACAATAGCAAACAAAGGGATCACGGAGGGCCATTATTACAATCAACCAATACTAAACTACTAAGTTCGGGTGGGGTACAAGGACCCAATTATCTACGTGTACACCCAATCTGGCTTGCCTAGCTGTCCAATTAGCGCTCTCATTAGCTGAACGCGGGATTTTCTTCCATCTAAAATTTGTCGCGCCATGATCCTGATATTCTCGCATATGATGTCGAGTTTTCAGTCGCTCATCTTTCCTTGAATTTGCTCCACAACTCTCAAGGAATCTGTCTCTACCTCGATCTTTTGCCAACCTCTCTCAGTCGCCAGTCTTAGCCCTTCCAATACCGCTTGAGCTTCTAAAATTTCCACTTTATTACTCTAACCTCTTCGGTTCAGTCCACCCACTAGCCTGCCGAGTTTAGTCCACCCACTAGCCTGCCGTGTTCACCACACCAATGACTCCACGATTCGTTTGGTTGTACCAAGATGCATCGTAGTTGATTCGAATTGCACCTTCTTTCAGTTTGGTCCACCTGTTCGGTGGAATGTCCCTGGGTTTGGTGTTGCATTGAGGCTCGGTCCTTGGCAACTCTGAATGTGCTCCTTTGATAGCAAGAACCATCTCAATTGGGTTCAGTCTCTTCCCTCAAAGGCTGCTTTGCATCGGAATTTCCAAATGTGTCAGCAACTCCACATGCATAGACTTTGTCGCTTTGCTTTTGCTATGCACGTGACTGCCCCTTCTGTCATCTGTTCCTTTATCCACTCATTAAAGGTTGAATGCAGATTCTGGGTTTGTCGAATACCCAGAACACTGAATCATACTACCTAAGTCCATCCGCTCCCATTAACCATATGTTCTCTTGTTTCCTCAAGCCCATAGATAGGACATGCCTCATCCACTATTATTCCCCTTCGCCTGAGATTCCGTCTGACCGCAATAGCATTTGAAAGTAAACGCCACATAAAATTCTTGACATTAGGCAAAGTATTTACCTTCCATATCATCCTCCAGACATCATCCTCATGGCTTATCTCTTGCACCGTGGCTCTGCCCTTCTCTTTCAACCTTTTATAGACTGATTTTACCAACAACCACCCATCATTTTTATAGGGGCATGGATCAGATCTCAGTGGTGTGTTGATAATTCAGCGTGCATCCGTGTCATTAAAACTTCCCTGAATGACTTCCTCATCCCAAGCACCATTCGGCCCTAACAGGTCATTCACTCTCGTGTCCGGCGACTGCCCTTCATAACTTGGCCAATCCACTTTGAATCTGTGTTTTGTCACCACCCACGTGTATTTGAAGACTTTCACATTCATGCCATCTCCAATTTGCCACATCCCTCACGTGAACAAGATGTATTTACCATTGACAAGGCTCGTCCAACCCCAAGAAGATCATCCTACCTTCCCGACCGATCTGAAATCAGTAATGGGGAAATATAGCCCCTTAAGGATTCATACCCTTATTGCCTCTAGTTCATTCAGTATTCTCGCCGCCGTATTTGTGAGCCGAGCCTCATTGAAAGTTTCCAATTTTCGGAACCCGAGACCCCCCTTCGATTTGGATCTTGCAATCACCACTCATCTCTTCCAGTGAATTTTCTTTCCTTCATTCGACTCTTCCCACTAGAAGTTTGCAATGATTGCATTAATTTATGAGCACCACATTCTGGGAAGTGTAAAGACATTCATCACGTATAAGGGGATAACCATAATGACTACCTTTATGAGAACTTTCTTTCCAGCCTTATTGAGGGTTTTCGACCTCCACCCTTGGATCTTGTCTAGGATACTTTTTATATAGATCAACGCTTCCTTCTTTGATCGTCCCCAAATAGATAGGAGTCCAAGGTATTTTCCAGGGTCTGAATGCCTTGACTTTGCAGCACCCCTTTAATATTTTTACACCTATCATCATCTACCCCCTTATTAATGACCAAGTTTTATTTCATGTTGTTTATGCGCTATCCAGAGGCTCTACAGTACCTAGTCATTATATCCTTCAAACCCTGGGCATTCTCCACTGTACCTTTTAAGAAAAATAGTGAATCATCAGCCAAGAACAAGTGGTGCAACTCTGGACATCCTCTTTTCAGTGTGAGCCCACAAAGATTCTCCATCCGAACGACCTCCTCAACTTGTTTGGAAAGCGCGTCCGCCAAGAGGATGAAAATATACGGAGATAAGGGGTCTCCTTGGCGCAGCCCCTAGTTGTCTGAAAGATACTTGTCCTCTTCCTATTGATCAAGACACAGTATATTGTTTTCGTGATGTACTGTCTTATCCACTCGACCCATCTCACACCAAATCCTCTTTTCTCAAGGCATATCCAGCTTCAAAGCGCATTCAATTGTACCGTTGCCCCTTCGATTCTTCAAATGATGGAAAACTTCATGGGCAATCAGAACATTATCTTGTATTGCACTACCTACCACAAAAGAGCTCTGATAGGCGGTAACAAGATCCGATAAATAGGGTTTTAGCCTATTCAGCAAGACCTTAGATACAATTTTATATATGAAATTGCAAAGCCTCATGGGTGTAAAATCAGTCACTCTCACCGGGCTTGGAATTTTTCGAATAAGGGTAATATCTGTGTAATGTAAAGTGAAGGGAAAGTCACATGACTTGAGAAAGGACTTGACTGACGTGATTACATCTGGACCATCGGTGTGCCAATTCCTTTGATAGAATAAAAACGGAAAACCATCTGTTGATTCGTGGGTCGAGAGTTCTAATTCAAATATTACCCATTTTTCATACGAATTAATTAAGTAAGGTTAAAATGACTCATAAATTGAAAAACAATCAATTCAAATTCAACCCACGAACACACACAAATTGTTTTTTGGGGGTAAACAACTTCAATACTTCTTATTTAAAGAGAAGAACTTCAACCAAATCGATCACGGATGGTCATTATTACAATCAACCAATAATAAACTACTGAGTTGGGGTGGGGGTACTAGTACTCAATTATCTAAACACACTCCCAATCTGGCTTTCTTAGCTATCCAATTTGCGCTCTCATTTGTTGAATGCGGGATTGCCTTCCAACTGACATTTGAAATTTGTCGCGCCAAGACCTTGATGTTCTCACTTATGATGTCCAGTCTCCAGTATCTCATCTTTCCTTGAATTTGCTTCACAACTATCAAGGAATCTGTCTATACCTCTATCTATTTCTCACCTCTATCAATTGTCAACCTTATCCCTTCCAATACCGCTTGAGCTTCTAGGAATTCCACTTTATCACTTCACGCTCTTCGGTTCAGTCCACCCACTTGATTGCCCTTGAGAGAGACTATGTACATAGGTATCGAGTGGTTGTTATGCTTATGTTCTTTGTTCAATTCCACGTAGTTCATGCGGCCACATAATTTTAATAAAGGAGAAAAATGTAAAAAATCGACGAATTAATGTTGGGAAAATGGGCTATTTTGTAATGTTTAGTGATTTTTGGGTTAAATGTATAAAAAAAGCTAAACCAAGCTGAATGAGATCTCAGCAATATTTAAAAGAAAATGTTTAATAGGAATGTAAGAATTATAACATAAGACCATAATTATCATAATCGGACCGGCGGTCCGACCGGGTCTAACCGGGAACTGGACCCCTGCCGGTTTGGTTCAGTTATAAGACCGTTTTACAAATGAACAGTGTTTGAACTGGGTTGAACCGGACGGTTTTTGGAAAACTAGTCGGTTTCCGGTTCACTTTATAATTTATTTATTTTTTACAGAACAATCGGTTTTTCGGTTTAAACCGATTGGTTTGTTTCTGAAGTGTTAAACCAGTTCAGTTCACTACTAGTTCTTTGATAACTACATCAGTTCAAGCAGAAGCAAAATCATCAATCACTTTAACAAAAAAAATCCTACCATTTGCTAAGCCCTAATTGACAGGAATCCCATTACAAGCTTAAAGGAGATAGGAAAGTACCTCGCATACGACAATTCCGTCAGAATCGTCGAAGTCCTGCTTGGCGGCCTTCATGGGACGCATCTGTCTCTCTAAATCGCCGGCAGAGGCGTGGATTTCGTTCTTACTCTTGCCTTTGTAAGACATGTTTCAATTTCAGCGATTTGAAAAGTTTGAAGAGACTAAGCGCCACTTCTCTTCTGCTTCTCTCTCGTAGAACGTATTTTAAGCAGGACTGGGGCGCGTCAATCACCGTCAGATATGTATATGATGAGCTCATTGTCTTCACAAATTTTGTCCTCTTCGCAGTTTTTTCCCCTAAATAGTGAACCGCACACTGAACCGGGTTGGAACGGTTGAACCGTGAACCGGTCTCCTCAACGGTTCGATGACCGGTCCGGTTCTGATAACTATGCATAAGATTATAAGAGACTCTTTGGTGCGCATGTGGAACGTAAACCACAACTCTTTGGTGCGCATGTGGAACGTAAACCACAAACTGATTAGCATACTTTATACCGAAAGGGGGGGCACAGATGCGCCTACTATAGACATACACGATTGTCAAGTCCATTATTGTTTTCTAGCAAAACTCTATTGAATCCTTTAGTGTTGGATTTTATTTTATTAATTTTGGTATTTTATGTTCCAATTTTTTTATTTTAATGAATTAATTATGTTCACTTATGCAAATTTTAATTAAGGTGATTAGTGTCCTTGTTATTATTCTATGAGTAGACGCCCCTATAAAGAGAGATGTCCTCTTCACATTTTCTAGATACAGTATACTCAAAAAATCCAATCTAGCTTTCAGTCTTTTTTTATATATAGAATTTCTATTTTTGCCTGAGTTTCGATCATCATCTTTGATCTATTAGTTAAATTTAAGTATTGTTCAATTTAGTCGGGGAAAACATCGTGTTTGTTTTCACCCTAACGATATTGTTATATCCTGAGAGGTAATCGTTACAGTTTTCTCTAAACCAAACCTATTACGGTGAGGGCAAAATTGTCTTAAGAAGATTGTGCACCTCACTAGTCTCAATTTAAACAAAAAACATTTTTTTGGCAGTTTCGTTCAAATTTTGCATGTTATTGTATGATTTATACAAATTTTATCATTTTGCCATTTTATCTAAAATAATTATTTTATTGCATATTAATCCTTCATAGTTCCAACAATTTAATATAGTGATACTGTGGACTATGTTCAATTTTTAAATTATATAATCTATTTCAATATTTTCAGTGAGAAACAATTCAACACTTTCTAGTTTTAGAAAATGGTCGTCAAACAATGATGTTTAAATTACTACTTAGACTTAGACTTAGGTTACTAATGTCTTGTCTATATTTGTGAACGTACTCGTCGTTGCGTCGAACATGCACTACAAGAATTTGTTGCAACAGCAACAAAACTTCCATGTTGACGCTAACAGTTGTAGTTAAATATATGTATATTGTGTCGACAGTTTTTGTTGTCGTTATTTTTACTTATTAGGCACAATATGTTTACCATTGTTATAAGGTACATTTAGTGTTAAATTTTGCCGTCATCTTATATTTTACATGGATGAATGTGTAATGTCGACCAACTAATCAATTTTTGTTGTCGTTAAAACATAAGTACCGGGAAAATGTAAGAATAGATTTGTGTTTCAATATATGGTCGACATTAGTATAGTCATTCAACAACAGATTTAATTGTTGTTGTCAAATAGTTTATTTAGTGACGACTATTGTTGTTGTTAAAAAATCAAATTTTCAAAAAAAAATTCTCGCTCTGATTTGAAAATTCAAATTTTTTTCATTCAACAGCTTATTTTTACACGTTTTACAGAACCTTCTCTTATCTTCCCTTCCTTCCCTTCACCTTCCCTTCAGCTTCCCTTCATCTTCCCTTCCTTCCCTTCATTCAAAATGTTTTCGAAAGGATGAAGTGTCATGGAGCTGCTCGACCGACCTGTCATGAATGAAGTGTTGGAGCTACTCAAAGTTCCATGGATGAAGGCATGCTGGAGCTGGAGCTGGAGAAGGCGACTTGGAGCTGGAGAAGTCGAGTTGGAGCTGGAGAAGTCGAGCTGGACCTGTAGAAGGCGAGCTGGAGCTCGAGAAATGCTGGATCTCCGATGCCTTGACCACTACAAGAATGTTCAACTACACCTACAAACGAAATTTGTTGTCATTAAAAGAGGTGACTAAATAGGATCATTTGTAATGGTAGTTATTATCGTTGTTATAAGTGTTATAAAGTGTCAACTAATATTCCGTATCTAAAACCTGTTTTCTATGGTGACATTTGCCGTCGCCAAAAAGTTATGCACAAAATATTTTAGTGTCGAACAATTGTTGACGTTGATAAGTTTAATTAACGACAGTATAAATCGGCGATGTTAAAACAATGTTTTAATGTTAATGCGTGTTGTAGCTAAATGATTATATACGGCAACGGTATATAACCGCCTCTGTTCTTGATTTGCCGCCAGGAATGTATCTTGGACAGAATATTACAGAACGGATGGACTGATTGCAAAACAGTACTACGGAAGACCCAAATCGAAGAGTACTACTGAAGACCCAAACCGCAGAGTTTGAAGTCACCGTTTTCTGTGAGAATAACAAATATTCCAAGAGGGGAAGATCTTCTTACATGGTAATGTACTCTCCGATCATCTCTTTTCTTCATGATCAATTTGGTGTAGTACATGCTGTAATTACAGCAAATTTGCTGCTCAAAGAACGACAAATCCTGCAGCACGATTTCATCAATCTGATCGACTTGCCAACATTTATTCGTTCGGAATGATTCCAGTTATTGCAAACACTTCAATTGGGGTTGATGTATGTCTTTACTCTGTTTTTGTGCTGCAGAATTACCACAGGATTCACGTGCTAAGAAATTCTGCAGCAATTACACTTTGGTTCACTTTGTTGTTAACAACCGAATCTTAACCAAATGGATAAGAGTTGGATGACCAAACATCGTCAGACGGCAGAGTATAAGGATGGTGTTAATTCGTTTCTCGATTTCGCATTTGAACGATCATCTTGGGAAGAGAGGATTTACTGCCCTTGTTTAAATTGTAATGGTTGTCTGTTAATGTCAAGAACAACTGTGAAGTTACATTTGGAGAGATATGGAATAATTCCCACGTATACTACTTGGGTTGATCATGGCGAGGAGTACGAAAATGTCAGGTCTTCATTGGGTAGTACTGATCATGATATGGAGAACCTGGTAAATGACGGATTGGGTGGAAGCAGTTATGAAAATATTGAGGAACCAAATGCCGAAGCCAAGAAATTTTATCGTCTGCTAAAAGATTGTGAGACTAGCTTATACCCAGGTTGTACTTCGTATACGAAGATGTCTTTTCTCGTCGAATTGTTGCATTTGAAGGCGCTTTATAAGGTTTCTAACAAGTTTGTGGATGAGTTACTTCACATGCTACATAAGGTACTTCCTGAAGACAATAACGTACCAAGGTCTTACTATGATGCTAAGAAATTCATTTCTGATTTGGGCTTAAACTATCAGAAGATCCATGCATGTACGAACGACTGTGTCTTATTTAGGAAGGAGTATAAGAATGTTGATGTTTGCCCAAAATGTGGGCAATCCCGTTGGATGTTGCCTAGATATCCTTTGGATACAGTTGATCCTTTGAGGGAACCTCCAAGAAAGGCCAAAAAGATTCCTGTCAAAGTTGTTCGTTATTTCCCTCTAACTTCAAGGCTTCAACGGTACTTCATGTCACCTAAGACTGCATCCACTATGTGTTGGCATGACGAAAGTCGAATCAAAGACGGGGTATTAAGGCATCCAGCTGACACTGAAGCATGGAAAAAATTGGATGCCGTTAGACCTTCGTTTGGAGAAGAACCAAGAAATGTTAGACTTGGTTTAGCTACTGATGGTTTTGACCCTTTCAGCGATAAAAGTCACCCATACAGTATGTGGCCGGTAGTCCTTATTCCATATAACGTTTCACCGGAGACATGTTTGAAAGATACCAATTATTTGCTTTCCATGTTAATCCCTGGACCCAAAGCTCCAACCAATGATATTGATGTGTACTTGCAACCCTTAATTGACGAGCTCAAGGATTTGTGGGAGAACGGTGCTAGGACATATGATGCATCGAAAAAGGAGAACTTCCAAATGTATGCAGCTATCATTTGGACAATAAACGATTTGCCTGCTTATGCAAACTTATCCGGTTGGGCGACGTATGGGAAGTTGGCTTGTCCCGTTTGTCAAATGGACACCCACTATTGGCGACTTAAAAACGGTAGAAAGTGTTCTTTTATGGGTCACAGGAGATTTCTATCGTGCGATCATCCTTGGAGGAGAAACAGAACTGCTTTTGACGGTCAACAAGAACTACGACCTCATCCAACAAGAATGACAGGTGAAGAAGTGTTGCACCAACTGGAATCTTTAGAAGACATACCATTCGGCAAGACCCAACCAAACCGTAAGGTAGGGATTGAATGTGTTACGGGGAATTGGAAGAAAAGAAGTGTGTTTTTCCAACTACCATATTGGAAATATTTGTTACTCCCCCATAATTTGGATGTTATGCACATCGAAAAAAATGTCGGTGATAACTTGATTGGAATATTACTAGGGGTTGTGGGAAAAAATAACGACAATCTCAAAGCTCGACTTGATATGAAAGCGATGGGAATTAGATCGTCACTCCATCCGGTGGAGAGAGGAAGTAAGATGTTGTTGCTACCTGCATGTTACTCACTCTCAAAGGAACAGAAAACTATGTTGTGCAGTTTTCTTAAAGATTTACGACTCCCAAGTGGTTATTCATCTAATATTTCACGGTGTGTTAAGGTCCAAGATAGAAAACTTGTTGGTTTGAAAAGCCATGACTACCATGTGTTAATGCAACGTCTACTCTCTGTGGCGATTAAAGGCTTATTGCCAAAGTATGTGAGCTCTGTGCTTATTGAATTGTCAAATACTTTCCGAGTGTTATGCTCGAAGGAATTGAACTTGATTGATTTGGGGAAGATTGAAAATCAATTGCCTATTACTATGTGTAATCTAGAAAGAATTTTTCCACCGTCCTTCTTCAATATTACAGTCCATCTTATTGTTCATCTGGCTGAAGAAGCAAGAATTGCAGGTCCTGTTCAGTATCGTTGGATGTATTCCATTGAACGGTAGGTAGTGAAATCAAAAATACAAAAGCAACTATTCTATTCAATTATATTAGTTGAGACAGGAAATGGAGTTACTTTTGGCTTTTTTTTTAATATTAGCATTATGGGGATAATGAAATCATTTGTGCGGAATAGAAGTCGCCCGGAAGGTTCTATAGCTGAAGGCTATATTACTTTAGAATGCCTCACGTTTTGTTCGAGATATCTCCACGACGTGGAAACAAAGTTCTCTCGACAAATGAGCTCCGTTATGCAGGAAACTCCCATTGATTCGACTGATGGCTTGGCCATATTTGGCTATCAAGGAAAACCATTAGGTGGTGCCTTGATGCGTGAATTGACGGATCCTGAATGGCGGCAATGTCATCGATATGTGTTGAACCAATGTGAAGAAGTTAAACCATTCATAGAGTTCGTCTAACACCATAAAAATTGAACATGTATATATTTGGATGTATGGAGTTGTTTAGGGGTGCTAATTCGAATGGATATTATTTGCAGAGAACATAAACGACAAATACTTTGTGAAAGGGTCTCCAGGAGAAACGTGGATTTGATCCACAACCGACGATTTTTAGATTGGTTTGAAGGTCGGGTAAGTTTCAGACTTTATGAATTGCATGTGCTATATATATATATATATATATATGCAAAATACTCAACAAAGAAGGAACGTGTTTTGTTTATATGTAATTGTCCTGTGTGTGAATTTAGGTAGGTAGAATTACAACCACAATACCTTCCAGAATGATGCGTCAGTTGAAGGCATTGTCTCAAGGTCCATTGTATGGTGTGAAGAGTTATTCAGGATTTACTTGTTCAGGTGTCACTTACCACAGTAAGGATAGGTCTATGAGGAGGAGTTTTGAAAATAGTGGTATATTATGCAAAGCAGACACAACTTGCTATAGCAGTCGCCTTGATAACAATCCTATCTCGGGTGAAATTGATTATTATGGGGTACTGAGAGAAGTTATTGAGCTGAGCTATATGGATGATCTTCGAGTGTTCTTATTTAATTGTTCTTGGTATAATGTTTTGGCACAAGGGACTGGTATAAAAATTGATGAATATGGGTTTACTTGTGTTAAAAGATCAAACTTTTTGGACACGGATGAGCCCTACATTCTCGCGAATCAAGCAAGACAAGTGTTTTACGTTAGAGACAATACTGACCCTGCATGGAGTATTGTACTTGCTGCAGAGCTCAGTAAACCTTTCAGCATGAGTGGTCAAATGACCGGGGCAACAGTTGAGCCATACCAAGAAACAGGTTTGAACTTCCCCAACAATTACGGTCCGACTGATGTGGACCCTGTGCTTGACTGGTGTAGAGCAGATATTGAGGCAGAATTAGTGGATACTGGGGCAGCTGTTGTGAATTCTGTAGTAGCTGAAATGGTGGGAGCTGCAAATGAAACCGGTCAAGCAGCAACTGAGAACAGAATTGATGTCATTGTAGATGAGGAACATAACATGGACATGGAAGATGATGATTTCAGCTCAGAAACATTTGGATCCGAGCAGGAATCTGTTGATGAAAGTGATTCCGACTTTGAATAAATGTCCTGCAATTGAATTGTATTTTGTTGATGATCACTTGCAACTCTGTGTTTATTTTGTACACAAGTTGTGAAACCAACAAAATGCAATTCAATTGTATTTTGTGTTTACCACTTCATGATCCACTTTGAAAATGTGGTTCTGTTATGTAATTAGTTTTGTGACATGTTGTTCTATTCTGTATGGAGTTTTGTGAACAGCTGTTCTGTTCTGTAATTAATTTTGTGAACAGCTGTTCTATTCTGTAATTAGTGTTGTGGAATGCCTGTGCTGTTCTGTTCTGCAATGGTGTAGTGTTAAATGCCTGTGTGTGCTGTTCTCTGTTCAAATGCCTGTTCTGTATGCGTTTTGAAATAAATTTAAGTTTCAGGCTTTTTTGCAGATGGAAAAATGCTGTTGTCGGTTTATGGTGTTGTAATGGACAAGTGGACGAATAAAAAAAGGTAACCTCCTTTTTTGGTTAAGTTATTTTTATTTATTGTGTGTCAGTGTATATTTGTGGGGACCAAGGCCTCTATTCCCGTATACTCTCCTTTCCCAATCTTCACTCCTCTCCCAATCTTCACTCCTCAGTTCCTCCGACGAATTCTCCTCAGCTCGCCCCATCTTCAGCTTCGTCACGCATCTGCATTGGCTAGGACAGGTAAGTTCTCACGGATTAGGGTTTGATTCCGTCTTCAGTCGTCTGTCAGGTAAGTTCTCACGCATCTGTAAACGTATACTCTGTTTGTTGAAGAATAAGAATTAGGGTTTAGGATTAACTTGGTATTTCGACCGCTGTGATAAAGTCTGAAGACAAGTGTGCGACTGCTTGTTGTTCTCCCCTGTTTGATGTTCCTTAAATCTAAGTATTTGCTTTTGATTCGACGGTTTGCCATCTTTGTGCTTCGGTTTGCTTTGATGCTTTGTTCCCTTAGATGGTTTGATTCGACAGGCAAAGGAACTTCCTTTTCTTCATCTCCCCTTTGGTAAAGGAACGGTTTTTGTTACAGCTATTATGGGTCCGAATAGGAGAATCGGTGGTAGGCGTTACGTGGAGAGACCAGTGGCAACACGAAAATCACCAAGAAAAAATCCTCCTCAACAATCAGCCCCATCACAACCATTAGGTTTGTATTACTGTGTATATGCATTATATATCACTGCATTATATCACTGCATATATATCACTGCATTATATCACTGTAATTTGTCATTCATCTAACTACATATCACTGCATTACAGCAAACCTGGACTCATCAGTGGCAACACGAAAATCACCAAGAAAAAAACCTCCTCAACAATCAGCCTTTTCACAACCATTAGGTTTGTATTACTATGTATATGCGTTACATATCACTGCATTACATCCATTAGCCTTTTCACAATCATTACGCCTACTGTAATTTGTCATTCATCTAACTACATATCACTGCATTACAGCAAACCTGGACTCATCAGATGGTGAGACTATATGTGAGAACACTCCAACCAGGGTTGCTCTTGTGGAACAGGAAATCAATCTTTCAGATACCCATGAACAGACACCAGCACCAGGTAAAACAACGAACTTGCATGTATTCAACAAGATGGTTATTAACAGAATTCATTTTCCTGTAATAGAGGTGAATGAAACTCCACAACCTGAGAAGCTGCGGCGTGGCAGAACTAGGTGTATAAGGCTATCACGCAATGGAGTCAACGAAAAAGAGGAGCTGAAATTCAATGCACAAGGTCGGGTATGTAGCAAGAATGCGTCAACCTTTGCAAGCTGGTGTGGGTGTATTGTACGGAAAAGGACAAATGCTCCGTTGATGGTGAAGGATTGGAAGGACATCCCAAAAGAACCGATAGATTACGAACAGAAGATGCTGCAGCTTGTTTCTGTAAGTTTTTTTGTTTTAACTAGTACAACTTTGATGGATGTGTGCTGCCTTGTTATTATTTATATTTTGCTTAGTCCTCATGTTTATTGCATCTGTGTTCATGCTTTATTTTAGGAAAAGTTCATTGTTCCAGAGGATGACAACTTGAAGCAACTTATTATATGCTATCTGAGAGAGAAGTACCGAAATTACAGGTCCAACCTTTTTTTTTTGGCCAATACTATTTATAAGCAGCTGCTTTACTGAATATAGTTCTCCTCGCTCAACCAACTGAATCTCATGTTAATTACAGGTCCAACCTTAAGCGTTTGTATTTTGATAAGTACTCAACCAATGAGGAAAGGTTGATGCATATTCCGCCAGATGTTGTGAAAGAGGATTGGGTATGGCTCGTCAACTGGTTTAGTTCGGATGAGTTTAAGGTATATATATACTTTGGATTTTGCCCATTACATATCATATTTGTTATGTTAGTGCTTAACATTGATTGATTTTGTGTTCATGTTAAAGCTTATTAGCGATCGAAATAAAAAAAATAGGTCTCAACAAGTTATGCGACACACAGCTGGGAGTTCTAGCTTTGCCAAGCGTGAACACGAGGAGGTATGTACTAATTATGAATACTTGTTGAATCATTTATTTAAATAGTCCACATACCTTTCAACATAGATAATTAATTAAACTAGTTTTCAATAGATTGAGAAGAACAATGGAAAGCATCCAGGGGAGTACCACATGTTCCTTAAAAACCACTTGGACAAATATGGGAAACCCATTGATCAAAAGTCCAAATCCATAATGGTAAACTGTTTTCCCGTTAACAATTGGTTACGATTGGTATAGAAATTCATTTCTGATTTTGTTGTTTGTAGGACCAAGTGGAGGAGAAGGCTGCTGAACTTGAAGCTGAAGAACAGGGACCAATTGACAAGAATGCCCTCTATGAGAAAGTGCGGCAGCCTGAGAAGCGTAGGGTTCGGGTCTCCAAAATTTCACGAATGTTAGAGAGTGAGCAATTGAAAAATGCAAGAGAAGAAGTGGCTAGAGTTAGAGAGGAAACTGTTTTACTGCGTCGTATGGCTGAGGAGAGTGTGCGCAAGGCAGAAGAGGCCGTTAATCAACTAGCTGAGTTTCAAGAAAATATGATTGCATTTCAAAGGGACATGGCCTTTATGAGAAGGGCGATGCATGCAAATGGGCAGATGCCCATTGATTCAGATTCCCAAGGTAATGTCAGTGAATTGATAAAATGATTGACCCATTTGGATGTTTAACTCTGTGTTTTTTGTCACTGCAGGTCCAAATGGTAGCTGACTTTCTCAACATGCTTTTCTTGGTGGCAGAAGACAGGTTTTATTTTGTGTAGTTAGGTTTTAGGTTGGTTGTTGATCCATGCTTGTTCGGCCATGAATGACTGTTAGACATGATTTTGGATAGGAAACTTTTGTCTGTGAATATGGCCTTTTTGTGAACATATGCAGATGGTTTAGATCGGGTACCTGCTGTGAATGGTTAGTTGGGAATTGATGTGGTGAATATGGCCTTTTTTTGTGAACATATGCAGACAGTTTAACCTGGTAATATATGCAGACAGTTTAGATCTGGTACCTACTGTGAATGGTTAGTTGGGATTGTTGTGACTAATTAATAGTATTTGTGGTATGGTTGTTTATTAAAGTTGTCACAGAAGGGCAGTATTTGCTGCAACAGGTCACCTATGTTGAATACACAACATTAGCAGTGACTGAATATCAACCTGTTAAATGTTTGTTATGACAGCAATAAACAATGTAGTAATGATAGTTTCAAATCTACAAAAAAACTCACAAAAGAACAATTGAGGCAGTAAACTATGTTTACCAGCGGCAAATAACTGACGTGGTGTAACACATAATGGCTTAATGATAGAAAGTATAGGATACTTTCAGTAACGTAACATTTTGTCATAGTTGATATATAAATAATGTCACACAATTGTTGTCATTCATACAACTAAATGACATCTACGTATCTCTATTGCAGAAAATCATATTCGGCATAGGAATAAAACCATCACGGTTATTAAGATCTAGTCACCACTAAAAAGAGAGACTGAATAACATATACCGTGACAATATCATGTTGACGCAAATTAGGCCTAAATGGTGTCGGTTTTATGTTGTCACGAAAGGTCTGGCCTCAACTCTTATTAGTGGCGGCAACACTTTTAGTGGCGGCACTTTACCGTCGGAGTGTCCTTTAGCCACGGGACCTACCATGACGAGACTTAGCCCGCTGCTAAAGGTTAGTGACGGCAAATACCACTTTCGCAACTAAATTAAGCCGACGTTAAAGATAAACATTCTTCTAGTGCAAAGAGTCTCTTATAATCTTATGCATAGTTATCAGAACCGGACCGGTCATCGAACCGTTGAGGAGACCGGTTCACGGTTCAACCGTTCCAACCGTTCCAACCCGGTTCAGTGTGCGGTTCACTATTTAGGGGAAAAAACTGCGAAGAGGACAAAATTTGTGAAGACAATGAGCTCATCATATACATATCTGACGGTGATAGACGCGCCCCAGTCCTGCTTAAAATACGTTCTACGAGAGAGAAGCAGAAGAGAAGTGGCGCTTAGTCTCTTCAAACTTTTCAAATCGCTGAAATTGAAACATGTCTTACAAAGGCAAGAGTAAGAACGAAATCCACGCCTCTGCCGGCGATTTAGAGAGACAGATGCGTCCCATGAAGGCCGCCAAGCAGGACTTCGACGATTCTGACGGAATTGTCGTATGCGAGGTACTTTCCTATCTCCTTTAAGCTTGTAATGGGATTCCTGTCAATTAGGGCTTAGCAAATGGTAGGATTTTTTTTGTTAAAGTGATTGATGATTTTGCTTCTGCTTGAACTGATGTAGTTATCAAAGAACTAGTAGTGAACTGAACTGGTTTAACACTTCAGAAACAAACCAATCGGTTTAAACCGAAAAACCGATTGTTCTGTAAAAAATAAATAAATTATAAAGTGAACCGGAAACCGACTAGTTTTCCAAAAACCGTCCGGTTCAACCCAGTTCAAACACTGTTCATTTGTAAAACGGTCTTATAACTGAACCAAACCGGCAGGGGTCCAGTTCCCGGTTAGACCCGGTCGGACCGCCGGTCCGATTCTGATAATTATGGTCTTATGTTATAATTCTTACACTCCTATTAAACATTTTCTTTTAAATATTGCTGAGATCTCATTCAGCTTGGTTTAGCTTTTTTTATACATTTAACCCAAAAATCACTAAACATTACAAAATAGCCCATTTTCCCAACATTAATTCGTCGATTTTTTACATTTTTCTCCTTTATTAAAATTATGTGGCCGCATGAACTACGTGGAATTGAACAAAGAACATAAGCATAACAACCACTCGATACCTATGTACATAGTCTCTCTCAAGGGCAATCAAGTGGGTGGACTGAACCGAAGAGCGTGAAGTGATAAAGTGGAATTCCTAGAAGCTCAAGCGGTATTGGAAGGGATAAGGTTGACAATTGATAGAGGTGAGAAATAGATAGAGGTAGAGACAGATTCCTTGATAGTTGTGAAGCAAATTCAAGGAAAGATGAGATACTGGAGACTGGACATCATAAGTGAGAACATCAAGGTCTTGGCGCGACAAATTTCAAATGTCAGTTGGAAGGCAATCCCGCATTCAACAAATGAGAGCGCAAATTGGATAGCTAAGAAAGCCAGATTGGGAGTGTGTTTAGATAATTGAGTACTAGTACCCCCACCCCAACTCAGTAGTTTATTATTGGTTGATTGTAATAATGACCATCCGTGATCGATTTGGTTGAAGTTCTTCTCTTTAAATAAGAAGTATTGAAGTTGTTTACCCCCAAAAAACAATTTGTGTGTGTTCGTGGGTTGAATTTGAATTGATTGTTTTTCAATTTATGAGTCATTTTAACCTTACTTAATTAATTCGTATGAAAAATGGGTAATATTTGAATTAGAACTCTCGACCCACGAATCAACAGATGGTTTTCCGTTTTTATTCTATCAAAGGAATTGGCACACCGATGGTCCAGATGTAATCACGTCAGTCAAGTCCTTTCTCAAGTCATGTGACTTTCCCTTCACTTTACATTACACAGATATTACCCTTATTCGAAAAATTCCAAGCCCGGTGAGAGTGACTGATTTTACACCCATGAGGCTTTGCAATTTCATATATAAAATTGTATCTAAGGTCTTGCTGAATAGGCTAAAACCCTATTTATCGGATCTTGTTACCGCCTATCAGAGCTCTTTTGTGGTAGGTAGTGCAATACAAGATAATGTTCTGATTGCCCATGAAGTTTTCCATCATTTGAAGAATCGAAGGGGCAACGGTACAATTGAATGCGCTTTGAAGCTGGTTATGCCTTGAGAAAAGAGGATTTGGTGTGAGATGGGTCGAGTGGATAAGACAGTACATCACGAAAACAATATACTGTGTCTTGATCAATAGGAAGAGGACAAGTATCTTTCAGACAACTAGGGGCTGCGCCAAGGAGACCCCTTATCTCCGTATATTTTCATCCTCTTGGCGGACGCGCTTTCCAAACAAGTTGAGGAGGTCGTTCGGATGGAGAATCTTTGTGGGCTCACACTGAAAAGAGGATGTCCAGAGTTGCACCACTTGTTCTTGGCTGATGATTCACTATTTTTCTTAAAAGGTACAGTGGAGAATGCCCAGGGTTTGAAGGATATAATGACTAGGTACTGTAGAGCCTCTGGATAGCGCATAAACAACATGAAATAAAACTTGGTCATTAATAAGGGGGTAGATGATGATAGGTGTAAAAATATTAAAGGGGTGCTGCAAAGTCAAGGCATTCAGACCCTGGAAAATACCTTGGACTCCTATCTATTTGGGGACGATCAAAGAAGGAAGCATTGATCTATATAAAAAGTAGTATCCTAGACAAGATCCAAGGGTGGAGGTCGAAAACCCTCAATAAGGCTGGAAAGAAAGTTCTCATAAAGGTAGTCATTATGGTTATCCCCTTATACGTGATGAATGTCTTTACACTTCCCAGAATGTGGTGCTCATAAATTAATGCAATCATTGCAAACTTCTAGTGGGAAGAGTCGAATGAAGGAAAGAAAATTCACTGGAAGAGATGAGTGGTGATTGCAAGATCCAAATCGAAGGGGGGTCTCGGGTTCCGAAAATTGGAAACTTTCAATGAGGCTCGGCTCACAAATACATCGGCGAGAATACTGAATGAACTAGAGGCAATAAGGGTATGAATCCTTAAGGGGCTATATTTCCCCATTACTGATTTCAGATCGGTCGGGAAGGTAGGACGATCTTCTTGGGGTTGGACGAGCCTTGTCAATGGTAAATACATCTTGTTCACGTGAGGGATGTGGCAAATTGGAGATGGCATGAATGTGAAAGTCTTCAAATACACGTGGGTGGTGACAAAACACAGATTCAAAGTGGATTGGCCAAGTTATGAAGGGCAGTCGCCGGACACGAGAGTGAATGACCTGTTAGGGCCGAATGGTGCTTGGGATGAGGAAGTCATTCAGGGAAGTTTTAATGACACGGATGCACGCTGAATTATCAACACACCACTGAGATCTGATCCATGCCCCTATAAAAATGATGGGTGGTTGTTGGTAAAATCAGTCTATAAAAGGTTGAAAGAGAAGGGCAGAGCCACGGTGCAAGAGATAAGCCATGAGAATGATGTCTGGAGGATGATATGGAAGGTAAATACTTTGCCTAATGTCAAGAATTTTATGTGGCGTTTACTTTCAAATGCTATTGCGGTCAGACGGAATCTCAGGCGAAGGGGAATAATAGTGGATGAGGCATGTCCTATCTATGGGCTTGAGGAAACAAGAGAACATATGGTTAATGGGAGCGGATGGACTTAGGTAGTATGATTCAGTGTTCTGGGTATTCGACAAACCCAGAATCTGCATTCAACCTTTAATGAGTGGATAAAGGAACAGATGACAGAAGGGGCAGTCACGTGCATAGCAAAAGCAAAGCGACAAAGTCTATGCATGTGGAGTTGCTGACACATTTGGAAATTCCGATGCAAAGCAGCCTTTGAGGGAAGAGACTGAACCCAATTGAGATGGTTCTTGCTATCAAAGGAGCACATTCAGAGTTGCCAAGGACCGAGCCTCAATGCAACACCAAACCCAGGGACATTCCACCGAACAGGTGGACCAAATTGAAAGAAGGTGCAATTCGAATCAACTACGATGCATCTTGGTGCAACCAAACGAATCGTGGAGTCATTGGTGTGGTGAACACGGCAGGCTAGTGGGTGGACTGAACCGAAGAGGTTAGAGTAATAAAGTGGAAATTTTAGAAGCTCAAGCGGTATTGGAAGGGCTAAGACTGGCGACTGAGAGAGGTTGGCAAAAGATCGAGGTAGAGACAGATTCCTTGAGAGTTGTGGAGCAAATTCAAGGAAAGATGAGCGACTGGAAACTCGACATCATATGCGAGAATATCAGGATCATGGCGCGACAAATTTTAGATGGAAGAAAATCCCGCGTTCAGCTAATGAGAGCGCTAATTGGACAGCTAGGCAAGCCAGATTGGGTGTACACGTAGATAATTGGGTCCTTGTACCCCACCCGAACTTAGTAGTTTAGTATTGGTTGATTGTAATAATGGCCCTCCGTGATCCCTTTGTTTGCTATTGTTCTCTTCGAATAAAACGTGTTGAAGTTGTTAACCAAAAAAGAATTAATAATATAGAAATGTAGGAATAACCTTAATGTAGGAAGAATGACTCCTTATATTATTCTAATAGAAATATTCTATTGATTGAAACATATTTCATTTATTGTCCGTTTATAAATCTTAATGGGTATTGATTGTCATTTATTTACTTAAGGGTTAAATACCAAGTAGCTACCTGAACTTTGGACGTTTTGCAACGAGCTACCCAAACTTTGAAAATTCAAAACGGGCTACCTCAACTTTGAAGGTGCAAATAGCTACCTCCGTCCAATTTCCAATGACTTTCGAACGACAATTGACAGAAGATTGGACGAAGGTAGCTCCTTCTTCCAAGTTGAGGTAGCCCGTTTTGAATTTTTAAAGTTCGAGTAGCTCGTTGCAAAACATCCAAAGTTCAAGTAGCTACTTGGTATTTAACCCTTTACTTAATAGATAATAAAGAACGGTTTCAATACATTGTTGTTTCTATTTGTCATTATTTGTTTTTTATAAATAACTTTGTGCAATTATTTGTATATTGTATAACTTTGTAATATAAAATTTAGACAATGTTATACGTATTATTAATTAGAATGAAAAATACAAATAAAAGTACTGATTTCTCTACTCTAATTTTATATAGTATTTATTATATATTCAAAATATTTATTATAACATTTTGGATGTTTCAAGTTATTTACAAAATAAAACTTTCCATTATTAATACACTTATAAACTAATTAATTATATTTAAACTTTAACAAAAGCATTGTATTTAGCATTATTACCTATAATCAGAATTAAAGTTTTAATTATTAATTAAATATAAACATTAGAAAAGGATAAAAAAACAAATTTTATCATTATATGTATACAATATTTTATTCTCCAATGTTTTCTTATTTGTTTTCATCATGTTAATAATGACAAATGAATTGAAAGAAAACAAAAGTAACATATGTAATTATAATACAAATTTCCTATTTATTTGTTTTATTTCCATATGTACTTTCGTTAGAACATATATTGTTTCGCATTATATGAGGTATTTAGAGTAATACGTGCTTTTAAAACAAAAAGGCATGCATAATACATATGATGGTTTTTTATTCTAATTTATATGAATTATGAGTGTTTCAGTTAATTGCATCATAATATTAATTAGTAATATTTTAATCAAATATCATACACTATATTTATATTCCTACAATTAAGCATGATCAATAATAATAATCAAGTGTTAGAAGTTTAACTTTAACAACTCTATGACGACAAATACAAAAAACAATTATTTAATAGAGCACGAAATTAATTATCAATTTAAACAATATCTATCTAAATTTAACAACTAGTATATAGTTTATTCATTTTCTTAATTTTAATATTCTTTTCATTATGAACAATTTAATAGTAAACTTATTTTTTATAAAAATTATTGTAGTCTATATTCATTTAAGTATATTTTATATTATTAGTTATAAAGAATAACTGAGAAAATATAAATTAAATATACTATTTTTTTGCAAAGCACGGGTCAACTGCCTAGTTGCTAATAATTCTTTTAGTTCTTAATACAAGGTGAGAATAACTATTTATCGTAGTTGTTTAAGTAACTAGCTTTATGTTGTGCATAAGACTCCTCTAGATGTTTATTATTTCTAGAATAGTCTTGACTTCTACACTAATACTTTGTTCTAAATCAAAACTAAAGCATAATAGGTTTAAATAAAATGGGCCTAACTCAATAACACTGACCCAAACTGAAAATTTAATTGAGCAGTTCTTAATTAACTAAAGTTATTTAATTCAGTAACTTTCGTAACATTGCTTCCTTAAATAATCTTGCATGAGTTTAGCTTGATCTTAGACAGGTAAATGCAACAATATTCAAAGTGATATTGTAAATATCAACCACTTGATATTCATTGCTATAAAATTCCAATTGAATTTCTGTATTCTTACACAAATCTCTTAGAAAACAAAACTTTACATCTTTGTTCATACTTCTTTTGTGCATTACTCGATTTTTGGACAATTTAACTGTTGAGTTATTGTTGCATAAGATATTACAAATTTCAACAAAATTCTATATGAAATTACATATATCTCCAACGTTTAACTATCAATTTTCACAAAAAAATAATAAAGTTAATGAACTGAACGTGCAAATTTCCATTTTAATTAATAAATTGTTCGAAGCCTTAAAGTTTCGACATACAAATGCTAACCAGTAATTAAAAGGGGTAATTAAGTTAAAAATTATTTTTTATGGTCAAATTTATACAAAGTCAAAAGTTGAGGGGATGGACAATTGCCCCCTCGTCCCTTGATAGATCCATACCTGCCTACAAACATAATCAAGGGGGAAGCTCGCACCCTGTAAGACCTAAAATCCAACCTAAAGGCGAAATTTATATAAAACTATTTTTAAGTCGCCACTACTTTATTAAGGTTAACTCAAAACCTTGATTACCTAGGATAATATTCAACTTAAAAAAATCTAAGATTTTTAATACTTTGCACGTCTAGAGATCGGGTTTGGAAATTTTATTACGAAATAAATATATAACCTTTCGCCATTTCGGTATTCTATTCGCTCATTTTTTCATGTTATGTATAATTTTAGTTATATTGATAAAATATTAAACTTTAGTTAGTAATCGAATAATAAAATAGATAGTCACGTTATAAAAGAAAATTCACACCCTAATTACATCATAAAAATCTATTTGTAACTTAAAGTGAAAAGATAATAGAATTGTTATTATTATCATGCATCCTTATACAAAGATTTTGAAACAAAATAACAAAACTAGTATATTACCTTTGCACTTACAAGATTTTCCTTCGGTTCCCTATAAAAAATCCTTTCCCAAGTCACTCTTTTTTTTCTCTCAATTTTTCTTTTTCTTTTATTCGATGCTTCTCCCTCCTTGGCTGAGCATGACAATTCCTTTTATAGGGGCATGTGCATCTTCCTCTTTCTTCCATATAAGGCAAATATATATATATACACCATGTATATTATAAATGCCTTGCCCCTTTTCATGCTCATCTTGCTTGCAGTAGGATTTTCCCCCAATATATATTATATATATTTTCTTATTTTCCCTTCCATGTCAACTACCATATATTTACTTGCTCATATATTCTTTCACAAACTTCCTTTCTCAGCATATTAGAAAACAACAATATAATATATTACATATTATATATTTCTAATATAATGTGTGATGTTTATTTTATTCCATATTAGGTCAACATCAAATGTTCACAATTTGCCCCTCTTTGAGCATGCACTCGCAGAACACTCGAGGAGGGTTTGTCCAAAGATAAAGAACACTAATTTTGATAGAAAATAATCACTCATTTTCCCTTCTTAATCTTCAAATTGGTGGAGTACTACTTATTTCGAATTGTATGACGACTAGTGCGTCGTTGGTGAAGTCAGAAGACAGTAGTTGGCGTCTTCCGAAGATGGTAACTGGTAGCGCGCATATCTGGGACAACACGGTGCTACTCGAGACCAACTAAATCAAGCCAAAGATTAGCATGTCTGTGATAACGCAACTTTGGAAGTAGGATCACATCTGTGATGGCAGAACGACTAGCATATTTGGGACTGCGTTACATCATTTGTGATAATAAGCTTATCTAGGACAACGTTGAGCTACTGAAAACCAACTTGGAGCTACAAAAATATAACATATTTGGTATAGCATTACCTTGGAAGAAAACTCTAACACCTAGATGATGATCTGAAATGTTTTCCCTAACGTTTGCATAGGATGCGCATTGTGCTACAACCTAGCGGGATTCTTATTCTTATTTTATTTTTTTTCCTTTTTTCTCTATATATTTCTCTCCTTTTACCACAGTAATCCTTGCGGGATCTTTATGACCGTGCCTCTCAATTTTTTTTATTCTTGCATGTACCGCCTCTAAAGGTTTTCAGCCCATCAGGATTTTTCTCACCTTTCGCCATGATTGTGTTTTTCAAGTTTACAATCATGCCTCTCTAAACTTTTCCAGGTTGCCCTTTCAGATTTTCAACCTAGAAAAACGCTCATTATTTTGTAGTCAATTGTGGGTGGTTGCGACCCTTGTGAATTTTCCATCGTGAGAAGAGTCTATTTATTGGTAGTCAATTGGAGGGTAACTGTCTCCTTTATCCCTCTTCATGGAAATACTTATATTTATGGGTAGTACCTATCTTAGTTCTTACCTCGTGGATACCTTCTAATGTAGGTATCCAACTTACAGGTGACTGTGACCCCTCTCAATTGTCACCTCATAATGACACTCTCATGTAAGTAGTCGGTTTATGGGTGACTATGACCTTTCTCGATTCTCACCTCATAATGACACTCTCATGTAAGTAGTCGATTTACGCGTAGTTGTGACTCCTCTCAATTCTCACTTCATAATGACATTCTCATGTAAGTAGCCGATTTACGGGTGGTTCTGACCCCTCTCAATTATCACTTCATAACGACACGCTCATGTAAGTAGCCGATTTACGTGTGGCTATGACCAATATCTAAAAACTTTATTTTGTGGAAACAATCTCTCATATTTAGCCAATTGAGGGAGGCTATGACCCATACATATTTTCTAACTCAATGCATTATCTCATATATAGAAAATTGAAGGGTGGCTGTGACCGATATATTATTATTTCTATAAAAATAATATAAAGTATAAAATAAAAATGGCCTACTCAATTAGAATATTTTCTAGGTAGCTCATAAATTTTCTCATCATTGCTATCGTGAACATCGAGTGAGTTTTAGGCCACCCTTGCGGGTTTTCAACCCAACAACTTTTTTTTCTATCTTTTTTTTGTTGTTAGGCTGCCCTTGCGGGTTTTCAACCTAATATTTTTTTATTTTCCAATCCTCTTGAACATAGTATTTTTTTAATGTGTTTGCGTTGATCGGACTAGGAAGTTCGTGACCATCCATGTTGTTAATGATCAATGCCCCTCCTTTGAAGACTTCTTTGACCACGTAAGGTCCTTCGTATTTTGTACGTGATTTTACCACGTAGTGTGTTCTCCATTCGAGTGACACCTCTCGTACGTATAGGGCTATATCTTGCCAGTCGTACCTTCAATCTTTGGATATATAATTAGAATGTAGAAAAATATATAATAATAATATCATCATGCATGATATTTTAAAAAATAAAGTGTCTTTCCTTCATCATCTTATTATATTACAGTTATAATTTATATTCTAAGACGCTTTACACGGCTGCGTAGTTCACTAAGTGCATTATGTGATTGCTCTTGGGTTTGAATGAAGGATAAAGATAAATATTTTGAAAATAGTTTTACTTTCTTTGCGTTTCGTTTAAACTTATGGAGACTTGCACTCAACCTTGACAATTCTTTCTCATTTAATTTAAAGGCTAACTGTTGATGTAGAATGTTGGCCTTTGTTTCATTCAACTCTGTTCAAAGCCGATCCGTTTATTCTTTAGATTTAAGTTGATCTTGGAGCCAAGCAGCGCTTTGAATCTCCACCCTAGCAACCAATGTATCATAAATATCTTCATGAGAGGAGTGTGATATTTGCGGCTTGGGTCCAATGATCTCGACGGGGTCGGAGATTGGCATATTTGGAGTTACATGAAAACAGTGAATGTACTCTTTAGATGCGCAATACATGTGTTCATATTTAGTAAGATTGATCGGTAGTCTTACTTTTTCCTCCACTCGGTCTTCCCACATTTTGAGGATTTGTTGCGCAACCTCTTTAAGTGTGGCCTGGGTGAGAGTGTTATCGTGCCAGTCTCGTATGAAGTGATGATCTCTTGTGTTTGCAGGTATACCCTGGAGACCTCCTAGCTGACGTACAACTAGAGATGGATAGGTAACTGTCGAACCTAGGTGAGGAAAAACAATTTGCACCATACTATCATAGGGAAAAATGAGAACCATCGAGCAACTCATAAAAAATCCTTAGGTAGAAGTTTCAAAAAAAAAAAAAATCATTCGAGGGCATTCTATCCTCTAACTACATGGTGAGTATAGTTTATAATCCTTGAAATAACTTCAATTTCTATGAGAAAATAGACTTTGGGAAAACCCGTGCCAATTTTAAATAAATGACTTAGAAACATGTGTCCACAACATTGAGTTCGGTTGGATTCTTCATCCAGAATTGAGGAACTCAAGAAAGTCAAATGGAAGCGTCAATGGAGACATTACAGGAAAACAAATTTACAATATTGTTGATTTGTCTGATACCTCTTTGTCCAAAGTTCCTTTACTAACAGTCGTATTTCACCAAAGAACAACATGAGAGAATCATCAAGATGTTGGATGAGTGTGGAACAAGCGATTCATCCCCTACATCAGGAGTAAGGATGAAACATGGCAGGTACAATTGTTGGCTAAGTGACTGTTTAGCTAGGTAAAACTGAGTATTTGAGAACTGGATTTTCACACTTTCATTCATTCCAATTCAGCAATACAAGAGGTAATATTTATACATCATTACTTTATATCTAGTGGCTATGATAATCATGATGTTTACCACTATCTTACTATTGCTTAATTACTATTATACTTTTGACAATATTGCACATTGACTTTGCTTTCTTGACTTGATTTATGTTCCACTATGCTCAATTATTCTGGCACTCCCCCTCAAGCTGAGTAGTCGGATCTCCGATACTCAGCATGCCCAGTACTTCCTTGAAAATCTTCGAGTTCACTACTTTGGTTAGTATATCCGCTAGTTGATGTTCTGAACGAACAAATGGCAACTTGATGCTCCCTGCTTCGATATTTTCTTTTATGAAGTGTCTGTCCACCTCAGTGTTCTTGGTCCGGTCATGTTGAATTGGATTTTGTGAAATATTTATCGCGACTTTGTTGTCACATCGCAGTTCACATGACTTAGTTGGTGGGAAACCAATTTCTGTCATTAACTTCCTTAACCATAACACTTCAGTTAATCCTCTCGCTATTCCACGGAACTCCGCTTCTGTACTTGAGAGAGCCACTACCTTTTGTTTTCTGCTTCTCCATGTTACCAGATTGCCACCAATAAAGGTAAAATATCCTGATGTGGATCTCTGATCAACTGGGTTGCCTGCCCAGTCTGCATCTGTGTACCCTTGGATCTCTAGATGACCATTTCTTCGAAATAGAACTCCATGTCCTGGAGTACTCTTCAAATATCTAATTATCCTCATAACTGCATCCATATGATGACTTGACTTACTACTCCAACTGCGTAGGCAATGTCTGGTCTAGTGTGTGATAGATATATCAGTTTACCCACTATCCTCTGATATCGTTCTTTATCCGCTAGCTTCGCCCCTTCCGTTATGCGTAGACCGTGATTTACCACCATTGGAGTATCAGCCGGTTTGCATTCCAACATTTCGGTTTGTGTCAGAAAATTCAGAATATACTTCCTCTGAGCTATAAAGATCCCTTCTCTTGATCTTAGTACCTCAATCCCAAGAAAGTATTTTAAATTTCCGAGATCCTTCATCTCGAACTCCTTGAACAGTTTTTTCTTCAACCTGTCCATCTCTTCTAGATCATCCCCTGTGATAATCATGTCATCGACATAAATAATCAAACAAGTTATTCGGTCTTCTATCTTCTTCAAGACTAAGGTGTGGTCTGAGTTGCTTTGCTTGTATCCATATGTCTTCATGGCTATAGTTAACCTTCCAAACCACGCCCTAGGGGATTGTTTCAAGCCATAGAGTGACTTTTTCAATCGACATACCTTTCCTTCTTGACCTTCATTTATGTATCCTGGAGGGACTTCCATACACACTTCTTCTTCAAGATCTCCGTGGAGAAATGCATTCTTCACATTAAACTGGTGGAGAGGCAGTCTTTGTTTGCAGCTACAGACATCAATACTCTTATTGTATTTATTTTTGCTACAGGAGATAATGTCTCAGAGTAGTCAATACAGTATGTTTGTGTGTATCCCTTTGCAACCAGTCTTGCCTTATACCTATCGATGGAGCCATCCTACTTGTATTTGATGGTATACACACACCTGCAGCCTACTGGTCTTTTTCCAACTGGCAACCTGCACATTTCCCATGTCTTGTTTTTCTCCAGTGCCTCCATCTCGACATCCATAGCATTTCTCCATCTCCTGGATTGTTGGGCCTCTCCGATTGTACTTGGAATATCTTATGAGAGGATAGACATGGTGAATGCCTTTGCCTCCTCACTTAACCTCCCCCTTACTTCATTTGCCACCGGATATCTTGATTTGTTTGGCTCCCTATCTAGTGTGTATCGTTGTGGTGGTCGTCCTCGATTTTCTCTCAGAGGTAACTTGTATCCTTCCGTCCTTGGTTCATCCTGTTCTTCAATAGCAACATCCTCAACTATATTGATATTCACTGGTTCGGACGGACTTACCAGGCTATTCTCGAATACCTTAAACGAGGGATTATGAGTTGTGACCCTTAGTTCGCTAGTTGCTACTGGTGTGTCCGATGATGGCTCACTGGTTCGGTCAGACAACTTAATTTGATCATCATGCGAGGGACTATGGTGTTCATAGGATAGAATTGGACTACTTACCCAATCTAGTGGATCAAACATCTGATTCCCCCCTTGAACACTAGATTGGTGGTAGAAATATTATGTTTCAAGAAAATCACAGTTCATAGTAGTGAACGTGTGACGATTTGTAGGATCATAACACCGATACCCTTTTTGATTAACCCCATATCCTATAAACACACACTTGCCATCACAAGGATCAAATTTGGTGCGGTCAATTTTTGGAATATGTACGAAGACGGAGAATCCAAAGACACGAGGAGTTAGGCTGAGGTATGGGGGTATTTTGGTCATTTTTGACAGAACATGTATCGGTGTTTGAAGATGTAGGATCTTTGTGGGAAGACGATTTAGAAGATACGTAGTTGTTGCAACAGCATCAGGCCAGAAACATTTTGGCACTTTGGACTCGATAAGGAGGGATCTTGTTATTTCGAGTATTATGCGGTTTTTTCTTTCTGCCACACCATTCTGTTCTGGAGTGTGTGGACAGGAAGTTTGATGAATAATTTCTTTTTCTGAAAAGAAATTTTTCATATTTTTGTTGACAAATTCCCCTCCATTATCAGACCGAAGTACTTGAATATTTTTCTGAAACTGAGTTTGAATCATTTTGAAAAAGTGAATGAATTTGTCACACACTTCGGATTTTTTCTTTAAAAAATACACCCATGTCATACGAGTGCAATCGTCTATAAACAACACAAAATATCTGAGACCATGTCCCCCAGATATAGGTGCTGGACCCCACACGTCAGAATGTACTAAGGAAAAAATAGACTCCATCCGAGTATTATGTGGCTTAAACGTTTGTCTATGACATTTTGCAAGAATACAAGTCTCACAAAAAAGATTAATACTTTAATTCAAAAACAACTGGGGAAACAAGAGTTTTAGATAACCCGAGGATGGATGACTCAATCTCCTATGCCATAGCCAAGCCTCTCAATCTGAAGATCCATGAGCAAGCAACACCGAACGTGGTTGAGCCATTTCGTCCACGTAGTATGAACCCGCGCATTCAGTGCCACGCCCAATAATCACCCCTGTTTGGATATCCTGCAATACACAGAAATCCGGATTCATCATCAAAGTACAATTCATCTCCTTAGTAACATGAGACACTGACAACAATTTATTCGAAAGTGTCAGAACTAGGAGACAATTTGATATCTTCAAAGTCAGTGAGATTTCTACGGTGCCCATTCCCATAATTGGAGCCTTCCCTCCATCTGCCGTGTTAATATATTCAATCTGGGATCTCAAAATATTAACAAGATCATTTGAATCATATGTCATCGTATCTGTTGCACCGCAGTCAAAAATCCACTGACTATTTTTAAGTTCGGTTTTATGTTGGACTGAATAAGCCCGTGTCAAATGTTAAGGGACTGATTTGCAATAATCAATGGCTATTTTGTCAGTTTTTATAACATTCGGGAAAAAACGCTAGGGTTAGAAGTAGAGGGACTTGGATGCAATTTCCAAATCCCTATACCTTCATCAGCCGCACCTCCTTGTTTAACCAGAACAGATGCTTCCTTTTAATGGAAGGAGCTCCTTCCGTGCGTCTCCCTTGCTCTTCTAGGGTCCAGTCCGACGAGCTCTTCCCAGCGCCGCGCCTCGCTAGGGTTACGGCTGAACCCTTCGCCTTCGTGTCCAGGTAAGCCTTCTCGACCCCGATTGAAGATTAAGTCTCCTTGGTTACTCGGTCCCGATTGATATCCTTTGTTGCTCGGTCCCGATTGATAGCCCCAATTGTTGTTTGCTTCCCGATTGATGTATGCTTCGTGGTTGTTGTTCCTTGTAAATCTAGGGTTTTCGCTGAACCCCGCGGTTCCGGCAAAGGAAGGGTGACAGTCGGGGAGTGGTGGCCACGATGAAGTCCAGCGGTTGGACGACCCCGCGATTCCTCCGACCGAAGCTTCGGTCTGCCAGTGACCGTTGCCGCCTCCGACGACAGCGACACGGTTCTTGTCTTTCTCGTTGCGGCTCTCATCCCACCACTCCGGGTACCCGACCAGCTGGAAACACCCCTCCTTGGTATGTCGATTCTTCTCGCAATGAGTGTATTTAAGCTTGCTTTTATCAATTCAGGATGACGATCCATCGGTTTTGCCGGTTGTGTCCGACTGATTTTGTGTTGGTCGGACTGATTTAGTTGCGTTAGCTGATGCTGTATTTTCGGCCCTTGCTTGTAATCCGTAGTCTGATCCCGATGATGGTCCATCGGGGGTTACCGCTCTGAGGATTTGGAGTCGGACGGCCTCCTTTTGGACGGAAGCGTATGCTTCCTCGACTGAGGGTGTCCGATCCTTAGTTTCTGTCCATAGTTGGTTGAAGGCTGTGATAAGAAGGTTTGCTATTTTAAGGGTTAGGTCTTTATCACTTAGACCTGACCCAGTTTGGGTTTGGGAATGGGTCTCACTGTCGAACATGTTGGCTCGGTTCGGTTTGATTTTCTGGTATATGATGAGCAACCAGAAAACAAGAACACAGTCCTAGAATGGATTGTATTCCTGCTCTGATACCATGTTGGCTAAGTGACTGTTTGGCTAGGTAAAACTGAGTATTTGGGAACTGGATTTTCACACTTTCATTCATTCCAATTCAGCAATACAAGAGGTAATATTTATGCACCATTACTTTATATCTAGTGGTTATAATAATCATGATGTTAACCACTATCTTACTATTGCTTAATTACTATTACACTTTTGACAATAATGCACATTGACTTTGCTTTCTTGACTTGCTTTATGTTCCACTATGCTCAATTATTCTGACAACAATTACTACACCCTTAAATAATGTTTTAGAAAAATGAATTATACACACATGGGCTACTAATCACATGACATTTAGATCTGATTGGCTTCAAAACCTACGTGAAATACCTGAGTCAAAAGTCCATTTGCCGAATGTACAATTTGTTCATGTTACTCATATAGATGATAATAGAATATGTGATGATATCCTGTTGAAAAATGTTCCGTTCATACCAGATTTTTACTGCAATCTGCTATCCGTATCTAAACTGACGATGGATTTAAAGTGTCATGCGAATTTTTATCCCAAATTCATGATATTTCAGCTCTCCAATGGGAGGGTGTTGAAAGTTGCTAGAGAGTCAATTGGATTATATACTTGTTTTCCTTCTCCTCGGGCTTATAAAACCATGTCTATCTATGACCATGCTATGAATTCTTGTAATGACTTGTGGCATCAACATCTAGGACATGTATAAGATTCCGTTTTCTCTAAAATTTATATTTTACACGGTGTTAAGGATAGTAGAGAGCCTTCTGGAACAAAGTGCATTGTATATCTTTAGCAAAACAGTGTAGATTGCTCATTCCTGCGAGTGAGGCTGTTAGTAAACAAGCATTTGATTTATTACATGTTAATGTATGCGGGCCCTTTCAATGTGCAACACAGGATTTTAAGAGATTTTTTGTCATTGGTGTGGGGCTCACTTAATACAGTTTAAATATGATGTGATCCTAATTTTGAAAGATGTTTTTGTTCTAATCTAGAATCAATTCTCTAGTTCGAACTGACAATGGAAGAGAGTTTTTGAATGTTGAATGTAAAAATCTATTTACTTCAAAAGGTATTATGTCAAACTACATGCACTTATACACCTTAACAAAATGGAGTTGATGAAGGAAAATATATACACCTTCTTAATGTAGCTCATGCCTTGAAAATTTAGAGTGGTGATCCGATAGATTTTTTGGGGGATTGTGTGCTTGCAGCTTGTCGCTTAATCAACATTATTCGGCGACGGAAATTGTTTTTGTCTACAAAAAACACTGTAATTGGCAACGCAAAATTACATCGGCAAAAAACTCAAAATCCAAAGGATTTCGTCAACAAAAATACTTTATGCCGACAAACCAGATTTCGTCGGTAAAACATTATCACAAGAAAAATAAGTCAGTAAATATTTTACCAACAAAACAATTTCGCCGGTAAATAATTTTTCAGACTATTCTTTTTCTTCAAGATTTATCATTACCGACAAATGTTTTCGTTGGTAAAGACTAGTTATTTAAAAAAAAAATAGAAATTGTTTTTTAACAAAAAATAATAAATTTTGTATTTTAAACAAACATGTCATATACATCAATCGCATAACAAAGTATTAATGTACATACAAATTCATAGTCTGAGCACCATATGATGAAACACAATATGTCTCATTGTGCTCAAGCCTTCCACCATGTTTTTGAAAATGATTTTCCACCTGCTTCAACAAAACAAAACATAGGTATGAAACTACAATGGTGTATCACATTGCATCAAAAACAATAGACAATACACAATACCACATCGATTAGGACATCAAAATCCTATAATGTTTACACAATCAACAACCAAATATTGTGCATATACAAAGATGAAGTAGAACAACTAGATATAAACAGGGAATAATTTTATTGTATTTTGCAGATTTGGGGAGAGTAATCCTACTTACCTGTTGCAATCAAATCTTGATGCAACACTTGAATCTGGGAAGAATCCACTGTTCCCGAGGTTGGGTGATGGCAGTCCTATGGCCAATTCTGGTGGCATTTTGTTATTAGGGAATTGAACAATATTTCTTATGTTCTCTGCAGAAGCAACCACTGATCTAGAGTTTGCTCCGCCACTGTGCATATCTCCTCTTAGGGATTCAAAATCACAAACGTATACGCTTTGTCATCATCATGGGTCGTCAAATATGAATTTCATTAGCGAATCCGGGAAAATCTATAAAACCAACCATATCTCTGGTGATAATGAAGATGACTCTAGTGGATTGGGCGGTGAATTCCTTACTGTTAAAGAGAAAGTTGACCCTTATGAGATTAAAGCTATCAGACAAAATGGAGGATGAAGATATATAGTTATAAGGACTGACTAGGAAGTGAGACATGTGGAGGCTGGTTGGTTAGCATACATAGCTCCATCAAAGCAGATGGATATTGGATTTCTCTAGTTTCACTTAATAACCCACACGCAAGCACCAAAGGTGGCAGCTCTATTAGGTTTGCTATCTTAATAGTCGACATTATGCTTGCTGGCTGTAAAAACTTACTACTGATTAATGGAGGTGCTATCCTTTTAAGTGTGGCTATACAAATAGCAAATATCATATTTTAGAAGGTGGGAACAAAGCACCGTAACAACTTATAATAAATACATCAAATACTTTGATATAAAAAAACGGAGTTTGAGAAAATCATCGCAACACAGGATATTATATTATACCTTTCTCTTTGTCCCTGTTTTACAGAGGATCAGTAGTGTGCTGTAACCATGACTCGTAAAGAGGCCCAGGAAGTACGGTATGTTCATAATCCATAAGAAAAGCTTGTGACTTTTTGGTCCTTCTTTCGCTAATCTTGGCCTTCGTTTCTCCTGTTTTATTTGAACATATCCGATTAGAAAGGAAATAGTTATTTTCTGTCTGATTAGTATACAAAATGAAATCAGACTTAATAATACATTTACCTGGTTATCCACTCTTTCATCAGATTGCTGATTAACTCGATCATCGGGGTATTGATCATGGATAACTTCTTCTGGTTCTAGGACGCGAAAAGTTTAGTACATTCATCTTTAAGCATATTTAAACGTAAATGCATTCCTGTCTGTGGTAAACTAAAGGGAAACAACCTTGCATGGACTGATTTGTTACAAGGCATCAATACAATTGAGTGTGTTATCTGTTTTAAAGATTGGAACACTCAAAAACACTACGGGAGAGGGGCAAAATAACGGCTAAACATCACGGCTCAATGTGTATTGAGCCGTGATAAATGAAATTAAATTCAATATCACGGCTCAAATGATAATGAGTCGTGATTACGTTATTTTAACGGCTCAATACATTGAGCCGTTACCTTTATCACGGCTCAAATTGGGGTTGAGCCGTGATAATACATATTTATTTTTTTATTCGACCCATTTATCACGGCTCAAATTGGACTTGAGCCGTGATAATACTTAATTTTTTTTATTCTACTTATTTTTCACGGCTCAAATTGAGGTTGAGCCGTGATATAAACATTATTATAACATTATTATCCCTTTATTTGACTTTCTCGCCCGGTCAAATTACTCAGTGCACATGCCTCCATACCTCCCATTGCCCAATGTCACTGTCCACTCACCTAAAAGGAGGAAGGTGCTCACTGCTCACTTTATCGTCATTTTTTTTTCATTTGGTAAGGAAGGAAGACCGAAGGAAGGAACGCCACCTGCACTGCTCTCTTCTTGCACTGGTCGGAGTCATCGTCGCTGCACCATCGCCACCTGCACCATCGCCGAAGCATGGGTTGTGTTCCGGCGGAGCTCGCCTCATAGGCCATGTCGAGGCATTTCCGGTGCTTGAGAGACGGGATTGTTAACCAGATTCAGGCCACGAAGAAGGCCATGGGAGAGAAGGACCCGGTGGCTCCGGGGTCCACTAGAGGTGAAACACCACGTCTGAAGGTCATCGATCAGACGTTGAGGCAGCAGAGGGCATTTCAGCAGATGAACATGATGGAGAGCCATCCTTGGCGGCCTCAGCGCGGCCTACCGGAGAGATCTGTGTCTATTCTTCGTGCTTGGCTTTTCGAACATTTTCTACACCCATAAGTTGTTTTTCTAGATACTTAGTTAATCATAACACACGATAATTTCATTTCCATGTTTTCTAGATTTTGTATCTTAAAATCTATCTTCAACTCTTCTAATTGAAAGTTTGATCTTTCTTTTAGTACTAGCTAGCTTGTCTTAGATATCCTCTCAATCATTGGAACACCAAATCAAAGCAATCTTCTTGGTGGTTTCTTCTTATCACCTTTCAGATTTTTTTGTTCTTTCTCATTTATCTAACGCTTTAAAATCATAACTTAATTATGGTAATAATTTATTTTTCTACATCTTATATCATAATGGTAATTCCAAATATTGTTTTTCTTTAGTAGCAGAAGTCGATATCAAGAGTTGTTTGGTGGTGTATTTGCAGGTACCCCAGCGATGTTGTCGGGTGGTCGTCGGGGGCTGGCCTCGCCGTGGCCTCCGACATGAAAGGCTTCAAGGTTTTGAAGTCTACATTGTAGTTGTGTTGCTGTACTAGCTTTATTGTGTAATATTGTATGTGTGTGCTGTTTGGAATGCAAGGAACCTTACTCCTCTTGATGCAGACCTCCTGTGTTGGTGCTGGGACATGCTCATGGGGATCTCCCGAATTATATTTTTTTTAAATGAAAATATTTCACGGCTCAAATGCAAATGATCCGTGAATAATAAGACTTTAAAAAAAACGAAAATAATTATCGCGGCACAACTCAAACGAGCCGCGATAATTATTTCCGCGACTCGTTTTAACTTGAGCCGACAATTGTCACGGCTCAACTGGAATTGAGCCGTGATAATGCTGCTGACGCTTAATGTTACGGCTCAAATTTCATTTGAGCCGTGACATATTTACGGCTGGAATATCCAGCCGTTAGAAAATGCATTTTTTGTCGGTAATGGCCATCTCCCCCGTAGTGAAACTTTAAGCATGTTATTCTAAATCTGGTAATGTGAATATTTACCATCGTCACTGTGACGAAGCAAATGGTAAAAACCATCTATGTCTGGCAAAGAAATATTCATTCTATGAAAGAACAAACGGGTAAAGGTTTCCTATGATTCGACTGACATAAGTCGTAGTATAGAAGGATTAGGTCAAAAAGCATTCATGTTCAATCAGTAATACTTCCAAGGCACCACTACTGAAAATACCATTTTTAGATGAACCACATACCTCATTGATTCCATCCCGATGCTTCTGAAACCAATTTTACGATCCAAGACTTTGGGTTCGTGACGAACCGAGAGTCAAGGCTCTGGGTTCGAACTTACTGAGGTTTCGGAAACATACCTGAAGGATCGGATTAAGTCTTCGGTGGAGAGGATTGATCGCAAGGGAGGACAACACCAGAGCAACCAAAGAAGAAAGTCAGTGTTGAAGAAATTAACTGGAGAGGATTTTCGCATATGAAGAAGGAAGAAACGACCAGACAAACAAAAAGTGAACAATGTAAGTTGTGCCTTAGTTTTTTTGCTTATAACAGTATATATTGACAGTTATTTATAATACGATTTGGAAAAAGCAACAAAATTACTTGTGGTTCATTGGTAAGAGTGCTGGGTATCTACAAAAGGTTATGGGTTCAATTCTCAAAATTCATAAAATGGTCATTTTAACAAAAACTGACATTATTATGGCCGAGGAAACTTAGATGACTATTGAGTTTTGTCGGTAACATTTGTAGATGATGTATTTATTTGTAGATGATATATTACTGTGGTCGGTAAAGAGCTAATTACCAATGATAATTGTATGTCGTCGGCATATAAATGAGATTTTGCCAACGACATTACTGATTTTTGTCAGTACAAAAATATTTTATCGACGAAATTTGACATTGTGGGTGATATAATTTTTTACTGGTGAAAATTAAATTTTGTCGGAAAGTTAAGAAGAGATTTTGCCAACGACATTACTTAATTTTGTCTGTATAAAAGTTTTTTATCGACGAAATTTGACATTATCAGTGAAATAATCTTTCATCCACTCTAACAACATTTCTACTCATCATCATTTATCTAATGTTCTCAGTTTTGATCATTTACAGACCAGTTACAAACATTTTGTCTCCACTGTGCTGAGCAACACTAAGCCTAAATCTTTCCATGAAGCCCAAAAAGAAGAGATTTCAACTTTAGAAAACAACAAAACATGGACAATAATGTCTTTGCCACAAGGTAAGAAACCTATCAGATGTAGATTAATGTATAAAACCAAGTATAACTCGGATGGTACCATAGAAAGATACAAAGCTAGACTTATTGCTAAAGGGTATAGTCAAGAATATGGTATAGATTATCTAAATTACACAAGGATTTGGCAATCAGAAGGGGGATCTCGTGTGTAGATTGCACAAATCTCTTTATGACTTAAAACAAGCATTTCATCAGTGGAATTTAAAACTAACAGAAACACTAATTGTTTCTAGTTACATACAGAGTAAATATGATTGTTCACTAATTACGAAGAAATCTGGATCAGATATTGTGTTTATGTTAGTGTATGTGGATGTCCTGTTATTAACGGGTAATAGCTCTAAGATGATTGAGAAACTGAAGCAGGTATTGAAGGGGAGCTTCATGATGAAAGGACCTTTGAGGTTTCAGGTACTTGTTACATATTGAAATAGCTAAAAGTGAGCATGGTTTAATATTGAACCAATGTAAGTGTGCTATGGATTTGATATCTGACTTAGGATTAACAAGTTCTAAACCAGTTAACACTCTAATGGATTTCAATAGTAAAATGAGTTATGTTCAGTATGACAGATTATTTCATATTAGCCATGATGATAAAATTGTGGATGATGTTACTACATATAGATTATTAATTCGCAGACTTTTATATCTAACAGTAACTAGGCATGATATAGCCTTTAGTGTACAACATGTTATTCAGTTTGTGCAGGAGACAAAACAATTACAGTGGCTTGCAGCACTTCACATAGTGAAATATGTGAAGAATCAACTCGGTATAGGTTTGTTATTTTCTAGAAATAATAATCTTCATCATCTTACTGGTTACTGTGATTCAGATTGGGCGAGTTGTTTGGAGACAAGAAGATCAATTGACAGGTTACTGTATTAAGTAGGCACCTCACTAATTTCATGGAAAGTCAAGAAATAAAATACAGTTTTGAAGTCTTCTGCTGAATCCGAGTATAGAAGCATTGGAATGATAATATATGAAATCGTTGGGCTTAAAGGTTTATTGAATGAGTTAGGTGTAGATCATAAGGATCTGGTTACATTATTTTGAAATAACAAAACTGCATTACAGATATCATCTAACCCTATGTATCATGAACAAACTAAACATATCGAGATAGAACAACTTGCAAACATTTTTACCAAAGTTTTGGGTTGAGTACAACATTGTTATTTATTAGAGAGGTTACATATGGTGGATATATATACATATATATATGAACCCATTATCAAATTGAAGGGGAGTGGCGAAGAGCAATCTAATAATTAGAATAAGTTATTGGGTCCTTTTGTATTATTCTAAAGCTAGGGGATTATAATGTTAGTTGTTGTAAAATGTCATAGTTTTCTGTTTTCGTTTTTCGGTTTAGGTAGTTTTCGAGTATTACCCAGTTTAAGATCAGATGAAAGTAAAAACAGAGTTCTTCGTTCTTTAGATTCGTTCGTTTATCATCAAGAAGTGGATTTACCTCTCATGACTCCACCTATCGATGGTGTCTCTCCTTAGTTGTTGGCTTTTCTTGGGGGGTTTTCCATGT